>OY998256.1:14335000-15585000 GCA_963922045.1 Persicaria maculosa
TAAGAGGTTTGGGAGAAAGCCAAGGAGATTTGTTAGAAGAGATTCTACAGGAAGTGACCATCAGGTAATTAATTCAATTAAATTTAAATTAATTTATTTTAGTTTAATTTTGGGGTAAATAATAGTACTATGAAAGATTTCATGTCATATATGAATACATTTAAATTCAAAAAATAAAATAAAATATCTGTCAAGGAGGGGTCAAAAGCTACTGGTAAAGAGAAACACATGCACTCCAAGAATAAAGATTGGTGGGTTTTGTTGATGCTTTTTGTTTTCCTCCATTTTGCCCTTAAAATGAAAAGGAAAAAAAAGAAGAAGTTTGTTTTATTAAGGATGGTAAATCAATTTGATAGGAAAAGGGAATGAATGAATGAATGCTGTATTTGATCAGGACAGGAGAGTGAGTGGTAATTCAATTTGACAGGGGTAAGAAAAAAGGGGCAAAGTTAAAAATCATGGGGTGTATATACAAATCTGTCAAATAGCCAGAAATTTAATTTTTGACACACTGTAAATGTTTTTTTTTATTTGCAGAAAAGGACTCTAAAATCACCTTTTTATTGAGTAATTTATAAACAAACAAGAAATGAATTTATGATGACAGACTTCTTATTGTAGCAATAACACACTCTCATGGGTTTTCTTCATATGCATTTTTTTTGGTAGCATTTGATGATGGCAACCAATGCAAGTAGCATCTTACAATAGTAAATTAATAATGTTTTATTATTTAATATATATATATATAAAATTGATATAATTAATTAAGTAGTACTGGTAGAAACTGGATTGAATGAAATGGTAATGGAATTGATTATTGAATGAAACAGCATGCAGTGGGATATGTAAGTGGAGAAGAGTACTATGGAGCAAAGGCAAGTATAAATGTGTGGGGCCCAAAGGTAACAAACCCATATGAGTTCAGCTTATCACAGATTTGGGTTATCTCTGGTTCCTTTGGTAATGATCTCAACACCATTGAAGCTGGTTGGCAGGCATGTCTCTTTCTCCCTTTTCTTTTCTTTTCTTTTTTAATTAACCATCATTTTAATTAATTAATTAATTAACACTATAAGTTATGATTTTTTTTAAAAAAAAATTGATCTTAACTTTGGTTTACATAAGAGAAATGTATAAACATGGTTTTCCCCTAACTTATTGGATATTAAAAAATATATAAATTGATGTGGGTCATTAACTAGGCACGAGCAACAAGCAAATAGTAATATGGGTTTAAATTAATTTAAGAAGCGTAATGTCCACGTAGTTATGGGCCATCAATTAAGCATTAATTTGAGTGATATATTAATGGTATTTCAACATTTCAGTTTTTCGAGAATTGGATTATAAAAAAGGGTTTGTCCATTTTCAAGTTAAAACCAATCCTACTACCTAGCTAGCAAATTGTGATCTAAAACATTATACTCCGTATTTAATTAAGCTTCATATTTCAACTTTAATTGTTTGTAATAAGTAATATATCCATTAATTAAAATTTATCATCGTAGAAAATTTACTCATTTTTTAAGAAATCAAACAAAAATATATTTATATACCTAATTATTACTCTATTTTTTTCATTTTTTAAACTACAATAAATATATCCTTAATCATCATTATATGAGTAATTTTCAAAAATAAATATCTAAAATGATATATTTTTTTTCTTAACAATATTACCTCCCTAAAATGACATATATATTTTTTTTAACAGAGGAGTAGTATTTTTTAAAAAGTATGATTTTTTTGTAAATAAATTATTATTAATAACTGACATTATATGTTTTTTTAGCAGGAGTAGTATTTTTTAAAAAGTATGATTGTTTTTTTTAAATCAATTATTAATAACTGGTATTATAGGTATGTTGGAAGTCAAAATGTTTTTACTGATCCCTTCAGATAAAAAAACCGGAGCAAATTCTCTACCCCATTTCCCCGCCCCAAATCCCTATCCCACGTAAATATTTGGTCTCTAAATTTAAATAAAAAAAATTTAAAAAAATATATTTAGATTTTACATACTTATTATAACATATTTGGAAAAAAAAATCTTAAAAAATCAACCTACAAAATTATAATAATTCAAACGAGATATAAAGATATTTTTAAGTTTTAAAAAGTTGTTGTTTTACTATATATTTTTAAAAAAAAATTATAATTCGATTTTTTAAGATTTTTTTTTCCAAATATGTTATAATAAGTATGTAGAATCTAAATATATTTTTTTAAATTTTTTTTATTTAAATTGGAGGTCAAATATTTACGTGGGACAGGGATTTGGGGCAGGGAAATGGGGCAGAGGATTTGCTCCGTAAAAAAACTGGTCTTACTGGAAGGGGTTGACGAATTATTTTCAGGTCAATCTATTTATATTAATGAGTTATGACAAATCTGAACAACCCATTCGATTTAGAAGTTAATGGAAGATCCATTAAGTAGGCACCTATATGGCTATATACATAGATATAGGTGATTAAAAACGTAGCCCCTTCAATTTAAAACTACCATCATTCATCTCTATTTATTACTGAATTTTGGGTTTCAATTCGACCAACAGGTGAGCCCGGAGCTTTATGGCGACAACTACCCTCGTTTCTTCACTTACTGGACGGTAATTATCTTTAATTTTCACCACATTTACCCACCTTTCTCTTATTACGTCCCTCCGATCTAAAATATAAGACACTTTAGCGGTGAATAATATTTGTCGCTAATGATCGAGCAAATGTTGTAAATTTTGGATGCAGAGCGATGCATACCAAACAACGGGGTGCTATAATTTGTTATGTTCCGGCTTCGTCCAAACCAATAATCGGATTGCCATTGGTGCTGCTATCTCTCCTACTTCGTCTTATCGTGGGGGTCAATTCGATATTACCTTGTTGATTTGGAAGGTAAATTTTCTCTCTCTAAGTTTCCATACGTTTAGATCTGTCAAAGCATGATCCGAACTCGAAAAGATTACACATGCAGTCAAAACCTGATCTGAATTCGAAAAGATCCCTTTATTCAAGAAAAGTCTAGTACTTTCAACATTGTGAAATTTCAAACCATATTGCACAACAAAACCTTCTAAATTCACAAATTTACCACATTTATAGGGGAAATATGGTAAATACTAAATATTACAGTATCGAACATTATAGAAGTTGCGTTCAGTGATAAACTTTTAAAATTGTAGAATATAACCAGATTAAAAATTGGTGCTATTTTCTACAATTTTAAAAGTTTGGATTGTTAATTGCAACTTCTTATTAAATTTGGGATAATTAATGCAATTTAATTTAATATATGTAAAATAATATTAAAAAAAAATAAATGCAGGACCCAAAGCATGGGAACTGGTGGCTGGAATTCGGGAACGGGATACTAGTAGGGTACTGGCCGGCGTTCCTCTTCACCCACCTCGGCGACCACGCAACGATGCTCCAGTTCGGCGGCGAGGTGGTGAACTCCGGCGGCGGGGGTGGGGGGCACACCTCCACCCAGATGGGCAGCGGGCACTTCTCCGGGGAGGGGTTCGGCCGCGCCGCCTACTTCCGAAACCTCCAGGCGGTGGACTGGGACAACAGCCTGGTGCCGATCGCTGGCCTACGCGTGCTCGCCGACCACCCCAACTGCTACGACATCCAGGGCGGCGTTAATAAGGTTTGGGGCAACTACTTCTATTTTGGAGGCCCCGGTAGAAATGTAAGGTGTCCTTGATTTTTAAATTTCTATTAGTTTGGGCCCTTTTTTTAAATATATGGGAATACGGGGGCTCTTGATTAATCTGTACGGTCTTGAGATGAATTAGTTGTTAATGTGGGGTTTGGGGTGTTATTATTAATTTCTATTTTAAGGGAATTTTTCTTTTTAATTTTCCCCGGATGGGATGTAGCTTAATTACAACATGTAAATTTTGGAAAGGAAAATAGTGAATATAGTTTTGTTTGACATATCAGCTTAGCTTATACATTATATGCGCTATAATATAGTTTATATATATATATATTATCCATTCTAAATATCTCTTATTGGGGTCATATATTTTTAGTCAAAATTATTATATTTATATATAAGCCGAGTGAGATTCCATTATAAAAACAATTGGCAATAGGAGAGTAAGCCACTAACTTAATATGACTTGATCTTTCATATTTTCAATGTGGGACTTTTTGGTTTTTTCACATTTTCTCAAAACGCCCCCGCAAGTGCAATTAAGGTCTTTTTGCCTCTAGTTGACAACGGGTCTAGTGTCTTAATTATTCTCTTTTTAGCTAGCCCATGATCGAGAGTCTGATCGTTTGACTTTTTCCACTCTGATATCATACTGAAGTCCGTTGGGACTCGTGATTATGGGTGCACGTGCACACAACTCTCCGGTCACATGTCCCAACAGACTTCAGTACGGAGCCAGAACTCGATGAAGGTTGGAGCACAGTGGTGACAAATGACAATGAATAACGCGAACTCATACAACACACAACGTTTTCAATACTACAAAATAATGATAAAACATAAAAAGAATTTAATAGTACAAAGTGTTGTTAATTTAGAGATATATACTGAAATAGTTGAACTTGACGACAAATGGAGTAAATCCATTTTACGGGTATTAATACCCTGAAAACGTTGAAGTATAACTTCATTATCAATGCGCTTGAAATTTTTTTTTTTTTTGAGAAAGCAGACCAAACTCTAAGAAAGAAAGTCTTCCTTCATCTTGTTGTACAAATATATCTTGATAATACCCATAGTATAGAAAGTCATTTCCACTTTAGTGTTTGCAACTGTTAAGTCGTCGGTAACACTAAAAACAACTCAATGTGATGATATACTAAGTTAATTAATTCTTACTTCGACCATTTTCTTAGAAATGTGCATCGATCATCACCAATATCTAGCTTGTAAAATAGAACATCTAGCATTTCCCTTCATTTGATTTTTTTTAACTTTTTACTTAATTGTTCAAATGAGTAATATAACATCTTATTTTAAAACTCTTGTAGTATTTTGTAGAGATATTTCATTAAGCTTATAGGTTTTGTATGTTATTTACATGTAATATTGTATGGTTGTATATGTATGTATTATGTGGGCTATGATAAGAAGGGTGGAATTGGGCTTTGGCTAAAGCTCAGGTTGGGAGTTAGCCTTTGGGCTGCCACCTGTAGCTGGGCCGTCCAAACCCGTTGAGCCCAACCCAGCCCAACCTCTCCTTGTGGAAGCTGAGCTCGGATTCTAGGGTTCTCGCAAGAGCTCGCCTATATATACGCCTTACCTCCTATCTGCTTGTCACTATTGAAGCCGCTCCGCCGTTTGGTAAGCTCCAAAGAAAGAGAGAAAGAGAGAGATCCAGGAAACCCTAGCGCCGCCGCATCCCTCTCCGGGAGCGTCGCTTCTTCCTGGTTCCGGTGGTCTTCTCCGGTGTTGATCTCTGGTGGCCGATCTGTTGCTCCTCTACAGATCTACCTTCGACGAAGATCTTCTTCGTCTCGCTCTCGTTTCTTCTTCAGTCTTTTGTGGTTTCTTGTGTTTGCATGTTCTTCGTGTTTATCTTTTGTTTGTTGTTTCTCTGTAAGCCTGTGAACACCTTGAGTTAGTGGATTTAGGCCTGATCTGGAGGCCCCGAGGACGTAGGTCATTTGACCGAACCTCGTAAAACTGTTGTGTTCTTGCTTTGAGTTTCTCTTCGCTTCCGCTTATCTGTTTCTCCAATCTACGATTATCGAACTTCTGCTATATCAAATTGGTATCAGAGCATGTGTTTTGATGCTAGAGCTTGAGTGTCTGCTTTCCAAACTCTCTGAATCTTTATAGATCTCAGGGAACGGAAATTGGTGCAGGAAGCGGGTGGGCCTAGATAGGGTGTATCGCCTGGCGCCATTCCCCCCTGTACGACGCATCAGATCCTGTTCTTGTTGTGTGAAATCTTGTGTGTTTTTGCATGCTTTAGGGTTTCTGCACTTATAGCTTTGCTGTTTGTTATTCTGTGTTTGGAATCTTCAGATCTTGATTATTCTTGAGTTTTTTGGTCTCGAAACTTTCAGATCTGGACTTAACTGTTTGGATCTAGGGTTTCTTGAAGATCTGTAAGCTCTTGAGTAATCTTCTGAGATCACTTGTGTGCTGAGTTATTCTCTGCAGCTGTTTTGCTTCATTTAGCTAAGGTCTTCTTAGTTATTCTAAAAGCTAAGTTGTTTTCTTGCCTTTTGTTGTCAGGATAAACCATGGCTGAGTCCTCTGTCAGGATTAAGCCTTATGATGGGATCTCTGATTTTGCAATGTGGCAGTTAAAGATGAAAGCAGTTCTCATTAAGGAGAAATGTTGGTTACCTATCAATGCAGTATACCCTGCTACTATTGATGATGAGAAAAAGAAGAAGTTGGACCTTATAGCACACAGTGAGATTATGATACGTCTTTCTGATGAGGTAGCTCGACAGGTAATGAGTAAGAAAACAGCCAAAGAGTTGTGGGAAGCTCTTGAGGGGCTGTATCTGGTAAAATCTCTCCCTAGTCGAATTAATCTGCTGTGTAAGTTGTTCAATTTCAAAATGGATGTGCATGCTTCTCTGAATGATAACCTTGACAAGTTCTTAGGTATGACTCAGGATTTAACTAAATGTGGTGATGATATTTCTGATCTGCATCAATCTGTGTTGTTAAATTCTTTACCTTCTCAGTTTGATACTTTTAAAGATGACATTCAATTCAGTCGTAAGGATTTGAATAAGAAGGAAATTATAGAGTCTATTACTCAGAAAAATGATGTTATGAAGGTTTTTAAGTCTAAACAGGAAGCTAAGTCTGAGGCTTTAATGGCTAGGGCTAATTTTAGAAAGGAAAGAAACAAGAACTTCAAGAAAAAGGATGATAATGCTAAAACTGACAAGCCTCCTTCTAATAATAACAATAAAGGTAAAGAAAAGGTGTCTGAAAATGTGCAGGATAACAATCCTAAGAAAAATGTGAAATGTTATTACTGTGACAAAACTGGACATTATGAAAAAGATTGTTATAAGAAAAAGAAGGATGAGGCTAAGAAAGAAAAGTCTGGTGTTTCTGCATTATTTGAAGCTGGTTCTTGTTCTAAGCATGAATTGTTGCCTATTTGTAATGATTCTGCATGTGATGATGTCTGGATCCTTGATTCTGGTTGCACTATGCATGCTACACCTGATAAGAAATGGTTTGATCATCTTACTTTAATTGATGAAGGGGATGTTTTGTTGGGTGATCATCATGCTGTTTCTATTAAAGGGGTGGGTTCTGTGCCTTTGCTCATGTTTGATAACCAGATTAGGATTATTCAGAATGTTAGATAAGTGCCTGATTTGAGAAGAAATTTGTTGTCTGAAAGTGTGTTTGATGATATGAGGTGTCACATTAACACCTATCTGGGAAATAAGAGAGTTTCTAAAAATGGGAAAGTTTTGCTTCAAACTGTGAAAAAGAAGGGTCTTTACCATGTTATTGCTAAGTCTGCATTGAAACATCATGCTTATGTTGCTTCTGTTTCTATGTCTAATGCTGAAACTGCTTTGTGGCATAAAAGATTAGGACATATTGGAAACATTGGTCTGTTACAGCTTTATAAAACTGATATTCTTAAGCTTAAACCTGCTGAATTGGATATGTGTGATGATTGCCTGCTTGGTAAGCATACTAGATCTAAATTTGACAAGTCTAGTTTCATTGCTGAGCATCCTTTACAATATATTCACTCTGATCTTTGGGGCCCTGCCCAGGTTGATTCTTTTTCTGGCATGAAGTATTTTATGTCTCTCATTGATCACCACAGTAGATATTTGTGGATTTATTTGTTGAAGGTTAAAAGTGATGCTTTCATTACCTTTAAGAACTGGAAAACCAGTGTTGAAAAAGAATTTGGCTATGTGGTTAAGTGTTTAAGAACTGATAATGGGCTTGAATTTTGCAACTCTGACTTTGATGCATATTGTAAAGAACATGATATTAAGAGACACTTGACTGTTCCTGGAACTCCCCAGCAAAATGGCATTGCTGAGAGGATGAATAGAACTCTGCTTGAAAAAACCAGATGCATGCTTATTTCTTCTGGCATTAAACATTCTGTTTGGGGTGATGCTATCATGACTGCTGCTCACTTAATTAATAGATCTCCCTCTTCTGCTGTTGGCTTTAAAACCCCTTATGAACTGTTGTATAAAAGAAAACCTAACTTGAGTTACTTGAGACCTTTTGGGTGCACTGTGTTTTCTCATAAGTCTGATGGAAAACTAAATGCTAGATCTGAAAAGGGTGTTTTCTTGGGGTATCCTGAGGGAGTTAAAGGGTATAAAATCTTATTGATTCAACCTGGTGCTTATAAAGTGATTGTGAGCAGGAATGTTGTGTTTAAAGAGACTGAATACTACTTCAAGTCTAAGCTTACCCCTGCAGCTCAGCCTGACAACTCAGTGGAGGCTACTGGAGCTGCTCCTGGCACCCCCTTCTATGCGCCTGAAGCTCAGACTCCCCCCTTGGAGGATGGTTCTGACAATGATCAAGTTCAACCCCACGGGGGTCAGGTAAATGTAAGAGCTAATGATGGTGGTGAAATTGAAGCTTCATCTTCTTCTTCTACCTCCTCTTCTTCTAGCTCTTCTGATTCTGATTCTAATATTGGGGATTTGGCTCCTGATGATGCCGAGGATGCCATCTCAGTCAACTTGGATGGTCAGCCCTTGGCTGATTACCAGTTGACTAGAGATAGGGAACCCAGAACTAAGAAGCCAAATCCTAAGTATACTGAGTCTAATGTGGTTGAATTTGCTCTTATGGTTTCTGAAGTTATAAATTCTTACACCCCTGATCTTTATGAACAAGTTGTTAAGTGTTCTCATTCTAATATTTGGCTTGCTGCTATGAAAGATGAAATTGAATCTATGCATGCTAATAAAACCTGGACCTTAGTTAAGAAACCTAAAGATAAAAGGATTATTGATTGTAGATGGGTTTATAGGATCAAATCTGGTTCTACTTCTGATGATCATCTTAGGTATAAGGCCAGGCTTGTGGCCAAAGGCTTTACCCAAAAGAAGGGTGAAGATTATAATGAGATATTTGCCCCTGTTGTTAAGTATAAAACTCTTCGTTTCTTACTTGCCATTGCTGCTGTTTATGATTTTCATATTGAACAAATGGATGTTAAGACAGCTTTCTTGCATGGTGATCTGTATGAGACAATTTATATGAAGCAACCTAAGGGATTTGTGGATGAAAAGAATCCTGATTATGTGTGTTTACTTAGAAAGTCTATATATGGCCTGAAACAATCTCCCAGGCAATGGAATATTAAATTTCATACATGCATGCTTAAATTGGGTTATTATAGATCTAAGTATGACACTTGCTTGTATATGAAAGGTGTGAGAACTGCTGAACCTATATATGTTCTGTTATATGTTGATGATCTGCTGCTAGTGTGTAAAAATATGACTAAGATTAAAGATCTGAAAAATGGTCTTAAGTCCAACTTTGACATGAAGGATCTTGGTGCAGCTAAAAGAATTCTTGGAATTGACATTATTAGAGATAGAAGGAAGAATCAGATTATCTTGTCTCAATCTGATTATATTCTTAAAGTTTTGGACAGATTTAGTGTTATATGTGCTAAGACATCTCCTATGCCTCTTGGTGCTCATCTTGATCTAACCAAAACTGTTGATCCTCTTTCTAATAATGAAGCTGCCTATATGAAGAAAGTTCCTTATGATGCTGCTGTGGGTTCAGTTATGTATGCAATGATCTGTTCTAGACCTGAGAAGCATTGGGTTGCTATGAAATTTCTTTTGAGATGTTTGTGTGGCACAAAAAATGTTGGCTTAGTTTATGGCAGGCACTCAGCTATGAGCCTTCAAGGCTATGTGGATGCAGATTATGCAAGCAACAAAGACAATAGGAAGTCTACTACTTCTTATATGTTTACATGGGCAGGAAACTGTATCTCTTGGAAGTCACAGTTACAGCCTATTGTTGCTCTCTCATCAACTGAGGCAGAATATATAGCAGCAACTGAAGCTGCAAAGGAAGCAATATGGCTTCAAGGCCTGAACAGGGAGATTTCTGGAAAACCTTGCACTTCAACTATTAATATTGATTCTCAATCTGCTTTATATCTTTGTCGTGACCCTATGTATCATGAAAGAATAAAGCATATAGATGTGAGATATCATTTTATCATAGAAAAGGTTGATAAAAATATTATAAAAGTTGTTAAAATAAGTGGTGATAAGAACCCTGCAGATTTTGGGACAAAAATTGTTACATCTGACAAATTTGTATTCTGCAGGAATTTCCTCCATGTGGAGGATCCCACTTAGTTGGTGTTACAAGGTAGGATGGGCCTGAGAATGATCAGTTACACCTAAATCCAGTTGGCTATGAAGCTCTAACTCGCTGCAAATCCATGATACGCGGCTTAAAGAAATACATGGGCATATTGTAGAGATATTTCATTAAGCTTATAGGTTTTGTATGTTATTTACATGTAATATTGTATGGTTGTATATGTATGTATTATGTGGGCTATGATAAGAAGGGTGGAATTGGGCTTTGGCTAAAGCTCAGGTTGGGAGTTAGCCTTTGGGCTGCCACCTGTAGCTGGGCCGTCCAAACCCGTTGAGCCCAACCCAGCCCAACCTCTCCTTGTGGAAGCTGAGCTCGGATTCTAGGGTTCTCGCAAGAGCTCGCCTATATATACGCCTTACCTCCTATCTGCTTGTCACTGTTGAAGCCGCTCCGCCGTTTGGTAAGCTCCAAAGAAAGAGAGAAAGAGAGAGATCCAGGAAACCCTAGCGCCGCCGCATCCCTCTCCGGGAGCGTCGCTTCTTCCTGGTTCCGGTGGTCTTCTCCGGTGTTGATCTCTGGTGGCCGATCTGTTGCTCCTCTACAGATCTACCTTCGACGAAGATCTTCTTCGTCTCGCTCTCGTTTCTTCTTCAGTCTTTTGTGGTTTCTTGTGTTTGCATGTTCTTCGTGTTTATCTTTTGTTTGTTGTTTCTCTGTAAGCCTGTGAACACCTTGAGTTAGTGGATTTAGGCCTGATCTGGAGGCCCCGAGGACGTAGGTCATTTGAGCGAACCTCGTAAAACTGTTGTGTTCTTGCTTTGAGTTTCTCTTCGCTTCCGCTTATCTGTTTCTCCAATCTACGATTATCGAACTTCTGCTATATCATATTTAAATATCAATCTAAATAAAATATAAAAGCATCCAAGATTATTAAAATAAGATTAAAATGATTAATATACCTTCAATTTTGAAACATTCATAATTTTATCGGATTAAGTCGTATTATATAAGTTCGCAGTAAAATTAAAAGCATATTTGTGCAAGCAATCATTTTTAATACATAATTGACTTCACTTGCACGTCTTGAAGATCGATCGCATGTTAAAAGAATAATGAAAAGGTTTACTTATAATTAATGAGGATCAATTGGTGGTAAGTAAATATGATAGATCTCATTAATTGGATTAAGCTGGCATAATTAATTAGTTAATTAATCAATTAATTCTGTGCACATCTCCTTCGCTCCTTTGCCGAATTGACAATCAACATCTCGATCGATCTGCAGAGTACGAAATGGGAAACCATAGTGGACGAAAATATATCATCTCATTTTTATAAGAGCAAAGTAAACGCTTTCAGATCAAGGGCAAAAAAGAAAAAATGGAAATGATATGTTTATGATAATATGTTTTTATAAACGCTAAGTTCTTGATTAATGTTAAGAATTTTAATTATTGTTTTTTTTTTTCGAAAAAAGAACCCAATCATCAATCGAGGAAATTATCATATAAATTGAATTGCATTCGACTATGCAAGAAATTGAAACTCAAAACAAGGGACGAAGCAGCTATTAAGTGTTCGTTGGTCATTTCGCAACAACGCTAGACAATGGGATGCCCTGTTTGCTTGGCGTCAAACAAAACTCCATTATCAACAACATTCCTAAAATTACCTTATCTTTCGTGTCTTTGAATTGATTAACGTACTCTCGATCCCTTAGCTTTGTCATCTCTCTTAACCTTTGATATCGTCGTTAAGCTATCCGATTGTACCCACACATGGGACAAGCCTTGATCGATACCTTCCTTGCGCAAACACCCATAGAATTGCTTCGGCCTCGACCAATTCAATGCAAGACTTGTGTTATGGATATATTGTTGAGAATTTTTTTTTGAAAAAAAGGGTTTTAACTTGTACTTTTAAATGCATAGGTTTAAAAATTTGTTTAAAAGGGGTCGGGTCACTGTTAAGACGGTGAAAATCTTGTCAAATATACAACTATGATAATGTGTTCTCAAACTGGCATATATTAGGAAATGTATATTTTATATGATTGTATTAGGATATAATCTTTAATCTTGTTATATTAGGTTAGAAATATATATCTTTCCTAAGTTTAGATTATCGATATCTTTATATTACTTATTATGTAATCGCTATATAAATTGTTGAATAATAACATTATAGGCGTGTTATTACAATGCTTGGAGAATAAGTAATATAAAGATATGGGAAAACTAATTAAAATACCCCACCTTTAGGGGTATGGTAAAAATATATTCTCAACTTTCAAATGTAATATAAATATTCCGACCTTTGTGGGTGGTGGTAATATATTACCTTGTATTTTCTCACGGGTCAAAAATGCTGACAAGACAGCCTACGTGGATTTTTTTTTGACAAAACAACATACATGGAAGCCTTTTTTTACAAAATAGCACTAAAATTGGGTTTTCTTGATCGATTTCCTTGAGAAAAAAATAAAACGGTAACAAATTAAACCCGAAAATCGAAATTGATTCAACCAAACAACTAATCTGGTCAAAATTGCCTCAAATTAACAAAACACGACTATTCATAGCACCAAACCGACAACAAACTAAACCAACAACAACAACGAAGAGGGGGAAAAAACTTACCCATCCAAATCCGTGAACGAATCAAAGGGGAAGAAGATGTGAGATAGACAACTCAAGATAGTCGACCACGAGGGATGAAGACTGACATTGAAGAGGAACCATGAGCTACCTAGAAGACAATTCAAGATGCGATCACGGTCCACAGAAGAAGATATGAGGGAGGAAAAGACGTTGGGTATGAACGCGGTCCAACTCTTTATTTTTTTTCCTAAGGACACTGTTCAAGAAAACCCTTGTAAAAAATGCGCGTAGGCTGTCTTGTCAGTATTATTGACTCATGAAAAAACTTGTGGTAATATATTACCACTACCCACAAAGGTCGGGATATTTTTATTATATTTTAAAGTTGAGGATATATTTTTACCATACCCCAGATGTGGGGTATTTTAACTAATTTTCCCTAAAGATATCGATAATCTAAACCTACTAAAGACATATATTTCTAACCTAATATAACAAGATCAAAGATTATATCATAATACAATCATATAAAATATATCTATAGTAATATATCTCTAACAAAAAGTGTATATATATACATATATATGTTTGACTGGCCATTGTTTTTAAAGCCGTGAATAGAGTATCTAATCACGGTTTTTCAAATCGTAATATATATAATATTTTGTTGAATATTTATCTCAACGTGTTGTAAAAATTGTTTCCAAACACTTACGTCAAGATGTTTAATTAGTTAGAATTTAGAAACCTTGATTTACGTTACAGACAATATAATATATAATACGTAGTACTAGTTTACTTTTCAAGCATACTCGATTCGTATATGCTGCCTTTGTCGATCTTAACATGAAAGAAATTTGTATTAATGATTGTACTTTTAATCAGCAATAAATCTTGTAAAGTCCAACATACCTTGTGAATTAAAATATCATCAACAAAACACATTAATTATCCTAGAAAACAAATTAAAACATTGAAAATAATCAAGTTCAAAACAAATTATGTCTTTGCATGATCAGATGAGCTGTGTGGATCTAACAGTTCGTAGATTAAACGTTGTAACAAGCACCAACTTAAAATTTAATTATTGTAACTTGTCGTAAACGACATCGTTTTAAAAAGATAAGTAATTGTATGCACCTAACAATTCATAGTTTGATTGATTTAATTGCAATTTATGAATCAAAAGTTTATGGAAGTTCAGACGCAAAACATAGGGAAAACTAATTAAAATACCCCCACTTTGGGGTATGGTAAAAATATATCCTCAACTTTCAAATGTAATTAAAATATCCCGACCTTTGAGGGTAGTAGTAACGTATTACCACGGGTTTTCTCATGGGTCAAAAATGCTGACAATGTAGCCTACGTTGATTTTGTTTTTGACAAGACATCCTGCATGGAAGCTTTTTACAAATTAGTACTAAAATCGGGTTTTCTTAAACGGTCTCAGTAGGGAAAAAATGCACCGACAACAAAATTAAACTCGAAAAAATAAAATTGATTCAACCAAACAACTAATCCGGTCAAAATTGCCTCAAATTAACACAACACGACTATTCCTAACACCAAACCGATAACTACAAAACTAAACCGAAAACAACAGCAACAACAAAGAGGGAAAAAAAACTTATTCAGCTAAGTCCGTGAACGAATCAAAGAGGAAGAAGATGTGAGAGAGACAACTCAAGATAGACGACTACGAGAGAGGGAGACTGTCATTGAAGAGGAACTATGAGACGCTTGGAAGACAGCTCGAGAGGCAATCATGAAAGAAGATAGGAGAGAGGAAAAGGCGTGGTGTATGAACCCGGTCCAACTCTTTATTTTTTTCCTAAGCAAACCGTTCAAAAAAACCCTTGTAAAAATTCAACGTACGATGTCTTGTCAGAATTTTTGACCAGTGAGAAAAATCGTGGTAATATATTACCACTACTATCAAAGGTCGGGATATTTTTATTACTTTTGAAAGTTGAGGATATATTTTTACCATACTCCCAAAGGTGGGGGTATTTTATGTATACCAATCAATATCGGTGCCATAAAAAAGGTAAATTCCGATCATGTGACCCGGGCGACAAGAGTCACATACCGGCCAGGTAAATCACGTGCCTTGCGCCGATCGACTTGACATACTGATAGAGCGTAAAACAATCCTTGGATTTTCACCCAAGGAAAAGGACGGAGGTAGAAATCGAACTTGGGATATCCATTCCTTATATCGTTAGAGTCAAGGAAAAACGATTGTCGCTATCTCTTTGCCCTTCCCTATAGCTTGAAAATGGCATTCCAATTTTTTATTTTTTATTTTTAAACAGAAAGCATTTGACCAATCGTACCGGATATATCTAAGAAGTCAAGAAGTCGAAAGATGGACAACGAAAACACCGTCATAAACAACAAGCATATAACGCATAAGGAAACCAAACACATAGTAAAGAAGAAACACTGAGTAAAACTATGGGCGACAGGATATCATCGGCGTAAAGGACCAATGATATTATTTTTTACCAGTTGATAGAGGTAACGCAGGAGATTCCTGAGAAACTATTGTGAAAACCTCATATTCGGACTCAAATATCAACGAGTCATCAGGTTTCGATCTTGTTTTCCAATTTACTTTCAAAATAGCCATATGCAAATATGCAACAATCTACTCCCTCCGTCTCAAAATAAATATAGTATTAAAAAGTATAATGTTATTTTTAAAAATTAATATAAAAGTAAATATTTTATATAGTTTTTAGCTCTTAAAAAACGTGTCAAAAAGGCAAACAACCTATATTTTCAGACACGGATAGTAGTAACTATATTGTGGGTCAAATTACACGAAATCACCCTTTAAATAAAGTGATTTGCACTAAACCACCCTTTAAATGTGAAATTACAAAACACCACCGACTATAGCTCAATTGTTTACAAATTACCACGCACTTCTTGATTCCGTTATAGGTAATGTATTTGGGATCAAACGCCCCTCTCGAGGGGAGATCTAGCTTCTACTCCACTCCCTACAACATTAATTTATTTTAACATTTATTTAATCTTAATTTTGTTTTAAAATTATATATATGTTCCTAACATCTATTTTTATATATTTATAAAATTTGATTTTGAAAAATCATGTTTTAAAATTTTTAAAAATTAAAAGGCAATATTTTACCAAATATAATTATTAAAAATTTTAAAACATGATTTTTCAAAATAAAAATTTATAAATATATAAAAATAGATGTTAGAAATATAAATATACTCATATTATAATTTTTTTTAATTAAATAAATGGTAAATTAATTTGGTGGTGTAGAGAGGGGAGTGGAGTAGAAAATCCTCACTGGTTATCAAATTTTGGTAAGGAACACTTGTCTTCTAATCAAACTAAATTACTAATGGAGATGCAAGAATTCAAACCCATCACCACCATGGCACTACCACACCAAATCTGCTGCCACCACGGCACCACCACAGCATCTCTAGCATAAACTGAAACCCAAGTTTATTCCACACATCATCGTCAGCCTCCAACACCACAACCTCCATCATCAGCTTCGAGAAGCAATCCAACAAGAAACGCTCGTCGTTAGACAAACTCTAGTACGTCCTCCGATCCACCTATTCGCTAATATATACCCAGCTCTAATTAACATCATCTTCCTCCAGCTGGGTCGCCTGTCGGAGTTCAAAGTCGGTGTTGAATACATCCTAGCTCCTCTTAATGTTCTCCCAATTTCATCTCTTCCTCTTAATGTTCAATTTTCAAACACTTCCATAATTTCATCTCCTACCTTCCCAAGCTAATCCCCCAATTACATCTCTCTTCTCTTTGTTCAAATTGTATTTGGTGCAAAGAATCCTTTGCGACGTTGGATTTGCTTTCAAACCCAATCCCTAAATTTCTCTCGATTTCTCAATACAAAATCTACTACAGTTCTAGGGGTATATTGGTAATTTTGCCCACTTTAACGGCTCCTGCTCAGAGAAGTTAAGGGGGGAAATGGGCAACTTTCTGCAATTTCAAAATTAAAGGATGGCTTAATGCAAACTGCCTTTGGTTTCCGATTAGGCCTAACATGTTAGAATGGGTTAACTTATTAAATATTCCAACAAAATTCTAAAGGGCCCATTAGCTCAGTTGGTTAGAGCGTCGCGCCAATAACGCGAAGGTCGCAGGTTCGAGACCTGCATGGGCCATATTATTTTTTCTACAGTTTTTCACAATCACACCACCCTTCATGAATACAATGAACACTCAAAATCAGCCTAACATTTCAACAGTTTTTCACAATCACACCACCCTTCATGAATACAATGAACACTCAAAATCAGCCTAACATTTCAACAGTTTTTCACAATCACACCACCCTTCATGAATACAATGAACACTCAAAATCAGCCTAACATTTCAGTTAATGGCATGGGCCAAAGATTTTCATTTTCTCACACCACCATTCATGAATTCAAAGAACCAGTTTTAAACAATGAACACTCAAAATCAGCCTAACATTTCAGCTTAATGGGGTCATTGGCTTTGCTGCCCAAATTTCATGGCGAACATTAGTTTGAATCTACTGCAAAATAACAAACTTTGATGGCTAAAATCAAACCACCAACCCAGTTGATGTGACAAAGCAAAGAGGAGAACAAAAGATCTTCAAATTATTCAGAATCAATAAGCAAAATCCTCCAAGTAGCTACAAGTTGGGCTATGTCCTGCAGCAACACATGAATAGAGGAACCATGGTTTTCTGGGGAAAATAACATACCCATTCAGAAAAGGGTGGTCAACTATCCGAAAGTTTGCTACTTGAATAGAGTCGCAGCAGGATCAATTGAGCTCAATCCTTGCAGACCACGTCGAGCAACTTGTTACACGCTTCACTAACCTCCACCTTTTCCATTTTCAACCTTCGACGCAGAGAAGGACTGGTCTTTCCTGCGGCTGCATATGTCCTTATCAAAGATTCGAACACGCCTGATCCAACATCGTCAGCAGCCTTTTTCAGTATCTCAATGAAGCCTTCGGCACCATCAACATCCTTCTCCTGCTCCAAGTGTTTCAGAATGGTACTAACACTCTCGGATGAAGGGACCCACTTGCTACCATCTCCTCTGCCAACAGATACAGCATTCTCCAAACAGTGTATTGCTGATTTTATCTCTCCATTTTTGAGATGGTGATCCAAAAAGATTTGCCAGGTCTTGGCATTTGGCTTGCCCCCGCTCCTCCTAGCTCGCTCTTTGAGCTCTTCCGCTTTCTCCAGCAAACCTTCATCCACGTAAGCTGATATGATAGCGTTTGCCACTCTAATATCATAAGTTGAGCATCCAGTTTCCCACTCCTTGAAACACTTCTCAGCCCCAGGCAGATCTTTCAGTTTTACCAACACCTGAATCATATTCAAGTAGCCGATATTTGGAGTTTTAGGAAATGCTAGCCTAAAAGAGCGCCACACCCGATAAGTTTCCAACAAATTCCCAGTACGTCCATACAACGTGATAAGGAACTGATATGCAGAGAGTTCGTGAGAGGTATTTTTCTTCTCAAGCTCCTTGAGAGCCAACTCTGCCTTCTCGGGCAATCCAGCATTGACATATATTGATGCTAGATTGCTATATGTGGTCCAGTCCGCAGCAACCCGACCGTCCCTCTTCATCTCATCCATGACCCTCTCAACACCAGAAATGTCACTGCTAGCAGCCAACGCCCTCATCCATACATTATATGTGAAAGAATCTGACATTATATCTGAAGCCTTCATTTCTTGTATAACTCCAGGAACTTTCTCTGGGTTACCGACTTTCGTGTACATGGTCATCAAGCTGTTGAAAGACATAGACGTCAAAGGAAGCCCAAGCTCTTTCATCTTCTCCATAAGACCTTCTGCTTTCTCGGTCATTAATTCCTTGCAGTAACAATTGAAAAGGGCGCCATAACAGTGAATGTTGTTCTTCGATATTTCCGGAAGATCAACAAAATAGTTCTCTGCAGCAGGTACACCATGAGTCTTTGCAATAAGATCTAGATGTATAGCTTGATCACTCATAGTCATGTTCATTCCCCTCTTAGCCATAGCATCTGAAAGCTGTAAAGAATGTTCTAAATTCAGTACAGCTAGCAGAAAATAGATTTACAAAAAACTATCACTGACAATGTAATTTCAACCTCCTAATATGGCAAATCAAAACAGAGCTTGGATCCAAATCAACTTAGCTCAATCTTTCATATTTTTCATTTGAATGTCATCTGCATTTCTGCCTCATGTTGATGAATGAAAAATTCACCATTGAATCCAATTTCAGCAGAAACAAAAAAACGGAATGCTATGACCGGAAAATCCATAGAAATGAGAAAAGGCGAGACCAAATCAGAAGAGGGAAAATACAGAAACCTTGAGAGCAGGAAAGTAGCGCTTGCGATCTCGGAGCTTCTTGATGGTGTCTCCAACCTCCCATTTGTAGACTCTCTTCCGAGACTTGAGGAACTGGTTGAGCTGGTGGCGGACGCTGACCTCGTCGCTCCCATCCTTGAAGAGCTTGAAGTACAACGCATCCTCCAAATACTTCTTCGATCTCTTCACTATGCTCCTCGTTCTCCCGCCCGCCGTCGGCATGGACGCCATTGTCGCCGATTTGACCTCGAACGAGCTTCACAGACGGTCCCCTTTTTTCCAGTTCAGAGGTTTTAGGGTTTTTGATCGGAATCTGATGAACGCTGAGACAGTTCCTCGACGCTGTAGAGTGAGAAATGGGAGAAATTGGGCCTGGGCTAATTTGATGGGCGTGCTACTTAATTTGGGCCGATTTGGTTTTCACACATGATTTGGACCTGGCTATCTATACTATTTTCTGGTTAAGTAGGTAAAAGTGTATTAAACCCTTTTCTCTAAAAAATTTCTAAAAAGAAACAAAAATACATTTTTTTAAATCATTTTTATTTCAGCTCCAATCATTTTCTCATTTCAAAGATTTGAAGAATAATTTACTTTTTGTTGTAAAATAGGGTAAGAAAAGGGGGGAGAAAATATGATTGTATTCAACTGATCACCCTCTTGGTGTTACCACCGGTACAATATATAGAGATAAACTCCTTAGGCTCCAAGCAATAGTAAATCTATCTATAGACAAAATTCTATATAAGTAAAGTGTATATTTAGTACATCCACATAATAATAATATTATAACACTCCCCATTGGATGTACATTCCTTGTTCCTCAAGCTGCCTCATTAAAAACCTAGCTAGGAAAACCCAATGGGACAAAACCATAGGTTAGGGAAAAAGAGTGCAGCCTTCCACGTACGCTCTTGTTGTACTGCCTCGTTAAAAACCTTGTCAGGAAAACTAAGCGGGACAAAACTTGATCGAAGGGAAAAAGAGTGCAGTGCGTGTATGCTCCCCTGAATTCAACATCCTTCTCGAAGTCTTCTCTTTCTTTTTAATGTCGTCGTCTTCATGAACTTATGGTTGAATCTCAACATTGTCTTTGATGTGTATAAGCTGGAATGTCTTCATGATTAACTTTGACGTGCCTGACTTGCATGTATTGGTGTTGAGCTGCTTTGGATGCACAAGTATAAGATACTTCATAACCTAATGTGTTTTTCATTGTTGATCTGGGGGGTCTGGTGTTTTAAATGGTGCTTAAGTTGCCTCGTTAAATACCTTACCTTGAAAAAAACCCAGTGGGATAAAAACCAAGATTAAGGAAAAAAGTACAACTTTGTATGGTACTTCGGGACTTAATTATATGTCACCACTTTCACAAATATAGGTAATTCATGTACTCTAATAAGGATCTTTAACCAACTGCATGTGACAGGACTTTGATAATAATGCTTCAGACATTTTTAATCGATCCTTTCCATTTATATGGTTATGCAGTTACAACGTTCGTCATTTACATTTGGAGCCAAAATTATATTCACTCCTGGTGATTACATTCTAATGTAACCTTTAATAGGCTTTTGTCCAATCAATTTGGCTTTATATTTTCCTTTGTACGAACACCCACTTAAAACCAATTGATACTACACTTTTCAATGTTGGAGCTACAGTTCCAAAAACTTCATGCTTAAATAATCCATCTTTGCATGAATTATTTCTTTCTAGAATTTGGGATATATCATGTATCCTTGTGAGGGGGGTTGCCTCGTTAAAAACCTTGCTTTGGAAAAACCCAAATGGGACAAAAACCAAAGTTAAGGAAAAGAGTACAACTTTTCTCCCCTCAATTTAGCATATAAATCACCAATTTTATAAAGACATGGTACTTCTGGACTTAATATCATTTCCCAATCTAATCAAAGATGAAAAGATCATTTGTCTTCATATTATGATATCTCTCTTTGTACACTCGAACTACAGGTCGAGATATTTTTAGAGCTTTCAACTAATTTCCAACTAATCATCTACTTATTGGATAATCAATGATCTTATCATTTCAAGACAACTCATAATCAATTCTAACATTGTCAACGTTCATGAAATCTCTTCAAGAGTTTTATACTAGTGGACATATCACCATTGTTTGAAATTACCACTAGAACCTCGATCTAAATCATGCTAGTGCATTGGTTCACTTCTCTTCAAGAGTTTTGTACTTCTTGATCTCCTTTTCCTCTCCCCCTAAATACCGATTATTTTATTATCCGTGATAAACTCTAGGTACTTGATCATCTATGGGGACCCAGTCCTCCATATACATCATATTTCTTGATTTACAATAACTTAGTGTAATCTGGGGAGATTTTGGTGCCTAAACCGAACATTTAAAAACTTGTAAATATAAAGATCTCTTCTAGAGATAAATTACAAAGGAGAATTTATTCTATCGTTGACTGAAATCGAATCAATTTCTTGATATTCATGCTTGCTTGTTAGCTATTATTGACGACTCTACTGGGTCATTCATTCCAGGTGCTAGCATTATCCTAAATAATAATCTCTTAAGTAATGACTGCACTTGATCGATTTAATCGTCAGCTTCTCAATGCTCATTTATCCAACATATCAATTTCATTGATAGTATTTTCATATTACATCCATATTGCCAATATGGGTAATCTATTTATTATGTGTTGGATCTTCTTTTGACATCCTCGACCAGAGGAAAACCACTACTTCTGGCAATTATCGGCTTTCACGATCCCAATTTATCTGTAATCGCTCCTTCTCTTTAAAGTGTTTTGATGCTCTTATAGAGTCATCTTCTCATATGAGTTTACTGATTGATTATATCAACAGGCCTTCGAGGACTAATTCTGACGCTCTTATGGAGATATGTATAAGGTTTAATTATGTCAAGTATAGACTTTATACAAATACTCATTAATTATTTCATCCTGAAAACTTCAGGTTTTCCATATCATTAGGTACCAGGCTTTAAAGCATTCCAACATTTTCATGCGATGATTCGTTCACAGTTTGGGAGATTACAAATCAAAATTAGGCAAACTATCAACTTTGACATGTTCTTCCACATTTTTCTTGATGTGGGAGTCGACTCATACATAATCATTTTCAAAATTATGACCAGTATCCTAACAACGGTCACGCGACTGTATCCTCTTTATGTCCTCTGCTAGAGGTAACAATATATATTGCATCTGGCAATAAAAGAGGTTGTTATGAACCATAGGTCATTTAGCTAGCTATTTATTTGAGTTCTACCATACCCAAGTAGATTAAGAACAAGATCCCAAAATAAAGAGTCTTCGGGCTCTCGTGAACTAATTTTATCAATTTCACACAATTTAACAAGGATGTGCTTCAAACTCTTCTCCCAAATCATCATTTGTTGAATAAAATTGGCATTATCTACCCATAATTGTTTCTTCAAGAAACATTTCCAATGCATATTCATATACATAAAATGCAAATCAAATCAAATAGATAAATAAAATAAATATTCCATGTACCTTAAAATAGCCAAATTGAACTAATAGCAAACCAAAAATGGCGTAGTTTACATAATCAAAGGTGTTGGATCATTTAAGCTCTTCATTCAATAGATAGCTTTTATTAACACTAATGACATAGATAGTCCTTGTCAATATAAAACCACATATGTTTATGGCATAAAAACTCTTAACAAGTAGTTTCTTCTGGAAACAGTTTGAGTTTTATATTGCAAAAAGTAAATTGAGATATATACACCTCATAAGTAAATAACAAAAGTAATCTCAATAAAAATAAATACACTAAACATAATTAAAATTTATTTGACCACTTCAGGTGGATATCAATTCAGATATTTATCACTTGTTTCAATAAACAATAACATTCACAAATAGTATAGGTTCAATAACTATCTCAAATTTCAATTTCATGCAATTTAAGTTATATACAAATCAACTCCATGACACATAAATCATGTCAACTTCTGGTGACAGGGAATCATACAAGTTTAACCACTTCAGGACTTTATATTTCACCTTCTATGAAACAAATCATATATGAAAAATAGTTACAAGTAAAAGATGGAATCAACAATATCATCTTAGCTCACCACTACAAAGATGAGGGTAATATTTTAATCGATGCATGATGACTTTATTTATTTATCAACTTATCAATGTATCAATTTATTTAGTTATCATTTATCATCCAATATATGGTCAATTTACCCAATAACCATATTTATATGCATCGTCAACCCCCAATCGTACATGATTTATCAATGCTCTAAATTCTTATATATCAAAGTATATTAGCACTATGACATGATTTATGATATAAAATGTATATGTGCAATCAATAATGTCATATTGCAATTAGCAACTAAATGGTAATCCATATTTAATGTACGAGATGAGCTCATAACACACATATATAATCATTCATGATCAAAAGGCACAAAAATCATAACACACATATATATTCATTCATGATCAAAAGGCACAAAAATCATAACTCAAATATATGATGTTTAGGCTTACCTGATCGCAAGCTCGATTGCAATTACCAATATCAAGAAATCAGTCCAACTCTTTCACAAGCATTAAAGTCGAGCCTAACACATATAGGCTCACTGTCAAGTAGAGTTCAATCTTTTAAGGTTCGCCTTCTTTTATATATCCTGGTGTGAACCCGTGGACAGACTACTCGTATGACACAACCCATCACCAAATCAAAATATTAAGAAATTATGTATCATGCATTAAACCTTTTGAAATTCTAATTGACCAATTTAATTAATCAAGCAAGCAAAGTCAGCGTACCTCTTATGTGAGCAACACGTACATAATCACACTCCGAAAACAGACTTACAATATTATCAAAATGTCTTATTTTGATTAACTTTCCAATTGACGATAATCTATCTTTATTCACTCTCTACTTCGAGAGGTATGACTTTTCATTTACTTCAGGAGATGATGATAAAAATATAATATACAAAAAAAAAAAAAAAAATCATTACTCTCGCTACATGCATGGATGATACTTGTTGTTTCATCACTGCGAGGATGAAATTTATCAATCACATCGAGTGATTTATAATATCAATTTTTTTACTTTTATCCACTTCAGGAAATACATGTGATTTGTAATTAATTTATTCGCTTCAGGGATATATATACCTCTTTATCCGCTTCAAGGGACAGATTCTTGAGATTATATATTTTATGTTCACTTCAAGGGATATAAATGTACAAACGGAAATGATACAAGTAGATTTGGTCATGATATATATGTAACTAAAAGTAAACATCCAAGTAAAAGCAATCAAAGATGAAAGTAAGTGCCACACAAAAATTAATTGTAGATGGGCAACGAAAGATTTAGCAGAGGGAAAGAGAAATACAGCGCAAGTGGAACCATGATGATATACACTATGATTGAATAATTTCATATGCCAAAATTAATGGATTTCGGCATGATGATAAGCACAAGTTCGTACTAAATTATAGTGGTCAGTTTAATTGAGAACATACGCACCTTATTGAAGATCAAATCAAAGAGCAAACATTATTCATCCTGATAACGTTTTGTAAAATAGGATAAGAAAAGGGAGGAGAAAATATGATTGTATTCAGCTGATCACCCTTGTGTTACCACCGGTACCGGTACAATATATATATAGATAAACTCCTAAGGCCCCAAGCAATAGTAAATCTATCTATATACAAAATTATATCTAAATAAAGTGTATATTTTGTACATCCACGTAATAATAATAATATTATAACACTTTTAGAGAATAATGCAGATTTTAGAAAACTTACCCATTTTTTCTATTGCTTCTTCTATTGCTTCTCCATTTTGGAGGATGTAATGGATAATTGGTTAGAAACGTTATTAATAAGACGATGAAAGAACTACTAACAAGATGAATTCCGTGTAACACGTCAAATTTGCCACCATTGATTGTCCCTTCACCACTGATTGTGCAGCTTGCTACCTTTGTCTCCTGGATTTATGTCCGCCTCTTATAGAGGACTTCTAGAGAAAGCTCTCGAAATCTATTAAAAACAAATTGGAAAATGGAAAATCCTTTGATCTAGGATGGATGTGATCCGATTAAATAAAAACTAGGGACTGGAAACATTATACCAAAACACATCCCTCCAAATGCTAAGTTTCAAGATATTGTAAATGAACTATAAGTACCAATATCCACCAAGAAAATTTGATCAAGATCATGTCAAAATTATACCAAAAAAAAACAAACCATTTCACACTGCAAGTGTTCAAAGGTCGCATAAAAGGAGCCTGTGCAGCAAAAAGGATATCACATTACAGATTAAAGCTGGCGAGGAAGTGAGGCTGCCTGTGGGAATCTGGTCTCCCATACCAAACAAGAAGCACACAAACAGCAAACTCGAATGTCTTTCGATCGTCACGGATGAAAACATTTAGACAAGCCTTGGTTGTATTTCACCAATGGAATTGTTCACATAAGTCTCAGTTCATATTCGCCGGCCATTGTTATGTATCGAACCCATGGGAGAGCTTGGTACCCACTCTTTTCAATGATCTTCAAATAACGAACCTGCGAATAACACAATTGGGTTAGGCATTAATCCAGGGGGGAAAAAATAGATACCTCCAAGCTAGGGTGCCCAAAGTATAGTCTGTGTGGCTAGAAATAGAATGGAAGATTTATGAGAATGGGTACGTCACAAGACCCACAATACTTTCATCTATCTCTTGTATCTTATTTAGTTATCTCCTTTTCTCAAGTTTTCTTGTGCATGAGTAGAAACAAAATTTAACAAGAAAGGCAGCCAATAGTATACCTGGATCCCTGAAACGGTGAAATATGGTATTTCAAACTTCACACGTATTGGTGCTTTTCTTTCAGGTCCTGCTTCTTCAGATCTGATGCTTGGAAGAGTGAACTCCGCTCTCAGCATGTATTCCTTTGCAATAGTTTCAATTTACAACCAGGTGAGCATAAAATGGACACTTTCAGAAGAGACATGATAAGGTGTAGTTGCAGTAGCTAATGTAATTTCCAATAAGATAAAAATAAAATAAAAATGGAAGTCGTATACTTATTTCACCCAAATACCCACCTTGCCACCAGGAAAAGATTTTATTTTCCAAACAAGTGCATCTTTTTCAGGTGCATATGAAGCAGATCCCATAGATGTCCGAATGTTAGGGTTGGTAGCATCTGATTGTACAGGCAGTTCAATCTCAACATTTGCTGCAGTACTGTTGCACACCATAGTTTAAGTCAGTGGCTAAAACCTTTTATACCAAGGCTTACACAGATCTCATTTCAACGATGAAAAAAGAAAAACAATTCATCCAGGTGAAAGTAAAAGCTTTACCTTCGCTCCTTGAACTGACTTCGAGCTTTTACCGTTATCTCAATCCTACTTCGTGAATGTCTTTCAACCTGAGCTTCAACCCAGATTAGAGGCTTCACCTAAAGAAAATATAACAAGGCATAAATACAATCATATGGTAAAAGCCAAGAATAAAAATAACAGCATTAATGAAAAGTTGAGTATCAAATGATTAAATAAATGTGAACCTGTGTACTGAGTCTATATGTCATGAGATCAAAAGCTCCATCAGGAGGTATGAAAGATATTGTCCTATCATTTTCAAAACGAGCTAAGCGGACACACCTAACCATCAAAGGGGGCATTATCATTTTAGTTCATTAAACAAGTAGAATAAACTGAAAAAATTATACAGAGTATCACTTTACAAAATTAATAAATCAGAAGCACGTACTGATGAAACTTGATGTCATCTAGATCAATAGCCTTCCCTTTGGTTGTCCGTCCTTGTGCCTCCAATAGCACTCTATCATTCAACCCTAGCTTACATTCAGGCATACCACTAAAACAAATAACAGAATGGCACTTACTTTAGAGGGTTCCAAGCTAAGATAAGGAGGAAACAAGTTCAACATTAAAGAAAAGCCACTTGCGTTACAAACTTTTGCCACCAAACGAAACTTATCATCAAGCAAATCAAGAGACCAATCTAAAATTACAGACTCAAATCAGTCAAGGAAACCAATTAATGCGGACAGTGAATTCCCGCATAAGCATGGTCTACCGTCATGCATCGGAAAAAAGGTTGTTTCTTTTGGCCTTAGCATCAGGCACAACTATACAGGCCAATACTCCAACTATTTAAAGGTCAGTTATAGACCGAACCCCACATATAAAGACGAAATGGCAACTATTAGCCCTTAAACCGATGTCAGAAATATTTCAGCAAGTGCTAGCTCAACCCAGAGGTACTGTAAGCCCCCCCTGCATCAGGCAGACATTATGTTTACTCGTACCTTCCCAGTGCAAAAAATGAAAAGGGCAAGAAAGATGAAAGAGCCCCACCAATCTTGACATGGGTGGTAATCCCCCACCAATCAGGGATGGCTCTATTTTTTCTTTTCATTTCAATAAAAGAATTGCTTTCTGAAAAAACTTATTTTACAAAAAATATTATTCGTTCATTCATTTTTCTGATTTTGCCTACCTATTGACAACCATATTGAATATACTTTACAACAACAATAATTAAACTATCAGTGATGATGCAGAGTGAGATTATAGATTTCTTGAGAATAGAAATGTGGTTTGTTGATGCACATGCCCAAAGGAAGTTCCATGTTCAAAGGGTTATTGTATAAATTGGGGGGGGGGGGGATTGATTGACCATTTAACAAAACCATGGGAAAATTCCATGCCCATAATGATTTCTTTCAAAAAATCAGTATCTTACAAGCTACTTAACACACCTTAAGTATGTCCTCATCTTTAATGCCCCAACAACGTCAGATCTAACTATCTGTCCATTGCTGTTCACAAGTATATTGACACTTTCAACAACATCCAAGAATACCTGAACAAACAAAGAAAATATTGTTATCAATAATGGTCTAGTAAGCTGATTGAAACTTCAACAATACAACTCACTTCATTTTTCTTGTAAACTATCCCTTCACTGCGCCAAGATACAGCGTTTGTAACAGCCATAGGAGGCCTCTGCGTTACCTCCATTCTGTACGCATCAGTTTTGATGAACTCGCTGAGAATCTTTGCTTCGGTAAATTGTGGGTAACCAAAGTCCATGATTTCATCAAGTAATTCATACTGCAAGATTACATATGCATGATATCTCAGTGATCCCTCTCAACCACTATTTGCAGCCTACATGATCACAAGCAAAAACTTAGAATTTCCTCTTACCACTACAACAAAATTATCCCTCAGTGATTCTTCTTCTAGTTCTTCAAAGTAATGCTTAAAAACCTGCAAAGGTTATATATCTCCCATTAACGGACAATACCGAGGATTATTATTCAAAAATAATATCAGAAACTGTGTAGAAAGTCCCTACGAATTAAGTTATAAGCAATATGTAACCTGATTGCCAAGCATAAGGCAGTGAACATCAATAAAACTTACATCAACTACGCGATGCAGGAAGAGAAGAAGACTAGCAGCATTGCAGTTCTGCCTAGATGCCGTCATCAAGTAGACGTTGTTGTGTTGTATAAACATATATGTAACTCCATCATCATTCACAACAGGATTTTGTGACTGTGGATCACCCTGAAAACATGCATATGAATGATGAGCATGACTCGGGGGAAAAAAAAGGGACGGAAATTCAATGAAAAGATGTAACACTTGAAGAGATATTTACACCAACATGAACTGACACCTTTGCAGTATGCACATAGGGATCAAGAGACATCTAGATATAAGGTATAT
The DNA here is from genome assembly GCA_963922045.1 of Persicaria maculosa. NCBI lineage: Eukaryota > Viridiplantae > Streptophyta > Magnoliopsida > Caryophyllales > Polygonaceae > Persicaria > Persicaria maculosa. The sequence goes on from OY998256.1 coordinate 14,364,083, forward strand.
ATAACCTCATACACTTTTTCTTTCCCAAAACCTACTACTTCATTTCAAGATTGAACTGATAATATAGTGCCAAAATTAAGACAAACATATCCAAACAAGAATCTAACACTTGCAATTGAATAAGGGAAAACATTGATCGTATAAGAATCACCAATTGACAAGGAGTTCGACATTTCTGATTGCACAAGCAAAATTCTGAGCTCGTGCTTATGCAACAAAAGGAAGCACAGCTCAGAAACAAAAAGTCAACCCAGAAATTGAGAGCACGCGAATTTAGAAATTCAACAAATCTAGAACCCTAATTCAAGAAAAAGGGATCCCAAACGTTTATTTTTGGTTGCAGAACATCCACATATGATCAAAGTATGCAAATAAGACAGTATTTTCAACAGGCAGCTCAAAATCGCATCAAATATTTTGCAGACTACAAAATTCATACTAACGTAATAGCTCCAAAGATTACTCGCGAATCAGCCAGATTCGAAATTCCACATTCCATAATATATCGACAGAGATCGGAATCTGCACAAAGAGAGGAAAGGGATGGAAGAAAACCTCTTTTTCGATAAGCTTGGTGAAGAACCGCTCAGCTTGAACGGAAGTCACATCGCCGCGGTAATCCCGGCATATCAACACCCGGCCTTTGATATCCAAAAGGAACAGCGCCGAGGCCGCTCCTGACATTGTATCTACCTCGATCAAGCAAAGCTTGTTCCTATGGGAATTATCTGTCCCTAAATTTCAATTGTCAGAACGCAGAGATCAGATCCGCGCTCGCCAAAACCGGAGATGGTGAGATCCCGAGATCTGGAAATGGGAGGTAAAAGGAGACGCCAGAGGATAGATGCGCTAAATTATATAGAATTGGACTCCATTAGAGCAACAGCAGTTGAAGCTCGATCGTTTCCAGTTCGCATCCGAACGAGAGAGGAGAACTGAATTGGATCTGCTTCTCTTCCACCCCAAATCGGGTTTTTCTGTAGAAATTGGGGGAAATATTTTTATAAATATTTAGCCTGTTTTAAACTTTTGCAGTAAGTTGAGAAAAAATTCCGAAATATTCCACATTTAAAAAAATTTGTATGTCTAATTCTCTGTCAACTTTCAAATTTTTTCCATCAGCTTTACTTTAAATTAGGTTAGTATGATATATTTAAATTTAAATTAATTTATAAAATTACATTTCATTCTTCATCACTTATGATACTTTTTTTTTTTAAATATGAAAGAAAATAAAATCATTTTCTAATAGATGACACAATTATGAAATAATTCGATAACAAAATAAAAATGTTACATGTCTCAAAGTCATTTTTATCTATTTAAGAGACTATCTTATAAATATATACTCTTCCTTCTGTTAATTAAAACTTGATGTTTACTATTCTCGCACGTTTTTTTAGAATGATAAAAACTATATAAAATATTAACATTTTTTTCACATTTGTTTTTATAAATTCATACTTGATTGTGTTACTATGAAATTATTTAAAAAATTAATATTTAATATAATTTTTAACACCTAAAAAACGTGCATGAATAGTAAAACGTCTAGTTTTAATTAACGGATGGAGTATTAGAATTCATGTGTCCTACAAATAAATAAATACTACAAAAAATACATTTAGAATACTTTGTTTTTTATATGAAATAGAAAAGGAAATATATACAAGTATTCTATTGACTGTGTTAGTTGTGACAACATTAATGGTTTCTAAAAATCTCTTGTTTAGATGAGAGAAACACCGTATGACTTCTATTTTTCGTCTTCTCAATAGTTGAGATATTGTGTTGGCCTGCCCTTCCCATTTTCATTTTTATTTTGTTTTGAACCGGAAAAAATTTGGCTTTAGAGGAACCCTAAAAGCCAAGGGCATCCATACAGATGAGAGAGCAAAGCAAAAAATCGTTAGGGTTAATATGCCTGTGTATGACAAAGTTCAGATGCGATAAGCGGTCAGCGACTTGGTTTGCTGTCATGTATGAGCATATAGATGCAATCTGTTAGCATGGACAAAGGGTATAAAGAGGGAGTAAAGTGTATTGAATTGGTTAAGCAATATACAACCAATCTATTCTCCTATCTCTCTCCTTCTATCTCTCTTTCCCTCTTCTTCCCTCGTCTGCCTCTGTCCTCTTTCCCTCTCATTCCCTTTCTGTTACATTCAAAACCGCCAACACCATCACCTAACTTCATCCACCAGCTCCGGTCATCACAGTGGTATCAGAGCACTTTCTGAGGGCACGTTGATTTACCATGGCCGAAGGAACCATGTCGAAAAATTTGGAAGCACACTTTGTGGAACTCCGAGAAGACATGAGAGCATTTGCAGCTTCGACGCAGCAGTCGATGTCAGATTCACAATCACGTCGTGAGGATCAAACAAGGTTGATTGAGCAGCAGGCAAAGAAGTTGGAGGAATTCAAGAAATTCACCGAGCAACAACTGGCACACCTGACGGAGCTGGTGAGGAATCCTCCAATTAAGGACAAGATCCAAGAAACTCTGGATCCCGGAGGTCGGAAAGCTCAAAAAGAACCAGTCAATGAAGCGGAACAAGCGAGGATTGAACAACATTCATTGATGGGATCTGGACCACCTGAAAGGGAGATCCATGGGCGTCAGGCTCATACCTCGGGGTGGAATTTTCACGGATCGAATTCGAATTCAAGTTGGTCCAACGACAGTCTGAGAAGCAATTGGCTACCGAAATTGGATTTTCCAGGTTTTGATGGTAAGAAACCAAGAAGTTGGATTCGTAAGGCTGAGAAATTCTTCTCCATTTTCGCAATTCCAGAATACCAGAAAGTCGAAATTGCAGCGATGTACTTCACGGAGCGAGCAGACATCTGGTTACAAGGGCACATGATCCACAAACCGCGAGCCAAATGGTCCGAATTTTGTGATAATCTGTGTGCTAGATTTGGTGAACGTCAACAAACGGAGATAGTTGCAGAATTCAATAAGCTGAATCAAGGGGAGGATCTTAAAGCTTATATAGAGAAATTTGAAGATCTGCGTGCGAGTATGTTAGCATTTAATCCTCACTTAACCGAGTCGTACTTTGTATCCAGCATCATCAGTGGATTGCGAGATGAGATTAGATCACTGGTTTAGTTGGGGTGCCCGTCATCCATGATCGCAGTCTTTGAACAGTCAAGGCTACATTACCGAGCAGTCAAGCCTTGATGAGGCTCACAAGATTCCCAGGGAGGTCGCCATCTGCAGGGGGATCTTCCTTCAAACCTTCTTGGGTACGAGACGGGAATCAGAGGAGTGACACCAGAGAATCAGCTATGCCTTTAAAGAATATCACCAATTCATCAGAGATGAACCTCAAGAAAGCACAGCATGTCAAGAAAGGGTTATGTTTTAAGTGTGGTGATAGATATTTCTTCGGGCATAAATGTAAGACGAAAACATTGCATAGCTTAATGGTGCATGAGGAAGGTGAGGAAGCCTCCACTAAATTGCTCCCTCCAGATTGGTAGGACAACGATGAGGAGGTCCTAAAATTTTTTGTTCATGCATTGTTCGGAGGGGAGTCAGGCACAACAATCAGGGTTAAGGGCTCTGAAGGTTCGATAATGTAAAAACAATGTAGTAAGAAATACTCTAGAAGGGGGGGTTGAATAGAGTATGCCCGTTTTTCGCAGAAAGTCTCAAGACTTTTGGAGCTTGTACCAAAACCTTTGAGATAAACCTGAATCACAAAGTTAAACAATTCAAACCAAGTGCGGAAATAAGGTAAAGCAAATAAGTAAAGGACACGAGTAATTGTTTACGAGGTTCAGCACAACTTGGCCTACGTCCCCGCCTAGGGTTCTTCCACAACCCTAGGATTCAAAGGCTTTATTGATTGCTTAGCTTAGGATCCTAATAGCTCACCGAGAAGCCTCTCTCCTATACAATTGCAATCTAGTCAACTCACGTTCCCTTGGAGTCCTAGACCAATCTAGAAGAGCCCCACCTCTCTCAGCTATCTAGTACAATCCTCTAACTCTCGCAAATCAATAGCCTAGTGCAACTTCCCGAGTTATAAACTCTCGAGTAACACTTGAAATAAATATATCCTATAAGCTCACAGTGACTCTCAAAGGCTTTGAAATAAACAACAAACTCTTTGAGCGCTTAGCAGAGAGACACTTGGAAGACAGATCGCTTGAATGAATGAAACTCGTGTGTAGCACTTGTGTATTCTTCTGTCTTCTCCTTCCTTTCCTTTATATGAGAGTATGGAGCGTGAGAATCTTCAGCACCAGATCTCCAACGGCTCCTTTGGGTCAGTTTGATCTTCAATCTTCTATATATGGACACTTTGAATCGCCATGATCTATTTTGAACTGATCTCCTCAATGTGTATAAGGAAGGATATAATCTTCAACTATACTTCCTGAAAGGTTAGTTCAACACATATATATAATATAACGGAAGTATATAATAATATAAAATAATATTCGGACAAATAATATAGGTTTTGTATTTCATCAACTGTTAATGCGTCAAGGCCTTTGACACAAACATCCTGTCAAAGCCCTTGAAACATTTATACCATTTTCCATCAAGGGAGGGAGTTATCAGGCTCGATCAAAGGCCGTGAGATCACTATTTTGATTGATAGTGGTGCGACGCATAGTTTCATGGACATTGGGATTGCTCGAGAAGCTGGTTTTGAGATCTGCATTACAGGTTGAATGATGGTGAATACCCTTGCAAGTAAGATGATGAGTAACAACATGTGTAAGAGGTGTGAATGGGAAATGCAGGGTGGCAAATATGTTTTTGATATTAGGTTGCTGGATATGACTGACAGTGAGATGATCCTTGGGGCAGATTGGTTAGCATGATTTAATCCGGTTCTATTTGACTTCTTGGCAGTTCAGATTTCATTTCTTCGAAATGGAAAAAAGATTATCATCAAGGGAATTAGGGATGAGAATGGCACATCTGAGGCCAGTATTAGAATGATATGTCAGGAAAGGAACTTTGTAAGTTGATTGACAGTAAAGATCAATTGTGGGTGGCTCAGGTCACACAAGCTCTCAGAGTTCACTCCACCAGGGTGACTGATATGGTGAGCATTGAGAAAGTATTGGGTCACTTCCCGGATGTGTTTGAAGAGCCTTCAAGTCTCCCACCTATGAGAGGCCATGAACATGCTATTGTTCTTAAGGAAGGTACACTGCCTATTGCTAATAGACCTTACAGATATGCACACTTTCAGAAACAGGAAATTGAAAAACAGGTTAGTGACATGTTGAAGAGTGGTGTAGTGCAACCTAGTCATAGTCCATTTGCTGCTCCAATGCTTTTGGTAAAAAGAAAGGATGGAACCTAGAGAATGTGCATCGATTATAGACGTCTCAATGATGCTACAATCAAAGATAAATTTCCCATTCCCCACATTGAGGACTTATTAGATAAGTTGAGGGGAGCTATCATTTTTTCTAAGCTGGACTTGAGATCTGGGTACCATCAGGTGAGGCTGACGGACAAGGATGTGGAGAAAACTGCCTTTAGAACTCACCATGGGCATTATGAGTTTAAAGTCATGCCATTTGGACTTACTAATGCTCCTGCAACTTTCCAATCCCTCATGAATGATGTTTTCAAAGAGGTATTGAGAAAGTATGTGTTGGTGTTTTTTGATGATATTTTGGTCTATAGTAGTAGCCTTGAGCATCATTTGGTGCATTTGAATTCTGTTTTAGAAATGCTTAGGAAGCATAAGCTGTTTGCAAAGAGATCTAAGTGTGAGTTTTGTCAGTCCCAAATAGAGTATCTGGGTCATATAATTTCTGAGAAAGGTGTATCTAATGATCCAAAAAAGATTGAGGCTATCTTAAATTGGCCTGTACCCAAGTCCCTGAAGGCCTTGAGAGGGGTTTTGGGGCTTTCTGGCTATTACAGGAGGTTTATTAGGGGCTATGGAGGGATTGCTCGTCCTCTAACTGATTTGCTCAAGAAAGATGCATTCTCTTGGTCAGTTTCTGCTAATTCTACTTTTATGGAGTTGAAGTCTCTCCTCACTTCCCCTCCTCTTTTGGGAATGCTAAATTTCTCAAAACATTTCACAGTGGAGACAGATGTTTGTGACACGGGCATTGGAGCAGTGTTGCTATAGGATGACAGGCCATTGACTTTCACTACTCAAGCATTACATGGAAAAGCCTTGTTGCTTTCTACTTATGAGAAAGAGTTATTGGCTATTCTTTTGGCTTTGGATAAATTGAGGCATTATTTAGAGCATCAACCTTTTGTTATCAAGACTGATCACTAGCCTCTGAAACATTTATTGGATCAGAAATTGACAACTCAACTCCAGAGGAAAGCTATTAGGAAACTACTGGGGTTGAGCTACTGCATTGCTTACAAAAAAGGGACTGAAAATTGGGTAGCTGATGCCTTGTCAAGGAAGTATGAAGAGCAACAAGGGGATTGCTTCATGCTTGCTGTGGTGCAACCTACTTGGATGATCGAAATAATTGCAAGCTACAAGGATGATCCTCAAGTGCAGCAACTCTTGGTAGAAGTTGTATCTGATAGCACTGGGAAGCTTACTGTTTGTAAAAGGCTTCCACTGATTTGAAGCTCAGGTTGCTCAAGGCATTGCACGAAGAACCAGTGGGTGGTCATTCTGGTGTTCAAGGCACTTATCAGAGACTGAAACAAATTTTCTATTGGCCTTCTCTTAAGAAGGATGTGACCGAGTTTGCGCTCTCCTGTGAGATTTGTCAAAGAAATAAGGCCGAGAATGTAGCTTGCCCTGGCCTCCTTTAACCATTACCAGTGCCTAGTATCCCATGGTCACATATCTCTATGGATTTCATTGAGGGACTTCCTAAGAGCAAGGACAAAAATTGCATATTGGTGGTGGTTGATAGGCTCACCAAATATGCTCATTTTGCGGGGTTAACTCACCCATTTTCTGCTGCAAAGATTGCTTCTGTGTTCATGGAAAGTATTTACAAGCTTCATGGTCTTCCTGATAGCATTGTATCTGATCGTGATAAGATTTTTCTCAGTTCATTTTGGCAGCATCTATTCAAGGGTTTGGGGACTGCTTTGCACATGAGTACTGCCTATCACCCGCAATCAGATGGCCAGACTGAGAGAGTCAATTGTTGCCTTGAAACATTCCTTCGATATATGTGTTCAGACCATCCAAGGCTATGGTTTGAGTGGCTTTTTCTTGCTGAGTATTGGTACAACACTAACTTCCATACAGCTCTGCACATGACGCCATATCAGGCCATGTATGGACATCCACCTTCAGTGTTGGGTATTAAGACATTTGTGGGCACAAATGTAGATGCTTCTACTTGGTTCCAGCAACGGAAACACATGCTTTCACAAGTGAAATTCCATTTGCAACAGGCCCAAGTTAGAATGAAGCAATTTGCAGATCATCATGGGTCAGACAGAGAATTTCAGATTGGTGAGATGGTTTATTTGAAACTCCAACCATACATGCAATCCTCAGTTGCTGTTCGTCAGAACCTTAAGCTTTCCTCCAAGTTCTTTGGGCCCTTTAAGGTGCTGGCTAAGGTGGGAGTTGTGGCTTACAAGCTTGAATTGCCCCCAGGAGCTGCAATTCATCCACGTATCTCAACTCAAACGTCGAATTGAAAGATAGAAATTGCCTATTTCAGTGGCTCCTTCAAGCTGATGATGAGGGTGATCTTGTTACCTCTCCAGAAGTTGTGTTAAATAGTCGTGTGACATACTTGAGTAATGGGGAGTCTGTGTCCGAATGGTTGATTAAATGGACCAATCTTAGTGAAGATGACGTTACTTGGGAGCCGGCTGGGCACATCATTCATCTCTTTCCTGAATTCCAACTCAAGCCTTGAGACAAGGCTTTTTAAAGGGGAGGAGTAATGTTATGTATGAGCATATAGATGTAATCTGTTAGCCTGGACAAAGGGTATAAAGAGGGAGTAAAGTGTATTGAATTGGTTAAACAATATACAACCAATCTATTCCTCTCTCTCTCTCTCTCTCTCTCTCTCTCTCTCTCTCTCTCCTTCTATCTCTCCTTCCCTCGTCTGCCTCTATCCTCTTTCCCTCTCATTCCCTTTCTGCTACATTCACAACCGCCAACACCATCACCTACCTTCATCCACTAGCTCCGGTCATCACATTTGCCTCGTGATAGACATGACGAATCTCGACTGAAGAAAAGAAACCTAGCGAGACTAGACTGTCCGAGACAATCATTTCTGAGTCTTCCTTAGGCTTCCCAAGACCTTTTAGACTGTTAATTATGGTTAGATTGTCCCCTTCTATTTCCAAGTCGGATATGTGTAGTTCTAGTGCAGTCGCAATACCTTTCCAGGCCAAGGACCACAACCAAAGAATATCGGGGTTCCCATATGGCTTCTGATTATAAAGCCATAGGAGCCAGAGCTCGAAAGAGCTCCATCGAAATTAATTTTGTGTTTCCCAGTCGACGGGGGTTTCCATTTTGTCTTTTTTCTCTGTTTGGTTGCTTTTGTTTCTGTTGTTGTTTGTGTTTTTGTCAAGATCTTCACTATTTTTTGCGGATTTCCATAGTGATGTTTGCTCTAGGTGTGGCCACGGGTCGGACCCGCCGGGTCAAGGGTCAGGGTTGGTCGACCCGAACCCTAACCCGGAAATTCATGGGTTGACGGGTTCAGGTCGACCCGTTGACCCGCCGAGTCGACCTGTTGACCCGACAGATTACCACAATTAAAAAAAAAATTTATAACATTTTTTACTAATAAAAATTAAAAAAAAATGATAAGTATTTTTTTTTCTACATATCATTTTTTATATCCACTTCATTTCAATATGAAGTTGAACAAAAAAACATTAGAAATTTTATATTTCTATAAAACTTCCTTTATCCATTACAATATAAATGTAGGATATAAGACTTTTTAAACTTTACTTCATTTCAATATAGGAAATAAAGCTTAAATTGGAGTGGGAGTCAAGGTAAGATGGGGCACACATATATATATATCTCCAACCCTTCTCATTTTAACTCTCAATTTTCAATGTGGAGAGTGGCCTTGTCCCACATTGGAAATGAGAGAATAAAAGGTGCCCTTCTAAGGCTATAAAAGGGGAAGGATGGGGTAACTTGTAACTCACATTGCATTTTGCATGTTAGTTTATATTTTTATTGTAAATTATTCTAAGAATAATATAAATAATAATACTTATAAACTTTAAAAAAAATATTGTTTTTTAAAAAAAAATTCGGAATGGGGGGTTGACCTGGCGGGTCGACCCGTCGGGTCGGACCCGCCGGGGCAGCGGGTTTTCAAACCCCCGACCCGAACCCTAACCCGCAACCCGCCTTGACCCTTTGACTCGTGAACCCGCACCCGTCGGGTCACTGACCCGGTGGGTCACGGGTCGACCCGTGATCCATGGCCACGCCTAGTTTGCTCTTTGACGAAAGACTTAATACATCTCACATTTGGGTGAATATCGTCAAATAGTGTCTTATTCCGAAAGTACCAAATTCTCCACCAGGCAAAGGCAAGCTTAGTAAAACGGTGCATGCCAATGTTGTTTTTGATATCTTGAATTATGTCATTGAGGGTAGTGTCTTCCCTGAAAGCATTGTTAATAACTTAATGTATATGTATAGTCTTGGGTCGATCGAGATTATTGTGTCTTTTGTAATAGGACAATCCCACAGTACATGCGGCATATCTTCAAAGCTGGAATCACATTGTGGGCAGTTGGTCGGGATACCTAATCGTCGTGATGCTAGCTTAGAGGTGGTGGGTATGCCATTCTTCTAAATTTTCCAAAGGAATGTTTTAATATTTGGTGTAATATCTAGGTCCCAAATCCATCTCAGGTTGGATTTTTGATGTTGTTTAATGCTACTTATCATGTCTATAGCTGATTTGGTAGAGAACCAGCCATTTCTGCTCCATTTCCAGTATAGCCTATCCATATGTATATTCTTAGGTATCGGTGTTATTTTAATATCATTTATTACGGTTTTAGTTAGGTATTGATCAACTAGTCTATTCAATTTTTTAAGGTCTCATGTCTTCTCAGGCGTTAGTAGTTGCTTTACAGTTGTGATAATTTCAATTTGTTGGGGTTGTGACACTAAAGATATAAGAGGCACATTGTCTGTCCAATGATCTAGCCAAAAGTTAATGTTTTGCCCGTCTCCAATTGACCATCGGATTCATTGCTTAAATAATGGAATTAATTTAGTCAACTGAGTCCACTGCCAGGAAGTGGCCCCCTTTCTGTTATAAGTAAGAAGTTCTTGTTGTTTTAGACATTTTTCCTTAATTAGTGTTACCCAAGGGTTGCTAGGTTCTGCTAAAATTTTCCAAAGCAGTTTAAGTTGTAAGGCCTTATTCATGTCTTCTGATGTACGTAGACCCAAACCACCATTGGATTTAGATTTGCAGATCTCAAACCAGCTGAGTAATGGCTTGTGTCGTGGGCCCTTGTTCCAGAGGAAGTTTCTATTTATTTTGTCGAGTTCTGTATATACTGATTTTGGCAATAAAAAACATTGCATTAGGTGCAGTGGTTTTGCAGATAAGGTTGTCTTTATTAGGGTGCAGCGACCGGCCTGGGAGAGACCGTTAGCTTTCCAACACTGAATTTGAGCTTTAGTTGTGTTTAATAATTCCTCAAATTCTGCTTTAGTTGTACGACCACTAATAACTAGGCATCCAAGATAGTTCCCTAGGTTGGTGTTGTAAGCAATTTCTAATTCATTGCCAATAAGTTATTTTTGGTGTCTCTCTACGTTTTTTGATGTTTGAAATTGTGATTTATGTATGTTGACTCTTTGACCTGAGATTGATGATTATTCCGTAAGTATGTTGTTAATCTGTTGACATGCTGTGAGTGACGCGGAGGCAAAAATAACAATATCATCTGCAAATGCCAAGTATGGAATTTTGGTTTCGCGTTATTTTTATTCCTAGATGACTTTGAGCTTTTGTAGATTCTATTTGTAATCCCCTACCCAAGATTTCTGATAGTATAACTCGCTATTGGTAGTCTATCTTCGAACCTTCCTTATCTTTCACATCAGTTTTTTTCTTGTCGTATCTTTGCTTAGTTGTTGCTAGATATCTTTGCTCCCCATAGTGGTGGTGTTTGGACCTTTTCAGTTTGTTTTTGTTTTTTATGATAATTAATCTATGGCCAAAATGCATAAAAGTTTAAAACCACTCATTATTCATTGTTGTTTGCAAATAATCACCCCTTATTAAAAAATTATCAAATAACCACCCACTATTCATTGTTGTTTGCAAATAACCACCCCTTATTCAAAAATTGTCAAATAACCACCCATTAAATATAGGTTGTTTGCAACTAACCACCCAGACCACTTTTCTTGTTAAACCTCACTTAATTTAATATGAAAAGACAATTATACCCGAAAATTCGGAAATTTTTCGAGTAATCTGGGTTTCGACCTGGTGACCCGATTGACCCGGTAATTTTGATCCGATTTACCCGATTGACCCGATTGACTTATAATTATATATGATTAAATTTTTTTATGGAGATTCCAAAGGATGGTAGCTAGAACCTGGTGAACCGATTGACCCGGTAATTTTTATGGATGATGGTACAAAGGTCCCTATTAAAAAGGATGGTATTCCTATCCGTAATGATACCGGTTCTAGCTATGTAGTCAGCAACCTTGTTAGCTTCTCTGTAGCAATGGTTGAACTCGATATGATCGAAGTGTTCTTTGAGATGATTGATATGCTGAACTTGACGTAGGACTTCCCACCTTGTATTCTTCCCTTCTTTGATGGCTTTTATAATCTTTAGGTTGTCTCCTTCAATGAAAATCTTCTCATACCTAATCTTTTGGCGTGCTCCATACCTATTTGAATAGCATAGGCTTCGGTTTGGAGTATACTCCCTCTTTCCGTTACCTGGTAAAAAATATCCTTAATATAACCCTGAGAGTCTCGGATAACTCCCCCCACCTGACAGGCGCCCGTGGGTTTCACGGAGCCATCTACATTAACTTTATAGATAGTTCTTTGAGGTTTAGTCCATTTTGCTCTTATAATTATAATCACTTGATCTTTCATTTTCAAAGCAATTTTTATATTTATTTGTATTGTTTAATACTCCGTCCGATCGATAGTATTTGATTTTTTTTATTTTTCAACACATTTTTTTAAGAAGATAAAAGTTCTAAAAAATATTAAAATAATTATATGCTTATTACTAATTACATGAAATTATTTTTAAAAAAATATTTAAAATTTTGATATTTTATATATTATTACATTTTATTAAAAATTACGTGAAATAATAAAAATGAAATGTTTTTAATAAGATGTAATAATATATAAAATATCAAATTTTTTAAAAAATTATTTAAAATTTTGATATTTATATATTATTACATTTTATTAAAAATTACGAGAAATAATAAAAATAAAATATTTTAGATCAGATATAGTATATAATTACAAGCATTAGAATTTATGAACAACGTCTTTAATTGTAGAATTTTAAAATTATCCAAAATTATTAAATCATGATTTTTTTAATTTAAAAAAGAAAAAATTGACCAAACCAAAATGACCCAAAACCCGATCAAACCCGGGTTCAAGTCAACCTGGATGTTCCCGGAACCCGTTTTACTCGGGACCCGAAGTGACCCGACCCGAATGACCCATTTGACAGGTCTAATTGTAATACCTGAAAAATCAAGCAACAAAGAGAAGTATAATTGTCTTTTTACTAAAAAATGAAACATTAAAGAATAGGGGTATAATTGTCTTTTCATATTAAATTAAGTGACGTTTAACAAGAAAAGGGGTATGAGTGGTTAAATTTTTTTAATAAGGGGTGGTTATTTACAAACAACAATGAATAGTGGGTGGTTATTTGACAATTTTTTAATAAAGGGTGGTTATTTGCAAACAACAATAAATAGTGGGGGGGGGGGGGTTATGCATTTTTGCCTTAATCTATTTGCCGATATTTGAAATTTTAATCTACTTGTCAATGAATTTGTATTTCGAAGTCAGTCTTGATGAAAAATATATGACAAATATAAGGTTTCATATTCCATTTTAAACATACGTAAAGTATGCACATTTTGCAAAGGAATCCCTACCAAGCGAAGTCCTACTTATATTCCAATGCAAATTCATGTTCTTATGTGCAATTTTATACTTTGTATGAGAAATGCACTCATTTTTTATGATGTAAATTGTAACCCTAATGAATGTGCTAGGATGATTATTGATGCAATGATGCTTGTGTGTCTCGGTTGATGCTTGTATAACAAACCAAAAACCCAATCGAAACCGAACAAAGAAAACCTAATCAACCCACAACGATAAAAACATTATTAGCCAAAACCGATTCGATTCAAGTGAAACCTAGAATTCAACTGACTCAATAAGCAGATCCATATTATACAATCACAGCTTGAAACGATCTAAACCGAATAGAGTGACAAAACATGCACCAAAGCCCCAAAACACATTCAGAGCTTGGCAATAATTCCAATAGGAACTGGTTTAACAGTAGCAACCACTTCACTGTCCTTGAGCTCCGACTCGTATGAACTTGGAGGTCCACTGCGGGCGAGCAGTTGAAGAAACCGTGGGGCTACACAAACGAGAAAGAAAATTCAAACCCGTAACAAGAGAATTGACAACGATCAACATGTTTGCGCAATTTCGATTCAGTTTTCAGTTAATGTAAAAATGGCACGATCCATAAATCAAAATATTTTCACAGTTGAGTTCATCAGTCTTTATGAGAAAGGGCACTAGAGATTTACCATGAGCATAAATCCTATGCGTTCAACAGGCATGACGGGCCAATCTTCAAGACGGGGAATGTGAGTCACCCCGAACACATACCTACAAAGATCCAGAAAACAACATGATCAGAAGATGGTTACTGTTAATGGCATTCAAGAGGTTTTGAGTTTCTTTTTTTGATACCAGAGAACAATGTCGTTTTCTTCAAGAGATCGGTTTTGCTTGACCCATGTGGCCAATCCCTCCCCAGAACGAGGGTTTTGATTGGGAAATTCACCGCCAGGGTACATCTCGTCACGGTTATATTGTGTAACCCAGAGGTTGTGCTTCAAGAAAGCAGCTCTCCTTAGAAACATTGCTTCAGGACTAGCTAATGGCAAACAGTTGGTACCAGGTACAAGTTTGTAGCCTGTAAGCTGACCAGTCCGGTTAACAGTTCTAGTGTTTCTAACCTGTAACACCAAAAGAAATGGATCAAGAATTATCAAATGGCATACTAACAACAGATAACATGACATTAGAAGCGTTTAATCATTAGTTTGTAATCTGCATGGAACCAATTTTTCAATTGCAAGGAAATCTATCACATAGATAGTTGATCCACCTGGTTAATTACATAACAGCCAGTAATTAGAACAAAATTCAGAAATCCTAAACCAAGCTATGCTGAAAAAATTATGAGGGATGGAAGCCATCACATGCCTATTTAATGACCCATTGAAGAATTATTGACCCAGAAACCAAGTTGCATATATACTCCGTATTATATTGGCAAGGAAAAGGGGTAAAATAGGTAATAAATGATGAATGAAACTTAGACATGTAAACTCGAAAAAGAAGAACTGATGCTTGAAAAAGAAGTCAAAAGAAACTTACAATCCAATGGCGAGCAGTCAGAGGATTGCAATCACGCATTGCTTCCAATTCGGTTCTAAGTATTTTCTCTTCGGGATAAAATGCATTGTTGTGAACATTATCCTTCCCAGGTTCCTCTACTTTGACATTCAACTCAACAATCTGTGTCAAAAAGGAACAGGGGAAATTACAGCAGTGTTGAAAAAGTCCATCATGCCAAAGCACTTTTTCCTATAACTCTATAAGAGAGAAAAACATCAAATGCATTACCTGATTTAGACCTTCACCTGGTTTGGAATCAACAGCCATGTCCATCCGAGCAACAAAAAAGTGCTGATGGACAGGTGCATATAAGCCAGGAGCAATAGTCGTTCCATATTTTCGAAATTCACCGGGCTGTAGAGCTCCTAAGCTGAGAATTCCAGTGAGCTTCACCTCAGCCTCAATTTTGCCATCCTATAAAAGGGAATAACTTGAGAAGTTAAAACTTTACAGGGTTGATTTTCATTTCCAGACATGCCTTTTATTTGTAGGAAAGAGGGACAGGATGAAGGAAAAAGAAGCCGACAATCAGAGATATTTCAGCTTGCCTGATAAAAGTGCCAATAGAATCCGTACTCATAATTGGCAACGGTGCAGATGAAGGATACAGTTAACCTTCTTGACCGCCTTACTTCTGCTAAACCTGTTCTCCAGTCTTGGTGCTTCCATAAGATTCCATGATCCTCTTCGTGCAAACAGACGACGTTTTCAGTTGTTTCAACACCACCAGTGAAGTTTGTAAAATGGGCATCAAAGTATTTGATATATCCTAAGCAGTCACAACCCTGCCCAAAGAAATCCATGAATGATTTTGTTAAATTTTATGAGGGTGTCATAAAATAACTTTGAATGCAAATATTAGAGTTATAAGAAGATCCAACCTTCTTGAGGGAATGTGCATTTTTACCCAGCCCATCTTCACCAGCATCAAATGCATTCTTTCTGTAATGTGGATCATTTGGATCTCCATAGGGAACAACCATCTCAACAAAGCTCAACCTGTGTGCTACAGATCTCCGACCCCTACTACCATCAACATATGCAACAGAGTGTATAACTAAACCTTCACGTGGCGTAAACCCAACTCTGAAGCTCCACTGCCAACCACCGAGAAAGACAAAAAGAAAAGGCACAACCATCAATCAACAAAGGAATGGACATCAGTAACTCATTGCTTTCCACAAGTAAAAAAAGAGATGAAGTCGAAAAGGCAAATAAGATGAAAGTCGCACCTTTTGCCACTCTACAAAATTGCCATTCACCCGGAAACTGGGGCCTTCAGGCTGAACTATCTGTAAAGGCTTCACATCACTTCTATCAACTCCTCCTCGTGATTCACCATGAGTGTAATTTCTTAGTGGATCAGCAGGTGGTAAAGGAACAACCTTACGGTCTTCAAACTCAATCACTACCATGTTCTGTATATCAATAAGAATATGAATCCCTTCTACTGGACGAGCATAACCATTCTCCATGGGGCAATCACTTTCCGTTCTACAAAAGAAAAGTGGCTTAGCAAGCCTTCGACTTGGAGCATCAGCCTCACTGTGGTAACCAACACACCTGAGGAATGAATTTGAACACAAGAATTCAGAACAAGTATAATCACAAGGTAGATTTATAAGAAAAGGATACATAGTCATGTATAGCAGTAAGTATCCATATTGGGTAATGATGGAAGAGGAAGAAAATCTAAGAAACAAAAAATCATTATGATGGTGATAAAAGCTTTGATCATGAAAAGTGTTGGACTGAGAAGAAATAACCAACCATGGATCAACCATCACCAGATCCATATCTTCAATACCCCTCCTCTTCATTGCCTCTATAAATGGAGGGTATTCCTTCACCACAGCTTCACATTCAGCATATTCCACGGCATCCTATAATCATATATCAAAAGAAGGGATTGGAACAGAAAATTGGGCTTACATTCAACATAAAGACTCATGGATAAAGAACTCCAAAAACCATAAATCATGACAGCCATAGATGCACAATACATATCAAGAAAGAGAGCTGCCTTTAATAATTTGAACTGAGACACAAGTTTGAAACTGAAAGCACATTTAGCTCCTACTCCTCCCTCATCCCCCCACCCACTGCAAAGGCTAGCCAATGATGTTAGTGGGAAAACATAAAATAAAAGGCAGGTTCTTAGGCCCCCAAAATCCCCATTTTCAAATTTACTCCCCAAATATCATTCAGGTAAATGTTCAAACCAACAGAATCAGCAGGCTGTTTATGGTTTTTCCTTCAATTCATTACACTTCCACATGATTAGCAAGAACAAAAAATATGCGAAATAGAATTGGCATTGAAACATAAGAAGGCTGCGAGCTAAATTCACACGATGCAAATCAAGCTTATTTAGCAAATATTAAATTTGGACTCACAATAGGAGGCTGCACATCAGGGATCACTGTGGAGGAAATGACTTTGCCTCGATGGTGGCCACCACGAGTTGTAGCATGAGCTTCTGTCAGTTGAACAATCCACACACTAGTTTCATTTGAGCGCTTGCTGTACACTGTTAGCCTAGCCTGCCGAGGTGGGAGTTTGGAAGGAATCCCTGGCTGGCGCTTTGTTCTAGTTACCAAAGATGATTGAAAGGGAGGAAAGAAATATGCATCTGCTATAGCAACAACTTGTTTTTCTGGCTCCAGCAAAACAACATCAATGAATCTCATACTATCTCTATCCTGGGGGGGGGGGGGGGGGGGGGGGGTGGGGAAGAAGGTAAATTAAAATTGTGAAAATAAGGCAAAAGGTGAAAAGGAGGAAAATAGATTCAAGACTTATGGGATGAAAAAACTACCTCAGGGGTTGCTCCAGCTGCCCTGACAGTTGCCACCGCCACTTTGATTTCAGAAGCAGACAGTGGATCCAGTGGATGTTTACTATGAGCCCTCAACATGATTGTTTTCCCTATAGATGGAAAAGAACAAAGGAGTGCTCAAAAAAAAAAAGAACAAAGGAAGATTGCATCACTTGTTTATTTTGAAACATAAAAGACATTTAATGCAGTTGAAAGTACTCGAATTCTGCAAAATCCATTAATCAAGTCACAGTCAATCAAATTCAAAATTTAGGTTATCCTCTCCGGTCCTTGCGGATCTCTACACATATATCATCCGTCATTTCACCGTTATTTAGATTTAGATTCCATCAAATAATACCAACCATAGGTCAAAGATGGTCCGCCTCTATCATCAGAATCCAAACATTCAAAGATGAATTGCGAAAACAAGCAAGAGACGTACCTGAAGAAGCTGCAAGAGCGGCATCGCTGTCAGGGAGAGACTCAACCGAACGAATCAAAGAAGAGGAAGCAGCAGCAGCCGCAACCGCCGCCCTCTGCTGGAGCCCAATCTGTTCGGCCGACGGCCCCGGATCGGCGGCGCCACCAACAGCAACGGCCGGAACAACGCCCCAGCTTGAACTAGGAGCGGATTTCGAGGCGGCGAATCGCGCGGCCATAGATTTGCCGCCGCGAACCTTGGCCTCGCCGGCAGCGCAACAGGAAGGAGTTGTCGCTTTTTGCGAATTTGAGGCCATTGCAGAGCGTTGGAGATCTCACAGTAACAATCACTCTCGCAGTAATCCGCGATTGGAGATAACTGGAGTCGATGATCTTGTCTTCGGTTCACGTGTATATATTTGGATTTGGATTTGATTTTTGGCATTTTTCAGCGATAATTGGAGATTTTGGTTTATTTCCTTTTGCTATAATAAAAATCACGAGAAAACTGAATGACGACAGAGAACCACCACAACAAAGAAGACAAAGGAGGGCTGGTTGCTGTCGAACTCATCTAAACTTTTTACCAACAAATACTAAATAAAAAATAAAAAATTCTATCATTACCGGCCCCAAGGTCTTTGACGCCGCCGCTGATCCCCGAAACGCCTGTCCGCCGCCTCCGATCGGTGGCCATTCACACCGGCGAGATCTTCCTCAAGCGAACGAGGACCACGAGATTGTTTAATCATCTCTATCGTTCTGGTACAAGTGAATGGAAAAAATCAGCAACGGTGACTATAAATGATGAAGTCAGTCAATGCAATCGGAATCATGAGATGGTGTACGTGTTCTTGGATTCTGAATCTAGTGTCATGTGGCATTTGTAGTACCCTAGTTAAGGTCGTGTTTGGTAAGTCTGTTTATGATGATTATTTCTAAAAACATTTTGTTTGGTATGCTGTTGGTAGATTATTACTCCGTATTTATAATAGTACGTAGTACGATCTTTCTAATTTAGAAGCTTAATTAGAATTAAAAACTTCTTGGCTTAAGTTATGCCCTTATTTAGAAAGACCATTTATAATAATAATAATAAGAATAAGAATAAGAATAATATTAATTATTACTATTATTATTAAATAATATTGATATAATAAAAAATATTAATATTGTTATTAAATTATTATTTTTATTATTGTAATTAATTATTTTTGTTATTATTTATAATAATACAGTACTATATCTAAAATTATGAACCTTGATCGAGGGAGGCAGAGGCGATCCACAGCCGCAACGCAACCAACAAACCCTAATCCCCATTTCTCTAACCTTGAATTGGTAAATAAAGAGCGGTCATTCGACCCCCGTTCTCTAACTGCATCCACCACCCATGAAGCATCTCCACCGAAACTTTCTTCGTGTTTACTGTTACCACTATCATCGGGTTAATACTTCGATTATAACGAGGTGTTGTCCGATTTAGAGTCTTACTCGAGCTACCGCCACATCATCATCACCATCGATTTCTATCATTAGTTTGAACTTCCTCTTGGTACCACCGCCCTCCTGCTCTTTTCTCATATTCCATCGACGTCCTTATGGCTGCAGTGATTGGTCCGTTTTCAATGTGGTTGTTGTTGATGCCAACCTTCCTCTTAGACTCCCGTCGGCTCCTCTACAGCCAGTTTCAACTCCCTCTTGGTACCATCGACCTCTTGCTCTTTTGGTATTTACTTTGCGGGAATGCTTTTGTGATAATTAACGAGCTATTATCACCCTTCATTCTTATGTTTTATCAAATTTTTTTAAATAAAATTTCACCCTTCATTCTTATGTTTTATCAAATGATACTAGAAGACTAAAAATGTCCATGAAACATAATGCTTTTATTGTCAGATATGAAACTAGATCTTTGTGATTTTTCAAATAATGTTATTCGTCATATTTCGAGGAATCTAATACGGTTCCAAACAGGATCGCTCGTCTGGCTTACAACATCCGTATCGACCACTGTTCTGAAAATCCCGCTTAGGCGTCGCCTAGGCCCCGTCTAGGCGCTAAGCGACCCCCTTCCGCCTAGGCACATCTAGCCCCCCCCCCCCCCCCCCGTCTTGACCGTCTAGGCGCCGCCTAAGTGCCGTCAGGCCCGTGTATTAGCCAATTCAGGTGGCCTAACAGAACAGGGCCCCCAAAATTTTGAGGCCCAATATCAGTTATATTTGGTATAATATAAAGGTCTTCCACAATACTTTTAACGTCCCAAGTAGCACAGTTGGTAGGTGCAGCCCATATATTGCGTTTTTAACCCGTGTTCGAATCTCAACAGCGCTCCAATTTTTTCCCATATTAATGGGCAATTCTGTACTAGTGCATTAACCATTAGACATTTAATAGCAGGAAAAAAAAACATTGGATATTTTGTAACGGCCCGGGATTATGATTCCCGAGTTACGTTTCGAGGGATGAAACCCCTCGTTGGGATCTTACGCCCCGAGTACAGGTTGAAGGTTTGAAACCGAAGATGCGTAGTTTAAAGTGGGATTTCGCACCCAAATCTGGAAGGTCCGTTGGAGACCCCAGGGTAAACCCCTGTACCTATCCTAAGTCTACAACGCGGAAAACCTTTTATCATGCAAATAACCTAAGTTCTGAAAACGATACAACCAGTGCCGCGACAGAGCCGGGTCAAAACAGAGTATAAGTAGGAAGAAATCCCAAAAGTATGAATCTGGTGAAGTTTGGGTTCAAACACTCACTCTCCGCCATATGAATGGACCCCGTCATAACAGCACAAAATAAAGCAGTGGATCGGGTACCTGAAACTATACCACAAAGCCAGGTCAAGAGTTTGCCCGCGGGCCCTAAAGGTCGCGCTGAGGACATATAATACGCCTATACCTAGAATAAAGGATGCCATCATGCGACACTGAAATCTTAACCACACTATCATGCTCCTAATTTATATATGCAGAATATTAAGTAAGGCCTTAACAAAGAATACCAAGCGGTATATCCCTCTTCTACCACCACCCCCCTTCTAGATAGGGTGGAGACTGGCCACTTTGATGCTATAGCATATCAAATCTCATCATCATATCGTATCTTATGCTCATCTCGTATCTCATGATATATATAAATGACTCAAGTAGGACAACACCCGATGAAGCTGGGCTGCCCTTTGACCCTAGCAAGGACTCTAGGACTCACAGATAACGGTCGTTATGTATTCAAACGCATACATAATAAGAATGCTCATTCGTAAGTGCATTCCTAAGCATGATACTACATGACATGCTTTTATGCATATGCAACACCTACTTGCTATATGACACATCAGACAGGAGGTCCTGGTTACTAAGTAAGCCTCGGAGGTACTTACCTGGCTAGAAGATCAGCAAAAGAAGAATCCAGCACACAGTAGTCATGATCATAAAATATCACCTAATTACATAACGAGAATATACTGAGTATACTTCTATAGCTTTTTTGAACACATATATTACTCACTCATATAAGCAGATAGATAAGCAAGCTCGCATCAACCATACTTTCAATTCATCATGATCAACCATCTCTTATCTCATACGTACTATTCATCATAACTTGCCAACTCATCAGCTTAAAATAACCTTCATATCATACTTAGCCAAATTCACATATTATTATTTCATACTTATACTTTACATAAGGATATATATCATCATCATCATCATATCATCATCATCAAGAGTATCGAACATTTAATCTCTTCTAAAAATCACCACAATATCATGCTATTAGTCACACATATCATACCGTTAGTCAAACGATCATATTATCATGCTGGTTAGTCATCAAATAAGTCTTACTCTCAGGTTACGTTTCAAATCCGAATTAAACAGTTAAGAATTCCGACCCTTGAAAATACTCGCTAAATTCCTTTTTCAATTTATTTATTAAATCACTTTTCAACCTTTTATAAAATCTCCAAAAATAATATTTTTATACCTTAATCCCCAAATAATATTAATTATTTAAACAAATAATTTAAATAACAAAACCGACCCGCCAAAACCCTCCAAATCCACCCCGAAGAACAGTGCCGCGATTGCGGAATGAATGCTGCGGCCGCCGCTCGGCCGTGCCCGTGGCCTTCGTCTTCTTCCTCTGTTGTCGGACTGGTTTGGTCCTCTACGGTGGAGCTTGAACCCCTCCCATTTCCGACCCCTCTCAACCTCCCCGACACTTCAATCCTAACCACTAAGGACACGGAACAAGTGGATCGAAGCTATGGAAAACGAAATGAACGAATCTCATCGAGGTATTCTCGAATGTCGGTGCTTCGTCGGAGCTCACCAGAGGCTCAATTCGTTGCGTCGGAGAGGGAGGAACCTCGGGATTGACCTAGGAAAGTAAAGGAAGGTTAAAGGAGGGTTCTTTCATGGGATTTCGAATCGAACAAGAGGTCGAAGCTTACCGACCTCGGAATCGCCAAAACATGGGACGAAATGCTTCAGTGGTGGCGTCGGGCTGCCGCTGCTGTGCTCTCGAGGAGGTGGGAACTGATGTTGTTGTTGTGCTCTTGATGGAGCAGGAGGAGGATGAGGCTGGCGGTGCTGGAGCTTGGTGGAAATGGTGGTGACGATGGAGCGGAGATGGTGGAAATGCACGATGGAGATGGTGACGATGGCGATGGGGCTGAAGATGGTGGAGGCGCTGCTGGTGAGGACAGTGGTGGTGCTAAAATGGTGATGGTGATGAAGATGGGAAGAGAGGAGAGAGCGAAGTGATGGCGGAGGTGTGGTGGTGAGAACCGTGAGATGGGGCTGGAGAGATGGGGCAAGGAGGGAGGGGATGGTGAAGGAGTGGTGATGGGAGAGGGAGGCAATGGGTTCCATTTGAAGGGTAAGGTGAGGTGATGGGAGTGGGTGAGGGTGGAGTGTTTTTTGAATTGGTTAACAAATACCCGAGTTTAAATCCCGAATATGCGAATTTCGAATCTCGAAATTAGTTTCTGAATGCTAGTTTTCCCGAATCCCGCTTTATCGATCAATTAAATTTTAAAAATTGACAAGGATACTGCCATCAGATAATTATTTTAAATTTTCGAGGTCAAATGACGGAAATTGTTCGTCAAATTTTATCCGCTAAACGAGTTTTAAATCCGATTTAAATTCATTTTTAATTCTCTTTTTCTGACAAATTAAAATTGGATTTGAAAATCTGAGCATTTACATATTTATACCTACATCCACAAATTTTTTTTATTAAAAAAAAAAAATTTTTTAAAGGAAAAAATATATGACTTTACAATATTTTTATGCAAAAAATTAATCAAAAAATAAAAAAATTATCATCTTATTCCTAACTTTTATAACATATTTTATCCAACACATTTATATTATAAAATTAATTTACAAAGAATATAAATCAAACACAATTTTTTAGTACAGGCTCCCGAAAAGGTTGGTACAGTCCTGAGTGTCGCCTAGGCGCTAGACGCCTCCTCACCACCTAGGATTCACCTGCCGCTTTTTAGAACACATCTATCGAGAGAAGTGTGGAGATCGATACATAACTTGAGGATTTTGTTATGATCGGACACTCTAGGTAGGAAACACTCGGATAGGCAACTATATTTTCTATTTCCCATGAATATCTTATGTCAAACATAGCCTTAAGTCTACTGGTACTAATTCAAATTCATAATCGATTTTTAAGTTGTTATATACATACGGAGTATACATAATCGTACGTTATAAGCGGATTTGTCCCGCTCTTAATAAATAAATTTGTTGTCATGTCAATATAATTGATGTTAGCCTGTTAGATATGATCGGTTAACTTAACTTATTGCAGCAGGTAGTACTTTATAAAATTATTAAATAAATAAATTA
Organism: Persicaria maculosa; assembly: GCA_963922045.1. NCBI lineage: Eukaryota > Viridiplantae > Streptophyta > Magnoliopsida > Caryophyllales > Polygonaceae > Persicaria > Persicaria maculosa. The sequence goes on from OY998256.1 coordinate 14,387,873, forward strand.
AATAGCAAACCAAGCCACATGAAAGTTGACAGTGGGCGATTTCATTATTGGACGTTTGTGTTTCATCCTCGAACGTCTTCCCATAGTTTTTTTAAAAAAGATAAAATATATATATAAATGACCATATCGGTTGATATAAACGTGCTTGGAAGTCTTAAAGTCGAGATGTTGGTATCCAATGTTTTATCATTTTTAGGGCAATTTTATTGGTGTCAAAATGTACACGGATGTTAGAGGTTTTAATATAAAAAAATGAGAACAGTGGTTCATGGGATGTTAGAGAGATGCCTTCAAAGCATCGATACTACGGGATAACATATGGGACACACTGGACATGTGTTGGGCAGCAGCGCATGGAACCTCTGGCGCGCCTGAAAGATGATGCAGACGGGGAAACACGCATTGTCGGGCGATTGGCCAGCAGCAAGGGAGTGGCAGAAGGCGACAACTGGGTATCTTGATGGATGGTCTGGATTTGTTCCCGGGGGAATTATTTTACACAATAAAATCAGAATTTCGGGGAAGAAAATGTAAAATTTTTTTTTTTTTACCACAATACTAGTTTATTTTTATCTATATGTAGACATCAATTTTAAATATGCTTGACTATATTTTTTTTTAAAATAATTTCTCTTTGATTATAAATATGCAAAATATAATCCGAAAAATTGAATTATAAATATGGAATAATAAATAATGCAAGAAATGAAATACATAATTATTAAAAAAATATTTGTTAATAGGAGGAAGTTGATATGAGTAGTTTTGGCTATAAATACATACCTTTACCAACACCTAACACACACTACTTCTCCATCTTTACCATCTCAAAATCCCAAAATCCTTCACCATCTCCCTACCATGGATCCAACCCAAAATCCTTCTGAAAATGTATTCTTTTCTAGCTTGGGTAATATGTCACTTTCTTCTGAATACGATCTGGCATATTACTCTCAAGTTCTCTCTTCAAACACAGAAAATTTTACCCTAATCCCAACATATAGCACCCAGCCAGGTGTTGGTGACCCCCTAACAGGTGGTAGTGGCGGTTCTCGTGGCCGAGGTCGTTCTCGTGGTGGAGGCCGTGGTGGTGCTCGTTCTCGTGGTGAAGCTGTACGTAGAAGGTGTTGATGAAGTTCGTGGTCCTCGCACCTACTGGGGGTGGAAGACGACAATCTTCTGGTTAGCGCTTTCATTAACATCTCCACTGACGTTGTCACCAACACATACCAAGACTCGCAAGCATTTTGGGCTAGGATTGGAGCTTTCTATATATGAGGAGTATAGGAAACCACACCAAGTGAAAAGAGAAATATCCAAATGTAAGGCAAGGTGGCAAAAAATCAATTGTAATGTCTCTAAGTTTGTTGGTTGTTTTCAGGAGGCAACTCGTATGCAAGCATCTAGTGAGTCGGATAATGATGTCCTCATGAGAGCACATCAACTCTATGTCTCTAAGAGTGATGGGAAGAATTTCAGAGAAGAACATGCATGGCAAGTGTTGCGTGATGAGCCCAAGTGGAGTGTTGATTACTTGGAAAAAATCAATCGATGCAATGCAAGTAGTGGGAGCTCCAAAAGATCTCGCTCTTCTGGTGGAGGGGATACCCCAAGTTCAGATACTCCCACAAGTGTTTTCACTGTCAATCCTATAGAGCGTCCAGTGGGAATCAAGAAGTCTAAAAGAAAGGGAAAGGAAGCTATGTCTTCCGATCAAGCACATGTTCAACAGATTTCTGACCAGCTAGAGCAAGAGAAAGGTGAAAAGTTCATGCAATTCTATGAGTTGCAGATAGCTAAGGAGACCCGCAAGAGGGAGAAGCAACAAGCGTATAAGATAGTGAAGAAGATGGATATCGAAGGGAAGAAGATGGACATGCTTACTAGCCTCATGGCACAACTATCTCTTTCACCAGAGCTCGAGAGTCTGAAAATGAAGTTGATCATGGAGTTGTCAGGGCAAAAATGAAGTTGATCAAGGAGTTTGTTATCTCTCTCTTATGTTAATGCATGTTTCCTTTTGTTAATGCATGTTTCCTTTTTGTTAATGCATGATTCCCTTATGTTAATGCATGTTTCTTATGTTGTAAGCATGGTTTGGATTGTGTACTTTGATTAATGAAATCTCAGTTTCATTTTAAAGAAGCTTTGTTTGTTGTGGTAGGGTGTTGTCACTTCCGAGTACATTGTTCAAGATAAGTAATGTTTTGTTTGTTGTGGTAGCGTGTTGTCACATCCGACTTCAGTGTTCGAGACATGCAGACTTTGTTTGCTTGTGGAGTGGTGTTGTCACTTCCGAGTACATTTTTCAAGATAATTAATTTTCTGTTGACCATGTGATAATGTTTTGTTTGTTGTGTTAGAGTGTTGTCACATCCGACTTCAGTCTCCGAGACATGCAAACTTTGTTTACTTGTGGAGTGGTGTTGTCACTTCCATTAGCTTTACAGCTTGCATGTGATAATGGTTCGTCCCCTTCTGCCAGAGAATCTTACATAGGAAGCTTGCATGTGAGTGTAGGATTGCTATATAAGATGACATTGTAGACTTTCAGAAACATCACAACAAACATCTGCCTCTCACAATCTATCCCAATGTCTGATTCCGAATCAAATTCCTCAAACACTAACCCTTTTCTTTCAAGCAGTAGCTCTGATAATGGCATAGTTGAGCTTCAAGCTATCCTTAATAAATGAGAAGCTGCAGCCCTTGTGAAGCAACAAGCGTACCAACCGCCTGAAAGTTCGTGAACTAGACGTCGTTGCACCCACGTTGAGCGAGGAAGGGAGAGAGGTCATGCCCAGTTGTACGACGATTACTTTGCGGAGGTCGCAACATACCCAGATGAGGTCTTCCGTCGCAGATTTTGAATAAGTAAGGGGGTTTTCAATCACATTCTTCAGCGATTAGAGTCGAAAGTGCAATACTTTCAACAACGCCCAGATTGCACAGGCAGGATGGGCATCTCCGCTCTCCATAAAGTGACAAGTGCAATTCGCATTTTATCCTATGGGATTTCCGCCGATGCTTGTGATGAGTATCTACAGTTATCGAGGGGCACTGCAAGAATGTGTTTATCACATTTTGTTGACGGAATTTATAACTTGTTCGGAGAGGAGTATCTTCAACGTCCAAATGTCGCAGACATCCAACGACTTCTAAGCGTAGAGGAGTCTCGTGGCTTTACTGGGATGTTAGGAAGCATTGACTGTATGCATTGGGCATGGAAGAACTGTCCAATTGCCTGGAAAGGTCAATTTGCCCGTGGAGATCATGATCACCCGACAATCATACTCGAGGCAGTTGCATCCTACGACCTATGGATCTGGCATATTTTTTCGGAGTCCCGGGTACTAATAATGATATTAACGTTTTTTATCGATCCCTTGTTTTTGATGATGTTTTACAAGGTCAAGCTCCGAATGTTAATTTCACTGTTAGGGGACACGGGTACACCATGGGGTATTACCTTGTGGATGGGATATACCCGGAATGGGCTACATTTGTGAAATCCCCAAAGTCTCCCCAAGGCAGGAAGATGAAGTTATTTTCCCAACACCAGGCTTCCGTTCGCAAAGATGTGGAAATGGCCTTTGATGTGTTGCAAGCTCGCTTCGCAATAGTTCGGAACCCTGCAATGTCTTAGGATCCAGTGTTTCTCGGGAAGATAGTGAGAGCATGCATCATTTTGCACAATATGATCGTGGAAGACAAGCGAGAATATTTTACTCATCATGGTTACGAGATTCCGCAATTTGACGAAGGAATAAGTGGTGAACCAGTCCCGGCAGACAACTCCACATGGACGTGGTCGACCTCGACACCGGAGGCTATGTGTGAGTATATCCAGAGGAGGCGTGCACTTCGCGATAGTGGTACACATCGTCGACTTAGGAAAGACTTGAAGGAACATATTTGACAAAAATTTGGGGCCAATCGTGGAGGCAATTAGTATTTTCCGCTTTCCGAATTATGTTATGTTATTGAAAAAATTCTAAAGTTTATGCATTGTTGACGGAGGGAAAACATGTCGTTGATCCGTCAAAGTAAAACCCAAACCTATAACTAGTATAGCAATAAGTAAGAGGTCGATCCACAGGGAAATTTGTTATTCAAGTATGATTTAAGTGCCAATTAAGTAACCAAAGAGGGGGTTTCTGAGTGTGTAAAAGATCCGCCTTTTCTCAAAGCGGATTAATGAAAGCAAAGTAAATGAATTTGATTCAAACAATTGTGAGAAGCAGTTCTACCTACAATTTTCCACTTTATTTGGTTTGAAACGATCCTTGTAACTTCTTCTCATCCTATTAAGTTTCCTATGAATGCCCTTGTCCCGACCTAATATAGTTACTAGTCCAACCAGTCCTAACAACCCTTATCAATCGAACAGTCCCTAAAGAAGGATTTAACCCAATTGATAGCTTAAAGTTCAGAGATTAGCCAAGGTATTTGCAGTCCCTAAAGAGGGATTTAACAACACATTTAACTTCTTACTTATTCAATTAGTTCAACCAGCCCTAAAGGAACAAGTTTGCTACTTGGGTTAAGGGTCACAATCAGGAATCTACAGACCCCTAGCAATTGAATTGATCTAACTAGTTGGCCAGACAAGATAGAACAAAACAATAAACAATTAAGTACAAAGAAGTTGAAGCATTCAAGTATAGGAAACAAGGAACGAGAATTAGAAACTCACAATCAATCCAAATAAAGCTTCAAATTGTAGGCAGAATAGATGAGTTTAGTTCCTCATGAAAAACATCGCTCAATCTCTAATCGTCTGATAGAACGTGGAATAGAATAGAAGTAATTCAAAAACTAGTAATATTCAGCCTTAAAAACTCAAAGTTGGCCAAAACTAACCAAACAACTAGGGTTCCACTTAACGAGACGCGCCGTTTCGCTAGCGTCTAATGCGGCGGCCGCGGCATGGGAGCTACGGCCGCTGCACACGTGATGATTCTAGCTACAGGAATGCGGCGGCCGCGTTATAGATGCGGCGGCCGCTGCATCGGTCTTTCACGGAAAATCTGTATTGAATTTGCTCTTCTTGTCAACAGGAAATATATAGCTCTCTGAAAGAGATTTCCAACGCATGGTCATAATAGTTAATCGGACAACAGAGGCCTCCAAAAAGTGCAAAACAAGTTCAGCATGTCTGGCGATAATTTCTGCAGACTTGTTCTTCGTTTAGGTTCGCTTCTTCTTCTCGATCATGACCTCTTTAGAACTTCATGTAAGCTTCTCCGATCAACTAGACAATCTCATCAAATGCGTTATCAATCCATATCTTCTCCTCGGATCCACCATTACCTGAAATAATCAATAAAAGCGTGTAGATTCCGACTCCAACAACATAGAGAACAAAATGCAAATTATACTTAAACCATGCATGATATGCATCTTAACTAAGCTAAATGCAACCTATTATGACCCTCTAAATGCATGCTATCAAACTCCTCCACACTTAAGCTTCGCTAGTCCTCGAGCGAACAATATAAAAGCAACATATACCTACGCTTTCCTTCTTCATACATTAGCCCAAATCAAAAGCAACATCAATTTTAAATGAACACAGGACCAAGTAAATAAACATCATAGCATGTATTTAGTGATCAAAGCACAGAAGTAGAAATCATCCAACCTCACCAGGAATATGTGTTTCACTCATACTCTCATGTGTTTAGGCTTTAATGTTCAAATCTCAACTCAATCCAAAATGCACTAAGCTCATAGACATTGACAACAATATCAACAAATCTCCACTGAAATGTCATTACTTGCGGAACACAATAAACAAAATAAGCAATTTGGCTCTAGAATTCACTTTTTTTTTTCCATTTTCGTTTCATTTTTTTTTCTTTCGGCTTTGGTGTATTCCTTACGCAAGTCACAAACATGGGTGTCATGAATGGCACCGGTCTATCAACACCTCAACTTACTTGAATAAAGTCCACTTGAACATCTTTTGACGCGAATTGCAATCATGGGTGTCATGAATGAACCCGGTTACTCAATGATCAAGCTTCCTTCTTTAGTGGATAGTTTTCAACACCGTTTTGCGCGAATCATACCCATGAGTGTCATGTGTAGACCCGGTTACTAAGTGCATCATCCATTGCCACCTTATTTCACTCAAAACTCTTAATAAAAAGCTAAAGCCAAATATTCAAACATAAAAGCATACACTCCGCAAGCAACAAACATGTGAGCCGGTCTTGACAATAGATAATGAAGTCAGTATCAAGAGGTAGAAAAATAAGGAGAGTAACTCACACATTTAAGCAAAAGGAATTATAAATGATTCCAATAAGGCTAAAAACATTCTCACAAGGGTCATGTTTTGTAGGATTTCAATGATACTTAAGGCTCAATCATACATGCTCAATTACATCACAAAATCATGCTTCATAAGAAAACATTTTAAGGCGATTAGGCTAAGCAATTCAAATTCATCATAGGATTTACATGTTCATGTCATAAGAATGTAGAGTTTCACTAACTAAGGTGGGTATTTGAACCTATATGCAATGCATGATATTTTTGGGATTTTTGACATTTTCTATTTTTTTTCTTTGATTTTCTAATTCATAAATAAAAATAAAAACACAACTGAAATTGAAACATGACCTAACTAGATGCACTAAATCCCTCTCCCACACTTAAACCTTTCATTGTCCTCAATTAAACATAAAAGACAGCAAAAATAACACAATAGAACAAGGGGAGGGAGAAGGAAGACTAACCACTTGCTGAGGAATGTCAGAATGGGGCAAAAGGGCTCGGGGAAAAGGCATGTGGCGGTCACTGCATAGGTTGCAGCACCTTGATGCGGCGGCCGCGACATATGGCGGCGCCCGCCGCTTATGCAGTAGCGGATCCTTCTTTTCCTTGACGTCCAATTCCACCTCGGGTTGCCTCCCGAGAAGCGCCTTGTTTCATGTCATTGGCTCAACGTAATGTTGAAGCTCAAAACACTAATCAGACATAATCAAAGCCCTCATCAACCTGTCAAACTCTTGTGCACAACTAACAAACAAACATGCACTACATACAAATAAATTGAAACTAAATATTAATACATTTAAGAATCGTTTCGACTTATTATATTCATGAGCTTGACTACCAACAGAGGGTATATAATACCACCAATTTAGTTCTATTGGTGGCTTGTCAAAGTAGCAGTCAAATGGATCAACATATCCACCAATATTCTCTCTAGTGCAGCCTAGGGATGGCAATGGGTCGGGTGATGGGTGGATGATCTACTTCTGTCACCCAATCCACCACCCAAAACCCTTCACCCTACCCGATCCATCACCCACCAAATATTTCATCCGCCCCGTCCACCCATCACCCACCGGGTGATCGGGTGGATCGGGTGATAATTCGGGTGAAATAAAAAACATCAAAGTCATAAAAAAATTAGTGAAAAAAATACGTCGAACACATCGACGAATAAACAAATACCAAATATAGTCAAATTCGGTCAAAAAATTATTGCATTCACGTTTCCATGAGCCAATTGATTGTTTTTTAGCCAACTGCCTTCAAATACAGTGTGTATATATACACACAAGTTAGTGGAAATTGATTGTTTTTGAGCTAATTACATTCACGTTTCTAATGAGAATCTACATTCATTATTCAATCAATTACTTACATAATTAGCAACCACCGACTAGGGACACTGGAAAATATTTTCGAATACATGGCATACAAATACAATTATCGCTCGAGGTTTAAACAAGTTCTTGCGACATGACAGAGGGAGACTCATGGGAGACGGTGGTGACTGGAGAGACAACGGTGACCGGAGAGGAAGTTGCTACACGTGAGTACGTACCAAACGTCCAAACTATTGAAGTGAAGACTCACGAGGTGCTCATATCTCAAATGGCGGCAGAAAGGAAGATGGAAAAGAAGGATTGAACTGAAAATCGTTTAATTGGTATCTTGAATTAGGGTTTAGGGGTATATTAGTAATTTCACATTTAAACATAATTATATAATATAAGTCGGGTGACGGGTCAAGTGACGGATCGGGTGATGGGTTGGGTGACGGGTGGGGAATGTCTTCACCCGAATCCGACCCGACCCATCACCCGTTCACCCATCACCCATTTAATATCCGCTTTATTTCGGATTTTCACCCACTTATTCGGGTCGGGTGAAACGGATATCTGTCGGGTGCGGGTGAAATTGCCATCCCTAAGTGCATGAGACAACCTTTACTTGCTCTGTAGCCTCAGCAATAGGCTCTGAACCTAATTCATCAATGGACGAGCTAGGGATGATCTCGTTAGATGGAGTGTCTTCTTCCTCTATCTTCTCACAATGACCTCAAGAGGTGCAACAGAGGTCTCAACTGTAAAGGCTCGGATTTTCAAATCCTAATTTTTTGGAAAAAGAAAATTAAAAATGAATTTAAATCGAATTAAAACCTCATTTAGCGGATTCCGATCGAAATATAAAATTTGACGAATAATTTCCGTCGTTTTACCTCAAAAAAATTCATAATAATTATTGACTGGCGATATCCTCTTCGGTTTTAAAAATCTAATTGATGGAGAAAGCGGAATTCGAGGAAACTAACATTTGAGAGCTAATTTCGGATATAGAAATTCGCGTATTCGAGATTTATTTCCGGGTAATTGTTTACCCAATTCCACACTCCACCCTCACCACTCCCATCACCTCACCTTACTTGCTGTCCATTCCCTCCCGCCTATTTCATCACCATGCCCCGTCAACCTCACCATTTCCATTCACCATCACCTTTCTGATGAGCCATCCCACGTCATCACCTTTCTCCTTCACCATCGGTTGACCATCACCGTTGCTCCTCATCCTCCTGCTATCCTTAATCACCGCCACCATCATCGTTCCTCCACCTTCACTCGTTCCTCCTCACCACCACTTCCGTCAGCACCATCGCCACCCCTTCGCTTCCTTCAGCTGAACAGCAGCCGCTTCGGCCTTCTCCCTTCATTCCACTTCAATCCAGCGACCCTACGACACCCCTCGGAGCCACCTCCAGCAGCAGTGGAGCCACCAGGAGCAACCACACGAGCCACCGCAGCTCCGACGACCTCCCTTTTTCCCTGTTTCCACAACCAAGGCCGTCGCTTGATTCGTTCTCGAAACAAACTTCCGGTAAGCCGTTCTCACTCGTTTTTTTATCGGAATCGTCCTCGAGCTCCACCATCACCCTCACCCATGTCCGACGAGCCATCGCGAGCCACCCACGACGCCCAGAACTCCGATCAAAGCTCCGACGTCCGCGAAATCACCTCGGTGAGCTCCGAACTTTTCTTCCTTCCTCGATTCGAATTCGTGATTCCTTTGATGTTTAGATTACTCGAGAGGGAGTGAGGGTCGAATTCGGGAGCTTGGTCGAGCTCCGGCGAACGGGTGGGTGCGAGCAAGCGAGCTGAGCGCGGGGGAGTGAGCTGCGAGGGACGTTGTGAGAGAGGGTCGGGCAGCGAGCAGGAGCGTGGGAGGCGGGAGTCCGAGTCCGAGCGAGTCTGGGCACGAGCAAGGCGGCGCCGGCGGGCGAGGCGCGAGGAAGATGGGCCAGGTGGGAATCCTCCGTTTGATTTGGGAAAGAGATGAAGCTGACGTGGCATGTGTGGGCTCCACCTTCTTTTCTTCTGAATTTGTTTTAATTAAACCGGTTGAGGGTATATTTAAGGGTTCAGTTGGTCTGGTTCGGTTCGGTTTGGGTTATCCGTTTATTATTTAACTAATTAACGGTAATTAAAATATATTATAATAGTATTTGAGGATTTAAAAGACAAATTATTATTAAATAAAAATGATCGGGATTTTAGGGGATTTGGAAATAATTTATAAAAGTGTTAAATAAATGGTATTTAAAATATCATGTAATACTATTTGAGATTTAAAATATATTATTGGGACTTAAAGCTTTATAAAGAATTTGGAAAAGAATTTCAAGGTTGGAAAGTAATCTAATAAATAAATTTAAAAGGGAATTTGGCGAGTATTTTCAAAGGTCGGAATACTTAACTATTTAATTGGGATTTGAAACGGTTTTGAAACTAACTTGGGAATAAGACTTATTCGATGACTAACTAGCATGATAATATGATCGTTTGACTAACAATATGATATGTATGACTAATAGCATGACTTGCGGTGAATTATTATATGAGATTAAATGTTGGATAATTATGACGATGTAGTAGAATTTTATATCACACAAATTATGTCTTATGATTTTGATGAACCGTTGAGGTATATGCGGAAATGATGTATATGAAAATGCGGAATTGGTTGAATGATTTATGGAGAACGATGTGGTCTTGAGGAGCGGATGATGCGATGAAATGACTTTCATAATATGTTACTTGTTCTATTGATTGAGGTGTGCTTGAGTGCTTAATAGTTGGATGTAGACTTATGTATATTCTATTATGTACTAGGTGATACTCTGTGATTGTGACTACTGTGTGCTGGATTCTTCTATTGCCGATCTGCTAGCCAGGTAAGTCCTCCGAGGCTTACTCAGTAACCAGTACCTCCTGCCTGATGTGTCATATAGTATGTAGGTGCTGCATATGCATAAAAGCATGTCATGTAGTATCATGCTTAGGAATTGCACTTACGAATGAGCATTCTTATTCTGTATGCGTTTGAATACAGAACGGTCGTTATCTGTGAGTCCTAGAATCCTTGATAGGGTCATAGGACAGCCCAGCTCCATCGGGTTCGTCCTGAGTCATTCGGGTCATTAGAACACCTTTACTATTATCAGCATTATTATTTTCTTTTCACAAGATCCACGATATGATGATGAGATACGATATGATGATGAGATTTGAGATGCTATCGAATCGAACTGGCCAGTCTCCACCCTACCTGGAAGGGGGGTGGTGGTAGAAGAGGGATATACCACTTGATATTCTTTATTAAGGCCTTACTTAATATTCTGCACATATGAATTAGGAACATGATAGTGTGGTTAATATTCCAGTACTGCATGAAGGCATCCTTTATTCTAGGTATAGGCGTATTATATGTCCTCAGCGCGGTCAGAGGACTCGCGGGCGGACTCTTGGCCTGACTTGGTGATATAGTTTCAAGTACCCGATACACTGCTTGATTTTGTGCTGTTATGACGGGGTCTATTCATATGGCGGAGAGTGAGTGTTTGAAACCTGACTTCACCAGATTCATGCTTTTGGGATTTCTCCCTACTTATACTCCGTTTTTACCCGGCTCTGCCGTGGCACTGGTTGTATCATTTTCATAACTTATGCCCTTTGCATGATAAAGGATTTTCCGCGTTGTAGACTTAGGACAGGTACAGGGGTCTACCCCGAGGTCTCCAACGGACCTTCCGGATTTGGGTGCGAAATCCCACTTTAAACTACACATCTTCGATTTCAAACCTTCAACTTGTACTCGGAGCGCAAGATCCCAACGAGGGGTTTCATCCCTCGAAACGTAACTTGGGAATCAAATCCCGGGCCGTTACATCAACGATTTGAGATACTGGAGGAAGTGACTCGTTCTACGCACATTGATAATCCATGTAGCAGAAAAATTTCCACATCTCCGAGAGTCCCGTATCTAATAAACCTCCATTACTCAGGCGCTCGGCAAGACTCCGTGTCTCAGAAGTCATGCCATCAAAGATGCATAGAAGAACTTCCCTTATACTGGCTTGATATCCCCATGAATAGACATCATTAATGTACTCCTGCAGTCTGATGAAGTATAGATGAAAACTCTCTGCGTCTAACTGCAATAACCTCACCTTCAACATATGTTAGTAGCACGAGTGCGGACCTTGTAAGTGGTCCACACCAAAAACCAGCACCAAATACACACAAGAATAAATAAATTTCCTCGGCAACGGCGCCAAATTTGACGGAGGGAAAACCTGTCGTTGGTCCGTCAAAGTAAAACTCAAACCTATAACTAGTATAACAAAAAGTAAGAGGTCGATCCATAGGGAAATTTGTTATTCAAGTATGATTTAAGTGCCAATTAAGTAACCAAAGAGGGGGTTTTTTAGTGTGTAAAATATCCGCCTTTTCTCAAAGCGGATTAATAAAAGAAAAGTAAATGAATTTGATTCAAACAATTGTGAGAAGCACTTCTACCTATAATTTTCCACTTTATTTGGTTTGAAACGATCCTTGTAACTTCTTCTCATCCTATTAAGTTTCCTATGAATGCCCTTGTCCCGACCTAATATAGTTACTAGTCCAACCAGTCCTAGCAACCCTTATCAATCGAACAGTCCCTAAAGAAGGATTTCACCCAATTGATAGCTTAAAGTTCAGAGATTAGCCAAGGTATTTGCAGTCCCTAAAGATGGATTTAACAATACATCCAACTTCCTTCTTATTAAATTAGTTCAACCAGCCCTAAAGGAACAAGTTTGCTACTTGGGTTAAGGTTCACAACCAAGAATCTACAGAACTCTATCAATTGAATTGATCTAATTAGTTGGCCAGACAAGATAGAACAAAACAATAAACAATCAAGTACAAAGAAGTTGAAGCATTTAAATATAGGAAACAAGGAACGAGAATTAGAAACTCACATTCAATCCAAATAAAGCTTCAAATTGTAGGCAGAACAGATGAGTTTAGTTCCTCATGAAAAACATCGCTCAATCTCTAATCGTCTGATAGAACGTGGAATAGAATAGAAGTAATTCAAAAACTAGTAATATTCGGCCTTAAAAACTCAAAGTCGGCCAAAACAAACCAAACAACTAGGGTTCCACATAACGAGACGCGCCGTTTCGCTAGTGTCCGATGTGGAGGCCGCGGCATGGGTGCTGCGGCCGCTGCACACGTGATGATTCTAGCTGCAGGAATGCGGCGGCCTCGGCATAGATGTGGCGGCCGCTGCATTGGTCTTTCATGGAAAATATGTCTTGAATTTGCTCTTCTTGTCAACAGGAAATTTGTATCTCTCTGAAAGAGCTTTGCAACGCATGGTCATAATAGTTAATCGGACAATCGAGCCCTCCAGAAAGTGCAAAACAAGTTCAGCATGTCTGGCGACAACTTCTGCAGACTTGTTCTTCGTTTAGGTTCGCTTCTTCTTCTCAGGACCTCTTTAGAACTTCATGTAAGCTTCTTCGATGAACTAGACAATCTCATCAAATGCGTTATCAATCCATATCTTCTCCTCGGATCCACCATTACCTGAAATAATCAATAAAAGCGTGTAGATTCCGACTCCAACAACATAGAGAACAAAATGCAAATTATACTTAAACCATACATGATATGCATCTTAACTAAGCTAAATGCAACCTATTATGACCCTCTAAATGCATACTATCAATTGGCTTTGTTGTAACGTCCTTATGTTTATTTAATTAATGTCGTTTTTTATTATATATGTAGTTCGCACTATTTCATTTATAAATAATATTAATTCAATATTAATATTTTAATGATAATAAATGAATATAATAATATAATCAAGAATGGAAATAATTGTTGGAGAGGGGTATATTTATAAATTGAGTGGGTATGAAAAGATGGGTTTTGAGTAGGGCTGGGCAAAAGTTGGATCGGACCGGAATCGGACCGGGACCAGACCGAAAATTTAGGTCTTTGGATCGGACCGGAAGTATTCCGGTCCGGTCCACGGTCCAAGAAAAATCTTAGTTCCGGGTTCCGGTCCAAACCCGGGACCAGACCGGAATTTCCGATTTGGACCGGAAATCGACCGGAATCTGTGATTTTAAAAAAAAGAAATGAAAGAAAAAAAGTTAGAGCTCTTAGTCAATGAAGCCAAGCGAAAAGTCAGGAGAGAAACTCTCCAGGAAGCCTTGTGCTTCTCGTGGGCACCTCCATGGTTTCCGGCGGCCTTCACCACCCTTCGTGTCCGACGGCCTTCACCACCCTTCCTTTCCGGCGGCCCCATAGACCCATCTCCTACCATAATCGTCTTCTCTCTTGTTCATCAATGGTATGTTTGCTCAGATCTAGGGCTCGACGAAGCTCCTCCGGTGGCGCCGCCACCCCCATACGATCTCCCATTGCTTGATCTTTCATATCCACAAGATTCCGAGCCGGATCCACCCTCTTCTTTGCCTATATCTGGTTTTACTCCGCTCGTTGTCTCGTTCTACTGTGTACCCAGTGGTCTTCTTCCCGTGACTTGTTTTCATGGCGGATGGGTTAGCGTTTATTGGACACTCTTGAGGCCTAGTCGCCCTCTTCTGCTCAAGCTTTGATCGTACGTCGTCATCCTCGCTCGTGTGTGGTGAGTCTATCCGCTCTCTGAGTATGGCTAATTGGCTACATGGATGAATCCAGTCCTTGCGGTCTTTACGATCCGCGGACCGGAAAACCCGTGACCATATTTCTCGGTCCCGGTCTGATCCACGGTCCAAGTTTCTGAAAATTCCGGTCCATCAGATCGAAATGTCCAGTCCGATCCGATCCAGTCCAGACCAGAAGCCCAACCCTAGTTTTTGGATACTAGGGATGCTATTGATAAAGTAGGAAAAATGAGAATGGGATGCTAGGATGATGTGGCAGAGAGAGAAGAATAAAATATTAGTATTCCTAGTATACCTTGATAAACATGGTCTTAGAACCTGTAATTTTTGAGGTTATATCAAGTAATGTTTTACAAGACTAAATATTATTTTGAAAAATATTCTAATTAGAAAAGTCAAATGGTAAACAATCAGACAAATTCAACTCATGTCAAAACAGGATGGAGCATCCAACCTAGCATAACAAATGCCACTGGTGAGATTTGACATCGATAGACTGAGTCGACATCGAGTGGAAGTTAGGGCATACATCAAGCGGAAGCAAAGGAGAAGCAGAGCACTCGACTTGAGGAGTCGACGTCGAGTCCCACACTCGACGTCGAGTGAAGTCTACTCGATACACCCACACGTGAAGACCCGAGGTCGAGTGCAAGCCATCTCGAGACACACAGAGGAGTCGACGTCGAGTCCCTAGACTCGATATCGAGTGGAGCCAAGAGCCGAGATCGAGTAAAGATGAACGCGGGACGAATATGACTCGACGTCGAGTCCCTTGACTCGATGTCGAGTGGCCCATAGAAACGATCCGACGGCCCAAAATCGAGTACGAGTACAAGAAGGCCTTTACTTGGTCATGAAGGAAAGATATTTTAATTTATCAACAATGCAGGACATCTATCCTAGTTGGTGAATTTCATATTTACCTAGGATATTTTAGCTGTTTTTATTTATTTAATTCTTGAGCATTTATCCTTAGATTTAGATAGATAGAAAGTAGATATAGATAGAGTTGTTCCTTCATTGGCTAGTAAGGATTGAAGCCTATAAATAAAGCCCTAGAGGCTGAGTTTTTATCCATTCCATTCCAACACACAAGTTATAGGCAATATAGAGAGTAGGAGAGAGAGCTTTTAATTTGCCGAGTGAGTTGTGAAGGTTGAGAGACATTGTGGCTTGTTCGGTTATAAGTTTTCGTTTATTTCAATTCAAGTAGTTATTTCCTTTATGATTTTGATGTTTGTTATGATGTTGAGGCGCGAGAATTCACCCTACTTATAGGCAGTGGCGAAACCTGAACTATTTATCCGAAGGGGCCGAAAAAAATATTTGAAATTTTTTTAGTTGTTTTATGTCAAATTCACAATAATTTCAAAAAATATTGTTCTAAAATGAAGATATTGGATTTAAACCCTTGAATTCCCGATTAAAATATTAATCATTTACCATCTAAACTAAAGAAATTAATTGTTTAAATATCCTTTTACTTTCAAATATAATAAAGAATATATCACATATAACATTATTTTTTTTCCGCTCGGAGGGGCCATGGTCACCTCCCGCCCTAAAGAGGTTCCGCCACAGCTTATAGGGTCGATCAGGGTGAGCCCGATGATAGCCATGTGAGTTTATGCATCAAAGGTATGATTTTTATATACGATTTCATCTTCTATCCAACGTTCGATAATTTGATTCCTCGAAAAGCCTTTGGAAGGTTAGTTGGTCCATGAGGTACTTGTTTTGTACTTTATGCGAATTTGGGTGTGTTTGAATTCCAAATGCATTATGTTTATAATGCAAAATGATAAGGCGGCGTTTGATTAACATAATTTTTAAGGTGTTTAAATTATGGTATTTTTGGATTCCACGATGTATTATTTATAATGCAATTATTTAACTCGATTTATGTGATGATTTGGTTAAATTATGGATTTACCTCGGTTTTTACGAGATTTTTTTAATTTTACAACCAAACGCTCACATAAAACGAGGTAAGATAATTACATTATAATTAAAATGGAATCCAAACACACCCTTTGTATTGTGGGCCTGTCATATTTGGAGTTGAATTTAACTTTAATGTCAGTCTAAAACAAAATTAAATAAACAATCATCAATTATTTTAAACTCCGCGAAAATATAATTTGGTGTCTTATATATTTCCCTTCATTTCCTGATCATGTCTCTGTGGAATTAATACCAATTGCCTTATTCTATCTCCGGCAATGGAAGCCTGCACAGTTTGAAACAAGATCAATCGTGTTAAATTGAGTATATCACATACAAAAACTATTTGTAACACTTGAAAATTAAGGGTGGGTGTTGAATCTCATAGATACCTTCGAAATGCGAAAGTGATTTATATAGTGGCTAGAAAATACTATCAATAGAAAACTTAAGTACGTTTTAGAGACAAATTAATAGTCGTCTATTTAAGTAGCTACCTCTTTATTCCAATTGGTTTTGTAGACCATGCCGAATAGAATACAAGTTTGAACTATCGTCCCCGACACCATACCATACCATATACCCTGCATTATAAAAACAAATCTCTATGCATTACTTCATATTAATGAAATACGAGCACTTGCAAATGCCAAAATTATGTATCGTTACACAAATTCCTCTAGCTACTCATTCGAAAACCTAAAATATGTGTAAGATTTGATGTGGATTTCATCATTGGACAAATTACCAAATGTTGAGATAGGAAGAGTAAAAAAGTCTCACCTCAAAAGTTAAAACATTAAAAGCCTAACATATAATTGTTGGACTCCTATGTTCAATTAATTTTAAAATGGAACCTCATCAGATTTATATGTTGGCTTGCACATGTGTGTTTGTGCACAAAACCTTGAGTCATCAATCACAAAACAACTTGACTTTTAATCTTGGATTAGCTAAAAAGAGAATGAGATTGGTCAAAAAGTCTAGCATTGAATTTTTTTTATACTTTATTTACAAAGCTACAAATTTTATACTTTTTATAAGTAAGCTCGTACTTTTTCTATAACGCTTGCATTGCAGTGAATGTTATCATCAACATACGTATAATGTTGTTAACCCTCGGTAGTTTTATCACAAAAAAAATCGGCCAAAATAAATCACATTCCATATGTGTCAAAGGGTTTTCTTATGAAAAAATAATATCATGGACTTGTTGCAATTCTAGTTTATACCAAGTTTAGTATGGTAATGTTTGATGGTAGACTTTCTACCATTATATATGTCTATACTTGTATAGGGAGGATTATCAGTATTATCCGTATGTTGCTTAAAGTTACTAATATTTCCTGCTATAGTAGCATAAAAAAATGTTTTTCAATAGTAAATAAAGTTAAAAAAGTATAGTTTTTGATATTTTTTTTAAATATGAAAAAGTAATTCACTACTCCAACAAATACATGAAAATACATGAAAAAAAATTGTTGAAAAATACATGAAAGCAAAATGGAAAAAAATTGATAATGGCACAAGCAGCGACGTCGAAACAGGGCAATGCTTAGAAAATATATATTGGGCCGAAAATCACTTACCTTGACACCGAAGCCCAACTTGTAGCCCAAAATGAGGCCCAAAGGAATACCAAAGACGTAGTAACTTCCGATGTTTTACATAAGCCACAAGGGCTTGCCACCCGGCACCGATTGCCACACCTGCAAACACCATTAATCCAATGTACCCGGCCAACTATTAATGTTACTTGTACGATTGTACCTATATATAACTTTAAAATGAGACCTAACTATCAAGCTATTAAATTCAAACATACCCCACATGTAATGGTGTATATATGTGTTTCATTGACATTTCAAAAACCAAGGCCTAATCCTAAAAACAAGGCCTCGTTTGATTGACATTTGAAACCCCTTAGAAAATTCTAGAAATATAAAAAATATGTGTTTGATTGATATTTTTAAAACTATATAAATCCATTCGACTTTTTGAGAAGTTAACTTCCTCCAATTTTTTTAGAATAAAAAATCAACCTAACACATTTTTTACTTTTTACAACTAACCAACAATATTAAGTTAATGTGGATCAATAATGAGAAAATTAAGTAGCCTATCAATTTCAATTTTTCATTTTATGTTTGATGTATATATGTAGATAAAAACTTAGCTCAGCTGAATTACCAGAGAGGACAGGCTGAACGCAGTCTATAACGATGGTTAAGGCGAGCAACGGTGTGAGCTCGTAAACGAGCTCTTTGACGTCACTACTACTAGAGAATAGCGACGGGTATCGACTACGGAAGATGAGGAGGATAGCGGCAAGGAGGATGCCGGCGAGGAAGAAGTTGACGACGGCCACCATGACTGAGAACTTGGGGGTCCTGGGGTGCCCTGCCCCAAGCTCATTTGACACCCTTACACTGCACTTGCATTCGGGACATTGGAATTGGAATTAAAAATATATGAACCAAACAAATGGTAACGGAATGAGTTACTTTGCATAGATATAGTAAGAACCTGACTGCTGCATTGAAACCGATTGCTGCCATGATCGCCCACCCAAGTACGTTCATGCTGCATAACAGATGCATTGATTTGTTCCCTTTAATATTTTCAATTTCATACTGCACGGACATTCATTGAGTTGAGATGGCATGGCCTCCATAGTTGAATGTACCATTTTCTATTTAATTCAAAAATCTACTATAGTTTACTTGATTGATAGATAGATAGAAGAAGAATTAACAAGTACCAAATTGAAAAGGCGTCAATAGAGGCTTCAGCATTTTACAAATATCCAGCAAACAGAATCAACTCTGTAAAGTACCAAACCTCCAAACTGCATCCATTAATCATCGATTCAACAATTGTTACGTTAATTGGATCAATTTGAGTTAAGTCTATATATATACAAGTTATTGGTATCTCTAATCTCGTGTCACTAATTATATTCATTACCACAAAAAACAGAAGTTAAATTACTCCCTCCCTCCACCACCAAATTTTTTTTTTAAAAAATATTGTTTTTATTAGGAAAAAGATATTATTATAAATATTTGAATCTTTAATTTATAGAATTTTTTTGGGGGAGTTTGCAAAATGTTCAAAAAAGTTGCTTCAGTTGGTGAAATATCCACACTTTGGGATAAATTGGTAGAGTGTTAATCTTGCCAATAGCAATTTTATAATCTTGCCTATAGCCTCACTCTTTTTTCTTTTTTTTTTTATACATTTTGTCGTGCAAAAATAAGAGTATGGTGTGCATGTGCAAACCGTATGTTGAGCAAATATGACCAAAGTCTAGTTTTTTTTTAAAACATTTTGTCGTGCAAATATAAGAGTACGATGTGCAAATATAACCGTAAGTTATGCAAATATGACCCAAGTCTTTTTTTTTTTATTTTGCCGTGCAAATATAAGAGTACGATGTGCAAATATAACCGTAAGATGTGCAAATATGACCCAAGTCTTTTTTTTTGTCGTGCAAATATAAGAGTATGATATGCAAATATAACCGTAAGTTGTGCAAATATAACATTTTGTTGTGCAAAAATAAAAACAAAAATATAGATTATGGATCACATAATAAAATATTAAAATATAGATAGTTTTTGTAATTTCTGATATTTATAGGGTGATTTTTGTAATAAAATATAGATATTTTTTGTAATTCCCATATTTATGGGGTCAGTTTTGTAATTTAACCAAAATTTCATCTTCAACCTTATATATGAAGTCGATGAACACAGCGCCCGGAGGAGATCTAGCTCCCGCCGCTCCCTCGACCTCGCTCCGGCCGGATCGCTCGCTCGCTCCACCTCGCTCGGACGCGCCACTAAAAATCTGGACTGGAGGAGGAGCGACGGCGGAATTTGACTTCAGATCTGGACTCGCTCGCTCGAGTCACTTCAGATCTGGACTAGAGGATACCTTTCCTTCGTTCTCGATTTGGATGAAACCTCAAGGAAGACGATCGGATAATCTTCAATTGAATGGGAAATCGATCAAATTCGCACATCAAGCAAGCACCGAGAGCAAAACGTCGCCATCTTCATCGGTTGCAGCGACAGCGACGGATGAGGAACTCTAGATCCGACGTCGATTTGTAAAATTCCAGATTCGGCGTCGAGAGGCTGAGAGAGCAAGAGAGATCAGAGCAGAAGAGCAACAGAGCAAGAGAAATTAGAGCAGGAGAGCAAGAGAGATTAGAGAGATTGAGACAGACGAGATGGAGAGAAGGAGAGATCAGAGAGATCGAGACAGAAGAGAGCAAGAGATCGGGGGAGGAATGATCGATTGTGTTATTTAATTGGGTGGACACTCCACTAATTTGTCCCAAACCTTGGACATTCCGCTAATTAGGCAAAAAAAGTGCCTATTTCCCAAGTTTTCTTTTTTTTTTAATCAATGTAAAAATTTGAAATCCCATACAACTTCATTATTTGTGAAAACAAGAGGCTGATAGAAAACGGTTGGCGGATTAACTGCCATGAAACAAATAAGAAATAAGCAAAAACAAAATACCAAAACAAAAAAAAGAATGACACAAACACAAATGATCCCATAGGAAAAAATTTATTAGAGGTTATACCATTAGTTAGAAATTTTTAGAATTTAATAAATAAAAATGCAATAGTATAGTATATTTATTAACCTCCTTAATAATTACGTGCTACATTTATTCAGAAATAGATGTTGTTTGACTTTTACACGTTTTTTTAAACTAAAAATTATATAAAATATTATTTTTTTATTAATTTTTATATAATTTTATACTTTCTCATCAAAACGTGCTAAAAATTAAAATATTTCTATTACTAAAAAAAGGAGGGAGTGAGTATATAATAAACTAGCCACCTTTCGTTTGTTTTTAAGTAAGGAAAGACAATGATTGACTTCCAAATCTAGTCTATTTTTAAGGTATGATTTATTGATCAATATTCTAACTATTAACTTGTTTTCTCATTTTTCATACAAAACCCATATCCTTTTCCCGTTTGTTTAATTACCTAGATGCTCTAATCATTTTCATTTCTCTAGACTCGTAAAAAAAAATTATAAAATTTGATTTCTTCTATTCTCTTATCCTCAAACAAACAAACAAACAAACAAGGCCTAAAATGATGTGTTTTAGACTCACCAGAGCATGACAGCGAAGGCGAGAGAGAGCCTAACGAATCCCCACAGATGCTGAAAGGCCTTCAAGGAGAAGCCCGACCAGGCCCGCCCACACGACCCGTAAAAGATATAACCCATCTGGGCCACCACAATGAACCACGACGACGAGTCAAGGACAACAGTGGCCCCCACCAGGCCCCACCCGAGATTTAGCATCAAGAGCTGGGTCGATTGCATTCTTCACCCAGTTGAAACCCTAGGTCGGACAGACAGCTGCTCCTCCACACCTCGTGACGTCGTCGGCGCCGGTGTGGGTTGCTGCGGCCGGGCAAGGAGACATTAGAGGGAGGGAGAACTCGATTCAGTTAGGGGGAATGAAGGAAGGGGCGTTGAGGGCTAAAAAGAGAGAGCGATTGGAGGAAGACGGGCGCCATGGATGAGGGGAGTTGAGCTCGGATCTGGAAGGAAAGGCGAGGGAAGGTTGGGGAGAGATGCTGCTCAGACCAGAGGATGAAGAAGGAGCACTTGGGGCGGCTCTGAGCTCGCGGAAGAAAACTGGGCAGCTCTTGATCGGAAAAAGTGATGAAGGAGAGAAGTAGGATCGAAAGAGAGAAGAAGGATCGAAGATGGAGGGCGAGAGTCGGGCGAATTGTTCAAGGGCAAATGAACAACGAAAATAAAAGCTGATGAAAAACCTCCGAAACCTTGCCTGGGCGAGGTGCCATTTTTGTGGGATTTCACCTCTTCAAACCTTCATCTGAAGCTCCTAAAAGCTGTATGCCAAACACCCATGGAGGAGGTTGTTTTTTTGAGGCACCTGAAGAAACCCGATGAAACCTTACAAAATACATTGCCAAACACGCGCTTAGGCTCCATAAAGGTTTTTAAATTACGATATTATATTGATGTAGATTATTAATATTGTAATATATAAAGATTTAAATATAGATTAATAGTAGATATCAGATTTAATCCAATATTTTGATTTAAACTCAATGGTTAGTAAATGAGTAAAAAAATGAAAGGGGGAAAATGTAAATGTATGAAAGAGATGAAGAGAAAAAAAGAAAAATAATAATAAGAGAAAATTATGATTAGTTTAAAAAATTTAAGATAAGGAGGTGTTGACACATCATCAAAAGTATTCTAAATTAAGATATTATTTAAAAAGATATTTTGAATTAAACCCAATGGTTAGTAAATGAGTAAAAAATGAAAATTAAAAGAAAAATCGTGATTGGGTGTAAAGTAGTGAAACATGGAGAGGCTGCCACATAAACGTAAGGTATTCTGAATTAAGTAATTATATAGATATAGATATAAATAGATATTTTGAATTAAAACCCAATAGTTAGTAAATGGGTAAAAAATGAAAATTAAAATAAAAAACGTGATTGGATGAAAATGACTGAAACGTGGGGAGTCTGTCACGTAAGCGTAAGATATTATGAATTAAGTAATTATATAGATGGTTAGTAAATGGATAAAAAATGAAAATTAAAATAAAAAACGTGATTGGGTGAAAAAGGAGTGAAACGTGGGGCCACGTAAGCGTAAGCTATTGTGAATTAAGTAATTATATAGATATAGATAGATGGTTAGTAAATTGGTAAAAAAATGAAAATTAAAAGAAAAAACGTGATTGGATGAAAATGAGTGAAACGTGGGGAGGCTGCCACGTTCAAAAAAAAAAGTTATAGATATAGATCCTCATTAGACCTGTCAAACGGGTCATTCGGGTCGGGTCAGTTCGGGTCTCGGGTCCCGGATAAACGGGTTCTGGGTATTTTCGGGTTGACTAGAAACCGGATTTGACCGGGTTTCGGGTCGATTTTGGGTTTGTCATTTTTTTCCTTTTTAAATTAAAAAAATCATGATTTGATAATTTTGCGATATATTTTAATTATAAATAAAAAAATTAATTATATTTAATTATAAATCAACCGGGTCATCGGGTAAATCGGGTCAAAATTACTGGGTTGATCGGGTCACCGGGTCGAAACCCAGATTACCTAGAAAATTTTTGGTTTTTCGGGTTCGTGTCGAAAAAATTTTCCGAGTCAAAATTTTCGGGTCTTGACCCAAAAAATTCCAGGCGATCGAATCAGGTTTTCGGATCGGGTTATGTTTTGACAGGTCTAATCCTCATCAATTGATAATTCAAGTTCAAGTTCAAAAAAAAAAAAAGTTAGAATGAAGCATTATAAGTTCTTACGAGAGAAGCTTTACCGCTTATTCCGTACGTCTATTTTGGTTCCAATGGTAAGACTAGACCTGTTTTCTATTAGGATTGAATCACTTCGGAGTTCGAGTAAAACGGATCTTGGGTAAATTCAGGTTAATTCAAACTCGAATTTAACATAATTTTAGGTCAATTTCGAATTTGTCAGTTTTTTTAAAATAAAATATTGTAATTTGATGATCGACTTTGCTTTTTAACTTCAAAATGCTAAAGTTAGAGCATGGTTGCTAAGTTATTCTTTTTGGTCCTATACTTATTAGAAGAGGTCATCTTAATTTGGAGCGCTTGTAATTATATATACTACCTCTGGTCTAAATATCTTTACTATCCTCGTGATTTTTAATAAAATTAAAACTTTTTAAAATATCAAAGTTTTAATTAATTTTTTGAAATTATTTCATACCAGTTAGTAGTGAGTATATATAAAATTATTTTAAAATTTTGATTCAAAAATTAATATTTTATAGAGTTTTTTTAGCTTTTTAAAAAATATGTTCAAAAAAATCAAATATTACCAATCGGAGAGAGTAATATACAATACAAATAAATATAAAAGTTAATTTAAAAAAGAAAGATCAAGTGCTTGTATTTATAAAATGTAATAAATTAATTAGAATATCCTTGAATAATATTAATAATATATAATTATAAGTTAATTAATTTTACTAATATAATGTATTAATTATTTAACTTACTCTAATATGACTTTGGGATTTTCTTGGCTTTTGATGGGTCAAAGTTTTGTTTAACAAACCGGGTCAATCAAGTGAATGGGTCGAAACATCGTACAAATGTCCCAGAAAAATACTAATTTTTTGGGTTCGGGTTAAAAAAAATCTCGGGTCAAAATTTTTGGATCTTGACCCAAAAAAATTTCAGCCTTCAGATCAGGTCGGGTTGGATTTTGACAACTCTATAAAAAACAATGTTTTGATTAGTTTTTTTAAAAAATAATCATGTACACTAATTAATTAGATGATGGATCCGAAATAAGTAGACCTATCAATCGGGTCATTCGAGTTAGGTTCGGGTTCAAGTCATTCGGATTTCGGGTAGATTAGATTTCGAATCAGTCGGGTCACGGGTCGTTCCGGGTCCCTGATAGATCGTCTTTGTCCCGGTTTCGGGTTGACCTATATACCAGGTCAAAAAACTCAAACTTTCAAAGAATTTGTAAGAATATTTTATAATATCAATATGTCAAATTAAACTAAAAAATAGTATTATAATTAAATTTATAATAATAATAATAATTATTATTATATATAAATATTTTAAGCATAAAAATATCATATTTACACAAATAAGTGCTCTAAACATACGACAATTATAATATATATATACACGTTATTTAATATATGAGTGACATTAACGAACACAATTGCATGACGAATCTGCGTGAGGTCTATGTGGTGCATGTGTGACGTACGTCTGCACATAGTGCTGGCTCACCGTGTCAATTTTGACCCGACGGGTCATCGGTTCTTGACTCTAAAATTCTTGTGTCATTTGGGTTTGAGTCTCCGGTCTAAAATACTGGTTTCAAGCCCAAAAAATTATCAGACGTTCGGGTCAGGTTTTAATTTCATGTCGGGTTAGGTTTTAAGGTATAAACAAATTTATAATTTATAAACCCGGGAACAAATTTATTATTAGTAAAGTACATAACAACATATAATTATTGATCTGAAGTAATAATAGTGTTGTTACAAGTGAATGATTATTCGTATAAATTGATGTTGATGTTGATTTTAAAAAAAATGACAATTAAATTTTCATTAACTTACTAATTCAATTGATTAATTAATTAATACTCCGTATTAGGAATAGGCGCTAGTATAGGTCAAGCAATACTTAAAGAGACAGACCAGGATACCGTAGGAGAAGCCGGCTATAACGAAGTTCTCAATGGCGAAGGCGGAGTTGGCGATTGTGCTGACGTGGCTGGCGAAAACCTGCGTGATGGCACCGAGCGAGAACTGGCACAGCTGGCAGAATATGGCGGGGCCCGCCAGGAACCAAAGCTTCTTCGTCTCCACCCAGAAATGCCTCCCGAACTCCCCGGCCCCGGTTATCGGAGGGATATCATCCTCGTCCGCGGCAAACGAAGAGAATGACCGGGTACCCGGTTCGGGACCGGTGAGCTTGGCGGAGTTTTCCTGGCCGTTGCGGTGGTTATCGTGGAGGAGAAGCGGCTGACTCCGGTGGTCGCCTTCCATGATAGGCGGTGGTAGAAGTATATGGAAAGTGAAGTGGATCAATGTGGAGATGGGTGAGATGTCATAGAAAGTATTGAAGAAGAGTGTCGTCACATTCGAGTGGGGTACGACCACAACAAAATAATACGGAGTAACGTGCAACATTTTTTTATTTATTAGGTAATAATTCGATATCAGACAGGTCTGAAACTCGATGGCCGATAAAATCGACAAATACTGAACCGTCAAATAAAGAAAATATAGAGCGGTGCACAAAACAGACAAGAAAGCTCTACAGAAACGAAACAAAACCAACAAAACTAAACAAGATGAGGACGAAAAAGGCGGCCAAAACCCCATCCACGAAAGAGAATGCTTGACCCCGCCAAACACAAAGCCACACAACGTCTATGTATAAAGCACCCCAAACCCTAACGTGATTTTAACCCTTTCGAGCATGTTTAAGCTACACAACGTCTGTGTATAAAGCCACACAACGATTGTGTATAAAGCACCCAAGCCACACAATGTCCGGACTACCCTGGTAAGTAGAGATGTATTGTTTTTTGAGGATGTGTTTCCATACACAGATGCCAAGCCATCACCCTTACCACATACACCTTCCTTGCCTTTGGTTAACCCAGCTCTTGACCTTGATCATGACCAACCCATTCTTACTCATACACCCACTCCTACTCATTCACCTGTTACTAATCCTATACCTGATGTTGTTGATTCTTTTGATTCAACTTCAACTTACACTCAGAGATCATCTGAGGTGTCAATTTCAAATCAAGCCCCCAAACCCATTCTCAGACGTTCTACAAGACAATCCCATTTCCCTGCTCATCTTAAAGACTTTGTTTGTCCAAATACTTCTAATTACCTTTCTACCTTTTTTTTGGCAACTATTGTTGATGACCCAGATTTTTACCTTCCAGACTATGTTGCCTTCTTAGCCAATGTTTTTGTCCCTAAAAGAGCCCTTGACCTATACTCAAGCCAAAAATGATCCTTTGTGACGTTGATGCAATGCAAAAGGAGCTTACTGCTCTTGATGCAAATTACACTTGGTCTCTCACCTCTCTACCTACAGGAAAATCTGCAATTGGGTATACACTACAAAAAATAAAGAAATTTGCCACGCTGTCTAGCTTCGGTAGGAGCTTTCCGTAGCAATTGATACCATTTGCCACTGATAGTAGCTTCGGCAAGGGTTGCCGTAGCTATTGGGTCGATTTCGCCACCCCTAATAGCAACGGCAGAGTTTACCGTAGTCATATGGACGATTTTGCCACCCTTAATGGCAACGGCAAGGTTTTCCGTAGCCATTGATTTGGTTTACATGTAATGTAACTCTCTCGCTTACCCAATCCCAATAACCACATATATCGCTCCCTCATCTCAAACCTAGATCTCGCCCTCTCTCAGCCTCCACTCCCTATCTCAGATCCGGATCTCGCCATCACCCAGTCGCCGCCTATAGATTTGGATCTCGCCGTTGGCGGCGTTGCTCTTGGTCACCCGTCGTCATCCTCCGGTCACCCCTTATCGCTCCTGGTTGCTCATCGTCACCCTTCGTCAGTCCTCGTCCTGGTTTCAGGTATTCGTCTCTCGCTCTTTCTCGAAGCCTCCACTCCGGATCTCAGATCTGAAAATCGCCCTCTCTTGCAAACTCTACTCTCAGATCTGGATCTCGCTGTCCCTAGTCGAAGCCTCTAGATGTGGATCTCACCGGTCGGCAACGTCGCCCTCTCTCTTAATCTCAATCTCTCACATTTCTGAAAAGATTTCGAGCCGATTTCTATGTTTTCCGTGGTTTCGGGGGAGAAGACAGTGCTAGATGTGGGAACGGGAAGCGGGATCCTGGCTATTTGGTCGACCCTTCCTCTCTTCTTCACCATTCCCAGGTTTCCTCATCACCTGCCCTATCAGTACTCCTCTCTCTGTCCCTATTTCTTTCGCTAGTTGATTTTTATGCATTGCTTTTATTCGTGAATTCGGGCTTGGATTTTGAATCTGTCTATTCGCTAAAAGTCATGTGAGCACAAATGATAAATCGATGTAATTGATCTAGGGTTTTAATTAGGTAGCTAACCTTCATCTCCACTGCTGAGATAGCGAGATAAATTGACCTTTAGATTTATTGACGAAACAGTCTGATGAAATTTTCCGAGCTATAACTTCCTTTGATGTTTTCTGGATGCCTTATCCAACAACTTAGCAAGGTATAACTGAGAAGTTCTTTTACTGTGTGACAGCTACGTTCAGTTTTAAGCCTCCTTTATTTCAAATAACTTGAAAATCTTTGTTTCCTTGCCAGAGAGGGAGAAGAGTGCAACAAAAGAAGCAATATCCATCTTTGAAAAGGTCTTACTTGTTGATATATGCTTGTTTATTGTGATTCTTACATTCCTTTTTCGTATCATATTGACTGTATACTTGAATGTTGAACTGGAGATGATATAGATGTAAAAACAAAAACAAAAAAGGTGTGGTTTGTTAATTGCTAGATTGAACTTATGATCATAGACTAGGATGAAGAATTCTGCTAGGATTGGCAGTGCTTTACATATTGGAGTATACAGAAAATGGTCTTATGGGATAGGATGACGGGAAATGAGAAGTACTAGGCGAAAACACAAGAAAATGGGGATGGGAAGGATCCAAGAAGAAAGAAATGTAAGAGAGGAAATAGGTATTTTTTCCCCTCTTCTTTCATTATCAGAGAAAGAGAAGAGGGGACATCTTATTATTTTGAGAGTTTGTTCTGCATGTGGCAAATTTGGTAGTTGAAAACAGCATTGCAGTGAGAGATGTAGGCAATGTTGTTAGTCTTGTGGAAAGATTGTTTATTTATGGATGACATGTTCCTCTAGTGCTCAACTGCCTATTCATGTAGATTTTTTTTTTGCAATGACAAAGCATATTACTTCCAACTGCCTATTCACGTGTTTCTGTGAACTTTTATAGTCCTAATTTATCTGGTGAAAAACTATATTTCTTACAATTTAAAAGACCATTGTTCTTCCAAATCTGTTGCAGTTTATTGGGTGTAATAGTTTCTTGGAAGAGTCCGATGGGGATAATGATCCTAAGAGAAGGAAATTGTGTTGTGTTGATGAAAAATCTGAAGAAATTGTGCAAAGTAAGGTGCTCTTTCGTGACCATTTTGTCACATTTTTTGGTTTGAATAGGGAACTCTCTAACTGTGCTAGAGGCTTCCCCTCATCTTCAAATGAATGCTTACTTGTAATAGCTGCTAGCAGAGGAGCTTTCAAAAGACGAGGGTTTGTCTTCTGAAAAGAATGAAGAACTGGTTGGAAAAAAGCACACTCTTTCACTAGTAAAGCTGACAAGGAGTGGTTTGCTTCTCTTTACTTCCCTCAGAGACAGTTCTCTGGATCCAGTTCATATTGCTGCCGATATTCACCAATCTATAGATTCTGGAGCTTTGAAGCGTCCTCTATAAGTAGCCTTACATCTTTGTCTCTTGAATATGCGGTTACTTGATCAGATTTTACAAATTAGTAGGTATATAAGCATGGATAGAATGGACATGGTTTACCTGTTACAACTTGCAAGCAGTGTGGAGGGTTCTTGCTGTGAACTTCTTTCCCATTTGCTTTTTGATTCTCATGTTTCTACTCACTAGTTTGAATCCTGGAAAGAAACATGTTTTTTTTTGTTGCACCTTTGGACCGATTTTAAGAATTTTGGCTTTTATCAGTATTATGAAAATACCAAAACACACCCACCTCTGAATGAAAGAATACTGTCATCCTAGACCCGTAGATCAATTGCTGCAGACCCTTGGCATGATCTGGAAATTGGTACACCTTTTTGTCTTTCCAAATATTATACTTAATCTACTTATATGATTTATATCTATTGACGAAGAGGCAATAATATTTGTTATTGACCTTTTAAGCTTTTTTCTAATTAACCTCCTTTTCTTTTTGTTTTTTAAATGATGCAAGTCCTACAGCTCCAAAGATCTTTAACTGTGTAAGAATCTTGATTTAAGTCCTTTGAAGCATAACTATTGACGAAGAGGCAATAGTATTTGTTATTAACCTTTTAAGCTTTTTTCTAATTAACCTCCTTTTCTTTTCTTTTTTTTTTAATTGATGCAGGTCCTACAACTCCAAAGATCTTTAACTGTGTAAGAATCTTGATTTAGGCCCTTTGAAGCATAACTTGTTTGCTTTCAATTCTAATTAGATGAAATATTTTTCTGGATCTTGAATAGACCGTTAATGTCGTTTAGATTAAGATTTTAGGTTGGGAAATTTCTGTTAATATAGTTTTGGACATTTTTTTGGGTTAAAATGTACTTATGGACATTTTATAATATATGTAAATTTTATAATTATGTATATTTATTGTATATAATTATGTAGTTTTTGACATTATATTATATATGTAAATTTTGTATAAGTAATGAAATTTTATTATATATGTAAAATGTGTGTATTGTTTTTTTTTTAAAATAATATTGGACTTTTTAGCCCAACCTGGGCTAAAAGGCAGGTTTATTTTTTTTATTTTCTGCCCACACTTTAGCTACGGTAGCTTACCGTGGCAAATGTGGCCTTTATTTCATCAGGGGTTGCTTGCCGTAGCATAGCCGTAGGTAATTTTTTTTGCTACGGCTATTTGCCGAAGCTACAAAATTTTGCCACCCCAAAATTCGCCACCCCCTATTTGCCATAGCTTAGCCGAAGCTAGATGTCTTTTGCCACCCCTAGAATGCCTTTTGCCACGGCTTTTTGCCGAAGTGAATTCCACTCCTACTCATTCACCTGTTACTAATCCTATACCTGATGTTGTTGATTCTTTTGATTCAACTTCAACTTACACTCAGAGATCATCTGAGGTGTCAATTTCAAATCAAGCCCCCAAACCCATTCTCAGACGTTCTACAAGACAATCCCATTTCCCTGCTCATCTTAAAGACTTTGTTTGTCCAAATACTTCTAATTACCTTTCTACTTCTTTTTTGGCAACTATTGTTGATGACCCATATTTTTACCTTCCAGACTATGTTGCCTTCTTAGCCAATGTTTTTGTCTCTAAAAGAGCCCTTGACCTATACTCAAGCCAAAAATGATCCTTTGTGACGTTGATGCAATGCAAAAGGAGCTTACTGCTCTTGATGCAAATTACACTTGGTCTCTCACCTCTCTGCCTACAGGAAAATCTGCAATTGGGTATAGATGGGTGTTTAAGATCAAGTTTAGGCCTTATAGTAGTGTTGAAAGGTTCAAGGCATGTTTGGTTGCAAAAGGCTATAATCAGATTAAGGGAAAAGATCATAAGCATACCTTCTCCCCGATTGCAAAGTTCACCACAGTGAGGTTGTTGGTTGCGACTGCAACTCAGAAACAGTGGCCTTTAAAGCAACTAGACATCAACAATGCATTTTTTCATGGATTTCTAAATGAGAAGTGTATATGCGTATACCTGAAGGTTATTCTAAAGGCTCTCCTAATCAGGTTTGCAAGCTCAAGAGATCTCTTTATGGCTTGAAGCAAGCCTCACGACAATTGAATGTGGAACTTTCAAAGTTTCTTGTTAGCAGAGGGTACTACCAATCTCCTTTTGATCATTCTTTGTTTCTCAAGTCTGTTCCAGAGGGATTGGTTGTAGTGCTTGTGTATGTCGATGACTTGTTGCTCACAGGGGACAATGTCACTGAGATCTCTGATCTTAAAGCAGCTCTTCACACAATGTTTACTATCAAGGACCTTGGAGATGTTAGGTATTTCCTTGGCCCGGAAATATCAAGGACCTCTCAAGGTACGTTGTTAAATCAACGTAAATATGTCTTAGACATATTACAGGACACTCAAATGGAAGATTGCAAGGTATCTTCTTTTCCTTTGTCTCGAGGTTGACGAGAGGGTTTCTCGACCAAATAAATTTATAGTCAAGACCCCGCTATAGGATAGTGGAGTCAGGTTCGTCTTCATGAGAGAAATCAACGGTTCTAGGTTTAGTTGGTTTCGGGGTTCGGGAATAGCGGGAAGCGGTGATAGGTTGTTGTCGGCGTCGGCTAATAGTTGGTCGATGTCGAGGGATGGAGAGAGAATGGTGGTTGGTGTCAAGTTGAATCTTTGTCGAATAAAAATAATAAAATATAACAAATAAAGATGCAAACTTCCAAGGTTAGGGATCACCACACAATAAACATATATGTAACTCATAAATCACATAAAAGAGTATGTTTTATATCAAATAACTTTCGTCATTAAAAAATAGGGATATAGAGGCTTTCGCATAAACCCTAAGTGTTACTACCTTTTCGTAATTAGGAACAACCAACTTTCGCAAGCAAACCCTAATTACTATCCAAATTCATAATAAGATCACTTTCGCTTCAATATCACAAATAAAGAATTTTCTCAACTCTCGCAAAGGATTAAACACACAGGTAGATGATGATAAAGACATACGAATTCATAAATTCATAGATCAAACACACATATCTATGTTGGGATCACCCCTACCCTAAAAGAAGGAAATTAGAAACAAAACATAATAAAAGAAACTAACTTTAACATTCAAAATAAAACTTAAACTTACAAAACCTTTCAAACGTTCCTCCTCTCTCTCCTCTTTCGCCTCCTTGCGCCCGAAGACGTCTTGGCTTTGACCCCCTAGGGCCTTATTTATATTTCTCCATCCAGCTAATCTAGGAGAAACAATCTATCTCTATCTAAAACTATCTATCTAAAAGCTTAAGATAAAACTTGATAAATTTATCTCTAAAATAAACAAGGTAAATATCTAATGTGGATAAATCTCTCTTGGACTTGATAGATCTTCACTTGAATGGATAGAATATCACGTGCCTTCACTTACAAGTAACCAACATGCTCGGATATCCACTCGATCTCGACTCGGATTGCTTCTGGATAGTACTCGACATCGACCAAAGTACTCGACATCGAGTAGGTCTTCTTCTCCTCGGATTGCACTCGAGCTCGGCTACATTATGGACTTGACATGGGTACTCGACTTCGAGTAGTTTACTCGACGTCGACTAGAATTGTGCTCTCGAGTGGTTTGGTGCTCGTTCTCGACTTCTGGGAGGCAAGTCGACCAAAAAAGTACTCGACGTCGATCAGTTCTTTGCGCTTTCAGCATTCTTCTCCGTTCTTGAAACGCACTTTCTCGAGTCCTCGTTTGTCCGATTGACGTATATGAGTATGCGTTGGAAAGCTCTTTTCGAGGGCTACAACTCTCATGAAGACATCAGAACTTGATTCAGAATGATGAATGGCGAAAAGTGGGATTTTATCCAGCTGCACCATCCTTAGCTTCTTCATGACTTTCCTTTAAGCTCCAAAGTGCGTCCGATTTATGTGAAATACAAAAAAAACTTGTGTAGACCTCCATATATTGCAAATAAACATAAATTGCATAAATTCTGTACTATTCTAACTCAGATGTATGAAATGTATACAGAAATCGATACAAAAGTAGATGTAAAACATGGCAATTTAGGCGCACAACAAACACCCCATACTTAAGTTTGCTTGTCCTCAAGCAATACTTTTAATTGTCATGCAGGGGAAGAAATCAAAACTCTCAACATATTAGATCCATTCTCATATAACCCTGCAATCAATTACCATCCTCGAAAAGGTACTAATGTCACAAATCAATGCATGTGCATAAAAGCAACTTCGCGCATAAAAGGGGGGTTATGCAAAAACATTCATTCGTGACAAAACATTAATAATCAAGAGGACTTTAATTTAAGCTCAATAAGGAGTAGATTGATAAAAGGCTAAAGGTGGGCAATTTTTGGCCATGTGGTGCTAATGATCTGGGGAAATGGAGTGCTTTCCAAACTTTCATACCACATTCCTCCTTCCTTTGATTTCTCACCTTTCGCTCATTCGCTCAATGCTTTTTTCAATATTATGCTCTTTTACCTCTCTAACCTCAGCACTGCCTTCTCGGGAGTCGCAAACATGGATGTCATGAATGACCTCGGATACTTAGTGCTTCGAACTCCTCACCTTGGTGTCCCATCCTGCGGAACTATTATCTCGGCACAGGCAGGGTCGATCTACCTTTATCTCCTGAGGTGACCGGATTTTCTTTCACTCATTAAATTTTCCATAATATTTGAAACTTTCCTGCCAAACTCCAATAATGATATATAATAACAACACAACAACCATACAACAATCTCCATAATGTAGCTTTCATTCTCAACATAATCCCCGGATAGGAAATAAGGTAAAGAATGGGCAATATTTAGATCATGTGGAGCATAATATGAAATAAGGCTCAATATGGCTTTTGTGATGCATAAGTATGTGTAAAGGCTAGGATATAACAATATGAGCATATATGGAAAATATAAAGTCCTCCATCCTCTTATCATGCAACATGTCAAAAGCAATTTCAAATTTTACCTCCTTTAATGGTTTTTATAAAAATATGCACTTCATTGTGACTTCCCTTTACTAGGGAATTTCATGTTATATCTCTCATGAATCTAATTTTGCATCGTCGAGTTCAATTAAAGCTTCCATGACACTAATCAAAAAAATTTAATGGGGGTGATTTTTTTATGAACTTTGGAAAACATGCATATAAGCACTTAGATTGATAATGAATTCCAAAATAGCATGTATAAGCAATTCAAGAGACAAACTTCAAATATGCACACATATGGTCAATTTAAATCAAATATGCACAAAGTAAGCCCTTCCCCCACCCCATACTTAAACATTATAGTGTCCTCACTGTATAAAAACAAGGGTAACAAAAGAAACCCACTAGACATATGTGCAGAACGTCGGATTTGAGTGCTGATATGGTTGCAGAAGTGGTTGGCGTCGACTACAGTTACTCGACATCGAGTACAGTGAAAGCCTCCAGGATGATCCTTGTCGATCACAGGCCATTTTGCTCGATAGGGGTAATCGACGTCGAGTAGAGTACTCGGCGTCGAGTACTTCTGCACTTTCTTCTTATCTGCAAAATTCTGTTAGAAAGACAAAATCCACAATAGCAAATCCAAAATAATGTTTAAAAACAGAAACCAACATTATTTGAAATCTAAGAAATAAGAAATAGCGGGTTGCCTCCCGTAAGCGCTAAATTTTAAGTCTTTAGCTTGACCTACTTCCCTTTTATCTTAGCCTGGCTCATCTTTGTCCGGAGGTATAGGTGGATCTGGTGGTTCCTCCGGTGGTGGGAAGCGTGGGATGTCATTTGGGGGCATCGTATGAAGAAGCTTGAATCTCCCCGGGTGAACGCTCCATGGCTTCACCCATTCATCTTCCCGAGCTCCAGCTAGCATGCATAAAGGAAGACATAAAGAAAGTATATATACCTCATCATCATACCTCTTCCGTTTCATAGGTTGACTTGGTTGTGTATCTCCATCACAGCGGACCGGTGGAGTGGGAAGAGATATTTCCTCCTTATCATGCGGAGCTTCATGCCACTTTGCTAGGATCCCATACTTAAATATGAACATCGGTTGCTCAAAATTGTCGGGGATGGCCTACACCTTGTAAGGTAAAAGAGACCTTGAAACATCCTGGGCAACAATGTACGCTTTCTTCTCTTCTAGCGCTTGGGATCCTTCAAAAGATTCATCAACAATAGGTAGAAAAGTAGGAATAAAATTCGAGGAAGGACATACCTCTCCGTCGACATCGAGTGGGTCAATTGGCTCGTCGGGAGGAGGGCATGGTACTTTAGACTGAATGGAAGCCTCAAGCCTTTGAACTTCGTCTTCCAGTCGGGCTATTTCCCTTAATCGTGCCTCCTCCACTGCGATCCTATTTCTCCGTCTCAAATCTTGAAACCATTCTTCCCATGCAGAATCCCATCGACAAAGTCTTCCATCTTTGTACCTAAGCTTTGAAATCACAATCAGGAACACAAATTAGTAGCCAAAGCCTGGTACCTAGTTGGTACCGATGAGGTAGGTGGTGGTAGACTGGTAGGGTATGTGATAGGGTAAGAAAAAAGGATGGGCTTTTCTGAACCTTAAACACAATTAAACTATACACGATTGATATCTCCCCGGCAACGGCGCCAAGTTGACGAGAGGGTTTCTCGACCAAATAAATTTATAGTCAAGACCCCGCTATAGAATAGTGAAGTCAGGTTCGTCCTCAGGAGAGAAATCAGCGGTTCTAGGTTTAGTTGGTTTCGGGGTTCGAGAATAGCGGGAAGCGGTGATAGGTTGCTGTCGGCGTCGGCTAAGAGTTGGTCGATGTCGAGGGATGGAGAGAGAATGGTGGTTGGTGTCTAGTAGAATCTTTGTCGAATAAAAATAATAAAATATAACAAATAAAGATGCAAACTTCCAATGTTAGGGATCACCACACACTAAACATATATGTAACTCATAAATCACATAAAAGAGCATGTTTTATATCAAATAACTTTCGTCATTAACAAATAGGGATATAGAGGCTGATGAGAGGGTTTCTCGACCAAATAAATTTATAGTCAAGACCCCGCTATAGTATAGGGAGTCAGGATCGTCCACATGAGAGAGTAAGCGCTTCTTATTTAGTTGCTTTGTCGGGTTGAAACTAACAAAAGAGATGGAAGAGAGATGGGTGGTGATAAGAGCATAAACTCTGAATTTTAATTAATAAAAGGAAAAACTTCTAAGGCAAAGGATCACCACAACAATAAATACATGTGCAAATCAATCAATCATATAAAAGATCATGCTTCTATCATCAAACAATTGAGTTTCATCAATCAACAAGTAAATCAATTCACTTTCGCATAAAAGACCTACTTGTTTCTACCTTCTCTTAATTAGGATCCTTTAACTTTCATTAGAAAACCCTAATTACTATCAAGTTAACAATTTCCTTTGTCAAGTTCAATTGCAACTATGAATTCCTTTAGACTTTCATCGAAGGTTAAACACATAGGTAGAAGACAATAAAAACATCACACAATCATAGATCCATCAATTCAACACACATCTTTATTGTTGGGATCACTCCAACCCTAGAAGAGAAAAGAACTACTCAAACATAGTAATGGAAAACCTGAATTTAAGTGAAGAAAACATAAACTGAAATTAAACTAAATAAAACCTGGAAATCAGCGTCTCAATCGCAACAAACACGCCCAAGCTTTCGCCCAAACGCCAAAACAAAACCCTAAAAATCGTCCTACAGCTGCTGCGCGCAGCCCTCGCGCTGAACAACGTGTCTTCTTCTCCCCAAAAATCAGCCCCTAATAGGCTTTATTTAAAGATAAAAATATAAGACTTAATCTCCAAGGAAAGAGATTTTATCTTTATAACAATAATAAAATCTATCTGAAGAAGGATAAAATATCTCAAGTCTATCTAACTAAAAGATCCTAAAAGAGATTTAGAAGAAAACCCTAATTAAAAAGCCCATTATGAATTAAATCAGCCCGCCAGAACTTCTCTTAGTGCGCAGGGTATCGGCGCCGAGGGTCTTGGTGTCGGCGCCGAGGGTCTGTTAAAAAATAGTACTACTGGAATTTGCTGGGTGTCGGCGCCGAGGGTCTGTTAAAAAAAGTACTACTGGAATTCGCTGGGTGTCGGCGCCGAGGTCAAGGGTATCGGCGCCGAGGCTCTGCTACACGCTTCTTCCTTTTCTTCACTTGTTCCTTTGCCAATCTTTTTGTGTCCTTTTTCCATCCTTCTTCACTCTTCCTTAAGCTCTAGAATTGCCTCTTTTTAGCTTCAAAACCTACAAAACACCACCAAAGCTTGTGTAGACATCCATATCTCGAAAAATACGAAAACTAACACAAACGACACACTTTCCCAACACAAAAGCTAATAAAAAGACTCAAATGGAATGAAAACATGATGTAAAATAAGACTAAAAATGCAGACATCAGAGGCTTTCGCATAAACCCTAAGTGTTACTACCATTTCTTAATTAGGATCAACCAACTTTCGCAAGCAAACCCTAATTACTATCCAAATTCATAATAAGATCGCTTTCGCTTCAATATCACAAATAAGGAATTTCCTCAACTCTCGCAAAGGATTAAGCACACAGGTAGATGATGATAAAGACATACAAATTAATAAATTCATAAATCAAACACACATATCTATGTTGGGATCACCCCAACCCTAAAAGAAGGAAATTAGAAACAAAAAATAATAAAAAAAAAACTAACTTTAACATTCAAAATAAAACTTAAACTTACAAAACCTTCCAAACCTTCCAAACGTTCCTCCTCTCTCTCCTCTCTCGCCTCCTTGCGCCCGAAGACGTCTTGGCTTTGAATGTAGGAAAATCAGCCCCCAAGGGCCTTATTTATAGTGCTCCATCTAGCTAATCTAGGAAGGAACAATCTATCTATATCTAAAACTATCTATCTAAAAGCTTAAGATATAACTTGATAAATAAATCTTTAAAATAAACAAGGGAAATATCTAATGTGGATAAATCTCTCTTGGACTTGATAGATCTTCACTTGAATGAATAAAATATCACGTGCCTTCACTTACAAGTAACCCACATGCTCGGATATCCACTCGATCTCGACTCGGATTGCTTTTGGATAGTACTCGACGTCGACCAAAGTACTCGACGTCGAGTAGGTCTTCTTCTCCTCGGATTGCACTCGAGCTCGGCTACATTTTGGACTCAACATGGGTACTCGACTTCGAGTAGTTTACTAGACGTCGACTAGAATTGTGCTCTCGAGTGGTCTGGTGTTCGTTCTCGACGTCTGGGAGGCAAGTCGACCAAAAAAGTACTCGACGTTGACTAGCTCTGTGCGCTTTCAGCATTCTGCTCCGTTCTTGAAACGCACTTTCCCAAGTCCTCATTCGTCTAATTGACGCATATGAGTATGCGTTGGAAAGCTCTTTTTGAGGGGTACAACTCTCATGAAGACATCAGAACTTGATTCAGAATGATGAATGGCGAAAAGTGGGCTTTTCTCCAGATGCACCATCCTTAGCTTCTTCATGACTTTCCTTTAAGCTCCAAAGTGCGTCCGATTTCTGTGAAATACAACAAAAACTTGTGTAGACCTCCATATATTGCAAATAAACACAAACTGCACAAATTCTGTACTATTCTAACTCAAATGTATGAAATGTATACAGAAATCGATATAAAAGTAGATGTAAAACATGGCAATTTAGGCGCACAACAGAGGTTTGAAACTCACAGTTAACAGTGGTGAGAAGTTATTTGATCCAGAGAAATATCGACGTCTAGTGGGTCGCTTGATGTGCTTGAACATGACACGACCTGATATTTCTTACGTCGTTCAACATTTGTGCTAGTTTATGAATTCCCCTCGTCTCCCTTATTGGCAGGCATCTCTTCAAGTAGTTCACTATCTCAGGGGCACAATGAATTTGGGTTTGCTCATGTACCTTGTTCAAAATTGCAATGATCTCACTGCCTATTCTGATTCAGATTGGGGTAATTGTCTCTTCAGTAGGCGATCCTTGATTGGTTTCTGTGTGTTCATGGGAAAGGCCTTAGTTTCTTGGAAGACCAATAAACAGACCACCGTTTCTAAGTCCTCTGTTGAAGCCGAGTACAGAAGTTTGCCAAAGACATCGAGTGAGCTTGTTTGGCTTGATTCCATTCTCACTGGATTAAATTATTCTGTGCCCAAACCTATTCCTTTGTTTTTTGATAGCGAGTCTGTAATCACAATTGTGGAGAATCCGGTTCTACATGAACGGACAAAGCACATTCGCTTGGATTTTCATTACATCCGAGAGCGATTTCAGGAAGGGTTCTTGGTTCCAACCTTTGTTCGATCTCAATTACAGCTAGCAGATATTCTGACTAAGCCCCTTGGTCGATCAACATCAATTTCTTGGTTGCAAGCTTGGTCTCGTTTGTTCAACTCCTCGAGCTTGAGAGACGGATATTGAGCACATACTAAATATAGGCGATGAGAGCATTTCTGTAATCTGGTTCATGATTTTAGGGGAAATTTAGTCATTTCATGAGGAGTGTTGTTGGGCTATAAATTGCCACAAGTTGTAATCAGAACTCAAGCAATACAGTTGCAAGTTGTTACAAAATCGTTTCTTCCACAAAACTTCATCTTCTTCCTCTGAGCTTTCATGGAGTCTCAAGCAATACAGTTGCAAGGTTCTTTACAATATATTATTGTAATCTTTTGAAACAATAATTTAGGATTTACGATTGGTTAAACGAACATTCTAATATTCACATATTAAAAAAAAATGTGCAAATTCAAAGGAAAGAAAAGAAAAGAAATGTGTGGAAAAGAAAGAGTATGAGGTTGTAGATCGATGAGCTAAGAAATGGGTCCCTTTGTTTGATGTTGCATATAAGACTACATACATACCGATTGAACATATAATGACATTCACATAGGACAACATATAATGACATTCACATAGGACATGAACAGTGGCGGAGCCAGGATTCTCGGCCAAGGGGTGCTAAGAAAATTTCGTGAATTTTTTTTTTTGGTGTATACTTATTAAGAATATTTTTTGAAAGAAAATATTCAAAAATTACTAAAATTTTATTTTTTTAAAAGTTTTCTTTGTATTTACATAGTTCAGAGTAATAACCAAAAAAAAATAGAAGAGAAACAAAAAAATATAGGAAAAAATCACGAAAAAATATTTCTAAAACAATATTGAAAGAAAATATTAAATGTATAATTTAAACATAAATATGACATTCTTTTAATGAAATAGTTGGTAGAAACAAAAAATATAGAGAAATTAAGAAGAATTAATGATATGGTAAAATAAATAAAAAGTGACAAAGTTGAAATTTGAACCAAGACCTTTTGATTTTATTTTTTCTTCCTTCCTTCCTTTACCGCTTGAGCTATTTAGCACTCTTGTCTCAAATACCATTTAAATATCTTATATTACCTTAAAAATACTAAATATATGCAAAAAAAAAAAACTTGTATTTTTTTAAGCACCCCTAGCTCCGCCACTGGACATGAATAGTTTACTCCATTCGAATACATGCTTCATATAAGACTATATGACGTAAGTGAATCACATTCCGACGTACTCTTCGAATTTTTTATTTATTTTTTTTTATTAGGAAAAATTTCGGGGGAGAAAAACTCTACCCGAAGGCATCCTTTCGGATGAGGTCTAAAAGATCAGGATTATTCTGAATATTAGTACCCCAGACAGAGTGACAAATATGTGCAACCTTATCAGCCACTCTGTTGCCTATGCGAGGTACATGGAGGAAAGAAACACTTTCCAGGTTTGCTAACGTAGTTGTAATATCTGACATAATAAGTTTGATTTCCCATGGACATTTGTTTTTTTGTTGAGATGGTCAATAATTATTCTAGATTCCCCCTCAATTTGAAGTTTTGTAATTCGTAAACTTATTGCGTTATGTACCCCGAGTTTTAAAGCAAGAGCTTCAGCTTTTAATAGACTTTGATTACCAAGTTTTTTATATCCTATGTTGATTGGCCGACCTTCCCAGTCGCGGATAATTGTCCCAGCTGTGCGGACCATGTTTAAGAGGGATGAGCCATCGAAGTTTAATTTGAGAGTTCCCCTGGGTGGCTTCCGCCAACTAATGTTTGTGCCTTGCGTTTTCCGTCGTCTATCAGGTTTTGGTCGTGGCTGCATGTCGGGGTCATCCCTGAGATCGTCCTCAAAATTAGAAGATTCGCTCCAGTTTAACTCGTGTGTTTTAATGATATGGAGCGTAGCATCACGACTGGGAATTGGAATCAACCTAAAGATATGCTGATTTCGAGAATACCAGACAGTCCACCAATAGAAGGCTAACTTAGCTTTGGATTTATTGTTGATGTTGTTCCCAATGTAGGCCATAATTGGTTTAATGTCTCTCGATTAGTGAAGCATCGCTGCTATAGTTGTATTGGTGTCGGTTGGGAATCTGAGGAGAGAGGCTATGTATTGGCATTCTAACAAAAGATGAGCATCATCTTCTACCGCACAGTTGCACAAACAACAAGTGAAGGGCACCGAAACGCCCCGTTGTGCTAATCTAACGGTCGTGGGAAGACCATCCTGAGATATTTTCCATAAGAAATTTTTGACCTTTGGTGGAATGTCGAGGTTCCAAATCCAAAATTTAGGATCAGGACACTGAGAAGACTGACCTGAAATCAGTTTATATGCACTCGAGATGGAGAACCAACCCTCCCTGTCCGGCCACCAGTATAGTCGGTCCTCAAGGGGGGCAGATGGTAAAGGGATATCCAGGATTTCGTTGACAATATTTGAAGGTAGCACCTGACAGAGCTTCTCGGACCACCATCTGCCGGCCATAATATAATCACTAACGGTCTCCTCAAGATTACCAGTTGGAGGGCATTCACCCCTAGCATTCAGCGAGAGGCATGAGACCTAGTTGTCTGACCAAAATTTTACCGATTTACCATTTCCTATGGACCAGATCAACCCGGTTTTGAAGGCATCAATGAGGGTTGTCAGTTTAGCCCATTGCCATGATGAATCACCTTTTTTCCTATATTCCAGCAAATTAGAAGACCGGAGATACTTGTGTCTAATAACGGAGACCCATACGTTCAATGGTTCGGCTAGAATTTTCCATAAAAGTTTCATTTGGAGAGCTTCATTCATATCTTTTGATTTCCGGATTCCAAGACCACCAGCCCGTTTTGATTTACAAATCCTATCCCAGCTGATTAGTGGGCGGTGTTAGGGATCCTTATTCCAAAAAAATATTCTGTTAACTTGATCTAATTCTTTATTTATCGAGGACGGTAACAGGAAATTTTGCATAGTGTATAGGGGTTTGGATGCTAAATTTGTGTTTATTAGGATGGCGCGACCTTGTTGTGATAGTGCATTAGCACGCCATTTACTTAATTGCTCTTTGGATCTGCATATGATGTCCTCAAATGTAGCTTTGCTTACCCTACCATTGATGATGGGGCAACCAAGATATTTCTCCAGGGA
The DNA here is from genome assembly GCA_963922045.1 of Persicaria maculosa. NCBI lineage: Eukaryota > Viridiplantae > Streptophyta > Magnoliopsida > Caryophyllales > Polygonaceae > Persicaria > Persicaria maculosa. The sequence continues at coordinate 14,430,613 of OY998256.1, forward strand.
GGAGACATTTGAAATATTTAGACAGTTACTAAGCTCGAAAATTTTTGTGTCCAAAATTCCTTTTGTTGCTTGGAAACTAGATTTATGGTAATTTACCTTTTGGCGAGAAACTTTACAGTATGATTCAATTATTTTTCTAACCTTGTGTCATGCCTCATTACTTCCTTTAGAGAAGATGATAATATCGTCCGCAAAGGAGAGGAACGGGATTCGGGGACCACCTCGTCCAAATGTGAAACCTATTTGACTTCTATCTGAATTTGATTCCGCCGCTAGACTTCGCACTAGAATCTCCGCTCTGAGAATAAAAAGAACAGGGGAAAGGGGGTCACCCTGACGGATGCCCCGTGTGGGGAAGAACATTTCCGTTGGGCCATTGTTTACCAGTATCGAGAACGAGACAGTCAAGACACACTCCATTACCCAAGAGATGAAAGTCGGGTGGAAACCAAATTTTTGGAGAACTTTATTGGTGAAATTCCAGTCAACCTTGTCATATGCTTTTTCCATGTCTAGTTTTATCGCAAGCCAACCCACCCGGCCCTTTCGGGATCTGAAAGAATGAAAAATTTCATGGGCTATAAGGACGTTATCTTGTATAGCTCTATCCGATACAAAGGCACCCTGAAGCGGGTGGATTAGTTTTCCAATGATAGCTTTGATCCTCTCAGTGAGTATTTTTGATATGATCTTGTAGATTGTGGAACATAAGCTATCGGGAGATAATAGTTTGTGGTAGTCGGGTTATCTCTTTTTGGTAAGAGAGATGAAAGTATGATTAGTTTGTTTTAGGATTTTCCCAGAAGAGAAAAAACCCTTAACAGCTCTGATAATGGAGCTGCTAACAATATCCCAGCATTCTTTGTAGAACTCAGCCATAAAACCATCAGAGCCAAGGGATTTGTTCTTGCCAAGGTTAAACACTACCGATTTTATTTCTTTATTGGATGGGTGTCGGATAAGAAAATCATTTTCCTCCACCGAGATATCCGGTTGTATAAGATTAAGCAACTCTTCTAATAATCTGTCATCAGTTGATTCCTTTTTGAAACGTTTTTCAAAGTCCATCTTAATTTCATTTCTGACATTTTCTTCGCCGACAATTAAAGTGCCGTTACTAGAGAGAATGTTTCGAATTTGTGTTCGATGTCTCCGCCCCGAAGCCACACGATGAAAATATGAGGTGTTTGAATCTGATAGTTTGATATGCTTTGTTTTGGCCCTTTGGTTCCAGAACGTCTTTTGGAAGAGGAGGAGCTTTTCCTTCTTTTTGAAAAGGTGTTGTTCTCTAGTAAATGAAGGTATCGAGACCCCCCTAGGGTTAGCAGATTGAATCTTGAGCAATTCTTCATCTACTTCAAGTAATTGTCGAAAAATATTTCCAAAAGTTGACTTATTCCATATTTTTGCCTTTTGTTTCAGAATTCGTTGTTTGAACATTAGTTGAAACATAGCAGAGCCGGGGCAAGTAGCTCGCCATGATTGTTTAACAATATTATGAAAGTCTTTCCGCTGTAGCCAGGCGTTCTCAAATTTAAACGGGGGAGCTTTAAATGCGACACCATTCTCAAGTGAAATAAAAATAGGACAGTGATCCGATGTGGAAAAAGCCCCGTTCTTAGTTATAAGGTTTGGATAATCGTGTAGAATCTGATGATGGACAAGCACTCTGTCGAGTTTTTCGAAGATGGTAAACATACCATCTTCACTTTTTCTCCACGTAAAGGGGTTTCCGAAAGAGGGGGGGTCCACAAGGGAGCAATTGTTCTTGAATTGTAGCAAACGTGTGAAGCGAGAAGGACGGGAGGCTGAACCTGCCAGCTTGTCCTCACTACAGGCAATTTCATTTAAATCGCCCATAACAATGCACGGGACAGACGATGTGTGTACTATGTTGGTAAAAGTTTCCCATAACTCATCCTTCTCCCGTGGATGAGGGGGCATAAGCAAAAAGCATAAGGATGACGTTACGGTCATTGCAGTTTTCACATCTCAGCCCAATAATACGAGGTAAGTGTATTTCTATGGAAATGAGAAAGTTACTCAGTTGGTGGGATTTCCACAACACACCAATCCCCCCCCCCCCCGATCGTCCAACGCTGGGAGACCAGATAGCCTCATCGAAACCGATATTTTTCCATAGTTTGTTTTCCGGGATGGATTCCGTCTTAGTTTCAGCTTATGACAGTATTTGGATATGCTCTTTTTTACATAACGCATCGATTTCTATCCAAAAGGTCTTTTTGCCTATACCTCTGCAGTTCCAGTAACAGACTTTCATTTATAACAAACTGTATGGTGGGAGTGGGGCGGAGATTTACTGACCCAATCCATTTGGTAGCAAATTAAAATTTTCTTAGTCGGTAGATTGCCTACACGAGACAAAGATTAGGGCCAAGACCACACATGAAACCATGATTCCATGGTAGCCCACCCAGCCGAGGTAAGGCCACACCAATTGAGCAACAAAGAAAGGCACCTATTTTTTCTTAGTTGATTGACTTGATAATGGGTTTTGGTTGTCATATTTCGTTTTACAGTTAACTTGTTAAAGATAAATATATTTTTGTAAATCATTACCTTTTGCGCTTTAGCATGGGGTTTTGTTTTACACTTTATTTGAACATTTGTGTTGACTATTGTCATGCCATTACTTAATCTGCCACTTGTTTTATCTAGCATGAATTTATATGTATTATTACACATGTTATGCATTAAAAAGTTCCCAAAAAGATTTTGCCCTTTAGTGTAATTTTGTGAATGCAGTTTTGACCTAATATCGGGGACACTGTAGGTTCCTGATGAGGCTCTACCCATCCAACAACGATGGGAGTTAGAAGAAAGTTTCATTTGGTACACCCGAAACCCAAGAGTAGCACCAAAACTATATTTGTTTTTGAATCCTCTTATCTTCCCGACTTCAGTTATGCAAATTCTCCTGCCCCACAGCTGCTTCTGCAGCCCCCAGATGGAGGTTCGCACAACCCGTTTGAAACCAGCAACTATTGTAAAATAGCAACCCAAACAGCTGCATTTCATAAAAATGTTTATAACAGACCAACTTGTTTTTGTAAAGATCCAAATCTGATAACCATTGGAGCCAAAATACCCCTGGTACATGCAACAAATAATTTGACAGGGCAAGGACATAGAGAAAGCGCTCCAAAGTTCAATTAGTATGCATAAAACAAAACAGCCCAAATTCAAGAGAAAAAATTTGGGATTTAGCAAAAGCACAATTGTAATCGAGACACTAAGCTTGGAAGTAAAAGTGACCGAACAAACAAAGAGAATAGGCCAATTAGATGCATTACTGGAAGCCAAGAAATCAGCAAGTTTTGACGACAAAATACAGTCCATCGCTTCACTATGTGGAAAGAGATAAGTCATCAGCAAAGGCTCGACCGGTCGGTAGAAGAAAGGAAGACCAGTTGAACCACCCCGGCCACTAGGGCTGGGCAAAATATGGATCGGACCGGAATCGGACCGGGATCAGACCGGAATTTACGGTCTTCGGATCGGACCGGAACATTACGGTCTGGTCCGCGGTCCAACATATTGCCAAATCCGGGTTCCGGTCCAAACCCGGGACCAGACCGGAATTTCCGGTCCGGACCGGAATTGGACCGGAACCTGTTTTATTTAAAAAAAAAAAAAACAAAGGCGTAAAGCCGTAAACCCTATTTTTCTGTGGAGATGCGCCGCGCTTTTCATTTCTCTCCAGCCTCCAGTTCAGACTTCGAGCCTCCAGGCGGTTCTCGACTTCTCGGCTCTTGGCGGCTCTCGGCGGCTCGACTCTCGGACCTCGGAGTCTCGGACCTCGGCGGCGCCTCTACAGCCTACTCATCTCACCCTCCTCACTCTCCTGACAGTAAGTCTTCCCGACAGACCCGACCCCATTATTTCAATTGTAGATCTAGGATTTTTGTATATTTTGACCTATTAATGTTGATTTTAGTATAGATTTTGAGAAATTATACATATTCTAACCTAACATTGAAGAATCTTCCCCTAATTTTAAATCTAGGGTTAAGAAATTTCAATTTGTATTTTGTAATATTTAGATCTAGATGCGATTTTAAAGGTGGGGTTTAGAGAAATGAGATTAAAGCACTTGTTTTGAATGTATGAGATTAAAGTACTTGTTTTAATTTTTGAATCAATCAATTATTCAATTTGGGTAATAATCATGTAACTATGAATGAGATTAAAGCACTTGTTTTTTGTTTTTTTTTTTGTTTTTAACATAATTATGAGTAATTCGATATCCATGGAAATTTCTTCAAAACATTAATGCAACGTAAGTGAGAGGGATTATTTTTGTTTTGAATGTATTAAATTTGTAGCATAAAATGATTTCATGGTAATCTCTTATTTGTTTAAATAGATACGTATGGATGTGTTTGTTTTAAGTGTAAACTTTGCATTTTGAGTTTGATTTGTTGTTTTAACTTTTAAATATTGTTTTTTTGTTGTGGATTTGATCATGCATGAATCTTCAATCATGAATGAATTTATTTTCAATTTATAGAGCTTTATAGATTACATAAATATGAACAGGTTGGGGTTGCTGTAGCTCTAAACAGCTGCTATAAAATTGAACGAAAGTTCAAGGGCTGCTGTAAAGTGTAAACAGGTTCAAGGGCTGCTGTAAACAGGTTCAAGGGGCTGTTGTAGTGCTGTAAAACAGCTACTGTAAATTGTAAACAGGTTCAAGGGCTGCTGTAAACTGTAAACAGGTTCAAGGGCTGCTGTAAACAGTTTGAAGGAGCTGTTGTAAATAGGTTCAAGGGGCTGTTGTAGTGCTGTAAAACAGCTACTGTAAATTGCAAAATACAGCAGCCTCTGGCCCTCTGCTGTCATATTTATCGGTCCAAACGGCTACTATAAAAATAGTTACTGTAAAAAGTTGTGGTACAAACGGTCCAAACGGTCTTTACGGTCCTGTGGACCGGAAAGACTGGGACCATATTTATCGGTCCCGGTCCGATCCGCGGTCCAAGTTTCAAAAAATTCCAGTCCATCGGATCGGACCGGGACCGGAATGTCCGGTCCGGTCCGGTCCAGACCGGTTGATCAGCCTTACCGGCCACAAACCAATGGTTGGAAAGACAACAATCCCCCCGGGAGGGGCTGAATTCTGAGACAACGACATGTAGAGCAAGATATTAAACCAGCCGAGGCAAGAGTCAACTTTTCATTAGCAGGATTTAAGAAAGGGGCATTTACCATATAGGCCACGATTTTGGGCTATATTAGGAATACGTCTCCCACCCTCTCCATATTTGGGATTTGTCCATCGAATTTTTCATCATGCTGAAACCGAAACACACAGAAAACCTTGCCACACACGCATTCTCCTCTTCATCCTTGCTGCTGTAAATTCATCGATCAACAAAGTAACGTTGAATTGCTGCTGTAAATTGCTGAATTGCTTCTACTACGTAAGCATATCGACAAAGTAAGCGATCACAACAGAAAGTAAGCGTTATCGCTCGTTTTTTCCTGTAATTTTGGACCATTCTTCAGCATTGTTCTTCGAAATTTTGATTATGCTATTAATTCATTACAGATCTGGTCTGATGTGATCGAAACTAACAGATTTTCGGATTTTCAATTTTTCTGCTACAAGTAACGTTCCAACAGATCTGTTATGAACGTTTATATTGTTTCTGTTGTGATCTCTTATAGATCAATACTTTCTATCAATTTATTATAGTTCAATACTTTCTGCTGTGATCTGTTGTGAAGGCGCAAAGTTTCTACGAGATCTGCTGAAACTAACAGAATTCCTGTTTTTTTAATTGCTACTAAAAGTGTTTTTGCAAGTATATGTTTCGATTTTCTATATAACATTAGCATGTGGAATGAAACTATCGTTTTCGATTGCTGAAACTGTGGAATATTGATCTCATGTGGATTGCAGTTATCTGTTTTTTAGTTGTTTCCAACAACTCTGTTTTTTAGTGTTTCTATAGGTATATGTTCGTTTTTGCGGAAATGCATTCCAATTATATTTCAAGTACTTTAATACTGTCAAACAATCAATTGCAGGGGTAGAGATGTCATCAAACATTGTAACTGTTGTGTATGGGGGAAAGTGGAGAGTTGCTGAAACAGGATTACTGTTCGATGGAAACACTACTTCAACGGCTTTTGTGCTAGAGGATACAATCACTTTAATAACCTTGAGGGACAAGGTTTGCAGCAGATTCAATGTTGATGAATCAGTTGAATTGGAATTCAGCCATTTGCACCCCTTCAAGACATTGAAAGCGCCGCTTAAGGTAGATTCTGATGCTGATTTAAAAGAATTCTTGTTGTTGAGTAAGCTGGATGGAGTGAATTTTTCTGTAGAGTTGTGTGTCACAAACACCTTGCCATTGGATATTGTCGTCCATGAGTTTCAATTTACTGCTGAAACTGTTGAGATTCCTGAAACTGATGAGCGATATAGCAGCAATTTGGATATAATAGAAAATGTCTCTATTTTTTATGAGATTCAGGATATGCCACAAGATGATATAGATGCTGACAGATTTTCATATTCCTCTAATGTTGAACATAGTGAATCATTTTCAGATAACTCCAATGATGGGTATTGGAATGAGCGCTATGAAATGATGAAAAGAAAAGGGAACACAGTTGATGAAAGGGGTGTTGGAAGCTCTATCACGGACAGTATTGTCAACTGTGTCACTCAATGCCCAAGGGTTATGTATGTGGGAAAAACATTTGAATCTAGACAGGCAGTAAAGGATGCTCTATACATTATGTCTATGACAGACATATTTGGATTTGAGGTTAAAAAATCAACACCAAAATATTATAGAGCAGCATGCGTAGACAGAAATTGTGATTGGAAATTGCATACAAAGAGAATTTCAGCTATTTGTCATAAGGTGATATTGTATAGAGATATACACACATGCACATAGGATACAAGAACAAGACACTCCAGGCATGCACCATCCAATGTTATTGCCAGCCTCATACAGTCAAGGTGTATACTGTTTCAGCAGTTAGTTTCAGCATTTTAGTTTCAGCTTTCATTTCAGCACTATATTTATTGTTACTAATTTCTGTGTTTTCAACAGTGGATACACCCCAAAACAAATTATTGATAAGATGAGAACAGACCACAAGATCTCAATTACTTATTGGAAGGCATGGAAGTCAGCACGAATAGCTCAAGTGAGAGAAAAAGGGTCACCGGAATCAAATTTTGCTGCCTTGCCGTCATATTGTCACATTCTTATGGAGAAAAATCCAGGAACAGTAGCTCTCATTAAAACAGACAGTGCTGAAAGGTTCGAATACTTATTCCTGTCTTATGGAAAATCCATTAGAGCATTCCCCATCTTAAAAAAGGTATGTATATGTACATAATCATTTATAATTTAGCAAAATTATGGTGATTTCAGTATTTAAATTGTTCCCGTCTTATTTGTAGGTTGTTGTAGTAGATGGCACATTCTTAACAGGGGAATATAAGGGTACATTGCTTGGAGCAGTTACCCAAGATGCAAATATGAAATTATACCCGCTTGCTATTGGGATTGTTGACACAGAAAATAATGCATCTTGGGAGTGGTTTTTCCAGCAACTCAGTAAAGTTATACACCCTACAGATGATTTGGTGTTTGTTTCTGATAGGCATTCCAGCATTTCTAAGGCTATCAAAAAGATATACCCTAATGCTACCCATTGCGTATGCATGTGGCATTTGAAGCAGAACATCCAAGCAACTTTCAAGAAAAGGCATCTTGCAGACATGTTCCAACAGGCTGCTGAAACCTACACTGTTGGTGATTTTGCACACCAATTTGACCGTATAAAAGAAGAATGCCCAAGCCTAGCAACATATTTGATATCCGCGGGGTTGGAGAGGTGGGCAAGAGCACATGCAAAGGGTAATCGGTATAACATGATGACATCCAACAACGCTGAAAGCTTAAACTCTGTTTTGAGTGGTAAAAAAAATTTGCCCATTGTTGCACTGTTGGAGTTTTTTACAGATAAGTTCACAGAGTGGTCTCAAGATAGAAGGAAGTCTGCAGCACTGAATACACAGAGAGTCGCCCCTGCAATAATGAAAATGATCCAGGAATTGCAAAAGGATGTCGGTGCATACACTGTAAAGCACTTGAATGAGTCTGTATTTGAGGTTACTGGAGAAGGTACGCGGACTGTTGTTGATCTTTCAGCAAAACAATGCACCTGTAGGGTGTTTGACATTCAAAAAATCCCATGCATACATGCTCTGTCGGCGATAGTGTCTAAAAGGCTTGATGTTTCAGATTTTGTTGCTGGTTTCTACACAAATGAAGCTTGGATTTTAGCACATGCTGAAACCATATATCCAGTCCTCCCTGATGATGAAATAAACCTTCCTGAATATATTAAATAGATTATGTGTTACCCCCCCCCCCCCCCAATGTAAGGAAGAGATGTGGTCGACCTCCTCAGAAAAGGAAACTTTCCAAGGGAGAGTTTGTGAGAAGAGCAAAATACAGTAAGGAATGGCTTCAAAGGGAGCACGGGAAGAATTCAAAAGCTCAACACCAATGAAGCTGGCTACAGAAAAATGTGCTGATTTTAATTTTTAGTTCAGTTTTACACTGTTTCAGCAATTTGATATGAATTTTACGAGATGCTTAGTGTTTTTTTTAATCAGTTGTACTCTGTGTCATTGCTTTGCTATATCATATTGTTTTTAGTTCATTATGTTTACCATTTATTGCTATGCTTAAGCTTTGTTCTAGGCAATCCTCTCTGTTTCAGCATGAAAAATGTGCTGAAAACAAATGTCCTGGCGGAAAATGCTGAAAACATAACTTGAACAACTATGGCACCTTGACAGACGCAATAAGTACCCTCTTTGGAGATTATATTTCTGTGTTTCTCTAAAATATGGCAACTTAACATTGTATGTTGGTGTCGACTTGAAAACATAACTTGTTGAAACAATATGCTGAAACAGGAAACTTAAAAAATTTACATAATACCATTAACTAAATGTCTATTTAATAAGCTCAACACAAGATAGATACAGACAAATAATGATGATTTTGATTTTTGGTTGAATTATAAACTGTTTCAGCAAACAGATATGGTGAAGTATTTTGTTGAAATCCTTGCTGGAATATTTGCTGAAACAAACTAGCAGAAAACAATGCTGAACTAGAAATGCACACACAATTTACATTAAAACATTAGATAAAATGTCAATTCCAATGGTTTCAAAGAGTGCCACTGAAAACGCATCCAAAATGATACAAAAGACCAACAGTTGTCCAGAATATCCCACGGAAATACATCTAAACCACAGCTACGTTAGAATGTCTTGAAATCCCTAAATCTGATAGACGGTGTTACACACAAGATGCTATTAACTAGAATTTAAAGCTCCATTTCTCTTGAATCAAGTCTGAGACCATAAGTTCTCGGTATCGAAAGATTCTTTCATTGGTAAACTTCCTGACATCTCCCCCAAACACCAGCGCCTCGATTGCTTTCAGTACAAAGACCCCACAAGATGCGCTGCAAAAAATGAAACAAAACATATTGATAACAAGCACAACAACATAATGCTTCTAAATGACTTTAAAAACATTATAAATGTAGGTTTCCATACCCCGTTGTATCGTGCACTAGATCGGGGACCTTGTTAATGTGGAATGTAGACGGTTGAAAATTTGGGATCACACCAGCCTTATCCAAGTGAATTGGCAACCACTCAGCCATCCTGCGCAGATGATCAACAAGCTTTTCAGCAGACACAATGTAGTGGTTGAAGTCATATGCATTTATAACCTTTTCAGCAAGATTTATCTCCAATGCAATCCAGTGCTCATTGTTTATGTTGAAAGGGGTGTAGACCATTTTTGCAGACTCCCAACTCTTGGGATAATCACTAGGATATAAGTCCAGGAAGTAGCTAGCAGTGAATTGTTCAACAGGTGTTGTTTCTTCGTAAGATGACGTGCATTCTGGAAGATATTTCTGATGAAAAATAGGATCCATCACGACAATGCCTTCAAATCTGCTAGGATCTTCACTGACTCTCTTCCTCATGTGAACCAGTCCAGCTTCAAGGTGCTGAAACAGTAAACAATGTAAGGTGCTGAAATTCATATAAACAGAAATACATACATAGTTACATTTACTCGAAAAGATGCTGAAAAGAAAAACAGTTTCAGCATACTTACATCTATATCAAGCCAACCATCCTTCCTAACAATGTTCTTAAAAAATGACTTCTCTTTTCTGGATCCCATTAAAAGTACTGAAAAATCCCTGTACATATTATTACAAGATTTAAAAATCGGGTCAGAGCACTCGAAATATATATATATATATATATATATATATATATATATATTGCTAGAGCACTCGAAAACACACATGAAAATTTAAGATGGACATACCTTGAGCTTTTAACACATTGATACATGAAGTCATGGTCAACCTTGCTGAGCAATGATTTTTTTTCAACATGCTTCAGGATCCTTATCTTTTCAGCAACAAACGGGCTCACCAGAAAACTACTTGCTTTTGGAAGACGCTTTGAACGCCTGAAGTTTTCAATTTCTTCAACACATTTAGGATCTTTGGAAATTGTATCCCACTGAGTGCATGGCTTCTTCACCAAGTCTTCATCGTCACTTTCACCATCACTTAAATGTATTGTTTTTCTAGGGGGTGGGGTCATTAAGTCACCAGCAGCATCTTTGCTTGCAGCATCTTTTGTTGCTTCAGCATCACCCATTTCAGCATCTTTGTCTAGTTGCCCATGAGGTGATGCAGCTTCAGCATCAACCATTTCAGCATCTTCTATTCCATCAGCTTTGGGTTCAGCATTTTCTGTTGCATTAACCTTGGTTTCAACAACTTCATTTTCAGCAACCTTCGTTTCAGCAACCATACTTTCAGCAACCTTTGTTTCAACAACTTCAGTTCCAGCAGCCTTGACTTCAGGACCACCCACCACCTTCCTCAACCCAACAGAAACTCCATCATCTAAGCACTGTTCCCCACCCTTCAACTCAAAATCAGAGTCACGCCCTAAGTCAACAGCATATACATGCCCTAAAGATGAGTCTAATGACTTCTGCCCTTCAACAAGGGTAACAGGTATGATCTCATTCACATATGCCGAAACATTTGTACCAATTGGTTGACCTAGAATCTCAGTAGGTACCTCTTCTCGAATTTCATCCAACACCTCATTCACAGCCTTTGAAATTGCTGGATCACAAGTTGCAACATTGGATGACTGGGTCTTAAACTGCATTGACTCTTGCATTGTTAACTTATTTTCTAAGGAATCTACCTTCTTCAGCAGATTATCAACAATATTCACCAACTTTAAACATCCTGACAAACGTTCCTCAAGCATCTCCACCCTCGCAGATAAATCAGAGACTCTTTGAGGCAACTCTTCAAGCTTATCTAACCTCATCTGTATTTCTTTCAACCAGCTAGGATGTCCCCCTTGTTTGCTGAAATCATCAGTCTGAGCACCACCCACATTCTTCCCCGCTCCTTCCAAGTGATCATCTCTGGCAACGTTCTCAGTGCCTTCATTGCTTATGTATTCATCAGTTTCAACATTCATTGCATCGTCCCCTCCTTGAGCCACACCCCCCCTGGGGACCCTCTGCTACTCTATCATTAGCATCATCATTCCCATCCTTAAATAATAAAGGATCCTTTGCATGTGCAGCTTCGATGGCCGGCCTCAATGCAGTTTCAGCAACTCGATGAAAGGATGGACATGCAACTTCAATTGGCATAAACAAATCACTGGAATCTTCAGAAACAGATTTACCTCTCTTATGAAATACAAACCTAGGTTTCGCAATTGCATCTTCAACAGTTGGTGGTTTCTTTGCAGCTGACATTTTCTTACCCCTTGTCTTCTTTTTTCTAGTAGAACCAATTTCATCAACTTGTTTTGCTGAAACTAAACCAACAGACCGACCTCTCCGCGTTGGGGTAGGTTTGCTTGTTTCAATCTTCTGTTTCTTTACCAATGGCGGCGCTTTACTCGCAATCTTTCGCTTCTTCGAACCTGCAGCACCTCCACTTTCATTGCCACCTGACTCTTCATTGACTTCTTGTTGTTCTTCGCCTTGGGTTTCAGCAGAAGGTATATCCAATGATAAATCACCATCTGCATAGCAATTGAACCGTCTCCAGTATGCTTTTGTCCTAAGTCTCCAACAATCATACAGCTTATCTGCCTCAGGTTGGGAAAATACAGGTTCAGTCATGTGATCAAGAATGGGGTGAGCAACTTCATCTTCAAATACCATTCCTGGGGACCTTGCAAACTCCCCAAAGGTTGGGAACATGGGTGCCTAAACAACCAACAATATTAACACACAATAAGACAACTGAAATTATAAAAATGAAATTAATAAAAAAAAGAAGATTGTATGAAGATAGATCTGAGACAAGAATAATACCACATCGCCATCAAACAACTCTTGCGCTTCAATGTAAGTATGTCGTAACTTACACTCCCACCGAAGAGAATATGGATCACCCACACGAACTTTGAAATCGCAAAGAAACTTATCAGAAATCACCGGGAAAGCCTCTAGTATCCAAGCCTACAAATATAACCAAACAAGCAGATGCTGAAACACAAACATTGCTGAAACATAAATGCTGAAACATATATGCATGAAGTTAAATTACCTGAAAAGCATAAATATATCCAAACAATTCATATGATGGTCTCGGATCAGATCGATCACAAACCAGAACCTTCTTTAAATACTTCACAAACAAAGAATAAGACAACCTCCCCCATGGATACAGTTCACATTTCGCTGGATTGCATACAAGAGCAGCATGATCTTTCTTAACACTTTTAGAACGCTTGAACAATAACATCTTCTCGATAATCAACAACTTTGCCATCTGAAGCTTCTTTGTAGACGATTTTCTACATGTTTTAAATGCCTCCAACAACTCATCATACGTACACTTTGACTGCTTCTGCCCCAGAAAATGAGACCATGCAAATTTCGCGGACAGTTTAACTTTAGTATCAATGACAGGAAGCCCTGTAATTGCATGAAACTCTACCAGAGAGAACCGAGCAACTAGACCATCAACCTTGAACCACAATTCATGCAGCTTATCACTCTTAATCAAACGTAGCATCATTTGATGAATCAGCTGAAAATTAAGTTTCATCTTATCTCTTTGAACAAAAACCCATCCAAAGCAGCTTCTCCTCAGCAACTCAAAATCAGATTTGGACAGATGTTCCTCTATAACATTACAGACATCTAGGGCGCAGTAAACATTGGATTTTGCACAAAATCTATCCTTTACAGGAATGCAATGCTGCAATCTCTGTTAAAAACACACATTCATAAACATGAATAAACATAAAAACACACACAAAGGGGGATAAGGTATGGAAAAAAATATACTCACATCGAATTGACATTTATATTCTTGAAGATCACTTGCAGAGGCATTAACATCTAAAAAACACACACACAGAATACACAACAACCGTTTCAGCATGAATAGGAACAACTGCTGAAATAGGTCCTTTACAGATTATGCTGAAATATGCATTTACGCTAAAATCAAAGACAAAGTACCACATGCATGTATACATTTCATACCAAAACACAACAAAAGCCTGGAAAAGCATAAATACAAAACTTTAGAACAATAACGACACACCTCTGCTTGAAGGATCGGATGAACTGCTACCTTCAACTGAAGGAACCTTCTCAGAAGAGCTTTTCTTCACTGCAAATCAGATACATTCGATATCAAACACAGTAATAAGGGGTAAAAAACGACAAACATGCATAAACGACATAAACACATAATACAAAAAGTCATTTGCCGAATCACTTCCAGTTTTACTGTCAACCGCGGCAACATCAACTGCTTCCCTCTCATCGGAGTCCTTGTTCTCTAAAAATCGACAAAAATTGAAAAGAAACGTCGGTTTCAACTTCAAAACAAGTATAAATTTAAAAACACAGATAACACACTGCCATTTGAAGGATCGCTTGAATGTTTATCCTCGATTGCACCAACAGCAGGTCCCTCGAGGTCGCCGGCGACTTTGTTCTCTGACATTGGAGCAGAATCGAAGAAGAATCGCCGGTTTCAACCGCAAAAGTCGCTTCGGAGGGGATGGAGAAAAGAGAGCGACTCGTACGACGGAAGCGAAGAGACAAACAGAGTGAGGAGAGAGAGAGCGGTTTCCAGCAAAAACCCTTATATATGGGAGGGCAATTTTGTCCCAAAAAATTTACGTGGACAAAAGCCCAATTTGACGGAGTTGGGGGACAATAGCTAAATTGGGGAGAAAATTTGTGCCTTCAGCGCAAATTTACCTTAGAAAAACCCAACTTCATCAGCACTGGAGATAGGAACTATGAAAGCCCCAAAATCTACAGTTTGTTCAAGGCCCGAAATTCGGGGGGTAGGGGGTGAAGAGGAGGCCTCTAGCACCATGTTTTTTAGACACCAGTCTATGGGGAACAGAAATGTTATAGACCACAATTGAGCCAAACCATACAAAAAATTAGTAAATTTCAATAACGTTATCAGGCAGTTGATTAACACCCTAAATTTCTGAAAACAGATTGACTTAAGAATAAGCAAAACATGAAACCTGTGTTTGGGGTGCTTCAACGAGAACCACCAAATAAGAAGCCAGATAATCCGCCCCATCCGAGCACTAGCGGGTAGCAATCTCACAAACCGCGGGGAACCTGTAGTCAATATTTGAGGGCCCTTTCGGGGGGGGGGGGGTAGAGGATGAAGAAGCACATGGCTCCTTCACAAATTTGTTGACACACCTAGAGACGGTGTTTTTTTCAATCAAAGACAGCAAATTACCCGGGACATATGTTTGAATTGAGAGATTCATCGAAGATTTTATGGAACTGAGAAGGCCGAACAAAATCGAATGCGTAAGAACGAACCTGATTGTAAACAATCCGACCAACAAAGCACCAGCAGGGGACACGAACCCAACTAGCACAGCGCTAAAACACCCCGAACAGAGGTGCATCAGCCACCCCCCGCCAGCAAGCCGAGAAGGCACACCACCGAGCCCCAACCACGCGCCACAAGCGATCCTGAAGACCAAAGAGCCCCCGCCCACATTGGAGAGTACTTTCTTCCTCTTTTTAAAATCTTTTGACACCATTATCTTGACAATCACAACCTCAATGCTCATCCTTAGAAACCTCATGAAATTGACACTCTTGAAAGAGGGCTTTTGGCCGTGGCGCCGAGCGCAAGCGAGACAGCAGGAAGAGCACACACCCGACGGCGGAAATTCACAGGGCAGGCACGCGATACATAAGCCAGAAAGGCAAGGGGCTCCGATTGGGGAGGGGTATGCGAAACTGTGTTCCCAACAACAAGATTCATGCCGAACCGAGCGGAAAACAGATGGGAGGAAGAGGATTGACCGCTTGAAACGAATGAGGCTAGGGATTTAGAAGCCATGGAGAAAGGGAGGAAGAGGGGCGCGTGGGAGGCGCGTTCTCCTGTCCACAGAAAGGGTTTTTACTAACGTACTCTTCGAAATTCGAATACTTGGTTAAACATCAATTTCCAAATTACTTTTCAAAGATTAACTAGAATGGGAGAATTACACTACATTTATCCTTATCATTTAAATTAGTAAAATTTTAAATTTTATTGATTAAAAATGAAATAGTTCTAAAATGAAATAATGCCTCAATCGACATATTCTACTATTTGGCATTCAATTTTTTTCCTTTCCAAATCAGTAGATTTTCATTTTCATATAAAGATAAAGTAATTAAAAAAATATTATTTACTATTTATGTATGTTTTTTATTATGATAAAAACTATATAAAAGATTAATTTAAAAATTGATATTACATAGTTTTAACTATTTAAAAAAATATCATTTACTATTTATGTATGTTTTTTATTATGATAAAAACTATATAAAATATTAATTTTAAAATTGATATCACATAGTTTTAACTATTTAAAAAATATACATAAATAATAAAGTGATGTTTTTTTTTAAAAGACGAGTAATATATTTAGCGTAAATAGCAGAAAACCGCCCCTTAAATATGTCACATTGCGTATAACCACCCCTTATACTCATAATTGTGGTAAACCACCCTTTACAATAGGTCTGTTAGCAATTTGCCACCCCTTCTCCCATTCCGTTTATTCAACCGTTAAATAGCATTAAATTACCTTTATGCCCTATTATTTTATTAATATTTTATTTGACCTTCATCAACCTACCAAACTCGGAGAGAGTACGAGCCCAACCTACCCAGATGCCCACCGACCACCATCGACGATACTTAGTGGTAGCTCCGCCTCCATTTGTTCCGACCGACGAGGAGCAAGGTGTTGCCCATGACACTGCGCAAACCCCAAATCGAAGCATATAAAGAATCGAAGCCTCAAACTAGTTCGCTGAAGATCAAAAGAAAGAACCCCAAATCACAAACCTTTAGGGTGTGTTTGGTAATGATATCTAGATATCAGATATCAGATATCGATATCGATATCGATATCAAGTATATCGATATCAGCTGATATCTTGATATCCCTGTTTGGTATGCTGTAAGATATCAGATATCAGTTCTGATATCTATATGTTGTTTGGTAATGAGCTGCCAGATATCAGACATTTTGGATTGAATAAAACTCAACAACAACGATTGAAATAGAAACCCTAGGCAAAAACTCAGCAACAACGATTGAAGAAGAAAACAAAGATGCAGCAACAAACCAAGAAGAAAACTCAGATGCAGCAACAACGAAGGCAGCATAAACGAAGAAAACTCAGCAACAAACCAAGAAGAAAACAAAGATGCAGCGTGCAGCGTGCAGAGGAGATGTCCGACTCAGGGAAAGATGCAGCGTGCAGCGTACAACGAAGAGCGGTGTCCGACTCAGGGAAAGGGAAGAGGAAGAGGAGATGTACCTGAGGAAGTGAAGAGCAGCGTGCAGCAGTAGAGAGGGCGAGCAGAGGCGAGAAGCGAAGAGCGGAGAGAGCGCAAGAAGACGGCAAGAGGCGAGAATCTGATATCAGGTTCTATACCTCCCAAAATTGGGGGATATCAGTTTTGGGTCGGATTAGTATATCAAGTGATATCAGGATATCACTTGATATCTATACCTTGCCCCAACCAAACACTAGATATCAGATATCAGGGCTGATATCTGATATTTGATATCTAGATATCATTACCAAACACACACTTATAATTCAACCATAAATAGGCAGATTAAGTGTGAGATTTCACCGAATAAGGTTCTCAATTTCCTCAATCTCCATGCCCAATTTAAGCTACAGAAGCCCAATTCTTAGATCTAAGGCTCGATTTCCACGAATGAACAATCAAGAACCCTAAAACCCTAAATTCAAAAATCATAAAAAAATTCTCAAACTGTCCACGAAGATCAACAATTTAAGATTCACATATCACAACCACATCAAAAGAAGGCAAGATTGAGCCTCAATTAGTTCGAATTCAATCACAAACTGGTCAAACTCATATCCGACCCTATGCACGAAATTGAAAGGGGAAAAATCATCGATTTTCAAACAAAAATCCATAGTATAAAGCACACTTTGTTGAGAATGGGGAAAAAATCATAACAAATGCAGAGCAATATTAATCTATGGAGAAGAAGAATAGAGCTAGAGGAAGAAGATCAAACATGCCCAAACAAAACAATAAAGGGGCATATTTTTACCATTTTCTGTGTAAAATTTGTAATTCCATTTACTTTTTTTTAATGTTTATTAGCTTCTTTTTTATTTATTAAAAATAAATAAAGAGATTATACTGTAATCGACGGAGTATTAACTGATTTTTGAGGATTTAATTAGTTTGCTTATTTGAATTATTTTTTAAACTCTTCATTTGGTTTTTTTCAATTTCTAAATATATTGTAATTGTAACTTATTCAAAGTAAACAATAAAAAAAAAAGGAAGGTGGGCCAGGTTTGACGGTTATGTGACGGAACATTGCTAGGGGGTGGTATTTGGCAAGAAAAATGACTTTAAAGGGTGGTTTCCTATAAATACGTATATAAGGGGTGGTTCTACACAATATGACATATTTTAGGGGTGGTTTTATGCAGTTTACCCATATATTTATGCTAACCAGTCTAAACTGGACTTGATCTTGACCCAAAACGTGATAGACTGATGTGAATGAGTTGCCCGGGCCCGCCCCGGCCCAAAATGTGATAATCCAATCCAACGCGTTGTCGGTAAGTTAGTTCTGGCCTATTGAAGGTTAGTTGGTCCATGGCCTACTTGGCTTACTTCCACCTACAATCTTTAACTCCATTTTTTTTTGCTTTCTGCCGATTCGTACTGTGGACCTCGTGAAACTTTTCTCTCCAATGTAGAGGTCGCAATCGGGTGGGTTAGGTCGGGTTAATTGATTTCGAATTTAGGTTGATATTGAGTGTAATAACAATTCGGATCGAGTTGGTTTGGATCAGGTTCATTCGAGCATTGCTATATCAAATATAATCGGGTTTTTGGGTTTAATTCGGTGATGCAATATCGGATTTTGATTAAAACGGGTTAGGTCAACTTGAGTCTCGGTTAAATCGAACATGTATAATCATATTGGATAAATCAAATAACCGTAATTTGAAACTTGGGTGTGGGTCTTTTGTTGAAATGGAATGGGCCTTACCTTTTTTTTCGTGTTATCGCGAATGAGGTCATTTTAAAGTATAGCATACCCCGACCGTCGGGATTATGTAAGTTGGGCTTGGACTCTAACCTTGGTTCTTTTTTCTTGTGTTGGTTAGTGTACCAATCAAACGGGTTATTTTCTCCCCGACTACAGATCCCACACTACCCGCTATAAAAGAAAGTCAACATCCATCCAAATGCTACAGGAATACCTTTATTTGGCCATTTGCGATTGAACAACCTAGGAACAGAGGACTGAAACAGTATCAGCTAACTGAGACTGAGAATAACGAAAGAGAACAGAGAATATGCATTCGGTCATATCAATAGTTGGCTTATGGCGGGGGAAGAGGCGCGTAGCGAATATTTGGTTCGAAAGAAAGCTTGGAGTATCCAATGTGATTCGCTTAGACCGCGACTAGGCCTTTCTTGAGAGTAGTGTGCCTCTATATCAGTAAGTAGTTTCCCGCTTTCCAGAAGAAGTCGCTATTGTAATTTGGGTTATAAGTTTCAATTTGATTTTTCATTTGCATGTATACATTTTTAACCTATGAGATATATTTTTTGTTATATATAATAAGCCAAGCGGGGTCACCGTCGGGGGCACGCTAGGGAGGAGCCAACATCGTCGGAGTGGGGTATGGTGCCGACAAAGATGGATTTGCCAGAGACATAGGCAAGATGGAATCAAAGGCAGAGATGCAGGGCGAAGGAGACGGCGATAGTTTGGAGAAATGGAACTGGAAAGGGGGAAGCTATGACTGAGAGGCAGAGGCGGTGAAACATGGAGAAACCCAAAAAAATAGTGGCAATTTTGTAATTTTCATAGAACAGTGGCAAATTCAGGGTCAAAATGGTAAGTCAGCTTTTAACATGCTTGCTTGAAGCCTCCCTTTTATATATATAAGATATAATAAGATAATGTTTATCGATCGGCTTCTAATCAATACAATATAATATATAATTATACATACTATATCCTCGATAATATCAAAGCTTGTTATTAAGTAATCGAAAACATTATTTAGGTTGTTTTGGGTATTGGATGGATACTATATGAGATATATTAGGGAAAATATTAAACTTGTTTTGGGTTTTGGATATAATTCGATTCTGATTGTTTCGGGTGTTGAATATAGTGGGGTTTGGGTTGTTAACGATCTTGGTTTACTTTCGGGTACATACTTAAATCAGATCCGACTTATTGGTTTCGGGTCCAAACTTTTTTTTTCTTTTATTCGGGTTCGATGTCAACTCGGTTGGAAGAAATTTCTTAGGTTGGGTTGGATATTGTCAGTTGTACTCATACATTCTATAGACTACTTAGGCTATATATATTTCACATGTTAGAAATTAATCTATTTTAAAATTAAAATTTAGAATAAATTATAATCTTGATTAAATTTTAGATGAGAATCTATAGATAGATTGAATTTATATCATAGATGAGTAAATTTTTATTTATAACATTATAGATTTTAGCTCTATCTAAACCAATTTTTTAAAGGCCATGAAAAGCTCTCCTACACTACTTTTGAGAAACTTGAAGGGGGGAAAAGTAATTGTTCATATAATAAGACTTAATTAATTAAATTTCCGTTATCCAAGAATTATTAGTTAAATGTCCATCGGTGACCCCTAACTAACGTCCGCTTCATTCCCTCTATCCTTCCCCCCCTTTCCCCTTTTTCTTTTCTTTTGTGTTATTATCGAAATTTTTAAGCAGAGATTCGAACAAGGACTGCTGACAAATGAAACTATGAAAAATAACTGACAAATTGAACTATGATAGATAGCGGACAAACGAAACTATGACAGATAGTTGACAAATGGAACTATGACAGATAGCTCACAAACGGGATGCTGATAAAGAAAATTCAGCATTTATTATGACCATAAAAAAAATTCAGTATCTCTTTGACAAAAAAAAAAAGTAACAACACTCAAGATCAACCCCCGTTGTCCGCTCTCCAGACAAAAAGCTTCGAGGTTTATGACTAGCACCACCAACCATCACAAGGGGCTGAAATCCGTAAATACGAGTGTCACCGCTCCGTTATCCGCTCCTTCACCAAACTCGGTTGCAGATCTTCTTCTTCCTCAAATTGTTGAAATTCAGCTCCAAATCCTTCACCAAACTCGATTGCAAAGCATAGGCGCGACGATGTCTGCCCCTTCATTTCACGTGAGATCGAAGAGCATAACCGATGCCTTTTTCCTTCTTTGTCCACTTGAGATCAACCTCTATTTTCCGCTCTCCCTCATTTCACGTTTTCGACAAAAAAGCTTTGAGGTTTATAACTAGCACTACCAGCCATCACAAGGAGCTGAAATCCGTAAATATGAGCGTCGTCGCTCCGTTGTCCGCTCTCCTTCATTTATTAATAAAAGTAACTTACAACTGCACCTCACCTGAAAATCAACAAGGTTGTCCATAGAGAATTAAACATTTGCAAAGGGTTTCGATTCAGCGAATTAAACACTTACAACTGCACTTCACCGGCAAGAAGACACCATTGATGAAGCTCTCTGAATTTACAAGTGCACGTCGGATAGTGCACATCGATTCATGCTCACGTTCGGCTCCATGGATGAAGGCGCTGGAAGAGTTCGGTGAAACGAAGGGGTGTGTTGTGTTGTGCGTCGCCTAAGATAGGAGAGTTGGGAATGGATGGGGGTGCGCGGATGGGTGATTTTCACAGAGAATGGATTGAGATACAGAGAAGGGAGAGAGATGAGTCGAATATCGCCATTGTTGATCGAAGACACGAAAGGAATTAAGAGAAAGGAGCTCAGAGAATGGGAACTGAGATAGCGGACAAATGAAGAGAGCGGTTGATAGCTACTAGGATAGAGCAGTTGATTGAAGAAGATAGGGTTAAGGCAAGGGCTGACATGTGGATATTAACCTAATTTAGACTGCCCAGTAGACATTGGCCTAATTAGGGAATGAAATTGGGCCTCCCGACCCAATTTCCTCAAACTTTAATTACCCAATATTTCTACTATTAGAGACCTTGATTAGGGCTGGAAATCACCCGTGGGTGACCGACTCACCCGACCCACCCGACCCGATTATTAGGGTGAAAACTCGAAAAAATCTGGGTGACGGATGGGTGATGGACGGGTGAAATGGGTGATGGGTCGGGTGATGGGTGATATATTTTCCACCCATTACCAGACCCATCACCCGACCCATTACCTGACCCGCTTAACCACCCGTTAGCCCACCCGATTATTATATAAAAAAAGAGGCCAATATATAAATAATACTACGTATAATCAGGCCCGGTCTGAGTAATCGAGGGGCCCTGGGGCAAAATAGAAATTAAGGCCCCTAATAAAACTTTTTTATAATTAAAAAACAAACAAATGAGCCCTTTTCTAAATTCGAACATACAACCATGTGGTATAATTATCATAAACTTACCAACTGGGCTATTTAGTATGTTTGCTTATGCTTTGTAGATATATTACTACTATTACAAATTTACTTATTATGGGCCCCTAAAATTTACGGGCCCTGGGCCGTCGCCCCTCTCGCCCACCCCCTTGGGCCGACCCTGCGTATAATTTAACCTAACTAATATATTTCTCCTTTTCTACCTCTACTTTCTCCATTTTCCAAGTGTTCTTGTTAAAAAGGTGTAAAAAAACTTGCATTATTTAACTCCATGTCTTTTTAAAATAATAAAATGTCTTTTATTTGTTTTGCATATACCGATAGAGTGTATGCAATTTGACTCTTTCCAACGACTTTGTTAGCATTTACTGTATTAATACATGATTAACCAAATCATATTTTCCCAATTTTTCATTAGACTCGTAACAATAATCATCTTAATGCAAATTAAGATATTAAAGAAATTACCAAATCAAGATATTAAAGAAATGACACATGAGTCTGTTTTCTAAAGACATAGTTTTTCTATACCATTTTTTTATATTGAGTCTAGTAACTGAGTTAAATTCATCTCATTCAGTTTGATATTAAACTTCTAATACTAATTTTGTAAGTTAAGGATAGTGATATAATGTATGAATAAGTCTTTTTATTAATTTAGTAAGATTCATACGTTGACATGGTTTATAAAATTATCGAATATAAATGATTTTAGGTATGTTTTGTGACTCATTTTTTTTAATTCCATCACCCGATTGACCACCCGACCCACCCGATTCAACCGACGGGTCGGGTGATTGGTGAAACCTTAAACGGGTGGGTGATGGGTCTGGTGAAATTTTTTTGTGACGGGTCGGGTGAAAAAATGGGTCCACCCATCCATCACCCGACCCATTTCCACCCTTAACCTTGATCCACTACTTATAATAAACCTATAATTAAGAAATTTGTTTAAAAAAAATGATCAATTCATGAATTAAACCACCCAGTGATCGATCCATTCATAACAAAACTCACTCGGCTAGTAAGTAGTAACCCGATTCCAGTGGCGGACCTGGGGGTTCAGGATGGCATTAGCCCCCCGGGTTCCGTAAATTTTTCATATATGAATATAGAGGAGTTTTGTAATAAGCATAACTAGAGTGAGTATTGTATCAATAAACCTGCTTTGCTCACCTGGTAAGTGGAGAGGGAAAATGGATAAGGGAAGCAAACTCGAGTTTGAGCCTCACTTAAGACCCCTTGTTGATGTGTTTTTTTTTTCCGGTTTTGACGTTGTACTGCTACTGGGGCTTGACCCCGAATCCTCGTTTCTGTAGTGCATCCTTAACATACATTCTTCCCAAATTCGATTGAAAATGTTAGTTTTATTTGCAGCTTATAGCTTACATGTTGTCAATTTGTACTTTAAATTTGATTGGAGATTCAGTTTTTTTGGTAGGGTATGAGAATTTGTTTAGGGTTTGTGAATTGAGAATTGAATTTCGGGCTTGCGAATTGAATTGGGGATTGTTTTTTTTTATAGGAATATATAGCATGGACAAATATGTTATTCGCTCAAAATCATCTATTCCTGTTAGAGATGTGAATGAGACCAAAGTGTCCCACATTGGAAAGTTGAACATATCAAGCCCTAGTATATGAGTCGGTGGGCTACTCCTTCTATTGCCAATTGGTTTTAGAATGGAACCTCACTCGGTTTGTGTGCTAGGCTACTAGCGCATGTGCGCCCGTGCACACGACCCCCGGTCATCGATCCGAGTCGGACTTTGAGAATTCCTACTGTTGGATTTTCAACTCCTTCGATCAATCTTGTTCCTAATCCATCAGAGAATGTTGAAGTGAAAGAGCGGGTATTTATTAAAAGATTATTCTATATAGCTTTTAGCTCCCCTAGCAAAAATCTTGGGTCCGCACTGCCCGATTATAAGATTGTGTGGTCAAATAAATGTTGAACAACATTACAGTAAATCTAAACTCCAAATAAAAAATTACCCTAACCAAACACTTTTCATTTCCGGTTAATTAACCAGCCTATTACATATATTTGTAAAAGCCCACCCCTTCTTTCTTGTTTTTATTATATCACCCTTTAACCTTTGACATAGTACTTGTTGAATGCCAAATGTTCAAAATTGGATTGTATCTTAGCTTAAATTTCTCCCTAAATTAAACAAAATAGACGATCTTCAATTATTTTGAACACCACGAAAAAATAATTTGGTGTTTCTTTCCCTTCTATTCCCGATCATCTCTCTGCGGAATCAATCTGCTCTACATCCTCCGGAGGCCCTCCCCATTCCCTTATTCTATCTCCGGCAATGGAAGCCTGCAAGGTTCCGAAGCAAGTTCAATTGGGTTAAAAATCAATTCGTCTCTTAAACTACACAATCTACAAATGATGCAAACACAATGCAAGCGGGTTACCTCTTTGTTCCAGTTTGTTTTGTAGACCATGCCGAATAGAATACAAGTTTGGACTATCGTCCCTGATACCATACCATACCATATGCCCTGCATTATAAAACAAATCTCGATTCGTCACTAAAATGTGTGTTAAATCAAATATGAATGTGACCATTTCTAAATAGACTATAGATTTAGAAAAATAATATTCAATACAAAATTGAGCGGGAAATCCCTTACTTTGACGCCGAAGCCTAATTTGTAGCCCAAAATGAGGCCTAGAGGAATACCAAAGACATAGTAACATCCGATGTTCACATAAGCCACAAAAGATTGCCAACCCGCACCCACTGCTACGCCTGCAATGTGACATTACCAGATATATAACATAGTTCAGTAAAGTTCTGTCACAGAACATAACATCAATAATTATCTTTTTATAACATCTCAACTCAACACGACAATCATAGTTATGATTGTGGTGTTGAGTAGAAATGAATGTTGGCCCATCAACCATATTATATCATTTTGTTAAGTATTTCAAGATAACAACTTAGTTCAGTTGAATTACCAGAGAGGACGGGTTGGATGCAGTCTATGATGATGGTAAAGGCGAGTAATGGAGTGAGCTCGTAAACGAGCTCTTTGACATCGCTGCTGCTGGAGAATAGCGACGGGTATTGGCTACGGAAGATGAGGAGGATGGCGGCGAGGAGGATGCCGACAGCGAACGAGTTGACGACGGCCACCACGACCGAGAATTTGGCGGTTCTTGGGTGAGCTGCCCCAAGCTCATTTGACACCCTTACACTGCATTTGCATTCAAGGACATTGGAATTGGGATTTACATTAACTGAATGAATTAATGAACCAAACAATTAGTAACGGAATGAGTTATTTGCATTGTTGTGCGCACCTGACTGCTGCATTGAATCCGAACGCTACCATAACCGTCCATCCTAGTATGTTCATGCTGCACAGCAACATGAATTTAATACACAATAAACAACTTTTGATTTGAGAATCGCAACATTTGATAGATGAGTATATAAAATCTGTTAATCACTTAACACAATCAACTATATATCTGGAAATATTGAAGTACGTTGGGACTCGGGATCGGGGGTCGTGTGCACACGTGCGCCATTGCGCTAATAGCCTAGCACATAAGTTGAGCGGGGTTCCATCCTAAAGCCAATTACATTAGAAGGAGTAACCCACTAACTTATATACTAATGTTTCGTTGTTCATATAATCAACGTGGGACTCTTTTGGTCTCTTCAACAGAAAATAATCGGAAGTATCAACAAACTATTTTCAGGGAAAATAAACTGGCCAGATATTAAAAACCGATAAATGATCATACCTTTGATGAAAAATTGGTTATACATCTAACAAGCCGGTAGATCCATGAGAATAAGAAAAATTGAATAATAATAATAACTAATAAGTGTTACCCCATGGAATTCAGAACACGGAAGATTAGATTGAAAGTTCGTCTAAAAATTTATTATATCCTTTTATTTTCACCATGGAAATTCACATTTATTAATACTGTATTACATATGGGGACATAAGGACAAATTGATCGTGATAAAATTACTTGTACAGTAGTAAATACTGTTATATAGACTCACTCCATTCTTTTTTATAACTCTTTTACTAGTTATATTTTTTTAAGATAAAAATATTTTTATTATAATTTCATACTTATTAGTAATAAATAATAATAATAAGTATGGATTATGGAATTATTTTAAAATATTAATGTTTTATATAATTTTTATTATTTTAAAGAATTGTACATATTTAATTTAATAAAAAAAATTACCGTATATAAAAAGAACGGAGAGAGTATATACGAGTAGGTCTATAAAAGAAATTGATTCGATGTACGGAGTAATTAAGAAGAATTAAGAAACTCACCAAATTGATAAAGCATCAACGGAGACTTCGGCATTTTTCAAATATCCAGCGAAGAGAATCAACGCCATAAAATACCAAACTTCCAAACTGCATCCATTAATCATCAATTCATCATTAAACAATTGTCGGTAACGAGCAAAAAAAAAAACGGAGTACCAGTCAATTACATCACTGTAGTTGATCGTCAGTTTGGAGTAATCTTCTTTTAACAGAGAAATTACGGTGGCAATTAATTGGATTATCCAAGTCATCCTATTTATATGTGTCGTTTTTAAATTGACAAATTTTGGCAAAAATCATTTTTCAATGAGGATATATTATTCGAGATTGAAGCGATAATCCAATCAATTTAGGAAATATATTTGGTAAATAAATTCATGTCATGGGAGAGAATACTATAGATTCTACCGTCTAAAGACAAGACTTTTAAATATCCACAATCTAGTTATTAAAGGTGAATCCCTTACCATTATCCAAATTATAAAATAGCAAGTACGAAATAGAGCTTCTAATGGGGACATTAAATGAATAATTAAATCTTTTCTGAGAACAAAAATTTCTCATATGCCCCAGGACGGGAGCAGGGTGGCAGATAAGCCTACACACCTTAGCCACTCTTCTTTTGGGGTTGCATTGGCATTAAATAAAGGTCTTATTGATCTCATTTGAAAAGGTGTTATCAACTATGTCTAACTAGCTAAATTTTTACTCTATAAAAAATCATTTTTGTAATTGGATCAATTAAATTACCTATTTATTCTAGTTATTATCACATTGGGTTATTATCGAGTATCAAACTATCAACAACATTGAGTGATTTGAATATGCTCAAAATACATACCATATGACTTTTCGACACATTTTTTAAGAAATTAAATATTTTATAAAATATTACTCCCTTTGTTAATTAAAACTTGACGTTTTACTATTCATGTACGCTTTTTTACGTGTTAAAAACTATATAGAATATTAACTTTTTAAATAATTTTTTTAAACAATTTCATATTTAATACGATTAAGTATGAGTTTATAAAAACAAATGTAAAAAAATATTAATATTTTATATAGTTTTTATTCTTCTAAAAAAACGTACATGAATATTAATCGATAATTTTTAATTAATAAAGGGAATAATAAAGGGGTGGGAAGAAAATCCTCGGTTCGAGCTTTGGGTAATCTGCTCCGTAAGATTACCCAAAATCCGAATGTTGGGATCCAAACCTGACCCACCCAATCTCATGGTCGTTCATTGAATTGACAGAGGTACTTTAAGGGCCGGGGGTCATAAATTCTACGCATTGATTCAAACAATCGAGGAGGGTCTCTTTCGAATCTCGGACCACTAATAATTCATCACCACAGAAAAATTAATTAATTAAATCGGATATGATGAAGCAATGAAACTCACCAGAGCATGACAGCGGAGGCGAGGGAGAGGCGAACGAACCCCCACAGATTCTGAAACGCCTTCAAGGAGAACCCCGACCAGGCCCGCCCGGTGTACCCGGCAAAGATGTACACCATCTGGGCCACCACGATGATCCACCAAGTGGAGTTGAGCACCACGGCGGCCCCCACCAGGCCCCACCCCAGCTTCAGCATCAGGAGCCAGCTGAACACCGTGTGGAGGGCCAGCGCCACCGCCGAGATGAACGCCATCGCCATGATCCTGCTCTGCGACTGCAGGAACTTGGCGATCGGGAAGTTGAAGGCGTAGGCGAACAGCTGCGGGATCATCCATATGGCCAGGGTCCCCGCCGCATCCGCGATGGTGGTCTTCTGGCCGATCAGCTGGAGGAGCGGCCCCGCGAAGACGTAGAGGAGGGTCAGGAGGGCGCCGGCGGAGTTCAGGATCACCCATGACCGTTGCATGTAGACGCCTAGCATGTCCACCTGCCCGGCGCCGTACGCCTGCCCGCACAGCGTCTCCAATGCGCTGCCCATCCCAAGCTGCACGTCTCATAATTAATTAATTAGAATATAATATAGGATTTGGTATGAAGTGTCTTTATTATGTAAAAATATATACTATAGTTTATATATAAAGATATGGTGAAACTCTACAACTTTGATTATTTGTATTAGAATTGAAGGTAAATACTAGTTTTTTTATAAAGTAGTAATAATTAAAAATTAATATTAAAACCATTATGGGCCCATAAAAAAGAGGTGAGCATAAACTCTAATGCATTAAAAAATGATAAATTATTTTCCGAAAGATTTCTAATTATGACACTTTAAATGTCTTTTTGGAAACACGTTATAAAACTTATTTCATAAATTGTTTTTGATTACATATACACAATTTCCATAAAACTTTATAATTCAACAATAGCTATTTTCTACAAAAGCCCAAATATCTTTTCTTGAATAAATAAAAGATTAAAACAACACATTTTAATAACATATTGTTATGTCCCCGAAGGGACGGACATGTCAAGCTCCCATGGAAGCTTGTGAGAGCACAGATGAATGGAAGAAGAATTTGTTAAAATGTAATCAAATTCCTAGACTAAGGTTATGGTTAGTTAGTTATGTTAGCTTATGCCTAAGATTGTTTATGTTCGGTTATGTAAGAGTTAGTTTTCTCTTTTTGTAATCCACTACCTAGGTGTCATGTTAGTGGGTAAGTGGAGGTAGTTTTACTTTGGTTGCAGTTACTGATGATGGGTGTAAGTAGTCGACAGTTGAATCAGACAAGGTGTGAGGCTTTTGGTGTATCTGTGTATGTGTTTTGATCTCTCCCTGTCTACGTGTGTCTTGTGTGTTGCTGCTGGTGTGTATGCAATGTAGGTGTGTGTGATCAGTTGATCTCCAATTGTCAATTCCAATAGAATTAGGGAGGGAGAGAGTAGAGAGAATGAGAGAAATATGTTAAATAGAAAAATTTTGAGTAGTCAACATTTTATTATGATTTGTTGATAAATTTTAAATTAAATAGAAAAATATGTTAATTTATAATTAAAATAATAAATATAAAAATCATATATCACATAAAATAATAAAGAAATAAAGAATAAACAGAAAAATAAAATAAAAATATGACATTGTCATATTTAAAGTGCTGATATATATATATATATATATATCAAATTAAATCTTTGAGAGAAAAAAAAGTTTAGTAAATTAAAATATTTGACCATTAGTTTCTAGTTTACAAACGTTCTTTGAGTATTAGTTAAGCTATCAGAATCAAACAATGTTCCATATGTTTTCAAAAAATAATAGTATACATTCACCTATCCACATCGATCATTGCCTTTTTCTGTCGCATATAATGTTAAGGTAACAATATTTAACAACGTATGATTGGCTGAAATTTAAAGTCAGCTTATAATATATAAAACCTGCAAACTTTATATATACTTTCAAGATTTCAATTTTTATAAAATTACGTTACTTCTAATAGTTACTTTTACTATCAAATTGGCTATAAATGGAGAATAAATATAATAGTTAACACTACCATGGCCAGTGTTCTAAAAAAAAAAAAAACACTACCATGGCCATAATTATGTGACTATATAATTGGAAGAATAAAAAATTTAAAACCAACTAAAAAGGTAATATTAATGGTGTGGATGTACATGATTTATGAATATATTCATTAATCTTGGCCAGAAAATTCAAATTAGATATTAATCCTAAAACAAAGCATCTAAAAAAAAAACTTTTATCTCTTACCACATTCATTTAAAAATAGATATCATTTTACTTTTTAACGTGTTTTTAAAAAAAAGCTAAAAACTATATTATAAAATATCAAAATAAATATATAGATGAATGTATAATGGTTAAATTGTGATTAACATTACATGATTTTGCTGATTATTATTATTATTATTTTTTTTTGGTGCGTGATTATTATTTTTTTTATTAGTCAAAATATATAATATTGAATATTAAAACTTGATTAAAATAATAGTAAAATGGTGATTTTTTTTTATAGACAAGTTGAATATTTAATAAAATTCGTGCGATTTGCTTATAAAAAAATATATTTTTTTTAAATTGAAGAAATTATAAAGAAGTGATTCAAGATTTAAGAGATCACAGACCATGATGCCGAAGGAGAAGCCGGCGATGACGGAGTTCTCAACGGAGACGGCGGCGAGGGCGATTGTGCTGACGTGGCCGGCGAAAACCTGCGTGACGGCACCGAGCGAGTACTGGCACAGCGAGGTGAATATGGCGGGGCCCGCCAGGTACCATAGCTTCTTTGACTCCACCCAGAACTCCCTCCCGAACACCCTTGCCCCGGTGATCGGAGGGATATCGTCCTCGTCGGCGACGAACGACGAGAACGACCGGGTACCCGGTTTGGGGCTGGCGAGCTTGGCATAGCTTTCCGCCCCGCTGCGGTGGTTCTCGTGGAGGAGAAGCGGCTGATTTCGGCCGTCGTCTTCCATGGATGGCCGATTCCAAGAAATTGATCGAAGAGCTGAAATTTGGGGATTGAGAGATATCAATCGGAGATGGATATGTGTGAGTTTGGTCACTCTGTTATGAACTATATGTATATATATGATATTATAAATGTATATACAAATTACAAAAAAAAAAAATACTAATAATCTGTATTCATTTACAGCTGGATTAGTAAATTAAATCATGTACCGAGTTTTTTTTTTTATATGTACATAGTATCATGATTGTTTAATTTCAAAAGAGTAGGCATTGTTACATTAACCGAAAACAAATTAAGCAAGTATATATAATAAATTGGAGTATTTGTGCTTTCTTAAAATTGATTTAGTATTGAAGATATTTTTTGAAATTTAATTTTCATTTTCGCGCTTTTGTACCAAGTAAAATAATTTTTTTAAAAATTTCATTTTTAATCAGATAAAAATCATAAATAAGATTAGTCATTATTAATTGACATATAATAAGTTTCACATATTTTAAATTGATCTAATTATGTTAAGGTCCGGTTGAATTTGTAATATTTTCTAGAGTGAAATCATATTAATCTATATAATATATATATATATATATATATATATATATATATATATATATATATATATATATGTATATATATGGTGGATTTATTTGAGGTATTTTGTTGTGGATTTTGGATTGTTTTACGTCGGTTTCGAATCAATTTATTTTAGGGAGAGGACAAGTGGAAAACACTACAAGTCAGGCATGACGTAACTAAAAGTCTGATACTCCAAATTTGCAAAGGCATATACGATGTATTATACCTCTTGGCCGACTGCAAAATTCAATTTGCACTTATCCACCTAATTTCTTATATATTAAATTTATCTGGTATTTCTAATTTATACTGTAATTAAAAATCTTAATTTGATAAATAATATTTAAATTTATAAACTTATTTTTTAGACGATAAAATTAATACTGTAAATTCGTGGAAAAGCTCCTCAGATTCAAATGTTTCACTTATCTACGTTCTTTTAAAGATAGACAAAGTTATAATATAGCTGATTTTCTTGCGAAATCTCAGTTGAGTTGTAATTTTATTTTGAGTTCTTGTTGTGAGTTTTAAAACATCATCTTGTTAGATAATGATGGATGTCGGTAGTACATCTAACTCTTTGCCTACCGTAAAAAAGAAGAAGATATAATATAGGTTTTTTTTTATTGAAGCGGAAAAAATTTGACCATAGAGCTATGCCCTATCAGCCAAGAGCATCCTTACAGATGAGACTACGTAACAGAGAGTCATCAGGCATCAAAGGACCGTGTGAAGCATAGCTAATATGTGATAGACGATCAGCTACTAAATTTGCTTCTCGGAAGACATGACGAATCTCGACAGAACCAAAGAAGCCCAGCGAGACTAGACTGTCCGAGACAATCATTTCAGAGTCTCCAGTAGGCTTCCCCAACCTTTAAGGATTTTGATAATTGTTAAGTTATCTCCTTCAATGATCAGGTTTCTGATGTTTAGATCCTTTGCGGCCAGAAGACCCTTCCAAAGCCCCAGGCTCTCACAGCCACATACAGAGTTATTGGGTGAGACTCCCGAACCACTGAAAATAGGGGCCCCTTTGAAGTCTCGTAGAATAAATCCAAACAAGCCCATCCCACTAGAGGAAAGGGAACCGTCGAAGTTTAGTTTGTACGTGCCAATCGGAGGAGATTCCCATTTGGTTCTTTTTCTTTTCGAAATTGTTTTGGTTCGCTCACAGTTCGTGGGTAATCTTATATCTTGTTTATTATCATCCGAGTGAGATGTTTTCCAAGTAAGTATTTGATCATTTACAAATGACAGAATGCATCTTATGTTAGGAGTGATTTTATCAAATAATGTTTTGTTTCTGAAATACCATATTCCCCACCAAACGAAGGCAAGGTCTTCAAATCCTTTTCTCCCAATTGTGGTTTTTATATCCCATATTGTTTATTTAAATTTTCCCCTTTATTGAAGCAGCCATGAATTTTCATGAATGCACTTGGGTCTTTTGCCATTAGGGTTTCCTTAGTAATGTTACATTCCCATAACAGATGGGGTAAATCTTCATAGTAGGAGTCAAAGTGTGGGCAATTGGTTGGGATACCAAAGATATAATATAGGTTGGAAAGGCAAAGAAAAAGAAAAAGAAGATAAATATAGTCTTTTTTTTTTCTTTTTGATTAGGTAAAAATTCAAGGTCAGACCAATCTGAACCTCGAAGACTAACAAGTCGGCAGATGGATAACCGTCAAAACAAACATAAAATACATAGACGGTACAAGGTAAAGGCAAGAGCACTTTACAACAGCGAAACTAAACACAACTAAATCATGATATTTAAGCTAAAATATTTTATCTTCTTTAGGAGATAATTCATCTATTATTAAAAAAAACATAAAAATAAGATAAATAAATTAAATAAATAAATAATTCATCACTTCAGGGATGAAATTCAATCGTTTATCATTTCAGGGATATAATAAAATAACATCCACTTCAGGGGATACGACCGATTGATCCAATCGCTTCAGGGATTGAGATTCCGCATCCAATCGCTCCAGGGATTGAGATTCCGCATTTCAGGGTTTGAGATTACTTTATCCGCTTCAAGGGATACTACAAATTCGATTGATTCAACCACTTCGGAGGTTACACATCATCTTCAGGATGTGTGAATACTTCACAGGGGCAAAACTTATAACCCTGAAAGTTTGGGCCTTTTCTGTTATTTATCAGAAAAATACGTGCCCATCTGCAATTTTAGAAAATTCCAAGGCCGGTTTTATAATTAATCCCACCAAATTTATCGTCTTCTTCAATTAAGCAGAGGCGGCGTCGGGGCACCGTGAAAGCACAAAATCCACTCCTGGTTTGGGTCAAACGCCGTCTCCGAACGCCTATTCCTTGGATTCGATTGGCGGCGGCTTCACCTTCGGATGTCGAGATTCTCCTTGGCTTCCGCCGGCTATTCACCACCGGCGTCGACTATTCACCACCGGCGTCGTAGAGGCCGCCAACGTTGTGCTTAGGGCGGGGAAAGGCGCGACTCGTGGCGTGTACTGGCCATGGAGGTTTCCGAGATCGATTGGTTAGGGAAGCCTCCGCAAGATGCCGACTTGCTAGCGGAAAGGAATGATTGTTGGCACCGCAGGGGATTTCGCCATAGCCGACGCCGTTCTCCGTAGCCACTGGGTACAGACGGGTGACTAGTTTTCTGCTCTCTAGCGATTGCAAGACAGCCTGTGGTTAGGGATTTTGGGGGGAACGAGTTTACGGCGATAAAGATTGGGTTAGGAGACAGAGAAAGGGTCGGACAATGTAAACCCTAGAGCAAACTCGTGCTGATAACGTGTGATAACGTGTGATAATAAAGAGATTAGAGAGGAGAAGAAGGGAATGAACTAATGTATTTTTGAGGTTCCAAGGACCCTTTATATAGGAGTTTATACGAGAACTAGGGTTTCTAGTGTTTATCCATCACAATATAATAATCTTATAACAATCTTTTTTTTCTTTTTGATTAGGTAAAAATTCAAGGTCAGACCAATCTGAACCTCAAGACTAACAAGTCGGCAGATGGATAACCGTCAAAACAAACATAAAATACATAGACGGTACAAGGTAAAGGTAAGAGCACTTTACAACAGCGAAACTAAACACAACTAAACCAAACGAGATGAAGACGTAGACTACGGACAAAGCCAAACACTACTCTGAAGCAGCACCGCATACAGGATAAATATTGTCTATTTATAATTCAAGATATATTGTTAAATTTTTTAATCATTATTCAGTTCCCACCTTTTTCTACATTATTATCGATGATACCGTTTCAAATCATATTAAAGTATGTGAATTAAAATTTTATGATTTATAGATTCGATCTAAATATCACAAGTCCACACAGGGACGGAGCCAGAAACTTATCGGGGGGGCGTAATTTTGTACAAATTGTTCAGATTTTTTTTCTAGGTTTAGCATATCAAAACTATGATATTTTTAGTTTAAACGACAATGTTTTAATTCTAAACAATGTTGTTTTTAGTTCAAAACAATAACATTTTTGCTCAAAACTATAGTGTTTTAGTTCAAAATTAAACGATAATATTTTAGTTCAACATTGTATCATTAATTGTTGTATATATTTTCTCTTTAAACGAATAAAACAATGTTGTTTTAGTCTATAACGACATTATTTTTCTCTAAAAAGACACAGTTTGAAACCTTACAATTCAATATGTAATTTGTTGTTCTCTTATCATACAATAACGTGTAACAAGATATAAAAATTTGAAACTTGCATAATTTCTTATATGATGGTTGAATTTAGTAATATAATATCTTGCTTCGAAGCTCTTGAACTGAATTATATTATTAAAATATCAAGCTAAGTAAAATATAAAAGCATGGTGGTTTATTAAAAGATATTTCAAATAATTAATATGTGCTGAATTTTCAAACGTTCATAACTTTTTAGTGGGTTATCAGATTAAGGCTTATAATATATCAAAACGAAGCTATCGACGAGTAGAACAAGTATATGTAACTCGTCGGATGAAAGGAGGGGGTGTATGTATGCTCCCCCTTGCCCTCCCTGACTCAGCCTATGAGTCCACACCATACTTACTATAATATATCATATCATTAAAAAAAGGATAAGCAGCCGTTTTCACACATTTAGACTCCTCAATAAGTTCTCTCTCTATATATATACTCCGTATAGCGTCCTCGTTAATGATTGTTCTACTTGTGTGTTCCGACCAAATGTTTGAAACCTCAACTTCTCAAATTTAAAAGAAAAACAAGGAGCCGCAACTTAGTTCAACTAGTCACGGGGGTGGTATTTAGACAAAAATCAATGATTGAGTCTCACAAGTGACAGCAACCTGTCAAATAAAGAAACTTATTGTGCGCAGTGAACACTAATTGCCAGCCTCTATTGCTGGTTGAGTCACCATGATTTATAATCCATGCCATACCTTGAATGAGGGGGGTTCGGGATAAACAAGTTCACCTTTTCATTGTACAATGACATTAATTATGAGGTAAAATAAAATCAAAGTTGTCTCCATTATTTAAGTTTATTTTGTATTCCACTTAAGAGTGGAAATTAATTAAAATATACCTCCTCCGTTAATTAAAACTTGATGTTTTACTATTCATGTACGCTTTTTAGGTGTTAAAAACTATATATATTTTATATAGTTTTTATCATTCTAAAAAAGCATGCATGAATAGTAAACGACAAGTTTTAATTAACAGATGGAGTATAATAAAAGTTATTATCATTTATTTAAAGATATAATCTTTTTTTTAAAAAAAATTACTTTTGTGTAATTAGAATTAAGGGTAAATTATATAAATTTCCCTATCTTACAACTTTTGAGGTAGAGAGAGAGGCTCTACCTTTCTCTCTCTAAAATCCCTAATCTGTGCTATCCCTTAGCACCACCGTCCACCACAGCGCCGCCTGTAAAATTCGGCCTCACCGGCCTCCCGGGTTGCCTGAACCGCGGGTGTTCACGCCCCTAGAAAATCCCCAATTTCAAACCCTAGATTTCTACCTTCTGTCTGATTCTACTCCTTCTTCCTCTCTTTTGGCCGGTCTTCTGGCCAATTTGGGGAAGCAAACCAACAGGCTATCGATCTCGATCTGCAATTTTGGGTTTAGTTCCTCTTTCGACCCCCAATCTCGACCTTCTTACTCTTCCGGTGCTTGTCGCGTCTGGCTGACTTCTTATTCGTCTTCAATCTTGATTTCGGACGTGCTTCGTGTTTGGGTCGTGGCCGGTTGCCGGTCTTGGGCTTGGTCTTTCTCCGGCGTCCTTCTTCTGGTCCCTCGATTTCCTGCACCGGGTAGAAGCTTTGGCTTTGGTTTTGCGCCGAGCGCCCTCTTTCCCATGGCCATCGTCTTCCGCTCAGGGCCTCTATTCGCCGGCGTCGCGGGTGATGTCCATCTGCTTGCCGTCGTTCTCGGCTTGTGCTTTGGGTGTGGACGACTGGTTCCTCAAATCGATGGGAAAATATAAAAAGTAAAAATAAAAATTAGTGTGTGTGTATATATATATATATATATATATATATATATATATATATATATATATATATATACATATATACTTTGAATAAAATTACCCAAAAGGGTAAAACCAAATCCCAAAAGGGCTTGTTAAATCCCGTTATAGGGTTTCAATAAGGTCCCGAAAGGGCCTGTTGGTGTGTCTTACAATGGTGGTTCTCGACTACGAGTTCGGTTGTTCGTGACGTTCCTCTCCTGTGTTGGGGCTCTGGCGTCCGGTGTCGGGTCTGGATGGGGTCGAGGCGATGTGTATCGAGGCGACTCCGCGTTACGGAAATTTCCTTGGAGGATCGTTTTCATTGCCCACAGGGACTCCTGATGTACCGATGGCTAGCGGTGTCACTGCGTTGTGGTGCTTGGCATCGGCTCTTAGTCTACATTGTCTCCAGTATGTTTGGGTTTGGTTTGTTTGTTCGACTGTATTTGTGTGCGTCCCACTGTTTGTATTGCACCTTCTGTTGTTTCTTGCGTTGTTTGTATTGGTTTGTTTGTATTGGCGGTTCGCCGTCTACCGACTTCCCCGACCCTCTAATTATTTCCTAATCAAAAAAATTAAGGGTAAATTATAGAAAATTGCCTTTAAGATAGAATAGTTTTCATAAAACAACATGTAAATTTAGAAGTTATATATATTAAAAAAATACCCATGAAACTGGGTTTATTTCAATGAACTATCCACAATGGGCCATACATAAGCCTTTTTATGAGTAAAAAATGTTTCAAAAAGAGTGATAATATTTACACCCCAAAAAAATACTATATACACCACACATCTCCTTTTTTTTATTTTTTTTTAAAATAGACCCTGCCCCTCTTGAGTCACAGACGTGTGACTCGATCAAGAGGCGCATAGTATTTTATATATAAAGTACCCTGCGCCTCTTGAGTCACACGTCTGTGACTTAAGAGGAGCAGGGTCTATTTTAAAAAAAAATAAAAAAAGGGATATACGGTGTAGATAGTAAAATTATGGGTGTAAAGAACAATGGCTAAAAAATATCAAATCATCACTTTGTTTATAAAATCATACCTTAGTATATTGTATATTTATTTTAAAAATTCTATCAATTTAGTGATAGTTTATCAATATTTATTAGGGCGACTTGTATAACTTCACTCTAGGGCGGCGGAGGCGAGCGGCGAGATTCTTTGATGATCAAAGCCCGCCTTCATCCTCTCCGGTGAAGGGTCGTTAGAGCTAGAGAGACTCACCGTTTCTGTGTGAGGTCCACCATGGTCGAGGTTAGTAGCGCGTTGGAGTTTTTACAGGTTTTTGAATTACGGGAGATTAAGGTTAGGGTTGTTATGGAAGGGGGAAAGAATATACATCTTAGCGTGTGTTTGGCAACCAGCTTTCAAGAGCTTCCAAGAGGTTTTGGAGGTGGAAAAAAAAAAAGCTATTCTGCTTGGTGTTTGACAACAACTTTTCTGATAGTTGTTGGAGGTGAAGGTGGGTGTTTTGTGAGTTTATTTTTGCTGAAAATGGAAACCCCCATCCCTCAGCTTCGGGAGGTTATTTTCCAGGGGTGCCAAAAAATGTTCCAAATTGCCCTCAACCTTCTTTCCAAATCCACTTCCTCAGGTACACCTCTTCTCTGTCGTTCTTCGAGCACCTTTATCTCTCGATTTGCAGCATGTGTGAAGGGATTCTCCAGATCCACTTTACCCCCTTTCTCTCTTGATTTGCAGCAGCAACCAGCCCAGCATGTCGGCGACCTCAAGCAGCACATGTCGGCGACCTCGAGCAGCAGCATCAACCACCCCAACGAGAGCTGTTTTATGGCGTTTGGCTATCTCCTCCGCCCAACGAGAGCTGTTTCAATTTCAGCAGCCATTAAATTGTTGTTCGAGAGCAACAAAATTCCAAAGGGAGGAAAGAGGAAGAAGTATTGAATTGCTCTTCAAAAGAAAAAAAATTCTAACGGGAGGAAGGAGGAAGCAGTAACATCAATTCCATCAAATTGCATCAACAGCTCAAGAAAAAAATTCCGGATAAGGAATGAAGAAAAAAGGAAGGGAGGAAGAAAGGCATTTTTGTCTTTTTATCCACAATAACAACATATAAACCTTATATCCACCAAACACCCATTAGATTTTTCATAAGATTATTTTTTTAAAAAAAATCTCCACCTCCCACACCTCCATAATACACAAAATAAACTCCAACTCCTAAAAAAGACCCAACCCCTAAAAAACCTTCCATTTACCAAACACGCGCTTACTAGGGAAAAGAGGGAGTCGGAGGATATTGGGACAACCATAGTGGCGGCGGGAGGGATGAATAGGGTGCGGATACTCATTGGATCACTGAAAACGATGCACCCATTCAATGCTTATGCTCTTAACACATCGATGAAAGGGGTGTGGAAAGTCAAGATGGGGTGCCACTTCAGGGAACTATCAACAAACGTGTTCTCGTTTTAATTCATTGATCAAGCAGAGAACGATCGGGTATATAAGGGTGGGCCATGGGCGTTCGATCATCCCCTATAGGTGCTTCGGGAACCGAGGCAAGAACAACTGATGGAGGTGGAAGAAGGGACTGTGGAAGTTTGTGAAAAGTTTGTTAGATTAAGGAATATGCTGGACATGCATTACCAAGCCTTTGCAAAGGGGGCTGATGACCATGATAAGAGGGAAGAAGATGTGGTTTGTGGTGAAGTATATATGACCACCTCCCGAATTTTTGTTATATGTGCGGGCGAGTGGGGCACGTTGAGGTAGACTACAACCATGAGGATGCAAAGTAGTACCCAATGTTCAAAAAAGCGCTTGGCGGGTTCTTAGCGGTAGGGTTGGGTCAAGGGTCTAGGCGGGGTCTAAGTGGATTTCATGGCGGGTCTTTTTGGTCTAGGTGAGTCTTAGTGACCTTGACGACCTCGATAGAGGGGTGAAGTTAAGGGTTTAGGCGGGTCTTGAAGGTTTTTTTTATAATAGTGGCAGTACCATAATGAGTACGGTGACTGGTTGAGAGCATCCTCAATTAAGGCAGCACCGGGAGGAATGGGAGGAAGGAATGAACAGTGAAAGACAAGGGTGGAAGGGAGATTGAGAGGGGGGATTGCCTGGAGTGGAGTGCTGCAACAAATTCAAAGTGAGGAGATCAATATCGGAGGATTTGGAGAAGAATAAGGAGGATGAGAGGGAAGAGGAGCATGGGAATGGGCAAAGCGAGGATCAAGATTGATCAGGTTATGGAAAAACTGAGCTTGCTAGGGTAGGGGAAAAAGAAAAAAAGGCAGAAATACAAAAGAGGGAGGGGGAGGATTGGCAACTGGGGGTGGTGGGACTGAGTTTTAAATATAAGGAATGAAATAGTTGGAAAGGATCAGGGAGAGAGGGAAGTACTGGAAGGAAGAAAGAGGGTGGAGAGAGACGGAGGGAGGAAAAAACATTAGAAGATGACTGCTAGGGGGTTCTAAGAGCGATATAAATAAAGAAGGGGAAGGAAATAAAGCTGCAATGGTGGGGGTGAAGAAGGATACAAAGAAAAGAAAGGAGGGGGGAGGAGGCTATGTTGATTGATAGCATGGGTGAAGATAAGAGACGGAAGGTGATGTCGGGGAAGCCATGAATATGATATGATATAACTGTCTGGGATTGGTGGGAAGGCTAGACAGTTAATAAACTCATCGAGTTGGTGAGACTAGAGGCCTCAAAAGTGGTTTTCTTAATGGAAACCAAGAGTACGACGAAAAGAATGAAGTTTATACGAAGAAAATTGGGGATGGCGAGGTGTTTTGCGATAGATTGTATATGAAGCTCAGGGGCTCAGGCTCTTTGTCTTTTATGGACGGATGATGTGGTGTTGAATGTGAAGACGTACATGAGTCTCCATATCGTTGCAAAGATTGTCTATGAAGCGAGATCCGGGAGGTTTACGGGAGTATACGGATGGCCTTACATGGCGGAGAAGCGACACAAATGGGGTTTAATAGGCCGATTACACGAGGGGAATCATGACGGGTGGGTTTGTGTGGGGGACTTTAATCAAGTTCTTAGGCAAGAGGACAAGGAAGGAGGGGTGCATGTCGAGGTGGAGATGATGCTTGAGTTTAGGGAGGTGCTTAACAAATGTGGGCTTGGGGAGATCCGCTATGAGGGCAACCGGTTCACTTGGGACAATAGAAGAGAAGAGGAGCAATGTACGTATACAAGAAATGCTGGATTTGGGTTTTGCAATGTCACCTTTCTTTGAGATATACCCGGAGAGTCGAGTGTACAATTTTCCATGGACGGGTCGAATCACTTCCCGATTATTATAAGGCTCAGCCCTGATATGAGGAGGGACAGAAAGATGAAGGGTATGAAGTTGTTTCGATTTGAAGCAATGTGGTTAGATAATGAGGGGTGTAAGGATGTGATGGCAAATGGTTGGGGCAATCTGGGCACATCTAATGTTGATACAAGTGTAATTGGGAAGATAGCGAGGTGGGCAAAAGACCTAAGGGAGTGGGAGTGGGTGTGTTTTGGTAATGTGAGAAGGGGGCTGAGGAAAGTAAGGGAGAAGTTTGGAGCGATGGGGGGGGGGGGGGTGACGGGTGAGAGAGTTGCAAGGAGGAGGGAGCTTGAGGAGAAGGAGAGGGAATTGATGGGTCGGGAAGAGTTGTTGTGGTTCTAACGAGTCAAGGCAAACGAGTGAAAATGGGGGGAGAAAACACAAGTTACTTTCACATTAAGGCGTTGGGGAGAAAGAAAAGGAATGGGGTGAGGAAATTACTGAACAAAAAGGGGTTAGAATGGAGGGGGTTTCAAGGGAAAGTGAAAGTAGTGATGAAGTATTTTGAAAACCTATTTAGCTCTAATGTGCAAGCTAGCCCAGACACAGTTACGCAAGGAATAGAGCACTTAATTACGGCTAAAGACAATTCTGAGCTCCTCCGGTCATTCACAAGTGACGAGGTAAAACATACGCTTTTTGAGATGCATCCAATGAAAGCACTGACCCCGATGGTATGTCAGCGCTTTTCTTCTAAAAGCACTAGGGTATCGTCGGATCCGATGTGTGCAATTTTGTGATTAGTATTCTGAGTGGGACACCCTTGCCTAACGAGTTGAATTATACATTTATGTTTTTAATTACCAAAGGAAAAGACCCTTGCAAAATGATGGATAAACTTTTGCAACGTGCTTTATAAAATTATGTCAAAAGTGATCACCAATAGGTTGAAGCGATGTCTGGCAAAGATAATTTCGCAGAGTGAAAGCGCATTTCTTCCAGGGAGGCTGATTACGGATAACACTCTGGCGGAGTTTAAGATTTTCCACTTCATGGGGTGGGGGGGGGGGGGGGGGGAGAGTGAGGATACATTGCTCTGAAGCTGGGTATGGCCTAAGCATACGATCGAGTGGAGTGGAATTTCCTTAAGGGGTGTATCCAGAGGCTCGGCTTCATAGAGAAGTGGATCGATCTGATTATGAGGTGTGTAACTTCTATATTTTTTTTATTTTGATAGATGGAATGTCGTCACATATGTTTAGGTCGGAGAGGGGTTTG
The DNA here is from genome assembly GCA_963922045.1 of Persicaria maculosa. NCBI lineage: Eukaryota > Viridiplantae > Streptophyta > Magnoliopsida > Caryophyllales > Polygonaceae > Persicaria > Persicaria maculosa. The sequence continues at coordinate 14,473,076 of OY998256.1, forward strand.
AGACAAGGTGATCTCCTTTCCCCGTATTTTGTTTCTATTGTGTGTTGGAAGCCTCTCAAGTATACTCCGAATGAGTGAATGTAGTGGTCGGTTGGAGGGCATGGCAATAGCTCGGGGGGGGGGGGGGGCCGAGAGTTTCTTACCTGTTTTTTGTTGTTGATGATAGCGTCCTATTTGCAAGAGCGACTTGTCAACAAGGCAATGAAATATCACATATTCTTCTTGAGTATGGAGTAGCGTCAGTCAACAAGTGAACCTTGCAAAGTCGAAAATGTCTTTGAACACAAATGTCAGTGAGAACATTCAGAGGGATGTGCAAAAGGTGGTGCAGATTTGAGAAGTTGAGAAGCATGAAAAATACCTTGGTCTACCTACTATGTTAGGAAGATCAAAGAAGGTGATTGTCGGGCAACTCAAGAAACAATCTGGAAGAGGGTGTGGAGCCAGAAAGAAAAGAAATTGTCTAGAGGGGGTAAAGAGGTGCTAATTAAATCAATTGCACATGCGATACCAACATATACAATGACTTGCTTTAAACTTCTGGATGGTCTTTGTAAAGGACATCGAACAAATGCTATGCAAATTCTGGTGGATTGATGACTCCGACAAGCAGAAGATACACTGGATGAAATGGAAACGAACGTGCCTTTCGAAAGAGAAGGGTGGCATGGGCTTTCGTGATATGGAAACTTTCAACAAAGCCTTGTTAGCTCAACAAGAGTCGGATTTGTTGCTTGCAAGGATGTTGAAAACACGTTACTTTCCCCAGCCGTCTTTCCTACATGCCCAGGATGCACTTATACAGGGGTTGTGTTGGCATGCCAGCAATGGAGAGAAAGTGGATGAGTTTGGAGATCTATGCATATCGAGACCGTCTAGCTTCAAACCTATTGTCAACCCATGGAATTTCGAATCTGACTTGCGGGTTGCAGACCTTATAGATTGGGAGGTAGACCTGTCAAAACACAACCCGACCCGGTCGCCCCGACCAGAACGCCCGGAAAATTTCCGACCCAAACCCGGAAATTTTTTCCGACCCGAACCCGAAAATTTTCTGGGTAATCTGGGTTTCGACCCGGTGACCCGATTGACCCGGTAATTTTAACCCGATTTACCTAATTGACCCGGTGAGCCGATTGACCCGATTGATTTATAATTATATATGATTAAATTTTTATATGGAGATTCCAATTTATTACATTTTATAATTATAATCACTTGATCTTTCATTTTCAAATAAACTTTTATATTTATTTGTATTGTGTAATATTCCGTCCGATCGATAGTATTTGATTTTTTATTTTTCAACAGACTTTTTTAAGAAGATAAAATTCTAAAAAATATTAAAAAAAAATCTATGCTTATTACTAATTGCATGAAATTATTTTTAAAAAATTATTTGAAAATTTGATATTTTATATATTATTACATTTTATTAAAAATTATGAAAAATAATTAAAATCAAATGTTTTTAAATAAAATGTAATAATATATAAAAGATCAAATTTTTAATAAAATTATTTTTAAAAAATTATTTAAAATTTTGATATTTATATATTATTACATTTTATTAAAAAAAATACGAGAAATAATAAAAATCAAATATTTTAGATAAGATATAGTATATAATTACAAGCACTAGAATTTATGAACAACGACTTTAATTTTAGAATTTTAAATTTATCACAAAACTATCAAATCGTGATTTTTTTAATTTAAAAAAGAAAAAATTGACCAACTTGAAATCGACCCGAAATGACCCGAAACCCGGTCAAATCCGGGTTCGAGTCAACCTGAAAATACCCGAAACCCGTATTACTCGGGACCCGAAGTGACCCGACCCGAATGACCCATTTGACAGGTCTATTGGGAGGCAAAATCATGGACAAGGACATTGTGAGGGAGATTTTGCTACCGATTGATGCTATAAGTGATGAAGATGCAGTTGACGGAGCCTGATGTCCAAGATGAGCTGATATGTCATTATACTAAAGATGAAATGTTTAAAGTACGATTGAGCTACCATTTGCTCATGGCGAAAAGCTTTACTACAGGCGGGGCATCTACATCGGACCTAGCTCGATCGGAGTATTTGTGGTGGAAAGTATGGCAAGTACAAGCGGCTCCGAGATTGTGGAACTTCCTATGGAGGGCTTGCAAGGGAGTATTGCCATGTTTGAGCAATCTGAAAAAGAGGGAGGGTGGTGATGTGTGATTTTTGTACCCATTGCAATGTATCGGAGGATGAAGTCCATGTGTTGTTTCAATACACTAAAGCAAGGAGGGTATGGAGTCGCTTCCTGTTCATTGAAAAGATCGCCATGTGTATTGCAGATGTGTTGGGGAGCTTCGGGTTAGTGCTGAATATGGGCAATAGGGAATGGTTTCAGACTTGGGTGCACATCATTGAGGCCATATGGACGCCGAGGAACAAACGGACCCTTGAGTCCGTTGAAATGGATCCAGACGAGTTGGCTCGACTCTTGGAGCAGAGGATATTCGAGTACAACAGGGTTAGGAAGATTGGGCCGCTCCGACAATAAAAAGTAGGAGCTTGTTGAGAGATGTGAATGAGACCAAAAGAGTCTCACATCGAAAGTTGAATATAACAAACCTTAGTATATAAGTCGGTGAGCTACTCCTATCGCCAATTGGTTTTAGAAATGGAACCTCACTCGGCTTGTGTGTTAGACTACTAGCACATGTGCACGACCCATAGTCATCGGTCCGAGTCGAACTTTGATATGATATTAGAACGAGGTTCAAGTCGGGTCGATTTTCTTGGCTTTGGGTAAGGCTAAGAGAGATTGAGATGCCGAAACTCTTTGAAAAACCAAAAACCAGACGAACTATAAAGATATTGAGAGTCTCAACTTGAAAGAAAAAAAAAGAAAAAAAAAATTGTTGAAGTATCAACCCGATCCAGGCGGGTTGCACTTGAGGGGGCGTGTTGGGGTTTGTAGGTAGAGTCCCACATTGAAAAATAGGTGAAAACCAAACCGTAATATAAGGGGAGATGAAACTCATACACAATGGCTTAAGCTTTTGTTTTAGAAGGGCAGATCCCGACTTTATAACCAAAAATAATATAAACCCGGCACGACTCCCGTTTTCATACGACCCGATCGGAGTTTCTCAGAATTTCACATGTTTGGGTTTGTGGGTAGAGTCCCACATTGAAAAATAGGTGAACACCAAACCGTAAAATGAGGGGAGGTGAAGCCCCTACACAATGGCTTAAGCTTTTGTGTTAGAAGGGTGAATCCCGATCTTATAACCAAAAACAATATAAACCCGACACGACTCTCGTTTTCATACGATCCATCTTTCAATCCTGGTCTGGGTTGTCAGCTCTCCAAGTGTCAACTAGATGAGTCATTTTCAGTTGCACTCGCGGGGACGTGTTGAGAGATGTGAATGAGACCAAAAGAGTCTTACATCAAAAGTTAAAAATGACAAACCTTAGTATATAATTCGGTGGGCTACTTCTTCTATCGTCAATTGGTTTTAAAATGGAACCTCACTCGGCTTGTGTGCTAGGCTGCTAGCGCATGTGCACCCGTGCACACGACCCCTAGTCATCGGTCCGAGTTGGAATTTGATACAGCTGAAAGTGTATGATGGGTGAAGCCGCCGGATGGGTTTACTAAGATCAATAACGACGCTGTTATGGAGGAGAGTAAAGGGAACGGGATCGGATGTGTAGCACGCAATCACGCAGGGGGGCTGGTGTTCACAGCTGCTAAGAGAACACAAGCTGCAGATGGGGTGGAGTACGTGGAGGCGGAGGGTATAGCCTAGGCTTTGGAGCTGAGTTTGCAACACGGGTTATCAAAAATCTCGGTTGAATGCGATTGTGTGCAGGTGATGAATATGCTGCAACAGAGGACGTTTCCAAAGGGAAAATTGGGTCAAAACTCCAAAAAAATCCACAGGTTGGCGAGCATGTTTGGAGAATGTCGATGGAGCATATCTGACGACAGGCTAACCGAGCGGTGGACTTTCTCGTAAAGATTAGGCCTAATAGTACTGTTTTTATTTCGGATTATGCTATGGTACCTTATGGACTAAGATTTTTGTGTTTGGATGATTCTAAGTAAATGATATGAGGGTTCGCTCAAAAAAAAAAAAATTCAACACTTTTTACACATTAAAATGGTTGCGAGTGTCTTTGATAGAAACTAAGACAATCACCTTATTCAATATCACTAAAGAATAGCATTAAGGACTCAAGTAATTAGACAATTGACATATTGATTCAATGCAATTAAGACAAACCAAAACAACCTTAATCAGCTCTAATCGACACATCCACAACATAGATCAATTGAAGTCATCCACTACAAAGACAAAGAAATATCACTATTTCAATACTTTGTTTGCCATCAAGAACACAATAACGAATTCATAACTAAGATGCAATTCCTAACATGGTGATCAATCATAGAAAGGAACACAAATATAATCAATAAGCACAAGATGATAACTATGAATATGAATAACTAAATAGAATCAAATCCTCACAATCCAAACAACTATGTCTTCGAATCACAGGCGAAACTATGAGTTTAGCAACTCATAGGCAAAATCTCTCTCCCTAATGATGTTCAAAGTCTCACATAATAGTCACTCCACACACGGTGAATGAACTGAATAAACCTAATATAGACTCATAAGGAGTCGGCAAAAACCTATTAGAAATAATAATATAATAATAGAAAATATGGTCTTTGGATCCAAAATCGCAATCGCTGGAAACCGGCCCATGGCAGGCGCCGCCCTTACAGTGATGGGATTCCCTCGATTGGCTTCAATTATCTCCAATATCGTGCTTCCTTGCTCCTCTTGATACGAGGTTAGCCGTAGGATGGCCCGATCTTCGACAATCAAAAAAGAAACTCAAAGAAACAAACAAGAACGACCAAGAACTTAAAGAACTCAATCAAGATGACCAAGAACTCGACAAAGATTCAAAGAAACGCAGCAAGAAACACGGACTCGATCAAGAACAACAAGAAAGACGCAGACTCGATATCGACTAGACTCGCAAAACAAGACTCGATTGAAACTGAAATCAAAGACTCGACAAAAACAAGAACAAGACCGATAGTTTGGTGATTCGAACTAAAATAAAACGAGATAAAGACCCCAGACCTCCTTAGAGTGTAAGAACCAAATATCAACGACTATAAAGCCCGTCTCTACAACCTTACACAACCAAGCGGACAACTTGGAGGCACAAGGAGGGGACTTGTGAATACCAGGATCATCAAGCTCTCGCTCGGTTGATGAACTCAAGGCAAACCAAGCTAGATCTATACCAATTGTGCAATCGATGAGCCCTGCTTCAAAACAATTGACTTTGAGCACTCAATGTGTTTCACACAAGAGAAAACTTTCAAAAAAATTCAACCAGCGTTCTACAATGGAAGGAGGCCGATTAATATAACCCTAATCAAGGCTGATTTCGGCCAAAATAATAAAAATAATAACTTTTAAAGAAATTATTAAAATAACCCTAAAAGTTTCCTAAAATAACTTAAGTAGAAAAGTTACTAAAATAGGAAATAAAACAAGGTTCCAACACTTAACAAAATCGGCTATACATGTGCTAGGGTGGATCGGCCATTTGGATGCCAATGCACATGTAAGTCTTCAAAGTTGGCTCCGGGAGTTGAACCGTGCTCGAGAACAAGGCATGACTCACAAACATGAATGAGTCGCGTTGAAGCTTCTTAGCTCGAGCTCGAGTCATAGGTCCTTCTCCGAGTATGATAGGCGTGTCTGGAGGTGTAGAAGATGGTCCCGCATCACCTCTCTAGCTTCTTCCTTAGCCTCCATATGCTCTAAAACATGTCTCTTAATCTCTTCCGACGTCCCTTCAAGGTCGGAATGTAATTTTGCAGAATAAACACTAAAAAGGCGTAGATTCCGAACTCGAATACTTCACAAGCAATAAACGAAACTAGACTAAAAAATAAGCAAAACCACGATCTAAATGCAATAAGAAATACCTATAATGCCTATATGAAATATGCATTATCTTGTACGTACTCCGCAGCTCTGCTAACTCGAATAACTAGCTACGCCGCTAACTCGAGTCTAATTTTCATAAGACAAACATCTGAATTTAGTTTTTTTTTTTTTATACACCTATAGTGTGTGTGCGTGTGCATGTGCGTGCACGTTTCTGACGTGTGAGTGAGAGGATCCACTGCGAATAAGTGTGTGCATCGACGGAGGTTGAGAAAACAACGAATGAGTAATGCAAACAGATAAAAACAACGTACGTACAACAAATAAACAATACACCGAAATGAGTTCAGCCGACATCTTTAGGCTCTTCCCTATCTTTGTTATATATGGATGTGGAAAACATGACAACTCCTTCGATTAGTCTTTGTCCAAACTGCCGATAAATCCAAATCTCTTTCACCTCACTTTAATTTACAACAAATCTCACCCCTTTGTACGTACATCATCAGTATATAAAATTGGCCACCAATCCACCATACATGTACTTTCAAGGCCCATCCATGTTTCGGATTACTTTTTATTTTTGGTTTATAATTTATATTGGTCAAAATACCAAATCATCAATTATCATCAATTATATATAATAAAGGAGAAATCGGTTGAGATACGTGGCGGCTTCTCTTTAAAAGTAATCATATGAACCTATCATATTTTTTGATAAAATAATTAATATCTGTACAAGATAAAATTAGATATATCTATTCAATCAATCAATATATCAATATATGCATAAGATAAAATTTTATTCTAACTCTATTTAATTTATATATCTATATATGTATAAGATAAATTTTAACCAAATTTGATTAGATATGTATATATTTTTAGAATATATTGACCAAATTTAAATACTATTATTTAAGATAAGATTTAATAATTAATATATGCATAAGATAAAATTTTATTCTAAATCTATTTAATCAATATATCTATATATTCATAAGATAAAATTTGACCCAATTTGATTAGATAGGGATATATGTTTAGAAGATATTAACGAATTTTAAATACTATATAAGATAAGATTTTACCTAATATATATGATAAGATTTTACCTATGTAACATATCTAACCAATTTTAGAAGATATATATAATAGATATAATAAATGATACGTCGTATATAACATATGACATCTTCTCCTTATTTTAATAGTAATAACCAATCAAAAAAAATTATCTCCACCTTAATCAATTTTAAGATAATAGTTTCCATAACGTTTTAGGCATAGATATATTTTGGAAAGATTTTACCCAATTTTGTAAGATTTTGATAATAATTATATAAAAGTTTGATAATACTTTTAATATATTAATATTAATGAGAATCAATGATAATTTTATTTAAATTGTGTAATAATTCAAAAGTGTTGAAATAAATTAATTAGCTCTCTAAATGGGTATTTATATTAAATTTATTTAAATTGTAAAAAAAACCGCACACGGGTCGGTGCGGCCGTGCGGGTATTGAACTAGTTGGTATTTAAAATGGATAGATATATATTGTTGTTGAATATATTATATATGTCATGAGCAAAGTTAAAGGATGCACAGATGCACTAATGCGCAGTGCATGGCCATGGATTAATTGGTACTTCAAAAACTCAAAAATATAATGTAGTAAAACAATAGAACTACCGGTTTGTGAAGGCCGAATAGTAGGTATGAAATTAAGAATGTTAGCTGAAAATTAATTAAGCTGTTAAATTGAAGAGTGGTGATGAATTTTGGTACTTTTACTTTGTTTCTAGAAGGCATAAATGAGAAAAAGAGGAAGATATCCAACTTGCTTTTCTATTCTAGGCATTTTTAAGTGTTTTTTTTCAAAAAAAAAAAAAAAAAGCCTTTTTTTTTCGGTATAAGGTCTCTTAAAGGGTCGTTTTGTATTTATATCCTGGATATCAAATATCTATATAATATTTGGTATAGGTAGATATCTTTTTTTGATTAATGATAGAGTTAGATATCGATATCACTTAATCGGATATCTGATATTTGTGTTTGATATAGACTGATACCGATATTAGTTGATATCTAAATGACTAAATATAAGATTTGATTCTATTTGATATACTGCTTTTGGGGAATGTATCACTTGATATCAAGATATCCCCGATATCAATATCTAAATATCGAGATATCAATCGATATCAATATCCTGATATCTAGATATCGATACAAAACGACCCCTATGTCTTAACTATTCTATTTTTCGAATTAAATATTAAACATAAGAAAATGAAGAGTTGATTTTCGAAATATGCAGCATTTTTCAAATGTATTGAGAGAGTTTTAAATGCAGATTCTTTAAAATGAAAAATTGCTGAAATTGAATAAAAATAATATTAAAATTATAACTTTCATTTTATCTTTTTATTTTTTTAAAAAGAAACTATTGTAGTCAAAGCAATGATCTTCTACTCGTATTTTCTATTCTGTTTGTTGTCATCTAAAAACCACACTTTAACTCATATGCTCTGGATGGGACATATCTATACGGATTTTATTTCCAATTTTAAGTATCAATGGTGGAATTAGGTTCAAATTTGGTAGAGTTTTATGATTATCTTAAGGGAAAACTAATTAAAATACCTCACCTTTGGGGGTATGGTAAAAATATATCCTCAACTTTCAAATGTAATTAAAATATCCCGACCTTTGAGGGTAATGATAACATATTACCACGAGTTTTCTCATTGGTAAAAAATGCTGACAAGGCAGCCTACGTTGATTTTGTTTTTGACAAGGCAGCCTGTGTGGAAGCCTTTTTACAAATTAGTACTAAAATCGAGTTTTCTTAAACGGTTTCCATAGGGAAAAAATGTATCGAGAACAAAATTAAACCCGGAAAAACGAAATTGATTCAACCAAGCAACTAATCCGGTCAAAATTGCCTCAAATATACACAACACGACTATTCCTAACACCAAACCGACAACAAAAAACTAAACCGAAAACAATAGCAACAACAAAGAGGGAAAAAAACTTATTCAGCTAAGTCCGTGAACGAATCAAAGAGGAAGAAGATGTGAGAGAGACAGCTCAAGATAACCGATCACAAGGGAGGGAGACTGTCATTGAAGAGGAACTATGAGTTGCCTGGAAGATCGGAAGACAACTCAAGAGGCGATCACGAAAGAAGATAGGAGGGAGGAAAAGGCGTGGTGTATGAAGCCAGTCCAACTCTTTTTATTCCTAAGAAAACCGTTCAAAAAAACCCTTGTAAAAAATCAATGTAGGATGTCTTATCAGCATTTTTAACCAGTGAGAAAACCCGTGGTAATATATTACCACTACTATCAAAGGTCGGGGTATTTTTATTACTTTTGAAAGTTGAGGATATATTTTTACCATAACCCCAAAGGTGAGGGTATTTTAATTAGTTTTCCCTTATCTTAATAGAGAAAAGTGTGTTTTAAAAATAAAATAAAAAAAGATAGATATTAAAAACCCTCTAAAATAGAGGGCCCTCTAAAATTGTTTCATTTTCCCCTTTTCCCCTTATACATCATATTCTCAACATAAAATTTTAATTCAAACCATTGATAATATTTCATGCTGGAGTAAAGAACAGGTGAAAACCAAATTAACAAAACGTAGTAGGCCTCCTGATAAAATGATTTGGAAATGTCCCCCAATAAATGTTGTTAAGATTAATGTAGATGCTTCGGTCAAAATTGGTTGTCAACCTCAGATTGGGTGCATTATGAGGAATAATTTTGGTCAAGTTATTCGGATACATAAATGTAATGTTAGGATGAGCTCTGTCATCCTAGCATAAGCGTTTGCAGTATATGCAGGTATAAGATTGGCAACGAAGCTTGGGATACGGAAAGCCATAGTTGAAAGTGATTGCTCAATCGTTATCAATGCCATTAATCAGGTGAACAATATACCATGGGAGGTCGTGCAATTAGTTCAAGAAATCCGTTCATTAAGCGAAGATTTTGAGATGATTACATTCCAGCATTGCTATAGAGAGGCGAATTGTGCAGCTGATTTTCTTGCGAAATCTCAGTTGAGTTGTAATTTTATTTTGAGTTCTTGTTGTGAGTTCCGGAACATCATCTTGTTAGATGATCATGGATGTCGGTAGTACATCCAACTCTTTGCCTACTGGAAAAAAAACATAAAATTTTAATTTATTTTTCATAAACCCGTTCTAAAAGAACGATTGTCCAAAACCACACCTTTAAAAAAGGTTTAATTTAAAAAACAACTATGAAGAGTTTAGATTGAAAAAAAAATGATCTCTTTTCCACATAAGGTCCCACCTGTCTACCGCCGCGTCGGGACAGTGTAGTTCACCCATGTCTCTCTAAGCCATCCTCTTCCTTGTGATAATGGAAGAAAACACTCCTCTTCGGGAGTTCCAAATCTCCTTCGGGAGTTCTAAATCTCATTCGGGAGCCCCAAATCTCCTTCGGGAGCTTTAATCTATCCCGAATCTAAGCACAAATTAATTCATCAAATCCTTTCCAGATCAAGCAAAATTGTTGAAATGAGATCTCAGACCAGGTTCGTGCTCTCCAGCGGTCTTTGATGGTGCTGAGTTTCTGGCGGTGGAGGAGTCGGTGGTGGCTTGGTCATCGCCCTCTTCCCTATGGCTCGTGCAAACTGTCTTCTGCCCCCAACACTATCCTTTCCCCGGTCGAGTGTGGTCTGTTAGGAGTCGATTGGTTCCCAATCCTCTCCTTCTTCCACCTCTGCTCCATCTCGGTCCATCCTTCTCGGTGTTCTCTGGTTCTCCGACTGATTTCCAGTCGCCCTCTTCCCATCTTCGTTTGAGCGGGTTCTTCGGAACCCCATTCCCTCCTCCTCAGAGCTCCTTCGAATTTCGGCACCGCCTTCAGTGATGATTGGCCCTCCCCCCTCTGTTTCTCCGGGTTCATACCCCCCGCCCGCACATATGCCTCTTCACCCTCCTCGGTCTTCGTTCTCCCGTTCTAGGTGTTGAGAATCCGGCCCATCTGGCGCCGCCTCGGTTTTTCGGCTTCCCATTTCGCGGCCCTAGTTCTCCCCCTAGTCGCTCTTGGTTTGCTCGGTGACTATGACACCGGATTTCTTTATCCCCTGGTGCTGCTGCTTCTTGTCGGCTGTCGTGGCTTCCTAGCCCTCGGGGCTCCTGTTGCCCGAGTTGCTGGGCCTGGGTTGTGTTCCTTGGGCCCTAAGGCCTCTTCCTTTGGGCCCAAGGCTGACCCGTCGGAATAAGGTTTAAATAATATTAAATAAAAATACAAAATTATTAAATATTATATGCTAGCTATAAATAAATAAATCCTGGTAGGGTTAGTTTATTTCTCGCTAGGGTTTCTGGTGTGTTTCGATTCAGATGGTGTGTTGCTTTGCGTTTTGGGGGACCGATCTTTCTTCTTCGGTTGATGGGGTTCTGGTTGTTCGGAGTCGGGATAGGTTGGGGTCGTGGCAGTGTATATCGAGACATTTCCTTTTCCCAGAAAACTGTGGAGGTTCGTCTTCACTGCCCACAGGAGTCTCCTAATGTACCGCTGGCTCGCGGTGTTTCTTTTGGGTAGCGCTTGGCTTCGTTTGTCATCTACGTCCGCATCTTTTCCGGTTTAGTAAGGCTAGTTTCGCTTTGTAGAGCTCTTTTGTCTGTATCTTGCACCTTCATTGTATTTTTGTTTCATTATGACGGTTTCCGTCTGCCGACTTATCGGCCTTCGAGGTCCAGGTTTGTCTGGTATTGAATTTTTTCCTAATAAAAAAAAGGTTTAATTTAGTGGATATCCAAAAAACTTGTCATAATTAGGTAAATGTCCACTTTTCAAATAAATTAAGTAAATGTCAATTTTTGACACTTTTACCCTTCCTTCCCTACCCCTAACCCACTTTCCTTCCCCCATTTGATCATTTTTAGGGGTCGTTTGTTTATATAAGAAGGGAATGGAAAGGTTAGGTATTAAATTTTACATATAAAATGTATATGATCATTATTTTTTTGTAAGCTTGGAGGAGAGGGTGAGGAGGATTATTAGACCATCTTAGAGGTATTAGTTTCCCTCCTTCAAATTAGGGAATAGAAAGGTAACAAATTTTATATGAAAAATGGGAGAAGAAGAGGAATGATTAGAATAGTGATAAATGAACATTAACTTAAATATGGATTATATTCACATGGGTAATCATTGCCTTTCTCTACCCAAAAATAAAGGAGGGGGGGTTGTGTGGTAGTTTGGACATTAACTAGTCAATATTGACCAATCAGCATTGACCATTTCGGTCAACTCTACATTTGATAGCAATTTTTCTAGTGACAATTGAATAATTTTTTTGGTGACAATTGTTTGTGACAATTATTTTCGTGACAATTGACTTTTTTTGTGACATTTTATTTTTTCGGTGATAGTTAGGGAGAAATTTTTTTGGTGACAATTGATTTTTTTTCCTGGTGACGTGGTGGAATTTTTTTTCTAGTGGAACAATGTCACCATATTATTTTTTCGAACATATTGTCACAAACTACAAAAACAATGTCACCACCCTATTGTCATCAACCTTTTATAAGTAATATATTGTCACCAACAACATAATAGTGTAATCGACCTATTGTCACCAACTACAAAAACAATGTCACCACCCTTTTATCATCAACCTTTTGTTAGTAATATATTGTCATCAACGACATAACAGTGTCACCAACCAATTGTGACCAACTACAATACATTTTCACCACTCTATTGTCACTAAATACAGAACACCGTCACCATATTCTTTTCTCAAACGTATTACCCCCAACAACAAAACATTATCACCAGTACCACCTTATTGTAACTAACATCTTATCAGTAATCTATTGTCACCAATGATAAAAACATTAGACCCTAGAGAGGTTACGGCTAAGCAAAAAGTGATCTATTGTCACAAACGGCAAAATATTGTCAAAAATTACAAAATAATGTTTTTTCACTAATGTCTTCAACAATCTAGCCGATCAAATTCGTATGAATCAACCCCAAATAAGTTTACAACATAACAAGTATTTGATCAAATGGTTAAGCTATCTAATACGTAATTATGTGCATTTAGTTAATTAATTTAAATGTTCACACTCTAATTGGCAAGTTGTTTAATTCGAGAAGCTATAAACATTCTCATTTGGGAAGCTATAAACCGGACAAATTAAATTCCGAAACTCATCCCAATTCAACAAATTGATGCAACAGTTCCACAAACATAAATGAAAATCAGATTCGAGAAGGGCCCAAGAGCTTATACCCCAATCCCGGATTCGAAGCAACGAGGTGTTGTGGTGTGGACAGAGTGGGAAGTCCAAGCTGCCAGACTCATGTTGGCTCTAATCCTCGAGAAAATTGTTGGCTTGGACAATAGCCATGGAGATTTCGCCATTCAAGTGTTGTCCAATGTCTTTGTACCACAAGAGGCCATCTTGTCGAGAGACGGAATCGGAACCGGAATGCACAGAACACCCGTTGGAAATCGGCCACAAACAGGCTCTAATTATAAGAAAGTTCATCAATCCAGGTGACATGCCTCATTTCACCCAAGCAAAGCTCCTGATTATCCGCATTTGAATTGGAATTAGAACTAGTCTTAAGAACTTAAATCCTATACTTCCCCAAACAAATAACCCTAGAAATGATCAATGAAGGCTCTTGCTTACAAGGAGGAGTTCTTCACATCCAATGACGTCAACAGTCTATTGCCCCAAATTGGAACAAAATAAACGGCCAAGAGCTCAAAACCGGGGGTAAAAATTGATCAATTGTGCCTGAAACAGATCAAACAAATGGTTGCAATCACAACAATGAAGTATGGAGGACAGATTGCGCTCGTCAGGTAGCAGAAGAGGGAAGATCTGGAGGATAGAAGGAGGTGGTGGTGGTGGAAGAGGACGACGAGGAGGAATTGGAGGATAGAAGGAGAGTGCGAATCATGGAGATTCAAGGATAGGTTGAGCGGGAGGAGCGCTCGTCGGCCGGGCAGAGACGGAGGGAGAGCGAGAGGGAGCTTGTCTTCAACGTCGGCTAGGGCAAGAGTCTCTCAAATAAAAATTGGGAAAGGGGTGGGTTAAGGGGTATTTTGGGATTATCAAATTATTATAGACATTTACTTAATAACCAAATGAAAATAGACGTTTATCTAATTATACTATATAAATAGGTATTTCACCAAATTTTTCCTTTAAAAAATCCCTATATATCGGGTTTCTTTTTATATAAAAAACAACTAAATAAAATAAAGTAAAATAAAATAAATGAATAAAACCACCCTACATTATAAATCTTCTAACAAAGAAAAAAATAGTAGTCTTATTTTTATATCTCATCCTGAACATTATAAATCTTCAATTTTTTTAAATCTCAGTCCAGTTCAGTTCGATCGGGGTCAACCATTCTACATTTAGATTGAGTATTGTGTAATTTTTGTTAAAAGGTAAGAATTTGAAAAACCAGACAATAAGATTAATCGAGAAGTCGAAAAAATTCGGTAGACAGAGATATTGTCAAACAGAACAAACATACAAAGCGTGATTTACATAGAATACGACAAACAACTGATAAACGGATAAAGCATCGAACGATATATTTTGAATAAGATGCAAAACTTTGTTATGAGTTGTATTAAAGTTTGATCAGTACGGTACCGGGAAAAATTGGGATTACCGTGTACCGTACCGACCCTAACCGACATGCCTTTTTTTATATCATCTATCAACCGACATTATTGGAAACCGACTATGTTAGTAAGCGATATTTTGGTTACCTACGGCACGGTACCGACATTACCAACATGAGTCAGCCCTACATGCGACAACAAGAAGAAGGTGAGGAAAAAAAAACAATGTTGACTTTGAGAGCTCAACCTCTTCCATGGCTCTCGAGATTCAACGGAGCTTCAAAGGTATCGACGATTCCCGAGAGAGGTTCAACTTTCACCCTTGTAGCTCAAAAGAAAATGAAGAAAACGAGAAAGATAATCCTAAATGAGGATGTTGAATTGCTTAGGAAGAAGGGTCAGCTTATCGATGTCAGAGCCGGTTTCTTCTGGAATTACCTTCATCCAATGCGGAAAGCGTAGATCGTGGCTCCAATTTTGGTTAAGGAGATGAAGAGGGAGGAAGAGAGGATCGAAGCGGAGAAGGAGAGAGTACTGAGGGATGAGGTCGAGCAGATCGCTAGGGTTTTGGAAACTTTTGGCACTTTCAAGGTTAAGAGGAAGGGTGCTGGGAAAGCGAGCAATTGAGAGAGGCTTCACCGAGTTCACCCATTGCCTCGGTCGTCGAGGATAGGGTTATCGTTGCCACGTCGAAAGAGGACCTAGGTCTGAAGTGCTGAACAACGAGTGAACGATTCGAACGAAACGGTCGTTTCTTTTTGAAAAATGTAATAATTACTGAAGGGCATATACATACCACGGTAGGGTATTAAAAGTAAGGGAATTTTTTTTAAAAAAAAATACATATATAATTAGTATCAAGGTACCGTGGTATTCTAACATCGTTTATCATCAACCGTATCATCACTTGTCGGTTACCGAAACTTTAGTTACCGATTTATCAGATACCGACTCGATGGTAGCCAAAATTTGTTGGTACGGTTCAATAGTCATTTGATACGACAAAAAATTTACCTTGAGCCAACTCTAAGTTGTATAAATCTTTACTTAATCTGGCATTTTGGCCCTGTAGTTCATGGCCAAAATGCCAGATTAAGTAATTGTGTATACACTACCCTCAAGAGATAGATTCCTACAGTATCGCTGGCTCGCGGTGCTACTGTTCGGTGATGCTTGGTTTCGTTCTTCACCGACGTCCTCAACTTTTTGGGAGTAGTTCTGCTTATAGACCGTCTCTTTTGTAGAGTTGTTTGTTTATGCTTGTTTAATTGCGTTTGTTTTTTGTTTGTATTATACGTTTTAGACGGTTTTGACCTGCCGACTCATTGGCCTCTCAAAATCAAACTTGTCTGATCTCGAATCTTTACATAATAAAAAAAATACACAAGGAGATTTTGAATAAAAGCAATCAAACAAAATCTGTGTATGAGATGCAAATTGACATTGAATCAATTGAGAGCTTCTATGGAGCTCTAGAAGGAGTTTGTTACAACCACCAAAAATAACCACCAAAATCGTCAACTGACTTGGGCGGGAGCTGTGTACAAATACAGCTAGAAGAAGTTGCTGTAAAGACTAAAATGCCCTTCCAGTTTAGTGTATGGTTTTATGATCAATTTATTCTAAGATATTGATCATATATTCTACATTCCCCCCTCAAGCTTGGACTGTACTAGGAAGAACAAGACCAAGCTTGGATCTCAGAAATTGGTGTTGGTGAGAACCTAAGGCTTTGGTTAGAATGTCTGCAATCTGATTTGAAGATGAAACATGAGAAGTGGCAATGAACTGAGCTTGAACCATTTCTCTGATGAAGTGTGCATCAAGCCTGACATGCTTTGTCCGTTCATGAAACAAGGGATTTGCCGCAAGCTCTTGAGCAGACTTATTGTCACAGTGAAGGGAAATGGGAAGCTGAACATTGATGCAAAGATCACTCAACAGGCCCTGCAACCATACCAGTTCACTTGCTACTGCAGACATGGCTCTATACTCACTCTCAGTGGATGATTTGGACACCACCTTTTGCTTCTTTGTCTTCCATGAAATGAGAGAACCCCCAAGGAAGACACAATATCAAGTTAATGACCTCCCTGTATCTCTGCAATTACCCCAGTCTGCATCACTGAATGCTGTCAAATGAAATGAAGAAATTGCAGGGAATGACAAAGCCATGTTGAATGTCCCTTTCAAGTATCTGAGCAAATACATGGCAGCATTCCAATGGGGTTGAAGAGGATTCTGAAGAAACTGGCTTAACTGTTGGACAGTGAATGAGATGTCAGGACGAGTAAGTGTAAGGTATAGGAGCCTGCCAACAATCCTTCTGTAGACTTCAGGTTGCTCAACAGGTTTGCCTTCAGTGGAAGACAATTTGGTCCCATGTTGCATAGGGAAGAGAGTGGCTTTGCAGGCTTCCATTTTAGCATCAGTGAAGATGTCTAAAATGTACTTTCTCTGGTTGAGCAAAATGCCTGATGATGATCTAGCAATCTCCATGCCTAAGAAGTATCTGGCCACCCCTAGATCTTTGATTGTGAAGGCATCATGGAGGCTTTGCTTGGTGAGTTGAATCTCTGTGGATGAATTGCCAAGAAGCAACATGTCATCCACATAGACAAGAGCAACTGTCATATAAGAGCCTGTACTTTTGACAAAGAGAGAGTAGTCATGCTTGGATTGATGATAACCAAGCTTAACTAGGAATTGAGTTAACTCATGATTCCATTGTCTGCTGGCTTGTTTGAGACCATATAAGGATCTGTGTAGCCTGCAGACATGACCATCAGGAACTTTGTAACCTAATGGAGGCACCATATACACTTCTTCTTCCAAAAAACCATGCAGAAATGCATTATTTACATCAAGTTGATGCAATACCCAACCTTTAACAGCAGCTAAGGCAAGGATCACTCTCACAGTTGAGAGTTTAGCTACAGGAGAAAATGTCTGCTTGTAATCTTTGTCTTTTACTTGATTATATCCTTTTGCTACAAGCCTTGCCTTGTACCTCTCCACCAATCCATCTGGCCTATACTTGATTTTGAAAATCCATTTGGAACCTATGGCCTTTTTGCCTTGAGGAAGAGGTGTAATGGACCAAGTTTGATTCTTCTCCAAAGCATCAATCTCAGATTTCATGGCAACTTCCCATTCATTTATCCCTCTAGCCTGAGAATAACTGTTTGGCTCAAACACAGTGCACACATTCACCCATGACTTGACATAAGTCTCAGACAAATGAGCAAGATTTTGAATGTTAAACACTGCAAATGATTGAGATATGGACTCATCTGAGACTGACTGGTGTCTGGAAGGCAATCCTGAACAGATGTAATCCAGCAATCTAGTGGGAGCCTTGATAGTTCTTTTAGGCATAGGAGGAGAGGGACCATTCACACTTTCAGGAGATGATGCAATTATACCACTGTCTTGAAGGTTAGGCATAGGGGTTGGAGAATGAGAAGAGGGAGTAGAAGCATTGGAAGGATCAGCACTGTCTTGTACTATACCACTAGTGAGAGGAATAGGACTTGAGTCAGATGCTTGGGAAACAAGCAAATTACCAGTGTGAGAGGGCAGGAATTCATCATCATCATACAGGAAGGAAGGCATTGGGAAGGCTGAAGTAGGAGGAGACACAGGATCTCCCTTGAAAGGGAACACAGATTCTATGAATTTCACATGTCTGCTGATTATGATGGTTTTTCTATCCCAATCATACAGTTTGTATGCCTTCTGGCCTGGTGGATATCCCAAGAATACACACCTTCTAGCTATGGTGCCCAGTTTATCCCTTCTGTCATTTGGTTGCAGTGCATAACACAAACAACCAACTACTCTAAGTCTGTCATAAGTGGGTGCCATATGAAATAACACCTCAAAAGGTGATTTCCATCCTAAAACTGCAGAGGGCATCTTATTCACAAGATGAGTGGCACTTAAAACACAATCTCCCCAGAATTTGATAGGCAAACCAGCATGCAGTCTAATAGCTCTAGCTGTCTCTAATAAGTGCCTGTGTTTTCTCTCAACACGCCCATTTTGTTCATGAACCCCAGGAGCAGATTTTTGATGAACAATTCCATGGGAATCAAACAATTCAACACAACCTTTTTGTGTGAATTCAGTTCCATTGTCTGTTCTAATACACTTAACAGACACTTGGAACTGTGTTTTAACTAAGACAAGAAACCTGGTAATGCAAGCCAGCACCTGCAACTTGTCTTGAAGCAAATAAACCCAAGTGGTCCTAGAGTGATCATCTAGGATTGTGAGAAAATACTTAGCACCACACATGGATGGAGTTCTGTATGGTCCCCAAAGATCCATGTGTAGCAAGTGAAAAGGAGCAGAAGCAACAGATTCACTTCTATCAAATTTCAGTTTGTGAAATTTAGTCATTGAGCATGTATCACATCTGAAACACACATCCTCAGAATCCTTACCCAAATTCAAATGCTTCATTTTGGACCAAGACATGTGGCCAAGACGAGCATGAGTAGTCATTAAACTGTCTACATTATTACAGAACACTTTATCAGTAGCAAACAAGGAGGAATTACCATCTCTGTCATTAACCAAAGTCTGAATTCTGTATAATCCACCATCTTCATGTCCACTGACCAGCACACACTTAGTTATATGGTCCTGTAAGTAGCAGTGTGTCTCATCAAACTGGAACAAAAGTTTCTGATCTTTAAGAACTTTAGAAACTGAAAGAAGGTTATGACAAAACTGGGGAACATACAACACATTCCTGATAATAAATGTGTCATATAGGACAACAGTTCCACACCATTTCACTGAAATGTGGGTACCGTCAGGTAATCCCAAGGAAATGGAATTTTTCAAAGGAGCAATTTCAGAAAATATTCCTTTGTCAAAGGCAATATGATCTGTTGCTCCTGAATCCACTATCCAGGTGTGTTTGTCTCCTTTATGTGAACCAACAAGAAAGGACATACTTAGAGTACCTGCAAAGTGAACCAAAGCTTGATTCACAGAGCTCTCTGAGTGATCACTAGGCCCTTTCCCTTTCATCATCCTCACAACTTCATTGTATATTGCATTGACCATGGCTGGATCTGGCCTCATCTCCTGGCTACCATGTTCAAAAGGATTATCAATCTGAGCACCTTCAAACTGAGCAGCAAACTTACCATGTGATTTTCCTTTATCATCCTCCTTGGAACTCTTGAACCATTCTGGATAGCCTACTAGCTTAAAGCAGTACTCCTTGGTGTGACCCCTTTCATTACAATAGTCACACTTGCGCTCGAGCTTAGCTTTCTTATAGTCTCTCTTTGCCTGTTCAAACCTCATCTGATCAGTTAATCTGCCATACCCTTGCTGTTCACCTTGCTTTCCATACCTGTTTACAGCATTGGCCTCAGTTTCTGCTTGCTGAATCTTCCCAACATTCAATACATTGATGTCACCTGGAATCACTGAAGTGACACCCTTTGATCTTTCCAGTTGAGTTGCCATCTGGAATACTTTCAGTAACCCTGGCATGGGGTCCTTGGAAAGTACATTCCCACGCAATGGCTCATAAACATCATTAAGCCCCATCATGAACTGCATCACCTTTGCTTTTTCATCCCTTTCAATGATCCTTTTTAGCAATCCACAGCTGCAATTTCCAATAGCTCCACAATTACAGTTAGGCACAGAATCTAAAAGCTGTAATTCATCCCAACACTTCTTTAATTTGCCATAGTACGCCCCTACAAATAAGTTTTCTTGACGAATATTCCCTAAATTCCGACACAGCTGATAGATCAATGGATCATTGGATTCACAGAATCGTTCACGAATGTCATTCCACAATTCAACTGCAGACTCTACATACATAAGTGTCTCAGCAATTTCACTCTCCATTGAGTTGATTATCCAGCATCGAACCATAAAATCAGCTCTTTCCCATTTTTCAAAATCCTCACTGGTCGGAGGCGGTTTCACACAACTTCCTGTGATAAAGCCAAGCTTGGCTTTGGCTCCAAGAGCCATTCTAATTCCTCTACTCCAGGTTGCAAAATTCATGCCATTGAACGTAGTGTTTACCAATTGCATACCTGGATGGTCTGAATTAGTCAAAAATAGCGGATTATAGTGTACGCTATTCATACCTTGAGTCAGATCTCCAAATTGGATTCCATTGAATCCGCCATTACCGCCTCTCCCAAATCCAGGTGCAGGTGGAGTCACAGTGACGAACGTTCCCCTGCCAGCGCCTCCTCCATTGACAGCTTCAGCATATGTCTGTCCATTCGGACTCGGCGATCCTCTTCCAGCCATGAACAATTGTCGAATCAAAACGAGCAAAAATGCGGAATCAACACACACAGATCAGGTTGCACAACCTGATCTTCAAATTTCCGATCTAGATCGAAAATTGCTCTGATACCATTTGAATAAAAGCAATCAAACAAAATCTGTGTATGAGATGCAAATTGACATTGAATCAATTGAGAGCTTCTATGGAGCTCTAGAAGGAGTTTGTTACAACCACCAAAAATAACCACCAAAATCGTCAACTGACTTGGGCGGGAGCTGTGTACAAATACAGCTAGAAGAAGTTGCTGTAAAGACTAAAATGCCCTTCCAGTTTAGTGTATGGTTTTATGATCAATTTATTCTAAGATATTGATCATATATTCTACAGAGATACACAATGCATGGAAAATCTAAAAATCAAGGATATCAATTCAGTGCGAGTTGGACTAACGTCGACATAGATCGAATTTGCACAAGTGGGCCACAAACAAAAATATAAGTGGGTTGTCCTCTCCAAATTGACGAAAGCCAAATATGTGGGCCAAGGCCCAAGTTCATGGCCATCTTTACCCATTACCCAACATCGTCATGCACCGACATAGGAGTATGGTGTATGAGTCTATGACTGTATGGAGCCCAAATTGTAGAATGGTTCAAAAATTCGATGGGAAAGAAGACTTCAAGTCTATGCTATCTAGAGATGGCAAAATGTGACCGATTCGAAAAAACTGATCTCAACCTAACCGATTCAACAAAACAATTTCATCAACTTTATGAACCTGAACCGATTCAATTAGATCCGATTCAAGCCAATATATGAGATGAGCTAAACCCGACACAACCCAAAACCAAACTAACTCGATAATGAGCTCGGAATAGAAAGCGATTTTTAACTATAATTTGACATCAAATTATAACTTTTAACACGGTTGGACAATAACAATCCAAACCTAAATGACCCAACCTAATGATGACTCAGCCCAAACCCACCGCATCCCGAATTTGATAGACCCAATAATGACATAACTTCACATTGACATGAGACCTAAATGACCTAAAATGACCCCGACTCGAATGATCCAATTGTTAGCTTTACTTATAGGTTTGGACTAATGCTGATGCCATCAAGATTGACCCTCTGTGGGCCAAGGCGGTTCGAGGACCCAATCATCCCAAGAAAGAAGAAGGCGCCACCATGGATTCACCCTTGTTGAAGGGTCGATGTTGAAGGGTCGACATCAAGGGTCCTGGGGTCGGCGCCGAGAGTTCGGTAGGTCTTGCTGGTTTGACTTGAATAATTATTTTACCTATTTTTAGCTGTTTTATTATTTAATTAGGTAAATAAAAAGGAAGAGTTGTCAACCTCCGTAAGAAAACAATTTCTAGAATATTCCTAGTTGATATTATTTTAGGTTTTATTTTTAATTATTCCTAGATAGATAAAGATGAGTTGGCTTAGGGTTTCTCCTTTGCATAGGAGGCCAATCTCATCCTATTTAAGTTGTTATTTGCCTTTGAGAAAAGAGAGGTTGAAATTAAAAGAGAAGCACTTGGCTAAGTGCTTTCTCTTCGTCAACCCTAATCGCCCTCGCCTCTCTTACATTCTTCATTTTTCACGTTCTTGACCATCATCATCTACGTTCTTCATCCCTCATCAATACAAGTCCTTTGATTCCTTGTTCACATTCATCACTCAAAAGAAAATCAGCCGCACTTCTTGACCGATTGGTAATTGTAGGCCAATTTGTGAAATCAGCCTTTGTTGACCACGCCAATTAGCCAATTCCTAATTAATTGGACTCCAACTATTATATACTCACGCCGGCAATTCATTGATCGGGTGCGAGAGTGGTGCATCCATTCACGAAATACAAGAGCATACGCAACATCGGGCGTTTCTTTTAGCAATTGGCCGGCCTAGCCAATTGCTATATATCAAATGCAAAGATGGATAGAAGTCCAATGTAGGGGTTTGCACGATCGGGGCATAAAAAGGGGGATTTTTCCATGGCCACGACTTTCGGAATATGAGATTTTTCTATGATTTCTGGAACCAAATGCGTGAAAGACCGTGCGACTAGCGATAAATTTATTGTGCTTTATATCAAAGTCGTTTATAAGTGATTTAAAAGTTCATTTAGATAGACATGCATTATGACTTAATAATTCACAATATTACATTATAATAATATAATCATCAATATCAATCAATCAATATTTCAATATATAATACTAAAACATATAAAAAAAAACCGCAAAGACTGCGGGCAATAAAACTAGTATACTCCGTATTTCATAATCCAGGATCATCCAAGCAAACAATATCAACTTGAAAGAGTTGGGATTTGGGAATGATTTTTATAAACAATTGGATTGGTTTCTTATTGGACCCATCCGGTGTCATTGTTTCACAAACCTGAACCGAAATCATCGTATCAAGCATGATTTTAGATTAGATCACCCTTTTGGCAAACTAAGGTAGAAATATAAGACTTGTTGAATGGTACAAGGAGAAACTCCCAAGCACAACAAGCTTCCGAATTCAAATAAGATACCCACCAAACTTCCAGAGTGAAATGAAACCCATATGAATATTTACACAGAAAAAATTTAGTAGCACAAACCGACGAGTTCAAAGTTTGAACACGGAGAGGGGATGAAGTGAGACAGCTCCCTGGCGTGTATTCTATCTCTGAAGAAAGAGTGCAGCACCAATCAATCCTAGCCAGAGTGCGACAGACACCCAGAAGGTACGATTCTTCTCCAGATCAGTCGGGGGCTTCCATTTTAAGATGTCCCCGAGGTAATCTCTTGATGATGGCAGCTGATTGGTGGTTGATCCGATCACAGGTTCATCCAGATTCTTGTATTTATCACTCCAAGTCCCTGCGTAGCTGAAACAGACACAAAACTCCTGTAATTAGTCTTCCGATGATAGACTGGGACATGTTGTTTGTGGCTACTTTTCTTGTGCCAATCAGGACACATTGTAACTCCAAAAGATTTAAGCAAACACAGTATGCAAACATAAACACAAAGAACTACAGAAGCTACATTTTGCCAGATAACTAGTTACTAGTATGTATCATATATCCTTGCTCCTTTTCACTAGCGTGTACTGTGTAACTGGGAGGAAGTGGCCATCAAATCCAGAAAGAAGTATTAACAGCAAACTGAGTTATCTATTTTCAATTTGTTTGCTATATCAGGGACACTCTTACACAGATCAACATCACATAAATTGTCTCATTCAACCAGACACCATTTTTTTTTTAAAAAAAAAAAACAATCACTTACGAATCTTATTTCCTGAACCAATATTACCAAGGCTCCTCCTAAAGCCACAATACTAATCATTGATCAAGTTCCTACAGATGCAATAATCCAAGTAGTTAAAACATCAAATTGTTGCTCTGCAAAAAAATGTGTTATTAAGACAGCTGCTCTAGCTCATGCCTCTGAAACTTCAGAGCAGATGAAAATGGAAGGAATGACCATCACATATTTTTCAACGAAGATACATGTGAAAGACAAGCACAAGATGACAATTGACAAACATTCATAATCCTTGGTAAGAGCTAGGAAAAACATAAGAGGGGTGAATTACTTGTCATAAGGAGAACCGATCAATGGTATGGACACCATCTCTTCCTGGGTTATCTTTATTTTTGGTGCTTGCATGATGTAGCGAAGCTCTGCAGCTTGACGTCGAATACTGACACTGGGATGTTTGTTCTCTAACTGCTGGTAAAGTTCAATGCAATCGTTATGGCGATTGTTGGCCTCATATGCCATACCAAGCCATATTTGTATCTGCGAAAACAGAAGTGCCAAGTTTCTATTTATTTCATATGTTTGACTAGAAAAACTGTCTTAAAGGCGATCATGTTTTCCATAGCAACCAACCAACCTCACCACCAAACAGTGTCGGTCTTGGAATTATTGTGAGAGCGCCTTCTAAAAATTCAATTGCTCGTCCATACATGCCCCTACCATAGGCCTTCTGGCCCAAATCAAACATCAATTGCGCTGTTGCTCGTCTCTCTGCTTGTTCCTTAGCCAACTGTTTCCTCAAACACCGTAAATAAACAACTTTAGGTTTAGGTTGTGAATCTTCTTCAAGGAAGAGTAATTTTATTATCATCTAAAATGTCATCAACACTTAAAAGTAGCACATCCAACACAAATACCGTTATCGGTGCATTTTCAACAAAATGCAATCTCTACTTCACCTCACATCATGAATTCTGCTTGCTTGACTTGTGTGCGATACAGTATGCCCCGGGCAACTCGGGGTTTTTGATTCCAAATGCATACATATAAGAAAATGACTCACAATTGAGATACATGAACATATTTATAAACTTGATACAATTAACTCTTTCTGCTCAACTTCCAAATATCCTACTTGAACTAAATGATCCTTTCAACAATATCTCAACTCTATTTTTACTCTCCATACAATGTGAGCATCATCACAGATGATTATTAATGAAAGAAACAACAAAAAGCCTAGATTTTCCATTTAGGTAATCTGATCCCTTGCCTATATCTGTACATGTCCCCTGATTCATCATTCAGCATCTTCTTTAGAACAATTGATTGAGGAATATCCAAGTTCCAACAGATTATTCAACTACCAGCAAGTCAGCAACACAAAATGAGACTCCAACACAAGAAACGAAACATTACTTTAGAAGATTCAATCATCATACAGACAAGAGAAGACCAAAATTAGAGAGAGAAAAAACCTTCTGGAGTTCTTTCTTAACCCTAATCTTCTTCTCCTCCTCCGTCTCCTCAATCCCAAGCTCTTTACTCTCCTCCTCCACCCTCCCCTGCAACTCCTCAGCTTTCTTTTCCAGCTCTTTCATCTCCTCCAACTCCTTCACTCTCTTCCTCATCCTCGCCTCCCAATTAAGCCCGTCCTCTTCCTCCTCCTCTCCGTTCCCGTTCTCCTCGTCGCTCGAATTCGAGTCGAATTCCACCTCGTTCACCTTCGAATTCACCTTCCCCCTAACCCCAGCCCTAGAGCTCCGGATCTCCCCATCGAATTCCGTTCCCTTGCTCGAAAACGAGGAGTAGCTGTTGGAATTACTCACGCTTGGCGGCGCCTCTCTCTTTGGCAAGTTCAGCACGGCATCGAACGGTACCGGCCGGTTCCTCCGCTCAACGATTATCGTCCGGCAAGATGCCGTGTCCGGTAGGAAAGCTAGGTTTCCAAGCACCACCGCCATGGTCTCCGGCGACTAGGAGAAAAATCTCACAGAGAGAGAGTCAGAGAGGGGCTGGTAATCGGAGGGAGGAGAGTGCAGCGCGGAGAATTAACTGGTGGAGATATTTTCTCCAGAGTGGCGATAAAAAGACAACTATACCACTGTGTGGGAATTCAATGATTCCTCTAGTATTTGAGTAACGAAACTGAGGGAGATTTTGGGGATTCGGGGGGTTTATGGAGGGTAGAATGGTCAGGAAAAGATGGGGGCGTTGCGTGGCCCTTTTGAGGAGCGAGGCGGGGGCGGGATTGCCGTACAACGGATGGTGATTGCAGCGCGCAAGTAAAGAAGAATCAAAAGGGTAAGAGAAGGTGGTTACGTTGTTTTGACCCCAAAAAAAATTGCATTTATTTTTTATTTTTGTAAAATTAAAAGAGTTAATCTTGATGTAGCTTGACTAACAAAACAAGCTACGAGTGTCTTCGGTTTGGGAAAATTAAGCTAAGTGACAAATATTTTGAGATTGGTAACGTTGCGTGATACAAATTTTGTAAGATTTCGTATAATAACACAAAAGTTATGATATTAAGTAGATTGGATCAAATTGTGACTGCTAACTTTTGTTAAGATTTAAACAAATAGAGTAATTATATTTATGGATTTATAGCTTTTGACAGTATGATCGATTATCCATCATCAGTGGCGGAGCCAGGATTCCGGACAGGGGGTGCTAAAAAAATTTCGTTACATATTTTTTTGGGTGTATACTTGATAAGAAGATTTTTGTAAAAAAAATATTGAAAAAACACTAAAATTGTTATTTTTAATGATTTTTTTTTGTATTTAAATAGTTGAGAGTAACAAAAAAAAATAGAAAGTAAAACAAATAAAAAGTTAAGGTGGTGGGATTTGAACCCAACACCTCTTGATTCTCCTTATTTTCTCCCTTCCTTTCCTAACCACAAAAATCATTAAAAAAGAAACATGAATGTGTTAAGTGTCTATGAGATCTCGAGAACTAGACATGCACCTAAGGCAGGAGGCAGTGGCGGAGCCAGAACCCGAAGAGGGTGGAGCACACCGGTGATAAACGACAATGAATAAAACGAACTCATACAACACATAACAATTTCAACACTACAAAATAGCGATAAAAAATAAAAGAGTTCACTAATACGAAAAATTCTTCATTGCTAATTAGAGTTTTATAATGAAATAGTTCAACTCGACAGGGGTAAATCCATTTTATGGATTTTCATACCCTAAAAATGTTAAATAATAATCTCATTATCAATGCGCTTGAAAATATCTTTTTCAACTAGCAGACAAAACTCTCAGAGAAAAAATCTTTTCTTATCTTGTTACGCAAATATGGCTTGATAATACTCATAGCAGAGAAAACTCTTTCCACTATAATTTTTGCAACCTGTAACACAATGAGACGATATATCAAATCAAAAGCTTTGTGAATTCCTACCTCGATTATCTTTTTAGAAACATCATTAATATCTTACAAAGTAGAAAATCTGACATTTTTCATCATTTAAACTTCCTTAATTTCTTATCTAATTGTCGAAATGAGTAATATAACCCCTCATTTTAAAGATCTCAAGATTTAAAGTGATTAATATACCTTCAATTTTCAAACGTTCATAACTTTTTACTCGGATATCGGATTAATGCGTATTATATATCAAAACGAAGCTATCGACGAGGAGAATACATATAGGGGGTTCGTCGGATGAGGGTGGGGGCACGTGCCTCCACATGCCCCCATTTGGATCCGTCTCTGGCAGGAGGCAGTATAACATGCAAAGTAGAAAATGGTTTTTCATCATTTGATGGATTTGCAATTCTAAACTAGTTTTACACGAGATCAAGAATTGGTAAATTGAAGGTGAGTTAGGTTAAGGATTATATCTTATGTGGTGATTGGGAGAAGATTGACCGTGCAACATATTTTCTTTGAATGTTCTTTCACTCGTGAAGTCACAAGAGAGGTCGCGATCCCGAGATAGAACATGGGTCCATGACACCATGCAAAGGGAAGAGGATGCTTGTGTTCCAAACAAAGCTACTCATCATCATTGCCATCATTTATTTTGTTTGGAGTGCTAGTAATAAACCGATACAAATGGCTTGAAAGAATGATGAGTTTGCTCGCATCATTGTTTGTAACTCGCATGTGCAGAGCTATGGAGGGCATAGATTTGTTCTATCCGTCGATAATTTCATTTTGGTATATTATATGCCTCAATTTGATAACCGAGTAAAAAGTTATGAATATTTCAAAATTAAACACAAATTAATTATTTCACATGTCTTTTAATAAATCACAATGTTTTTATATTTTACTTAACTTGATATTTTGGTAATATAATTCAACCCAAGAGTTTCGAAACAAGATGAGGTTATATTACTAAATTCGATAATTATACAAGAAATCATGCAAGTTTAAAGTTTGTATATCTTGTTACACGTTATTGCATGTTAAGAGAATAACATATTACATATTGACTTTGTATGTTTCAAACAATTTTTTTTATACAAAAAAATGTCGTTATAGAATAAAACGAAGAGTGACTCATTAATCTATCGAATAAAATAAACACTAGAGAAAACCCTAGGGCACACTGAGAGGCGATTTTCGGCGTAAGTTTCCTGACTTTCACCGCTCGCCTCCTCTCTCTCCGGTCAACGGCCGTGGGAACCTAGGTACTCCTGCCGTAGTCAGCGTGGGGGTCACCGGATCGGGATAGTCGTTGCTTAGATTTGGCTGCAGGTTTTCAAGGTAATTCGATCATGGAGATGGAAAGAGGTAGACGAGGGAACATGGTACTGACTTAGGAAGAAGAAAATTAAAGAGATCGCGATAGAGGCGAGAGGGATGAGGAAGGAGTTAGGGACGGGAGCACTGTCCTTGGTGGGGTCTGTCTTGCCCTCAAGCCCGTTCAACTCTTATGCCCTACAAGCAACCATGAAAGGGGCTTGGAGGCTGAAGAATGACTTTGGGTCCAGAGAGTTGCGAAGGAACCTGTTCATATTTCAATTTATGACGAGAGAGACAAAGAGAAGGTGCTTAAGGGAGACCTGTGGGCTTTCGATAAAGCACTGGTGGCGATGAAGGAACCCTGATTAGAGCAACCATCGAAGATCGTCTTTGATAAGGTACCTTTCTGGATTCGTGTTTAAGATCTCCCAATCACGATGATGAATGAAGAAACAGCACAAGCGGTGACCATCTGTTCGGAGGTGCGATTGAAATTGATAAGGAGGGGTTGAATGGATGTGCTAAATTTGTAAGGGTGCGTGTCTTGGTTGAAGTAGCAAAACCGTTGTGTAGGGGAGTGCTAATGAAAATCGATGGAAAAAGAATTTGGGTTGATATCAAATATGAAAGATTGCCAAACTTTTGCTATATGTGTGTTTGCTTGAACCATGTGGAGTCGGGATTGTGATAGAGATGTGCAGGTGGAGCATCACGAATATGGCGATTGGTTACGGGCTTCACCTTTCAGAAAAGAAACGGAGAAGATGTCAAGAGGCCGAGAAAGAGGGGAAGATGCAGGACATGGGAGCGGGAGAGAAATGAGAGTTGAGGGAGATAAAAGCAGTGCAGAGGAGGGGACTGGTGCGAGGAGGTCTCTACTGGACATCCTAGACGAAGAAAAAGAGGAAGAAGAGGGAGATGAGGCTCAAAAGAAGAGAGATGGAGTTGTTGAAACAATCCAAATGGGGACGGAGAGTGCGGAGTTCATGCGGGGGATATCTATAGGGAGTAATGAGATGAGGGTGAAGGAAAGAGAGCAAGGAGAGGGAGAGAAGGAAGTTGCCGGCATGAAGGGGAGAGAGGAGACGAATGGAATGAAAAAGGGGAAAGAAATAATAATAAGTGTGGAGGAAGTTCCTGTGAATAAGATGAGGGGTGAGGGGGAAAAGGATAAAGGAAAGAGCATATAGGATGGGAGAAGTGAGACTAAAAAATGGAAAAGGAGGGCAATGTTGGGTTTGACAATCGAGGAGGGTGCAGGAGGGATAGGGGAGAAGAGAAAAAACAACAAGGGGGAGGATGGGGAGTATGGTATGGGTGAGATGAATGAGGGGTGGAAGAGGCGCAAGCACAATGTCGATGTTTAAATGATTCATTCGGCGGGAGTGGGCATGAGCCCCTCTCGCCGAGCATTATGAGTCTGTTGAGCTACAATTGTCGAGGATTGGGGAAGGCTCGTGCAGCTGTGAGACTCGCCAACTTGGTGAGGAGGGAGGGCCCTAAAATCATGTTTCTAATGGAGACACGATGTCATAGGAATCGTATGGAGGAGGTGCGATGTCGATTGGGTTTTAAAAATTATTTCACTATTGATTCGGTAGGTAGATCGGGAGGCTTGTGCCTAATGTGGGAGGAGGGGATTGAGGTCTCCATTCAGACCTACACGAATCATTATATTGATGCATGGGTGGAGGAAGGGGAAAGGGAGAAATGGAGACTCACAAGCTTTTATGGGTGACCTAGGAGAGAGGAGAAACATCATTCTTGGACCTTGCTCCGACGGCTGACCCAAGAGCCTATAGGGGTTTGACTTTGCATGGGTGATTTTAACCAAGTCAATTGCTCTGATGACAAAATGGGGGGTGTGAGTCCCATAACGGAGGATATGAAGGGATTGAGGAAGACTCCACCTTGATTGTAAAATCTTAAGACACTAACTTGTAGGTTGTTTCTAAGGGTGATGAAAGACAAAAACAGTAAGGTTTGGTTTCAATGTCTTGAAACCATGACTAAAATGTTTGGTCATATACTATATCTCGTCTATGTGCTGATTTGTTAAGTGCAGGAAGTACTTCAAGGCCGAACCTTTGGGCCAAGATTATTTATGGGCCTTTCATTGGGCCATAAAAGAAATCATTTTGGATCGACCATATTCATATGTAAATATGTTCTCCTAACTTATACTATGTGGAAGATATTCCTTGTATTGTATTTCAGGAAAGTAAAGGAAGCTATATATGGGCAAGGGATAATCACGGCTCCATCAGATCTTCCACGTGTATATGCATGATCATGAAGAAGATTGCAGGTCATGGATTTGGAAAGAATGGATTTGGAAGAAATTCAAATTCGCTTGGGAAGAATTCAAATTCAAACGGCTCTCTCTCCCCCATCCTTGAAGGAGAACAACTATATATATATATATATATATATATATATATATATATATATATATATATATATAGAGAGAGAGAGAGAGAGAGAGAGAGAGAGAGAGAATAGGTATATTGTGCACACCCCTTAGGGTGTACTTTGTGTACAATTATGGACCCTTAGATTGATTGTGATGGATGGATGAGATTAAAAGGGGATTTATATATATATATATATATATATATATATATATATATATATATATATATATATATATATAGAGAGAGAGAGAGAGAGAGAGAGAGAGAGAGAGAGAGAGAGTAGGTATATTGTGCACACCCCTTAGGGTGTACTTTGTGCACAATTATGGACCCTTAGATTGATTGTGATGGATGGATGAGATTAAAAGGGGATTTTCTTTTTTTTTTTAATTAAATTCAAGTGGGTCCCGCACACAAGGTGTGGAAACCGTTCATACGCTCCTACCCCTGGCGTGTGGAATGTTGTACGGGAGAGATGGAAATTGTGAAGGGTTGAGATTTGAGTGCTTCCTCCACTGATCTTGTTTTTTTTTCCTGGTTCAGTTTGAGTTCTAGGTTTTGTTTTTTGCACGTGGTACATGATAATTTGGTTTCAACAAAATTGAATTTTTGATTATAATCTCAATGTCTGTTTGCAAAGCAGTTGCTTTACAATCTCAATGTCTGTTTGCAAATTTGAATTCCACAAATTGGAGTTTTAATTAACAGGGATGCACGCCGCCATTCATCCTCCTCTGTGTTGATTTGCTCTTCAGCCTTTTCCACTTCGTTTGTTGGGCTATTGGGGCGCCTCCATCCTCCCCGATGCGATCGCACCGAACCACGCCAGGCTCGTCCTCGATGCGATCTCCTCTATCCTCCCCTTCGATTCCGACCCGGTTGTCTCCGCCAAGCTCGACCAGATCGACTCACCGACATCAATGTCTATGATCCCGGCCGGCAGTCGTACAAGAGACTGCTCCCCATGCGCCTCCACCAGTGATGTTTGGCCTACCCGTTCTGCCTTTGATGGCTATTTATTGGCTCTTTTTTTTAGTGGGGTGGGTGGGTGGGGGGGTGGGTGACGGTGGTTTAGGTTTGGGTTTGTGTTAGAATCGGCAAAATCGGGTGGTTGGGTGGGTTTTCGAGATGTATAATTTTTTTTTTTTGTCAATTATTTAGACGTATGTGTCAAATTTTGGTTACTAATGGTAATGAGTTAGTAAATTATTCGGTGAAATCTGATTAGTTATTCACCAGAAAATGGAGTCTTCAGTTTGACAAACAACATAAAACAAAATATTATTCGATGATATGTAAGACATTATTAGGTTAAATATGATGTATTATTCTTATAAATTATAAGTATTATTTAGGAATTTGAACCTTATTTTATCTGAAATTGATAGACAAAAAACAAAACATTATTCGGTAGAATGTGACAAATTATTCAGTGAAATTGGTAAATTTATTCGGTAGAATATGAAATATTATTCAGTGGAATTGAAAAATTGTTTAAACCAACTAGTTATTCAATGAAATTGATAAATTTTTATATGAACTAGATAAAAAAAGATAATAGAACATTATTCGGTAGTATGTGAAACATTATTCAGTTAAAATGTTGATTTGAACTGGATGGAAAATATAGCATAACATTATTCGATAGCTTGTGAAACATTATTCAGTGTAATTGCCAAAATTTTAAACAAACGAAAACAGATAGTCTTACCGACGAATAACCCATTATCATTTATTTTTCACAAAACCATAATATCATGTATTTTTTTTTAAAAAAAAAATGCAAGAACAGGGGTATTTTATTTTTTTAAAAAATAAAGCAAGAATGGAGGTATAAAAATCCTTTCGGCAGTATCCATTTCATTTAATTAAAAAAAAAAAAAGCAAGAATGGATGTTCGTGGATACAGGGGATGGCCGGGATGCGAATGGAATTCAATGAAAGTTTAACCGTGAGGGAGGAGGTACACGCGCGGGCCAAGGGATACTGATTTTTGCATGTGGACCCCACGCTGAATTACATCAAAAATAAAAATAAAAATCCCTTTAATCTTGGCCATTTATCCCATCTTCATCAATGGTCAGGATTTGTGCACAAAGTACACTATAAGGGGTGTGCACTCTTGAACCACTCCCTATAAATATATATATATATATATATATATATATATATATATATATATATATATATATATATATATATGGGAGATATCTAATGAGAAGTGACATTTCGGTGAGAAGATGAGAAGTAAGCCTTATACCCCTTAGATTAAAATGATTTTTTTTATATGGATATAGGGGACATATCTAATGATAAATATATCAATGTTTTTTTAAAAAATATTTTTTATGCTATTTTTTTAGATGATGAATGAAAAAACTAATTTAAATTAGCATAAAAACCCTAAAATGAACCTTACATCACCATCTAGATAAATAGCGTAAAAAATAATTTTTTTAAAAAAACATTGACATATTTCTCATTAGACATGTCCCCTATATCCATATAAAAAAAATCATTTTAATCTAAGGGGTATAAGGCTTACTTCTCATCTTCTCACCGAAATATCACTTCTCATTAGATATCTCCCCTATATATATATATATATATATATATATATATATATATATATATATATATATATATAGGGTCGCGCTCCGGTGAAAACCAAAATTGCGGTAGAAACCCGTGAGGACCGGCTTTTTAGCTCGGTTCACTTGCTTTATAGCCCGGTTATGAATAGAACCGACATATAAAGTCACAAATTTTAGCCCGGTTCTGAATAAAATCGAGCTATAAAGTCACTATATAATTTTATAACATTAGCTTTTTAGCACGATTTTTCGGTTTGACCGAACTATAAAGTCATGTGTTATTTTAAAATTGGAGTTTTTAGCACGGATTTTAGGTTGAACCGAGTTGTAAAGTCACCGTGTGATTGAGGTTTTTAGCACGGGTTTCAAAAAAACCGAGATATAAAGTAGTCCTCACGGGTTTTTACCACAATTTGAGGTTTTCACCGGAGTCAATCCCTATATATATATATATATATATATATATATATATATATATATATATACACACGAGTGCAAGAAGATGATCTACAACAACTGAGCAAACATTCATTCCAAAACGATCAAGTCATCTTTGAGCTTTCGTCAATCTCGTTTCTCTTTTACGTTCTCACAAAGTCTAGTGTTGTTCTTTTTTTAGAGTTAAGGGAAACACATGCGCTTATTGTACAACTGAGCAAGCATTCATTCCAAAGCGATCAAGTCATCTTTGAGCATTCGCCATTCTCGTTTCTCTCTTACGTTCTCACAAAGTCTAATGTTGTTCTTTTTTTAAAGTTGAGGGAAACACAAGCGCTTATTGTACAAGTCATTCATTTTACATTAAGAGTATCATATACTCGATCTAAGACACACTCCGGTGTGTGGTGAGAGCTTTTATTTCACTTGTAAGGTTTAGTGCTAGAACAGAAGCGGTGAGGCTTTGTATAGAAGAAGGGTAGTTCTTCTAGAAAGTTCTAGGCTCAAGGGAAGTGAAATAAGAAGTGTTTGAATTCTACAGGTTGGATAACCCTAGTCGGGGACATAGGCCAAGTTCGTGCCGAACTTCGTTAACAATTTGTGGGTTCATCCTTTTATATTTTGCATTTACTTTATATCGTTCGATTTTACTTCGTCAAGTTTTGATAGTGATATCAAGGTCTTTACAAGTTGTTTTGAAAATCTTCTAAAGGTTTTGTTTTTCAAAAATCGAGCATACTCTATTCATCCCCCCTTCTCTTCTAGAGTATTATTCATCGTCTTACAGACTCTTCATGTTTCCTCAAACACTGCAAATAAACAACTTTAGGTTTAGGTTGTAAATCTTCTTCCTGGAAGAGTAATTTTATTATTATCTAAAACATCATCAACACTTAAAAGAAGCACATCCAACAAAAATACCGTTATCAGTGCATTGTCAACAAAACGCAATCTCTACTTCGCCTCGCATCATGAAACTTCTGCTTGCTTGACTTGTGTGTGATACAGTATGCCACGGGCAACTCGAGGTTTTGATTCCAAATGCATACATATAAGAAAATGACTCGCAATTGAGATACATGAACATATTTAAAAACTCAATACAAGTAACTCTATCCGCTCAACTTCCAAACATCCTACTTGGACTACTTGATCCTGCCAACAATGTCTCAACTCTATTTTTACTCTCCATACAATGTGAGCATCATCACAGATGATTATTAATGAAAGAAACAACAAAAAGCCTAGATTTTCCATTTAGGTTATCCGATCCTTTCCCGATATCTGTACATATCCTCTGATTCACCATTCAGCATCTTCTTTAGAACAATTGATTGAGGAATTTCCAAGTTCCAACATATTATTCAACTAGAAAAAACACTCTAAAATGTTTCCCCCCAAAAAAACCTAGCCGCCGCCTCCGGCCTCCTCTCCTGTTCATCCTCCTTCGGACCTTCACCATCTCAACCTGCATTTGGACCTCCAACCTCCACTCGTCGGCCTCCTTCAACGGCATGCACACACTCCCCACCGCACCTGACCCTCTTCCACTTTAACGTCGTCGGGTCCGGCCTCCTCGCCCTACTCCCGGCACTGTTGGGACCTTCGGCTCCGGCGCCGGCGGCCTGACAATTTTCGAATCCCCACTAGCCACTGCACCCATCCCAATTCCTCTCTAAAGCACCTCGCTCAACCCGCTCTACTCCTGGCGGTGTTGGGCCTATTGGCGCCGACGAGGTGTACTCCCATTCGTCGAAGTCCTCCTCTTCGACTCCTCCCCAACTCTTTCCTCTCCAATCTCTAGTCACCAGAAGATACTTGAAACCTAAAATCCGGCCACCAAATCTCACATGCAATCCACGCCGCTTTCAAGTCTCCGCTGTTGTCAAGCGGTCGCCACGATTCCCTCCTTCGGCGTCCCAGTTGGTTGTTGCACTCCCCAGGTCCTGGCTGTGGCGGCTCTCTTCGGCGTTGGTGAGTCGACCTCGTCGGCTTCCTGGCTGTTTGGGCATCCCCGTTTATCCGACACCCTTCTCGTCAACCCATTCTCCATCGTCACCCTTCCCTCCGACCACCAAGTCTCTGCTTTGTGGCCCCTTATCTGAATCTCTACCTCGATCATGCTTTCATCTATCACTCATCCTTTGCAAAATCTAAAGCCAACCCTTCCCACACAAATCTTTCTCCCAAAATTTTAGATCTAATTATTATTGCTCTCAATCAGTTAATTTTCAGGTCCGATTCATTGCATGCAACAGGTTTTTTGAAAGCTCGATGTCTTCCAAACCCGCCAACTCTCACTATCTCCGGTCACCACCTCCAATCTCGATTAAAATCATCTACTTCTTCAGCCTGCGTGTTAGCTATCTAAGTCCTCGAACCAAATCTCAAGTTGCAAAGGCTCGCCTCCCCAGATTTCAAGTTGCAAGGACTCTAATTCTAGCTACTTTAATTACAAGTTTATGTATTTGTAATCTTAACTTTTTTTCTTTTGACCGGCGACCCTCTGTGTAGGTTCTTCCAAGCCATCTTTTAATGGCTTCAAGATCGCTGTGTTGATCTACTTTTTGCCTACTATAAAAAAAAAATAGATTATTCAACTACCAGCAACACAAAATGAGATGCCAACACAATAAACGAAACATTACTTTAAAAGATTCAATCATCATACAGACAAGAGAATATTAAAATTAGAGAGAGAAAAAACCTTCTGGAGTTCTTTCTTAACCCTAATCTTTTTCTCCTCCTTTGTCTCCTCAATCCCGAGCTCTTTACTCTCTTCCTTCACCCTCCCCTGCAACTCCTCAACTTTCTTTTCCAGCTCCTTCATCTCCTCCAACCCCTTCACTCTCTTCTTCATCCCCGCCTCCCAATTAAGCTTGTCCTCTTCCTCCTCCTCCCCATTCCCGTTCTCCTCGTCGCTCGAATTCGAGTCGAATTCCACCTCATTCACCTTTGAATTCACCTTTCCCCTAACCCCAGTCCTAGAGCTCCGGATCTCCCCATGGAATTTTGATCCCTTGCTCGAAAACGAGGAGTAGCCATTGGATTACTCACGCTTGGCGGCGCCTCTCTTTTTGGCAAGTTCAGCACGGCATTGAACGACACCGGCCGGTTCCTCCGCTCAACGATTATCGTCCGGCAAGATGTCGTAACCGACAGGAAAGCTAGGTTTCCAAGCACCACCTCCATGGTCTCCGACGACTAGGAGAAAAATCTCAAAGAGAGAGAGAGAGAGAGAGAGAGAGAGAGAGAGAGAGAGAGAGAGTCAGAGAGGGGCTGGTAATCGGAGGGAGGAGAGTGCAACGCGGAGAATTAATTGGTGGAGATATTTTCTCCGAAGTGGAGCGAAAAGGCAACTATGCTCCTATGTGGGAATTCAATGATTCGAGTATTTGAATAACAAAACTAGAGATGGAAATCAACCCGCGGAGACCCGATCCATCCATTAATCCACCCCGAATCTATGGATGAAAACCCAAATAAATGGATAAATAAGTAGATGGATTAATGGATGATGAATCGGATCGGATATGAAGGAAGGGGTGTCCAATCCACCGCCCGATCCATCACTCGATCCACTAAAGTTTTTTTATTATTTGAACTTTGATCATATTTTTTATGCATCTTGTATATTATATGTAACTTGATTTGATAGTTAGTGTCTTTATTTTTGTGTAAGTTGATGAATGAGGAGTATTTTAAATTTAATATATTAAAATTTTATTTTTTTTATTAAGTTTTTTTTCTCTTTTGAAAATTACAGTGGATATTTACATGAATTTTCTCACCCATCTATTTCATCCGATCCACCTAATAACCCGCGGATGATGGATGGATCGGGTGTGGATGCAAGTGTTAGTGGATGATGGGTGGATCGGGTGGAGGAAATTTTTTAATGGATCGGGTGATGGAATAGGTATATCCATCCATAACCCGATCCATTTCCATCCCTAAACGAAACTAAGGGGTATTTTGGGGATTCGGTGGGTTTATGGAGGGTAGAATGGTCAGGAAAAGAGGGGGGCGTTGCGTGGCCCTTTTGAGGAGCGAGGCGGGGGCGGGATTGTCGTACAACGGATGGTGATTGCAGCGCGCAAGCAAAGAAGAATCAAAAGGGTAAGAAAAGGTGGTTACGTTGTTTTGACCAAAAAAAATTGAGTTTATTTTTATTTTTCTAAAATTAAAAGACTTATGTATGGGACGGAGTTAATAAATTGACTAAAATTATAAACAGGGTGAAATTTATAAACTATTGGTAAAAATAGTTAAAAATTTAAACAACAAGATAATCTCCGTATGGGGCGAAAAACAGTTTATTTGTAAAAAGTGGAGTTTATTTGGTTTTTATTAGGGGTATTGTGGTAATTTCAAACCAAATAAGATAAAAAAGAAGGGCTAAAATAGTAATTATGGAATATAAACCCCAAAATAAGCTTCAATCTGCAGCTTATTTTTAAACCCCTTTTTTTAGCTTATTATGGCTTATTTGTTGTTTACACACACCCTTTAAACCCATTTATTTTTTTAACAGCTAATAATTTCTATTTTTTACCGGTTTTTACCGGTGCCATACACACCCTTAATCTTGATGTAGCTTGACAAAAACAAGCTAAAATGCTATGTTTGAAAGCAGCTTTGAAGAGATTTTGGAGGTTAATTAAAATTTTAAGCTCTAAAGCTTTATGTTTGGAAGCAGCTTTGGCTCGAGGTTATGTAGTTGGATGTGGGGTTTATTTTCTCTGATTTTGAAAGTCGAGAGGGGTAACTTTGGAAGGTTATTTAATCAGGTTATGGAAATTTGTTCACTTTTACCCCTGCTCCTTTTTTCCCCTTTTTTCGGATCTGAAGGGTATTTTTGACTTGTCATCCACAATACCCACTTAAACCTTATACCCATCAATAGAGTTGGCAAGTCGGTCGTTCGGGTCGGGTTCGGGTCAGGCTTGCTCGGGTCGGGTCAATTCAGGTAAAATTTATGGGCGGGTATTGGTCGGGTCGGATATTGGTCGGGTCGGGTTCGGTCATAATGAATTTTAGATTGGTCGGGTTTCGGGTTAAGTCGGGTCATGCCCATTCGGGTTCGGGTAAAAGCGGGTCAGTCTCGTTCGGGTTTCGGGTCAAGAGGCGGGTCGGTCTCATTTGAGTTTCGAATTAATCAAAGTGGGTATAGCGGCATAGTTGGTTTGAGTTTTCGGTCGAATCATATTCGACCCGTTTGGAATTTGGATAATTAGGTTGGTTTTGACTCGATTGAATACTTAAATATGTAATTTACTTAGAATAAATGATTTTAACTCGGTTGAATACTTAAATATGTAATTTACTTAAAATAAATGATTTTGACTCGGTTGAATACTTGAATATGTAATTTTGACTCGGTTGAATACACTCATTGTTATTGACTCATCGGTTGTCGACCGATTTTCAAAAAAGTCATAATCGAAAATTCGATATTCGGCAACATCGTCCTTTTTTAAACATTTAAACCAATTGATTGGTGCTATAATTAAATCAAATTAATCGTACATTTAGGTTTTAACCTTATTTTAACTAGCAAGTTGCAAATGGACTTATTTGCTGATTGTTTTAAACTTATTTTAACTAGCAAGTTGCAAATGGATATTTTGTTGTGTTGTTAGTAGTTGTTGGAAGGATATGCTGTTGGGTTGCACGCTATATCATCTGCAACGATTAATGAACTTTTAACATTTCTAACTCGTAATATGTATCGATGTTTTGATTTGATGTATGACGGTTGACTTACTTGACTCATTGACTTATCTACTTACCTATTGATTTTACTTGGGTTCTTATTCATATGATAACAATTAACAAAAATAATTGGTGTTTTATATGTTAAAGTATAATCATAAACTTGTGTTAAAAAAAAACATTTAACATTCAAGTATTAAAATGTTGATATTAAATAACCATTTCAATTCAGATCGGGTCGGGTTGAGAGGCGGGTCGGGTTCAGAGTCGGGTCGGGTTTGGGTCGGGTTGGATTTATCTGTGTTCGGGTCTGTTTCGGGTCGGGTCAAGTTCGGGTCGCGTTCGGTCTCGGGTTCGGGTTATGAATGACTCCAGATTTTCGGGTCTCGGTCGGGTTCGGGTGAGTCGGGTCGGGTTTTCGGGTCGGGTCAGATTTTGCCAGCTCTACCCACCAAACATCAATCATCTTTTTCACAAGGTTATTTTTTTTTTAAAAAAAAATCTTCACTTCCCCCACTTCCCTAATATAGGAAATAAACTACACCTTCTAAAATAGACCCAACCCCTAAAAAAAACCTCAATTACAAAACACGCTCTTAGCGTCTTCAGTTTGGGAAAATTAAGCTAAGTGACAAATATTTTGAGATTGGTAACGTTGCGTGATACAAACTTTGTAAGATTTCGTAATAACACAAAAGTTATGATATTTAAGTAGATTGGATCAATTTGTGACTACTTATGAAATTTATATAATTCAAATAACAACTATGTTAAGATTTAAGCAAATAAAGTAATCATCATTTTATTTATGTTTATGGATTCATGACTTTAAACAGCGTGATTATGCAATCCATCGTGGATGATTTCACTAGGAGTATGGAACTTGATAATGTTTAGTTTAGACAACGGCTCAATATGACATCCTCGATGGATTCCTCAAGAAACATGAATGTACGTGTCAATGTCTATGAGACCTCGAGAACTAGACATGAACCTAAGGCATAAGATATTGTATAACCATTGGCGGATCCATGGGTCTCGGGGGTAAGTGTTTGGAGAACTGAGTCCTTAACGGATCTCAGAGGCCTACTCCTGTATATATATCAATGGGTGAAAACCCGAGGGTACAATGGTAACTGTACATGTATAAATAATATAATGCTAACATCCTCCCTCAGTCGCAGCTAGAGGTGAGCGAATAGCAAGACTGGAACGAAAAGAAGTAAAAAGAGGAGTAGGTAAGCCTTTTGTGAAAATGTCCGCATACTGATGTGCAGAAGGGACATGAAGAACTCGGACCTGGCCTAGGGCGACCTTCTCTCTGACGAAATGGATGTCAATTTCGATATGCTTCGTCCGTTGGTGCTGAACTGGGTTCGACGACAGGTAAACAGCGGAGACATTGTCGCAGTAGACCAGGGTAGCCGATCGAAGGGGAACCCGGAGTTCGCAGAGAAGGTTGCGGAGCCAGCAGGTCTCAGCGACGGCGTTGGCAACACCACGATACTCAGCCTCGGCACTCGAGCGGGAGATGGTGGCCTGACGCTTGGAGGACCACGAGACCAGATTGTCGCCCAGGTACACCGCGAAACCAGATGTAGAGCGTCGAGTTTCAGGACAACCCGCCCAGTCAGCGTCAGAATAGGCGGTGAGGGAGTCAAACCTGCTGCGAGCGAGATGTAAACCCATGTCAGAGGTGCCCTTGATGTACCTGATTATCCTCTTGAGCGCCTGAAGATGGTGCTCGCGGGGATCATGCATGTATAAGCAGATCTGCTGTACGGCGAAGGCAATGTCCGGTCTGGTGAATGTCAAATACTGGAGAGCACCGGCCAGACTGCGGTAGGCTGTAGGATCCTCAACCTTAGGACTGGAGGCAGCGTCGAGCTTGGACTTGCAGTCGACAGGGGTGGTGGCGGGTTTGCAAGACGTCATGCCGGCCTTGTCGACGATCTCAAGAGCGTACTTCTGCTGATGAAGGAACAGGGTAGTAGGAGTGCGTGACACAGAGACCCCAAGGAAGTAGCTCAGGGAACCGAGATCAGTCATGGCGAACTCTGATCGTAGCAGGGCCATCAGCCTGGACAGGAGCGATGTAGAGGAAGCAGTGAGCACGATGTCGTCAACGTACAGGAGAAGATAGGCAGTGTCAGACCCTGAGTGGAACACAAAAAGGGAGTGATCAGACTGACTGCCCTGAAATCCAATGCCAGTGAGGTACGTGGCGAACCGCTGATACCAGGCGCGAGGCGCCTGTTTCAACCCGTAGAGAGACTTCCGGAGAAGGCAGACGTGAGATGGGCGAGTGCGATCATAGAAGCCTGGCGGCTGATGCATATACACAGTCTCCTGAAGGTTGCCGTGAAGGAAGGCATTCTTGACGTCAAGCTGATGGATAGGCCAATCCTTAGTAAGGGCGATGCTCAGAACTGTGCGGATGGTAGCCGGTTTGACGACCGGGCTGAAAGTCTCATCACAGTCAACCCCAACCTCCTGTGACTTGCCGTTGACCACTAGCCGAGCCTTGTGTCGCTCTAGAGTTCCGTCTGACCTGTACTTATGCTTGAACAACCACATGCAGTTAATGATATTAGTGTCCCGAGGCCTTGGAACGAGGTCCCACGTGCCATTTTTAATAAGAGCACTAAACTCATCCATCATGGCGGCTTGCCAGTTCGGGTCCTGTAAGGCCTTGTGGGGTGATTTGGGGAGAGGAGATATGTCGGGAGACGGAGTGAGAAGGTTGTATTTTGGGTTGGGTTTGAAGATGCCGGACTGCGACCGGGTCTTCATGGAATGGGCGGGGGGTGCAATCGGAGGTTGGTGGGTAAGAGGGGTTGCCTGCTGAGGGGGAAAGACGGGGGCGGGGGGGTGCGGCGGGGGTGCGGCGGCCGCTGCCGGGGGGGTGTGCCCGCCGCAGGTGTTGCGGCGCCCGCCGCCAATCGATGGGGTGGTGCGGCGGGGGTGCGGCGGCCGCTGCCAGGGGGGGTGTGCCCGCCGCATGTGTTGCGGCGCCCGCCGCCAATCGATTTGGGTGGGGGTTTTGGGCGGGGGGTTGGTTCCGGATGATGCTTGTTGGAATAGGTGGCGTAGGAGGGGTGGGAATTCGTCGAAATTGGGTGGTGTGGGTGGGTTGGGGACAGCAGGGGTGGGTGGTGTGGCGAAGGGGAAGGTCTGTTCGTCGAAAATCACATGGCGCGAAGTGACAACCTGATTTGTATCCAAGCAAAGACAACGGTAGCCTCGATGGTGTGGGGAGATGCCCAAGAAGACACATTTAGTGGATCGTGGGGATAGCTTGTGAGGGGCGGTGGCACTCATGTTGGGAAAACAGAGACATCCAAACACTCTAATGTGATCGTAAGAGGGATAGCGCTTGTAGAGTGCCAAGGTTGGGATGGAGTTGCCAATGGCTTTGGATGGAAGTATATTGTGGAGATAGGTGGCCATGTGAAGCGCCTCAACCCAAAAGGGGAGTGGGAGAGAGGCGTGATGTAGGAGGGTTCTGGTTTTGTCATTGAGGGTGCGGAGAATGCGTTCCGCTTTGCCATTTTGTGGAGAGGTTTGGGGGCATGAGAAGCGGAGTGATATCCCATTTTGTTGACAAAAGGAGCGAACAAAATTGTTGTCGAACTCTCCTCCCATGTCGCACTGAATAGCCTTGATGGGCAAAGTGAATTGAGTGCGGACAAATGTGTGAAAATTGACAATGTGACTCTGTGTTTCCGATTTGTGACGTAGGGGGAAAACCCAAACAAAATTGGTGAAATCATCAAGGACAACCAAATAGTATCGAAAACCACTAGCACTTGAAATAGGAGATGTCCACAAATCACAATGCAAAAGATCAAAAGGTGCAAAAGTACTGGAATGAGAAATGCTAAAAGGGAGACGCTTGCTCTTGGCGATTCCACAGGAATTGCAAATGCCAGGCGCTTTATTACAAGAAATTAAATGACTAGTGCGGAGACATTGGAGGACGTGGTCGCCGGGATGGCCAAGACGGGCGTGCCACAAGTCAGAACGATGGGCGACGAAGGCGGTGGGGGCGGTGGGAGACTGTGGGCGAGCTTTGGTGATGGGGTAGAGGTCGCCAGAACTATTGCAGCGCATGATTGGGGTCCCCGTACGAAGATCCTTCACAAGAAAACCAAACGGGTCAAATTGGACAGCCACGTGATTATCGACGGTAAATTGACGAACAGAAATGAGGTTTTTAACAAGGTCAGGGGCAAGCAGGACTTTGTTGAGGCGTAGGGGTGGGGCATTGGGAAGGGTTGTGTAACCCGAACCGACAATTTTAAGAGACTCGCCGTTTCCGACATAAACAGACGGTAAAGTGCTCGAATTAAAAACAGTTTGTAGGTTACCTGGTGCGTTCGTCATGTGAGAGGAGGCCCCGGTATCCATGTACCAATTGTCGTCCGGCTGCTGAAGTCCCATGGTGGAGAAAGCGGCGGAGAGGTTGGTGTGCATGGGGTGCGCTGGAGGTTGTTGTGAAGCGTACATCGCCGGGGATGGGGTCCGCTGCTGTGGCGGACGCTGCGTGTAGGCCAACTCTGGCGGGGGGTATCCCACCCACGTCGGATAAGGGCAGGGCGGCGGAGCGGGGGACCACTGTTGCTGCGGGTACCACTGCCCTGGCGGCGGCCGCTGCATGTTGTTGCGGCCGCGACCGCGGCCACGACGGCCGTTGCTGTTGCCGCCTCTGTCGCGTCCTCCGCGCTGTTGGGGTTGTCTGGGTTGGGTGTTGGGAAGGGGGTCCGGG
Organism: Persicaria maculosa; assembly: GCA_963922045.1. Classification (NCBI taxonomy): domain Eukaryota; kingdom Viridiplantae; phylum Streptophyta; class Magnoliopsida; order Caryophyllales; family Polygonaceae; genus Persicaria; species Persicaria maculosa. The sequence continues at coordinate 14,517,902 of OY998256.1, forward strand.
GCTATGAAATCCTTGGAGGAAACAAGAACATGGGAAGGGCCCTGCGGGCGTCCCTGACGGCTCTCCTCCCTGGAGAGCATGCTACGAGCCACCATGAAGGTCGGAAGTGGCGATGTGTTGCTAATCATGCCACCGACGACATCAAATTTGGTGGAAAGGCCTTTGATAAGTTGAAGAACAAGGCGTTCTTCGCTAACTTTGTGCCCAACATCGCCTAGTTGATCAGCGATGGCTTTGATGGCGAGGCAGTAGTCAGAGACGGTGGAGAAGCTTTCCTGACGGGTGTTGATGAGCTTGCCCTCAAGATCCGCTGCCCTAGCGGATTGATTGTCATGGAAGAGGCCCTTTATGCGGAGCCAGACATCACGGGCGGTAGAGTTTGGTTGGAGGACGGTAATCAGGACGTCCTCAGAGATGGTGGCATAGATCCATCCAAGAACGATGGAGTCAAGACGGTTCCAGAGGGGCTCGGGGACATCAGTCGGACGATCAGAGCCGTCGATGTGGGGGATGACGTCGTGAGCCTTACATGCGGTTTGGAAGAGCTCCGCCCATGTGTGGTATTGGACCTTTTTAAGATCTAGGGTTAGGGGAATTTGATTTTTGATGTTGGTGACGGATTGAGCGGAGTGAAAGGGGTTTTGTGGTGGTGGTGGAGGGTTAGGGTTGGGTGGAATAGGGTTAGGGTTGATTGGGTTGATAATCTCGTCGGTAGACATCGAGAAGGGGTGGGAAATTGCGGCGGAAGGGGGGAAAGGAGGGACCAGGGGGCGGCGGCGGCGGTTGCAGGGAGCGGCGGCGGCGGCAAGGGGGGGCGGCGGCAGCAGGGGGGGCGGCGGCGGCTGGCTGGCGGCGGCGGCTAGGGAGCGGCGGCGGCTAGGGCGTGGCGGCGGCGGCTTGGGCTGCGGCGGCGTGGATCGTTAGGTGTGAAACAAAAAATTAGGGTTTCACACAAAAGCTTGATACCATGTAAGTGTTTGGAGAACTGAGTCCTTAACGGATCTCAGAGGCCTACTCTTGTATATATATCAATGGGTGAAAACCCGAGGGTACAATGGTAACTGTACATGTATAAATAATATAATGCTAACATCGGGGTGGCTGAAGTCCCCCTCGCTCGGAAAAAAATGTAAAAAAAAAATTGAGACTTTTTTGGTATTTTTTACTAATTTTTTAGATAAAAGAATGTAAAAAAATTAATGAATAACTAAGACAGCTAAACTTAATTGGGAATGAGAAGGCTTAGGATTTATTAGCTTGAGGTCATGAGTTCAAATCTCATTAGCCAAAAGAATTCTTCTACTAATTAAAAATATCTAATTAACTAACAAATTTAAAGTCCTCTCAAATATATTTTAACAAAAATATTATTTTCTATATATAGATATAAAACCAATTCTTTTTTTTTCATTTCTTATTTTTCTTTATTTTTTCCATGAAAATGTCTATTTAATTACAAATTTAAAATTTTTCTAATATATTTAAACAAAAAAAAAAATTCATACATACATGAAAAAAAAATAAAATTTGTCTCCCCTAAAATAAATTCTGGATTCGTCACTCTGTATAACACGCAAAGGAGATAAGGCTTTTTCATCATCTGACTTGCAATTCTAAACAAGTTTTACACGAGATCAAGAATTTGTAAATCAAAGGTGAGTTAGGTTAAGGATTATATATTATGTGTGATTGGGAGAAGAGTAGGGTTGTACCAACTTAATTGGTTATCAATTAAGTTAGTTGGTACGTGTTGGTAATGATATTTTATCATGTTTTGGGTGTTGATGAAAAAAGCATATAAATAATCAAAGATAATACAGCTTAAATAAAATTTAAAATTTATAAGTAGCAACAACATAAATACTTAAATTGTTCATACATTTAAGTACAAAAGCAATATAAAAATTTAAATAGTCCCGATAATATTCAAAATAAAATGTCCACTAGCTTACGAATAAAGTTTAGGTTTTAGTCTGAAATGAAGCCGAGTTAGTATTCCTTCCTTGATTAAAAACAATTTATAAAAATAACAAATATAAAAAGAAATCAAGTTAATAGGTAATACTAGACTTGTCAAACGGGTCATTCGGGTCGGGTTCGAGTCGGGTCACTTCGGGTCTCGGGTAAAACGGGTTTCGGGTTTTTCAGGTTGACTCAAAATCGGGTTTGACCGGGTTTCGGGTCGATTTCGGGTTTGTCAATTTTTTCTTTTTTAAATTAAAAAAATCATGATTTGATAATTTTGTGATAAATTTTAATTATATATAAAAAATAATTATATATAATTATAAATCAACCGGGTCAAAATTACCGGGTCAATCGGGTCACCGGGTCGAAACCCAGATTACTCGGAAAATTTTGGGTTTTTCAGGTTTGGGTCGGAAAAAAAAAATTCGGGTCGAAATTTCCGGGTTCGGGTCGAAAATTTTTCGGGTCGGTCGGGTCGGGTTGTGTTTTGACAAGTCTAGATAATACTAGTATCAAAAACAAAATCACAAATAAAAAAGAAATAGGTAATACAGAGTACTTATTAACTTGAATAACAAACAACAAGTCTAAGAACCAAAAAAAAATACTCCAACTTAATGTAATCTTAAAACAATTAAAATATAATTTAAAAAAAAAACTAAATGTATATTGGTAGTAGTTGGTTGGTAACTACCGTACCAACCAATTGCAAATCGGTTGGTAATAGTAATCCTAACTTTTTCATTTCGATTATCATTACCGTACCGACTTCTGACAATTGGTTTGATATACCAAACCAATTAAATTAGTTAGGGCACATGTTGGTATGATTTTCGTGGGAAATTTTCCCTAGCCCTGGAGAAGACCGTGCAACATATTTTCTTTGAATGTCCTTTCACTCGTGAAGTCACAAGAGAGGTCCTGGACCATGACACCATGCAAGGGAAGAAGATGCTTGTGTTCCAAACAAAGCTACTCATCATCATGTATTGCCATAATTTATTTTGTTTAGAGAGTGCTAGTAATAAACCGATACAAATGGCTTGAAAGAATGATGAGTTTGCTCGCATCATTGTAACTCGCATGGGCAGAGCTAGGGAGGGCATAGATTTGTTCTACTCGTCGATAGTTTTGTTTTGATATATTATATTCCTCAATTCGATAACCGAGTAAAAGTTATGAATATTTCAAAATTAAACACAAATTAATTATTTAAAATGTCTTTTAATAAATCACAATGTTTTATATTTTACTTAACTTGATATTTTGGTAATATAATTTAACCCAAGAGTTTCGAAACAAGATGAGGTTATGTTACTAAATTCGATAATTATACAAAGAATTATACAAGTTTAAAATTTGTATATCTTGTTACTCGTTATTGCATGTTAAGAGAATAACAGATTACATATTGACTTTGTATGTTTCAAGCGATTTCTTTTTAGACAAAAAAACGTCGTTATAGAATAAAACGAAGAGTGACTCATTAATCTATCGAACAGAAGACGCGATATAGCAGACGAATTGCAAAGGCAAGGCAGACCGACGGGAATTGGTAACTTCCGAGGGGCGACGACGGGTGTCAGAGGGGCGGCGGCGATGGCATAACAAGGCGGATCTGGTGGCTGCGGTTGTTCTTGGGGAGAGGGGGTGGCGGTTGTGGATTGCTGCTCTCCAGGATTGAAATTGGCTCCAGATTTGACATCGGGTGGGGTTCTCTGGCTAATGGATTCGGAATTGGCTCTGGATTTGACATCGGCTGGGATTATAGGGTTAATGGAATCGGAATTGGCTCCGTGTTGTTCGGGAAGAAGGGGACGTCAGACAAACCCCTTTAACACACACGAATCGGGATGGACGAGAAATGTAAACCAGAGAGCCAAACTCAAGCAACCTAAACCAACAATGAGACACAAACCGAAGATAAAATAACCAAACACAAAGAACACCAAATTTACGTGGAAAACTCCAAAATGGGGAAAAACCACGGGAGCCAGAAACTTCCACTATATCAACAATAACAAGTGGGTACAATCTTCCCTAGACAAGGCTAGAGACATACAACACCATCATCAAGCATCAATAAGCTTGGCCAAATCTCCAATTTTCATCACCCAATTGGTGGAAATCAACAAAATCCAAGATAGGACACTAACAAAGGGGATATGAGATTGGAGGCTCAAAACGACTATCCAACCGTACAAAATGAAGCCTATGATGAGATGAACAACATACCAGAAAATTGTCCAATCGGAGGTCGTTTGGTCGTCGATCGGGGCACTTCAAGATAGGCTGAACATATGCATACGAATTTCACTCCAAGTCTCTCTCTTTTCTCCCTTTCTCACGACCAGTTAAAGTGGGGTTGGGCGGCGTCTGAAGCGGGCGCGACCAGTTAAAGTGCGACTATCGATCAAGGAGATGACCTTCCCGAACTTGTAGGCTACGAGATCGGCAAGAGACCGGTAATTATCGATTGAAATGGTGTTCTTGTTGATTTGGAGGTTGGTGGTGGTGGGAGAAGATTCGGATAAGCTTTTCGAGGCTGTCGAGGCCGGCAACGGCGACTCCGTGGACGACATTCTCCTTCATGGGTCCCTGCGCCGCCGCCCCTCTGACACCAGTCGCCGCCCCTCAGGAGTTACCAGTTCCCGTCGGTCTGCCTTCACAAATGTTAGTTTTTATGAAATGTCTCCACAAAAGTTGTTAAAATTACAATAGTCACTTGCCTATAAATTTAAAACACAATTATTAGACAAATTCAAACTTGTAGGCGCGAGGCAAAATATTTCGAAACCTCAGGGTTACCAGGCGAAATGTCTGAAACCTTTGTTTACCACGCGAAATACGCGAAACCTTAAGGTTATTAGGCGAAATTTCCGATTATTTTTTTAATTTATTTTTTATATACTTTGAGTACTTATTGATACTCTGCAATAAATATCAAATTATATAAAAAATAATATTTTATAGAGTTTTTCGCTCATTAAAAAACGTACTGAAAAGTGAAAAGACATGCATTATGAAATGGAGGAAGTAATTCAAAATCACTTGTAATTCAAATTCGATAATCGTCCAAGTTAGATTTGTATGTTGATAATTATAGCAAATCGTCAAATGTTTTTAGTGTGAATGAAATTGACTGCACATTTAATTTAATGTGATTCCGGACAATCGGAAAATTCAGAATTCTGTACGTTAAAGTAACGGGCGTGGCTGATAGTGGTAAGCCCAGTTTCCAGTCAATTCTCACCACAGATACTCTAATAAAATCAGCAAAATAAAAATAAAAAACAAAATAAAATCAGCTTCCCTTAAAAACCTACCCAATCTCCGAATTGCTCTCCTCCTTCAAATTCATCAATGGCGCTCTCTCTCTCCAACCCCCTACCTCGTCTTCTCTCTCCCCATCTCCCTCCCGTCCGCCCTCTCACCAACCCCGTCCTCCTCCTCCTCCCTCCTGCATCTCCTTCTCCAATCTCCCCCGGAATATGTCGCCGCCGTCGCCTGTTCGCCGCGAAGTGCACCCCCGTTGATGGATTTTACTCCCAAAATGGCCCCGGGAGAACGGAATCGAAGGCAATTGGAGAAGAGGATAAGCTTTCGAGGCTCCTCCAGTTTCTTCGGGAGATTCTCCCCGGCGGCAGCTGGTGGAATCTCTCCGATCGGAGCGTTGATGTCGTTGTCGGCGCCAAGCCTGTCACCGTCTGGCTCGCGCTTCGCCGGATATGGGAGCTGGTTTCCGGCGATCGTTGGGTCATTTTTGTCGCCTTCTCCTCCCTCGCGCTCGCCGCGGTATGTCTATTTCAGTGCTTGCAGGAACTCACATTTTGCTTTTGAATTTGAGGAGGAGAGATCGGATTAGAGCGTTGGTTGCGAGTTTTAAATATTTGGCATTAGTGTTTCAGGTTGCAGAAATTTCCATACCGCACTTCTTGACAGCGTCCATCTTTTCCGCTCAAAGCGCTGAACTTGTAGTCTTCAGGCGGAATGTGGTGCTCTTGGTTCTGTTTTGTGCTGCTTCAGCAATATGCAGGTCAAAATCTTGTATGGTCATTGCTCCCTCTACTCCATCTCTAGTCAAAGAAAATGATCAACTGTTGGTTTCATGCTTACTTGAAAACTGTACCTAACATACTACAGTTTGCATTTATATAAAATCTTGTATGAATATTTTGCTTGCAAATCTGTTGATGGATTTTATGCTGCTCAATGCCCATCAAAATCATTAGCATAACATGAATTCCTGAAGCCGTGTCTGTTTTATTTGTCCTCAGTGGTCTTCGGGGATGTTTTTTCAGCATTGCAAACATGATCCTTGTAAGTCCATTTTTCAATTGATTTTGAAGAGATTTAGTGCATGCTATGGCTTAGTGGTTTACACTTAATGTTCTGTCATCCCCTAGCTGGGCTGTTCATCTAATTCTCTTTCTAAACCATTTCCTATATGTTGAGAATCATCCCAGCCCTTATTCAGTGGCACCCTACTGGCCAACTCTTTATCCAGATGAACAAGCTGTTCTATTTCTGGCTGGCTTTTATCCTAAAATTAATTCGCAGACCATCTATGTTCGGTATGTGGTTCATGAATGGAGGTTGCATCAATCATTGAGTTAAACTGGACTGCCTTTGGATTTTAGAGTAGATCGACCTTTAGGTGAAACAGTCTGTTGCATAATTGTTTATGACTCTGCCTTTTATGCAGGTTAAGAGAATGAGGGAAACTCTATACTCTTCTCTTCTACTACAGGTTGGTATTTCACGAATTAGAATTTGCAAGATAATTAGAAGCTACTAAAAAATAATGTATTGGACCTTCTTTATGTGATTGATCTGTCTTTATTTTCCTTGGATCATATTATGTGCAGGACATATCCTTTTTTGACAACACAACAGTTGGTGACCTTACAAGCAGGCTTGGGGCAGACTGCCAGCAAGTATCACGGGTTATAGGAAATGATCTTAATCTGATATCACGCAATCTTCTACAGGTTTCACTCTCTTTTATTGCGCTGGTTCTACGCTCATACTTCTTACAGTAGTTGCTTTGCAGAACTTGTACATAATATTCTTTACAATTCTTTAACAGGGCATGGGTTCCTTGGTCTACCTCCTGATTTTGTCATGGCCACTTGGCTTATCCACCTTGGTGATATGCATCACTCTCTTTGCTATTATGACAATCTATGGCCAGTAAGAATACATTTTATACGCAATTGATGAATCCATGCTTTCTCATTTTTGAAGATTCCAATATCAACTTTTGCCTGTAAAAAACAATTTTCGCTGTTTACGGCTTACGAGAATATTGATTTATCATTTCTGTCCTATAGGTACCAGAAGACAGCAGCAAAGTTAACGCAAGAATATACTGCTTCTTCCAACGAAGTAATATCTGATAGCCCAACTACTGACTAAAAAATTATTTGTTGCTGATTGTGGTAAAAATAGTACTCTTTTATTGTAGGTGGCTCAAGAGACGATGTCTTTGATTCGAACTGTTCGGGTTTATGGTACTAAGGAGCAAGAATTCGATAGGTAAGTCATGTGATAGATTGAAAGTTATATCATATACAGAATTGCAGAGGGTAATGTTGGATTCGGGGTGATAGGTACAAGTCATGGCTGGAAAAGTTAGCAGATATAAGCTTGCGGCAAAGTACTGCATATGGATTTTGGAACCTATCCTTTAACATGCTGTACCACTCAACCCAGGTAAGGAATTAATACATTAGCAAGATTTTCATTCTTGAATCTTAACTTGTACCTCAAAACACACAATTCAATTTTCTTTCCAAAGCTGATTCCTCCCTGGAACGGGGATATCCCTCTTACCCTTGAACGTTCTTCTGATAAAAATAATTGATGTTTGATTTGTCTTGGAGAGGCTTCAATGTGACATTGCTTGTCATTATGTGGTTCTATGGTTTGTGCATATTTTATCCATGTTAACATGTGTTTGTGCTTATGGAAATTGACTACTTCTTAGATTTATTAGGACTAAACAAGGCTATTAATTTTAGGGGTATTTGTTGATTGATACATGATACAGATTCCTTTTAAACTTTGTGGTTGAAAACTAGGGGCTTCATTCTTTGAAAATAAACTCTTTGTTAAAAGTTACAAGCTGACTGATATCATTGCTTTAGGTGATTGCTGTGCTGATAGGAGGAATGTCTATTCTGTCTGGTCATCTTACAGCGGAGCAGCTTACAAAATTTGTCTTGTACAGTGAATGGCTAATTTATTCAACCTGGTGGGTTGGAGACAATGTGTCAAATTTGATGCAGTCTGTTGGGGCAAGTGAGAAAGTATTCCAGTTGATGGATCTCTTGCCTAGTTCTCAGTTCAGTTCTGGAGGTACTTGATTTAGATTCTAGTTTTTTCAGAGTTGCATTTATAAATGCTCATACCACTTTTGTTGCTTATGTGGAAGTATCTTCAAATTAATGTGACCGTTCTTTTCTTTTTAGATTTGTGCAGTTGTCTCGTTTTAGCCATTTAAATCTGCTATTTTCTTTTTCATTTTTCCTGATTCGACAAAGCATCTTTTGTTTCTTAGCTTAGTTATTTTTTCCTATCTTAGAAAGTCACCGAATTTTGAGCATTAAATTTTGTGCAAACATGTGAGACAATCTTCTACCTTGCATTGAAGTTGCACTTTGGTATTTGATTGCTGGTACTTGTTTTTTTACCTAATTGCCTATTTGATGCTTTTGGTTCAGAAAATAATGTGTCCAGTCAATGACTTTGACAGGGAGAGTTGTTGTAAAGCTGAGCAAACTTGTCTGCATGCAAAGAAACCATAGCTAGGCTTTGTTGTAAAACTGATCGAAATTTGCTTTTTCATTTTTAACTTGATTGAGGGCAAGATCAGATCACACTATTGTTTTAGTTTTCCAGTATGTCCCAATAAGGCAATAATGTCTGTCTGCTTGTACACCTAGGCTTCTATGATGCGAGGTTAAATGCATTTTATAAAATTTGTCAGATCTGATCAGGCTATTTTGTTGCTGATAGTGATTTTTTCATCCTTGTTCCTTTGCTTCTTTTGGTTGCTATGAGTTCTCTCTTATTGATCTGTTTTTCTGGCTGTTTCTTGATGTCTCTGTAGCATCTTCCCTGTTTATCAGATCACTAAGCTTAATATACGTTTCTTCTTTTTATGGGTCGTATGATGCAGGACTAAAATTGGCAACACTGAGAGGGCATATTAACTTTGCAAACGTGTCCTTTTATTATCCTTCAAGAGATACAGTATGCCAATTTCTCTTGATACTGAAGATTTTTTTTCCTGTCAATCTAGGTTTATATTTACCCCCTTCATTTTTATGCCTCGGATCATTTATTTATGTTCCACTTAAAATGAATATGACATATTTTTCTCCCAAGGTTGACTTCTTATCCTAGAACTTCATTGTAGCCAGCATCATCTGTGAAGCTGATAATAAATCTTACTCTCAATTCAACAGGTACCTGTGCTGCAAAATGTAAATATTTCAGTTCATCCGAATGAAGTTGTTGCAATTGTAAGAGACTGCTACAATATAGTTATAACAGATGCAAGTATAGTCGTGTGCTGACACTAGTTTTTTAATCAGGTTGGGCTCAGTGGTAGTGGAAAAAGTACACTTGTGAGCCTTCTACTTCGTCTTTATGAGCCAACGAATGGTCAGGTGTGCAATTCTCATCATTTTATTGAATTATTTCTTATTTTAAGTTTTATTTCTTTCTGTGATTCATTCATATTAATATGCACAGATCCTGGTTGATGGTATCCCTCTGAAAGATTTGGACGTCAAGTGGTTCAGAGAGCAAGTTGGATTTGTAGGCCAGGTCATTATACTTGATTACACCCTTCAATGATGTGAATCTAGCTTTCTAGACCTGTTTTACTTAAATTAAATCTTTTAGCAGGAGCCTAAACTTTTCAGAATGGATGTGAGTTCAAACATAAAATACGGATGCTCTCGGGCTGTCAGCCAAAAGGAGGTGGAATGGGCTGCCAAGCAGGCTTTTGCTCATGACTTCATCTCTTCCCTTCCTAATGGCTACAACACACTTGTTGATGACGATCTGCTAAGTGGGGGACAAAAACAACGAATTGCCATTGCTCGGGCTATCCTCAGGGACCCAACCATTTTGATCTTTGATGAAGCTACTAGTGCCTTGGATGCAGAGAGTGAGCACAATGTCAAGGTTTGGATTAGGAAGTCATATAGAAAAGGATGAAAAGATGTACACTACTTTATAAAACACGAATCTTTAGCTATAAAGTTTGATCCCTTTAATTGCATTTTCAATTTCATTGTGCAGGGTGTTCTTCGTGCGGTGAGAAATGACTCGCAAGCAAGGCGGAGTGTTATTATAATTGCTCACAGGTGAGTGTGTGCTAAATTCAAACTTGGGAAGGAAAAACATCTCCATACTTAATTATTCACCTTGATTCATTTCTGTAATTGTTGTAGGCTCTCCACCATTCAAGCTGCTGACAGAATAGTTGTGATGGACGGTGGCCATGTTGTAGAGGTAAATTGCCTGATCAAGACAGTCATTCTTTTGTCAGATTTTCTTTTTTGGGAAATATCAGAAAACAACCTTTTAGGCCCTTTTACACAAAACCACCCCTGCAAAAGAGCCTAATACAAATCTGTATCTTGTTCCTGTTCGTAGACCGGAAACCATAAGGAGCTTCTCCTGAAGGATGGTTTGTATGCGCGACTGACAAGAAGACAAGCTGATGCTGTGGCATGATTATGAATTGTGATTATGTGATCCTGCTTTTCGCGGCAACTTCTCTGCAGTACGACATACGGGTCTACCCCAACAACCAAACCTAACAGATCTTTTTCGAGCTGACTTTGATATATTCTCCCAAAGGCAAGCTCCTCAGAAGCAAGGCTGATGCAAAGGTTAATCTTAAGGCCTCTTCATGGAAGATGAACCACTGGTTTTTTCGCTGCAGCCATACGTCTTGCTTTCGGATTCATTTCCAATTGCAGCTATATAGTATCTTCGGGTAAATGTGAGCTGTTTTTACCCTTTTTCTTTTGGGTATTATTCAAGATCAATATCAATGTGTACTTACATGCCTCTTAGATTATTTATCATTTTTTATATCTGAATTCAGATATCTGTTTGTACAACTCTATGACTCTTAGCTTTAATATATAAAATTACCCTATTGTTCCTCTTGTGCATTCTATTATGAGATGGTAACTGCTTGTACCTTAAAATGCAGTCCTGCTAAAAGACTTGTTAGCCATCTGCTAGCCCAACTTATCGACGGCAGCATGGCTATTTTTGATGCAGGATACAATATTAAACAATAAAAAGGGGAAAAGGTCCAAATTTTAAGATATAAGCATTTAATTTCACAATTTTTTTTGGTTGTAATTTTGTGAGTTTGTTGCACATCAAGACCATTTCTGAAACATGTTTTAAGTTCAGCAAACTCTTCAAGTTTTTGTACTATAAATTTATGAAGAAAAAAAAGAGCAGAGGGTAAAAAGGTGTGCTGCCCATGCCGGTGTGCAATTGTGCCTAAACAATGTGGGCCCACAATAGTTGTTGACTTTGTCGGGCCTGTCGGCTGCATCATTCCATTTTTACCAATAGATTCTCTGACTAACACAGTGAATCCAAATCTCCATTTCTAAAGAATAAGAAAAAAACTCACCGAATTCAACCAGTTCAAAAGTCAATGCCTTACAGGTTTGGAAAGGGGGAAAAAGGGAGCCTTTAATGGAGGTGCACCGGAATGACGTGCTGAAGCCTCAATTCCACATGCTTATCATCTCCCTTCACCTCCTCCTGCATTGTTTTCCATCTGCTAAATGGTGGGTGATTTTGCACTTTCAGTTCACCTTTACCTCCATTTTCGCTCACCCATTTCCTTCAAAAGCTGCCCCTTTCCTTCAATTTCACAAAATTCAACTTCAAACCCATCTGGGTTTTCCTGATGATGGCCTTTTCTTATCTTCTTCCCTCATTCAGCCCCAAAAAGGTCAGTTGTGGTGATCTGATTTTGGAAACCCTTGTTTTTGCTACATGCTTATTTGCAGTTGAAATTATCTGACCTTTTGATCTCACAGGTGTCCAAGTTGGGGTTATGGGCAATGTGGTTATCTGGGTTTCTGTTGATTGTTCTCTCCTTCTACTCAATTCAGCTTCTACCTCCCTTCAAAGAAGTGCTGGCAATGCCATATCTTGGTGACAGGGGTTTTGATCATTTGGGAAACCCCACTATCATAATGTTTACTGTTCCCAGACCCTTTAATGGCTCAATTGGGTCCAAGCAGGTTGTTGCTATTAGTTCATGGCTTGGTTTATCGCCTCTTGTGTCTGTGGTTTTATTTGGCAGTGACCCATCTCTTCAATCTCTTGCTGGTAAATTGGGCTCTCGTGTTCTGGTCGAACGCAATATCGATTTCTCGTAAGTGGGCTAATCTCCTTTCCATGTTGATGTAACTGATTGCAACTGAATGATTGATATTGCTTCAGACATTGTTATTAAATATGGGAGAATTGTTGCTAATCATAGCAACTAGAAGAAACACATATAAATGGCTGGTTTTCTTATACTTTTTTTCTACTCTCTAGATTCACTGGCACCCCTTTCTTCCATTCCATAGTGACAAGAGCACAGGCGTTTTCTTCAGATATCGCTGTCCTTGTTGACCCTGAAACCATTCTCCTATCAGACTTTATTTCCACTTTAACATATGCTCATCAGCTTGATCAGGATTGGTTCCTTATTGCTTCACCTAGAAGGATCTCTCACTTCCCTTTTAGCTTAGAAGAAGGGGGGAAGCACTGGCTGAGAAAGGACCGTAAAAGGGTCAAATCGAAAAAGGTATTTAGGATAACTCACTTAGAAAAATCAATCCAATGCTCATATGATATGTTGACACAAAATGATTGTAAATGTCTATTGTTTTTTAGTTGCAGGATATGATCTCCCACAATGGGCAGTGGGACTGCTCTGATGGGAGGATGCTAATGGCGTGGAATCACGGGGATCTGCCTTTACATATGGGAGTCATTCCTCCTTTCTTGTATGGGAGAGGTCTGCACAACTACTGGTTCATCAATGAAGTTTTCCATTCTAAATATAGGTTTGTTACTGATGCAAGTCGGGCAATTTCAAGCTTTTACTTGATTGATTCGGGCTATGATGACAATGAGCTAGAGAAGCAAAGTTGGGAACATGATGGGAACCGTTATCTTGGGCAAAACTACGGCTTGTTGAATTTCCGAGAAGCTAATTTCTCCGATTTTGTGAAGCTCGTCCATTGTCATGGCAAGTTTATATTCACAAATTCAGTATTAGAAACTGTTTATTCATTTGGAGACCAGCGATCTAGTAGAATGTGGAAGCAAAGGGAATTGCATTTTAGGAAGGAGAAGAGAATAGCGAATTGTCTCTCTGGTTTAAAATCGGCAGCTGGGTTAATGGGCTGCTCTACGAAGATCAACTTGAACCATTCGGTTCCAATCCAGCTTCCATTTGGCTTGGAATGGAGTCTTCAACTTGTTGCCGATAAGAATAAAACCGTTGTTCTTGCTGTTGCTGGATATAGCTACAAAGACATGCTTATGAGCTGGGTCTGCAGATTACGCAGCCTTCAGATTACTAATTTTCTCGTTTGTGCTCTTGATGATGACACTTATCAGTTCTCCGTCCTGCAGGTAAATCATGTATACAATTTTCTTTTTGTTGTTTTTCTTTCATCGTCCTTACCTTTTTCTGATTGGAACAATTCATACTCCGCTTGCAGGGTCTACCTGTTTATAGAGATCCTCTGGCTCCTAGCAATATCAGCTTTAATGATTGTCACTTCGGAACCAAGTGCTTTCAGAAAGTGACAAAAACAAAGTCTAGATTGGTTTTGCAAATTCTGAAGCTAGGGTATAATGTACTTATGAGTGATGTTGATGTGTACTGGTTCAAAAATCCATTGCCATTGGTTCAATCTTTCGGTCCTGCTGTTTTTGCTGCTCAGTCGGATGAATACAACATTAAAGGTGATTACCATAAGCTTCCACTCTTACTCAATGACAGTCTTATAAACAAAAAACGGGTAGACTTGTAAAAATAAACTAACTTACATTAGTAGAGGCCAATGAGAAATCACAAGCATTTTCACACTTTAGCCTTTTTTATCAGAAAAATAAAAGCCTTGTTGAAATTGAATAGCATTCACTTGAAACTTTCATTTTTCTGGGTATGTAGATGTTAGGAAGAAGCTTTTCATTACTCAGTGATCATATGTCTGAATAGAAGTATTTTGGATTTTCATTTTCTTTCTTTATTGAAACAAAATCTTTTAATCTTTTTTCTAGGACCTATAAACTTGCCTAGGCGCTTGAACTCCGGCTTCTATTATGCTCATTCGGATAAATCAACTATTGCTGCTATGGAGAAAGTGGTGAAACATGCACTTACCTCAGAACTGTCTGAGCAGCCAAGCTTCTACGATACATTGTGCGGAGAAGGTGGATCAAAGCGTTTGGGAGACAATCGATGTAGGGAACCTGAAACAGATCTTACCGTTCAGTTCTTGGATAGAGATCTATTCCCAAATGGTGCCTATGAGGGGTTGTGGGAGAAATCTAATGTGAAAGCGGCTTGTATAAAGAAAGGGTGTTATGTTATTCACAACAATTGGATTAGTGGGAGGTTAAAGAAGCTAGAACGTCAGCTGTCTTCGGGCCTATGGCATTATGATATTGGTACAAGGATGTGCTTGCAAAGCTGGCACAACACGAGTGTGAAAAGTTACATCTGAAATTCAGCTGGAAGTTTATAATATGCTGAAAAATGCTGATGCTTTGGATGAAAGTCCAACACCATGTTGTATAATCAGCTGGCTTGTAGGTGTTGTGGATGAGGATTCTCCAAGGGAAATTGAGCTTCGTTGTTGGTGGAGCGATTTGGAATTGAGCTTCTCAAGAACAGAAAAGGGAGCTTGGAAGAGGTACGTAACCTCAGTCCTCTTGCCAATGAACCCGGTAGGACTGTGGTGGATCCTATCTGTTGATGTACTAATTGAAGCTGAATTGAGCAAGATTGTACCCTTCGAATGCATTTGTAAACAAGAAAGGAAACTGTGACACCCAATACCGCGTTTGCACATAGACGAGGCCAAACCCGACCATAGAGCCTACAATGCAGTGGGTTGTTGAAACAGGCCAGCCATAGTAGGAAGCAGCCTGCTAAGCCCCGAAAGCAAATCATTAGAACATGACAGATGTGACAAAGGAAAGCCGAAATGCACATAATGTGACAATGACAGTGGATTCATCTGCTATTGTATGACTGTGGGTTCATATTTGGCTTCTCGCTCCTAACGAGAACTTCTGCGAATGAATGCACTTGTGCATGTAGAGGTAGCAATTCAGTTGTTCAGGTCGGGTTCGGGTATACCCATTCGGGTTTGGTCATGTGTCGGGTATACTGTATGTTCGGTCGGGTTCGGGTCAGGTCAGTTTTAGGGTCGGGTAAGTTCGGGTCAAATGGATTTCGGGTTGGGTCGGGTTCGGATTGGGTCAAGTCGAGTCACAATTAAGTTTTATTATAAAATGATGATTATTTTTTGTTAATCTTAATTATTGACTATTAAACTTCATTTATTTAGTATATTAGGTCTCATTAAATGTAATTCACATTATTTGAGTATTTAAAAATACGAAAACTAAAGTAATTATAAGGAAGAGTCGGGTTTTGTTCGGGTCGGATATGGATCGGGTCGGGTTTGTCTATGTTCGTGTCTATTCGGGTATCGGGTCAAAATGGGTCGAGCTCGGGTTCGGGTTGTGCATGACACTAGATTTACGGATTTCGATCGGGTCTGGGTTCGGGTGAGTCGGGTCGGATTTTCGGGTCGGGTCAGATTTTGCCACCTCTATGTGCATGTAGCCATTGACATGTATACTCGAAGATGAGTGTATTTAACGATATGATGCAACGTCCTTAAATTTTCGAAGTTTGATTACCACATCAAAAGTTTGGCAGAAAAAGTGATCGGAATTTTTTCGTATCAAAATTGGTTCAAACCATTCAATGTGAAATAGTTCATATTATTTTTTATAGTTTTGAAAGTTCGTATTAATATTGGTTCATGGTTGATAGTTCGGATTATTTTTTGTAGTTTTTAAAGTTCGTATTAATATTTGTTCATGACTGATAGTTCGGATTATTCTTGATTATTTTTCCAAAAAAAAAATGGAGCATCGAAACTTGAATTTTGAGTAAAACAAAATTGGGGAAAAAATTGAATATAAAAATCTTCTAAAATTATATTCATATCTACAAAATTTGGTGATATAAAAAATATTTCAATAAATTGTGATTGATTTACGACTATCCAAAAATATATCCATAAAAATTAGTGATTCAAATCTTCCAAAAATCTTTCAAAATTATATCAATATCAACAAAATTTGGTAATGTAATACAATAATTATTTTAAAAAATTGTGATCGATTCTAAAAATGATATTCATACGACTACTACGATAAATTGGGATTTATTTCCTACGTTCTCCCAAACTATCCCAAAGGATCCTTTTCGAGAGAGAGGACCCTCGACTCCTCTCCTCCCCATTCCAGTTAGGGGTGTTATTCAAGTCAAACGAATGCATTAATAGAAAATTAGATTGAGTACCAAGGTGATGAAGGAAATATAGAGATCGACTCAAGCAATTGAGTTTTTCCAGATTGAGGAATTGTATTTTCTCTTTGAGGTTCCTTTTGTTTGCCAACTGATGACAGCTTCCTGCACCAGGAAGTGAAACATCAACTGGTTGTTTTGTCTCATTACGAGGATTTGGGTCCTTACGGAATTTAGGTGGGGAGAGAGCAAACAAATCTGACCCCGTAGTGTTTTCTACAACCATCGTGGACGAGGAATCAAGCTCGCCCAACCATAACAAAGCACCAAACGAAAGACTATGACAGAAAGGAAAGGTGAATCGAAGACATGGAGGAAAAAAGAGGTGAGGAAGAGATGTGAGATTTGAGAGTGTTTGATGGGGGAAGAGAGGAATAACCAGCACTACCCATCATCTAAAGAAGCAACAAGGAAGAAGACGAACCATGCCACCCGCAAGAGACGGAGACCCAATAAGACTTTGGGAGGGTGCCCAACAACACTTCCCCCAACAAACTGGTATCAGAGCCGGGTATCGGGGTGGGCCGGTTGCATCAAAGATTGAGATGGATTCCTCATCTGTTAACGGTGACGGGTTAGTCGAACCTGTTGCGTGGGGGTCTCAATTTCAACCGGGCTAAACTTATGATGGATTCACAACTGAGAGTGGGATTTGTTAGGACACTTGTGTATCCCACATCGGAAGTTGAAGGATTCTAAACCTAACATATAAGTGGATGTGCTACTCCACCTAATGCCAATTGGTTTTGGGATGGTGCCCTAGTCTAGCTTATATGTTAGGCTTTCTTGTCGGACCCAACAAGACTTCTCCCGGCAAGTACCATGGGAGAAGAACGAGAACGAAAATATCAATTTTCTTCCTGCCATGGGAGAAGAACGAGAACATCAATTTTCTTCCTGTTTTTCGCTCAATCAAACAACATCAGTAAAGTACCATGGGAGAAGAACAAAAACGAGAACATCAATTTTCTTCCTGTTTTCCGCTAAATCAAACAACCTCAGTAAAGTACCATGGGAGAAGAACGAGAACGAGAACATCAATTTTCTTCCAAAGTACCAGAACTGGAAAGCGATCAACTAGAAAGCAATCAAGAAGAACGAGAAAAGAAAATCGCAAATCGGAGCAAAGTTACCTGATATAACGAAGAAGAAAGAGAAAGAGCGCGGATAATAGAGAGAGAAAATAAAAAAAAAGTGGGGGTTTCATTTTTATATACAATTTTTATTTTTTAGCTCTTACAAGTCAGACCCGACCCGACCCGACCCAGCTCGGTCGGCATCCATAGAAAAATCATAAGAGAGGAGATGAGAGAGTACGTTTCACTCAATAGAGAAAAAGAAAAGAGAAAATCAAGAAGAATCTAGATTGTGAGCAATGAGAGAAAGAGAAGGAGGACTCAATTGAGAGGGGGGGGGGGGGGATTGTGGTTTATGTGCGATTGAAAAAAATGAGTTGGTTACAATGGTATATGGAGTAGTGTTGGTTATAAGGGAAGTGATTCTATACAATGCTGGTCCACAATATCCTATGGAACCTCAACTACGGGATCGGGATGTAGCAGCAGCAGCTTCCAATCCCACATAACCCGACCCCTCGAAGCATCCAAAAATATCCGTCATGTCCGACATTCGGGCCCCAAGTGTTGTAAATCTTCCAAAAAAATTTCTCGCTTCGGGTGGCACCGAACCCGACCACCACTACTGCATGTGTGAGACTTCCATTGCCATGCTCGCTGAAAATCTCCTAAACACAGTACACAGTATGCCAGATTAACACATTTCAACAAACTACTGTAAAGTTCACCAAATCTCCATATAAACACAGTACACAGTATGCTAGATGAACACATTTCAACAAACTACTGCACAGTTCACCAGTTAACAAGTCAAGCCAGTTTCTCAAACACAAATAATGCCAATAGCTAACAGTGTTTAGGCATTACACATACATATGATGGAAATAATTACTACGATGAATTGCTTACCTCCGCACTGCATCTTTCAAGCGCTCCTACCGGGGCCGCAATTACCGCCAAAACCGGTTGTTTAACCACGACTTCCTTGAGAGGAGTTTCGTAGTCTCCATTTCTTGCAACAATTTTTTTCCAAGTTCCCACCCTAACCTTGGGGTCTTTCACCTGTTACAATGATGTATAGCAATTGACTAGACCGGTCAATTGCTAAACTAAAAACGCGATTTTGCTTAGCTCCTTGATATCCTTGAATTGATGCCGAATTTGTAACGAGTAGACTCCGTAAATCGCTAACTAATTAACTATTGTTAACTAATCGAGTCAACAATTGCGCCCACGTACTTGAATTACAATCGACCAATGGTGAGGGGCTAGTGCTGAGTGACGTCACCACACAAAGGGCTTGGACGTCGACGATCGGCGCCGACTTGATCAAAGTCGTCCCGTCCCCTACGGCTTATGTGTGAAGGCTCCTTGAATAATTAATTAGGAAATGCTTGCAAAAGGTGACGTGGAATTTCAAGATCGATGTAATTAGTGGAACAAAAAGAATTGGACGATAATCGATGCGGAAGAGAATACGGGTTTGGATTGATAATCGAGAACCCTTTAATCCATAAAGGGGTTTCTCAATTCTATTCAATCTGATTTAATTCAATAGAACTACAATGATTAAATAGAAAACCTAAGAACCAATTCTACCGTGCAAGATAGAATTTAGGTTGATAAAGATATAATTTTAATCCTAAAGATAAATAAACCTAGAAGATAAAAATTAATCTAAGATCCTAACCATCTTATTTAATTTAACTAAGAAATACTAAAAATAAGCAATTCTATAATTAGACTCCAACTAACATAGGAGTTACTAAAAATAGAATATATATAAAAAATAAGAAATATAAATAATAAAATAATTAACGATGTTTCTTCAACGACTCCCAAGGTGGAGCCTTCTTCTTTCGCTTGAGGATGACATCATACAAAACAAGAACTTAAGTTTTAATGTGTAATTGTATATCTTTCATTCCATGACTCAACCAAAAATGAACCACAGACCTTCGAACGATCGAATTTCTTTTTGACAAACTCTTTTCCGGTCACGTCATCCTTGTTGGGGGGGATAGTTGTTTTTGGTTGTAATCCAAGGGTTCCTCTCGAAGTAGGCTAAGACATCCTGGATCGTTACCCCATGACGTCCTTTTATATCAAATCCGTCAACCATCTGTTGAACGGAAAGTACATATTGATCACCTTTGTCTTGCGTTTCCCCCTCATCCTACCACCTCTTCCTTCATGTGGCACCTTTCTCTTTCCCTTGAAGCTCCTCTCCACCTCTTTTTCTTCGGGCACACACTTAGCAAACATGATCGGTATGTAGCAGCAAATCCCAATCCCACATAAATCGACCCCTCTAAACATCCGAAAATATCCCTCTTTTCCGACATTCGAGCCCCAAGTGTTGTAAACTTTCCAATATTTTGTGTCGCTTCGAGTGGTGTCGTATCCGACCACCACTACTGCATGCGTGAGCTTTACACCTTCTTATCTCTTGACATTTCGAAGCAATCAATCACCTGTTGGACTGAGTCTTGAAAAGATAATGTACTATTCATTTAACATATGAATCCCAAAATTATAACATAGCAAATTTAATAAAATTAAGAGTTTCACTTAATCATTCCGAAAGAAAAAAAAGTAAAGATAATACATTAGGATTAACCAAAATTATGATCTAGCTTTCAAACATCTCATATCATAATAATGCAGCTTACCATCTCCTTGGTGTATCATCTCGGGGTTGAATTCACTCCGTGTCAAATCAAAGCTCTCGACTTGTCTGTATTCTCTTGCCCCCTTTTTAACTTTCTTCACGGTTCCCACTCAATGACACTTCACTGTAATAAAGAGTGTAAGAATGTAAAGAACGAGAACGAGAATTAATGGGAAAGCGATCGAGAAGAACGAGCCAGAACGAGAATAAATGGGGGGGGGGGGGGGAGATTGTGGTTTATGTGCGATTGAAAAAAATGAGTTGGTTACAATGGTATATGGAGTAGTGTTGGTTATAAGGGAAGTGATTCTATACCATGCTGGTCCACAATATCCTATGGAACCTCAACTACAGGATCGGGATGTAGCAGCAGCTCCCAATCCCACATAACCCGACCCCTCGAAGCATCCAAAAATATCCGTAATGTCCGACATTCGGGCCCCAGGTGTTGTAAATCTTCCAAAAAAAATTCTCGATTCGGGTGGCGCCGAACCCGACCACCACTACTGCATGTGTGAGGCTTCCATTGCCATGCTCGCTGAAAATCTCCTAAACACAGTACACAGTATGCCAGATTAACACATTTCAACAAACTACTGTAAAGTTCACCAAATCTCCATATAAACACAGTACACAGTATGCTAGATTAACACATTTCAACAAACTACTGCACAGTTCACCAGTTAACAAGTCAAGCCAGTTTCTCAAACACAAATAATGCCAATAGCTAACAGTGTTTAGGCATTACACATACATATGATGAAAATAATTACTATGATGAATTGCTTACCTCCGCGCTACATCTTTCAAGCGCTCCTACCGGGGCCGCAATTACCGCCAAAACCGGTTGTTTAACCACGACTTCCTTGAGAGGAGTTTCGTAGTCTCCATTTCTTGCAACAATTTTTTTCCAAGCTCCCACCCTAACCTTGGGGTCTTTCACCTGTTACAAAACAAGAACTTAAGTTTTAACATGTAATTGTATATCTTTCATTCCATGACTCAACCAAAAATGAACCACAGACCTTCGAACGATCGAATTTCTTTTTGACAAACTCTTTTCCGGTCACGTCATCCTTGTTGGGGGGATAGTTGTTTTTGGTTGTAATCCAAGGGTTCCTCTCGAAGTAGGCTAAGACATCCTGGATCGTTACCCCATGACGTCCTTTTATATCAAATCCGTCAACCATCTGTTGAAAGGAAAGTACATATTGATCACCTTTGTCTTGCGTTTCCCCCTCATCCTACCACCTCTTCCTTCATGTGGCGCCTTTCTCTTTCCCTTGAAGCTCCTCTCCACCTCTTTTTCTTCGGGCACACACTTAGCAAACATGATCGGTATGTAGCAGCACATCCCAATCCCACATAAATCGACCCCTCTAAGCATCCGAAAATATCCCTCTTTTCCGACATTCGAGCCCCAAGTGTTGTAAACCTTCCAATATTTTGTGTCGCTTCGAATGGTGCCGTATCCGACCACCACTACTGCATGCGTGAGCTTTACACCTTCCTATCCCTTGACATTTCGAAGCAATCAATCACCTGCTGGACTGAGTCTTGAAAAGATAATGTACTATTCATTTAACATATGAATCCTAAAATTATAACATAGCAAATTTAATAAAATTAAGAGTTTCACTTAATCACTCCGAAAGAAAAAAAGTAAAGATAATACATTAGGATTAACCAAAATTATGATCTAGCTTTCAAACATCTCATATCATAATAATGCAGCTTACCATATCCTTGGTGTATCATCTCGGGGTTGAATTCACTCCGTGTCAAATCAAAGCTCTCGACTTGTCTGTATTCTCTTGCCCCCTTTTTAACTTTCTTCACGGTTCCCACTCTATGACACTTCACTGTAATAAAGAGTGTAAGAATGTAAAGAACGAGAACGAGAATTAATGGGAAAGCGATCGAGAAGAACGAGCCAAAACGAGAATTAATTGGGGGGGGGGGGAGATTGTGGTTTATGTGCGATTGAAAAAAATGAGTTGGTTACAATGTTATATGGAGTAGTGTTGGTTATAAGGGAAGTGATTCTATACAATGCTGGTCCACATTATCCTATGGAACCTCAACTACAGGATCGGGATGTAGCAGCAGCTCCCAATCCCACATAACCCGACCCCTCGAAGCATCCAAAAATATCCGTAATGTCCGACATTCGGGCCCCAGGTGTTGTAAATCTTCCAAAAAAATTTCTCGCTTCGGGTGGCGTCGAACCCGACCACCACTACTGCATGTGTGAGGCTTCCATTGCCATGCTCGCTGAAAATCTCCTAAACACAGTACACAGTATGCCAGATTAACACATTTCAACAAACTACTGCACAGTTCACCAGTTAACAAGTCAAGCCAGTTTCTCAAACACAAATAATGCCAATAGCTAACAGTGTTTAGGCATTACACATACACATGATGAAAATAATTACTATGATGAATTGCTTACCTCCGCACTGCATCTTTCAAGCGCTCCTACCGGGGCCGCAATTACCGCCAAAACCGGTTGTTTAACCACGACTTCCTTGAGAGGAGTTTCGTAGTCTCCATTTCTTGCAACAATTTTTTTCCAAGTTCCCACCCTAACCTTGGGGTCTTTCACCTGTTACAAAACAAGAACTTAAGTTTTAACGTGTAATTGTATATCTTTCATTCTTCCTGTTTTGAGAGTTTCGCTCAATCACTCTGAAAGAAAAAAAAGTAAAGATAATACATTATGATTAACCAAAATTATGTTCTAGCTTTCAAACATCCCATATCATAATAATGCAGCTTACCATCTCCTTGGTGTATCATCTCGGGGTTGAATTCACTCCGTGTCAAATCAAAGCCCTCGGCTTGTCTGGATTCTCTTGCCCCCTTTTTAGCTTCCTTCACGGTTCCCACTCAATGACACTTCATTGTAATCAAGAGTGTAAGAGTGTAAAGAACGAGAGCGAGAATTAATGAGAAAGCGGTCGAGAAGAACGAGCCAGAAACCATAGATCTGATAGAGTATTGTAAATACAATGCAATAGGTGCGACATGCATTTTCGTCTTTCAAAATTACAATCGGCGAACTGAACAATCAAGAAATACAACATTGATAATGCATATATTAGATAGGCATTATAGACATTTTTAGCTTAGATAAGTTGCATTTCTTTCGTTCTTTGTTATTAAATTGCATCTTATGATTATTCTAGAAGAGTTCGGATTCTGCGCAAATTTGTGGTTATCTTGCAGATCGAATCGGAACCTTTGAAGAAATTCGGAAGTAGCTGGAATCTGGTGAAGCTGACGTGCCCGCGCTGTCACTTGACGCGGCCGCGCTGCCATCGGCGCGCCCACGCTGCTAGGAGGAATTGGCCGCGTCGATTCACCAGATGGAAGAAACAAGTCAAAGGCTGGCGCGCCCGCGCTGCTATCTGGCGCGCCCGCGTCGGTCCCTGGAGTCGGATTCTTATCCGATTTTCCCTATCTTATTAATTTTAATATTATATTTTTACGGGATGTTAAACCCGATTTAATATGTTTATATAGGCCGAGAAGGCAGCAGTAGAGAATGAGGTTATTTTTCGAGAGACATATTTTCCTTTTCATCATCTCAAAAACCCTATGGAGAACTAACTCTCCTTTGTTACACTTGGTTCTTTGAAGCCTTCGATTGATTTGGTTGTGAGTATTCTACTCTTGTTCGTCCTATGTTAATTGTTTCGATCTCCTGAGCTTATTGCTTGATTGCTTATTATTGGTTGATCTGGATTGATCACCTAGGTTTATCGATACTAATCATATTGCTAGGGTTTCCAATTCCAGGTTTGGGGTTGTAGATTCATTGTAGCAAACACAATCACCATACGCGGGTTGCTTGTGGTATATTGTGAAGGAGATTCGATTACAGGCTATTTTAACGGGTTGTTAGAATCGCTTGTATCTCATTATAATTCATGTTTGAATGCTATTGCTTTATTATTTGGTGAAGGTTTTCCCTTGTAATTTGGTGATAAGTGCTTTTAGGACTGGTAGGACTAAAAGCTATTACACGATCTGAATTGAGAACAATTACTGGACATTAGAACTTGAGATTCATAGAATGCGATGATGAACCATCTCAATTGTTGTGCGGATAATTACCTGGTGTGATACTTTTCCATCATATATTCGCAACCTCTTATTGCAACTTGTTCTGTCATTATCGCTTACACACAAAACTCCCCCTTGAATTGGTTACTTTTGGGTAATAATACTTGCTCTTACAATTGATTCTGTTTCCCTGTGGGTTCGACCCTAACTTACCTACTATACTTGTTATAGTTTGCATCTTAGGAAATTACTTTGATTTGGCATAACGACTTTAGGCCTGTCAAACATCAATTTTCCGCTCAATTAAGTTTGTTGCACAATCAAACAACATTAATAAAGTATCACGGGAGAAGAACGAGAACATCAATTTTCTTCCTGTTTTACTCTCAATCAAACAACATTAATAAAGTACTGTTGGGAGTCTTGCTGAGCCCGACCAGAAAGCCCAACATATAAGCCGGATTAGGGCACCATCCCAAAATCAACTAGTTTGTTGGGGAAAACTCTTGTTGGGCTTTCTCTTATCGGGCCCAACAAGTCTTCCTTCAACAAACCGGTATCAGAGCCGGTTTTCGGGGTGGGCCGTTGCACCGAATATTGAGATGGACTTCACATCTATATACATTGACGGGTTAGTCGAACCCGTTGCGTGAGATCTCAATTCCAACAGGGCTAGACTTGAGATGGATTCACAAGTGAGAGGGATTTGTTGGGACACTTGTTAATCCCATATTGGAAGTGAGAGGATTTTGAACCTAACATATAAGTGGATGAGCTACTCCATCCAATGCCAATTGGTTTTGGGATGGGGCCACAATCTAGCTTATATGTTGAGTTTTCTGGTTGGGCCCAACAAGACTTCCCCCAACAAGTACCATAGGAGAAGAACGAAAACATCAATTTTCTTCCTATTTTACACTCAATCAAACAACATTAGTAAAGTACCATGGGAGAAGAACGAGAACGAGAACATCAATTTTCTTCCTGTTTTCCGCTCAATCAAACAGCATTAGTAAAGTACCATGGGAGAAGAACGAGAATGAGAACATCAATTTTCTTCCAAAGTACCAGAACTGGAAAGCGATCAACTGGAAAGCAATCAAGAAGAACGAGAAAATAAATTGCAAACCAGAGCAAAGTTACCTAATGTAACGAAGAAGAAAGAGACAGAGCGTGGAGAATAGAGAGAGAAAATCAGAAACATTAGTAAAGTACCATGGGAGAAGGACGAGAACGAGAACATCAATTTTCTTCCTGTAAAGGAATGACATGATTAATTGCCTAATATAGAATGGGTGTTGTTCACGTCCTTTTCAACGTGCAACCATTTCCCACTAATTAGCACTTTTAAAAAATTAATTAACCCACTTTAACCCTACACGTCGGAATTTAATCCTGCACGTCAATTCCGACGTGCAGGGTTTGAGGTGTATATAGCAGAACCGTATAGAATATGTCTTAATCTTAGATGCATTGGCAAAGACAATAGTAATATTTTACAACAACAATAGCCAAAGGGTAATATAACACCAAGGTTTGTAGTCAACGACATGAATTTCCTTATGATCCTCTTCGAGTGCTCGATCAATATTCCCCATTAGAAAGTATAAAACCTTTTATTTGTTCCCTACAAATAAAAGATTCAAAGGATATTGAAGAAACGAGTACTTAAAGTAATTAACAGTAAGAGACAGATACTCTAGAAGGGGGGTTGAATAGAGTATAGACGCTTTTCGCAAAGTCGTGTAGAGCAAGCAACTTCAAAGGCTGGATAGTGGGTTTCAAGGCCTTGAACTCAGTCTCAAGATCTTGAACAAATTTTTCGTGCCTTGCTAGTTCTGCAATGTAATCAGGCGTTAAAAACAAACAGAACAGATAAACGTAAGTGCGGAAATTAAATAGATGAACACGAGAATTGTTAACGAGGTTCGGCTCTAAACCAGCCTACGTCCCCGCCTAGGGTTATCCAACCCGTAGGATTCAACAACTTTTATTCCTCTTCCTTATGAATCCTAATAGCTCACTGAGAAGCCTCTCTCCTATACAATTGCAATCTAGTCAACTCAGATCCCTTAGAGTCCTAGACCAATCTAGAAGAGCCCCACCTCTCTCAGCTATCTAGTACACCCAAAATACAGAGAAATAAAAGTCCCCTTTGCCACACCAAAGTGTGATACGTTTGAGTATATGATACTCTTAGTATAACAGGGATTGAATTTAAACTATGAAGCTCAAGACTTCCTAACTCTCAAAGATAATAAATAGAATACAGAATAGAGAGAAAGGAAGCAAATAAATTCAACAATGGCGTCTGTAGACTTGAGAGCTCTGTGATGCGCAGAGACGGCTTGGCAGAAGGTGTGTTTTGATCGCTCTTTGCCTTCTCTTCTTATAGCCGAGACCCTTTGATGTTTGCTGATTTTTATCTCCCCAGATCTTGATTAGTTGTAACAACTTTTTGAACGTTGAATTGCTGAGAGATGCTACTGCCGAAATCTGCTGGTGATCTTCCTGGCTCTTTGAATTTGAATTAACGTTGTTTAAAAACTTCTGGTCGAGATCTCCTTATAGCTTGGTAAGATATGGATTGCTGAGATCTTTTTCTTCCAAATTAAGTTTGACAAAATCTTGTACAAATTAATTCTAGAATAATACAAATATTTATCCAATAAAAATATTAACCGAAAATCCTATGGTCAAAGAAAGATATAAATCAAATCCAATTTGTTAACCAAATCTAAAAGCACGTAAATCACTTTTCAAATAACCAATTTGAACAATACGTAAAAAAACATATACGTAAATCACTTTGATCCAAATCTAAAAGCAATTCCTTTGCATAAACACATGTTAGTTTTTTATTTAATATATAAAAAAATAAATAAGCATATATTCAAAACAAATAACAAATCTCTTAAAAATCAGATTTAAAGAAATCAAATAAATCTTTTAAACCAAATCTGATTTTAAGTAGATATACCCGCATAATAAATATATCCGCATAATAAATATATCAAATAAGACAACCACAAAATATAATTGATATTTGCATAAAATACTACCTTATTTGTCTTCCATCATACCTACAAAAATATATCACATATTATCATCAAGGTGGAGTCAACAGATATAAATGCAAAGTCGGATAATTCTAAAAATACCTGATAAGGTTGGTCAAAAGCCCAAATTCATAATAAAAAAAGGATTGAAAAATTATATTTACGTTTCAAACTATTGTTAGTATATGTTTGTATTAAAAATTAATGGGAAATTATTGTTTCAATTTTTACATAAATGAAATATAAGTTATTTTATAATATAATTTTATAAAAATTATAAAACATGTATTTTCATCAATTTTTTTTATAAATATAATATTTGAAAAAAAATTGCATTGTAATATATTGTGTAACGAGTTACAAATTAAGGTCCTGGGAGTTATAAGAAAGATAAAAAGTAATTGAAAAAGGGGATAAAAAAATATAATTGATTAAAAATGAGAGAAATAAATGTGACACATAAAAATGATTGAATAAGAATCATGAGTAGTACATAAAATTTGAGAACCGGCCAATTCAAGAGACTATATCCCTAACTAATGGCTATAAATAAAAAGACTAATAAGACTATAAGAGTAGATAAAATCTTTTAGTAGATATATTTCATAATATTTTTTAATTTCATAATTCTGGATGGCCCCCATATTTGTGACTTTCCGAGTTTTGTTGTGTGGTGTTGAAAAGATATCAAAATGAAACCACACCCGCCAACCACTCATCTCAGAATCAAACCCTTTACCAGCAGCCAAATCAACTGTAACCTGAGATTTGCCACCCAAAAAAAAAAAATTTGCCCTCAAAACTCTCCTATTTGTCTCTTACTCTCCTTTCAGATTCCATGGCCATGAGCCCACCTGAATAACCAAACTGTCAAACTGCATATTCTTCTTCTTCATCATCTCGCTTTCTTTTCGTCGCCATGGCTTCCTCTTGCTGTCTCTCTTCAACAAGAAACACAAGCACACCACAACCAATACTCCTACACAAAGCCCATACAATTACATATCACCATTGCCTCCCAAGACAAACACCTTTTGTTACATATAACAATGAGCCCATCATTTTGAGATCATTCAATCCACTCCTGAGGCTCAGAAGCTCCAAGTTCACCTACCCTTTGGCTGCCGCCATGTCCTCCTTTGCTGAAGCTGAAGACGGCCAAGACAGCCATGGATTCGTCACACCCAGCCATGATCACCAGCCCCTTGAGGTTGTCGAGGACGAACCAAAGTCAGATGGATTGCAAGGAATGGCTAAGGCATTCCATATCTCTTCTAGAACAGCTTCTGCTATAGCAATCTGTATAGCCTTTGCTGCTCTGACCCTGCCTTTCTTCATGGGGCCTATGAGTCAGGCAATGGGTCTGAAGGCTAAGTTTTTAGCTTATGTGACCTTGTTGTTTGGGTTCTACATGGCTTGGAATATAGGAGCCAATGACGTCGCAAATGCTATGGGAACTTCTGTTGGGTCTGGGGCCTTGACGCTTACGCAGGCTGTGGTGACAGCTGCTGTGCTCGAGTTTTCAGGGGCGTTGTTGATGGGGACACATGTCACGAATACGATGCAGAACGGGATCCTGGTTGCTAATGTGTTTCAGGGGAAGGATATGCTTTTGTTCGCTGGGCTGCTTTCCTCTCTTGCTGCTGCCGGTACTTGGTTGCAGGTATGTTTGATGTCTTGAGAGTTCATCATGATCAAGAGGTGAGCTCCTGTAGGAGAATCAGAAAGCTATGATCAGTAAAACATTTGAGTTTTTTTTCTTCTAGGAATTCAGGAAAGGAAATAGTAATTAATGACCAACAAATCATTGCAAGTATCAAATATGAATAAACCAAGGTGGTATTCTACAAGATGCTTGATCATCTTTGAGTATACCTGTCATTGGCTAAATGCACAAGTGCATTCAGTTGCCAGAAATTCTCGTTAGGAGCGACAATCTAGCAGTTCTATCGGTTTCCCTTGAAACAATGAAGTTTTAGAAACTATGGCAATGGGTCAAGGTCAAGGAGCAATATAACTTATCTAAGCTGCAGAATGATAAATATTGAAGATAATTCAAGATCCAATTCAATCAAAAGAAGAATCTCTCAAACTAGTGAAAACACTCAACATTAAAGAAACAAAGAAAAAAATTATCTACTTGTCATTCTTGCTTTCATTTCCTACATCGCTCGTGACAATAGTGCATAGTTAACACTTAACACATAAAAGAGTAGATGAATCCATTGTCATCATCATCACATTATGTGCATTTAGACTTTCCTTGTTCATATCTGTCATGCTATAATGATTAGCCTTTGGGGCTTAACAGGTTGCTTCCTACTATGGATGGCCCGTTTCAACAACCCATTGCATTGTAGGGTCAATGGTTGGGTTTGGCCTCATCTATGGAGGAGCAAACGCGGTATTCTGGAGTTCACTGGCCAGAGTCACATCATCATGGGTCATTTCACCTGTATTGGGAGCTGCAGTTTCCTTTCTTGTTTATAAATGCATTCGAAGGGTATGCTCTTACTCTTTCGGCTTCAGTTGGTATTGATCAAGATAGAATCCTCCACAATCCTACCTAGTTCAGTGACAACCTACTAGGACTTGCTTGATAATTTAAGTATCGAATGCCAAATAACTTGCAACTCTCATAACTTGGATGCAACCTGAAAAGCACTACTCCTCCAACCTCATATATCCGAAATGGGCAACATCTTAATTCACATTGGATATTACCCTCAACCTTAGTTTGCAAGTTCTCAAATGTCACAGTGCTTAAAAATTCTAACTGGCTTTACTTCTTACTAGTTTGTTTACAGTGCTCCAAACCCCGGACAAGCTGCAGCAGCATCGGCGCCTATAGCAGTCTTTATGGGAGTAACCGCAATATCCTTTGTGGCCTTCCCACTTAGCAAAATCCCAACTCTAGCTCTTCTACAGGCCTTAACATGTGGGGCTGCAGGCGCGTTTATAGTCTACGAGGTCATCAAGAAGCAACTTGGCCACCTCCTCAACAAAGCGAGCTCTACAAATACCACAGAGCAAAAACAAGATCCTACTGAAAATAAAGGCATAGGCTTTCTCACGGACGTTGCGGGTCCAAAAGGAACTCAATTGGAGATTGTCTATGGGGTCTTTGGGTACATGCAGGTTCTCTCAGCCTGCTTCATGTCCTTTGCCCATGGAGGGAATGATGTCTCCAATGCCATTGGCCCTCTGGCAGCTGCATTGTCGATACTTCAAGGCAGTACGAGTGCTGGAGCTGAGATCATTATCCCTACAGATGTTCTAGCTTGGGGAGGTTTCGGGATTGTGGCTGGACTGATGATTTGGGGTTACCGAGTTATAGCAACCATTGGGAAGAAGATAACTGAACTGACACCTACAAGGGGGTTTGCAGCTGAGTTTGCAGCTGCTTCAGTTGTTCTCTTTGCGTCAAAACTAGGACTACCTATCTCAGCGACACATACACTAGTGGGCGCGGTCATGGGAGTAGGATTCGCAAGAGGACTAAACAGTGTCAGGGCAGAAGTTGTGAAGGAGATTGTCACTTCTTGGGTTGTGACCATCCCAGTTGGAGCTGTACTTGCTGTCATTTACACATGGATCTTAACAAGGATCTTAGGATACATATTATGATTTACAATCATAGCATCCAAATTAAAAGAAAATACAATATGGTGTTTGAGATTGAATCGAAAAGGCCAAGTATTCATTCCAAGTTTGATCTTCAGATTTCCCCCTTTCCTAAAGTTCTCTCATGTTATTTCCTTTTAACATTCTACATGAAAATAAAAACACAATTATGCAGAATGATGGAAGCAGATTACCTTGGCATCCATGGCAATGTTCGGATCAATTTGGCGCATGTATATCCAAGAATCGCTGTCAGATATATGCGCAAATGAAGATAGTTCAGACGCGTGGATAATGGAATCTCAAAGATCTTGATTGTGATGAAATGTAAGATAAGGAACCTGGATGAACCATAAACACAAATACATAATCCTGTTAGTGAGTAAGAACAAGCAGGGTTTGTCATCTACTGACATACGACAATTACGTTGATGTGTCCGTTATCTTTGGATTTTCTAACAAGTAACAACTGGAATTTGACAAAGACCAGTCTGTTTGTGGTTAATGATTCCATATTTACCCATCCCATAAATGCTTATCATTACATTATAGATAAAATGAAGAAACTTAGTGATCTTTGTTTTATGTGAAGAGACATACTTACTCCTAAAGGAGTTAAAGACAAATCTCTTAATTGTGTATGGTATAATTACAAGCTACTTTAGCAGCTAAACCAATTGACATTCTGATGCCCCTAGTAGATTCCGGTGAACATGAACAACAATCCTAATGCATCCTAGTTTCATTCTTGCACCCTTAGTGATGTTTACATTGCATGCTTGCAAGAACAACTACTTTCTCCATAGCAGGATTAGCAGCTATGGTTGATTTATCCGAATGAGCATTCTAGAAGCCGGAGTTCAAGCGCCTTGGTAAGTTTATAGGTCCTAGAAGAAGATTAAAAGATTTTGCTTCAATTAACAAGAAAATGAAAATCTAATACAGTGGAACTAAAACATCTGAACTGGTAAATATATATAAGATGGTGTAACCAAGTTACAAAAGTGGAACTAAAACATATGAACACCAAGGAATCGTAAGCTTCTTCCCAACATTTATATACTGGTAAAGATGAAAGTTTCAAGTGAATACTACTTGATTTCAATGAGGTTTTAATTTTTCCGATAAAAATGGCAGAAGTGTAAAAATGCTTGTGATTGATTTCTCATTGGCCTCTACTCATTTTTGTTTATAAGACTGTCAATGAGTAAGAGTGGACGCTATGGTATTCACCTTTAATGTTATATTCATCCGACTGGGAAGCAAAAAACAGCTAGCAGGACCGAAAGATTGAACCAGTGGCAATGGATTTTTGAACTAGTACACATCAACATCACTCATAAGTATATTATACCCTAGCTTCAGAATTTGCAAAACCAATCTGGACCTTGGTTTTGTCACTTTCTGAAAGCACTTGGTTCTGAAGTGACAATTGTTAAAGCTGATATTGCTAGGAGCCATAGGATCTCTATAAACAGGAAGACCCTGCAAGTGGAGTATGAATTATTCCAATCAGGAAAAATAAAATAAAATAAAGAAGATGAAAGCAAAACAAGGAAAAGAAAAGTGTATACATGATTTACCTGCAAAACGGAGAACTGATAAGTGTCATCATCAAGAGCACAAACGAGAAAATTAGTAATTTGAAGGCTGTGTAACCTGCAGACCCAACTCATAAGCATGTCTTTGCAGCTATACCCAGCAACAGCAAGAACAACGGTTTTGTTCTTGTCGGTAACAAGCTGAACACTCCATTCCAAGCCAAATGGTAACTGGATTGGAACCGAATGATTCAATTTGATCTTCGTAGAGCAGCCCATTGACCCAGCTGCCATTTTAACCAAAGAGATAATTCACTACTCGCTTCTCCTTCCTAAAATTCAATGCCCTTTGCTTCCACATCCTACTACATCCCCTGTCTCCATATGAATAAACAGTATCTAGTGCTGAATTCACGAATATAAACTTGCCATTGCAGTGGAAAAGCTTCACAAAATCAGCAAAATTGGCTTTATGGAAATTCAACAAGCCTAGTGTTGCCAAAGATAACGGTTCCCATCATGCTCCCAACTTTGCTTCTCTAGCTCACTGTCATGATAGCCCAAATCAATCAAGTAAAAGCTTGAAATTGCCCGACTTGCAGCAGTAACAATGCAATCAAGTAAAAACTTCATTGATGAACCAGTAGCTGTGTTGTGCAGCCCTTTCCCATACAAGAAAGGAGGGACGACTCCCATATGTAAAGGCAGATCCCCGTGATTCCACACCATCAGCATCCTCCCATCAGAGCAGTTCCACTGCCCATTGTGGGAGATCATATCCTGAAACGAAAAGAACATTAACATTTACAATCATTTCATGTTAATATATCATATGAGCATCATATTGATTTTTCCAAGTGAGTTATCCTTGATACCTTCTTCAATTTGACCCCTTTATGGTCCTCTCTTAGCCAGTGCTTCCCCCCTTCTTCTAAGCTAAAAGGGAAGTGAGATATCCTTCTAGGTGAAGCAATAAGAAACCAATCCTGATCAGGCTGATGAGCAAACTTTAAAGTGGAAACTAAGTCTGATAGGAGAATGGTTTGGGGGTCAACAAGAGCAGCGATATATGAAGAAAACGCCTGTGCTCTTGCCTCTTGTCAGTTGTCACTATGGAATGGAAGAAAGGGGTGCCAGTGAATCTAGAGAGTAAACAAAAAGGGTATAAGAAAACCTGCCATTTGTCTTTGTTTCTTCTACTAGCTATGATCACATTCACAACCATAAAGCAACCATTATCCCCTTTTACTTGAAAATATCTAATTAGAGATTAGGCCACTTACGAGCAATCGATATTGGGTTCGATCAGAACCCGAGAGTCCAATTTATCAGCCAAAGATTGAAGAGACGGGTCACTGCCAAATAAAACCACAGACACAGGAGGCAATTGAGCCATTAAAGAGTCTGGGAACAGTAGATATTGTGATAGTGGGATTTCCCAAAACCTCAAAACCCTTATCACCAAAATCTGGCATTGCCAGCAGTTCTCTGAAGGGGGGCAAAAGTTGAATTGAGTACAAGGAGAGACCGAGAGAGCAATCAACAGAAACCCAAATAGCCCCATTGTCCATAACCCCATCTTGGACACCTGTGAGATCAAAACGCCAGATAATTCCAACTGCAAATGAACATGGAACAAAAACAAGAGTTTCCAAATTCAGATCACCGCAATTTACCTTTGGAGGATGAAGATAAGAAAATGCCATCATCAGGAAAACCAGAGGGGTAAAAGTGTAAAACCACCTTTAAAATAGGCCATATTGCTTAAAACCACCCCTTAAATGTGAATTGCAGCAAACCACCCACTAAATAAACTTTGTTATCACAAAAAGCCACCCGAAATCACCACTCTGTTAACAAACATGTGAAAATACACTTTTACCCTTACTTTTGATAATATTTTAATATTTTTTTTATAATGAATTATATATTTAAAAAAAAAGTTAATAGTGAGGAAAAAGTATTAGTCCATTAATAATCCTTTACCAAGAGTGGAATATCTAATGTTCAACATTAAGTTGCAAATACACATATTAATGAGGAATCTTTACTCTTCCTAATCAAATACATATGAAGTAACAAATAAGAGCATTCCCAACGGATACTCTTTTTTTGAGAATATTGAACTTTTAGGGAATATTGGGTTTATATTTGGTCTAACAGTTTCTCAATTCA
This sequence comes from Persicaria maculosa, assembly GCA_963922045.1. Taxonomy (NCBI): domain Eukaryota; kingdom Viridiplantae; phylum Streptophyta; class Magnoliopsida; order Caryophyllales; family Polygonaceae; genus Persicaria; species Persicaria maculosa. Next base: position 14,552,761 of record OY998256.1, read on the forward strand.
ATCTCCAAAATAGAGATGAGTAGGGCAAATACGCTTGCTTTCCCCGTATCTACAGCAACACTAATTTTTTTTTTAGAGGCCTCCCTTTTCCCACGTTCTTGATCGTGGTGGCTCCGCCCTCTCTTCCTCCACCATTTCTCCATCTCCATCAAGCATTCAAGCTTCTCGTCACGTTGATTTTCAATTTATGACATCCCAATTTAAGATTCCATGAATTTTCCACGCCCCTCTCTCCTCCCTTTCCGCCCTCGCTCCTCCGCGCGCTGTCTCCATCCACTGAGAAGTCGTTGAATCGGAATCGGAAGAGCTTTCTCGGACCAAGCTCGTTGCGCAGAACGTTCCTTGGACCTACACCGCCAATAACATCCTGTTTCAAACAGTTGTCGACATTGAGGTTCCTTTCCTTCAATTTCATGCTCCATTGGAGTTATGAGAGTTCATTTTTCTTGCAATTTTTGTCCAATTGGTGTGCTATGATTATTTGATTTTACTCAACCGGAAGCCTATGTAAGCTTTGCTTTCATGACTGTATGTTTCACTGCTTTCATTTTTGCTTCTTGCAATCCAAAATGTGATGTGAATGAGATTTTCCTAACAAGTGTTGATGAATATCCTTTAATTGATTTAAAGTCTTAAACCATATCGAAAAATTGCTTCCGTAAATGAAAGGCTAAGACTAATAGTATAAAATCTACATTAGTTGAAGCTTAGTGGAAACCGGTGATAAGCTACGTATTCAAGTTTCATCGTTTTGGCCATGTTACAACATTGGATTGCATTAATAAAGAGATTCTTATAACACACAGAGAATGTCATGAAAATGGAGGTGTTTTTGCAGGAATTTGAGGGCTGAGCTTTGAAGATGAACTATGCAAAGCCTAGAGCAAAGAAGCCTTCTCTACCTATTCATCCGCACAGACCTTTAATTGTCATATAATCTCATTGTGCAAAATATATCTTTGGCGGCAACTTCTACTCATCTTAAAGAGTTCTTCCACCGACTGAATTTGTTTGCCATAATTTTATATATATATATATTTTCGCTTTAAATGTTTAAATCGGAGACTTGCTTGCTCCTTTAATGAGAAGTCAAAGCTCTGGGTCTAATCTTGACTCCCTTCGAAACCATGGGAGGATGCGTTGATTGAGGCTACTGTAAACGTCGTTGCATATTGTTTGAGAGAACCTGTGGGGAAGGAGGTCGACTTGGACGTACCACAAAGCTTCTATTGGATGTGTTGGAGTTTACATTTTCAATTAAAAATTAGTTTAGTCTACCCTAAAATGGAGAATCTGTTAAAATTGACACATAAAAAATTTGGAGAAGATGAATTTTAATTTCCCATTTTCTACAAAATTTGGGGAACTTTTGGGCATGCTCTAACAATCGCAAGCATCATCACTTATACCATAAATTCCATTCAAAAAATGTCAAACCAAAACTAATTGAATTCGATCATAATCAAAATACTAAAAGCCAACACCCAAAATCATCTACTCAACACCCAATATAAATCGAATTAGAGAGACAATCGTGTAGAAGGTCAATTGACAATTAGAGAGACAATTTTGTACTAGTGAACTCTTTTATTTTTATCGCTATTTTGTAGTTTTGAAGACGTTATGTGTTGTACGAGTTCGTGTTATTCATTGTTGTTTATTATCGGTGTGCCACAACCCTCTTCGGGTTCTGGCTCCGTCACTGGGTATGGCAACATCAAGATTTCCTTCTTCTACTCACTAACTCAGATCTGGATGTGGATAAGACGAGCTCAGACTCACTAGGAGTGAAGGAAGTAGACGATGGTGAAGGAAAAGCGATGCAAATGCAGCGGTGACGGACATGTACGAAGGCGGCAACGACATGTGGTGGTATGGCAACAACAACTCCTCCTTTCTCGATCTTTGCATTAGTGGCCCGTTCAAAGCTACCGAATAACAACTATCCCTATTCTTTTATTCCAAATTTCTATTAAGTTTAAGGGATGTATGGTAATTCAATAGAATTTAACGGATAATAAACCAAAAACCTAATAGGATTAAGGGATGTATGGCTATTTGCTAACAGAGTCTATTTAGCGGGTGGTTTGTTGTAATTTCGTATGTAAGGGGTAGTTTTTGGACAATATGATCTATTTTAAGGGTGTTTTCTACGTTTTACATTTTTTTTTAGTGAGACTATTAACAAGATATTTAAATGGCTATGATAATATGATTTTTATAAAATTGTCTCTAAGGTCCTTTCCACTTTCTAAAATAACGAATTGGGCCAAAAACCTAAAATAAACCAAGCTTAATTGGGGGTTTTAGGGTTTAGAAAATAGAATTGATCTATTGTATTGTGTTGATTTATTTCACGCTTCCTCTGGAATTCCATATTATTGGTGACACAAGTACATATCAACCAACCTCTTTTATCGAACACGGAACACCTTAGGTGCAGTAGCAAAGACTCTTCATTTTTCAAACATCGTCGTCATATGTACTACTGTTAGAGATGTGAATGAGACCAAAAGTGTCCCACATCGGAAAGTTGAACATAACAAGCCCTAGTATATGAGTCGGTGGGCTACTCTTTCTATTGCCAATTGGTTTTAGAATGGAACCTCACTCGGCTTGTGTGCTAGGCTATTAGCGCATGTGCGCTCGTACACACGACCCCCAGTCATCGGATTTCATAACCTCAATTCTATTATTAACCTCTACAATCTACTGCCCTTTGCAGTTGACTAATCGATCGTCTCTTTACTTGCCATGAAAGCTCTCTCAAGGCAATCATGTATTCATCATCTCTAATCTATTTAGTAACCACTTAATTTCCTCAAAATCCACCGATCGTTTTTCGGATTCTTGAATTTCGACGGATGGTGTTTTCTTTGAGATCAACGATGACGACAGTAAGGTGGGAATGATCTACATGCAATTAATCTAAAAACATCTTGTCATTAGTCTCTCTCTTATATATCTCGTTATTAGTCCTTATGTTTTTTTTTTTTGAGCGAAAGATGGGTTTGAAGTTGTAACCGATGAAATTGAAGAAGAGGGGCAGTTTTTGGAGAAAATGGGTGAGCAAAAATAGGGTAAAAGGTGCAATGGAAGTTCTAAATCACTGGGATGTTATTCGAGTCGAACGAGTCGAGTTTTCAACTCGTTTAGAAATAAGTCGAGTCTAAATTTAGACTTGAGCTTAAAAATGTGCTCATACTCGCCTCGTTTAAGAAATGAACGAGCTCGAACCGAGCTTTTTTCGAGCATTAAACATAGTAACTTAAAGGAACTTTTAAAATTTTCACAAAATTCGAGTTATTCGAGTTTAAATAAAGCGAGTCGTGATTTGAACTTAGCTTAAAAATATGCTCATACTCGACTTGATTAGAAAATAAACGAGCTCAAATCGAGCTTTTATCGAATCAAGCCCCAACCAAATTAGAACTACTCAACTCATATAACAGCCCTAGAAATCACCTAACATTTGGAGGATGATAAGGACATGTACAACCTTAATTGCATCTAAAAATTAAAAAAAAAAAAGCTAAAAAAAAAACTATGATCCGTTTGAACCGTTCGGAAAAAAAAGAAAAAGAAAAAACTACTACTCCTTTCGATTCACAATACACGTCGTTTGACTTTTAACACGTATTTTAAAAAGTTAAAAACTATATAAAATATCAACTTGTTTATTAATTTTTTTAATAACTTAATATTTGTTGGTAATAAGTATTAAATTATAAAAAAAAATAGAAAAATTAATATATTATATAGGTTTCAATTGCTAAAAATACGTGTTAAAAAGTCAAACAATCGAAGGGAGTAACATATTAATTACATATCCGTTAATTTTAAAAAAATAGAAAAAAAATCAAATAAATAGATTATAAATGATCCTTTTTATCGGTGCAAATCATCTACCCCAAACCCCTAACCCAACTCCCTACCCCACAAAATTATTTTACGTCTAAATTAATATTAAAAAAATTAAAAAATATATATTTAGCTTCTACATATTTATGATAACATATTTGAAAAAAAAAATCTTAAAAAATCAACTTATATTTTTTTAAAAAATATATATAGTAAACTCATATCTTTTTAAAACTTAAAAAAATGTTTCCGTCTCTTGTGAATTATTATCATTTTTGTAAGTTGATTTTTTAAGATTTTTTTTTAAATATGTTATCATAAGTATGTAGAATCTAAATATATATTTTTTAATTTTTTTTAATATTAATTTAGACTTAAAATAATTTTATGGGGTAGGGAGTTAGGGTAGGGGTTTGGGGTAGAGGATTTACACCGCCTTTTTATTGTCAAAAACATTAGACACCTATCGAATTATGGAACGAATAAATCATAAATGCAATCGTCTATGTGCACCTTATCTCGATTTCTCGATACATATTACTAGCTATCACCAAAATTCTATTGGTATGGAATGAGGCAGGAGACAAGTCAACAACTATTTGGTGGGCCCAGATTGCCAACGTGGATTTTAGGCACAAAATGCATAACGACAACGTGTTGATTACGCAACAAACTCATAAAATTACAGCCAAAAAAACTTATGGTAATTTCGCCTCGTAACCCTCCCACGTTTAAGTTAACAGCTCCCTCAGTTTTTTTCTTAAAAAAAAAAAAAAGAAAAAGAAGGATGCTAGTTGATGCCAAACAAGGAAGAAAGAAGCGACAGGCGATACAGAGATGAGGGACACAGTCACACCAGTCGACAGGGGAAAGAAGAAAGGGGAAGGCAACTCACGCCGGCCGGCGACGCCGACTGCAGTTGGAGGCCGCGCCGGATCCACTGGAGAGGAGGGGTGGATTGCAAAGAACACGCAGCCCTAATTGAGAGGAGAAGAGTGGCGGCACAGAGACGGCCTCGCAGGTAGAGAAGGAGAGACCGGTGAAGCTCGAAGGAGAAAGCGAAATAGGTAGTTCGGTGCCCACTAGAGTCTGGATGGAGAAGTTGGAGTCATTGACTACACAAAGAAGGTAAGTACTCTTTGAAAATTTGCGATAATTAGGGTTTTGGATTTGGGATTTTGAATATATATTTGTGAATTTGAGGATTCGGATTTCTATCATCCAATGCTTTGTTGTAAATTGAGAATTGAGGTTTGGGGATAGGAATTCGTGGTCGGATTCAATTGAGAATGCCAAATAGTTAGTATTGCTGTACTTGCTCCAATCCATTTCTGTACTTGCTTTGTTGTAAATTGAGAATTGAGGTTTGGGGATAATTAGGGTTTTGGATTCGGATTTCTGTACTTGCTCCAATCCATTTTGTTGCTGCAACAGCCTGCAGGTATATCCCCTATCAATTTTTTTCTCTTTTGAATATGAGCTATCTGTTTATGGGGTTTTGATTACTTCTGCTGATCTAAATAGTTAGTATTGGATGCCAATGTTTGGTATATAACATTATAACTAATTTGGATTCACTTTGGCTTGAGATTGCTTTGGGTTCATATAACAATATTGGTAGCCTATGCCTAGCCTTGTGCCACCACCATTCTTGATTATATAACGCAATTGTTTGATTTACAGGAAAGTCAATTAATTTTCTTGATATTTGGATGACAGGATTACCAAAAATAGACATGTATTGGCTCAATTTTGTCTACACTGCACATAAATTAGTCTAGTTGGTTTCTTCTTAGACTTGGTTAAGGTAGTGAACTAAACACCAATTTCTTGGGTCATCTAACAACTAGTTAATGATCATTAGAGGTGTAAGGATTGATGCTTCAAGGGAGAAAGAAATAAAATAGAAGTCATCTTTCCTTATATTGAGAAGATTAATATTGTACGCCATAGTGTTTAACAGGTACTGTAAAATATTCTTTTTGTTTCCTTCATGATGGCATTGAATTCACTGTGTATGCTCATTCCGCAAAGTTTTCCTTTATTTTGCATCAATCTGTTTCTTGGAGTTGTTAAGGAGGATTTACAATGAAATAAACTTGTTGCATTAGAACTGTCATGATAAAAAATAATCGTTAGCATAAAGTTGTTTTATATTAGCCTATTAGCTCAAAGGGTAGAGCAATGTGTTTTGTACACATCGATGTGGGTTCAAATCCCACATAGGCTACAAGTTCTTAATTTGGTTGCAATGATTATGGTGTTGAACTCATTCACTTTTCAGTTTAGCTCTGATTTTCTTATCTTTGCTGTCAATTATCTGAATGCAGAAACTAAAAATATGAATGCATAAGCAGAATTTGCTGTCAAACTTCAGACTGTTATAGCAGAACAATCCGATTTGATCATTTGCAATTAGAATTTAGAGCCCTTTAATATATATTGAGTTTTGAGTTTTGTAGATGACTCTAGTAAAGTTTGCAAGGGACAACTGCTTAGTGGGCAGATGGAGCAAGATGATATGCCTATCATCTTGAACTTTAAATCTCTGATCTTCCAATTGCATTGTAATGGCTAATACCCTTTTATACGTGACCAAAAAATGAGTTGCAGCTGGGCTGGAAACACCAGCTCGCTGAATCTGTTTGCAAATGTATAAATAGAAATAGAAATATAGCACTAACACTCTTTCTTCTGTGAAAATCAAAGCACTCTTTACTTAATATTCTTGAAGGAGCTGAAGCTAAAATATAGAACCGATTTTAGATGTGGAAAAATGTCAGCTATGTAAGGATAAAAATCCTAACAAAAGACAGAACTTAGACCATTCTCCCTAACAAAAGACAAATTCAAGCAGATACATACTTTTGGCCTAAAGCTAAAAATTTTATACAAAAAGTTTAAAAGTCATATCATTAACTTAACATCCAAGCATCAGACAACCTAAATAATTAAATCGACACACCTTCAAGCTGAGTCAAAAGAATATTGCTTACCAGAATCATCCAAAGCGATGATGGAAAAAATAACTTGTAGCCTATGTGGGATTCGAACCCACATCGATGTGTGCAAACACATTGCTCTACCCTTTGAGCTAATAGGCTAATATAAAAATGTGTAACTAAACACTATGGAGTATAATATTAATCTTCTCAGAATAGAGCCAATACATGTCTATTTGTGGATCCTGTCATCCAAATATAAAGAAAATTAATTAACTTCCCTGTAACTTTTTCTTGTCCTCACTCCTCAGCAACAAGTTGATAATGCAACACCATTTAGTCAAAATATGCAAGGTAAGCAATTCAGTTCAGCTTTAAATTTAGATCTCTATCTGTTTTCTAAATGTCTGTGAAATCAGTTTAACAAGGTAAGCAATTCAGTTCAGTTTTAAATAAACTCTTCACACAATTTCTATCAAAAGTTTCCCAACTTGTAGAGGATTAACTACTCGTTCCTTTATTCTGAAATAACAAGCGCAATGCAAATGAACTCTTAAAATAATCAAAACAATGCAAATCAAACTCTTATGTTATGCTTCGAGTTGTCGAAGTCGAACCATAAGCATCTTCAAAATGCAAATCAATCGAAACTCTTCAACAATTCGAAAGAGGCATGGGAAAATCCCTAATTCGAAAATTACATAATCCAAATTCGAAAATATCCAAAATCACACAACCCTAATTCGAAAATCCCCAATTCGAAAGAGTTCTCTCTAATTCAAAATCCCCAATTCGAAACCCTATTTCACAACATATCTTCTTTGTCTTGGGGCCGGTTTTGATGTAGAGTCCCTCCAGATTGTAGCGGTGTCGAGCGGATGTATCTCCATCTTCTCTCTCAGTCGAGTTTTGAAAATCGCAGGAGTTCTCTCTGTCGCCTATCGCTATGGCTTTTTTTTTTAATTAAAAACTAACGGAGAAACACAGACTCTCTGTTAGTTTTAACATTGCAAGGGCGCGATGCGAAATAGGTTAATACCACAGGGATACCACGCGAATATTGTCAAATTTCTGTACACCCTGCGAAAATTGCAATACCTCAAGGGTACCTCGTGAAATTTCCATTTTTTTTTAAAAAAAAAAGTGCTTTCAGCTATTAGTGTAATTTGAGATTCAAAAGTCGGTATTCAAACTTAAAGCCAAAATTTGAGATTCAAACTTAAGCCACAAGTATAGACGGAAAACGTTAAACACAAGCCACAACTTAAAAGTCACTTTTCTTTCTAATAAAAAAATAATGAATTTGGTATTCTTAAAATCCACAAAAATTCTTGGATCTCAACATGATGAATATATCAATTAAACCATAACATGTTCATCAAGCCGGTCGATTCTAAATCAATAAGAAATTCACCACCAAAGGCGGGATACTTAAGTAGAGTTTGAGACTTTGTATGGGTGTGGACAGGGATGGAGTCAGAAACTTATTGAAGATGGCGTAATTTTGTACAAATTATTCTGTTCATTTTCAATAGATTTTTTATAAGCTTAACATTTCAAAACTATGATATTTTAATTTAAACGACTATGTTTTAGTTCAAAACAATTTTTTTAGTTCAAAACAATGACATTTTTCACAAAATTGGTTTTCAAAATCAAAACCCTAAATTCTCATATCCTATGAATAATTAAATTGAATCTCAAATTAAAATTTAGAGCACAAATTGAGCAAGTATAAACTATCTATAATATATTTATAACTAACAATTAAAAGAGAAACAATTTGATGAGGTGTCATTACCACCATAATTATAGGGTTTTCAATCAATCAAATTAAAATAGATTTTTTTTTATTTTCTAATCAATTTGTTCAATTTCAAATATTAAATTAGTATATAATTTATTCCTTATTATATTATACATTTTTTAATAAATTTGTTCAAATCAAAACATGAATCAAATATACTTTATTTTATTAGATAGTAATTTATTATATTATTATGATTTTGTTGGAGTTAATTTATAATTCCAAATAAAAGAATGGTCATTGAAGAATTGGACTATTAAAGATTGGGCTTTGAAGGATGGGTTGACCCAATGTTGAAATGGGTTTAGGAGTATGGAAGGATCAAGAAGCTTACGGAAGTTTTGATAGGATGAAGTGAACTAGGGTGTGTTTGAATTCCAAAGTGTTTATGTTTATAATGCACTTATAAATATAAACACTTTGGAAATGTTCGTTTAGCTAATTTTTTTATGTATTTTAAATAATGTGAATTTAAACTAAAATATTGTGTGTATTGTATAAATCAAATACCCAATATTGTGTTAAGTTTATAATTACCTTATAACCTTAATATAATTAATTTACACAATTTATAAGGTATTTTATTTTAAAATTACGTTGTTTTAAATATCTTATAATCTTTTTTTAACCAAACACTTTACAAGTGTTTATACTTATAAGCATAATACATTGGGAATTCAAACACACCCTAATTATTAATCTAGACATTTCTAGCTAGCTAGAAATGTCTAGATTAATCAAGATGATAGAAATAACTAGAATCATCTAGGTAGTGTTGTGTTGTGTTGAACCATGGGTGTACAAAAAAAGCGCGAGTTGTAAGAGTGAGACGCGAGGTGTAAGCGAGTGCTCATTTGTTGAGTATGAGTGTGTAATACCGTGAGTTGGTTGGTAGAGTGTGAGTTCAAAAAGAGTGGTGTGTTGAGTTGGTGTACTTTGAGAGTTGTACAAAATAAATTTGTATATTAATATAAAGTATCGTTTATAAGGAGAGTCGGTCCATCCAAGTCACACGTAATCGAGTGATTAGCTACTCGTATTTTTCCCAACAGATTTTATTTATAAAAAAATATGCGTCATAGCGCGGGAATTATACTAGTAAGATATAAAACACTAACCTTTTCAATTCAACCTCAAATAAATTTGGATTTGGAAATTAGAACTAGTCACTAATGGGAGGGAAAGAAATGAAGAAGAAGAAGAAGAACTTGCAAGCTTGTAGCCCAAGCCCGTTGCAAGGTGAGGCTCCAACTCCCCAACTTCTTATATCTCCTTTCCCTTCCCTTTTCTTCCACCACTGAATACAATCAATGCAAACTGGAATCATCATTTCATCGTTGTTTGCAATTTTTTTTTGATTTTCACCTCTCTTTTTTTCTTTTCATATCCCACGTGGGCTAGTTCAACTGTTCAAGTCTCTGCCACAAGAAAACATGTAGACAAACATATTTATGTTCTCATGAGGACAGACTAAATTGAATCACAATTAAAGTATAGTTAGAGGCACCATCTTCTGTTCTTGATTCTTCCAATTGGAAGGCCTCCAATCGATTTTCTATTCACAACCCATTCATTCCTCATATTTTAATGTGTCGTCAAGTACATTCATCATGCTTTTATAATCATGCACATATAGAAAAAGAGGATGTTTTTTTGTTAAGAGAGTGTCCAAAAGAGATTAATACTCCATCCATTCGACAAAACTTGTCATTTTAACTCTTCACACAACTTTTAATAAAGCTAATAATTACATTCCTTTTTTACTAATTTACCCTCATTTACTACTCTACTTTTTATCAAAAACTACAACTCACAGCACATCAATCAAATCAAGGGTATTTTAGTAAAGTAGAAGCAAAAATACCTAAAATGACAAGTTTTTCCGAACAAAAACAAAACTCTAAAACGACAAGTTTTACTGAACGGAGGGAGTATAAAGATATTTCATACAACATAGTTTCCATTCGTGTGCCAATAAAATTGAACACAAACTAAGATCCATTCGATATTCCATGCCAGGCTAAATTTCATCACTAGTACAAAAAATACCTTAGACAACTACTTTGGAATGGGCTTCTTTATCAACTATCAATACATCTATTGCTTTATCCCTCAAATATGAAACCACGGGTACTTTGATAGTCTATATCAAAGAAAATTATACAATTTCACAAGTAAATTAGGGCTTGTGTGTGTCTTTTGTTGGTTTTCATATCATACAAAAAATGAAGGCGCTTGATTTGTGGCTTAATTTGATCAATTCCATGGATTGCTACATGATGCAACTTGGATTGATGACTTGACCCCCGGAGACGTCTTAGCTAGTGCTAGAGATGCTTAATTAGCTTGCATTGGCGATGAAGTGTTTAGATTGAGGACACCGTCTACTTTTGTCCGACCGACAAACAATTGATCTATACAACAACCATTTGATAAGTTTGGGCTCAGGATTAAGGACGAATTGGATTTTGGGACATATATAATTATGTCAAGACTGAGAAGAATTATCCCCCAAATGGTGAGGACGGATCCTATGTGAAAATGAAGTTTGACCCTAAAAAAGTACGTGAATCAAAAATAGGATTGGAAAAATAAAACTTGTCATTCTCATTATTGTACCGTGAAATAGCTATACAAAGCAATGTCTAGGTGGAAAAGTATTGACATAAACAAGTTTGTTTCACACATCTTATTTAAATGATGTTTAAAGAAAAGAAAGAATTAGAATATGAATCTAGCTCACTTCAGGATAGCTAAAGAAGATGAAGATTTTTTGTTATAAATGCGGTTGAATAAATAAAAAATGTTGAATAATTTTTTTTTTAAAACTAATCATCACGTGAGTAAAAACAACATTTGGGTAAAAATAATCTTTATAAGAAGTTAAAAAAGTCTAATATAACATTATTTAATCAATTATTTGAGTAATATTTTGAAAGTAGAAACCAATTATCATTTTTAAAATCAACACTTGAGTAAACATAATATACAATGAAAATAACAAATTAAATTATATTTATAAGCTTCATCAAATACTTGAAAATTATAAATTGTCAAAAATAGACCCCATATTTAAAAATAATTTATTTTATACAATAATATATTTTAAAATATCTCATACAATAAAATTTTCGTTGATGGATAAATAAGTACTTCCTATAATAGTAAGATGTATCCTCTACCATAATTTCAGTTTCCGATAAGAAAAAAAATCGTGTATAGAAAAATAAAAATAAAATAGTTTTAGTATAATCTAGATGGAAAATCAAAACTTTGCATACTTAATTTAAGACGTACATAACTAAAATATGAAATGAAAAAAGTTTTAAAAAAGTAAATAGATTAGACAAAGTTTCTATTTAATTATAAGTTTTAATTTTGAGTTGTTTTTATTCAAATTAATATATTAATGTATAAACATATCGATACAAAAGTCGAGAATCCCGTGCTACGTAAAGCCGTACACGTCTTCTTGTGGATACCCACACTAAATCAATTCTCAACTGGTCACATCCGTTGAGAGAGATTCGCGTGTAAATTTCAAAAATAAGAGAGAAATCCGTCGAATCCCTAGTGTATATTCATTTTGTAACTTTTACTATATTAATTAATTTTGTTTTGGTTGGATCATGTGTCCGGGCCTAACACTCTTGTTGCTCTAGTCGAATATAGGAGAACGGCAAAGGGAAAGAAGAGACCGAGGAAGGTTCATCATCCCGAATGAGAACCTATCTCTCACTTCGCATGAATGACCCTAAGGTAGATCTGTCAAAGAAGCTAAGATTGAGGAAGGTTCATCAACCTGAAAGGGAGCCTCTTGAGGAAGAACAGAGAAAGGAGAAGAAGAGAAATGGGCAGCGGAAAGTAAACTGGACAAAAGAGAATGGAAAGGGAAAACGATTCGACAATTATTAGACTTCTATGGATAGGTTTTGATACAGTTTCGTTGAATGGGTCATAGTATAATCTTTTGGAGTAATTTCATATTAAATCACTCCGAATATAAAATCACTTTGAGGAATGAAGTCCTTGTTCTTTTTATATGCCCCTGGTCTTTTGTCGCCTTCATATATACACATATCTTCTTTAATACTGATGTCTTATAGAGTGGTCTCTTTACACTCATCCAATTCCATATCAGACTTGGGATCTTGGGCGGGAGAAATACTTCCAATGATTTGCACTAGTCCAAGGAAAATGAGTTGGAGAACTCCACCATGAAGTGGATGTGTAACTTTCACTAGTTCTTTATACATGGGCATTTCTTCGTCGTTTATTCCCTAGTATATTCACGTAGCTATACCAAAAAGATTGATTCTTATAAACATAATTTAAATAAAAACAATGGAGTCTATGTGACCAATCTACGCATAAAAAATATAGTATTTAACTATGTCAGCGAATATCAATACGATAATATTTTTTATTGTAATTGTAGGTGTTTGAAATGGGTCATAAGAAAAAAAGCTTCTCCATTATCGAAGTGGGGAGGAATAGACTGGAGAAAAGTGGTGAAGATCAACCACATTAGAGAGCATCAGCCGAACAAAAGTATGTAATTTCTCGTTTTCTTTATTAAAGTTTATTAAGCCACAACCCAAGCCCAAGCCCAATGACAGGGGCAACATGGGCCCAAATCTGAGCAGGGACAACATGGCCCCAAATCTGAGTGTTTTTAGTTTTGTTTCTTTATTTTCTCTCTTTTTCAAAATGAAACGGGAAATCAAAAGAACAAAAAACGAAAAGGAAAGAATTCCGAACACATCATCACATTTGGTAATGGCATAACCCCTTGGCTATTAAGTTAAAGATGAAAAAAAGTCACCATCCCCTCCACTGACACTGTAGAAGCCACGAAGAAACATAAATCATCTGCAAATAAATATAAGTTAGTAAATTAACAATAACTTCAATCTATCTATCTATAAAAGAGGGAATGAGCTTTTCTGCAAAATTACATGTCCATATGAATCGCTCTCCCTTTTGCCAAAATCACTCCGACATGGTGCAACCATGGTTTTATCACTTCACATCCTCACTTTATGTATATTGATTGCACATGAGAAATCAACCTTTTCCAAATGCAGTGTTTGGAGCTCATGGTGGGGGTTCGCAAAATGAAACCAATCATACCCAATAAGGGTCAATCTATGGCGAATGCAATGAAGGTTGCATTGGACATTCGACCTATTCTTAGCTTTGTTTCTATATCTAACGATACAGAGACCTCAGAAGCCTCGACACATTTTACAGAATTTAGAGGCTGGGTATGAAATTCTTAATGTTGATTTAGTTTCATTTTTTAATTCTATCTGTCTAGTTTTTAATTCTATTAGATCGATGTCAGCAACTGAGTCTTCCACTTCATTCTTTCCCTTTCGGGGTTTTTTCTTTATTCATTTCAACTTGGGTCATCGTCTCTGTAACCCTCAACACAATTTCCAAACAATCTGTGCTTACTTAGTTTCAACTTTCATTCCATATTCTTAACTTACTCCGTATTCTTAACTTAAATCTGGTATAAACCAGTATGTATTCCAGGGCCACGAGCCTGGGGAAGTTAATCATACTGTGGAATTTGTGGGATACGGGAGAACATCGAACGGGGAAGACTATTGGATCTTGTAGAATTCAGCTGGTCCTGGTTGGGGAGAGGGAGGATACATGAGGATTGCACGTGGGGTTAATATGTGTGGGATCGAGACTGATGCCTAGCTCCCACTTCCAATGAATGATCCTGAGGGGGCAACATGGGCCTAAATCTGAGTGTTTTTAGTTTTGTTTCTTTATTTTCTCTCTTTTTCAAAATGAAACGGGGAAGCAAAAGAACAAAAAACGAAAAGGAAAGACATCCGAACACATCATCACATTTTGTAATAGCATAACCCCTTGGTTATTAAGTTAAAGAGAAAAAAAATACTTCATCACAGTTTCTAATTGGGAATTTAGACCTTTGTAATCAGAGTTTGTTTCAATTGGAAGTTAAGACATTGTAAACCCTATCAATTTTCAATTGGAAGTTAAGACACTGTAAACCCTATCAATTTTTTGTTTTTAATTGCTAATTGGAAGTTACGACACTGTATGAATATTTTTTTCAGAAAAATACTTGAATTATGGGCTTTTTATAATTTTATATTTGTGTTATTTGTAAAAGAATTCTTGTAATGGGTGATTTTATATAATTATTTGTAAAATCATTCATAGATAAAAAAATTTAATATATTTATTTTAAAATCTTGCAAATATATGCAACTGCCTTCAGTTTGCTTCATTCATATGTAGCCCTCCTAGAAGCTATGGAGGCTATATAGATGAAGGGAGATCGTCGTTTAAAATTGTCTAACCAACAGACAATTGATCGTTTCGACTGCCACATTGGTCCAGATGGGATACACCCAGGGGATGGCTTCCGGTATTGGGTAGGTTTCCCTTTGCGTCAACAAAGGCGAATTACCCTCCCAATGGCGGGAAAGAAATATATGTGAAGAAGAAATTTGATCCTAAAAAGGTAAAATCTCTCTTCTTCCTTCCTTTTGCTTGTTAACCTGGACCCTTGGTTGGAGTGAAGGTTGCTAAAAACACTAGTACAAAACAACCCGTTAATACCGGTTTTTTTCTAAGTCGGATACCGGTTATTGGGACGGTATTAACGGCGCCGGTATTAACTCGTTAAAACCACATTTTTTGTAACCGGTATTATAAATTCTCGGTTACCGGTTATTTCATAAAACCGGTATTAACTTTTCGAAATATAAATTTATATCGGTTATTACAAAAAACCGGTAATAACTTTTTATGCTTTATAGTTCTCACCGGTTTCATATAAAACCGGTATTAACTTCTTTTTTTTAATATCTGTATGTTTCTTCCCATATGCACCTGTAGCACCTGTAATCCTACGAATCACCAACAAAAATACACTAATTCCTTTCACATTTGCACCCAACTAGTAGTTTTCATTTCACCCATAATCTCCATCAAAATCCATATCCAATTACCCATAAATTTACCCATTACTAATCACAAAAGATCCACGCAAAATAAAGTTGAAACAATCATTATATTCAACCTAAATTACAAAATACCTTTCAAAATCATCCAAAATATATAGCTAGGTTCTTCTAACATATATGGCGACATCGATCTCTCTTTCATTTCCACCAAAAGACTTTAAAATGATTGTCGACCGCCAAATAATTCATATTCACCTAAACATTGACACAAAAATTAATTATGAGCAAAATAATACATATAACCAATATTATTTATTCCATTAAGTGTACTGTGTACATACCTATATTTTAACTCCAAATCAAGGAGAGGTTGAAGGTATACCACACATTCCTCAATTACTTCACGTATATCACTCTCTTTGAAAGATGATGGAGAAGGCGAAAAATACTATATAAAAGCAAAAAAATAATACAACGTTCGTGAAAACAATTAGAACTCTATAAAAATAGAATATGTATATTGAAAAGGTTACATACCTTAAGTGGAATGTCTTCTACTCCTTCTCGCATTATGTCATGCATAAATCGACAAATATAGAACCCACATGACACGCCATCATCTTGTTTTGGACACTTCCATAAGGGGAAAAACATTTAATATAATTAATGATGTAGAATTTACTTTTTAAAAAATGTTATTGCATAAAAAATTGTTACCTCGATTACTTTCCATTGTATATAAGGGCATTGGGCTTTCATTGTCTTAACATAATAGGAATTCAACACACTACATACAAACAAATAATCAAAATGCATCATATTTAATTATATTTAGATTTATGGGAGTAAACATTTTAAATGGGGTTACTAGGGAAAGAAACATACGCTTCACACTCCAATGATTTCTACATTAAAAAAATTACATAAAAAGTTATGTAAGTTTGAAAATAAATATAACAAATCATGCCACGTACCTTTTATTACGGATTTGTCCCCACCCCTAATAAATTCCACAGGGCCGAGCTCATCTTTTTGGCTAACACTCTCTTCCAACCTTCTAGAGATCCTTTCCATTTATGGTTCAATATTTCGATTACGTATGGATTCTCTGGGCCTCAACGAGGAGAGAAACTCGGGTAGCAGGCCACCTACCAACACCATCGAGGAGCTGTTTCCGTACCCGTCAATCAGTTTACGGAGAGGAACTTTAGTGACCAACTCATCCAATACATGATCCAAATCATAAACCAAATCCTGAAGCTCATCCAGCCACATCCTCACAAACTTGTTACTGACCTGTTTCTGCTCTGCATCACAAAGCACTGCTTCAAGCCTCACCAGAACTTTTGACCACCTCTTCAAAGTTTCACTTGTACCCTGTCGCTGTAGGACCTTTAACAAGTTGGTAAAGAACAACTTTTCCATCAGTGCCTGAAGGAAAGCAGACAGAACAATCTCTCCTAACATTATTCCGATCCTTAGCTAAAAGTGGGTAGATCATCAAACCAAAGGAAAGGCAGCTACTGGTAGAGAACAAATCTCAAGAAAAGATGTACACAGAACTAAAATAGGATGCTAGAAATCATGAAGCTGTAAAAAGGAAGAAAAAATAAACACACAATGGATAGAAATCATGAAGCTGCAAGAATGAAGAAAGGAAAGTCAACACTCAACCTACTAGCACCAAAATAACATCAATCATCATATATTCATATGGGCTAATCAGTTTAATAACTCATCGATTCGTTTAGAAATTCTACAACAGTACAACCCTATCCTTTTCTCCTATATATTAATCACCATACCTAATCAGTTTAATAACTCACAACACTCGACCTAGACATGCTTTTTTAAGGGCAAAATTACTGCAAATAATCCAATGTGTTCAATATAGTCCAAAAAAAAATCCAAAGTAATGCAATATACAAATATAACTAATTCATCTACTACAAGAATGTAACGAAAACAAAATAGGAAAATAAAAACCTAAAATTCCAATGAGTTTCAAAGGAATGCAGACACATTTTAGAGGAATCATCAATGGAAATCTATCAAAAACCTAAAATTCTATCTATTCCAAACATAAATTTGCAAAATCTATCAAAAACCCTAAAATTGGAAATCTAGCAAAAACCCTAAAATTGGAGTTGGAGAAATCCCAAATTGAAGAACAATTAAACACTTCAACTTACAAGCGTTGCAGGAGAGAGATCGACAACTCAGGCGTTGCAGGGACTTCGACAGAAGCAAGCGGCTCAGGCGAAGGAGAAGAGGAGCGGGAGATTCGCGCGCGCAGGAGAAGTAACCAGCAGGTCGTCGCAGGAAGCTTTCGGCGAAAGGATGGAGCGAGGGAAGCCGGCAAGGAGACGAAGAGAGAGACTGAATGTTCGGCGAGAAGGAGAAGCGGTGGTCGATGGGTTTCGAAGGATCTCCAGCTGTGGAGAACAGAAGAAGGAAGAACGAGTGAGAGAGACGAAGAGACGTACTGTACTATACATATCGATATTCATTTATTTTTTTAAAGTAAAATCGGTTATTCTATATAACCGGTATTAATTATACGCGGGCATATTTAATACCTTTATGAAATTAAAAAACTGGTTTTATTATTCTCAAAATCAACTTAATACCGGTTTTTATAATAACCGGTAACCGAGTGGTAAATTATTACCAGTTTAAAACAACCGGTCTTATAAAATCGGTATTAACGGAGACTTTTGTACTAGTGAAAGAAGCTTTCACTAGAATTTGCCAAAATAAGTAGAATATCTTTATCATTGTTATGAGTTGTAACTGCTAGTGTTAAGCATGCTCCAAGTGATTCTCCAACAAGATATATTGGTCTACCCTTCAACCTCCGACTCTCAGACTTACAATTTTCTCCACTAGCGGAACCAAATATGAAATATAAGGATAAATGAAAGCCCATTTATGTTTTATATAGATATAAAAGGACATAAAATGTCATTGGCAATTTGGAATAAAGTTATAAATCCCTCTTATTCTCGTTTTAACAATAATATAATTTGTTGGATATTCTCTCTTATTCCCAACCCATTTTAAATCGCAGGTTTTGGAGCCAATGGTTGGAGTAAGAAAATGGAAAGCAATACACACTTCCAAGGGAAACGATGGAAGAAACGATGGAGGATGCACTTGATAAAACGCCCTATCATGGGGTTGATCGCTACCTTCGTTAATGGTAACTTCAATACATTTAGAGGCGGGGTGCGTTTTGATTTCAATGTATATCCATTTTGTTACTTTTGCTATCTTAATTAATTTTGTTTTGATTCCCAATGTATCTTAATTAGTCATTTTGTTAATTTTACTACCTTCATTAGTTTTATTTTGGTTCCTAGCATGTCTTCGAGGATCATGTGCCGGTCCTATATATCACTCATTTTGTTCCTCTAGTTGGATATAGGAGAACAACAAAGGGGAAGAAGAGACTAAGAAAGGTTCATCATCCGAAGGGGAACCTACCTCCCACTTTCATGAATGACCCTGAGGCAGATCTATTAAAGAAGTTGAGATTGAGGAAGGTTCATCACCCCAAAGAGGAACCTCCTAAGGAAGAACATAGAAGCGAGAAGAAGAGAAATGGGAAGAGGAAAGGAAACTGGACAAAAGAGAATGGAAATGGAAAGTGATTCAACCATTATTAGACTTTTAAGGGTGGGTTTTGATACAATTTCCTTAAGTATAGTATAATCTTTTAGAGTAATTTCATATTAAATCACTTTGAATATAAAATCACTTTGAAAGCACATTTAAATGCTTGATACAAAGTTGATGAAGCAATTGTGTATTTTGCTTTAAAGGTGCTTTAAAGGTAACAAATCAAAGCTTAACTACTATGAGATAACTTCGGTACATTAAAAGACGGGGTACGTTTTGATTTCAATGTATATTTATTTTATTACTTTTCCTATCTTAATTAATTTTGTTTTGGTTCCCACTGTATCTTAATTATTCATTTTGTTAATTTTACTATCTTAATTAATTTTGTTTTGACTCCCAAAGTGTCTTCGACGATCATGTGTCTGGGCTTATCCCTCACGTTGTTGCTCTAGTATGATATAGGAGAACATCAAAGGGGAAGAAGAGACCAAGGAATGTTAATCATTGCAAAGGGGAACCTATCTCCCACTTCCCATGAATGACCATGAGGTAGATATGTCAGAGAAGCTAAAACTGAAGAAGATTCATCATCTCGAAGGGGGGCTTCCTAAGGAAGGAAGGACAGAGAAAGGAGAAGAAGAGAAATGGGTAGCGGAAAGGAAACCGAACAAAAGAAAATAGAAAGGAAAAACGATTCAACCATTATTAGACTTCTAATGGTAGGTTTTGATACAATTTCATTGAGTTATTCATAGTATAATCTTTTAGAGTAATTTCATATTAAATCATCGTCTTCTTCTTGACGATTGTTGCTATTGCCCCTATCGACTTCATTGAGTCGTTTTACGATGGGAAGTGTTGAAGGTTGAGACTAGTGTTTTAAATATCAAATATATCGGCCGATATATCAGGAATATTTCAAATCCGTTACGATATCGGCTTATCGGGCTCAAAATTATTGGCCAACATTAAATATTGGGTAAATGTCGATATATCAGGTCAGGATCAGGTTGACTGATATAAAGCTAACATAAAACACGTCATTTTAGATATATTTTTCAAAAAGATCAAAGTAAAATCGACATAGGGTTTTATTTTGGAGTGGATCTCCTAGGTTAGGTCAATCTTCGCGGTTGTTCATCTCGGCCAAATTGACGGGCCATCCCTGCTTTGCAGTCGCTGCTTCAGGCTCTTCTTCGCTGTTCGATCATCTCCTCCAGTTCTCCGACCCCTCTTCTTCCGTCATTCTCAGCGTCATCCGCCGTCTGCATCTTCTTCTCCGACTGCCGCGCCCCTGCTTCATCTTCTTCATTCTCTTCCCATCCGCATTTATACGGTAAGTCCGTAAATGTTCATATTTTTGTTTACTTTCAAGAATTCCTCTCTCGATTTTGGTTGAACATATTAGTTGATAGGCTAGAATTGAACAAATGGATTTAATTTGAGAGGTTAATTGATTGAGAAGTTTCAATTTTGATCAAATGGGTTTCGATTTTTGTTGAATGAATGTATTCTGAATTTGAGAAGTTGAATAGGCAACTGAATCGATGAGTTCTGCATTTGAGAGGTAAGAGGTTGACTCAAATCGGGTCGAACATTTCGATTTTGGAGAGGTCTAATTTGAGATTTTGAATGCTAACGCTATTTGAAATTGAAACTTATATCAATGTAAACTTATACTGTATCGATTTGGGAGAGGTCTAATTTTACATTATCAAGTATAAAAATAATATTTATGTTAACCTTGTTGAGGCTCCCAATTTGAACCCGATTCAGCTCGCAATACATCTTAACCCGAACTTACATGACCCGACCCATCGCAAAATCTAATATACCCAATATTGATCCAACTCGATAATACTCGAACTCAATCCGACACATCCGGTTGCAACCTCTAGACGAACCACATAAGCTGCTTTTTACAAGTTTTCAGTTACTTTGGTTGGCCTCCCCTGCGAGAGATTTAACTCCTCGACTCCATATTCCCGCCCGCTTGTAGGATCGCACTTCCTCCGTTCTCGCCTCTCTCCCGTCTTCAACCTCACTCATTCGCAACTCCAGTCTGCAGGTTCCCACTTTCTCCCTTTGATTCGATCTCCTTTCGATTTTGATTTTGGGTTAGGGTTTTTTAGGGGACTCCCAAGCTTGTTCCTTTTTCGGTGCGATTTCTGGTTTTGATCTGAATGAAACACAATACTCGGGTGAAATTCAATTGTTTGATTGATTTATTAGTGTGATGTATAAAATCTGCATCATAGTTGATCGATCTTGATCATCTCTCAACCCGAACCCTAGCCTGCAAACAAGAACGAACGAGGTCGGGGCGGGGCTTGTCTCTCCCGTAGGACCCTCCGACGCTCCAGTCAGTTCCCCACGATAAGAATCTCGTTCTCATATTTATACTAATTTAGCCTAGAATAAACGGTCAAGACATTTAATTAAAGGAATTTAAACGGTTATCATATTTAATAAAATAAACCGTTACCGTATTTAATTCGATCAACGCTCTTAATGCACGAAACCGCTATCGTAATCAATAGGCAAAACGGTAGCATTAATGTCATATTGAATACTCGAATTTATTGGTAAAAGATCAGAACACCCTTGTGCTATGACGACGGGATTTTCCCTATCTCAATTGCCCCTCGGGTTTCTTCTTCATGTCTCGATGATGAAGGAAGCCGAAGAAAGTGAATGGCGAAGTTTGTCGAGTGAACGATGATTTTGCCGTAAACGTTAGTCGCTTGATTCGTGGTTGGCTATTGGACATAAGTGGCTATTGTTGGCCACTTCCACGGGCCGTAATTGGCGATTTCCGGTGGTCTTAAGTGGCGATTTCCGTTTCCGGTGGCCGTAAGTGGCGATTTCCGGTGGCCGTAAGTGGCGATTTCCGGTGGTCTTAAGTGGCGATTTCTATTTCCGGTGGCCGTAAGTGGCGATTTCTATTTCCGGTGGCCGTAAGTGGCGATTTCCGTTTCCGGTGGCCGTAAGTGGCGATTTCTATTTTCGGTGGCCGTAAGTGGCGATTTCCGGTGGCCGTAATTGACGATTCTTCTGCCTTAACTGACATTTGCTTGGCCATAAGTGGCGAGTCTTCTGCCTTAACTGGCATTTGCTTGGCCATAAGTGGCGGGTCTTCTGCCTTAACTGGCATTTGCTTGGCCATAAGTGGCGAGTCTTCACTTTTTTGAACAATTGTTGTAGCTTTGAAGACGTCATTTCATGACATCTACAGTCGTTGGACCTGGTTAAAAACACTGCAGTACTTCTACATAATTCAAAGCAATTAAGTCATTAGAAGATTAGTATTGTGATGGGTAGTGCCCCTAACACGTTATATGCCCCTGCACACAGTTTATATACCTATGCGGAGATGTAGTAAGTTAAAAATCTAGCTTACAAGATCTATATATTCATCTATCAATAAACTTTTCCAATTTGGGTAAAATACCGAACCTCTAACTTGCTTTTTGTCTCTTTATAGCTCTTGATGCCTCAAATCATTTTGGTTGCCCCAGCGTACTTTGTAGCATTGAACCTTGCTCCGATTATGAGACTTGTTTCATGCTTCCCTCGAGGAGTACAATCGACGCTTGTTACTCATACTCTCTCTATAAGCACCTATTCAGGAATACAACACACCGGAGCAAACGAAAACAAAGCAAAAGGCACATTCGACTACCGAAACAACAAAAATAAGAACATGATCAATTCAACTCAAATTCATTCATATATCTGCAAAATAGTATCATGAAGGTCTGATGGGAAATAGGAAAATAGTTGCCCGTTAATGTATAAAAACATAAAAATAAAATAAAATTATGCAACCAAGAAAATTTACGAATCAACCACGTACTGCTAATACAAATATTTTATCGTAATTTAAAAATCAGTTGCCAATATCACTTTAGGCAGCAACCTAAACCGAATCTTTACGCAGAACAAGCTAGAACTTTAGCACAAACATTCCTCAATTCATACATAATTTTATTCAAATAAGCTACGAGTTCCACATTTCAAAAGATTGAATCATAACTACGACGGCACTCTAGAAGTTTGAAGCACATAAGAAAAGGAACTTCTCACAAACAAACATATGTACTCACGAGCTAAATCAAACCAATTTCTTAGCTATAAATCAATACCGGAACAAGCGGTCAAGTAAATCAAACATTTAGCATAAAAATTAGTGGTTAATTTCACTTCTTACTCAACCGATCGATAACATGCAGTCCAGCACATATGGGCATCCAAGGATCCAAATCCTCTGTCCCCGGGTATGTCCCCTTCCCCTGTCCCCCCTCACAAAAAACTCTTTTTCTTTTTTCCTTTTAATCTATTTTTATTTATTTATTTTATTTTCATTTTTTTTAATTACGAGTTGTGAGGGGGAGGGGGGAGGGACAGGAGGGGATGCCACTATTTAGCACAACCAAGAATATAATTATTCTAATCTAGTGTCCTTTGTTTAGAATAAATTAAGAATCATGCAAGTCTCAAACACTATAATCACAACACAAGCCGATGATGCTATCAAGTCCAAAATCACAACACCAAAGGGTTAACTTAAAACTCTCAACAAAGCAGACAATGGATGATTCATATATGTTCAGTAGCCTGTAACTTCATGATCCAATTCACACTATCACGGGCCCTTCATTAGTTGACCGAAGAGAGACAAACATGCTATGCTTTAGCCTTATCGAATGTAATATATAACTATCAGCCCAGAGCAAATTCAATATAGCTTTTGGAATTTATAAAGACCTGCACGAGTGCATACCTGCATCGGGCTCGACCTCAACTGCTCGGAGAAGAGAGGGGAGAGGCTCCTGCCACACCTGATGGAGGTGTGAGGGTGGCGTGACACGCTCGAAGGCGGCTGCAGTCTCTTAGATCTGTTAAGTTCTCTCGGATCTGATAGGTATCTCAGATTTGTGATCGATTGCCCTGGCTATGGTAGCCCTTCTCATAATAGATTTATAGACGCCAATGGGGAGACGGAATGCGCCCTGTCGGGCTTCTCCGCCGCTGGCTTTGCATCACCCCCAACCTCGGCAAGATCTCAGCCCCAGACCTCACGGTACGGATCATGACGTCGACGGCTTTATGGAGTTCGCACCCGCTCGCCACGCACGGCGCTGCCACCCCTGGTTGGATTTGATTATGAAATTAATCCAAATATGCAAACCCGTCATCTCCTTCATAGGGTTTGTAGAGAGCGACGGCGTATTAAGCCAGTTCAAGCGAGGGAGGACAAGTGATAGTGTCGCTGCAGCCAACAAGGCACCAACGGTACGTAATTAGCGGTGGAGGGAGGCAAGCGACGCCGACGATGCTCCAGCGATTTCACTGCCATTGCCTTGCTAAATCTCAGGCCGATGGGTGGTCAATCCACCATTAATCTTCACCAGGAACTTCAATCTCATAACTTTTCGATCGAAATTCCCACATACGGCGCCAATTGTGATGCATAAAATCTGCATCATAGTTGATCGATCTTGATCATCTCTCAACCCGAACCCTAGCCTGCAAACAAGAACGAACGAGGTCGAGGCGGGGCTTGTCTCTCCCGTAGGACCCTCCGACGCTCCAGTCAGTTCTCCACGATAAGAATCTCGTTCTCATATTTATACTAATTTAGCCTAGAATAAACGGTCAAGACATTTAATTAAAGGAATTTAAACGGTTATCATATTTAATAAAATAAACCGTTACCGTATTTAATTCGATCAACGCTCTTAATGCACGAAACCGCTATCGTAATCAATAGGCAAAACGGTAGCATTAATGTCATATTGAATACTCGAATTTATTGGTAAAAGATCAGAACACCTTGTGCTATGACGACGGGATTTTCCCTATCTCAATCAGATATACTCCAATCACGTCTGCTAATGTTGCTTTCCAGAGTGAATTTTTTTTTTGTGGATTTTTTGGGGACTTCCAAGCTTGTTCCTTTTTCAGTGTGTTTGATTTCTCGTTTTGATCTGAATGAAACACTAGTCGGATGCAATTCAATTGTCTGATTGATTTGTGTATCAGTTGTACTTCAATCACACCCATACCATAGCTGTTATGTTGCTTTCCAGAGTGAATTTCAATTTTTTTTTTTTATGATTGTTGTTGTTGTATCGGTAGCTACTAATTGATTTATCTGTTCCTTGTTTTTTATATTTTTCGATCCGTTGTAAATAATGTTTTCCAATTCCCACTACTCTCAGGTGGAATGGCCATTAAAAAACCCAGTGCTTCCAAAAAGCAAAGGCGAAGGCGCACAAAAGAAAGAAAGAAAGCTGGGTTAGTGGTCTATCTAAGTATCTAGCTTGTTCATGGATTAAATACGATGATCATTGATTGGAATGACCGGGAATATGTTGATTTATGCAGACTGGACTTGTTATGAAAAAATCGTACCCAAAGAGAGGGACTTGCAATCAGACGAGGGAATGTGGGCTCTATACGAGAGATGGTGCCGCTATAACGAGATAAGCAGGACGCCCGAGGAGATGCAGTGTAGGTTCAACATCTTCAAGGAACATGCGATGGATGTTTTTAAATGTAACCAAGAGTACCCCAGGCGTTATTTGGGCCCCCGTTCTGATTTCTGCCTGATAGATATGGAGAGGCTTATGCAACGTTTTAAGTGTGGGCCACCTCTCCTTTCATGCTATAGATGAACATCTGTCGCAATTCTTGATTCCAATAGCCTTGGGTGATTTGGGTCTTTTTTGTGCTTGAGAAAAAAGATGTGAAGAATTTGAATCTGAATTTACTAGAAATTCAGGATTTTCCAACAGATTTAATAGTTTCAAAGGTGCTACTGGTATTTAGCAATTGAGTAATTAGTGTCATTTTTTCCAGAATGCAAATTTCGCATTGTTTTGATAATTAAAATTCACATTTATTAGTGTCATTTTTTTGAGAATGCAATTGAGCTTGAGGGGACAAATTAGAGAAATTAGTCTGTAGTCAAAAGCAACCTTTGAAACTGCACACTTCTGAAGGCTACGAGGATCAGCAACTGACTTCAAAGAATGAATTGATTGCACAGACAGAAGATAGAAGTTACTCATTTAGTTGGATATCCATCAACTGCAAACGAATGTAGCACAAAAAACCCAGCTGGCATTGTACTACAATGTGCATTTAGAGATGAGCTTGTTAGGTCTGATCAAGAGCAGCCTTCAACACCTTTCCAGCTTCCTATGGTCTCACACGGTGATGCTTCCTTGGATACATATGATGGTGTTAAATCTGGTAAAGAACAGAATTCTTCATGCTCCTCTCAGTCTGATGAAAAAAGATGCAAAGACTGCATTTCACGGTGTGGAAGCCAAATCACTGGAGTAGGAAAGTTGTTATGATCAGAGTATGCACTTAGCGTGGCCGCTGTGCAAGATCTTGTCACCCACCTTCCTTTCCTCAGTGCAGGACTTATTCTCGGGTGAACAAGATGAGACCTCTACTGAGGTCCCTGACACAAACGGAATATGTCCTATGCCAGGATCTTATTGTGTCACTTCCAGCTATGAGATAAATCATATGACGACAGTACACAAGAAGAAAGGAATCAGATTTGAGTTCTGGTAAAGATCTTCTCAAGTTTAGTCGATCCTTGGCGGTTTCTAGTTTGCCTAATGTACAGATATCTGAGGAATCTGAGATGTAAACTTTCGCCAGACATGTTAGACTTGATGATTGCATATACAAACCGGTGCTAATGGTTCTTTGACGGTGAACTAGATGAATTTGACTTAACTTGCTGAACAGAAAAGAATTTTCAGAAAATCTTTATTTTTTTAATTTAGGAAATATTAATTATCTTTAAATAAGATTTTCTAATAAAATAATTTGATAACCTAATTATAGATGGATCAATAGAAATTGTACTGTAACATTGTGGGTTACAATTACATTGTGGGTTATAGGGGATCCAAAGTATCCATGATGCTGTTTTTACTCCAATTCAGAAGTGCTACAAATCTGATATTTCCTTTAGTTGATAGACTCATAGAAGAATTTAGAGTATGGGATAGTTTGACGATATGCAGTGATTGCTTATAAAGGCTATAGGAGGTTTTTTGTGTAGATAAAGAAGTTATTTGTCTTGATAAGGATCTGATAAGCTTATAATGCATAATATCCATGTGCCAAACGAACCCTTATAGCATGAATCATGCTGCATAGTCTAAAGGGCATCTTTGTTATCACTGAGGTAATGGGGATTCCAATCCGCTACCCGTTCGGAATGAGCGAGAATGGTTTGAAGCTCGTTCCAACCGGATTCTGTCATACCCCTATCAAATGGGCTGCAATTTCTTCTTTCTTCATGCTGCCTGATCATGCAAAGTTTCCAAATTTAGTGGACATTGTATCAAGTGTAGAAACTTCATAATTGTATTCTATCTTTTTAACTAGCTAACATTCAATTCAAACTTCCATCTTAGGTTACATGTGGAGGTTGCCTAAGTGCTCATACTACAGCTGTGGGTAGGTTGTATCTGTATTGTTGTTCTTGATCCCATCTATGCTTGGAGATTGGTTCATCTCTATCTTGATTTCATCCAATTGAATTATCTGGATTATTTGTTCATGCCTATATATCTGTGTTTTAGCCGTCACATGTGCGGAGAGAGAGCTGAAATCGCATCTGCTTTTACGTGAGGAAGAACCCGAGGTTCTTACTGGCTATAACTTAATTTCATCAATGTATGGAAATGTTGTTTATGTTCCAAGGTCTCTTTATGCCAAGAGGCAAGAAATGCTCCAACAACATGCTACAATGGTGGCGGGTTCCTATGGTTCCATGACATTGCTTGCTGACATCATTGAAAGATTTGCTTCAGTGACGGATGAATCAAAATCTGAACGAAAAAACACAGATAGAATTGATTGCCCAAAAAGGGTGGTTGTGCTAAATGAAGGTGCAGGGGATGCAGTGGCACTTCTTGGTGGGAAAAAAAACCATTGCTTATATGTTAGATTTTTTTAGTCCTGCCCTTGTTTGAAATTGATATACTATATTGCTTATGCAACCGTTTGAAATTGGCGTGAGGTTTACTTAAATTATTTATGGAACTGTCGTTTTCTTAGGCAGGAGATTGAAATATAGCAGATGGTTATTAACTTCTCCTTGTTCTTACAGATTGATCTATTGAGCTTTACTGATTGGAAGTAGTAAACATTGTAACAAAGGGTGCTGATCTTAATGCTCTACCTGTATTCAGGCTGCCTTGGAAGATCACCGCGGTAATGCTGGCTGATACACTTGCTGGCTACAAACAACAAAAGAAGCGCCTCGTATCAGATTTCAACAGATGCTTTGCTCATAGTTCCAAGCACTCCATAGACGTATCAAACATGGAACTCGTCAATTGGGTGGATCGTTTTAAACCAAGAAAGTGGGTTGCAATATCTCCTAAACACATACTGAGCACTTTTTTTTTTTTATAATGTTCCATTTGATGTGTAATTTACTACGGTTCTAAGAAAATTTCTTGTGCCAGATTTGGCAATGCGTTGGATGGCGAAGTGAAGGCGTGTCAGCAAGCTGCAAGTGAAACTGGCATCTTGGTTGATCCAATTTACACGGTAGCGGCATGGGAGCTGGCCACCGCCCTCTGCTAGGAGGAGGCCGAGACAGGTCATCCAGTGGTGATGCTTCATACTGGCAGCACCCTGGGCATGTTCGGGTTAGCTCAAAGATACAAGTCTTTTCAAAATATTGAAAGATGAGCAACACAGATAACCTCATTTTGTGAAAGATGTTGAAGGCATTCAGTTGCGTACTAAGAAAACCAAACCGGAAAAGGCCTAAGCCTCAAACCGAATCATACCGGACCCCAAACACACTAGACCCGAATCATGCCCAAACAACCTGAACTATATCACATTTGAACCGATCTAAAATATTATAGACATAACAAAGTACGCATCATGTGTATGCATATACATATGTTCATACATTATCACATATTTTACCATTTTAAAATAATCAAATTGACAATGTTAAGAATTTACAAAATAGATATACACAGGTCTGAAATACTGAAGCAAAGTCTGAAAACTCCGAAATAGATGAAGCTGAATTCGAAACCCGAATTAACCCAACCGAAACACAAGTACACAACCGAGGTGCCCAAATATTTTATCCAAAATAAGTAAAACTCAACAAGTTACCACACTCATTTTGATAAGTAAACAAACTCAATTTATGACTAAGAAAACTAGGGAACTTCAACAAGTTACCACACTCATTTCCTACATATTGCAGTTAGTTTCTTTGTTGTCAAATGTGTTAATCTAATCTGTGTGTATTACTAACCAGATTTCACCCTTCACTTCAGGGAGTCCTATCTGCCCAGCAAAATATAGTTTACCACATTTAGACAACCGATGACGCATGGCCATGGTCAAGCATACTTATTCCACATATCTAATGTGCATTGCATTTCATGATATCCGAGGGATGGAGTTTGGCGCCTTTGTCATCCCTAAAGAACAGTTGCACAGATTCATAAGAGCAGGATTTTAGGCACATATCATCACAAACTGATTATACTAGCACTTACAATTCTACTTCGCACCACCTTAAAACACAAGATACAAACAAATACAATCTACTCCTCACAGATCACCACAACTGGCATGTGTCATTTGAGAAGTCCTGCAAAAGTATATATGCATATTAGGAAAGCCTCTTGAAGTTTACGTAGAGATGGAAGCCGAGTATCCCATGAGCTCAGATGTTTGAAGCATATTAGTGCACTGCACTATCCTTCAAAAGAGAAACATAGCTAGTTTCAAGGGAGGAGCATAGACAATGTGTTTCATATTTCAAGATTGTGAAAAGTGTGCGGTTAGTCATGTGTACCGCATTTATGCTTATTTAGTTGCCATGGAATTCCAAATGCGTGTACTACAGTTCTACGCGCAACTGGCTTCCTTTGTGCAGGTTGCTGCAATAAAAAATAATGTGCAGGTTAGACGTGGATAAGAAAACAAAAAGGAAGCCGACGATTACATGAAAAGACCTAGGAGGTAGCCACAACAATTCAAAACCAGACTATTGTAATTTGTAACCCACACATTAAGCCACTAAAAGACTCTGGCAAAGGAAAATGATGCATGATCTGCGTTTCTTTAAGCCAGCAAAGAAACGTCCCTGATGATTTTTACAACAAATATAAAATTGACACCTTTAATGACAGAATCGAGCATAGTCCTGTTTATGGTTCAAGTTCTGTTTCAGAGTCAACAGTTAAGAATGGCTAGTAATGTGCAGGTTAGACGTGGATAAGAAAACAAAAAGGAAGCCGACGATTACATGAAAAGACCTAGGAGGTAGCCACAACAATTCAAAACCAAACTATTGTAATTTGTAACCCACACATTAAGCCACTAAAAAGACTTTGGCAAAGGAAAATGATGCATGATCTGCGTTTCTTTAAGCCAGAAAAGAAACGTCCCTGATGATTTTTACAACAAATATAAAATTGACACCTTTAATGACAGAATCGATCATAGTCCTGTTTATGGTTCAAGTTCTGTTTCAGAGTCAACAGTTAAGAATGGCTAGTAATGTGTATTTATTGTTCAACCTGCAAAATTTGTAATGCAACTCAAACTGAAGCAAAGCAAGAATCCAAGCTTTACACAAAAACTTCCCAACCAGCTAAAGAGCTCAATTGATCTGCTAATAAACATACAAATCCAGGTTGATTTTACCTGCTCAGTGGTTTCATTCTCCGTTTCAGTGCTCTTCATCTCCTCCTTCATCTCCGCCTTTTCTTTCATTTTCTCTACTTTATCACTCTCCATTTTCTTAATTCACATCAACACAGAAAATTAATAACCACAAGATAGAAATCAAAATCAGTATCAAACTTAAACCATCAGATATCTTCTAGCAGTAGATGAAAAGAGAAACAATTACAGCAACAAAAAATCAACAATCAGATTAACTGGAAACGTTGTCCCTGGCTACATTAATCCAATTGAACAGTGATTCGAATGCTCAATATTGGTCAGTACTGTCAATTAACTCCAGGACACAATAAACACTACCGAGGAGCTCTATCCAGATGCCAGCAAGGCAGCAACAAAGTAGATATAGTTACGTTGAATTCAGATCTAGAGTTGAAAGAGCTCAATTCGAAGACAAAGAGGAACACGGTTAGGTGTTCATGGAAACACATAGAAGCATCAACGGAGTTCTCGCACAGTAATTAAGAACTAATTTCGCAACCAACAGCGTGAATTGTTTGATCGAACGCGGAACTGAAATCGTCCGCTCTCAAGGAGAAACAAGCAGGACTCATCGTTTCAACAGCGCAACTAACGAAATCTACAAATTCCAGTCCCTTCAATTACTACCTAGCATACGCAGAGAGACAAATGAGGAATCTAACCATCAATTGAATAAAATGTGACATGATTCATACCGTCGATCGCTTCCGAGCAAGCAAAGCGGGAAATAGAGAGACGAGTATGAGCGATAAGGATCACAAGAAGCTGGTTAGAGAAACCCCAATTTTCTGTTTCATTTCTTATATAAAGAGCTACGCAAATCGTACGGATGCATCGGAGGTTTTAATTCGGCCTTTACTTTTGAGAACAAGCTAAATTTAACATGAAATATTTACCCTCCTAAATTAACTTATTTACAAAATACCCTTTCTCCTCTCTTCTCCAGTTCTCCTCAATTCTCATTGTTCTCATCCTGTAACTAAATACACGCAGACGCAGTGCATACTCCCACTTTGAATTTTCGATGCCAATTAACCAGAAGTTAGGAAGAAAAAAATGAATAAGAATTTGAACTCTTGTATATTGCTTTTTATGGAAACAACCGTATAAAAAAAAGAGTCATATACAGTTGTATGCAAGATGATTATTTTCGTATTGTATTATTGTTCGGTTTTAATTACCTTAAAAGTTGATTGTTGGAAGAAAGATTGACATTATCAAAGTTGTTCATGTATGAAAAGAAAATATATCTAATATATCTAATATATCTAATATCTAATCTATATCTATATATCTATATCTAATATAATACTAAAATACTTGCAAAATGGGACACGTGACGGTCATACATTTAAAGTTAGAAATTTAGGATAAATCCCCAATTACTTCCCCAATTGTTTAAAAATCAAAATTTAGGATAAATCTCCAATTGTTTAAAAATCGAAATTTAGGATAAATCCCCGATTGTTTCTCCAATTGTTTAAAACTCTTTTATTTATAACGTTTACAATTTTTTTTTTTGCAGCGCTGCATCTCGACATTGCACCTGAATCCAATTAATCATGATCGATACTAAAATTGAATGAATGATCAACCACAACAATGGCTTCCCGCTCTCATAGGTTCATTCTATCCAATTTAAAACGCCATCAATGCACCTGAAATGCATTTACGTGCACAAAATATGACACTTTTAATATCACAAATTTCCTATTGCACACTACAAACACTAAAAATACAAATCTGAAACCTCTAAGAATTTCTCCTTCAACCTTTCCTAGGCGTGTATGCAGTCCATGAACGTTTCCTGGGCGTGTGGGCAGTCAATGAAAGCCTCTTGGTTATCATGACAGCCGCCTAAGGTGATAACTTATCCCCATATGCTTCCTTTTCCATTTGGCTCATGGTGTGCGATGATCCTCCCATTCATAGTGTCCGCTCCTTTCCATTGATTTCATCATCGAGGAACATCACATGGATCTCAAAACCTAAGGACACGACGCTTCGTCTAACAAAGGAAGCATGGGAGTTTGCTGGGTGAAATAAAGTAGGGTTTTGATGTGAAAAAAAAAACAGATGCTAAATGTCGGGGATTGAGTTCGAACCTTGGTCTATGCAATCACAATTAAATGTCTTCCGTCTCGTTACTAGTGAGCCAGGTTACCTCTTTGTTTCATAATCCACATTGTTTCTATTTATTATATAAAGGAAAAATGGACAAAAATAATACCAAGTATTAGCTTTTGGCCAAAAATAATACGAACTTTGAAATTGACCGTTTCATATACGAACTATCGCCCTATTAACCGAAAATAATACATATGTGTATTCCGGTGAACTTTCCGACCAAATACGCCACGTGGATGCCGGAAAACACACATGGCATAAATGTTGCCACGTCACCAAACTTGTAAGTTATGCCATGTCATAAATTTATTTTTCATTTTTTTTAAAAAAAGAAAAATTAAACAAATAGGCAAATAGCTACCGTACCTTTCGAAACAATGGAGGAGAGAGCGAGCAGATAACATTGAGAAGAAAGTGAAGACGCCCACCCTCGATTCCATTGTTTCGAAAGGTACGGTAGCTATTTGCCTATTTGTTCAATTTTTCTTTTTTTTTTTAAAAAAAAAAACTGAAAAATAAATTTATGACATGGCATAACTTACAAGTTTGGTGACGTGACAAAAATTTATGCCATGTGTGTTTTCTGGCGTCCACGTGACATATCTGGTCGAAAAGTTCACCGGAATACACATATGTATTATTTTCGGTTAATAGGGCGATAGTTCGTATATGAAACGGTCAATTTCAAAGTTCGTATTATTTTTGGCCAAAAGTTGATACTTGGTATTATTTTTGTCCATTTTTCCTTATATAAATACCTGATATATATACTCTGGGCCCCTAGGTTGATTGGACACGAGGCGAGCGCCTATTGGGCCTCGCCTCAGGTCCGGCCCTGCTGTAACCCATAAAAAGGGCTATCAAACCCCAACAAAGGGATCTAGAATCAGTGACAAATGAGACCAGATGTAAGTTATGTAGGTTCAACAAGCATTCTCAGGACTCAAATCCTTTGCTGCCTTTCCTAGTGGCACATATTAAATACATCTTCCTATAGGCATCTCTAATATATTATGACTTTTTGTAATGGGGGCATGAAAGGTCATGGTTTTTGAGCTCTCAATCCAAATTCTTGTCCTACACGGGGTCATCATCTATTCCAAAGAGAATAAAATGGTTCAATCGTCAAAAAAGGATGTCACTATAGGAATTCAAGAAACAGAAAGCCTTAAAATATAGGAACTAAAACTCAATCATCTTTAAATCACATTCGATCAGCACAGAGACAGTGAATTGAACAAAATTTCCCCGTAAACCACAGAGAACTGAGCTTTAACTTTCAACAGGTCAGTAGAAAGAAATATTTTACCTTGGATACTTGTATGTTAGCATGGTGGACATTAGTCCCAGACTCACGCTTGGTATTGTCATCTGCCATTGGGATCAAATACATCATATCATTAGAAAACCACCACATCACAAAATGATCCAAATGAATGAACTAATCTCCAGTCAAATTAACTAAGAACACGGCAGGTTTTCATAGCTATTTGTCAGATCTCAAACACAAGGCCTCAATTCAAACAACAGTTGAGCTCCATTGCAACCAGTAAGACCTAATTAGCCTTAAAATCGCTGATAAACCGAAAGAACGAAACTCAAGCTCTTCATTAAAATCTTTCCGGACAAAAACCCTAACAGACAGCAACCAACTAGTAAGTAGTAACTAACAGGAAAAGTCCAATCCCGAACTGCATAAAACTGATCCGAACTAGAGACCTTTAAATCAAGGTTTGCTGATGTCCATGTTTTGTGCCATGTTTTACATTGACTCTGTTATCGATTTCTGTATACATTTCATGCATTTGGGGTAAAATAATACAGAATCTATGTAGTTTATGCTTATTTGCCAAATTATGGAGTCTACACTAGTTTCTGTTTAATTTCACAGAAATCGGACACACTATGGAGCTTAAAGGAAAATCATGAACAAGCTAAGAATGGTACAGCTGCAGAAATCGGACACACTATGAACTAATCTCTAGTCAAATCATGAAGACCATTTTTCGGCATTAATCATTTTGAGTCACGTTCTGATGTCTTCATGAGAGTTGTAGCCCTCAAAAAGATCTTTCCAACGCATGCTTATATGCGTCGATCCGACGAACCAAGACTCGGGAAAGTGCGTTTCAAGAACAGAGCAGGATGTTGAGAAAGTGGTCAGTATCGACCAAGACAACTCGATATCGACCAGATTGTGGTCGAAAATCTCCAAATCGACTCGAGATGACCAGCAGAGAAGAAGACAACTCGATATTGACCAAAAGTCACTCGATATTTCTCCAGGAGCCGAGATCGAGTGAGCTGAGAAGATGACTCGATATCGACCAGACGTGGTTGATATCGACCTAAAGCCAGTGTCGAGTCCAAGTCGATTCCGAGCTCTACTCAAAGTTCTATCCAAAGTCCAATGGAGATATTCCCAAGAGAAGATTCCTTACACATGAAGACTTGAGAAGATTGTTGTGAGCCTATTTTGCCATGTTTTATATCTACTTTTATATCGATTTCTGCATGCATTTCATACATTTGGGCTAGAATAATACAGAATCTGTGTATTTTACACTTATTTGCAATATATGGAGGTCTACACAAGTTTTTGTTATATTTCGCAGAAATCGGACGCACTTTGGAGCTTAAAGGAAACTCATGGAGAAGCTAAGAATGGTGCAGCTGGAGAAAAGGTCATTTTTCACCATTCTTCGTTCTGAATCAAGCTTTGATGTCTTCATGAGAGTTGTATCCCTCGAAAAGAGCTTTCCAACGCATGGTCATATGCGTCAATCCGACAAACGAGAACTCGGGAAAGTGCGTTTCAAGAACAATGCAGAAAGCTGAGAGACTTAGTCGATATCGAGTTGTTTTACTCGATATCGAGTAAACCTGAAATCGAGCCGGAGACCAGAGTCGACAAGGAAGTTGGAGCTGGAACATTCAACTCGATATTGAGGACATCTACTTGATATCGAGGAAAAATCCAAGTCGACATGCATCCTAGAGCCGAGATCG
Organism: Persicaria maculosa; assembly: GCA_963922045.1. Classification (NCBI taxonomy): domain Eukaryota; kingdom Viridiplantae; phylum Streptophyta; class Magnoliopsida; order Caryophyllales; family Polygonaceae; genus Persicaria; species Persicaria maculosa. Next base: position 14,588,838 of record OY998256.1, read on the forward strand.
ACGAAGAAGCTGAAGACGGACCAAGCCTTACCCGATGTCGAGGAAATTTACTCGATATCGAGTAAAAGTCAAGTCGGCATGCTTTCTGGAGGCCGGAATCGAGTTGCTGAGCGGAAGACGAGAAATTGTTACTCGATATCGAGGAATCCTACTCGATATCGAGTTGACCCAATGGCCGACGTCGAGCAAGTCCGAGATCTTGTTAAGTTTCTATCCCGAAGCCAATGGTGATATTTTCGAGATGAAATTCTATCAAAATCTATCAAATGCTATCAAGTCAAGGGAGAAGATATTTTATCCACATTAGATATAGTCCTAGTTGATTTAATTATTTATTTCCATTATTTAATCTTTAGATAAAAGATAAATAGAATTAGATATAGATATAGTTTTCTTTCCTAGATTAGCTTGGAATGAAGGCTATAAATAAAGCCTTAGGGGGCTGATTTTCATTCATAGAAGCAAAGCCGTCTTAGGACGCAGGGAGGAGGAGAAGGAGAGAGGAGAGAGAGAGGAGGCGACAGAGGAGAGAGAGGAGGAACGTTTGGAAGGTTTTGTAAGTTTTATTTTATTTAATGTTAAAGTTAATTTCTTTTATTATGGTTTGTTTCTAATTTCCTTCTTCTAGGGTTGGGGTGATCCCAACATAGATATGTGTGTTTGATTTATAAATCCATGAATTTATATGTCTTTATCATCATCTACATATGTGCTTAATCCTTTGCGAGAGTTGAGGAAATTCCTTATTCATGATATTGAAGCGAAAGTGATCTTATTATGAATTGGATAGTAATTAGGGTTTATTTGCGAGAGCCGACTAATCCTAATTAAGAAAAGGTAGAAACAAATTAGGTTTTTATGCGATAGCCTCTATCACCTTGGAATTTGCGAAAGTTGATTCTTTGATATAAAGCATGAATCTTTATGTGATTTATGATCTGCGCATATGTTTATTGTTGTGGTGATCTCTAACCTTGGAAGTTTACATCTTTATTTGTTTTATTTTATTATTTTTATTTGGCACATATTCTACTCGATATCAAACCACCATTCTCTCTCCATCCCTTGACATCGACCAACTCTTAGCCGACGTCCACAACAACCCTCATCACCTCTTTCCGCTATCCCTGAACCCCAAAACACACTAAACCTAGAACCGCTGACTTCTCTCCTGAGGACGAACCTGACTCCACTATCCTATAGCGGGGGCTTGACTACAAATTTATTTGGTCGGGAAACCCTCTCATCAAAGATTTATCTTTTTATCTTTTTATTTATCCTAAGGGTGGAACATTTAATTGCCCTATATGATTTATCTTGTTTTACTAATTTGGATTTATTTCTTTCCTAGTAGAATTATATCCTTAGATAGAAGATAGATATTCCTTACATTGATTACCAAGGACTAAGGCCTATAAATAAAGCCCATGGGGCTAGTTTTTATTCATTGAATTCTAGAGAGGAGAAGAGATAGTGAGTAGGAGAGAGAGAGTGGAGGCCGAGTAGGAGCAAGAGAGCAAGAGCAATTTGGCTTCGATCGGTTGTAAGTTTTGTTTATTACCTATTTAATCCACTGCCTTTTATATGTTTATTACCTATTTAATAGAGATTCAGGTTAACAACTTGGATTATAAACATAAAATTGGTAGATACAATTAGGGTTTCTTGAGAGAGTTGTCTAATTGTTGGAAAAGGCGAAAGCTTGTTCCTTTGATGTGATTGCATGATTATTCGTCGTATTAATTCTTCCCTTATGCATGTTTGGTTATCGTTGTTGCACACCCCGATCTTGGAAGTTTTCTTTTACATAATTTATTCCGAAATCTCCAAGCTTTGTCTTTTATTTCGTCTGCTGCCCCTACTCGATATTGACCACTCCTTGGTCGATATCGACTTCTAATTTCCGATCCAGAAAGATCTCTGCTTGTTTGTGTCTCTGCAAGTACAGGTCGATTTTGAGTAAACCGGTCGATATCGAGTAACTCTGGTCGATATTCACCTGACTTCTGCAGAACCCAAAAAATCGACTCGACATGTCGATATCGACTACCCCTGGTCGATATCGAGTGGTCCCCTGAGGTCGAAATCGACGTGAGCCTTGCTGCTACATGAGATCCGTTGACTCGCTTCCTCGAGGATCGATCCTAACTTCCTGTTGCTACATCGGGAGGGAGTCTTGTAATTATTTGCGTGTGCAAGATCTGGTTTGATTTATTTTATTATATTTTAAACTCGATTTCCTCCTACAACATTTGCCGCCTAGAAAGTGCGAACAGAAAAGAAAATAAGGAAGAGGCAAAACGAGATCGATGTCGAACTTACTAGGAACGAGAACCGGAGCGTGCATGGTTCACCGGAGAGAAAGGGAGAGACAGAGGGATGGGAAGGTGGAGCGAGAAACAACAATGGTGAATAGGGTTTTCTCGCTTGGTGGGAGGGAGAGAAGAGGAGGTACACAACAAGCATGAAATACGAACTTCTCTTCTGTCCAATGCGGAGTGGAAAAACCCTGAAACTAGAAGCGTCCTTCGATTTCGTTCGCGTATTTTTCCCGAACTATTCGTTAGCGTATTATTGGGATGCTCGGCTGGATCATGTCAGCCTTGACCCTTCCTTCCTTGACATAAATGGGTCAAGACTCAAGAACCACCGTTTTAAATTCGTTCTCAAAATAATAAACTTATAATCATGATGGTTTTTTTTATAGAGGAAGGTCGAGAAATTAGGTAACACCTAACCACTAGCACGGTGAGTTATTTAATTAATACAAATGGACAATGGGACCTCCCGCGTCTTCAAACGTTCCTTAATAACTTGATTTTGTAGAGTGACATTAATCACATTATTGGAACTGATTTGCGAACAAACACTATAACTTATCGTCTTTATAAGGATTGTTGGTTTTCCACCAAATCCGGTACTTCATTCCTTACAAAGAACACTAGCTTACAAAGATATGATTGTGGGTGGATCTAAAAACTAGATGTACCTCACAAAGTCTGACATTTTTTGTGGAAGATTGCTAGGGATGTCTTACCTACTAAAGAACGATTACAAAAGTCATGTGTATCTGTACCTTCAGGGTATGTCTTCTATGGAAACACAAGTGAATCGGCCCAGCACTTATTCATTGATTGCAGCACAACGATCAGATTATGTAAGGAGTTGAAGATCTCCCTCCCATCATGGTCCTTTTCTAATCAGGTACCCGAGACTGCCTTTCCCCTTAACCTGATTAAAAATACCATCAGTAACAAAGATATGGGGGCATTAGCAACTTGTTGGTGGACTATATGCTATTTCAGGAATCAGTTGACTTTTGAACATGTGGATTCGGTGTCCATTACAGAATTAAAGCTTTTCTACCAATCTTCTTCACAGTCTTGGGCTGAAGCAAGATTGCTAGACTTAAACGACTATAAACCTAACTTACTTACCTCTCATCAGAGTAATGCTCCAGTTGTTTCGATCTTGCCTAGGAGGCGTAACCATAAAAGGTCTGGTAATGGGATAAACCTCCAAACGGTTATGTGAAATTAAACGATGCATAGCGACGGTGAGGTCGCTTATGGTTTTGTCCTACAAGACTCCGCGGGTGATTTGGTATCAGTTGGTAATGGGTTTTGTAATTATACTTCGATTCTTTTTGCAGAGGCTATTGGCCTTTAAATGGGCATTATGCGAGATAAACAACTCCGAATTGAAAAATTGCTTATTGAAGAGGACAACTTAATGGTTGTAAAGGCTCTCTTGGGTGACTGAAAATGTCCCTAGAACATTGAGCTACTACAATCGGACATTTTATTAGATCTTTCATCATTTTCTTATGTCGCTATTCGTCATATTTTCAAGGAATCGAAACTTGCCCTGCTGATGTCTGCTACAATGATGATCCAGAACTTCGGGTTCTCGTCTGTAAGGATGCGCTAGGAAGGAGTTTGGCCTCGGGCAACCCATCCTAATCTTTATCTTGCGTAAAAAAAGGTAACAACAAGCATAATACTTGTGCATTGTGCACGAGATTTGTAAAATATATTATACTATTATCTAAAATATATTATTGTAATTTATTTACATTATATATTAGATATATTATAATAATATGAAAATGATATAGACAAATAATATTAATTTGGAAAAAATAATGTTTATATTATATCAGTATATAATATATGTGTCAAAACGTCAATGTCTCACCTTTCTAGATAGAAACAGTTACATGCACTAATGTAGAGAGTGTTTTAAATTATTTTTTCGCTCTTTAATTCGTTTATTAACTTGATTGGTTACTTTGAACATTAAACAAATATTTGTTATCATAATAAGCTGAAAGGTAACACCAAATACTTTGTTTGGTGAAATACACATTTGACAAATGTAAGGTGAATGAAATTTTGAGAACTTTGGGATGGAAAACACATAAAAATGTCAGAGAGAATATACTGTTGTAATAACACAAAATCACCAACGACTGAACAACTTAAATTTTAAATATTTTGATTAGACCATGTGACAATTGACATCCATCCAACTAAAGAAATACCAATCATCCTAAGTATCAATCAAATCCAAACATCCAAATAATAAATATACTAAACTGGTTCCGCTCACCCAATCCACATCTTCGATCAATAATTAAAAGGGTGCTATATAAATTACGACAACTTCATTAATCAACTGCCTTGAAGATGTTGGGCTTGGGTATTTGCCTCACCCACGAGGCCCCCATTTCCCCATATCGGCAAGCAACTTAAGAGGATGTGCTGAATGCTACGCTTGTCCTGGTATGAATCTAGAAGTGGGGGTGCAGTGGTTTCGGTTTATGCCTGTCCTATTGCGTTTGTGTTGTAGAGTTGCGGTAGTCCCATGTGGTGGTTGGACTTTTGTGGGTAGTATTGTATTTATTGGTAAGACTCTTTGTATGGTCTTACTTTATGTTAATCCTTGGCTTCTGCCGCATCTATATATTTACCGTTTCAGACTGTCTTGAAGAATTTTACCTGTCGGTGTACAATTTTGGTTTCGGATGTATATTCTTCAAGGCATTCCTGATTTCCTATGTAATCCTATTGTCTAATAATTAAATATTAATATATATTCATAGATATTTTTATTAATTTTAATATTATATATATATTCGGGACTGGATGGAATTTGCGAAATGAGAACTCTTCGTCGCACGTATATTTTATAGGACGGGGTTTGCTGGATTTATGCCCTCTTAGATATAAGTACAAGATGCCTTCACTCCCCCCCCCCCCTCCCTCCCTCCAAGGCAAAAACAAAAACATGATAATTTTCGATGGTTGTAGAATGTTTCACTACCTGTGAAACATGCTAAAACAAGCAAACAATATTGGTGTCAAAGTGAAATTTGCCATCAAAAATAGGTAATTCATCGAGGACTTCCTCTTCTCCAAATTGAAAAGCGGCTATAAAGGAAAGGAAACCACCCAAAAGACAAATTTTGCCCTAAATAGAAGAAGATGGGGAAGAGAGGGGTCAAAGTGTACCCTCGTCGCCTTGCCTCGAGAACGTCAATTCAGAAGCGGATTTGGAAAGAGGAGATGGACGGATGGGGAGAGGTTTTCCGAAGAAATCGTAGATGAGATACCCAGATAGAATAAATGAACATTGCAATAACATACCATATCCTCGAAATAATTGCACTCTTAGAAATCTCATTTAACAACACCAATCCCAGTACAATCAAGCACACTTAAAAAACACTATCACGTGTATAATTAATAAATGAATACAAATATGTGATAATGTAAAGTGTGAACCATGTTTAATTGTAAACACTTCAAAAAACAAAGGAAATTGGAAAAGTCTGTCAAAAGGAGAAAGCAAACGACGGAGTTGATGGCTATGAAACAAAGCTACGAAAGCATAGAGACAGAGAAAATACTACTGAAAAGACAATAGTATCTGGGAAAAAGGAAACTTCTCGTGGGGAGTACATTTTCTTTTGTTCTTTTTCCTTGTGGAGCAAGTCTCGACTAAAGAAAAAAATGATAAGGATTAAATGGAAGTTTGAGAGTCTGCCTGATTTGTTCTACTTGATTTCTATGAATTTCTGTTTTCATATTTGTGTTGTGCTCTGTATCCATTGTGAATCTAGGGATCTGAACAAATATGAAAACCATAACAACTTAATTGAACAAATGAAGACCGACGAACAAAGGCAAATGACAATGGTTAGGAACAATGAACAAGCTCATCGTAGTTTGAACCTCTGGAAACGTTGCAACAATCTCAGAACAATTGGAAAAACAAACGAACAATTGACAATAAACACAATTGACTTTCCAACATGAAAATTTGTACGTGGAATTGTTGTGGAATCGGAAAACGAAATCTTTGGACCGAAGTGGAAACACTTTGCAAGATAGAGAATGTTCAGATTATGATGCTCATGGAAACAAAAACAGATGCTCAGCCCCTGGACCGAGTCTGGAAGAAGGGGGGGTTCGATTCTATTTGTTGGTCTCCTGCCCGTGGGCGCTCGGGTGGCATTTGTGTTTTGTGGAAGGACTATCAGCTCACAGCCAGAATAGTCGAAATATTGACAAAGGAAGAAAGATATATAACTATTCTCATTAAAGACCTAAACCTTAACAGGAGCCTGGCTTGCGTTTTTATTTACGCATCGGCTCAAGAAAGCGAAAAAAAACGAATTTTGGGCTAAACTCTCGGCCCATATTCAAAGTATTGCCTTCCCTGCGATCATCATGGGCGATATCAATGAAATCTTGGGCCCTTCTGAGAAATCGGGGGGTGCTGTGTCCAACCCAAACAGATTCACCAGACTCTTGACTTTCAAGAACCAATGTAACCTAGTTGATATCCCTACACTAGGGAATGGCTTTACATGGAGAAAAAACAGAACGGACATAAATAATATCTATGAAAAACTGGACAGGACCCTAGTTCAGGACCAAATCCTTCAATGGTATCCTAACATCGCAACAAGGAACTACGCGTTCTCCTCATCGGATCACTGCCCAATCTCGATTGAACTCAATTCAATAATAGACAAAAAAGCAAGATCCTTTAAGTTTGAAAATATGTAGATTCATAGAAAAGACTAGAAATATTGTTAGCCAAGCGTGGAGATTTCAATGCCCAGGATCCCACATGTTTCAAGTAACAAAAAAGACCCAACTTCTTAAAAGATTAACTAAAGAATGAAATAAAACGACATTTGGAAATATCTTTAGACAACTGAAGAACATTGAAGATAAACTCTCTGCTCTTCAACAAAACAATAGCCAATCCCAGCAAAACTCTAACAACTTAAGACATATACGACTGATAAACAAGAAGAATAAAATATTACAATATCATAATGTGTTTTGGCGACAAAGGGCGAAAACAAAACACTTAAAACTATCCGACTCTAACTCCGCGTACTACCACAAGGTGGCTACTGGACGGAGGAATAGGAAAATGATTAGAGAAATTATTTCCCAAGAAGGCACGACTGCGATTGGGGAAGAAAACATTAGAAAAGAGATCAAAAGAGATTTCGAAAAAAAATTCCAAGAAGAGAGGATCAACTATCGATTGTTAGAGGAATATCTTAGTCTAATTAACTCTGAAATCACAAATGAATAAAATGAATAACTTACTAGACCAATTACGAACCAGGAAGTTAAAAAGGGATTTTTCTCAATCGGAAATGATAAATCTCCGGGTCCTGATGGTATGACTGCGGAATTTTAACAGCACTACTGGGACATTGTTGGTCCCTCAATTACGAAAGCTATTAAGGGGTTTTTCCACTCATGAAGGATGTTGAAGCAAATAAACCAAACTTTCATCTCTCTAATCCCAAAATGCGATGACCCAAGAACAACAAATAACTATAGACCAATTAGTCTTTGATCGAAGATGTACAAGGCTATTGCAAAAATTCTGGCTGACTGATTGAAAAGGGCGTTAGGAAAAATCAACCCCCCATTACAAGGTGCATTCATTTCTGATAGAGCTATTCAGGATAATGTCCTGATTGCACAGGAGATATTCCACTCCTTTCGTGGGAGGCATGGTAAAAATGGATGGATTGTCATCAAGCTTGACATGGAAAAGGCATATGATAGAATGAACTGGGACTTCTTGATCTCTGTAATGACAAAATTCAGATTCTGTAAAAGGTTTTGCGATTGGATCAAAGAGTGCACCGAAACAGTGTCTTTCTCATTTCTAGTAAACGATGAACCAACTGAAACTTTTCGTCCTCAAAGGGGACTTAGACAAGGTGATCCCATTTCGCCCTATCTATTCATCATAGGCGCGGAGATTCTTGCCAGGAAACTCCAACAACAAAGTGATCAATCCTTGAAAACCATTGGCTTCAAGGTTTCCAGGAATGGTCCTTTCATCCCTTTTCTCTCCTTTGCAGACGATATTATGATCTTTGCAAAAGCCACTACGGAAGCATGTCAAACCGTTAGAACTATTCTTGATGAGTATTGTGAAATTTCAGGACAAAAGGTCAACTTTCAAAAGTCAGCGTTCCAAACGACAAAAGTAATCACTGATGACCAAAAGCTTCGAATAAAAACGTGCCTTCAAATAACCAACCAAACCACCCTAGAAAATATCTCGGTTGTCCAATCATCAATGGCAGAGTAAACAAGAACACATTTGAAGAGATTCTTGGCAAATCAAGAAAACAATTAACAAAGTGGAGAGCTAGCGAATTAACCCAACAGGGTTGTGCTATTCTTGTTAAAACAAATCTTGCAGCGAAACCAAGCTACATAATGCAGAACTTTATGCTTCCGGCTAGCACCCATAATGATCTTGACAAAATAAATAAATGTTTTTTCTGGAACAAAGATGCTAAGCAGAAACCTCTCATCGCTTGGGAAAAAGTCTGCAGACTAAAGAAAGAGGGGGGCCTAGGACTTGTAAAGACCAAAGACATGAATAAAGCGCTCCAAATGAAGCTCCTTTGGAAGATTCTTGCGGAACCAACCAATGAATGTGTAAGAATTGTAAGAGGAAAATATCTACATAACGACAACATCTGGGACTACAAAAAGAAAAGGAACACGTCTTGGCAATGGACAAAATTGATGGAGTTAAAGGAGGAATTCTGCTCTGCCTTAATATGGCAGGATGGAAATGGAAAAACAATTAGATTCTAGCAGGACAATTGGCTACTTGATACTGATCTAGGAGGGAAAAACATGCTCAGCCAATTTGATGAACAAGAAACGATAGACAAATTCATCAAACCAAACAAAACTTGGAATGTAGAAAGGCTGAAAGAATTCCTACCCCTAGACATTGTCCAAAAAATCCTCGTCATTCACATCCCTATGAGTGACATAGAAGACCGACTGTATTGGAGACCTAACAGAAATAGCTGGTTCTCTACTTCTAGTGCGGTGGAGCAAATTACGAGAAACAAAAGAACCAATGCAGACCCATTGGACTGGATTTGGAAAATAGACTTGTTGTGAGCTGAATCTGCCATGTATTACAATAACTTTTATATCGTTTTCTGCATACATTTCATGCATTTGGGCTAAGATAGTACATAATCTATGTAGTTTATGTTTAATTGCCAAATTATGGAATCTACACCAGTTTCTGTTTAATTTCGCAGAATTCGGGGCAAATTACAGCAGTTCTGAGAAAGGACAGAAAAGCTCGGAAATCAATTACAGAAGTCCAAGGTCAAGAAGCAGCGGAACCAGTCGAATCAAGCTAGTAGCCCATGTTTACTCGATCTAGAGTACACTCTACTCGATCTCGACGAAAGTGTCCGAGCACAGGCCTTGTCGACTAAGCACTGATCATGAGAGCCAGAGCAACCCGACTCCGGAACCCTACTCGATCTCGAGTACACCTTGTCGAGATCGACAACACCTAGACACCATGTCCGGAGTCGACGTGTTGTGACAAGTCGAGAAGCCGAGGACGGAGACGCCGAACCAACCTTACTCGATCTCGAGGAGGCTTGTCGAGATCGAGGACCCAACAGCGCCAGTCCGAGTCCATGCCGAGGAGCTGCTCGACAACACCAGGCCAACCATCCTCGACGCCAGATCAACTCTATCCCGAGTTAGTTGGTCGAGATCGAGGAGCCAGGAGCACATGTCCTAGCCATGTCGAGCAGAGCTACCCGAGATGTCCAGCGAAGCAAAGTCGACGACCATGTCTACTCGATCTCGAGGAGGCTTGGTCGAGATCGAGGAGCCGCGTCCCGAAGCCGCGTTACGCGGTTTGAGCTGTCCTACGCGTTGTGGGAGTCCTTGGAGCCGAAGGAATCCGAGATGGCCGAATCTATCCTACATCTATCTATCAACTATCCATGGAAGACAAGATCTATCAACAAGAAGATATTTACCTATTTTAGATTTAATTTCCCCTTTATAGATTTAATTCCTAAAGTGCTTTTATTTATCTTTTAAGCTTTTTAGATATAGATAGATATATTCTATCCTCGAATAGCAAGGAATAGAAGGCTATAAATAAAGCCTTAGGGGCTGAGCATTAGGCATCTTATTCGAATTCAATTCCATTCAAGTAGTAGGAGTAGAGAGAGAGAGTTTGTGGCAAGCAAGGTGGAAAGGCGAAAGCGGATTTGTCTTGTTTGGTTGTAAGCTCTCTTTATTTAATTCAGTGCAAGTTAGTTTCTTTTTTTATTTGATGTCTTTCTTGATGATGAAGAGCGAGTAGTCCACCCACTTCTGGGGCTGGGGTGAGCCCGACGGTAGCCATGTGAGGTCATGCGGTAAAGGTACAATCTTGTTATGCAGTTCATCTTCTATCCCTATGAGCATGATTCTTTTGCGAAAGTTGAAGGTGATCCTTGTTTGTGTTATTGAAGCGAAAGTGATCTTAATGCAACTTGGGTTAATTATGTGAAAAGGGTTAGTAACAATTAGGGTTTATGCGAAAGCCTCTATATGCCTATTTATTAGTAACGAAAGTTATTTTGATGGAAAGCATGATCTTTTATGCCTTTATGTGTTACTTTGCATGGTTATCGTTGTGGTGTTGATACCCTGGCTTTGGAAGTTCTTCATATATTGAAGTTATTTCTGTCAAAATTCTGAGTTATGTGTTTGAATCTGCAATTTATAGTTTCTGTCTGTTTTAGTCGATCTAGAGGAAGAGTTAGTCGAGATCGAGTAGGCTCTAGTCGATCTCGAGTTGGGTCTTGTCTAGGTCGAGTTGAGTTTCTGTTTCTGTTTTCGATTTTGCAATTTCTGTTTCTGCTACTTCTAGTCGATCTCGAGTTGCTGTAGTCGAGATCGAGTACTTCTGTGTTTGCTTTTATTTTCTGTCTTCTCTTGTTATTTTTGTCCTTTCCTTCTTTGTTTCTTTGTTTCTGTCTTCTGTTGCTTTTCTGTGAGATTTACAGCTACATAGGATCCGCTGACACGCTTCCTCGTGGATCGATCCTGACTTCCCGTTACTACATTGGAGGGAGTCTTGTAATTATTTGCGTGGGCCTAAATCTGGTTTGATCTATTTTATTATATTTCATACTCGATTTCCTCCTTACAACAAATTGGCGCCGTTGCCGGGGAAGCTATCATTCGCGCCTTAGGTAGTTAGATCTCACTTTTTTCTTTAAGTTACTTCGCAGGTGTATGCGCCGTTCTGGTCAACCACCTGAGTTTGACGGCTTAGACGAACCAGAGCGCCTTCTACACATCAGAGCTAAACTACAAAGAGCCATGACAGCTGCAGAGACACATGAACAGCTGATACAGAGGCTTACAAGGGAACTGGCTGCTAAAGATGCTGTTATCGCCGCTGAGAAAGCAGGAAGGGAACAAGCAGAAGCTGAGCTCTCCCTATACCCAACCACTGCAGAGGATTACATGCACCCGACTCTCATCGTGCCTGAATCGGCCATTCTAATCCCTGAAAACAACTATGAAATTCGCACTCAATTCCTTATTGAAATTAAAAATCATGCATTTCATGGTAGATTTAATGAATGCCCTCTGGGCCATATTACCAACTTTACTGACATGTGTCGTACTCTTTCTGAAGGTACCACCTTGGAGTACATCCTGATGAAAGCTTTCCGTTGGTCTCTGGCTGGGCCTGCACTGAAATGGTTGGAAGGGCTGAAACCACGATCTCTCACGACATGGGCCCAAGTGAAGCAGGAATTTCTAAACAAGTTCTTTCCTCCTGCCAAGACAGCACTACTGCGCCAAAAGATCACATCTTTCAAACAGTAGCCTGGGGAGACACTAGCAAAAGCATGGGAACGTTATAAGGATCTACTGCGATCCTGCCCCACACATGGACAGCAACCCTGCGTAGTTCAAGAGATCTTCTTCAATTCTCTGGCCTTGGCTGCAAAGGACAGAATCAACACATATACTCACTATGAGTATCTGACAATGCCGCCTCCTGACGCATGGGCTGCTCTAGACAAGCTGACCAACTATGACAACAAGTATGGGACTCCAGTCAACTATGAGGAGAACCCCTACGCCAGGCCAGCACCATCCATGCCCCTATATGAGCCCCCTAAGGAGATTGATCCAGATGTTAGGGAGCAGTACTACAGAGATCAGAATAAGAAGCTCCTCAAACAAGTAAAGTATCTCTCTGTCAACCAGCCTTGTATTGAATGCGGATCGCAGAGGCACAACACTACTGAGTGCCCACACACTGAGCAAGTCAGGCTGACAGAATACCATGAAGAGGCAGCTTACGCAGGGGGTCCCAATCGCTACATGGGGGACCAAAGGTTTCAGCAACCACAATGGAACCACGGTGCCCCTAGGAACCCCCCGCCCTACAGAGCTCCAGGACATCCAGAAAGAGACCAGAAAAAGGATGATCTACGGACTGTCTTAGAGGAAATAAGGAGAAATCATACAGAAACCAGGCAATCCTTCAACTCAGTCTACACTCAGATTCAGGGCGTCAACTCTAGGCTTAGGGAGATTGATATATGGAGGAAAACTATTGATACACAGATTGGTCAGCTAGCAGCAAGAATCCCCAGACAGTCAGGATCGCTCCCTGGATCTTCAGAACCAAATCCTAAGGGAAAGACCGGACACATCGTTGTTGTAAAACTCAGAAGCGGCCATCAACTGCAAGAGCCAGAGGTCGGAGAGCGGCAGAACAAAGGAGAACAGCAAGTCGACATCGACAAGCATCGAGTCGATATCGAGCAGAGTCACCTCGATGTCGAGGAAAGAGAGGTCGATCTCGAGAAGAGCCCAGTCGACACTGATCCAGCTGCAGCACCTCCGACATCTGTTCTGGCTCCAAATCAGAAAAAGAAGCTGCCTTTCCCCATAAAATCTCCAAAGGACCCGATAGAAAAGAAATTTCAGCGCTTCATCAAGATGCTTCAGAAGCTCAACGTCACCATCCCCTTCACAGAAGCTCTCAATGAAATGCCATCCTATGTCAGGTTCCTGAAGGAGATTCTGAGCAAAAAGAGATCAATGGCTGAGATTACAGAGGAGTGCAGCCACTTGGACATACTGGAGAAGAGGCCAGATCCAGGTAAGTTTGCTATAACCATTGGATTTGGTCCATACAAAATTAATGCTTTATGTGATCTTGGAGCTAGTGTGAGTATAATACCTTTAACAATTTGGTCCAAGATTAAGATAGGTGCCCTAGAGCCTGTGGATGCTAGACTTTACATGGCCAACAACATGGTGGTCATTCCAACAGGCATGGTGGACAATGTGCCAGTACAAGTAGGTAAATTCTTTGTCCCTGCTGATTTCTTAGTTGTTGATATGCAAGAGGACCCTGCTTGTCCAATTATTCTAGGAAGACCCTTCTTGGCGACGGTGGATGCCAACATAAGCGTGAGGAAAGGAGTGCTCACCTTCAACATCAGCGATGAGGTAATTGAGTATTTTTTTAATAAAACTGAAAGGCATACAGGTCCGATGGAAGAAGTAAAATCTATCTCAGCTGGCTACATTACTTGCGGGGAACCCAAGGTAAGAAATATGACCCCTGAGGAGCTGGAAAAGAGGGATATGGAGGCCCAGGTGGAGGAGATCATGGCAATCCTAAAGGAGGACACAGAGAATCCAATCGACACACACCAAGGTACGTCGTTATGGACTAACTATTTTTTGGATGCCTTGACAGGAACCAAGTATGGGGTCAAAGGTGACCAAGATTCCTCGACATCGAGGACTGTGGTCGATCTTGACCAAAACCAGAAACCTCCACCAGCACCAGCATCGTCGAGCAGCCAGACTGAAGCGCCAGGCTCCTCGAGATCGAGTAACCTACTCGAGATCGACCAGAACCTCGCTGCCTCGACTTCACCTTCCTTGACGCTGACTCCACTAGACGGACAAGACTACTCGAGATCGACCAGGCTTGTCGATGTCGACCAAACTTCACCAGCTCCTGCTTCCTCGACGATGAAGCCACCAGAAGCTGAACCTTCCTCGAGATCGACCAAGTTGGTCGAGATTGAGCAACATCCACCTTCACCAGCTTCTGCATCCTCGAGCAGCTCACCTCCAGAACCTGAAACCTCGTCGAGATCGAGTACCCCTACTCGAGATCGACCAAACACCGTGGTCCCCGATTCCGTTTCTGCGAAGGTAAGCCAAGGTACGGATCTTTCTTCTCCTATTTCCATTAAAGATCTATCTATACATGGGAGAGGTTTGCCTTGGTATGTGCGCTTATGTAGGATATCCAATGATGAGCCCAAAGAATATGAAGTTGGAGACAAGCTCTATGTCTCCAAATCAAAGGATCATTGGTTTCCTAACAAATTCAACAAGAAGAGGATGGGACCTTTCGTGGTGAACAAGATCCATTCTGGAGGATTACAGCCGATGGACAAGAATGGAGTCCTATTTGAAGCCCAAGCTACATGGGCCCTGCAAATGCCACCTTGAGCTAAATGGAAAAGTCGGCCTAGCGACTATAAAATCTAGAGCTTGTAAATAGACATTTACTTTTTTAGGACTTTTTGGACATTGTTTTCCTTGTTTTTGGTTTTGAACATTCTTTTAGTTTTTCTATTGTGGGTATATGTCTTCTACACTTTTCAGGTCCATGGATAGAAGCAAGCTATATTCGGACTCGGCCAAAGCATATTATGAAGCCCTGCACACTTGTCTTGTGAGTCTCTTTCTTTACCCTTGTTTTTATACAGTGAGGACACTGTAATGTTTAAGTATGGGGTGGGGAAGGGCTTACTTTATGCATATTTGCCATATTTGACATTATGTGTGCATATTTAGAGTTTAATTCTTGAAATTCTTATACATGGCTATTTTGGAATGCATTATTGATCTATGTGCTTATATGCATGTTTTCCAAAATTTTGAAAAAATGACCCCCATTGAAAAATTTTAGACATGTCATGGAAGCTTTATATTGAACTCAAAGATGCAAAATTGGATTCATTAGAGATATAACATGAAATTGCCTAGTAAAGGGAAGTCACAATGAAGTGCATATTTTGATGAAAACCATGAAAGGAGGTAAAATTGAAGTTGCTTTTGACATGTTGCATGATAAGATGATGGAGGACTTTATATTTCCATATAATGCTCATATTGTTTAAATTCCTAGCCATACCTATGCTTATGCATCACAAAAGCCATATTATGCCTTATTTCAATTATGCTCCACATGTTCTAAATATTGCCATTCTTTACCTTATCCGGGGATTATGTTGAGAATGATGTTACATTATGGAGATTATTATATGGTTGTTGTGTTGTTATATATCATTATTGGAGTTTGGCAAAGAAAGATTGAAATATATGGAAAATTTAATGAGTGAAAGAAAATCCAATCACCTCAGAAGATAAAGGTAGATTGACCCTGCTCTCTGAGATAATAGTTTGGAGAGATGGGACACATTGTGAGGAGTCCAAAGCACTAAGTATCCGGGGCCATTCATGACACCCATGTTTGCGACTCGCGAGAAGGCAGTGCTAAGGTCAGAGAGGTAAAAGAATTATTATTGAGAAAAAGCATTATGAAAGGTGATGAATCTCAAGGAGAAAGAATGTGGTATGAAATTCAGTTTGGAATTATTCCATTTCCCCGGATTAAAAGCACCACATTGCCAGAAATTGCCCACCTTTTAGCCTTTTACCAATCTACTCCTTATTGAGCTTAAATTGAAGTCCTCTTGATTATTAATGCTTTCTCACATGAATTGTTTTTTGCATAACCCTCATTTTGTGAGTAGATGTTGCTTTTATATATTTGCACATGCATGGATTTGTGACACTAGTACCTTTTCAAGGATGGTAATTGATTGCAGGGTTATATGAGAATGAATCTGATATGTTGAGAGTTTTGATTTCTTCCCCTGAATGACAAATAAAAGTATTGCTTGAGGACAAGCAAGCTTAAGTATGGGGTGTTTGTTGTGAGCTGAATCTGCCATGTTTTACAGTAACTTTTATATCATTTTCTGCATACATTTCATGCATTTGGGCTAAGATAGTACATAATCTATGTAGTTTATGTTTAATTGCCAAATTATGGAATCTACACCAGTTTCTGTTTAATTTCGCAGAATTCAGGGCAAATTACAACAGTTCTGAGAAAGGACGGAAAAGCTCGGAAATCAATTACAGAAGTCCAAGGTCAAGAAGCAGCGGAACCAGTCGAATCAAGCTAGGAGCCCATGTTTACTCGATCTAGAGTACACTCTACTCGATCTCGACGAAAGTGTCCGAGCACAGGCCTTGTCGACTAAGCACTGATCATGAGAGCCAGAGCAACCCGACTCCGGAACCCTACTCGATCTCGAGTACACCTTGTCGAGATCGACAACACCTAGACACCATGTCCGGAGTCGACGTGTTGTGACAAGTCGAGAAGCCGAGGACGGAGACGCCAAACCAACCTTACTCGATCTCGAGGAGGCTTGTCGAGATCGAGGACCCAACAGCGCCAGTCCGAGTCCATGCCGAGGAGGAGCTACTCGACAACACCAGGCCAGCCATCCTCGACGCCAGATCAACTCGATCTCGAGTTAGTTGGTCGAGATCGAGGAGCCAGGAGCACATGTCCTAGCCATGTCGAGCAGAGCTACCCGAGATGTCCAGCGAAGCAAAGTCGACGACCATGTCTACTCGATCTCGAGGAGGCTTGGTCGAGATCAAGGAGCCGCGTCCCGAAGCCGCGTTACGCAGTTTGAGCTGTCCTACGCGTTGTGGGAGTCCTTGGAGCCGAAGGAATCCGAGATGGCCGAATCTATCCTACATCTATCTATCAACTATCCATGGAAGACAAGATCTATCAACAAGAAGATATTTACCTATTTTAGATTTAATTTCCCCTTTATAGATTTAATTCCTAAAGTGCTTTTATTTATCTTTTAAGCTTTTTAGATATAGATAGATATATTCTATCCTCGAATAGCATGGAATAGAAGGCTATAAATAAAGCCTTAGGGGCTGAGCATTAGGCATCTTATTCGAATTCAATTCCATTCAAGTAAGTAGGAGTAGAGAGAGAGAGTTTGTGGCAAGCAAGGTGGAAAGGCGAAAGCGGATTTGTCTTGTTTGGTTGTAAGCTCTCTTTATTTAATTAAATGCAAGTTAGTTTCTTTTTTTATTTGATGTCTTTCTTGATGATGAAGAGCGAGTAGTCCACCCACTTCTGGGGCTGGGGTGAGCCCGACGGTAGCCATGTGAGGTCATGCGGTAAAGGTACAATCTTGTTATGCAGTTCATCTTCTATCCCTATGAGCATGATTCTTTTGCGAAAGTTGAAGGTGATCCTTGTTTGTGTTATTGAAGCGAAAGTGATCTTAATGCAACTTGGGTTAATTATGTGAAAAGGGTTAGTAACAATTAGGGTTTATGCGAAAGCCTCTATATGCCTATTTGTTAG
This sequence comes from Persicaria maculosa, assembly GCA_963922045.1. Lineage (NCBI taxonomy): Eukaryota > Viridiplantae > Streptophyta > Magnoliopsida > Caryophyllales > Polygonaceae > Persicaria > Persicaria maculosa. The sequence continues at coordinate 14,606,694 of OY998256.1, forward strand.
TAACGAAAGTTATTTTGATGGAAAGCATGATCTTTTATGCCTTTATGTGTTACTTTTCATGGTTATCGTTGTGGTGTTGATACCCTGGCTTTGGAAGTTCTTCATATATTGAAGTTATTTCTGTCGAAATTCTGAGTTCTGTGTTTGAATCTGCAATTTATAGTTTCTGTCTGTTTTAGTCGATCTAGAGGAGGAGTTAGTCGAGATCGAGTAGGCTCTAGTCGATCTCGAGTTGGGTCTTGTCTAGGTGGAGTTGAGTTTCTGTTTCTGTTTTCGATTCTGCAATTTCTGTTTCTGCTACTTCTAGTCGATCTCGAGTTGCTGTAGTCGAGATCGAGTACTTCTGTGTTTTCTTTTATTTTCTGTCTTCGCTTGTTATTTCTGTCCTTTCCTTCTTTGTTTCTTTGTTTCTGTCTTCAGTTGCTTTTCTGTGAGATTTACAGCTACCTAGGATCCGCTGACACGCTTCCTCGTGGATCGATCCTGACTTCCCGTTACTACATTGGAGGGAGTCTTGTAATTATTTGCGTGGGCCTAAATCTTGTCTGATCTATTTTATTATATTTCATACTCGATTTCCTCCTTACAACAAGACTGTCCGCCAATAATCACAAACTTCATCTGGAAAAATCTCATTGATGGGACCCCAACGAAAGTTAGACTACAAAGTAAAGGAGTCCACGTTCCCCTAGAATGCCCATTTTGTAACCATAATGGGGAAGATGCTATTCACCTATTCACCGAGTGTCGCCGCTCACTATCTTTCATTGGTAGTTTGGATAGGCAAATTGAACAAATTATCAAAAACACAGATAAAACGGGTAAACGATACAAGGACATTATAACAAACATTTTTGAAAAACTTTCGACAAATCAGAAATCTACTCTTGCGTTTTCCCTTCGGGTTATCTGGACAATGAGGAACAAAATCTTATTCAATAACAACGATCTCAGAAATCTAGAAGAGTGGATAAAATATATAAAACAATATAGAATAAATTGGAGTAAGACTAAGGAATATGAAGTGGAGGATGAGGACGCCACCTTAAGAAGGGAGTCTAATCAACCTAGAAAAAGGATTAGACCGAAAATATTTAAATAGAGAAAACCTGCCCCAGGCTCCATCAGACTCAACTTTGATGGAGCAAGGAATGATGCTGGCTCTACCGCTGCAGGTTTCGTCATCAGAGATGATCAGGGGGCGGTAGTCTCGTGTTGCGCCCGGAGTCTTGGAGGGGTCTCCGCTGTGCAGGCGAAATGTTTTGGTCTTCTTTTTGGTCTTCATGTGGCGTCGACGGCCGGTCATTCTCGGATTGAGGTGGAGGGTGATTGTCTCTTGCTGATCAATGTACTGAAGGGTCTTTGGCGTTGCCCTTGGGAGGTTGAGATGGCGGTGTCGGATATCCTTGGTATCTACAGCTCCTTCGAATCTGTCAGCTTCTCTCATACGTTCCGGGAAGGGAACCAGATCGCGGATAGATTGGCTCACGTCGGCTTCTTGTCGTCCTTTGTCGTCGAGCGAGTCCCTGTTGAGATCGACGACCTCGTCCAGATGGATGCCCTTGGGCGATGGTTTAACCGCAGTTAACCATCCCCAAATTATTGCCTTGTATAAAAAAAAACTTCAAAAAACAACACAAAGTTTCTTATTGGCGGAGGGTATTGGAGGGTAAAATTTTATGATTTTATAAAGGATGTCATAACATTGACTACATATGAAAGTGTGGTCAATTTATTCATTCAAAGATAAAGTTTGACAATATAAAATTGGGCTTAATTTTTGCTTCAAAAGAGAGGCCCGATGAGCCCAAGCAGTCAAAACTGTACAGTTTTCAACTGCTTCCTTTGTTTGTGCAGTTAACAAAAAAAATAAAGGGATAAATTAATTAAAAAAAAATCTGAGCAGTTGTGCTGAACTGCTTGGACGTGGATATGGGAGGTTACTCAAGTAACTGCCCCTATTCTCCTCCCTTTAAAAGGTGGCTGCTACTGTATCTAGGGGGGTTTTTCCTTTTCTTCGGAGCATAAAAAAAAGCAAACAAATCATCTCTTCTTCCTGGTTTTTTTCCCTTCCTCTTCACGGTTGTCCACCTGCAACCACAAGAACAAAATAGAAAACAAATCAGCGAGAAGAAGAAGCGACAACAACAAGGTAGTGGTTTTGATCGATCCATTTCGGTTCTTGGAATCTTGACCGTGAAAACCTCTGAGAGCTTTTCTCGTGGCTTGGGTTCCGGAACCATCAAATCGCTTAAACCATGCCAAAGTGTTGTCAAAATTATGTCACTTGTCCTTTTGATTCTCAGAACCCCGCCCTTGAAAATCTCGAGAGCTTTTCTCGTGGCCTGGGTTCTAGAATCACGAAATCTCCCTAAAAGAGGGCGAAATGCTGCCCAATTTTGATTAGGGGCGGAACTGATTTCAGCGGAAGCTCCAAATTGAGAACCTGTGTATGTTGCAGGCGGAAGAAAAGAGGAGGCACCCCAAACTAATTCAAATTAAACCCAAATCATCACAACCAACCCAAAATTGAATCTGAAAGATGATTAAGGAACATACATATCCAAAGGGCAGCAGGTGCCTGGGTGCGAACCTCACCAGCAATTTTGACGCTGAACTCTTCGTTCTTTGTTCGAATCCAAATCGGCGTCTAGGGCGGTGGAGCTCTGACTTGACTTTCAGTCCACAACTCCACCTCCTTGCCCCGGAGGAGGTTTGCCCTTGCGTTCCCTTGGTCCTGCCATCTCCGACGCCTTGCTCTGGTCTCAGATCTGTGCAGCTTCGTCCTTAATTAATTAGGGATTTAACGGCTGCCCAACTCGGAGCGTCGTTTATGACTCTCATTGACCGAGAAGGGTTGGCAGTGGAGAACGAAATGTAGGAGGGGGACCTGTTATAACAAAATGATGAAATTGGGCTCAGTTGGAGATAAAATTAAATGGGCTCAAGGGTTGCTCGGTAAATGTGGCCCATAATGGCATTTGGCCATTTGCATTTGTTAATTCAAATTAACAAAAGTAACAGCTAACAATTTACATATATACGGAGTATAATACACCCGTATATGCTTTTTGGCATATTTGGAAAAGTATGTCTAATTACAAAACTAACCCGCTAAAATATAAGAATTATAATCGGCATAAATTAAGAATTTGAGTTTTATTAAAATGTCAAATTAAAACTCATAAATATTCTTTGCCAATTAATTCTAATGGGTCAATCGATCTCAAACCGGCTTCAACAAAAACGGAGTCAAAATCTCAAATCGAGTTTCACCAAATATAAACTCGGTTCTAAAAAGAACTACGTATAGACTTGATACTCTTTTACGAGTTACGTAGGAAATTCGATATTAAAATTCAATATATATCGGATTCAATCGACAACCTCTAAATTCACTTCTAAATGAATATAAGGCCAAAAACAAAAAATCAAATTTGTGTTCATTCAGCACTACATAAGATTTGATCCCGTCCAAACGGGTATGTAGGAGGCTCGACATAAAGCAAAAAGCTCGTCGGGTTCAATCATCAAATAAAAATTAAATCGGTTCGTTCAGAACTACGTATAGACTTGATACTCTTTTACGAGTTACGTAGGAAATTCGGTATAAAATTTTAGATACGCCGAATTCAGTCACCGGTTACAAATTAAATTGGTCCTTGAAAGAACTACGGATGATTTGATCCCGTCCAAACGGGTACGTAGGTAGCTCGACATAAAGCTTATGCTCGTCGAGTACAATCGTCAATCCAAAAAAAAATCAAATTGCTTTTCCAAAAAGAACTACGTAAAGACTTGATACTCGTTTACGAGTTACGTAGGTAACCCGATATTAAATTATAAAAATACATCGGGTACAGTCGTCCGCCTCTAAATTCTTTTTAAATGAATATGAGGTCAAAACCAAACAAATCAAATTGGTTCGTTAAGAACTACGTAAAGACTTGACGCCGTAAAAACGGCTACGTAGGTAACCCGATATTAAATCTCAAAATATGTCGGGTACAGTCGCTAATCCCTAAATTCACTTTCAAAATGAAAATGGGGTTAAAATTAAATCTAAATTAAACAAACATGATTTTCCGTGTAAATGATAGCCGTTGAGTCGGGAAACCCTTCCGAGAAGGTGTGCTCAATTTATTCGGGTGATACACGAGAAAATCTCATGCATATGATAGTGTGATTTATGTTAGGGCTACCCTTCCGAGAAGTGGGTCCTAATACGATCCAATGATGCATGAAAATCTTAAAGATGTTAAAACACACAAACTCAAACACTCTGAACTACGTGAGGCTTGATTCTCTTCCAAGAGATACGTAGGCAACCCGCTAAAATTCGGGTGCAGCCCAAATCACCAAAACCACACCAATCTTGGGATCGATACGACTTCGAATCAAGAGGCTAATCAAAAAGGGTCGAACTCAAATATCAAAAATCAAATAAAATGTGTTGTACGATTATTCGCGCATTTTTGTCCAACAGAGGGGTTAGAGAAGGCAATATCAATATATAATTGACTCCACCAACATGAGCATCAATCTGCATAACAAAGAGAAAATTAATATGTGGCAAATATGTCACTTGTTTCCATAATAAATACATCCTCTTATGCAGTAATAGAAATTATGTCACTTCACTCCCAACTTATTTCAATTTCACTAATGATTCCTTGCTTCTCCTTTGTACTGCAGGGATACAAAGACAATCACAGATTATATGGCTCCTTCAATTATCCATTTCCAATACAGCTTAATCACTCAATTCCAAACACAATTATTTTTTAAAAGCTCTTTTGCATAAAAATCCAAATAATTTTTCGACACACAAAGTCCTTTTTAGAGAAAATACAACACCACCATTATTTTCCCGTATTCACGTCCCTATAAAGTAAAATAAGTGTGAAAACTACAATCTTCTTGTATGGAACTAACTGGACATCAACTTCTGAAGGGAGAAGTATCAATGTAAGGGAATTCCGACTAATACAGCAATGCCAATTGTTACAACTTAATAACATGGAGATATTTGAGTACCTTCTATGAACTAATAACACACGAATACATAATCTAGCTTTATCCATCATGTTACAGTTTCAGATTATGCAAGAAACTACACTAAACTGGTTCAGATCCAGTCATCCACGCATGATTCATTCAGTTAATGATACGTTTGGGATACCTGATCCTTCGCATGTGGGCTCAAGATCAAGAATCACGCCGTATATTTGCCCGATCTTGCAATGTGCTAGGAGGAAAATCAAGTATGAAATATAAATTTCAAATTCGACTCCCTGATCCACGCAAATAAAAATTACAAGAATTCCTCCCATTGTAGTTGAAGGGAATCAGGATCGTGTCCACGCGGAAGCGTGTCAACGCTCGCCTTTCAAGTTCCAAATCACTCTCGAAATCGACTCAAGGACCACTCGATATCGACCAAGGGTTAGTCGATATCGACTGAAGTCAGTCGAAATTTCTTCAGACCTGCACAACAGAAGCAATGGAATCGAAATCGAGTGAAGGGCACTCGATATCGACCTTAGTATACACGATATCGACTATAGTATACTCAATATCGACCAATGCGCAGAAACTCGAAATTTGCAGAAAAATAAATAAAAACGTGGGCTATTTGCAAAACTAGCATGTTTTTTATGTGACTTTGCAAAAATGTCACTTTTTGTGGGATTTGCAAAACTAGCATATATGCTATTTGGTGCAAATAAGAATGGGGAAGGGGAAAGCCGGTTGCAGGTCATCCGAAGGGAGAGAGAGAGTGACCAGGAGAGATAGATGATGTTATGGTAGGGAAAAATGGCGCCAAAATTAGGAGAGAGAGGAGTGTAATGATTACATAGGAAAAGGTGATGGAATAGGGGCTTTCCCTCCATTTTGTAAAGTATAAAAAGAGAGGAGGGGAGATGACAATCAGTTTCTTCCTGCCATGGACAAAAGAGCTGGAGAAGAAGGCCACCATTGAAGAAAATCCATCGGCATCAAGGTCTAGTTGCAGAGCACTTGTCGGGCTCATTATTTGTTCGTGTCAATATTCTTTAACTTCCGTGCCACCAAGGTTTCTCAGAAATCCTAATTCTCAGTTGCAATGGGTAGGCGTCTCTCCTGTTTCTCCTCATGTTTTGCGAAAAGTAGATACCCATTAACAATGGTGCTGATCCCACTTTTCATTTGTAGGGGAAAACGCCAAAGTATCCGTCACTCTCGTCTTCAACGGTCGTTGGTTGTTGGAGGGTGTCGGATGGGTGTATTATGGTGAGACCGAGTGCAAGAATATGATCATTGAAGAGGGCATCGACTTCGCCTCTCTGAATAAACTGATCAGGCTCAAGGTCGGCCATGATTCTTCATATGAAGATTGGCAATTGTCTTACATGCCAAAGGAGGAAGAAGCGGGTCATCCGATAACGATAGGTGATGATGACGACCTTGAGGCTTTTAAGTTTCTGAATTCGAAGTGTGAGGAATATCCATGGCCCATGGCGATATATGTTGGTCCAGTGGTGAAAGAGAGTGTTGAAGTACCGTAACCCGACGTCGGGGAAGAATGCTTGAGTTGGCCACGTACCTCCTAAAAAGTGGACGACATGGAGGCAAAAGGTAAGGCACAACCAAACCCTGTGTTTGTAGATGTTCGGTTATATGGGGGAGGAGGGGTTAGCGAATCAACAGGGAAGAGCAAGGATATAGGGGTGAAAGACAAGGTTGACATGGGGTTTTGAAGGGGTGACAAGGATATATGTGTAGGTGAAAAGGGTAAAGGTCCGAAGGTGATCCTCTTGGGTGAGGTGATATGGAAGAGCCAGGAGCACGCTACTGACAGGGGGTTTAGAACTGGTGACAAGCATATGTGTGAAGGTGACAAGGGTGAAGGTCCGGAGTTGATCCACTTGGGTGAGGTGATAGGGAACAGCCAGAAGCACACTACTGACAAGGGGTTTGGAACTTGTGACAAGCATATGTGTGAAGGTGACAAGGGTAAAGGTCCGGAGTTGATCCACTTGGGTGAGGTGAAGGAGGCCATAGGGAAGATGATACGGGGTTAGCCGTAGGATGGCCCGATCTTCGACAAACAAGACTCAAAGACAAGTACGGAAGCAAAGACTCAAGAACACCAAGCACTTGCTCGATATCGACAAGAAAAGGGGGAAACGCAGCAACTCAAAATATATAAACTGGACTCGAAATCGACTAACAAAGCAGAAACTTGAATCGATCAAACAAAGAACAATAAAGACACAAAATTGAAAGAACAAGACCGATGGAAGGGTGATTCGAACTAAGGTAGAACGAGATAAAGACCCCAAGCCTCCTAAGAGGGTAGGAACCAAGTATCAACGACTACAAAGCCCGCCTCTACAACCTTACACAACCAAGCGGACAACTTGGAGGCACAAGGAGGGAACATGTGATTACCAGGATCACCAAGCTCTCGCGAGGTTGATGAACTCAAAGAAAACCAAGAAAGATCTATAACCAATTGTGCAATCGATGAGCAACGCTACGAATCGATTGACTTTCTCACAGTTGTGTTTCACACAAAGAACTGTATTCTGAATAAAATATTACGTGAGTTTGACAATGGAAGAATCGGCCTCTTATAACCCTAAGGAGGCTGATTTCTAATTTAATAAATAAAAGGAATTAATTAAAATACCACTAAATTACCTAAAATAACTTAAGTAAAAGAAATACTATAAATAGGGTAAATTCGTCTAAAAACATTGACAGCTCCACAATGTTGATTTTCGGCCAAGATCTAGGTCGAATCTGGAAAATCCTTCAACATCAAAGTTGTAGATCTCTTCGTCTTCGTTCCGAAAAGGTATAGCACTATCCAATCCGATTAATATTGCATCCATACGACCCATTTTACTGAGACGTCGAAAAGCTGTCAAACTGCTGAACAAATCTAAAAAACGTCAAGCTTCCACCTTTGGTCCTTCTCCCATGGTGGAGCCTTCTTCTTCCTCTTGAGGATGAAAACATTCTCACGAGCTCGAATCATAGGTTCATCCCCAAGTATAGGTGTGTCCGAAGGTGTCTTGGATGGTCCCGCATCAGAAGAGGAAGGAACTGGGTGCGGTAGACAATATTGACAAGGTGTTTGGAACTGGTGACATGAACATTTATGAAGGTGACAAGGGTGAGGGTCTGGATGTGATCCAATTAGGTGACACAGACTCCTCCTCCGATGACACGGTAAAATGTCAAGGTGACATGTATCAGGGGTTGGAGGTCATATCTATAAGAAGTCAGGAGGTGGATGAGGACATCGACGTTGGAGTGAAGCGGGAAGAAGTCTGGGATGATTTTGAATGGAAGGATTTCGAGGACGACCCGGGTATGAGTGTGTCGATGGAAGGGGACTGAAGGTTCGATAATGTAAAACAATGTAATAGAAATACTCTAGAAGGGGGGTTGAATAGAGTATGCCCGTTTTTCGCAGAAAGTCTCAAGACTTTTGGAGCTCGTATAAAACCCTTTGAGATTAAACCTGAATCACAAAGTTAGACAATCGAACCAAGTGCGGAAATAAGGTAAAGCAATAGATAAAAGACACGAGTAATTGTTTACAAGGTTCGGCACGAACTTGGCCTACGTCCCCGCCTAGGGTTCTTCCACAACCCTAGGATTCAAAAGGCTTTATTGATTCGCTTAGCTTAGGATCCTAATAGCTCACCGAGAAGCCTCTCTCCTATACAATTTCAATCTAGTCAACTCACGTTCCCTTGGAGTCCTAGACCAATCTAGAAGAGCCCCACCTCTCTCAGCTATCTAGTACAATCCTCTTACTCTCACAAATCAATAGCCTAGTGCAACTTCCCGAGTTACAAACTCTCGAGTAGCACTTTGAATGAATATATCCTATAAGCTCACAGTGACTCTCAAAGGCTTTGAAATAAAACAACAAACTCTTGAGCGCTAGCAGAGAGTACACTTGGAAGACAGATCTCGCTTGAATGAATGAAAGCTTGTGTAGCACTTGTGTGTTTTGTCTTCTTCTTCCTTTCCTTTATAGAAGTAACATGGCGCATGAGGACCTTCAACGCCGGATCTTCAACAACGGCTAGTTTGGATCATGGCGCGCCCGGATCTTCTATTTTTGGACACTTCGAAGACATGATCTTTCTTGAATGGGATCTCCTCAATATGCACCATAAGGAAAGAAGTGATTTCGAAAATACTTCCTGAAAGATTAGTTACACATATATATAATATAAAGGAAGTATATAATAATATTAAATAATATTCGGACATATAGAGCAGGTTTTGGATTTCATCAACTGTTAATGCTCCAAGACCTTTGACACAAACATCCTGTCAAGGCCTTTGAAACTTTATTCCGAATTTCATCAAGGGAGGGAGTTATCAATCTCCCCCTTGATGAAAGACAAAACCTGTGCATCCCTGCAACTTAGTCAAGCATAAATAATATAAGAGAAATCAGACTAAGTACCTGCATGGGTTAGACAAATGTTGGATCAAATTTTTAAAGCATGCAAAAGCCATCCAACCGTAAACCAAAAATCAAAAACCAAGGTCTTCCAAGACCTTCAAGCAGATAGGTTTTCAAAGTCTAAACAACCACATATCATCTCCCCTTTTTTGTCTTTCAACAAAGGGAGGAGGTAAAACAGTCACCAAATGTTTTGAAATTGTTTCCATAAACCAGCAATGTATCAAGTTTCAGGGGTGGGATAGGGTAGGGTAGGGTTTAAGCTTCGTCGTCCGGAGTATCATCCGTGAGCCTCGTCCACAGTCCTTGCAGCATCTTGGATATCCCGCTCATCTCCGTCATAACCTCCTTTTGTAGCTCCTTGATATCCAGGCGAACTTCCTCCAAGCCCAACTCTAGGTTGTCCATGCGTTCATCGAAAGCTGAAGCAGTGGGAAGGGTTTTTGAAGGAGTGGCAAGACTCAAGGTCCCTTGGGGAGACCGAGTGATGCCAATCTTTTCGAGGCCCTTAGAGTCGAACTTACCCAGATGACGCTGTTGTTCTTCATTTTTGACATCAATTCCAAAAGCTTTGAAGAGAGGGGTCAAAAGGGTAGCAAAGGGGAGGGGAGAGCCTTTTCTAGCTTTTCTAGCATGAGCCATGGTTCCAAGGATAGTGTTGGCCAGATCAAGGTCAAGGCCATTTAGGATGCGGTAAAGGAGGACCATGGCATTATCAGTAAGGAGTGAGCCAGAGTTAAGACGGGGTAAGAGGCATCGAACAATAATGTTGAAGATTATTTTTGCCTCAAGGGTTAGGGATGAGTGGGTGAGTTGCTTTGAGGTGCTGTTGGAGGCTTCGGGTAGGAGGTACTTGGCTCGGGCAAGAATGATGCAGTTTTCTTTTGAGGGGTGTATTTCAGAGGGTGGAACTGGGCTAGGTAAGCCAAGGAAATCTGCAAAGTCATTGGAGTTGAGAGAGATTCTAACCCCTTTGACAACAGACTTCAAAGACCAACCATTGGTGTCGTGTTTGGCTTTTAGATTAATGTAGAACAGGCGGGTAAGCTGGGGGTAGTAGACGGTTTCAAGATTGAGAAGGGTCCAGGCTGGGGATTTTTTGAGAAGATCAATGCAGGGTAACTTCAAAGCTTCGAAGAACTCAAAATCCAAAAAATCAGAACATCAAATCCTACGAGTTCGAAACTCATCTACCCACTTACCAGCAGTCTCAGCATCTTGAAACCAAGAGGAGGGCAAGGATTGATTTACCTGGATATAGGCGGGTGGATCAACATTCTTCCTGCGAGCAATCGTCGGAGCAGCTCTCTTGACAGGCGCTTCAAGGCTCCTGAGGGTGCCCTTCCTGGTGCGCTTGGGAGATGGAGGCTTGACAGCAATTGGGGCTTTCCGCTTCTTTGGAGACGGGGGAGGAGGAGAAGGAGAGGGAGATTCTTCCTCCTCTTCCTCAGACCCCGAGTCCTCACCGGACCCCGCTTCATCTCCTTCAGCTTCCTTGTCATCTCCAGATCCCTCTTGCTCTTCATCTTCTTCCTCAGGCTCCTCCTCGGATGGAACCTACTCGGCTTCGGCTTCCTTCCGAATCCTCTCAGCTTCTTCCTCGGCCAGTTTCCTTGCAAGCTCGGCCTCCTCATCGGCCTTTTTCTTCTTCAAGGCTTCCTCCTCGGCTTCCTTGGCAGCATCTCTTTCCAGAATGGCGTCGAGATCATCTTCCTCCTCTTCCTCGTCCACTTCCTCAGCCAAAATCTTCCTTTTCCCTTTCTGTTTGACACTGAGGGGCTTCTTAGCAGAGCGCTTTTGAGAGCCCTTGGTGACAGTGGCCGTGCTCTCAGCGATGGTGCTCTGGACAACAGTTGGGATAATGGCTTGAGGAGTGGGTTCAGGTGTAGGAGAGGTGGCAGTGGCCTGACGTCCCTTGGGGGTGGCGCCAAGTCTTTTGGGTGTGACAGCTTTCTTCGTTTTGGGTGCCATGGAGGAAATCGGCTAGGGTTTTCTTTAGAATAGGTTGAGAGTTTGAAGAAGAAGAAAGCGAAAGGGTTTGGATAATTTTTGAGAGTGTGATGGAATCGGGTACAGACTTGGGTATAAGTAGAGAGAGATGATGGAGTGATGGGACGTGTTTAGAGTTCCAAGGGAGGGTAATGATATCATTGCCAAGATTTGAAGAGTTTCCAATTCAAAATTCAAATGTTTCCATTAAAATCGGGCTGAAAAACTGAAGGATTTAGTTCCAAATTAAAAAAAAATCTCAACGGTTTAAAAATATAACATAAAAAGGCAATTTTGAAATCCGATAAAAAATATAATTGATTGAATATCTAAAAAGATATTAACCAAAAATATGTGATCCGATATATGTAATCCACCATTTAGTTCACACACCTTGACATAGTTCTCAAGGGTCTTGACACTAAGTAGAATTTATCTTTCGTAAAGGGAATGCTCCCCCTACGAAAGTGCATCCTTGTTAAGCATCCCAATCTCTCGTCTTATGAAGGTGAACCTGTCCTCTGCCAAAGGCTTAGTAAAAATGTCAGCCCATTGATAATCAGTTGAAATAAACGAAATGGACACATCACCTTTTTCAACATGGTCTCTAATGAAATGATGCCTTACATCAATATGTTTGGTCCTTGAATGCTGAACAGGATTCTTAGTGATGGAGATGGCACTTGTATTGTCACACTTAATTGGAATGCCTTTGAGGTTGATGCCAAGATCTCGCATTTGTTGAGCTATCCAAAGGATTTGGGAGCAACAGGCTCCAACTGCAATGTATTCGGCTTCTGCAGTGGATAGAGCGACTGAGTTTTGTTTCTTTGAGTGCCAACTGATCAAGTATGCTCCTAGGAATTGGCAACATCCTGATGTGCTCTTCCTATCCACCTTATAGCCTGCAAAATCTGCATCAGAATATCCAATTAATGTGAAATCCTTTTGGTTTGGGTACCATAGTCCAAGCTCCTTAGTGCCATTGAGATATCGAAAGATTCTCTTCACAGCCACGAGGTGAGATTCTTTAGGATCAGCTTGAAACCTAGCACACATGCAAACACTAAACATGATGTCAGGTCTACTAGCCGTGAGATATAATAAAGATCCAATCATTCCTCGATACTCCTTTTGATTGACACTTTTCCCAGTCTTGTCTTGATCTAGAGATAATGTTGAGCTCATGGGAGTCTTGGCCGCTTTGGATAGATCCATCTTGAACTTCTTCAAGAGATCCTTAGTGTACTTGCTTTGGTTGACAAAGATCCCTTTCTTGGATTGATGAAGTTGTAATCCCAAAAAGAAGTTGAGTTCACCCATCAAGCTCATCTCGAATTCACTGCACATGATGTCAGAAAATTCCTTGCACAAAGATGTGTTAGTAGCACCAAATAATATATCATCAAAATAGATTTGAATAACCAAAATTTCCTTTCCTTTGGTCTTGATAAAAAGAGTCTTGTCGATCAACCCCCTTTTAAAATCATTTTCTAAAAGATATTTTGACAAGCGCTCATACCAAGCTCTTGGGGCTTGTTTCAAACCATAAAACGCTTTGTCAAGTTTATAAACATGATTGGGAAATTCTAAACTTTCAAAACCTGGGGGTTGAGCCACATATACTTCTTCCTCTAAGAAACCATTGAGAAAAGCACACTTGACATCCATTTGATATAACTTTATGCTCATAAAAGATGCAAATGCTAATAGAATACGAATAGCTTCAAGCCTGGCTACGAGAGCAAAAGTCTCCTCGTAGTCAATACCTTCCTCTTGATTGTAGCCTTGAGCAACAAGCCTTGCCTTGTTTCTCACGATCTTACCATTCTCATCTAGCTTGTTTCGAAATACCCATCGTGTGCCAATGACTGATTGATGTTTTGGCCTAGGCTTCAAGGTCCAGACTTTGTTCCTTTCAAATTCGTTAAGCTCACTTTGCATAGCAATGATCCAGTCTGGCTCCTGAAGTGCCTCATCTACCTTCTTTGGCTCAATAAGAGAAACAAACGCGTGAAAAGCACAAAGATCTTTAAGTTTAGAACGAGTTTGAACACTAGAAGTAGGGTCAGAAATGATATCCTTTAATGAGTGTGATGAGGAGTATTTGAATTTCCTTTTGCTAGTCTCAGCTCCTTGATTCGTCACACCAGTAGGATTGACTTGTGGTACATCTGACTCCGTGGTCCTGTTAGGTTCAGTTACAGCAGTTTCTAACGTCTCAACACTGTTGGATTGGACACCAAGGGCTTTGGACGAATCTTCAACACATTGGGCCAATTCTTCAGTGTTAAGAATCTGTTCCTGCATGTTCCTCTTCTCTGTGTTCTTGGTAGCAACATCATCACCTTCCTCGTTCTCTGCATGGATGTTAAGGTCTATATCTGCAACACTTTCACTCAAAGTACCGTCATTGCATTCATCAAAAATAACATGTATACTTTCTTCAACTAACTGGGTCCTTTTATTGAAGATTCTATAAGCTTTGCTACTCGTGGAGTAGCCAAGAAATATACCTTCATCACTACGCGCATCAAATTTCCCAAGGTTATCTTTTCCATTGTTATGAACAAAACAAGTACATCCAAAGGGTTTAAAATAAGATATAAGTGGTTTGCGGCCTTTGAAAAGTTCATAAGGAGTTTTCTTTAAGATGGAACGAATAAGACAACGATTCAAAATGTAGTTAGCTGTGTTAACAGCTTCAGCCCAATAGGTTTTAGGTAATGCATTTTCTAAAAGCATAGTCCTGGCCATATCCTCTAAGGTGCGGTTCTTGCGTTCCACAACCCCGTTTTGTTGAGGTGTCCTAGGAGCAGAAAAGTTATGGAAGATGCCATATTTAGCACAAAACAAATCAAACTGAAGTTGATCAAACTCCCTACCATGATCACTCCGAATTGACACTATGGGCTCGTTTCTTAAAGTTTGCAACTCCTTACAAAGTTTTGTAAATTCAAATAAGACCTCTGATTTTTCTTTTAAAAATGCAACCCAAGTATATCTAGAAAAATCATCAACAATAACTAGCATGTACTTTTTACCGTTGGGAGATTTGACTCACATAGGACCACATAAATCCATATGTAAAAGTTCAAGGGGTCTAGAAAAACTTACAACCGTTTTGGGTTTGAAAGAGCTACGTGTTTGTTTACCTCGTGTGCATGCATTGCACATATCAATACCTTTGAAGTCCATCTCAGGTAGCCCTCTTACAAGCCCTTTGGTCACAAGCTTCTGTAGTGTATGTGGACTCACATGACCGAGTCTCCTGTGCCAGAGCTTTGGATCGTCCGTCAAAGCCTTTAGACAGGTTAAGCTTCCTTGTGCCACTTGATCAGCATTTACGGCGTATATATTGTTGTAACGATATGCAGTCAATATAACTTCACCTGTATCTTCTCTGCACACTATACATCTTTTCTTGTTAAATCTGACATTGTTGCCACTATCACATAATTGAGAGACACTAAGCAAATTATACTTTAAACCATTAACAAGATAGACATTTTTAATACTATGGCTGGAATCGCTTCCAACACTACCAATACCAACGATGTCGCATTTTCCTTTGTCACCAAGAGTGATTGTTCCCGTGGATTGCTCCTTTAGATCATGAAAGAGAGAACTCTTCCCACTCATATGCCTCGAGCATCCACTATCAATAATCTATTTGTGTTCTTTCACCTTGGTGATCTCCTGCAAGACAAACATCAACCTTTGTGGCTAGACCAATAAGCAAATTTGGATCCATTGTTGGGGTAAACCATATTTGGTAAAATAGTGCCTTTTGGAACCCAAACTTGTGTTATCCGTTCTTTTCTCAAATGAACAGGAAATGTATTGTGAATAATATATGGATCCTTTTACATGTCCCTTTCTAGCACAATGGTGACATATAGGGGAGGTTCTGCTTCCTTTTGCCTTTACAAAAGTGGTAATGTGTTGCTTCTTTAAAAACTTTGGATTGTAACCAATACCACTTTTATTTAGAGAGCTTTGTTGCTCACCCAACATTCTATCGAGGGTACCTTTGGATTTGGTAAAACTTATGACGGCTGTCTGTTGGTCTTGAATGTTATTATTCAGGGAGATCTTCTCGTTCTCTAAGTCATGATGCTCATTTCTTAGAGAGGAGAGATCTTGCTTGAGTTCAGATTTCTCTGAGTCAAGCGTCTTGACTTTAATGTCAAGACCTGAATAAGAAGCTTCAAGACTTTTGACCCTCATAGACAGATCCTCAATAGTTCTTTCCTGGTCCACAGTTCTCTTAATAAGAATGTTAGTTTGGGCAATAAGCTTCTCTTCATTGGCAATCATATTGGAAAGGAATTCCGATAATACCTCTTTTGGACTTGCCATAATTTCTCTTATAGTAGCTTCAAGCTTTTCATCGTGGGATTCATCTTCTGAGGCCATAAGACAAATATTGGCCTTCTCATCATCGAAGTCAGAGTCGGAATCGCTCCAAGTTGCCACCATGGCTTTCTTCTTCCATTTGTCACCTTTCTTGGACTGGCTCTTTGTCTTTTGAGGGCAGTCCTTCACAAGATGATCTGTTTCACCACATTCAAAAAAAGACAACGGTTTAGTCTTCTTTTCATACTTGTTGTATTGAGGCTTACCTCAAAATTTTGAAGACTCTGATCCATCCTTGTTGTTGAATTGCTTCTTCATTTTGAGAATTCGAGCAAGGCCTCTTGTGATAAGAGCAAAAGGATCATCCTCATCGTCATCCTCATCTTCGGAATCAGATCCATCTTTAGGCTCATCCTTCTTAGACTTGAGTGCCCAGTTCTTAGTGCTAGCTGGAAGTTCTCCATCGTCTTCATTAAGGATCATCTCATGCGTGATCAGCTTCCCAAGAAGGTCATCAAGAGGTAGAGTGGTGAGGTCCTGGGCTTCCTCTATAGCTGTTACTTTTGGCCCATTTCTCTTTTGGAAGGCACCTTAGTATCTTCCTCACTTTCTCAACGTTGGTAAAGCTCTTGCCGAGAGAGTCAAGGTTGTTGGTGATCTCTTTGAATCGTGTGAACATGGCCTTGATTGTCTCATCAGGCTTCATCTTGAAGAGCTCGTACTTTCGAAGGAAGATGCTGATCTTGGTGTCTTTCACTTGGCTCGTTCCTTCATAGGTGACGACCAGTTTGTCCCAAATCTCTTTAGCTGACCTACAAGATGAAATACGATTAAACTCATAAGTCTTAAGACCACAGTAAAGTAGGTTAATAGCCCTGTAGTTTTTGGAGACAAGTTCAAGATCTGCTTGGTTGTATTCGGACTCCTTCTTTGCAACTTTGGTATCATTTGGTCCATCTTTCTCTGGAATCTTCGGACCATTCTCTATAATGTTCCAAAGCTCCAGATCTTGGTCTATCATGAACATTTTCATCAAGGATCTCCAGTGGACAAAGTTGTTTCCTACAAAGAGTGGCGGTCTGCTTGTGGACCTTCCCTGTGCAAATCCTCCGCTTGCTTCACCAGACATGATCGAAAACTCACAAGATTGTTAGATCAAAAGCAGTGAGTAAAGCTCTGATACCAATTGAAGGTTCGATAATGTAAAACAATGTAATAGAAATACTCTAGAAGGGGGGTTGAATAGAGTATGCCTGTTTTTCGCATAAAGTCTCAAGACTTTTGGAGCTCGTATAAAACCCTTTGAGATTAAACCTGAATCACAAAGTTAGACAATCGAACCAAGTGCGGAAATAAGGTAAAGCAATAGATAAAAGACACAAGTAATTGTTTACGAGGTTCGGCACGAACTTGGCCTACGTCCCCGCCTAGGGTTCTTCCACAACCCTAGGATTCAAAAGGCTTTATTGATTCGCTTAGCTTAGGATCCTAATAGCTCACCGAGAAGCCTCTCTCCTATACAATTGCAATCTAGTCAACTCACGTTCCCTTGGAGTCCTAGACCAATCTAGAAGAGCCCCACCTCTCTCAGCTATCTAGTACAATCCTCTTACTCTCACAAATCAATAGCCTAGTGCAACTTCCCGAGTTACAAACTCTCGAGTAGCACTTTGAATGAATATATCCTATAAGCTCACAGTGACTCTCAAAGGCTTTGAAATAAAACAACAAACTCTTGAGCGCTAGCAGAGAGTACACTTGGAAGACAGATCTCGCTTGAATGAATGAAAGCTTGTGTAGCACTTGTGTGTTCTGTCTTCTTCTTCCTTTCCTTTATAGAAGTAACATGGCGCATGAGGACCTTCAACGCCGGATCTTCAACAACGGCTAGTTTGGATCATGGCGCGCCCGGATCTTTTATTTTTGGACACTTCGAAGACATGATCTTTCTTGAATGGGATCTCCTCAATATGCACCATAAGGAAAGAAGTGATTTCGAAAATACTTCCTGAAAGATTAGTTACACATATATATAATATAAAGGAAGTATATAATAATATTAAATAATATTCGGACATATAGAGCAGGTTTTGGATTTCATCAACTGTTAATGCTCCAAGACCTTTGACACAAACATACTGTCAAGGCCTTTGAAACTTTATTCCGATTTTCATCAAGGGAGGGAGTTATCAGGGACGAAGTTGAGGATGAGGTGATGAGGGAACTTGAAGATTGGGTTCCGAGGTCCAGCATATCCCCACCTACGATGGAGAACGTTGAAGCTATGGTGGACAGAGCAACGCCTCGTACCCAGAATCCACGACGCAACCTGACAGAACTTTCGGAGGGACAATTGTTCACCTTGAAGGCTGATGTGCAGAGTTGCCTTAAGTGGAATGCGGTGGAGAAGTGCTTCGAGTTTGTTGTGAAGAGGTCGTGTAAATCGTCATATATAGTTGGTTGTGTGGACAACAAGTGCACGTGGATGTTAAGGGCGTTGACTTAACGGCGCATGACTATGTGGTCCATCCGACAGTATGTTCAGGAGCATACATGTGACCTGAACATGAAGCACAACCATAACCAACATGCTACGTCGAACATGGTTGGACACAATCTCATGACCACGTAAGTATTACTTTAGTTGCGAACACCTATTTATGTCACAAAATAATATTCCACATGTCACATGATGTAACTCAACCCGTCACCATTATATGTAGGTTCACCGGGACTCGAAAGGACCTCGTTCTTGAGCAAGTACAGAAAATGACGAAGTCCCAGTATGGCGTCTCATGTAGCTACTGGAAGGCAAGAAGGGCCCGACTAGCGGCGAGGGAGGTGAAATCTGTGACCGACAAAGACATCTACCAAGATATTATTCCATAGTTGCACATGTTGGAGCAGACTAACCCCGAGACATATACTAGGTTAGAGTTGGACTCATCCCAAAGATTCAAGTACGCCTTTGTTAGCTTCGGGGTATGGCGCAAGGCGATCCCCTACCTTCGAAAGGTAAAATTCCATCTCGGTACTATGCTATTGCATGTCACTTAACATAAAAGACCATGTCACCTAACCAGCTGGTATCGATATCCATGTCTAGGTGATTTCAGTGGATGGGAGTTTCCTCAAAGGGAAGTTCAGGGGCACGCTTCTCTTTGTCACAACCCAAGATGTAGACCACAGTGTATACCCGATCGCGTTTGCGATTGTCGATGGTGAGAATCATGGGTCATGGGGCTTCTTCTTCAAGAACATGCTACATGTCGTCGAGGATGCACCGGACGTAATCTTTGTATCTGATCGGCATCTTAGTATCGTCAAAGGTTTGAGGGACCACTATGTGTTTGCCAAGCAAAGGACTTGCCAATGGCATCTATTTCAGAATGTGAGGTGCAAGTACAAGGGTGTCATGGGCCTGCAGACGTTGTACTTCAAGGTGGCGAAGGCATACATAAAGGCAGAGTTCGAGAAGCTCTTCGCTGATTTCTGCGCACAGTCAGCCCCTGCGGTCCAATACCTGAAAGAGGCTGGTTTCCAGAACTGGGCATGTGCATACTTCTTGGGGAAGCGCTACAACATATTGACGACGAACAACTTCGAGTGTCTGAACTCCATGTTCAAGGAGCCCCGTGACCTACCCATCAATGCCCTGATTGATGCTATCATCGAAACAATAGCCAAGTGGTTTTACGAGCGATGGGAAAAAAGCACCAAATCGGGTAAGTCGGTGAGCGATTACGTTGAAGGTGAGCTGAAAACGAAATTTGCGTTGGCAATATGCATGGATGTAAAACCGCTCAGCTCAAAGGAGTACACTGTCCGCAGAGGGTCCTCCTCCTGGGTTGTGAACCTGAATGCCCGTACCTGCACATGCAAGTGGTTCGACATTGATCAGTTTTCGTGCCCGCATGCCGTAGCTGCTACCAAGTATCGAGGTACCAATTTCTTCCCTCTCGTGAATGACTTCTACAAAGTCGCAGCATGGAAGGCGTGTTACGAGAATGTGCTATATCCGCTTCCTCCAAGAGCAGATTGGCGAATCCCCCCAGCCATGTCCAGCGCGGTGTGTCTCCCCCCGGACGTGAAGCGGCGCCCTGGTCGCCCTAAGACTTGTCGATACCCATCTCGGGGAGAATTTCACCGTTTCAAGCGCCGTCGTTCGTAGATGTGTTCCTCCATTAGTGGTCCAACGCCTTACCTCAGCAGATGGGTCTTCTTTTGCATTTGCAGTTTGGGGTTAGTGTTGGACCATTCTCCGTCTAGGTTATTTTGTGAACGGGTTAAGTCCTTGGTAGTCTAGTTAGGCTGCATGCACATATGGCAAACTCTAGGTAAGTGGTTAAGAACTTCGCTTTACTTTTGGGAACGGGTTACATACTACAGGTAAGTGGTAAAGAACTTCGTAGTACTTTTGGGGATTGCTTCAGGAAATAACCCCTATCACCGCCTTTGTATTACCGTGTCAGGTGAAAGGGGTTATCATGTCACTGATTTGAATTTGATGTTTGACATTTCGGTGGTTGGCACTTTGATGAGGAAATCACCCTTGCATTGACACTTGTGTCAACTGATGTTTACATTTCTGAGTGTTTGTGCTAGTCGTGTAAGGAAATCACCCTTGTCACCATATTGAAATAAGGGACACAATAATTATTTAAGTTGACACGGGATTCCAACTTGGGTGACAAGGGTGATTTCCTTACAACTTATAACCAAAGTTTCGAGCATGACAACATAGTCAACCACTGCCTAACAAATATCATAAAAATATCATAACATTCCACAACACATAACCACTGGCGGAAGATAAAGAAAGCAACAAAGTTCATAGCAACGCACTACAATACCAACCTAGTGAACTACCGTCAACAACTAAATTCTCTGAGAACCAACCATGTTCATAATAATCGAACACAATAACAGCGATGTTCATAACAACCTTCTACCATAACATCAAAGTTCTAAACACTGGGCAATGGTGATCACAACAGCGATCATAACCGTCTACCATGGAAGATGCCAACAGCAAGCATGTGCCTGTACGTCCCGATGAATGCGTCATCAAGACCGCCGAAGGTGAGGGCGTCCTTTGTTAGGAGTTGCATGAACCTCATCGTGTATGGTCCGCAGTCTCCACTGCAATAAGGATGCTTAAGCCAGATTCATAACAACCGGATACCACTATGAGACGAAGAGATATGTAAGGGTTCCACATAAATTACCTCTGCTTGTTCTGCGACATCTTTTTCTCGCGACTAAGGGAGAACGACTTTGGCAACTTTTCGGCGTAGGTGGCGTTCAACGCGGGGTGGGCATTTATCATAAACCCTTACCTGCCACCCGATCAGATCAATCCCTACGGCGATCCAGTCAACTGTCCAGGTTCAACGGTAGGAGGATGAGTTCCGCCTCTTCCCACGAACGACCTATCGTCGCCGGGGATCGCCCGTCGAAGTAGCCAAGCAGCTTATGGTCCGCTCCGTAGTTGTCTGCATCGCTGTTGTATTTGCCCCACTCAGTCTACAGATAGCGGCCGAAATATGTGTCCACAACTACAACTCGACGGCCAGCGTCACCGCCCCTCTCCGTTACCTCTTTACGCATAAGATAGCATGCTTGTTCCATGTGCTGCATTGATTACAAACCTAGTGAAAATCCAATACTATTGCAGTACCTATTACACTAAATACCGTGTCATTCATTAAATAAAGGTAATCAGTTAGGTGGGTTTCGTACCTCAAAGTTTATCCAAATTGTGGGCGTTTTTAGTGCGGTGAAGAACTCCTTTGTAAGCGACGTGCCTTACGCAGTCTTCCAGTTGTTCTCATCCTTGCTGCACAACCACAACCACAATGTTAAGAGAATGGAGTCATGTCTGCAATCATTTGGGTACGTCTACTAATGATGGTCACCTATCCATCCAGTGGAGGAAGCCATCGTTGTCTGAGACGGATACAAGACCCAGCTTAATCGCATCCGCGCCTTCGACAACGTTCTTCACTTTTCGGCCCCGCGGTTTCTTCTGAGGGGGGGGGGACTTGACTTCTCCTTCACCTCTTGGACCTATCTTACTCTTCTTGCCTCGAACGGGCTCCGCTCTTGCAGCCTATGAGATCTGGAAATTGGTTAGAAAGTTTCAAGGGTCATGCCAAAAAATTTTGTACCCCCGTGTCACCCGAATAATTAACCGTGTCGGTTGACAGTGATACACTTGTCAGTTAACTACTACTATAGATTCAAATGACAATCCCAGTTTTGATTCCCCGTTGACTCTGAAACGAAAATACCATGTGAAGTAACAACCAATTTACCTTCCTATCCTGTCCTTCCGGTGTTGGCTGGTCGTCCACTGTAGGTGGTACCTTCGTTGACCCAGCCTTAAGGTTGTTCTTCTAAGTCTCCCTATGTTTCCCGTGATTCTCTCCACTGAAATCTCTCCCTTGTGGTTGTACACTTCCTCTAACGGTCTCGGCTTTTGCAGCCTCTGAGATCTGACAATTGGTTATGGTTATTTCAACTGTCATTCAGATAATTTATTTGTTCCCTTGTCACCTGACATATTGAAACGTGTCGCTTGACGTAAACAACTGTGCCAGTTGTCTAAAATATATTGAAATATGAAAATCTTGATTCTATTAACCCTTGACCCATTGGGAGAAAATACCAAGTGAACTAACCACCAATTTACCTCATCTTGTCCTTCTAGTGGCTGGTCATGCAGCTTAGTTGGTCCCTCTGTCCCCATGACATTTTGGTGATTATCCTCTCCACGGACATCGCTCATTGGTTTCTGCACACCTTCTACATTCGAATGGCCATCTCGCATCCCATTCACAACATCTTCCAAGACCTTCATCTGAAACACGGAGTACATAAATGAGGGGTGGTTCACAAATGTTATTCGGCATTGGGAGAAAAGTTACCCGTGTCACTTATGGAATATACCCGTGTCAGCAATGGGAGAAAAGTTACCCGTGTCACTTATGGAATATACCCGTGTCACTTATGGGAGAAAAGTTACACGTACCTTGTCATCCATGTTCCTCATCCATGTTGACATAGTTCCCAGCCTCTCCAACATCAGTTCAAGTATCTTCCCCACCTTATCTTCCCAGAATTCCCTGGTCCAATCTCGTTGCTCCGAACTCGGGTCGGGCTTGCCGGAGCCTTCACCGTAATAACAGGGTGCCAACGCAGCCTTAATGTCATCAAAGTAGAGGTCAAGCTCCTCATGCTGGTAGAAGCACCCGAGCATCAATTCAAACTCGTCGGCCTTCGGTACTAGTATCGGGTTGTCTTCAACCTTTATGCTTTCCAAATTCTCCGGGTCCATGCGGGTTTGGATCGTTGATAGCATGCATTTAGGTAGGCATAATTGGTTGCATTTCGCTTAGTTAAGATGCATTTCATGGATGGATTAAGTACAATTTGCATATTTGCTCTCTATATTGGTGGAGTCGGAATCTACACACTTTTATTGATTATTTCAGGTAATCGTGGATCCAATGATGAGACATGGGTTGATAACTTATTGGATGAGAATGTCTAGTTGATCAAAGAATCTTACTTGAAGATCTCAAGAGGCCCTGGGAAAAAGAAGCGAAAATAAAAAGAACAAGTCTGCAGAAGTTGTCGCCAGATATGCTAAACTTGTTTTTCACTTTCTGGAGGCCTCAGTTGTCCGATTGACTATTATGACCATGTGTTGGAAAGCTCTTTCAGAGAGCTACAACTTTCCTGTTGACAAGAAGAGCAAATTCGAGACAGAATTTCCGTGAAAGGCCCCTGGCTGCGGCCGCAGCATCCATACCGCGGCCACGACCAATCAATTTGCAGCGGGGTTGGAGATGTTGCTGATGCCGCGGCGGGTTGTACGTGACACCGTTTTAATTTTAAAAACCCTAGTTTATGTTGTTTTGTTCGATGGCCGACTTGGATTGTTTATAAGGCCGATTTTAGTTATTTTTCTGGAACTTCTATTTCTATTCCACGTTCATCAGACAATTTAGAGATTTGAGCGATGTCTTCCATGAGAAACTAAACTCATCCATTCTGCCTGCAATTTGAAGCTTTATTTGGATTGATTGTGAGTTTCTAATTCTCGTTCCTTGTTTCCTATATTTGAATGCTTCAACTTCTTTGTGCTTGATTGTTTATTGTTTTGTTCTATCTTGTTTGGCCAACTTGTTAGATCAATTCAATCGCTAAGGTTTTGTAGATTCCTGGTTGTGAACCTTAACCTAAGTGGCAAACTTGTTCCTTTAGGGCTGGTTGAACTAATTGAATGAGTAGGAAGTTGAATGTGTTGTTAAATCCCTCTTTAGGGACTGCAAATACCTTGGCTAATCTATGAACTTAAAGCTATCAATTGGGTTAAATCCTTCTTTAGGGACTGTTCGATTGATAAGGGTTGTTAGGACTGGTTGGACTAGTAACTATATTAGGTCGAGACAAGGGCATTCATAGGAAACTTAATAGGACGAGAAGAAGTTACAAGGATCGTTTCAAACCAAATAAAATGGAAAATTGTAGGTAGAACTGCTTCTCATAATTGTTTAAACCGAATTCATTTACTTTGCTTCCATCAATCCGCTTTGATAAAAGGCAGAACCTTCACACTCAAAACCCCCCTCTTTGGTTACTTAATTGACACTTGAATCATACTTGAATTATAAATTTCTCTGTGGATCGACCTCTTACTTACTGCTATACTAGTTATAGGTTTGAGTTTCTTTGACGGATCAACGACAGGTTTTCCCTCTGTCAAATTTGGCGCCGTTGCCGGGGATTTTTTTTATTAATTCTTGTGTGTTTTTAGTGTTAATTTTTGGTGTGGACCATCTTATATGGTCCATACCCGTGCTACTAATTCTTCTTTGTTGCCGTTTGATTCAGAGATTGAAAGGACCCTTGCCTTTTTAAGGCGAAAAACTCGTGATCGCTTTCGCGAACCCCCTTTTGATCAAGGAGAAACTACAACAGAGATGGCTAACGAAGCAAACTGCACTCTTAAGGAGCTTTCCGCTCCTGATGTGGTACAGCAACCCCTGGCAATCCAATCCCCTGTGCTAGGGGAATGAGTCAACTTTGAGCTGAAATCAGGGGTAGTTCATCTTATACCCAAGTTCCATGGGTTGAGTGGGGAGGACCCCCACAAGCATCTGTCTGAGTTCCATACTGTGGTTGTTGGAATGAAACCTGAGAACATTACTGAGGATCAAATCAAGCTAAGAGCTTTTCCCTTCTCATTGAAGGATGATGCGAGGGAGTGGTTCTTCTATCTACCACCGGGATCTATTACTACTTGGGCTGAGATGAAGAGAGTCTTCCTTGAGATGTACTTCCCTGCAACAAAGCTCAATGCTTTGGAAAGGTCAATCAGCAGCATTGAGCAGTACGCGACGGAGTCGATACATGAGTGCTTTGAGCGCTTCAAGAAACACTGCGCTAGCTGCACACGCCATGGCTTCTCTCAGAAGGATTTGGTCTTATTTCTCTTCAATGGGCTTACTGATGATGAGCGCAAAACGGTGAATTCTTCAAATTTGACGGAGGGAAAACCTGTCGTTGATCCGTCAAAGAAACTCAAACCTATAACTAGTATAGCAATAAGTAAGAGGTCGATCCACAGAGAAATTTATAATTCAAGTATGATTCAAGTGTCAATTAAGTAACCAAAGAGGGGGGTTTTGAGTGTGAAAGTTCCGCCTTTTATCAAAGCGGATTGATAGAAGCAAAGTAAATGAATTCGGTTTAAACAATTATGAGAAGCAGTTCTACCTACAATTTTCCACTTTATGTAGTTTGAAATGATCCTTGTAACTTCTTCTCATCCTATTAAGTTTCCTATGAATGCCCTTGTCCCGACCTAATATAGTTACTAGTCCAACCAGTCCTAACAACCCTTATCAATCGAACAGTCCCTAAAGAAGGATTTAAGCCAATTGATAGCTTTATGTTCAGAGATTAGCCAAGGTATTTGCAGTCCCTAAAGAGGGATTTAACAACACATTCAACTTCCTACTCATTCAATTAGTTCAACCAACTCTAAAGGAACAAGTTTGCCACTTAGGTTAAGGTTCACAACTAGGAATCTACAAAACCTTAGCGATTGAATTGATCTAACAAGTTGGCCAGACAATATAGAACAAAACAATAAACAATTAAGCACAAAGAAGTTGAAGCATTCAAATATAGGAAACAAGGAACGAGAATTAGAAACTCACAATCAATCCAAATAAAGCTTCAAATTGCAGGCAGAACAGATGAGTTTAGTTCCTCATGGAAGACATCGATCAAATCTCTAAATTGTCTGATGAACGTGGAATAGAAATAGAAGTTCCAGAAAAATAACTAAAATCAGCCTTATAAACAATCCAAGTCGGCCATGGAACAAAACAACATAAACTAGGGTTTTTAAAATTAAAACGGAGTCGCTAACAACTCGCGCTGCGGCCGCGGCATATGTTGCGGCCGCGGCATCAGCAACATCTCCAACCCCGTTGCAAATTGATTGGTCGCGGCCTAGAATGGTTACTGCAGCCGCAGCCAGGGGCCTTTCACGGAAATTCTGTCTCAAATTTGCTCTTCTTGTCAACTGGAAAGTTGTAGCTCTTCGAAAGAGCTTTTCAACGCATGGTCATAATAGTCAATCGGACAACTGAGGCCTCCAAAAAGTGCAAAACAAGTTCAACATTTCTGGTGACAACTTCTGCAGACTTGTTCTTCGTTTATGTTCGCTTCTTCTTCTCAGGACCTCTTGAGATCTTCATGTAAGCTTCTTCTATCAACTAGACATTCTCATCCAATGCGTTATCAACCCATGTCTCATCATCGGATCCACGATTACCTGAAATAATCAATAAAAGTGTGTAGATTCCGACTCCACCAATATAGAGAGCAAATATGCAAATTGTACTTAATCCATGCATTAAATGCATCTTAACTAAGCTAAATGCAACCTATTATGCCTAATTAAATGCATGCTACCAATCGTCCCATAGCATAGATTGTCATCATCGGCTGTCCACCTCAGCATGCGAGGCAACGCCGTCTTCCACACCTTGTTTGCAAACTCCTCCCCAATTCTCGGTACTGCTTCGTACAACCAAATCTACAACAACCACACATGACACTCAAGTTTATCAATTGCACTTAATAGTTAAAATATAACTTCGATTGAGTAGGTAACCTGGAATGCATACGGAAAATGATGGGATCTTCGAACAGGAAACCGAAACTTGATGTGATCTCCGAACGAAGACACCAAACCGACTCTAGATTCACCGAATCTCACGATCGATCCTAGTACCGAACTCCTTTCAACACTGAAGAATCTCACTTAAATATTTTGAGGAATATTGGATAAAACAACTAAGACATAAAATGATAGATTAACAAAGGAAAACATAGAAACTGATAACAAAGGAAAACATCCCAAATTCTTCTCCCCCTTATTGGTGGCGTGTAAGCCCCTTTTATATTGCACTTCTAGCCTAGAAAATAGAATCTATTTAATCCGAATTTGGAAATTAAAACCAAACTAATGGAAAAGATTACTATTTAAACCAACTTTGGCAAATTTAAAAACCAAATTAATAGAAAAGGTTATTAATGACTATGGAATGAGTCAAACATTAATTTGATGGCATTCCATGGCTGACGTTAAAGGGAGCATTGAAGTCGATCGTTACTCTTATTGAAGTCGGTAATACCATCTTCAAGTCTGCTTTTCATGTTTGTTGTAATGCAACTGAGTCCTTTAACGTTCCCATCGCAAGGCTAGTCTGTGGCGCCTCTACTTGCAGCAGCGGGCTCGGGCTTGAGTTGGATCAAGGTAGCCATGGGTGGGTCGTGATGGGTCTCGAATAAGGCCTCGTTGAACACAAGTTGTCCAAGGAGCCTAGCACGCGCCCTAGTGAGAGGTGGGGTCGGCGTGTCCCCTAGTTATTGGTTATCGGTACTAGATGTGTGGATCACATCAGAAAACCCATTAGGCCATAACCATGTTTGTCGTCCTTCGCCTTCGACTTCAAGTCAGCGACACGCTGTTCTATGACACCCAACAAGGACTCGTGGGTGGCCACTTACACAATCCTGCCCCAGGGGTATTCCAAGAACCGATGATCGTTCTTCACAAGCTTCACAATCCACCATTGTATGGGTTTCCTGGGTTCTCCCCCAGCAGAACTCCTTCGACGATGAGGAGGAGAGCGATCTTAAAATGCCATCTCGCACTCGGCTCCTTCAAGATGGAGTTCTTGAACGCGTTCTCTAGCTCACCCACCTTCATGTTGTTCATTCCGAATAAGTCCTTAAGAGTCTTCTTTGTCTTCTTGTCATCCTCTATCTCTGTGTCTTCCCCCCGAACTCGACCACACCGCAGCCTAGTAATGAGCGCAAACTCCTTGATCGAGAATCGTCGGAGCTTGTCTTGTAGCATGTACCAAGTCTCCCACTTCTTCTCCGTCACAAGCTGTCGTTGTAACACGTAATGCAGCAGTTGCGACGAGAATTGAACCCGGTTTGCCAATTGCACAATCCCCCCAAATTGACTTCGTTGTAGCTTCTCCCAATCGACAGGGTCGACCGAGTCGTCCAAGTTCACGAGCAGCGACACTCTCGAACAATGGTTCACCCGCCCCCGGAAATGCTTATCCTCCGGCACTGCGAGTCGTGGCTCCACCTTCTTCGGTGGCCGGACACCCTTCCTTCTCAAGTTCTGGGACCGAACCATCTCCTTCCTGCAATTAGGTGGACATGAACATAATCAAATATCCAGACAAAATCATCCCCTAATTATTAAATCTGTCTGCGAGTGTTTCACGAGCAAGTGCCCATGTCACCTTAGTCAGAACCCGTATCACCCAACAACATAACTCATGCCATGAATGTCAGTTGGCTTCTCCCAATACTCCTAAAATACCCGTTTCTGACAGGTGTTCTTCTCCACGCTGACATTCTGGGTGAAAGGACCCGCAACCCTCCCTCGCTCATCTTCAACCTCCCTCGCTCTTCTCTCTCAATTCCCCAGATCCCCATACCCCTTTTACCCCATATCCCTATTTCCCCTTATCCCCCAATTCCCCAGATCTCCGTTCACCCAAATCCCCAATTTCTGAATTTTCTCCATTCCCACAGTGCATGCCTTTGAACGAAATAATGGAAGATTGCAAATTAAGTGGGGAAGATTGCAAATTAAGTGAAGATTCAGAGTAGCAGAGAAGGGAGAGGGATTTCAAGAATAATTTGTGTTGTACCTCTTTTCTGGCGCACTCCTCTCCGGTACGGTCTTGTCCGGCATGTTCCTCCCTTCTCCTATGCCCTATGTTCACATCTGCCGGCGTGTTCCTCCCTTCTTTCCCTTCAATTCACATCGGCCTCCCTTCTTGGCCTCTATTAATATTCACTCTCTTTCCCTTATGGTGGTGGTTTTTTTCCCCAACTGCAATGAATGCAAGTTGGTGAAAGTTACTTTCTTTTCTTTTCTTTTGTTTACCTTTTTTTCGAGAGAGAGAATATTTGGTTTTCCTTTTTTTCTATTTTTTCAAGTAGGTCAAACTAACTGTGCAACCAACTGCCACTTGGAAAGATTCCTTTTCGATTGTCGTTTTGTTGTTTTGTCCCAGTATCGGGTCACGTCATTGCATGCACGTGTCACTTTCCATGTTTTTTCGTGTCAATATCCACTCTCTCAAATTCCTACGTATAGTCGACATGACCTATGTCACCCCTTTTAATCCCCGTGTCATGTAACAAGATCTACCTTGTCACCAATTTGGATCGATTGTACAACGTACCAAGTGCACCCATGTTCATACATACACTACCAAGTTTAACAAAATACATGTCCACATACCTAAACTACCAAATTTGGATCGATTAGACATGAACATGTATGGCCAATACACGTTCATGTCCACATTCGACAACTACCAAGTTTCGCAAAATATCCAAAAGCCATACTTCAACTATTGCAGGAGGGTGTTTTCATTGGAATCAAGTGTTCACAACAAACATTCAATCGGCACTCCAAAGTCTAGCATCCAAGTTGACCATGGAAGACACCAACAGCTAGCATCTGCCAGTATGCCTCAATATACGTGTCGTCCAATCCATCGAAGGTCGGGGCGCTCTCCAGCTGGAGCTACATGAATCTAATGGTGTACGGCCGCTGCAATGAGGAACAATCCGTCAGAACTTGGACACCGATTCCACATCCAATGAAACGAAATTGAACCATGGGAACCAACTTACTTTAGCTTGTTCTATGGAAGGCCCCTGTCCCGGCGAATGGAAAACGACGTGGGGACCTTATCCGCATACTTCACCTTCAGATCGGGGTGTGCCCACATGACGACAGGGATGAGGCTTGTCACCGGCATTAAGATGGGCTGGAGCTGGCGTTCCGTCAGGATGTGGACATCGCAGTCATACACCCTGACCTCTCATTCCTTCAGATCGATTGCAAGCAATGGCGGAGGGAGGATTTTTTCCAGGGGGGGCTTGCTGAGCCGGCGACCGAGTGTACTATTTCATTAATTCAAAGGAATTATATTGTAGTCTATATATACAATACAGAGTAGGCAATAAAGAGGAGATGTTTTGGGTCTCTAACTTGGGCTCTGCGTCATTGGGCTGGGTCTAGCCCAGAAGTCACATGTCTACTAACTTTTAAACAAAAAAAAATTGAAAGAAAGGTGGAAGCAGTGAGTATCGAACCCCCACCTGTTTCCTAATTGTTGCTGCATACAACCAAGTGTGCTAGACAGTTCTTGTGTTATAAGTAACTCTTTTTCTATATATATAAACACCAACTTTCCAGGGGGGCTTGAGCCACCGCATGACCCCCCTGCCTCCGCCCCTGATTGCAAGCGCAACCCAATGTTTGTCCTTCACGTTCAAGGGGAGGAGGATGAGGTCCGTACCTGACCACGGTCGCCCCATCGTCTTCGAGGATCGGCCGTCTAAGTACGCCAGCAAAGCATTACTGGGCTCGTACGCTTCAGGGCTAGCGCTGTACTCCTTCCATTACCGCGGTAGATACAGTCCCGTCAAGGACATATCCACAACGATGGTTCGACTGGCAATGTCATCCGCCCTGTCTGAGATCGCTTTGCTAAGAAGGTAGCAACACTCCTCCATCTCCTGCATGAAGTGAACCGCAATGACAATCCAAACTCCTGACACGTGAAATTTGAAAGGCGACACTTATTCATACCTCTGTGCCAAACCAAGCTCGGGGTGTCTTCAAGGAGGTGAAGAACTCTTTCGTCACATCCGCACCGCAGGCTGACTTGCGCACCTCCACGTCCCCACTGCACGGTAAGTTTATGTCAGGTATAGTGGACGTTCAACTATCTACTTTCGTCGTATATTCGAGAGTAAGACACAGAAGTTACGTACCTTACAAGCCAACTTGTCAGGGCGTCGTTGTCCGTTGCGGACACAATTCCTAGCACAACAGCATCAGCGGGAACACTGGCTACCTTCTGGGCTCGTGGTTTCTTGGCCGGGGGAGCCATCTCCTCTCCATCACCCTTCCTCGTCTTCTTCGCCCCCTTAGATGCATACACTTGGGATACCAGGGGCTTCGCCGTATCATCACCTTTAGTTTTCTTTCCCCCGTCATCAAGACCATACCCCTTGCCACCAGCCTCTCCCAACTGCAAAGATATCAAACTTCAACTAAGGCTGAAACTATCCATTGTCACATAACAGATATACTCATGTCTTACAACTACATTCTCCCTGTCACCATGAATTGATAGAAAAAACTTACATCCTTGCTCTTTCCTGCCGCCCCATCCCCTGCCTTGAGGGATTCACCTTCAGCTAGCTTGTCCCCGTCATCAGCACCAGACCCCTTGCCAACAACATCTCCCAGCTGCAAATGAAATCACTTCAACTTGGTCCGAAAATATTTCGTGTCACTTGACATAAACGTTCATGTCACAAAACAAAATTATCCTTGTCACCATGATTTGATAAAAAAAACTTACCTCCTTGCTCTTTCCTGCCCCCCCCCCCCCCCCATCCCCTGTCTTGACAGATTCAACTTCATCATGCTTGTCCCCGACATCATCACCTTCAGTTTCCTTCCCTACAGCATCTCCCAACTGCAAAGCTAATCAAACTTCAATTTGGGCTCAAACTATCTCTTGTCACATAACATAAAAATTCATGTCATACAACAAATATCTCCCTGTCACCATCAATTGATAAAAATACCTACCTCCTTGCTCTCTCCTGCCCCCCTGTTGTGCGCCTAATTTGCCATGTTTTATACTATCTTTTATATCGATTTC
The DNA here is from genome assembly GCA_963922045.1 of Persicaria maculosa. NCBI lineage: Eukaryota > Viridiplantae > Streptophyta > Magnoliopsida > Caryophyllales > Polygonaceae > Persicaria > Persicaria maculosa. The sequence continues at coordinate 14,638,833 of OY998256.1, forward strand.
TGCATGCATTTCATACATATGGGATAGAATAGTACATAATCTATGTAGTTTATACTTAATTGCCAAATTATAGAGTCTACACTAGTTTTTGTTATATTTTGCAGAAATCGGACGCACTTTGGAGCTTAAAGGAAAGTCATGAAGAATCTAAGGATTGTGCATCCGGAGAAAAGCCCAATTTTCTCCATTCATCATTCCAAATCAAGCTTTGAAGTCTTCATGAGAGTTGTAGCCCTCAGAAAGAGCTTTCCAACGCATGCTTATATGCGTCAATTCGACGAACGAGGACTCGGGAAAGTGCGTTTCAAGAACAGAGCAGCATGTTGGAAACTGTTGCAGAGGTCGATATCGACCACCTTTGGTCGATATCGAGTGGATCAAATCGGCCAGAAAGCCCAGAAATCGACCAGAGAATGCTGAGAACTGAAGAGGTGGTCGATATCGACCTGACTTTGGTCGATTTTCACCCCGGAGGCCAATATCGAGTGTCTGAAGTGAAGTTGTGAAGACGAACTCAATATCGACAGGGTTGGGTCGATATCGAATGACCAACAGTGGCCGATTTCGAGCAGATCCGAGATCTAATCCAATTTCTATCCAAAGTCCAATGGAGATATCCACAAGAAGAGATTTATCAAGTTCTATCAAGATGGAAGAGATATTTATCTACTTTAGATATAGTTCCTTGTTGATTTATTTCTTTTATTTCTATAATTTAATCTTTAGATATAGATAGATAGATTTAGATAGAGATATAGTTTTCTTTTCTAAATTCCCAGGGAATGAACACTATAAATAAGGCATTAGGAGATGGATTTTATTCATTCAATCAATCCAAGCTACAAGCCAAATAGAGAGATAAAGTCGAGTAGGAGTAGAGAGAGTCTTGGAGCCGAGTGGAGTTTGTGAAGCGATAGCGGAGTTGGCTTTATTCGGTTGTAAGTCTTATTTAGTTTATTTAATGCAATTTATTTTCTTGAAATCTTTGATGAGTTTATTCATGATGAAGAGCGAGTAGTCACCCAACTTCTAGGGTCGGGGTGAGCCCGACGGTAGCCCTGTGAGGTGATGCGGTAAATGTACAAGCTTTTAATGCAATTCGTCTTCTATTCCTACAAGCATGATTCTTTTGCGAAAGTTGAAGGTGATCCTTTTTTGTGTTATTGAAGCGAAAGTGATCTTAATGCAACTTAGATTAATTATGTGAAAAAGGGTTAGTAACAATTAGGGTTTATGCGAAAGCCTCTATCTTCCTATTTGTTAATAACGAAAGTTATTTGATGAAAAGCATGATCTTTTATGCCTTTATGTGTTATTTTATATGGTTATCATTGTGATGTTGAAACCCTGATCTTAGAAGTCTTTATTTTATTGAATTATTTCACAAGTTTCTAGTCTGTCTGCGAAAAGTTGCGAACTTTGTTTCTGTTCCAGTCGATATTGAGCTACTGTCGTCGATATTCCAAGTCGATATCGAGTGCATTGGGTCGATATCGACCAAGTTTCTGTTTTTATTCTGTTTTTGCTTTTCTCTGTGTTTTCCTGTTCTCTGTCGACGTAGAGGTCGATATCGACTAGACAAGTCGATATTGAGCATTCTTCTGGTCGATTATCTACTGAGTTTGGAACTGAAAAGGCGGGTGCTGACACGCTTCCTCGTGGATCGATCCTGACTGCCTTCTATTACAACGGGAGGAAGTCTTGTATTTATTTGTTGAGACACGGAGTCAGTTTTCTTTATAGTTTATTTATATTTCATACTTAACCATCCTCCTGCAACAACAAACCATTGAAATGACCCCCCCATCCTCTGCCTTGACAGATTCAACTTCAGCGTGCTTATCTCCGTCATCATCCCCTTCAGTTCCCTTCCCAACAGCAGGTCCCAACTGCAAATGAAATCAAGATTCAATTAGGCCTCAAAGTATCCAGTGTCACTTAACATAATAAATCATGTCACACAGCTAAATTCTTCCTGTCACCCTGGATCGATAAATTCATGCGATGGTTACCGGCAGCTTACCTTACCACCTTGTCCACCAAGGGTCTTCACACCGCCTTCAGGCGCAATTGACTTAACCAAATCATCAAGTTCGACCTGAAAAACAAATTCACGTTTGAAATTGGATCCCCGATTTCAAGTCGGACTCAACATCGTAAAGCATGTCACGCAAAAACAAACTTACATTTTCATAGCTTTCAACCAACTCATCCCGTTCATTTTGATCGGCAGCGCGTTCTTTCTGTCCGTCGTCGTTTTCACCCAACCCACCCCCTTCCTTATCTGCAGGGATTTCTTGCCCGACCGTCCCCTTCCCTTAACCAACCCGCAGTTCAGTCACGCCCACCTCCAACAATTTCAGCTGCAAGTCAACAAATTCATACTTCATATCAGCCTAAGGTCACAAAATTCAACAATAGCATTTTATTACGTGACATCTTTCATGAGTAATCAATACCCAACATATGCAAATTCATACTTCATATTAGACTAAGGTCACCAAATTCACTTCACAACAAACTAGTGTTCTAAAATTTTCCCTTGGCGGCCGCCAAGACGGTTGGTGATGTCCTCCCGCTACGAAATAGGCCTTGGCGGGGTGTTCTTGGCGGAAGCAGGCCTTGGCGGTCGTGGCATGATAGTTTGGCGGGCTTGGCGAACACGGAACGGTCCTTGGCAACCTTGGCGGGACGGGATGGCCTTGTCGTTCCGGACGGATTAAAAAAATTAGGTTTTTCTTTTTCAATCCGTTCTTGCGAATTGCAATAATTCGTTTTGATCGCCTCTTCGTCTTCTTCGTTCTATGGCGTCGACTTCTCTCGGACTCTGGTTCTCTCGTCTGATGGTTGTAGACTGGTGGATCACGTCTGGTTCTCTCGTCTGGGTCGGGTGGTGCTCAAATGGATTCACTCAAGGTATGTCTCTCTCTCTAGCAGCCTCTCTCCCCCTCTCCCCCCGTTCAAAATCACAAGTTCGCAATTGCAGTCTGCTGTCTGTGGAACGACTAAACGAGATTATTTAAAGAAAAAAATTGCAGACTTAATTGCCGTTGTAATTACTGACGAAGAACAAACAGGCAAAACTGAAGTCTTGAACTTGTGATTTTGAACGAATAGGCTAAATTGAAGCTGCTGAACTTGTGAATTTTTATATGAACAGCCCTTGTGAATTGTGATTTTGAATGAACAGCAGCCAGCAGGGTCGTAATTGAACAACAATTAAATGAAGAGCAGACTAGCAGTTGAACGCAATTGAATGAACTTGTGAATTTTTGAATGAACAACACTTGTATATTATTAGATTATTAGTTAATTGTATATGAATTGTATATGTAATTGTATATGTATAATATGTATTGTATATTTGTATTTAAATATTGATTAGTAAGACACTAACTTTATTAATTGTATATGAATTGTATATGTAAGCACTTGTATATTATTAGATTATTAGTTAATTGTATATGTAATTGTCATGACTTAATCACTTAACTTTTCATTTGCATTATGTTTTGTTAATGTAGTGATGGTAAACACCTTATAAATGAATCATTATTACATAATGTGTATTATAGTCCTAGTATAGGGGTAAAATATAAGAAAATATTAAGAAAACGTTTTGACCGACAAGAACCTGCCAATAAGGCCGCCGAATCGTCTTGGCGCTTGGCGGTACCTTACTGTGGAGCATCCGCCGAGTGTTTTTTAGAACACTGCAACAAACAGTCAAACACATATCAGACTAAACCCCACTCAATTTCATAGCGGATTCGTTCAATATCAAAACTACGTGTCACTTGTCCAATTTCACGTGTCAAGAGTCCATTTACCCTTGTCACCACAGTTTTCCAGACTCTCCACAAAACGAATATATGGGATTTAATTATGTACCTTCCTCTCCATCTTCTCCATCCATAAGGTAGAAGCCTTGTTTCCACTCGAACCTCCATATATATATATATATATATATATATATATATATATATATAGGATATATCATATGTACTTAGATCTTAACGTGTATCATGTGAACAAATCATGATCGTTGATTGAGTGCAATCTAAAGGCTGAGATTAATCGGTAATTTTAATTAATTGAAAAAAAATAGGAAATAAAATCCCCCACGTATCTTCAACCTATTATGCGCGTGACTGCGTGAGGTTGTGCGAGGAAGAGAGAGATGATGATTTCGAAGGGCGTAGGGCGATTGCGAAGCGGCGAGGGCACGTCAGTTGAGCTTCGATTGCGAAGGCGACGAGGGCTCCACCATCCCATGGCGGAGATGAGCGGCGAAAGAGAAGACAATTTCGACATGCGTAGGGCAACTGCGGCACCGCTTGCGAAGGCGGCAAGGGCACAATAGTTGGGCATCGATTGCGAAGGCGCCGAGGGCTCCACTGTGGTTCTCCCATGGCGGAGATGAGTGGCGATTGAAGGCGAGTTCGATGCCGGTGTTGAATCGGGGACGAGATCACGATGGCGGCTACGAGCGATACCGGAGGATGTCGATGGCAAGGGAGAAGTGGAGACATAGAGATGCGGTAGAGGAGATGAGCAGCGCCAGTGCTCTTGATTTCTTCTACTGCTCAAAGTGTTGGCTGCGTCACTGATGCCGCATTCAAGCTCTTTCCCAGAAGTTTTGATCATGATGAATTGAACGGTAATGTAGTGACCTATTTTTATTATTAATTGGTTTTCAATTGCAATATGGGTGAGACTTCTAAATTCAAGGAAAGAATGTACAATTGAGTTACGTTTTCAATGGCAATCTGTTGTGAGCCTAATTCGCCATGTTTTATACTTACTTTAATATCGATTTCTGTGAGCATTTCATACAATTGGGTTAGAATAGTACAGATTCTATGTAGTTTACACTTATTTGCCAAATTATGGAGTCTACACTAGTTTCTATTTAATTTCGCAGATATCGGACGCACTTCAGAGCTTAAAGGAAAATCATGAAGAAGCTAAGGATGGTGCAGCTGGAGAAAAGCCCACTTTTCACCATTCATCATTCTGAATCAAGCTTTGATGTCTTCATGAAAGTTTTAGCCCTCGAGAAGAGCTTTCCAACGCATACTCATAGGCGTCAATCCGACGAACGAGGGCTCAGTAAAGTGTGTTTCAAAAACAAAGCAGAATGCTGAGAGCTGACAATTCTACTCGACGTCGATTACTCCTACTCGAAGTCGAGTACACCAGGAGCCAGAATTCCACACGAAGTCGAGCAGAGCCACTCGAGATCCTAGAGCTACTCGACGTCGAGTACACCTACTCGAAGTCGAGTACACCATGTCGAGTGCAGAAGATGCCCAAGCTCGAGTACAATCTGAGGAGAAAAGTCCTACTCGACGTCGAGTAGACTTAGTCGAAGTCGATTACGTACGCCAGTCCGAGTTCGAGTACGAGTATGTGTCCGAGAAGATAGAACACTTGCAAGAGAAGATATGTGCAATTCTATCCAAACACATGAAGATCTATCAAGTCAAATGAGGATTTATCCACATTAGACATAGTTTCCGTATAGATTTATTTCCTTTATCAATTATGTTTTATCTTATGTTTTTAGATAGAAAGTTTTAGATTTAGATATAGTTGTTCCTTCCTAGAACAGCTACATGGAACACTATAAATAAGGCTTTAGGGGCTGGATTTTAGGATCATTCAATCATCCAAGCTACAAGCCAATAGAGAGAGAGAGAGAGAGAGAGAGAGAGAGAGAGAGAGAGCAAGGCCGAGTGGAGCAAGGGTTTGTCGAGAGACGTTTTGGCTTCGATCGGTTGTAAGCTTTTGTTTATTTTAATGCAATTTAGTTCCTTTTTGTTATTGATGTGTTTATTGATGATGAAGAGCAAGTAGTCACCCAACTTCTAGGGTCGGGGTGAGCCCGACGGTAGCCATGTAAGGTGATGCGATAAAGGTACAATCTTTTGATGCAATTTCGTCTTCTATCCCTAGGAGCATGATTCTTTTGCGAAAGTCGAAGGTGATCCTTATTTGTGTTATTGAAGCGAAAGTGATCTTAATACAACTTGGATTAATTATGTGAAAAGAGTTTGTAACAATCAGGGTTTATGCGAAAGCTCTATCTTCCTATTTGTTAATAACGACAGTTATTGGATGAAAAGGCATGATCTTTTATACCTTATGCACTATTTTATATGGTTATCGTTGTGGCGTTGAAACTCTGATCTTGAAAGTCTTTTAGTTTATTGATTTTATTACCACCAATTTCGCGTTTGCCTTCGTTTTTATGCAATTTAAAGTTTCGATTTTTGTTTAAGTTATACTCGAGATCGACCAGCATTAGTCGACTTCGAGGTCACTTAGTCGACGTCGAGTAGGGTTAGTCGACTTCGACCATCTTTTCTTCGTTTGTGTTCTGTTTGCTTCTGTTGTGCGGTTTTTACCCGACTGAGTAGTCGACGTCGAGGACACCTAGCCGAGGTCGAGTACTTTCTGAGTCGAAATCCGACGTGAGATTCGCCTGCTACTTGAGATCCGCTGACACGCTTCCTCGAGGATCGATTCTGACTTCCTGTTACTACATCGGGAGGAAGTCTTGTAATTATTTGCGTGGACACGAATCATGTTTGATTTATATTAATATATTTTGAACTCGATTTCCTCTCTTACGACACAATCGCAACCATATGTGTGAGATTTTTTAATTGGTTTAGTGACCTGATGCACCATCGAATAATACCGCTATACCATCGAATACTATACGATCGAATAATCAAGCAATACCATCGAATAATTTTTAGTTAAAAGAGATATCATCGAATAATCAAGTTGTAACATCGAATAATTAAGCGATGCCGTCGAATAATTTTTAGTTAAAAGTACACGGCGTTTTCAGGTGCTAGCCGATTAGAAAAATTCATCGATACCATCGCATAATCAATCGATATAATCGAATAATCCAGTGATACGATCGAATTTGATACAATCGAATAATCTAGTGATATCATTGAATAATTTAAAGGAAAAAAATTCAAGCCCCACAAAATCCCAAACAAACCCACACACGCCAAAAGGGATAGTGAAACAAAATTAGTGGATGGTCCCACCATTTTCTCAATTAAAAAAAGAAAAATTGCATATTAATCTAAGCCACCCATTTCATTCAATCAACGGTCCTGATTTGTTAACATGATACACGTTAAGGCCTGAGTACAGGCCCGGCCCTGAGCAAGGGCAAGGTGGGCTCTTGCCCAGGGCCTCCATTTTTTTTGGGCCTCATATGGAGCAGCCCATTGTATGGTAGTATTATTAAAAAAAAAAATTCTATATGTGTTTAATTAGCCAGACGCTTCCTTCCCAAACGCGTTCATCCATCTTCCTGCCTCACCAGTCACGCCATATTCTCTTTCTTCTTTCTTCCTTAACTCACGCCATAACCATTCAATCTCCTCTCTTCTTCCCAAGTTCTTGATTCTTCCCAAATTCTTGATTTTCACAAATGAAATTATGGCTCAGACCCCGTCCTTCCATCTCCCTGCCTCTTCCCGACCCCCAATTTCATCCCTTCAATTTCTATTTAAGGTTTTGTCTGAAATCGAATTGGGCACAATCGATCCCCCAATTTCCTCCAATCTCCCCCAATATGTCATTAAAGGAACTCAGGAAGGCTTGTTGGTCGAATCGTTTATCGGATGAATTCGACAATTGAAGGAACTCAAGAAGGCTTGTTCGTTGAATGTTGATTCGGATGACGGGACGGGCTGGAGCTTTAGTCTTCCTCTCCGGTAATTTCTAATTTATCTTCAAAATTTCTTTAAATTCTCTAAATTTCATCTATTGATCGACCTCCGTTGTCTAATTTTTATGCATTGTTGCAGATCTTCTTTGTCTACCATTCTAATTCGAAAATTGGGGCCACTGTACAATTTGTGCAAGACCTCCATTGTACAATTCGAAAATCGGAGCCACTGTACAATTTCTACTGCTGATTCGAAAGTTGTTGTTTCTAATCGGAGCCTTTACAATTCGAAAATCAAGCTTAATCAATCAATTGGGGTTAATGCTGATTGTTGCCCCTTTCTTTGTTGTGTATTGTGTTTAACTTGGTGTCTTGGTTATGTTTGAAAATTTTACATTTAGTCATGTCTTCTAAAAGAAAATTTGAGCCCTTGTGTTAATGTTAGTACCCCTTGTGTTTAAGTTCTTACCAATGGTGCTACTGATATTTCTGAAAATGCAAAGAGCTGCTTAAAAGTTTTGTTAATAATAATGTTAGGAGGATTAATATCAGTATGCTAGTTTAATTTGAAGTTTCAAGACTTTGTTTTACTTTTAGATTAAAATTTCGAACTGATTCAGTTGTTTATTTATTTTCAATTGAAGTTTCAAGACTTTAGTTTTGCACCAGCAAGTTGAATTAGTTTCAAGACAAAATTTTCTTAACTAGTTTCGCCCAGGGCCTCCGAAAACCATTGGACGGCCCTGCCTGAGTATATCGGAACTAACCTCTCTCTCTCTCTCTATATATATATATATATATATATATATATATATATATATATATATATAAGATTTTGGAATTTGACAACGATTGTCATAAAATTAAACTAATATATAAATATTTAAATTTAATTGAATGTGCAATAAATAGACAAAAAAAACCAACTATAATTCTTTATAAATAGATAGATTATTATACATGAATCTAAATATAATTAATACAATAAAATAAAAGCAGTTTAATGTGATGGATGCAGAAATCAAAAAAGCAAAGCTGGCAAGTTGCAACCAATCTATTTATTAAGTAAAATTAAAGGGGGCTGCACACGAGCTTCGGAATACTTGCAACCATCGGATATGACGGACAAAAAAGACACCATTTCATTTTGTTTAAAAACCTCAATCACACTCTTCTTGAAGGTGTTGAACCTACGCTGCATCTCCTCAAGGGTCCTGGGCTCTTTGTGAAATAGGCACCATCTCTCATATAGAGCCCACACTCCCTCATCTGATTCCAAGTCCCTCTCTTTGATTTCAATAAGGTCACAATCAGTCCAATCTGTGGTCATCAAAATTAATCCACGCCTATTATTGTATACATCCTCGGGCATAAAAATAAATGAAGAAGAAATATAACAAAAGTGAACACAATTACAAAAGATGGAGGGTTGAACAAGCTAGATAGACCACTAACCGAATTTTCTTCTCTGTTCTGCGCACCATCTCTCATATAGAGCCCACACTCTCTCATCTGATTCCAAGTTGCTCTCTTTGATTTCAATAAGGTCGCAATTAGTCGAGTCTGTGGTCATCAAAATTAATCCATGCCTATTATTGTATACATCCTCGGGCATAAAAATAAATGAGGAAGAAATGAAACAAAAGTGAACGCAATTACAAAAGATGGAGGGTTGAACAAGCTAGATAGACCACTAACCGGACTCTCTCTCTTTTGTGCACCTTCGCCTTCTCTCTTTTGCGCGCCTTCGTCTTTGGCTTTTGGAAGGCCGGGTTTCTTGTATGTGTATATTGTTGTATATAGATCCCATACCTATGTGCCAAACGAGCGTGAGAATTAATCAAGAACAATAATCATAAAAAAAAAAATGAAATTTACTCTGGAAAGCAACAAAAGCAGCTATGGTATGGGTGTGATATGGGTGTGATTGGAGTACAACCAATACATAAATCAATCAAACAATTGAATTGCATCAGACTATTGTGTTTCATTCAGATCAAAACGAGAAATCAAACACACCGAAAAAGTAACAAGTTTGGAATCCCCTAAAAAACCCTAACATCATAGTTTATAATTGCAAGTAAAGAAAGTGCATTACATCATCTGATTCCAAGTCCCTCTCTTTGGTTTCAATTAGGTCACAGTAAGCCCAGTACCCATAATAATTGGGTAGCTTTATATATATATATATATATATATATATATATATATAATAGAATACCCACATCTTAATCCCATTCCTTTGAATTGGTAAATAAAGAGCGGCCATTCCGGGGTTCGAACCGGGGACCTATGACTATTATCCACAAGTCCTTTCCGGTGAGATCCCATTCCTTTGTGTAAAGAAAGTGCATAACATCAGTATAATTGCAAGTAAAGAAAGTACATACAACATAGTGTAAATTAAAGAAACTGCATAACTAGTTTATAATTGCAAGTAAAGAAAGTGCATTACATCATAGTTAGTTTATAATTGCAAGTAAAGAAAGTGCATAACATCATAGTTTGACGCAAGATGGCTAAAAGTCAACAACCATCGAAATTAATCCATGTCTATTAGTTGACGCAAGATGGCTAAAAGTCTACAACCATCGAAATTAATCCATGTCTATTAGTTAACTCAAAGAGGCAATTACAAAAGATGGGAGGGTTGAACATGCGGGGTGGTATAGACCACTAACCCAGCTTGCTCTCTTTTGTGAGCCTTCGCCTTCGCCAGGTGCCTGAGATTTTCCCTCAAAATTGTGCCGAACAACAAAAAGAATATCAAACCATCAAAAAAGCAACTAGCTATTCAATTTGTTATATAAAGTATTAACATTTCAATCTCAAAATACATCAAACCTCGAGGCTATTGAAAAACAAAAAAATCTACATCAAACCTCAAGCAAAAATTGAACTCAACTAAGTAGTTAAAAACAAGCAATTAGGCACAAATTAAAAACTGAAGAAGTTAGACACAAGTTGAAATTGAGTCATACACAAATTTCCTCAAGAACTAAACTAAGAAGTTGAGCAGGAAGTCAGACACAAGTTCCTATTTTATTTAGTAAACATCCGTCTAAGTCCAGAACAAATTCAAATCCTAAATCCTACAAATTCCAATTCTTAATTAGCAAACAATCCAACCCCAATCCTAATTCCAAAAACCTAATTACTAAATCTTACAAATTAAATCCAAATAATTCTTTTCTATTCGAGGAAGATATTGAAGAACTTAAACCTGAATTGGCAGTAGGAATCAAATTTTGAACTTGGAAGAAATTATACTTTGGTGTTATGGTGTCACCGGACAGCTGCTGCTGCGCCCCTGCCTGCGCCTGCGCACCCTACACCTGTGCTCCGCCGCCGCACCGCCCCCTGCGATATGTACCTACGCCTCAACGTCGCTGCCCACTGGAAGCCGGAAGGGGAAAAGTAGTGACGGAGTGTTTGAAGCTTTTGTTGGAAGCCCTTCTTCTGTTCGTTCAGACTTTCCGTGGTCTTCGTTCTTTTGAAGCCCCTTTTTTTTTGGGAGCCTTCCGTATGTCCTTCTTCCCTTTTTTCAATTTGGTAATACGGCGTGTATATATATATAACACAAACTATGGGCCCTTAGGGATAATTGGGCCCGAGGGGCAGCCTTATTTATACGTCACCCAAATGAGATGGGCCTAAGCCCATATATGACTAATGCAATATAGCCCAAACATATCAAATGTGGCGGACTCTGGTGCGATTCACTTAAGTGTCGTTTTTGGTGCAATTTGGCCCGGATTTTTTTAACACATCAATTAATGAATATCCAATATATTTAAGTCACGTTGAACAATGACTCCATCTATATTATCCACGTGTCATCCTACGTGTACACATTAGTTGATAAATATACAAGGGCAAATTGCATAAAATAGCACGAACTTTGGGGGTGGTTGCACTCAGTGGCACAAACATAAAAAAAAATACAAAAATAATCACCAACTTTGGGGTTTAGTTGTTGCTAGTGGCACATATCCCATATCTCGCTAATGTGGACTAGTGGGGGTGGTTACATGGAATTTTTTTAATTAAAAAGGCATATAGCGAGATATGAATTAGTGGGAATACTTACATGGATTTTTTTTGTTTAAAATTATAAGACATAAAAGATGTGCCCAAATTATGAAACTAGCTAGGTTCCATTTTTATTTTTTATTTCATGTAATTTCAAATCAAAGATAACTGTGACAAATAAAATATTTGCAAATTAAAATAACTAGTACCAAATTTTAATTTCCAAATGTTATATTTGTCACAATTATCTTTGATTTGGAATCACATGAAATAAAAAAATAAAATTGGAACCTAGCTAGTTTCATAATTTGGACACACCTTTTATCTCTTTTAATTTAAAAAAAATCACTCACTAATGTTGGAATGTTTACAAACATTTTATGTGGCTCATGTGTCTAGGTTTAATTGAGTATTTAGTCCATATATATATATTATGGTGTCCGATTTAATATAAAATGAGTTTGAATGGGAAAAATGAGTTTGAACTTAATTTTATAGAGATACATTATGTAATATTGCGAAATTTTGTGGGGTTTTTATAAGAAATAAGTCGTATATGTTTCTAAATCAATGTTGTCAGCACCTTCTCTCCTCCTTTGTTGCTCCAAGATTCAATTGCATCTTCAGTCAAGGATTGTTTCAGTGTTGGCATTTCGAAAACGAGTTCTAATTCAAAGCTTTTGATATGTTGATTTCCAAATTATAAGAAGAAGGCCGGGGTTTTTGTCTTGTTGATAGATGTTGCTTCTCTCTTATTGTCTTCTATTCTGCTAAATGCTAACAAATTAAGATGGTACCTTCTTGCCTGGTTTGTAGTGTTGACTTTCCTTATTGAATGACTTCCTCAAGGTGAATATGATGGATTTGTTTAATTTGGAAGGTTTATGAGATGATGCTACAATTAAAGTTTGGTCCCGATGTTTATACTTACACTTGCCCTCTTTGCAAGTCCCTCAATTGAACTCGATCGATCAGTTCATATCGAATTCGAATCCCGGCCCCATCTTCTCCAAACTCCCAAAAAAGTGATCATAAAATGTATACCCATAATTTTTGGTTCATTTCTCATTAATTCCCTATTTCTCGAACAAACAAACAAGGCCTAAATGTGACCCGTTTTGACTTGACCTGACTCAACATAAAACCAGAAAAAATTGAAGAGTTTCGATCGGGCATGCTCTCGTATAACCCACACTTGGTAGAGTGTTAGTTTGTATAGAGTTATATCAGCGGCCTTAAGCTTGAAATTAAGTCATTGGTGAAATTGGGTGGGCCAAAGGAGTTAGCAGACGCTCTAGAACTGACAAGATTTCACAATGAGTCGGTTCAGGCTATCGTGAAGACGAATAAAAATTCATGGAGAATGAGTTTTGGGAAGCCAGTGTTTGAGATGCACGAGATCAACGAAAAGGTACGGTACCACTTCATGGCATAAGATCAAAGCTACTACAAAGGAAGTTAATTTTTGCTTGCTACCTCAAACCTTATTTCTTAAAGGAAAGATGTAACTTTGATAGAAGTTTGTGTAGCACGTAAACAAGGATGCATGATGGTACATTTTAGCCTTTTAGGAATGTATTCCATTTGGTTTGGATCCTAGATGAGGTAAGGTATAGACGGGTCATAAGATTGTTCTGTTCTATTTTGCGGTTGATATATTGATGGTTGTTCTGGTGCTTCGCGGTTTGGTAGGTACGTACATCTTTGCGGTGAGTATTGTTGAAGATATTCAACACAAGCATTGTTTTACCCTCTTACTGACACGAGCCATGCTGGCAAATTGACAAATTCAGCAAGATACGCACTTGACCAAGACGACTACCAACAACACACACACACACTTCATTTCAGCATAGATAATGTATCGGAAGATATGACTTCGAATAGGGACCAATAGAGGAGGGGCATTCAGGCTACTGATGTGTAGAGTTTTGGGCCTTGATGATTTGTCTTTCTGTCCTTGTTACTGTTCTGACTTCTTCTCAGCTTCTTTTCTAATTATGTTTCCCTTATGTGAGACTTGCTTTCATGTAGTCCATGTATTCTATTGTTTTGGGTCTATCAGAAACACTCTCTTGACTTTTTCGAGAAAAGAGTGCGTACATCCTCCCCTGCCCCCCTCTCCCCCGACCATGCTTTTGCGGGATATACTGGGTTGTTGTTGTTGTTTACACAACCAATGTATCAATTTGTACACCCACCCCAATCATAAGTCCACTAGGAAAAAGGATATTGAATAATACATAGTAGTTGTTCCCTAAGTTTATCGTTACCGCAAGCTTAAAAAATAGATAAATAACATCATCCCACACGTTGTCGACCACGAGGACCATCAACAGCTTTTGTCCATCCAATTTAGATTCAAATTCTTCACATCTTTTTTCTCAAGCACAAAAAAGACCCAAATCACCCAAGGCTATTGGAATCAATAATTGCGAACGATGTTTTGTTGCATGAAAGGAGAGATTACACACACTTAAAACGTTGCATAAGCCGCCTCTCCTCATCTATATATCAGACATAAATTGGCACGGGAGCCCAAGTAACGGATAGGGTACTCTTGGTTACATTCAAAAACATCAAGCGCATCTTCCTTGAAGATGTTTAACCTATGCTTCATCTCCTCGAGCGTCCTGCTTTTCTTGTGAAAGAGGCACCATCTTGTTGTGGAGGGAATATCGAGGTTGCAAATAAAATATAAATAAAACAAAACAAACCGATTTCGTTCCGTGCAAATAGTATTCATGACTCCCTCCCATTGCAGTAGAAGAAAGTCAGGTTCGATCCACGAGGAAGCGTTTCAGCAGATCTTAGATAGCTAGCAACTCACGTTCTGAAGTCGAATCAGGGCTCACTCGATGTCGAGTGAACAGTCGATGTCGAGTAGGTTGTGCAGTCGATCTCGGTTAAATCTTGCAGGCTCCTCAAACGACTCGATGTCAAGTGGAAGTTCCTTTTCTAGAGTAAATCTACAAAAACAGAAGCAACAGACTCGACGTCGAGTTGGGGAACTCGATGTCGAGTGGTCAGCGGTAGACGTCGACTGGCTCAGAAGACTGTAGTCGATCCAGTAACATGTGAATGTCGGTAAAAGTGAGCGAAGAATGAAAGGATGAAAAGGAATGATGAACATAAATAAACCAGGGTTGAATAATTTGAAGTAAACAAATATATAAAAGATCTTCCAAAGTCAGGGCTTACCGCGAAAATAACCAAACACGCATAAGATAATATGAATAATTATGTAATCACATCAAGGACCCAGCTTTCGCCTTTTCCAACAATTAGATAACCTTTTCAAGTAACCCTAATTGTATCTACCAATTTTATGTTTATAACTCAAGTTGTTAACATGAATCTCTATTTTTTCGAGTATGGAATAAACATATAAAAGGTAGTGGATGATCAAAGCATAACGAATATCAAAACTTACCTTAAGCGCGCATGGCTATCGTCGGGCTCACCCCGACCATAGAAGAAAGATGACTACTCGCTCATTGCCATAGAAACCATGATTGATGAAAGGAAATAACTTTGCATTAAACTAAATTCACGGCCTTTACAATCCCGGCACTCAAACTTTCGCAAAAGCGCCAAAACCCTAAAAGCTTTGAACTCCTAAAACTCTCTACTTGCTATGGAGATTGAATCTCTGAAATTGAATGAATGAAAACTAGGCCCTATGACTTTATTTATAGGGCTTGATCCTTGCTACCCAAGGAAAACATACAATTTCTATCTAAACCTAAAAGATATAAAATTAGATAAATAAAGATATAAATCTAAAAAGGTAAATAACAATTCTCCTTATGGTAAATAAATCTTCCTCCATGTGGATAGAACTTGATAGATGATAGATGCTTCATGGTTAAGTCACTTCTCCTCGTCATTGGATCGGCACAATTCGTTCTCGGCCCAACAAAGTTTCAGTCGACGTCGAGTTGAGTGGTCGACGTCGAGTAGATTGTACTTGATCTCGGGCTATCTTGTGGATCTCGAGTGCTCTTCTTAGTCGAACTCGAGTGTGGCTTTTATCTCGAGCCGACGTCGAGTAAGGTGGTCGACGTCGAGTGTCTTAGTCGATTTCGAGTCCTCTGTCAGCTTTCAGCATTCTGCTCCGTTTTGAAACGCATTTCCCGAGTCCTCGTTTGTCCGATTGATGCATATGAGTATGAGTTGGAAAGCTCTTTTCGAGGGTTACAACTCTTATGCAGACAACAGAACTTGATTTAAATTGATGAATGGTAAAAAGTGACGTTTTCTCCATCTGCACCATCCTGTGTTCTTCCTTAGCTTCTCCAATGTCTTCATGACTTTCCTTTAAGCTCCAAAGTGCGTCCAAACTTCTCCAAATCAGCTCTAAACTCCTGAAAATCACAACAAACTTTGTGTAGACTTCATATCTAGCAATATTAAGCATAACTACACAAGTTCGCTATAATCGAATGCTAAAGGATATAAATGTAAGACCCGAGGTCTTAAGAGGCACCAACACATGCTACATAGTCCTCTCAGGTCTGTTATTCTCACTTAGATCCTTAAAAGAAATAGCTCTTATAATATAGGTAGGACTTGAATCACTTATAAATCACTCCGTACATCCTTATTATATTCGATGTGGGATGGGGGTGTTACAATCTTCACAAGTAAAAGTCTCGCCATTCAAATCCTAATGCTTTGGTAAAGAGTAGTTACAATTCAAGTATATCAAAATCTACCCACAAAGTCTAATAATGCTTGAATCTCTTTCTTTTTCTATTCTCTTTAGCCCAATTTCCTTTCCGCTTCTTCTTTTCATTTCTCTGTTCCTTCTTTCCTTTTCACTACTTCTTCTCATTTCTCTCTTCTTCCTTTCTTTTCCGCTGCTGCTTCTCATTTCTCTCTTCTTCCTTGGAAGTCCCCCCTTGGGGGTGGTGGAACTTTCTTACTCTCAACCTCTTAGAGAGATACACCTCAGGATCATTCATTGGAAGTGGGAGGTCGGCATAAGTCTCGATCCCGCACATATTAACCCCACGTGCAATCCTCATCAATCCTCCTTCTCCCCAACCAACATTAGCTGAATTATGCAAGATCCAATAGTCTTCCATGTTCGTCGTTCTCCTGCATCCCACAAGTGTCACAGTATGATTAACTTTCCTAGGCTCGTGGTCTTGGAATACATATTGGTTTATACCATATTCAAGTTAAGAATACGGAGTAAGTTAAGAATATGGAATGAAAGTTGAAACCAAGTCAACACGGATTGTTTGGAAATTGTGTTAAGGGTTACAGAGACAATGTCCAATGCAGCCTTCATTACATTCACCATAGTTTGACCCTTATTGGTTATGATTGGTTTCCTTTTGCCAACCCCCCACCATGAGCTCCAAAAATTGTATTTGGAAAAGGTTAATTTCTCATGTACAATCAATGTACAGAAAGTGAGGATGTGGAGTGATAAAACCATATCAAATAATATCTCAATGGAATTTGCGACTTATAAACCTTTTCAGGGTCAAACGTGCCCTTCACATAACGACCCTTCTTCACCATTAGGGGGATAATTTTCTTTCGTCGTGACATAAGGATATCTATCCCAGAAATTCAATCCATCCTTGATTATGAGCCCATCCTTATCTCATGGTTTGTCGTATAGATCAATAGTTTGTTGCTCAGACAAATGTAGACGACACCCTGAATGTAAATACTCAATCGCCCCCAAATGAAACTTTGTTTCAAAATCCTCATATAATATAAAGATTATGAATCCTACTAGGACAAGATAAAACTTCCGGCCTAATAATAACACTAAAAGAAAATCCGAAAGGTTCTATACAACAACTATTTATTGCAATACAAATAATATATCTATTTTTATTTTGAGATTAAGTTTGTGTTATAAACTTCAATCAAAGTTTTGGTCACTATAATCATGAAAACTTATAAAGATAACGAGAAATTATATACCACCATTCCGATCCTTGATGTGGTTGATCTTCAGAGTTTTCCTCTAGTCTAACTCACCCCTTTTCGCTTTAGGAGAAGGTTTTCCCTTACAACGACCCATCTCAAATACGTGCAGTGACAACAAGGGAAGTTAGAAACAGCTTGCTATTTAGGCAGTGTTGGATAGTCGTCAAAGCTGACCTATGTAGAGTTGTAAGAGAATTTTTTGCAAGAGGTAATTTGCTCAAACAATTCACTTATTCATTTGTCTCATTGATTCCAAAGGCTGACAACCCCAATTTTGTCAAGGATCTTAAGCCAATATCCTGCTGCAAAACAATGCTAAATATTATCACATTGAGATATTGACTGATAGAGTTAAAGGGGTGTTTTTGTGATGTGCAAAGCACTAACTCACTTTGTGGCAGTGGCAAGTGAAGTCCTCAAGGGATATGTAAACAAAAGTTTTGATACTTAGATTTCATGAGTGTGGGTGAATGTGCTTTTGCAATTTTGAAAGGGTGTAGATAGAGAATAAGAACTAGAGGGAAGGCTACCAATAATGTTGATAGGGAATGGGAAGTCATACTAGAACTTTGAATCCGGGTAATCTAACTAGTGTTTGTATGTGTCATGGGTAATGTGAAAGGAAGAGAGGAGTGGTAGAAAAGGACAATGATACCCAATTATATAGATGAACTAGTGTAATTCCCGTTCAGAGTGATACCCAATTATCTAGTTTATAGCCCGTGCTTACACGGGGTTTCGTTAAGCAAATAAATTTTATCTCAAATGGTAAAAACAAATCTAGTTAAATTTAATTATACAAAATTGAAACATTATTTATTCCTAACAATATTTATTCTCTATCTGACTCTTACGAAGCACAAAAAACATTCACAACAACATTATTCACAACAACATTATCCAGCCATTATCAAGAACCCATCAAACATCACAAAGGAACGTCAACCAATGACCACACTTAAGTCAACCGGCTAGGTTTTTGGTTATAGCTATCTATCCCCACTCATATGGTAAAAAATATAGAAAAGATCGAGTTTCATTATATTATAGGGAACTCTTTATGTTACTCTATTAAACTTTATATAGGAAAGTTGACCATTACTTTCATCAATCTCAATGAAAACACATTGCATACGTAGGTCAACAATGACATAAAAAGATTTAAAAAATTGGTTGAGATGAATCAAGGATAAGAAACTATAATACATAGATTATCACAACTTCCATTCAAAGATAACTTTGCTGTTATTTAATAAAAATAAACAAAAATTAAGTACTACACGATCCGTCTCATTATAACTTATAGGTTATTTGATCTTTTGACACTTTATAGTTTCATACTTATTAGAAATAACTATAAAAATATTTTTAAAAAAAGTGGGTCGAAAGTCCAAGTAACTCAAATTAGGAGAAAGATGGAGTATTAACAAAAGATAAGTGTAAATGCCTGCAAAATTGAAGGGCATAATGTAACACCCCTTCTTAATACACTGAAGAGATGTTGCAGCGCCAGCAATTACGCAGACTTTAATGTCTTTGTAACCGCCTTAGGCTTATAGGGACATGCAACCATGCTCCCATAAACAAGATGATAAAATACAAATATTAAATAAGCGGAAGACTTAAATATAAAGTAATATTCTAAAATAAAATAAGTTACCCAAAACAAAGGGGTCCAAATACAATAACCAAAATAATGAAATAACGACAGCGGAAATAATATTCAAATAGTAGCAGCGGAATGAATAAAATAAATCCCATAAATTCTAAAAGTTTGTACCTTACTTCAAAACACAATAAAACTGAAAACAATGAAATGCTTTATTCTTCAGCGCCTCAAGACCGTTTACTTAAACCTGTGGGTCGACGGCTGAGGTGTAGTATGCAGACCAGGGACCCCAACCGTCCAAAGGAGAAAAATAGGACGGTTAGTCTTTTTACGACTAGCAAGTAGCAGAAAGTAAAAATGTTCAAGACTCCGTCTACCACCCATTGACCATAAAAGGGTATTGGTGATTGTAGACTAAAATATGAATTAGGAGTAAATATTTATGTGGAACCTGACTCGTTTGATTAATATAAAATAAAATAACAGGATGATCCAAAAAGGACCGAGTGTTTGAATGAGATGCGGACCCGGAGATCATAGGGAATCATATTCCGAGTACGGATAGAATATGATATAACGTCACTGAAAGTGGGTCACCTATTAGTAAGTAATGTACAACACAATAATAGTAATAACACAATATACACAACATTATCGTTTACTTAGGACAAGTGATACCGGCCTCGGCCGCATATACTGGGCGGATGACCTACTACCCTTAGGTAGATGTACCCATTCGAGAGATTTGCAATTTCGAAGGGGCATCTCATGAGACGTTTATAGAGCAAGGTATAACCGAAGCTTGACCTGACTTTACCCTTTTCCATTATTTAAGACACATCATAATAACAATAACAACAACAACAACAACAACAACAACAACAACAACAATAATAATAATAACACAACTCGTATAAGTACCAATCCACAAATACATCCTAGGTGACCACAAAAGGTATAATGTACACTTTAGATCTATAAAGTGCACGAAATAATATAACTGACAAGCATGGATATTCAAAACCAATAATATACCATACTTAACTAGCATGAAGGAACAAAATGGACAAATCATGCTTTTTAGGAAGTTCGGGCATTTAATGTAATTTTCTCAAAGAATAGGATCAAATTATAATTACCCGAGTTGACATGCTATGTGAGATTAAGGAATTGATAAATAGCAACAAACTGAACTAACTTGCATATTTACCACAAACTCATAGCATGGAACTTATAAAGGACACAAAAAGCAATAATTGCGTAAAAGGCACGAAATTTGCAGAAATGCACTGATTGAACCAAACTACTTGCCTTAATCCGACGAAATGCTTATTCGTGGTTGAGCAAAATAATCTGATAAAGGACCTGAGATTTTACAGAATTAAATAGGGTATTAGTAACTTTTCAGAAATTACGGAAACGGCACCGTAACTTTTAAAAAGTTCAAAACTTACCCTTGCTTTTCCCAAAAGCCAAACCGATTCTGTAACCCACAATCTCAGGATATATAAAGGCTGTAAACTGTTCCAAAACAGTAGGTAGGTTAGATTAAACATCGCATACTTGTTCGAAACTCGACAATTGGCGATGAATAGAGCGGATCTTACCCAAACGGGACTCGGAACGACCAAGTTTCGAGCCTATGATCCCTTGATATGATATGAATCTGAAAAGGAATGATTTTGGTCAGATAACAGCCCTTGGATTGAAGGAAAGAGAGAAAAACGAACATAACCCACGTTTTTCTGCACAACAGAAACAGTGCTCACCAGTCAAGTTCGAGGCTGTTGTTCGATTGCCTCGAAGAAGCTATGAAGGAAAGGACAGATGGGTTCAATAGAAGATGTTGCAAGCTTTCTGATGCAGTCGGCGTCGCTGGCTTTGGACCACGGTGCTGGTGGTGGCAAAGCCCGAAAGTAGGCTTGTCGAACACTATTCTGCAGCAACTTCCGACGCCGATTTGGACGTCTTTCCGGTGAGCTGCTGCGTCGGGGCTTGCACGGTGGTTGCCTGGGTGCTTTAGGAGACCAGTGGTGGCGGCCTTAAGCCCTGGTGTCTCCGGAATCGCGGTCGAGGGTGATCGGAGATAGTTGGTGGACTGTGCTCTTCGGTCTCTGTTTGAGGGTTTGTAGAGGATGAATGGGAATTGTTGATGGCGAGAGGGTTAACTGGAATAGAAGTATGCAGCGTTCCCTTCAATTTGATCTAATCCAAATCCCCTAAAGATAGAGATTTGAGGTTGAAAAATCTGGCCAAAGATTACTAGTTATCCTATAGTTAAAGATAGAATTTTTGTTATGATTTCCTTCTCTTCCGTCTCCGTGTGCAGTTTTGGGCTGCTGTTGCGAGATCCCTCAATTGGGCTGGATTGGTACTGAATCGATCCACATGTGTACATGCTGTACACTTGTATATATAGTGTATATTTATACTATTCACGTACATATATAAATAACATATACACATATGTATAAACCTAGTTATCCACTAATTTACCCATAAATAATATATAAATATTATTTGTAAAACTTTAATTTATTTAAATAATTTAAATAAATTAATTTCCCACATTTCACATTATAAAATGTGAAGTAATTATCTTACGAACTTGACACGTTAAAATAATAGGAAAAATGAAATAATTCCGACTTTTATTTAATTAAATTCTAAAATTAAATAAACGGAAATACGAGGGTATTTCATATCTCCCCCCAAAAAAGAAGTTTCGTCCCGAAATTTAAGCAGAGAACAAATAAGGAAACTCTCTCTCATATCCGCTTCGGTCTCCCACGTCATTGCCTCAGTTCCGTGCTTAGACCAGAGCACCTTTACTAGAGGCACAACCTTATTCCTGAGCTGCTTCTCCCGCCGCTCTAGAATGCGAACTGGTTCCTCCTCATATGTTCCTGTAGGACGGACCCCAATGTCTTCATAGCTCAAGACATGAGATGGATCAGGCACGTACTTCCGGAGTAAGGAAATGTGGAAGACGTCATGCACTGGATGAGCGGTAGGTGGCAAAGCTAAACGATAAGCAATTGTGCCCACCTTCTGGAGAATCTCAAATGGTCCTACAAAGCGAGGGTTAAGCTTCCCACGCTTCCCAAATCGGAACACTCCTTTCGTCGACGAGACCTTCACAAATACCTTCTCACCGACCTGGAACTCTAGATCCCTCCTCTTGCCGTCAACATATGCCTTCTGTCGGCACTGAGCTGCCAGCATGCGTTGCCTGATCACTCCTACTTGCATGGTAGTCTCCTCTAGAAGCTCGGGCCTAAGAATGAGTGCATCTGCTGCCTCATCCCAACATACTGGCGATTTGCACTTCCGCCCATACAGAGCCTCAAACGGAGCCATCTTGATCGATGCATGCCAACTATTGTTGTAAGTGAACTCTATCAAACTCAAGCTGGTCTCCCAATCAGTTGGTCTATCCAAAACACATGCTCTCAACATGTCCTCTAACGTCTGAATAGTGCGTTCTGACTGGCCATCGGTCTGTGGATGGAATGACGTACTGAAATTCAAGGTCGTCCCTAGGCCTCCCTGAAGTTCTCTCCAAAACTTGGAGATGAATCTGCCATCGCGGTCTGACACAATGGTCTTCGGGATACCATGGAGTCGGACGATCTCCTTCAGGTACACCCTTGCTAACTTCGGCACCTTCCAATCACTCCTGATTGCAATAAAGTGCGCACATTTGATGAGTCTATCCACTATCACCCAAATGGCGTCTTTCTGCCCTTGGACTCGAGGTAAGCCTGTAACGAAGTCCATTGAGATATGCTCCCACTTCCACTAATTTCACATTATAAAATGTACACATATGTATAAACCTAGTTATCCACTAATTTACCCATAAATAATATATAAATATTAATTGTAAAACTTTAATTTATTTAAATAATTTAAATAAATTAATTTCCCACATTTCACATTATAAAATGTGAAGTAATTATCTTACGAACTTGACACGTTAAAATAATAGGAAAAATGAAATAATTCTGACTTTTATTTAATTAAATTCTAAAATTAAATAAACGGAAATACGAGGGTATTTCACATAAATGATGACTATAAGTATGTGATAGAGAATTATCATAATTTTCTTTGGAAAAATACTATTATTTAAGAAGTTATACAATTAAAGGCCATAAATGGTGGCGGTAAGTAACATAAATTACAAATCATTATTCATTTAAAATCCCATCATAGTTATTAGTATTTTTTAGGGCTGGGTAAAAATTACCATGAAAACCAAACCAATATGTACCAACCGAACCAACATAATTGGTAATCAATTATATTGGTTACCAATATAATTGGTTCGGTATACCGAACCAAGTTCCAAAACTTGGTACGGTAACGGTAATGAGAATGAAAAGTTGTTATTACCATTACCAACCAATTTCAAATTAGTTGGCACGGTAATACCAACCAATTCCTACCAAACCAATTATATCTAGTTTTATTTTTTAAATTTATTTTGTAATTGTTTTAAGTTGTTAACTTTTGTTTTTATTTTTTTTTTACTTTTTTTTTCTTCAGAATATGTTTTTAATCAATGGAGGAATACTAAATCGACCTCGATTAAGACGAAAACTTATTGCGTTAGTCGGAATAATACCTTTCTACTATTAATGTTGCTTTTGCTTTAGTGTTTAAACATTTTGTAATAATTTTAAAGTTTTATGTTGCTTTCGCCCTCAAATATAGTCGGTTCGGACGAAAACCTAAGCATTGGAGTAATTTATACGTTTTAATTAAGTTGTATTATATTTGCATGTTTTTTCTCAACACTCGAAAGTTGGTAAATTACCATTACCAACACGTACCAACCAACTTAATTGGTAACCAATTAAGTTGGTACAACCCCTTCGGTGGTTGGTAATGGTAAGAGTTTTACGATTACCAATTCACATTGGTTGGTACATGATAAACGAAAAAATGAATTGGTAATGTACCAATTCCACCCCTAGTATTTTTATACATGTTAAATATTATTGGTAAAGTTGTTGATTGGGATATAAAATCACCTTATAAGATAACCTTTTTGAGAGAGAGAGCATCAACAAAAATTATAGTTTATAATAAGGAAAAACTAATTAAAATACCCCAACCTTTGGGGTATGGTAAAAATATATCCTCAACTTTCAAATGTAATAAAAATACTCCGACCTTTGAGGGTAGTGGTAATATATTACCACGGGTTTTCTCACGGGTCAAAAATGTTGATAAGGCAGCCTACATGTATTTTTTTTTTGACAAGGTAACCTGCATGGAAGTCTTTTTACAAATCAGCACTAAAATTGGGCTTTTCTGAACGGTTTCCTTCGGAAAAAATAAACCGACAACAAAATTAAACCCGAAAAACGAAATTGATATAACCAAGAAACTAATCCGGTCAAAATTGCCTAAAATTAGCACAACATGACTATTCATAACATCAAACCGACAACAAAACTAAATCGAATACAACAACAACGAAGAGGGAAAAAAAACATACTCAGGCAAGTCCGTGAACGAATCAAAGAGGAAGAAGATGTGGGGGAGACAGCTCAAAATAAGCGACCACGAGGGAAGAAGACTGCCATTGAAGAGGAACCACGAGCTGCCTGGATGACCTGGAAGGCAGTTCAAGAGGCGGTCACGGAAGAAGATAGGAGGGAGGAAAAGACGTTGGGTATGAACTCGGTCCAAATATTTATTTTTTTCCTACAGAAACCGTTCAAGAAAACCCTTGTAAAAAAATCCACATACGTAGGTTGTCTTATCAGCATTTTTGACCCGTGAGAAAACTCATGGTAATATATTACCACTATCCTCAAAGGTCAGGATATTTTTATTACATTTGAAAGTTGAGGATATATTTTTACCATACCCCCAAAGGTGGGGTATTTTAATTAGTTTTCCCTTATAATAATACATGTAATATCAATTATCAATTGCTTAAGATAAATTTTCAATTTTTTAGTAAAATAATATATAAATATAAAATAATAAAATTGTAAGAGAATATCCAAATATATAAAGAAAGAGTATATATGGAGATTTTAAGTTTTTCAATTATGTAGTGAATTTGAAAACAAAATATATACTTATCAATTAGGTATGAGGTGTAACTGTCTCCTTAAAAGCATTTTATTCAATCATTTTTTGTAAAAATTCAATTAATCCATGATATTCAGCTAAATTATAATTTTAGTAGTTTTTGTTACGGGAAATAATGGGATCAATTCAAAACATAAACTTAATAATAAGAAAACATAAAATTAATATTAGTAATCTGTATCTATATATGTGTGTATATGTATACTACTTTAATTGTCTTTTCAACCAATGAGTTTAATTCAAAATATTTAATTAGCTAAACGTTTACTATTATTTTATAATATAAATTTAATATATTACTAAGATTTTATTTATAAAAAACCGCGCCATGATACTGGGTGACGGAAATCATACTAGTTTTATGCTAAACATAAAGTGGGTTTGTGCGCAGAATTGAAATTCCTTGTCAATTGAGCCGGAAAAACGAGTATATACTTACATAGATTCGATATTTGTAGATATGAGTGAAATCAAACATCGATCAAAAACTAAAATTACTTTACTAGATATGTTATAGTCTCGATACTAATACGATACTTTGTTGATAAGGCATTATAAGACCTTATCATTGCATCGCTAATGTATATTTATCAATTATCAATTGCTTATATATGGACTATGAGACCATCCACAATTATTTTGGATAAAATATACACATTTGTATAAGATGGGTAAAAATACACATCACTTTTTAATAATTTGTTTCATTGGTGAAATATGCATTTTTTACGAAACATTCAAATAAAATTTGTTTAAAATAAAAAGGAAAATAAAATTATAAAAACATAAACCAATGAGATTGTCTTGTTTTGTGTAAAAATTTATGCAGATACACACCTAAAACCACCAATGGAGATAAAAAAATGTCTAAAAAATACATATTTGTATACACCCATTGTGGATGGTCTTACGACATCTGAACCGCGATACATACAAATATGATAAATGATTTTGACACAATGTCCTCACTAATTACTTACTATACCATAAACAATGCAGAGATGAGTTTCTTGTATTCACGGTTGAAATTGAAAGCACAGTTTTGCTCTTATGCATAAGTAAGTTCCTTTTCAAGCTCCTGCCCTCTGATGGCATGTTATGGGTGCAAAAACAAAGGCATCACACCCCAAAACCAGCACTGGCCACTAGGTGACTTTTGATTCAAGCCCTTTACCTCGTGCGATTGTTAGATGCCTTAAGAGCGCCTAAAAACAGCAGTTACCTATGACGAGTTTCATGGTTCATACGATGACCTAGCAGTCCTCGCAACCCAGAGGCAGTAGCAGGTGTAGCACGAAATACGCAATTTGAGTTTCTACTCGAACCCCTCTTCATCGCCACTGTTATCTTCACCAAACATGGTGGCCATTCTCATGGCAAGTGCCGCAGCCATTTCCCTTCTCTGAAAGTCTGGCATCAGTCTCAGGTTCTCCCTCACGTTTCCAATTTCGGACATCAGCTGCTCTAAATCTTCCAGCTCGAAGAGGGCGCCCTTTTCTTGCTCCACTTCAAGTTCAACCATGCTTTCATGTTCAGCCTCTAATGATATTGAAGCTTTTGGCTCTGATTCGCCATCTCTGCCTTGACTTGGTTGGCTGGATTCCCCGGGTTCAATGCTTGTGCAGTTGGTGGGTGGGACTGCAGATACCCATTCTTGTTCCATGTCCTCCCAAGCTCCAGCTGAGCCCGCAGATAGGACTTCATAGTCAATTTCGTAGTCTGATTCTTCTTCTTCAGACACCTCTGAGCAAAAGCAAATGAAAAGTGGAAAAAATTAGCGACTGATGCATATTCATGTGAGGTAAGCCGTAAAGGTGAGTTGTATGAACCTTTTCTTTCTGGAAGTGATGGCTGAGCTATCTGGTTTCCTGATTTCAAAACCATTCCAGGCCACATATGGGCAGTGAGTGCACCGTGGAGTCGTTCCAATCCTTGTAAATCACCATCAACAGACAGACCTGCATTTAAACAATTGGTTATTGATGAAACAAATGAAAATATGAAGATATGAAAATGTACATATATATATATATATATGGAAGGGCAGCCAAGCCATTCCATATATTAGCTGCCCAAAAACCTTGAGTATATAAGCTACCAGAGAAGCAAAAGTTAAAATTAAATTTTATATTGCAAGAAGATTAACTCAAGTTCAAAAGCCAACAAGGCAGTCATGGCATCAAAAACCATTGGTCAACTATGTGATCTCATGAATTTTGGTCTATAAAATGACTAACCTCTTTTCCAATTAGGCTAATATGAGGAACTTACACTTGTCAAAGTCAGCATTTGAAGCACAAGCCTCAATGAATTCAATATTACGCTCTGTGAACCATTCCAAGAACGATCTTCTTTCCTCCCACGATGGTTCTTCATTCCCTAGCAAACTAGTTCCTTCAGTTTCTGAAATTCCATACTCTGTAAAATCTACATCTGAGCTAACATATGAATCTTCCTGCTTCAGGAGATGTCTTCTATACTCAGTATGAGCTCGATGTCCTGGAATAAGGTCCACTTTATTTCCAATACATAACAGTATGTCAAAGTCCTGGATGTTCGTGCGAGAAACCCACTCTTTTAGTGCAGCTAGCGTAGATAACTGCAGGTACATGACACAACGAAAATAAGGAAACATATAAGAAACAAATTTACAGCAACAGATTCTAACGAGGAAAAATGAACTGGTCATCCAAGAAACACTTTCCCCCCAAAAGAAATTAAAGCAATTCAGATACATAGTTAATCGAGAAGAGGGCGGAGGGAGGCTAACATCATTCATGTCAAAGACCATAACCAAGGCAGTAAGCTGTTCAAAATTTGGCAATAAGTGGGCTGAAAACTCATTGTGTAGGTGGGTCATCCATATAGAGACATCAGCAGAGTAGTACTTTGTGTTGATTGTCCACCTGGTTTCAACAAAAGAGTAACTGAATATCATTTCCTCATCCTCTCAAAGACTATTTTTTACCTTAACCACAAGATAAGAACAACGAGATGCAAATGACAAGAAATCTACTAAACTATCTTTACCATACCCTTGGACAAGTACTTCGGATGATGAATCAGAAAGATCTTCAAAGTCCACAGCAAGTAATCCTAGAAGCAGAAAGTACATCACATATTAAAGGCTAACCAGATTTTGCGGTGTATTTACTCGTTAGCTCTGATAACCAAACATTAAGAAAAATGCTAATATGCATTTGAAATATCATATGAAGTGATACAATTTATATATACCAATAAACTCTAATCCATGAATCTATATGCATCAGGTCAAATATCCCTTTTAAGCCTAAATACAAGTGTGTTCATGTAGGTAACAAATCTTTCCTTCTTCTCAAATATGAAAACCACTAATGTGATCCCCCTGTACTTTTAGTACTAACATGATATAGCCTATTTCCCATTTGATATGCTAACCAACGATGCCCACTATTGTTCTAGGATGGGCTATTTTCCTGTAACACCATCAATCAGATGCATGATTGGAACTAATATAAAGCTAACATACTTTTTCCCAAGCACTAGCAGCACTGTATCAGCATCAAGACCACTGAAACAATTCACAAACTTGCAAACACTTGGAAACCAACCAACATCTTTGGCAAAGATCCGCCACAAAACCCAAAACAGGCTAGGATTTCGGAAAAAACCCAAATCTCAATTTCCATAAAATCACAATAGCAATTTCACATGAAGAGTCAACTAGGATAATATGGAGGAAGAGGCATACTGGATAGGAGGGTGCGCTTGCCGACGTTGGGGGCTCCGATCACGAGGATACCGGGTCGCTTCTCCAGGACTTCCCGACCCGTTTGCTGATCCATTTTCAACTACTATCAGATCCCAGCCCCAATTTTTGCCAAAAAATTTCGGATGAGAGAACCAGTACAAAACAATCAGACTTGATCAATCTACCCCTAAATCTGTGGGGTTTCTTCGGTTTACGAGTATTTAGGGCGGCTAACGAGGGCCTGATCAAACAAAACCACTAGAGTTGATCAATTTGCCTCAAATCTGGATGAAATACCCAATCGACTATCATCCATAATTCAAATAATCAAAATGCAATCGGCAAGCTTAACCTTTAATCCAAATGACACCTCTCCACCTCCTCTTTAATCCAAATGACACAATCAGAAGCCCTAGATTTGAATCAAACCCAATTACAAATCCTAAAGTGGTAGAAAGCAATTGAGAGGGGGCTAATGGTGACGAAGCGATAGACAGGAGTACCCACCGGCGGCGAGAGGATTACAGGGAAGGGAGGACGGCCGGCGTCGATCACTGTGGAGACGACAATAAGGAGGGTAGAGGAGAGCGAAGTCACTCCTTAGACCCACGAGCAGAGCCGTTCTAATTTCAGACTGTTTTGTGACTAAACGATGCGTTTTGGGAGATTAGGTTTGAATGGAATGTGTTTTCACGGATTAAGATGACATATGTATAAATCCATTCTGTTTTATGCCATTCAATCAGACCAATTATACTTGAGCAATCAGGGTAATTAGGGCTTGTTTTCTTCTCACTTTTTTTACGAGGTGGAGGAGGTGGAGATAGGGGAAAATTTTGGTATTTTGTGAGAGGAGGTAGGGGAGATGGAAGGGATTTCCACTCCTTCCACCCCTTAAATGAAGATGAAAGAGGTGGAGGGGAAAACATGCCCTTAACTATTTACGCCATTCAATCAGATCTATCTTTTCTTGGCTAGGTTCATTCAACTTGAGCAATCAGAAAAGGTATAGAATACTCATTACTATGGAAGTTGAACAATTAGAAAAGGTACAAACTACAGAATGTAATTGAGAAGCAATAGTACAAGTAAGCTTTATCACAAAAGGTTCACAAAGCTTACAGGCTTAGGCTTAGACTTCATCCATCGAGATTCATCTCACTGAATCAGCCCATTCAGACCCAATTATGAAAAAATTCATATTATTCAGCAACAAAAAAAAATCAGCCTATTTAGATTCTAGTTCAATCTATTGTGATATCTAATTCATTTTGTTATGCACACTGTAGTTTTTCTTTTTGTCTCCGCCAACACCGTAACCCGCGATTGGGAGTTGTATTTCCTTTTCCTGAATAATGGAAAGTCTTTTGCTTGATTCCCACGGTTTTAAAAAACTAAAACCACCATATTTCCTATGGTTTTCGTTTTCGTAGCTGTCACTGTGTGATTGACGTTATTTTGACCGTGCAGATTGTCTCCCCCTTTATCAGTCTAGTCTCTAGCTGACTATGCTTTCTAATTTCTAGTTTCAATACGAATTCTTAGTAGTTTTGTTTCATGAATTCTGATTTCTAGTTTGTAAAATGTTTTCTAATTTCTAGTTTTAGTGTTCCACTTTGACTTCTTTGCAGTTTTGTTTCCTTAATTCATGGTTCCTGGTAAAATATTTTCTAATTTCAAGTTTTAGCGTTTCAAAATGTCCACAAGAGCAAGAAACAAGAAACAAAATTCAAGAAACGAAACGACAAATAATTCATAGTGAAACTATAATAATAAAATATATATATATGAACCATATATTAAGTATCTAATTGATTCAGTCTTTCAATTAAAAAAACCATCAAATATAGCCAAACTTCATAGTCGCACAACCTCAAGAGAGGGCTTTTTGGCTTCAAGGCTAAAACAACCTAAGGATCAAAATTATTAAAAAAAAAACGAATTGAACGCCTAATTCTGAGACTCAAAATCAGAGAACCAGTTAAAAAACGAATTCAAAACCTAATTCTACGAATCAAAATAAAATAAAATAAAAACAATAAAGGAAACTTAATCTCGCCAAAGACTGGAAAAAAAATAAACGAATTGAACACCTAATTCTAAAACCCTGAAAAACAAAATCAAAGAATCGGTTCAAATATTTCAAAGTGAAAAGTTATATGGGCTGAGATTCCAAAGAACGATAAAGTAGTAGAGAAATGTATCCGACTTCAAATTAAAGGGGTTTGGCCAAGAATCAGCGCAAAGGAGTAGCCATTTTGTGGAATATTAAGATCTTTAGAGATCCTCTTTGTTATATCTTTCAGAATATCTTTTATCATATCTAAAACGATAGAATTTCCCTAATTCAATGTATTATTTAAAGGAAAATTTTGCTCAAATATCCATTTAGAAAAGCTAATTAGGTAAACGTCCATATTTAAACGGATATTAAGTAAATGTCCACAAATTTTAGGTAATACCAACTCTACGCTTGGTATAATTAACCCCTTTTATTTCAACCCTCTTCAATTTCCATCAACGCGTCTCTCTCCTTCGCTCCTTCTGGTGGTCGCCGGCGTTCGCTCAACCTTCGTCCAGGCCAGGTAATCTCCATTCTTTTGTTGTTTCTCGTCCTTCTCAATCTCTTCCCCACTCCTTTCGGTTCCCTTCCCCTTTCGATTTGAGGAATTTCATTGTTTAGCCCTAAATTCGATTGCACTTGCTTATGTTCTAGATGTGAGTTTTTAGTGTGTTTCCCTTGAACCTACACAATTTGTGGACAGAAGAAAAG
This sequence comes from Persicaria maculosa, assembly GCA_963922045.1. Lineage (NCBI taxonomy): Eukaryota > Viridiplantae > Streptophyta > Magnoliopsida > Caryophyllales > Polygonaceae > Persicaria > Persicaria maculosa. The sequence goes on from OY998256.1 coordinate 14,670,754, forward strand.
CAAATCGATTTAATAAACTTCACCTACTCGATTGGATTCGAATTTGGGAAAACAAACCCTAGCATGTTTGGTGACAATTTCTTAAACTTGCAAAATATGTCAATTTGTTTAGTATTGGTGACAGTTTGTTAAGTCTGATCATTTCGAGATGTTAATTTTATGATTTGGGACAACAGGTGCGGATTTTTGTGTGAATACATTGCTCTGATGACGATTTGTTTATGTTTTTTAGGGTTTGTGTGTTTCTATCTACTTCGAATGGATAATCCAGGTTAGTGTTCTTATTGATGAATCTAATTCATTCTTACTTTATATGTTGTTCTATTTCAAGTGTTTATCATTGCTTGTTTGTTTTGGTGACAATTGCTTGTTTGGTGACAATTAATATTTAGCTTTATTCTATATCATCAATTTAAATGAGACTATCAGGGGTTTGCTTTATTGTTTGGTTACAAATGGAATTTATGTTGTTATTTTTAGATTGGTGACACTTGATAGAGTTATATATTCTGTTTTGGTGACAAATAGAATTTATGTTGTTATCTTTATATTGGTGACAATTGATAGAGTTATATATTATGTTTTGGTGACAAATGGAATTTATGTTGTTATTTTTAGATTGGTGACAATTGGTAGAGTTATATATTCTGTTTTGGTGACAAATGGAATTTATGTTGTTATTTTTAGATTGGTGACAATTGGTAGAGTTATATAGTCTGTTTTGGTGACAAATGGAATTTATGTTGTTATTTTGTTGTTTTTTTTAGATTTGTGACAATTGGTAGAGTTATATATTCTATTTTGGTGACAAATGGAATTTATATCTCATTTAGCTATAATGTAATTTTCATTATCCTTCTGTTCAATTGTAGTGGAAGTTGTGGTATGTATACCGTCAAATATATCGAGGGTCTTGCATTTCGTGGTGGTATTGAAGTTATTTCAGACAAGTATATGGATGCGTGTAGAGAGAGAGGATGACTATAGAGGGTCTTGCTATTTTGGATGTTAAGTATGAATGTCTCAACTGTTCCCCTTTGTTTTGATATTTTTGCAAGTTGATGTAGTCTGACAATTAAGTATTACAAAGTTAAACTTTACATCAAATTTCATCTATACTTAGGGTTATTATTGTAATAAAAATGCGTTAATATTAGATCACAAATGTGATGCCATTATAGTATTGTACATCGAATTATTCGTTTGCTCAAGTTTAGCTCCTCTAGGGTCTATGCTCCCCTAGTTCTAGGGTTCAGTTTCGTAACAAAAATGCGTTAATATTAGATGACAAATCGGATAACATTAGTACTGTACACACGTTTTAGGGTTTAGGATTTAGGATTTAGGGTTTAGGGCCTTGACCCTAAACCCTAAAGACTAAACCCTAAACCCTAAACTATAATGTACATCAAATTTTCGTCTGCTTAGGTTTAGCCCATCTTGGGTCTATGATCCCCTTGTTCCAGAGTTTCAGTTTTGTAATAAAAATGTGTTAATAGTAGATGACAAATATTTTAGTATTGTAAACATTTTAGTTTGATGAAAGTGTTTTGTAGTTGATGACACTGTTTTGTCGTTGGTGACAATTAATTTCTAAAAATAGGTGGTTGACACTAGATTGGTGACAAAGTTTTGTAATTGGTGATAGTAGATTATTGACCAAAGCTTGATGAAAATAGGTTGGTTACATTGTTTTATTGTTGGTGTCAATAGATTACTGAAAAGAGGTTGGTGACAATGTTTTTTATAAGTTGGTGACAATAAGGTTGGTTAAACAATATGAAAACGGTGTTCTGTAATTGGTGCCGATGTCTTGGTGATTTATAATGTTATGATGACAATTTTTTTAAGGTTACAATATAATGGTGACAGTATATTGCCATCAACCTCATCATTAATAGTTGTCACCAACAATTGTCATCAGGAAAATCATCTATTAGCAAAAAAAACCCATTTGTCACCGAGGAAAAGTGTTACTGGCAACTGTCACTGGAAGAAAATCAATCGTCACCCAAAGTTTTTTGTCACCAACAATTATCACAAGTAAAAAAGAAAATCAATTGTCACTTGAAAAGATTTTCCCCTAACTGTCACTGAAAAAAATAAAATGTCACAAAAAATCAATTGTCACCAAAATAATTGTCATAATTAACTGTCACCAAAAAAATATACTCAATTGTCACCAAAAAATTGTCACCAAATGCAGGTGTTGACCGAAATGGTCAATGTTGACTAGTCAATGTTAAAATTAAAAATTGTCAAAGAGGGAAGGGAGAAGGGCGAGGGAGAGGGAAGGAGGGGTATTTTTGGAAAAAATGGACATTTACTTAATTATGTAAAAAAGTGGACATTTACTTAATTTCGATATGAAAAATGGATATTCACCAAATTTAACCTTATTTAAACAAGTTTGATCAATGGAAAACACAAGACTTTTCTCTACCTAATACGTATTAGGCTTAACCACGATCCTCTAAACCTAACCCTACCGTCGGCTCTAAACATCGCCCTCTCCCGCCACTGCCGCCGTCGATCTCATGGCTCAACCGTCAGTGGCTCTCACCCCTGCCTCTCCCTATTATCTTCATCCCTCTGATCATCCGGGTCTCTCTATTTGCCCGGTGATTCTCAAAGGGGACAACTATCAAGAATGGACTGTCGCTATGAAAAACGCCTTCTCTGCAAAACGCAAAGATTGTTTCATTGACGGATCCATTACCCAGCCGGCTGCTACGTCCTCCGATCATCAATATTGGAGGCCTGCCAATGCGATGCTCATCGGATGGATTGCTCAGTCCATCGAGCCCTCTCTTCGCTCTACAGTCACTTTTCTCAACCGTCAAGAGCTCTGGGACGATCTCTCAACGTTTCTCTATCGGCAATGGCCCTCGGATTCTGCAGTTGCGATCTGAAATCGCTCGTTGCCGCTATGATGGTCAGTCGGTGTCAGCTTATTTCGGCCGTCTTACCAAGCTATGGAAGGGACTTGATTCTCACTTGACTCCTCGTGCTTGTACCTACGGCAACTATGTCAAAGAACGGGATGAGGAGCGGACTCATCAGTTCCTGATGGGTCTCGATGATCTTGGCTATGGCACTCTTTGTTCCACCGTTTTCGCTCAGGACCCTCTGCCCAGCCTCAACAAAGTGCATTCACTCGCTGTTCAAGATGAGCGTATGTTGTCTATGCGGACCACTCAACAACCGACTCCGGATGCTCTCGCCTTTGCTGCCCAGCATCGCCCGTCTCGCTCGTCTTCCGCCCCAATCGACAAAAGTTCTCTGTTTTGTATTCACTGCAACAAAACCGGTCATGACTCCCCCTCCTGCTTCAAGATTGTGGGATACCTGGACTGGTGGAACAACGGATGCGGTGTCGCTGATCCGGCCATGGGCACGCCTCCGCCTAAGCCGAAACCCTCTGTCGCAGCATCTGATTTAGGTGCTGGAAAGGGTCGTGGGAAGGTCACCACCTCTAGTGTCAACTCCATTCTCACACCCTCTCCGTCCTCATATGGCTCTCACAACCTCATGGTTTATGATCGAGTCGGCATCAGCCTCTCCAACGAGCAGTGGGATCGCATGCTCTCCATGTTTAAGCAATTCAATACTAAATCCGAGAATGACACTTTAGCGGGTATTGCCTCTACGGCTCTACCCCTTGGATTCTTGACAGTGGCACATCGTCAATGAATGGCAAGTCAAGTATCTAGACGGCGACACTGTCTCCGTCAATCAGGCTGGCTTAATCACTCTCTGTGGTTCTTTTGATATCACTGCTCTTTATGTTCCCGACCTTCAATGTCATCTAATCTCTCTTGGTTGTTTGACTGCTGATTTACGATGTGTTGTCACCTTGACTAATAAGCTTTGTATGATTCAGGACCGCACTTTGAGGATGCTGATTGGAGCGGGTGAGTCTCGAAATAGGATCTATTGGCTCTGCTGGGCTTCGTCGCTCAACTCTCATGGCGTCAGCAGCCTCGCTTGCCACACTACTCTGGCCGAATCCCCATCCCTGTGGCATCGAAGACTCGGGCACCCATCTTTTTCGTTGCTTTCTTCATTTTCAAAAACTTCTAGTCATAGTCTACAAAATAATACTTTACCTTGTGATGTCTGCTGCAAAGAAAAACAAACTCGCCTTTCTTTTCCTATTAGTATGTCAAATGCTTCGCGGCATCTTTTGATTTAATTTACTGCGATATTTGGGGTCCTTATCGTGTTCCCTCTTCCTCTGCCGCCTCTTATTTCCTCACCATTGTTGATGATTTTTCCCGCGCCACTTGGGTCTATCTTATGACTCACAAATCAGAGGTTTCCCATTTATTAAAGCAATTTTGCAGCTTCACAGTTACCCAATTTCACAAAACCATAGTGTATTCACACTTAAACTAAATCCCTAAAGGGTTTGACTAAATCCCTTAAGGGCTTGACAAAATCCCGATTGGTTAAATCTTTTGGCGTCTTTGCACGAGCAGTGTGTGGCTCTACTTTCGACGTTTCTAGGAAGTCTTCTGCTTGGTTAGGGGCGTGAAGTCTGGAGTCGGGACTGGCTGGGGTCGAGGTGGTTCTTTGAGGGCGACTCCGTATCCGGGAAGGAGCTTCCTTGGAGTTTCTTCTGCATTTCCCACAGGAGATAGATTCCTGCTGTACCGCTGGCTCGCGGTGCTACTGTTCGGTGGTGCTTGGCTTCGTTCTTTACCGTCGTCCGCAACTGTTCGAAGTTGGTCTTCTTAGATCGTTCTTGTTGTAGAGTTATTTCTGTTTCATTACGCCATTTTCTGTTCTTATTGTATGTTTAGACGGTGTTCGCCTGCCGATTCGTCGACCTCTCGAGAATCAGGCTTTCCTGATCTCGAATTTTTACTTAATAAAAAAAAAGTGTATTCGCAGTGACAACGGCTCTGAATTTCTTACCCTTCGCCCCTACCTTGCCAGTCATGGCATACTCTTTGAGTCCTCCTGTATCGCCACACCTCAACAAATACATGTTCGTCTACCTCCGAAGACTGTTGGAGATCGAAACCATCAACTACAGGAGATAAATTTCATCATGATATATAACCGAAAATATTTTATCTTCTTCAGGAGATAAATAAAAATTTCATCATGGCATACTCTTTGCGTTTGTTTTATTTACTAACTATCACTTTTGGGATGATATGCAAATTTAACAATTTATATCTACTTCGGGAGATAATGTTAGTCTACTTTGGGAGACAAAGAATGGTAAAAAGTGTATATAATATAATATATAAATATATGAATAGAAAGTAGAAACACATAAAATAAAACAATAAAAAAAAAATCATTGTTCGTCACTATGGGGATGAGATTTATCGTCCGTCACTACAGGATGAGATTGGTACATTCATCTACTTCTGGAGATGAGATGAGTCCATATTCATCTCCTTCGGGGGAGATGAGATGATTAGTCCGTTAATCTACTTTGGGAGATAAGATTTTATCGATTGTTCATTACTTCGGGACGAGATTTAATTTATTGATTCATTGCTTCGGGGATGAGATTAATCTAGTATCACTTTTATCATATCATCACTACGGGGATGAAATTTAATGGATATAAACTATAAAGTAGGGTGGCGCAACGGGCCGGAACTGAACCGACCTAAACGGTTCGGGCCAAAACCGACGACCCGATTTTTTTTGAAAGGTTGAACCGAGGCCCGAACCGAAGCCGGCCCCTCGGTTTTCGGTTTTTTTCGGTTCACGGCCCGAAATAACCGGCAAAACCGAGCAGAACCTGGATTCGATTTGGGAGGTGCGGCTACGGGAGCAGGAGAGGGCAGGTGAGCAGCACCAGCACCGGCGGCGACGACGACGGGAGAGGGTGAATCTGAAAAAATCGAGCGACAGTGCAACACCTTGGATTGGATTTGGGAGGCGCGGGTGCTAGAGCAGGAGAGGCTGCGAGCAGTACCTGCACTGGCGCCCGACGGAGACGGCGAAGGCGAAGGCAACGGCAACGGTGGGCGAAAGATTGATTTGGCCTGTGAAGAGGAAGACAGAGAGACTATTCTTCAAAGGAAAGGATTTTCTTTTTTAATTTTAAAAAGAAAAAAGAAAGAGGAAGACGGCAATCATTTACGGCACGACACAGCTTTAGGCCTTAGTTTTTTTTTTAATTTAAAAATTCGGTTTTCGGGTCAAAACCGAATTTCGGTTACGGTTTTTGGCCCGAAATCGAATTTTGGAAATTAAAGGATCGAAGCCCGAACCAAAAAAAAAATCAGACCGGCCCGAAACCGACCTTTTCGGTTCGGTGTCGACTCGGTTTTCGGGCCGGTCCTTATTCTGAGCAACCCTAATATAAAGTGATCGATCTATGTATAGCCTCTTCGTGGGATGAGATTAATTTATTCGATTGATTCAACCACTTCAAGAATTGAAATTACTTTTAATTCAACCACTTCGGAGATTGAAATTCGTTCGATTGAATATTCAACCATTTCGGGGATTGAAATTCGTTCGATTGATTCAACCACTTCGGAGATTGAAATTCGTTCGATTGAATATGTGATTTTCCGAGCCGGTTTCATAATTAATAAAAAAACCTACAACAAAAACCTTTCTTCCCCGTTGGAAAGTTGCACAGATGGCGGCGGCGGGTCAAATTGCACATCGGGGCGTCGTCTACCATTGGAGCCTGATTCCACCGCCGATGAAGAGCGCTTCGGGATCCATGGGCATGGCAGAAGCCGATTAGGTGGTAGGCGGCTTCAGGGCAACGCAGTCCTTGGTGGGAGGCGGCTTACGGGTAACGGTGGAGGCCACCAGCGACGGGAAGAACCTCCTCAGGAAGATCGGCATTGAAGTCACACCACCCGAGATTCCGATATCGTATCCGAAGATGAGGCATCCCATGGCTGCAACAATGCAGGTGACGGTGACGAACGGAGTCAGGTTGCCGGGGTAGGCCTTCCCTCGTCATAGTGGGGGCTATTCCGACGACCGGTATCTTTTTTCTTCTTCTCGATCTAACGAATTAATGTATGATTAGAGAAGATGCAAAAGAGTGGACTCTAAAATATGCTCGCGAAGGAGGAATCAAATCGACAAAACAACAAATAAAGCTAAAAGATTTAATGGTGAAACAAATTGAAGTGCGGAATAGGTAGATAAGAAGCACGTAAATACTCTATAATACTCTATAAGGGGGGTTGGATAGAGTATGTAAACTTTTCGCAAACTGAAACGGTAAGACCTTACCACCTGCTGTAAGACCTTATCTGAGAAGCAAAAAACCGATTAGCAATAGATAGCAAACAATCAATAGGCAAAAGTAAATAACTAAAACTTAAAGCACACGATACTTGTTAATGAGGTTCGGCACAACCGCCTACGTCCCCGCCTAGGGTTATCCAACCCGTAGGATTCAACACACTTTATTTCACTTTATCTTAAGAGCTCTAGATACAACCTCTAGAAGACTTACCCACTTCTAGACTACCTTTCTATCTAGCAATCCAAACACACTAGTGAAACAAAGCATCTATGGATACCGTAGTACCCTATACGTTTGGGTAAGGAAACCCTTAGTATAACCTAGATGAATTGTACTATAAAGCTCAATGAAACCTCACACACTCAAAGTAAATACAACACTTAGCAATAAGAGCAGCGTGAGATCGAGTGCATGAAGAAGGCTTGAATGCAGTGAATGTTTGAGCGCTGTAGAGTATGTGTATTATGCAAACGTCTTGTTTTCTTTATATAGGCTGGACCTTTGAAATTCAAATGTCAGAAGCTTTTCTTCAAAGCTGTTGAAGGTTGTTGCGCCAAATCCTCTCGAGAGATCTTCTAGTTGTTTGAACGAGAGTCTAGAACCTTCTCTGCAGTTTTGTTGAGAAAGCGCCAAAGATCTGGAGAACTTGGAGATTTGTTGGTCGTTTGAAGATATGCTCAAATCCCTGCAAAATCTCCAACAAAACTAAAGAGTTATGCAAGAGGAATTAAGATAGAATTTTTGTTCAAGTCCGAACAAATCCATAAGCCCAACAACTGTTAGGCCCAATACATGCTCAAGCAAAGGTCCAACCGAAAGTGGCCCTTTAATAAATGGATCTCAGTTCTGTTAGAGTAAATTAGGCCCAATTACCAAATAGGCCCATTTACCCTAAAACAGTATCCGAGTCCAATTGTAAATTCCCAATATCTTGAGCCTTTTGGTAAGACCTTACCAAACTCAGGATTCCCGAGTTTTGGTTTTCATCAACCAAGGTCTTACATTTAAAGAGTTTCCAAGACCAGCACAAGAAACAGATCCACCAGCACCATCACTAGTCATCAGAAAGCACCACCACATCCTCGTCGTACCACTGGCCATACTTCGGAGGAACTCCATCCTCATCTGGGCGGCCTTTGTAGATCTTCTCACGCCAGCGGTCCTTTGCATTCTTCACATGGTGACAACCCCACATCTTAGCTTGCATCCTAACCTGTTCATCTCGCCATTTCTTGACTATATCGTACTCTTCGACAGTGAAGATGTTCGGCTCAGGGAAAAGAGGGCGGAGGATGGGGTAATTAAGCACCTTGCGTTCACAATTGAAGAGGACGTTCTTAGCCGTTTCTTTGACGTGCTTTACTGAGTCGGCATCCATCGGCAAGATTGAAGTGGTTGCCCGGTGATTCAAGCCACAAAGCATGAAAATCTGATTCAGCTTTTCATTTAAGATCAAGAGCTGCTGGTGGCTGTTGTCCTGCCGATCGACAATGTCAGCTCTAGCTGCATTGAGGTCCTTCCTTAGCGCATCGATCTCGGCCTCCAGATATTCAACCTTCTACTCTAGCTTCACCGTATCTCCCTGGGATGGTGGTTTCAGAATCCAGCCACCGGCCAGAGTCTGTTCGACACCCAAACGCTTTCAGCAGTCCTCATCAATACGACCAGTATGGAAGACGTGCTCCTCCCCGCGTGTGTCAATGTTGAAGAATTCAAATATCTTTGGGAGGAAATTGGCATAGGGCAAGGGAGCAATTAGAGGGGTGTTGATGGTACGGAGCATATAGGTCAGAATAAGATCCGGAACATCAATCTCATGCCCAGCAAGGATCAGCTAAAGGTAATGGAGAAGGTTATCTGTAACAAGCACGCGAGAATTTTTTCGAGGAAAGATGCAGCGAGCAAGGAGGGTGAAGACTATTGACGGAGGGAAAACCTGTCGTTGATCCGCCAAAGAAAACTCAAACTTATAACTAGTATAGTAATAAGCAAGAGGTCGATCCCACAGGGAAATTCGCTATTCAAGTGTGATTAAGGTGCCAATCAAGTAACCAAAATGGGGGTTTTATGTGTGAAAGTTTCGCCTTTTATCAAAGCGGATTAAAGAAAGCAAGAGTAAATTATTGTAATTCAAACAATTAGGAGAAGCAATTCTACCTACAATTTTCCACTTTATTTGGATTGAAGCGATCTTTGTAACTTCTTCTCGTTCTATTAAGTTTTCTATGAATGCCCTTGTCCCGACCTAATACAGTTACTAGTCCAATCAGTCCTAGAAACCCTTATCAATCGAACAGTCCCTAAAAAAAGGATTTAACCCAATTGATAGCTTTAAGTTCAGAGATTAGCCAAGGTATTTGCAGTCCCTAAAGAGGGATTTAACAACACATTCAACTTCCTACTCATTCAATTAGTTCAATCAGCCCTAAAGGAACAAGTTTGCCACTTACTTTAAGGTTCACAATCAGAAATCTACAAAACCTTAGCAATTGAATTGATCTAACAAGTTGGCCAAACAAGATAGAACAAAACAATAAACAATCAAGCACGAAGAAGTTGAAGCATTCAAATATAGGAAACAAGGAACGAGAATTAGAAACTCACAATCAATCCAAGTAAAGCTTCAAATTGCAGGCATAATAGATGAGTTTAGTTCCTCATGGAAAACATCTCTTAAATCTCTAAAGTGTCTGATGAACGAATAAAATAGAAGTGCTAAAAAAACTAACATAAATCGACCTTATAATGAGTCTAAGTCGGCCACCAAACAAACTAGCAAAACTAGGGTTTTAATTAAATGAAACGCGGCGCTCTGGGCAAATGCGGCGGCCGCAGCAAATTGATGTGCTGCGGCCGCGGTATATGTGCTGCGCCCGCTGCAATGGCCGTTCTCCCATATCCCGCTGCAGCGGCCCTAGCGGCGGCCGCGGCATGTTGTCTTTCACGGAAAATCTGTTTCGAATTTTCTCTTCTTGTCAATAGAAAAGTTGTAGTTCTCTGAAAGAGCTTTCCAACGCATGGTCAAAATAGTCAATCGGACAACCGAGGCCTCCAGAAAGTGCAAAACAAGTTCAGCATGTCTGGCGACAACTTCTGCAGACTTGTTCTTCGTTTAGATTCGCTTCTTCTTCTCAGAACCTCTTGAGATCTTCATGTAAGCTTCTCCGATCAACTATACATTCTCATCTAATGCGTCATCAACCCATGCCTCATCCTCGGATCCACAGTTACCTGAAATAATCAATAAAAGTGTGTAGATTCCGATTCCACTAACATAGAGAGCAAATATGCAAATTGTACTTAATCCATCCATGAAATGCATCTTAACTAAGCTAAATGCAAACTATTATGCCTACCTTAATGCATGCTATCAAACTCCCCCACACTTAACCTTTGCTTGTCCTCAAGCAATGACAGAATGAACATGAATCAACGCATCCCACAAGAAATCCCTTCAAGTTTCAAACTCATCAAAAAGCAACATCATATCAGGTGAAAACATAAACCAAGCAAACAACCGTCATAGCATGTATTCCAGTGATCAAAGCTTAGAAGTAGACATCATCCAACCTCACCAGAAATATGTGTTTCACTCATGTGTTTAGGCTTTAAGGTACAACTCTCAACTCAATCCAAAATGCACTAAACTCATAGACATTGACCACCATATCACCATATATCTACCGAAATGTCATTACTTGCGGGACACAATAAAGACACCTAAATAAAATGTGACACTTTATTTTTTCTTTTCTTTTATTTTCTTGTCTTCTTTTTTTTTCTTTTTTTTTCTTGTCTTGGTGCTTTCCTTACGCGAGGCGCAAACATGGTTGTCATGAATGGCCCCGGTCTATCAACACCTCAACCTACTAATATGAAGTCCACTTGAACATCTTTTGACGCAAGTTGCAAACATGGGTGTCATGAATGAACCTGGTTACTCAATAACCAAGCTTTCTTTCCTAGTGGATAGTTTTCAACACCTTTTTGCGCAAATCATACCCATGGGTGTCATGCATAGATCCGGTTACTAAGTGCATCAACCATTGCCACCTTATTCACTAATTATGCATAAATTCAAACAAAAGACTCAAAATATAAACATAAACTCCGCAAGCAACAAACATGTGAGTCGGTCTTTCAAAATAGATACTGCAGTCAATGCCAAGAGGTAGCAACACAAGGAGAGTAATTCACACAATTGAGCAAAAGATTTCAAATAAGGCCAAACATTCTCACAGGTCATGTTTTGAGGACTTCAATCATACTTTAGCTCAATCATACATGCTCAATTATATTTTCTAGCTCATGTCTCACAAAAATCAAATAAAGACAAAGCCAAAACATCCAGAACTCCATGTGATTTATATGAACATGCTTGAAATTTAAATTAGAGGACAAACTAAGTCAGTTGGGTATTTGAATAACACACATGTATGCAATGCATGATTATTTTTGGATTTTTCGATTTTTTTTAATTTCGAAAATAAACAAAAATTAATAAAAATGATTACAGAAATTAAACATGATGCAGAAATTTAAATATGATCTCCTATATGCATCTATATACAAACTTCCTCCCCCCCCCCCCCCCCCACTTATAGTTTTCATTTTCCTCAATGAAACAGTAAAGACAACAAAAGTAAAACAAATATAATCAGGGTGAAGGAAAAGAAAAAGGAAAAAGAAAGAAAAACTTACCTCGGGTTGCCTCCCGAGAAGCGCCTTTGTTTCAAGTCGTTGGCTCGACGTAATGACCCTTGATTGGCCTAGGTTCCTCCACCAGGGTCACCTACACCTGTCATTTCATTGACAAATGCGGGCACACTTGGAAGGTGTAGCTTTCTGTTCCAACATTCATCCATTACCCTTAGCTTCTCTCCTTGAGCTATGCCTGGGGTTGTCCTGAAATCACAAAAGGTTTCAATTTGTTAGGAGGCTCAAATTTCCATAAACTATTTTCATTAGGTGTCTCTAACAAATCACGAGAATTATTGTTGCGATCAATATTGTTAGAAATAGGCATATCAAAAGAATTTTCAGGAGAAAGCTTAGCATGATTAAAGAGAGAGAATTCTATCTTTCGTTGATCCGCCAAAGAAAACTCAAACTTATAACTAGTATAGCAATAAGCAAGAGGTCGATCTCACAGGGAAATTCGCTATTCAAGTGTGATTAAGGTGCCAATAAAGTAACCAAAATGGGGGTTTTATGTGTGAAAGTTCCGCCTTTTATCAAAGCGGATTAAAGAAAGCAAGAGTAAATGATTGTAATTCAGACAATTAGGAGAAGCAATTCTACCTACAATTTTCCACTTTATTTGGATTGAAGCGATCCTTGTAACTTCTTCTCGTCCTATTAAGTTTCCTATGAATGCCCTTGTTCCGACCTAATATAGTTACGAGTCCAATCAGTCCTAGAAACCCTTATCAATCGAACAGTCCCTAAAGAAGGATTTAACCCAATTGATAGCTTTAAGTTCAGAGATTAGCCAAGGTATTTCCAGTCCCTAAAGAGGGATTTAACAACACATTCAACTTCCTACTCATTCAATTAGTTCAATCAGCCCTAAAGGAACAAGTTTGCCACTTAGGTTAAGGTTCACAATCAGGAATCTACAAAACCTTAGCGATTGAATTGATCTAACAAGTTGGCCAGACAAGATAGAACAAAACAATAAACAATCAAGCACGAAGAAGTTGAAGCATTCAAATATAGGAAACAAGGAACGAGAATTAGAAACTCACAATCAATCCAAATAAAGCTTCAAATTGCAGGCAGAATAGATGAGTTTAGTTCCTCATGGAAGACATCGCTCAAATCTCTAAAGTGTCTGATGAACGAATAAAATAGAAGTGCTAAAAAAACTAACATAAATCGACCTTATAATGAGTCTAAGTCGGCCACCAAACAAACTAGCAAAACTAGGGTTTTAATTAAATGAAACGCGGCGCTCTGGGAAAATCCGCCTACCCTCGTCTCACCAGGCTCTTCTTCGTAAACCTTACTGCAAGCAGAGAGAAGGGAGTACTTACTCTCCCCTCTCAAGTAAAGCAGCGTCAAATCACCCTCACCAGATCCTCCCTAGCACTTATCCTTGGCACTCCTGAAGTTATCAATACCGGCATATTGTCTTTCACGGAAAATCTGTTTCGAATTTTCTCTTCTTGGCAACAGGAAAGTTGTAGTTCTCTGAAAGAGCTTTCCAACGCATGGTCATAATAGTCAATCGGACAACCGAGGCCTCCAGAAAGTGCAAAACAAGTTCAGCATGTCTGGCGACAACTTCTGCAGACTTGTTCTTCGTTTAGATTCGCTTCTTCTTCTCAGAACCTCTTGAGATCTTCATGTAAGCTTCTCCGATCAACTATACATTTTCATCTAATGCGTCATCAACCCATGCCTCATCCTCGGATCCACAGTTACCTGAAATAATCAATAAAAGTGTGTAGATTCCGACTCCACTAACATAGAGAGCAAATATGCAAATTGTATTTAATCCATCCATGAAATGCATCTTAACTAAGCTAAATGCAACCTATTATGCCTACCTAAATGCATGCTATCAACTATTTTGGCCTCAAGTGAAAGGACATTGTGAGTGAACTTGGGTTTAGTCTTAAAGGCGACAAGAGAGGGTACAGGCCTCACAAAGAGTTCCTTTTGGGCTTTCCGAAGGCAGGTTTCTTTGGTGGGGTGGTCATGCCCTTGCCTTTGTAGTCCGAGGAGCGAGTCCTCTTGGAGCCATACCGGGTAGTTGGAGGAGCCATGGAGGGAGAGCACTTGAGTGTTCTTGGGAAAGGAAGAAACAGAGAAGAAGAAAGAGAGAGATGAAGATGGCGTGTGATGTAACCGGGAGAGAGATATAAATAGGGGAGAGAGACTTATGAACTTCCAAATCCAATACACAAAATCCGGTCATATCTTTAAATGAACAACCAATTTTCAAAAAGGGGTAAAAACAAAGGATTTGGATAAAAACAAATTTTAACCTTGAAGAAAATTCGGAAAGTATAAAAACCAAAAAAAAATCTTATGGGTAAATATCTAAAGAGATATTACCTAAAAGATTTGATCCATAAATTTGTATTTGAAATTTAAATTTAACGTCAAACTATTACAAAGTAAGACTTTAAATTTTAATTCAAGATCTTGATGTAGGAGATAATACCAATATCATAAGATATGATTGCTCCTCCTGCATCGATACTTCCTTATTAAGCATTCCAAGTTCTAATCTGATGAAATTAAATCTGTCTTCGGGTAGAGGTTTCGTAAAGATAACTACAAGTTGAAGCTCCGTAGAAATGAATGTCAATGACACATCTCCTTTTTCAACATGATCTCGGATGAAATGGTGTCTCACATCAATGTGTTTTGTTCTTGAGTGTTGTACATGGTTTTTGGAGATAGAAATAGCACTAGTGTTATCACATTTGATAGGAATGCCCTTATAGTGGATTCCAAGATCTTGGAGTTGTTGTGCAATCCTGACAGGCCTAAAGTCGTTATGCCAAATCAAAGTAAATTCCTAAGATGCAAACTATAACAAGTATAGTAGATAAGTTAGGGTCGAACCCACAGGGAAACAGAATCAATTGTAAGAGCAAGTATTATTACCCAAAAGTAACCAATTCAAGGGGGAGTTTTGTGTGTAAGCGATAGTGACCGAACAAGTTGCAATAAGAGGTTGCGAATATATGATGGAAAAGTATCACACCAGGTAATTATCCGCACAACAATTGAGATGGTTCATCATCGCATTCTATGAGTCTCAAGTTCTAATGTCCAGTAATTGTTCTCAATTCAGATCGTATAATAGCTTTTAGTCCTACCAGTCCTAAAAGCACTTATCACCAAATTACAAGGGGAAACCTTCACCGAATAATAAAGCGATAGCATTCAAACATGAATTATAATGAGATACAAGCGATTCTAACAACCCGTTAAAATAGCCTGTAATCGAATCTCCTTCACAATCTACCACAAGCAACCCGCGTATGATGATTGTGTTTGCTACAATGAATCTACAACCCCAAACCTGGAATTGGAAACCCTAGCAATATGACTAGTATCGATAAACCTAGGTGATCAATCCAGATTAACCAATAATAAGCAATCAAGCAATAAGCTCAGGAGATCGAAACAATTAACAAAGGACGAACAAGAGTAGAATACTCACAACCAAATCAATCGAAGGCTTCAAAGAACCAAGTGTAACAAAGGAGAGTTAGTTCTCCATAGGGTTTGTGAGATGAAGGAAAAGAAAATACGTCTCTCCAAAAATAACCTAAACCAACTGGTTCCTTCTCGGCAATAATATAACCTAATTAAAAGGGTTTAACATCCCGTAAAAATATAATATTAAAAACTAATAAGATAGGGGAAAATCGGATAAGAATCCGTCTCCAGGGACTGACGCGGGCGCGCCAGTAGCAGCGCGGGCGCGTCAGTGAATTGTCTTGCTACTTCTCTCTGATGCAACGACGCAGGTACTCCCTCCTAGCAGCGCGGGCGCGTCAGTAGCAGCGCGGCCGCGCCAGCTCACCAGATTCCAGCTGCTTCCGAATTTCTTCACTTCAACTCTTCTATAACTTGCATGATCCTATGATTTCTTCAACTTCTTCAACAGGTTCCGAATCACCAGGTTCATACAAATATCTCCCACAATGACATGTAAATGATGACAAAAACTACTAAATGCGCTATAGAATATATCGCATATCAATTTCCCCCATACTTAAACCTTTACTCGTCCCGAGTAAGCATAGAAGCTAAGCCTACTCTCGCCATAAATCTCAAAGGTTCACAGACAGTACAAGGAAAATGAACACTAAGTACTAGTAGTTTCCACCATCTCAACAATCAGCACAAAAGACAATCAAAATAGGAAATGAGTCTTACAATTATATCTCAACCATCTACACCTTATAGCACCCAGTGGCCTACCCGAAAACCTCCTTATCACTCCACTTCATATGTCGCCTTCGCCAAGAGATCAATCCTAAACACTCAAAGTAAACGCTCATCTTGCCAAGGCACCCTTTTGGGGTTTTCACCAAGCCACTCATTTTTTTTTTCAAAGATGGTACTCACATAAACATTCTCACTTCCCTCAAGTCTCATATTGCCAAAGCCTAAAGCTCGCCAGACTACCTGCTTTTTGCCTGAGTCGCCCTTTCGGGTTTTCAACTCATCCCAGGATTTTGATTGCTTTTTTTTTTCTTTTTTTTTCTTTTTCTTTTTTTTTCTTTTTTTTTTTTTAGAATAACAAGTGCAGAATCTGTACAAAAATAATGCGGAAATGAAATATGTACAAGATATGTAAATCCTTTCCCTCCCCCATACTTGAATGAAGCATTGTCCTCAATGTGAAAGAAGACAGAAATAAGTAGGGAGAAAGGAAACAGAAGGACTCACTGAGGGGGTGGATAGTGGCGAGAGTAATCCTCTCGCATGCGGCGAAGCTCTTCCCTCATACCTCTGAACTCGCCAAAGCCTTCTAGGATGCCGGCCTGCTGGTGGAGAATCTGGTTCTGCACCGTCGTCAAACTCCCTACGTCTTGGCGCAGAAGGCCAATCTGGTCAACCAGGTAGCCCCACTGGTGAGGCTGCTGATGAGCATCCTGAAAAGCTTGTGGGGGCCAAGGGGCCCACTGATGTGAATCCTGCTGGCTCTGATATGTCGGGTGAGAATCCCAGCCGTGAGAAGGGGTATGATAAGCAGGCATCTCCTGCTGTGGGTTCTGTGCGAAACCCTGAGTATCTGTCTGAACATAAGCCTGCGGAGCCACAGGCACATCCTCAATCGTGGCAGCTCCAGCTGTGCCACTACTGCTACCCACTTCTAGGCGATGTCGTCTACCCAGAACTGATGTCGGAAAATAATCAGCCTCAATATACCAATCAGTCCAACTCTCAGACCAAGGAAGGGGCTTAGGGAGCCTGAACTGATGCTCTTTCTTCTTGCCTGTACACCAAATGGTTCCCCCATCCGGCGCAGTGTCAAGCATCAAACACCTCCGCAGATACTCCTCTGTGTAGGTCCTTGCTATGACCTGCTCCTCCAGCTCTTGCAAACCACCTAGCTCAACGCCTGCAGCAATGGCTACCCGAGTAATAAGTCCGCTTTGGACCATTTCTGGTCCAGCGACACTGCGATCCCTTCTGACCTTGTCGAGCCCATCGAAGAAAAGCCTAACCCAGTCAGGCGTATAATTTGCAGTAGGCACTGCGCTGTAAGCAAACCTCAGGTGTGTCATGGAGAGCTTGGTATCTGTGGTCAGCCCATAATATGTCCCAGCGACGATCTTGCACAACATACGGAAGACAGGATGAGTAACCCTGCTGTTGTACTCGTTACTGGTTAAGAATTCCTCTCCAGATACCACTCTAAAGAATGCAACGAGGTCTGTGTCGGTCGTGGCTGTCACCCATCCATCAGTTGGGGCTTTAGTGATCCCCAAAGCAGCTCGCAACCTTGCTGCAGAAATCCTGTAGGTAGTGCCATTGAACCTGAAAGAGACCCCTCTAATTCTGTTATCCCCAAGGTACAGCTGATGTGTCGCAAGGAACTGCTTGCACAGTTCTGGGTATCCTACAGCTCTCAACTCCAAAAAAATCACCAATACCAGCGTGAGCTAAACACTTCTGCATACAGTCTAGCATCTGAAGTCTCTGAAGGGTCTCTCTATGCAGATATTTTGTAGAACTGACACAGTTTACCTTATTATAAATCGCCCACTCCTCTTCAGACAGATCTAACTCATCATCAGATCGACTCACCTCTTCCTCCGATGAACTCATATTCGACAAATAATAAGACTAGATCTGAATCGAAATAAGGACAGCTGAAAGAACTCACAAAGAACAGATGAGGCTCGGCTCAGGAGGCCGACGCGGGCGCGTCAGGAACACGGCGCGGGCGCGTTGGAGAGTGGCGCGGCGCGTTGGAGAGAGCGGGCGCGTTTGAGAGCGCGGGCGCGTTGGAGAGTGGCGCGGCCGCGTCAGTGGTATCAGCCTCTTGTTTTGTAACTCTGACAGGCGCGGGCGCGTTGAAAGGTGGCGCGGCCGCGTCGGAGATTTCTACAGACTCGAAAATCGCCGGAAGCGGTTGTCGACGCTGAGCCTCTCCCCGGTGCTGAGGATGAAAGGAAAGGACAATGGGGTAAGGGGGATGGTGTTTGGGGACCGCTTGGTGGAGCTCACCACTTGAAATAGGGGTGGTGGTTTGTTTGTGAGGGTGTGTGTGGGTGGAGTGTGGGGTAGATTGGGTGTGAGAGAGAGGATGTGGGGAAGGGTAGGGTTTTGGTTGTATTTGAGGGATGATGATGGGGGAGTGATGATGGGGTTTGAAGATGGCGGGCTGGCCCGAAGTGGGTTTTCCAGCCCGTGGTCTGTTGTTTTTGTTTTTTTTTTTTTATTTTATTATTTTTTTTTAACAGAAAATTAACACTGCTGATGCAGTGGGTCCGAAATGCGGATGCAATTCGTCACCAGGAGCTCCTTCTTTATTACCTACAAGTTAGAATAAAATCTAGTTAAGGGAAAGAATGCAATACCTTGGGTTGCCTCCCAAGCAGCGCCTTTGTTTCAAGTCGCTGGCTCGACTAAGCCTTTTTTTATTATTCTAACTCTGCATTTGGCTCCTCCAAAACTAACTCATCCATAGCCTCCTTCGGGAACCCTTCATAGTATGTCTTAAGCCTTTGACCATTTACCTTGAACTTCTTGTGGCTATTTGGGTCATATAACTCTACAGCGCCATGTGGGAAGACTTCAGCAACAATGTATGGTCCCCCCCACTTTGACCTGAGCTTCCCAACGAAGAGTTTCAGGCGAGACTGAAAAAGTAGGACTTTGTCACCGGCTTTAAAGTCCTTCCTATGGATGTGCTTGTCATGCCATGCCTTGGTCTTTGCCTTATAGATTGCCGCATTATCATAGGCGTCCAAACGTAACTCCTCGAGCTCGCCTAACTGTAGCTTCCTGTGTTCTCCAACCCCGTCACTCTGCATATTGCATTGTTTCGCTGCCCACCAAGCCTTGTGCTCCAGCTCAACAGGAAGATGACATGCCTTACCATAGACAAGTCTGAAAGGAGACATCCCAATTGGAGTTTTGTAAGCAGTGCGATAAGCCCACAATGCATCATCAAGTCTCAAACTCCAATCTTTCCTGTTAGGATTTACAGTCTTCTCGAGAATGGCTTTGATCTCTCTATTGGACACCTCTGCTTGGCCATTCGTCTGTGGATGGTATGCGGTGGAAACTCTATGTGTGACATGATATTTCTTCAGCACGGCAGTCACAGTTTTGTTGCAGAAATGGGTACCCCTGTCACTAATCAGCACTCTAGGAATACCATGCCTGGCAAAAATATTGCTTTTCAAGAACCCTGCCACAACTTTAGAGTCATCAGTTCTGGTGGCCTTCGCTTCCACCCACTTGGAAACGTAGTCCACCGCAAGTAAAATATACAAGTTCCCACAAGAACTAGGAAAAGGTCCCATAAAGTCAATGCCCCAAACATCAAAGATTTCGCAAAAAATCATCGGTGATTGTTGCATTTCATTCCTTTGAGAGATATTCCCCATTCTTTGACACCTATCACATGCCTTGCAGAAAGAATAAGCATCTTTAAAAATATGTGGCCAATAAAATCCAGATTCAAGCACTTTTCTAGCAGTTTTATTGGCACCAAAATGTCCCCCACATGCTTGAGAATGACAAAATTCAAGAACAGATCGTACCTCATTATCTGGAAGACAACGACGAATTACCTGATCAGCACAATGTTTCCAAAGGTATGGGTCATCCCAAACATAGTGGTTTGCTTCTCTTCGAATCTTCTCCGTTTGAGCCTTGGTATGATCCGGAGGAAATTCCCCCCAAACTAAGTAGTTTACAATGTCCCGGTACCAAGGGTTTACAGAATGAAGTCCTAGAACGGACTGAGATGGACTGAGAAGTAATAGCGTGGGCGCATCAGGGAACGACGCGGGCGCGCCAGTACTCAGCGCGGGCGCGTCAGACTCCGGCGCGGGCGCGTCAGCTGTCGACGTGGGCGCGCCAGACTCCGGCGTGCTTTTGTGCTCGATTCTGCATAATGTGTCATCCGGAAACGTGCCTAAGATGGGTTTCTGTGACTCCGGCTTGTCCTTCTCATTCACCAATCTGCTTAAGTGGTCAGCCACCAAATTTTCCGCTCCTTTCTTGTCCTTAATCTCCACATCAAATTCGCTGAGCAATAGGACCCATCGAATTAATCTTGGCTTTGTCTCCTTCTTAGTCATCAAGTAGCGAAGGGCTGCGTGGTCTGTGTAGATAATCACCTTGACTCCAAGCAGATACTGGCGAAACTTCTCTAGTGCAAACACCACGGCTAGCATTTCTTTCTCAGTGGTGGAGTAGTTGCGCTGCGCTCCATTCAGAATCATGGAAGCATAATGGATCACATGAGAGGCTCTTCCCTCTTTTTGGCCTAGCACTGCTCCCACTGCATAGTCGCTCGCATCACACATGATCTCAAATGGGCGAGACCAGTCTGGTGCCTGAATGATTGGTGCACTAGTGAGGAGTCCTTTCAGCGAGTCGAACGCCTCTTTGCACTCTTGTGTGAGTACAAAGGTCACATCTTTCTTCAGAAGCTCGCACAAGGGTGAGGATACCTTCGAAAAATCCTTGATAAACCTGCGATAAAAACCTGCATGGCCTAGGAAAGAACGAACTTCGCGCACATTAGTAGGATAAGGCAGAGATTGAATTACATCAATCTTCGCCTTATCGACCTCAATACCCTTTGCAGAGACTATGTGGCCTAAAACAATTCCCTGTTCTACCATAAAATGACACTTTTCAGAGTTCAAAACCAGATTAGTTTCAACACATCTTTTTAACACTAGTGCCAAATGGCTCAAACAAGTATCAAAGCTATCCCCACGTACTGTGAAATCATCCATGAATACTTCAATGAAATTTTCGATGTATTTAGAGAAGATACTAACCATACATCGTTGAAATGTCCCGGGTGCGTTACATAGTCCAAATGGCATTCTGCGATATGCAAAAGTACCGAAAGGACATGTAAATGTAGTCTTCTCCTGGTCCTCTGGCGCTATGGCCACCTGAAAATATCCAGAATATCCATCCAAAAAACAATAATAGGGGCGCCCAGCAAAGCGTTCTAGCATCTGATCAATAAAGGGGAGGGGGAAGTGATCCTTCCTGGTTACTGTATTCAGCTTGCGATAGTCTATGCATACCCTCCAACCTGTTTTTGTTCTGGTAGGGACCAACTCACCTTGTTGATTCTCTACGACTGTAATCCCTCCTTTCTTAGGGACAACTTGTGTAGGACTTACCCATTGACTGTCAAAAATTGGGAAAATCATGTCTGCTGATAGCAATTTCAGCACTTCCTTCTTCACCACATCCATCATGGGAGGATTGAGCCTTCTCTGTGGTTGGCGTGATTGCTTAGCTCCATCCTCCAGCAGAATCCTGTGCATGCATGTAGATGGGCTAATCCCCTTGATGTCAGCGATGGTCCACCCCAGCGCAGTTTTGTACTCCTTCAGAACCTGCACTAACTTTTCTTCCTGCTCTGCTGAAAGCTTACTTGACACAATAACTGGTAAAGTGTCATCAACTCCTAGGAAAGCATACTTGAGATGACTAGGGAGTTGTTTGAGTTCAATTTCAGGTGCCTGCACAACAGATGGGACAAGCACTTCGCTTGGAGTCAGTAGATTGGGGCCAATGCCCAAAAGAGTAGAGAACTTACCTTTTACATCCATCTGGGCTACTAATTCCTGCATGTTAGATGAAATTGAAAAATCTGTATAGGACTCGTCAATAGCATTCTCAATAATTGACTGCAACTCATCTTCCCTAGAAATATCAAATAGATCTTGAGCTAATGGTTCAATCACATCGATAGAGCACAGAGAATGGTCATCAACAGGGTGTTTCATAGCCTTGTATAAATCAAATTCAACCTTTTCTCCATCAAATTCCATTGTTAGTGTCTCAGAGACACAATCAATTTTTGTCCTAGCTGTTTTAATGAAAGGTCTACCTAATAAAATAGGCGCATCATGCTTATCATGTTCCATATCCAGGACAAAGAAATCTCCAGGAAAAATCAGTTTATCGACCATGACCAAAACGTCTTCTACTACTCCTTTAGGGTATTTATTAGACCTGTCAGCTAGTTGCACAATTACTCCAGTTTCATGCAAAGGTCCTAAATCTAGCGATTTGTAAAGTGAGTAAGGAAGCACATTTATGGAAGCGCCCAAATCAAGCATAGCTCTATCAAATTTTACATCTCCAATGACACAGGGGATAGTAACCATACCTGGATCAGTGCACTTTTTCGGCATTCTCCTCTGAAACATAGCGGAGACTTGCTCACTTACTTTCACTTTCTTTTTACCTTTCAGCTTCTGATTTCTCTTCACCGTGCAAAGCTCCTTCAAGAACTTGGCGTACTTGGGCACAGTTTTTATCATTTTCAGCAGAGGAATGTTCACCTGACACTTGCTAAATGTCTCGAAAAGCTCTGAATCATCGATTATCTTCCTCTCTTTGAGTGCCTCAGGGAACGGAGGTTTTGGTTTCTCCGACCCGAGAAGGGGAAAATCCGGTCGGACATATGTATCGACATAGGGCTCGGATTCAGGCGAGATCGGACTCGACGTGGGCGCGCCAGTGTCCAGCGCGGGCGCGCCAGTGTTGGGCGCGGCCACGTCGGAGACCTGCGTGCTTTCCTCCTCATCTTCCTGACTTTTCAGCTCTTTTCCATTCCGAAGAGTTATAGCACTGACGTTTTCCCTTGGATTGACCACCGTTTGAGATGGCAGACCCCCTGACGTCTTTGCCTCTATTCTCGTGATTGCTTCGGCCATCTGCCCCATTTGTTTCTGTATATCTTTTATGCTCGATTCAGTTGTCTGAACATGCGTAGTAAAGTGCTGTGTCAGGGTATTGAGCATGGACTCAGTAGAGGGAGCGTTACCCTGCTGCCTCTGATTGTAAGGAGGTGGCTGTTGCTGTTGTGATTGGTTTGGTAGATCCCTCCATCTGAAATTTGGGTGATCCCGCCAACCTGGGTTGTAGGTGTTTGAGTAGGGGTCATGTCTAGGTCTCTGAGGTCCATTTCCACCTATAGCACTTACTTCAGCGGTGTCTTCCTGGAGTGTAGGACACGCATCAGTTGGGTGGAAGTTATCATTGCAGATTCCACAAGCCTTGAGTTGTTGAGGAGTCCCTTGCAGAGTGAGCCTCCTAACCATATCCTTCAATTCAGCAATATCTTTGGATTGGTTAGAGTCTACCGCATTGACTCCTTTCTTTCTGGTGGATTTCCCGAAATTTCTAGTCCCCTCAGCCATTTCCTGAATCTTCTCCATGGCTCCCTCTGGCGTGGCATTCAGAATATTTCCTCCGCAGGCGGCATCAATCATCCTTCTATCAGATTCCAGCAATCCCCCATAGATGTATAGGACTAGGTCCTTCGTGCTGTAGCCATGGAAAGGGCAATTAGCGCAAAGCTTCATGAACCTTTCATTGTAATCATAGAGGGTTTCATCATCTTCCTGCTCTATATTGCTGATTGCCTTCTTCAAGGTGTTCTCCTTCTTAGCAGGGAAGAATTTCTCCAGGAAGGCCTTGTGGAGCTTAGGCCAAGTATCGATGCTCCCTGTAGGAAGACTGTAGTACCAGTCATCCGCAGCATCGACCAGCGTGAACCCAAAAGCTCTCATCTTTATCTGTGCTTCATCTATATTGGCTGGTTTCATGCTCATGCACACATTATGAAACTTCCCCATGTGCTTGATGGGGTCTTCTCCAGCCAATCCATGGAATTTGGGCAGTTGATGAATCAGCCCAGACTTTAGCTCAAAATGGTTGTCATCCCCCAGAGCAGGGATTGTCACAGCAGGTGCCTGCTGTGTGATGTTTGCTGTTGTCAGCTGTCGCAGCGTCTGATTTACATTTCCAACCATTGGATCAGGTTGTTGGGAATGTTGGTGTTGTTCTCTAAGACGGCGGTGGTATGTCCTGTCAATTTCCCAATCAAAATCAACAAGATGGGGATCAGTAGCACGAGTGCGAACCATGCAAGAGGTTCGCACCCAAACAGGTAATAAGACAAACAAGAACAAAGATAATCCGTTTCCCCGGCAACGGCGCCAAATTTGACAGGCCTAAAGTCGTTATGCCAAATCAAAGTAAATTCCTAAGATGCAAACTATAACAAGTATAGTAGGTAAGTTAGGGTCGAACCCACAGGGAAACAGAATCAATTGTAAGAGCAAGTATTATTACCCAAAAGTAACCAATTCAAGGGGGAGTTTTGTGTGTAAGCGATAGTGACCGAACAAGTTGCAATAAGAGGTTGCGAATATATGATGGAAAAGTATCACACCAGGTAATTATCCGCACAACAATTGAGATGGTTCATCATCGCATTCTATGAGTCTCAAGTTCTAATGTCCAGTAATTGTTCTCAATTCAGATCGTGTAATAGCTTTTAGTCCTACCAGTCCTAAAAGCACTTATCACCAAATTACAAGGGGAAACCTTCACCGAATAATAAAGCGATAGCATTCAAACATGAATTATAATGAGATACAAGCGATTCTAACAACCCGTTAAAATAGCCTGTAATCGAATCTCCTTCACAATCTACCACAAGCAACCCGCGTATGATGATTGTGTTTGCTACAATGAATCTACAACCCCAAACCTGGAATTGGAAACCCTAGCAATATGACTAGTATCGATAAACCTAGGTGATCAATCCAGATTAACCAATAATAAGCAATCAAGCAATAAGCTCAGGAGATCGAAACAATTAACAAAGGACGAACAAGAGTAGAATACTCACAACCAAATCAATCGAAGGCTTCAAAGAACCAAGTGTAACAAAGGAGAGTTAGTTCTCCATAGGGTTTGTGAGATGAAGGAAAAGAAAATACGTCTCTCCAAAAATAACCTAAACCAACTGGTTCCTTCTCGGCAATAATATAACCTAATTAAAAGGGTTTAACATCCCGTAAAAATATAATATTAAAAACTAATAAGATAGGGGAAAATCGGATAAGAATCCGTCTCCAGGGACTGACGCGGGCGCGCCAGTAGCAGCGCGGGCGCGTCAGTGAATTGTCTTGCTACTTCTCTCTGATGCAACGACGCAGGTACTCCCTCCTAGCAGCGCGGGCGCGTCAGTAGCAGCGCGGCCGCGCCAGCTCACCAGATTCCAGCTGCTTCCGAATTTCTTCACTTCAACTCTTCTATAACTTGCATGATCCTATGATTTCTTTAACTTCTTCAACAGGTTCCGAATCACCAGGTTCATACAAATATCTCCCACAATGACATGTAAATGATGACAAAAACTACTAAATGCGCTATAGAATATATCGCATATCAAATCCCACCAAACACTTCCTGAGAACTCCAGCCTATCTATAACCAATAATCTGGTCAAATTCAGCAATATAAACGACATTACAGATTTACCATCAATCATAACTGATTTTCATCCTTGTTTAAGGGATAAAAAAATGCAAATTTGAGCATGAAAAATAGATCAAAATTAATCTTAAAAACTATTCAATCTGATAATCTTTGGGAAATAAAAATTTAAGCAGTAGCAATGTAGCATTGAATGTATTTTTATTTTTTGTATTTTTCTTTTTTTAAAACAAAAAAATTATTTCCCTTAAAAAAAAGAGAGCATATATCTGATGTAGATCAATTTTTCTAAACATTTTGCGCCCCTTTTCACTTTTCTTTTTGTATAGTAATCTCTTTGCACATTCAGGACAATGCTAGCCACGGTGTAGACTAAAAGATATAAGAACAATTAAGTACCTTTGGAAAGTTCATACAAAAAGCAGCCATAATTCCGATGGTAGAAGAGCAAAAAAATGCTTCTGAGCTTGACAATCCAGGGCCTAAATAGTCAAATAAATCAGTGAGAAAAACAAGAAAGACTATTTTTACATACACAAATTATTTTGCACCATTTTTCCTTGCTCTAATAAAATCTTTCTATTAGAATTTAGATTGCAATAAAGTGAACCTATTGGAACGGTTCCATCAACCAACACATCCAATCCAATAGTTGCAGCAACTTCTACACCTTTAGGTTTTGCATATTCATGATAACCTTTGTACCTGTAATATAAACCCTACTCACTGACCTCGAAACAATGACATGGCTGGTTTCAGCACTTGAAAAAGAATTTTATACTTCAAAATTAAACTTTGACTCTGCCCTTGAATATTTCAATGATGTTTTAATTTAGAGTTGAAGCAGACTCTCACTTACCCTCAAATGAAGTACTGATCCCACCTGTGATTCACCAAATCAACTCCCTGTACATTGAGTACACATAATGTCAATGCAATGATATATTCTTGGCAAAAACATCAAGCAGAGATTAACCCACTAATCAAAACTTTGAAAGCACAGTAGGTAGGACTTTGTTAAACCAAAAGTCAATAAGCGTAATCAAACCATCATGTCCATGTACAACACATATTTAGATTTTGTGCCCTATCAAGTTCAATTAACACGAGCATTGTGCTTAATTATGCATTGGATAATAAAACTTTCAAAGAACCACACGTCTATCTCACAATACCCCTTCTAACACCTAAAAAGGTACATGTCCTAAGGAAAAGGCTTGAAAGGGTAGCAGTTTGGACATAGTAGAATGGAAATAACACAGCAAACCTAAACTAAGCTAAGACCCAAGCAAGAAACTTATTCCACCATACCAGTTTGCATATCTAAAGGAGTTATATCTTTGAATTAAAAAAAAGGAGTTATATCTAAAAAAAACTAAACAAACAAAGCAATTTCAGTACAAATTCTCTGATAAAATAAAAAAAAAAGGTAGATAAAACGCGAGCAACACACAACATGAAGCAGAGAGATACATGTGGAAACCATTTTTAAGGTGTTGAGCAAAATTCCATTTATTTAGGGTTATGAAGAATATCTATAGGGATAAACAATCAACATAATAAAAAAAAGCAACGAAATGGAAAACAAGCACAATTTCACCAAGCCAATTTCACGAAATACAATCAACAAATTCAAAAGGCCAACTGAAACCCGAATTCCGTTCAGATGCAAAATACCTCAACAGACGTGATAAATTACCGAAACTTATTATGTCCGGTGTGTTTTTAGTTTGGTGCTTTGTGTTTTGACGGTCTGGCTTTCTAGGGTTTTTTCGCCTATCGATTTATCAAAATTTAATTTGTTTATTTGAATTTCAAATTCTTATTTGTTCAAAAAATTTGAGATTTTGATGATTTTATAAATTCTTTAAATATGTGTGGTTTATGATGATTTGTATCTCATAGACACATTCTCTAATTTTTCTAGGTTAAGGTTAAAAATCCATATGGATATTTTTGTGATTCTTAAATGAGGATTGGAATACAATAATATTTAATGATGAAGATGGTAAATTTATAATTTTTGTAAATGATTCTTTTTCTTCCGAAAATCACCTTAAATAATACTCCCACCGTCCAATAACACATGAGTTTTTAGAAGTAAATTTTTGTCCAATAATAGATGGGTTTTTATGTTTTCTAGGTATGAAGTTGTAATGATTTGTATTGGTTTTTGTATTGTTGACTTTTTAAAATAATTTGATTGGTTAAGGGCTCGTTTGGTTCAATGTGGGAATTGAAATTCCCGGGAAGTTATTTCATGGGAATTGAATTCCCAGGAAATCTAATTCACGGGAATTGTGAAAATATGTTTGGTTAACTTTTTAGTTTAGAGGATTAAATAGGGGAATTGAAAATTTTTAAATAGAAAATGGGGGAATTGCAACTTACCTAGGGGGGAGTAGGTAAGTTAAATTCCTTTGAAATGGAGGAATTGAACTTCCTGGGAATTGAACTTCCTGGGTTTTTTTGCGGAAAAAAATTCAACCAAACACATATATTTTAGCTACTTCCTGGGTTTTTGTACTTCCTGGGTTTTTTCATTGCCAACCAAACGAACCCTAAATGTGTAGTGAGTGTTAAAAAATAATAAAATTTATGAAAAAGTTAGTGTGATAATGATGTTTTTTTAAAAGTAAAGTATTTTATTAAAACATATGCAAAATGCTAAAAACCCATGTATTTTAGGACGGAGGGAGTAGAGTTTTTTAAAATCATCTTTAAATATGTTTTATGGAAACTATCATGTATAATATATTCCTCTAAAAGGAACCATCATTCTGTAATCATGCATTGGCAAAAATACCAGTGTTTAGTTTGTTGTAGGTTTTTTTCCCCAAAAGCCACTATATATAATAGAGTTTTTTTTTGGGAAAAAAACTACCTTTTAAAAATATTTTTTAAGCAAAGCTACCTTATATATATAATACATTAAAATGAACAATCAATCTCAAATTTTTGGTGATATTATTTATTAGTTGAATTAAGATTTACCTTTTTAGTTGGAAAAATCTTAATGGATAAGTAAATATAAATTAAATCTTGGTAATAATTATTTCTTATTGAAATTTCCCCACTACAAAAAAAGCTTTAAAATAAAATTTAATGTATAAATAAGAAATGAATAATTTTAAAAATAGATTAGTAAGTGAAGTAAAATAAAGCCTTTTTTCTTCAAATGATGCCTAAAGAGTTGATGAATACATAGTATATTTTTTTTCTCCAAATGTTGCCTAATACTTGAATTGAGTTTTTTTTTTCTTCTCCAAATGATGCCTATAATTAATCGATCTTAAAGTGAGGTCTCATATTTTAAAAGAATTACAAAATAAGTAGTGACGATAACGTAGCATAATAATATTTAAGTGATGGTTAAATTGTAGTTCTATACTTGGGCATAGTTATAAAAATGTAATTTTTTAATCATATAAAATAGCTATATATGTATTTGAAGGTTCGATAATATAAAACAAGGTAATATAGAAATACTCTAGAAGGGGGGTTGAATAGAGTATGCCCGTTTTTCGCAGAAAGTCTCAAGACTTTTGGAGCTTGTACCAAAACCTTTGAGATTAAACCTGAATCACAAAGTTAGACAATCGAACCAAGTGCGGAAATAAGGTAAAGCAAATAAGTAAAGAACACGAGTAATTGTTTACGAGGTTCAGCACAACTTGGCCTACGTCCCCGCCTAGGGTTCTTCCACAACCCTAGGATTCAAAAGGCTTTATTGATTTGCTTAGCTTAGGATCCTAATAGCTCACTGAGAAGCCTCTCTCCTATACAATTGTAATCTAGTCAACTCACGTTCCCTTGGAGTCCTAGACCAATCTAGAAGAGCTCCACCTCTCTCAGCTATCTAGTGCGTACAATCCTCTTACTCTCACAAATCAATAGCATAGTGCAACTTCCCGAGTTATAAACTCTCGAGTAACACTATAAATGAATATATCCTATAAGCTCACAGTGACTCTCAAAGGCTTTGAAATAAACAACAAACTCTAGAGCGCTTAGTAGAGAGACACTTGGAAGACAGATCTCGCTTGAATGAATGAAAGCTCGTGTAGCACTTGTTATCTCTGTCTTCTTCTTCCTTTCCTTTATATAAGAGCATGGAATGGCGCCTAAGGATCTTCACCAACGGCTCTTTCGAATCAGACTTGATCTTGAATCTTCTATTTATGGATACTCCGAAGCCATGATTCTATTTGAATGTGATCTCCTCAATATGTACTAAAGGAAAGATATAATCTCGAATATACTTCCTGAAAAGGTTAGTCAATATAATATAACGGAAGTATATAATAAGATAAAATAATATTCGGACAAATAAGATAGGTTTTGTATTTCATCAACTGTTAACGCTCCAAGGCCTTTGACACAAACATCCTGTCAAAGCCTTTGAAACATTTATTCCGATTTTCATCAAGGGAGGGAGTAATGAGATATAGATATAGATTTTTTTTTTGATTAGGAAAGAATTCGGGTGGGCTAACCCTACCCGGCAGCATTCTTACGGCTCCTCGGGCAGAACGGCAAAGGTGTGCAACCTTATCCGCCACTTTATTGCTCATACGAGGAACGTGAAAGAACACTACTTCTCTCACAGTCGATAGCATTACTTGAACGTCAAAAAGAATTAGTTCTATCATAGATATAGATATAGGGGTTGAGTTCAAGTGCAAAGGTCACCAAAAGTGAGAATGAAAGAAGGAATCTCATTGGTCCATTTAAAATAAATTAATTCCAAAAAATTCTTGCCAGTGGCGCGCCTAACTCTCCAAATTAAGCCCCAAAGTCTGACACACATTCTCCACCACTCTCACATGCAAGCGTGTGCACACGCGCCTCACACTAATGTACAGCAAATGTGAAACGGGCCTCCCATCTAATTAGCACCAACCACAATAATAAATTAGAAAAAGTACCATATGAACTTTTAAAAATCAATTTTTGACATTTTCACTTGTTAAAAAAACATAAAAAATATATATTTGGGTGTAATTTAATTTTATCTACACATAGACACCCACTTTGTATATGTTTTGTTGAAAAAAAAATGACAAGAAGTGGTTCAGCAATTTTATTCATAGTGGTTCAGCAATTTTATTCATAGTGGTTTAACAATTTTATTCACATTGGTTCATCAATTTTATTCAGAGTGGTTCAACAATTTTATTCACATTGGTTCAACCATTGTATTCACAGCGGTTCGGCAATTTTATTCACAGTGGTTCAACAATTTTATTCACATTGGTTCAACAATTTTATTCACAATGGTTCAGCAATTTTATTCACATTGGTTCACCATTTGGTATTAAAAACTTTGAACCACTTGGTAATAAATCCACTGAACCACTTGGTATAAAAACTCTGAACCACTTGGTTTAAAAATCCTGAACCACTTGGTATAAAAATCCCGAACCACTTGGTATAAACTCTGAACCATTTACACTTAAAACATTGAACCAGTTGGTATTAAACCCTTAACCACTTGGTATAAACCCCTGAACCACTTGATATAAAAACTCTGAACCACTTGGTATAAAACCCGTGAACGACTTGATTTAAAACCCTGAACCGCTTAGTATAAACCTCATGAACCGCTTTGTATTAAAACCCTAATTAATTTCGTAATTAGCAATTTTTAAGAACACTGTGCCAATCTTGTAATTATTCATCACTCTACCGCTTCCATGGGACACCACCATGCCTCGATACTCCACCACTCAAATAGAAACAAAACCATCTCAAATACTGTAATTCCTAGTCGATCTCAACCTTTCAGATTGAAGGTTAAGAACGGGGTTACGAAGCGAAGAACGCAACAGAAAAGTAAACAAGCGACCAACAAGCGGTTTTACGTGGTTCGGCCGGAGCCTACGTCCACGGAGTCTCAGCCGGATCGGCTTGAGATCTCAATCCACTAATCAAGAAGCAAGATTACAGAACAGGTTGCCCTAGATCTAGACTAAGGCAAACTAAAGACGGAAATACACAGTACAAGACAAGTATGCAAGAGAAAAGCAAGAACGAAGCAAGTAAAGGAAGAGGACACCCTGGATCTGGAGAACAGAGCCAGATCTTCGTCGGATTCAACCAGAGAAGCGACGCTTCGCCTGAACAGAGGGCAAAGGAGCTTCTTCTTCTTTCTCGAACACAGATCTAGAGTCTCGAAGCGAGATTCGCTCTAGATCGGACTGCAAAGAGCTTCGCCGGAGCTGGGTTTGGGAAACCCTAGCTTTTCTCTCTCTCCGTCGCCTCTTCTCTCTCTCTCTCTCTAGGGTTGGATTACCTGAGAAGCTGAAGTCGAAGAAGTGTGGCAACCCTAGCTCTCTTTCCTTTATATAGACGAGCCATAAGTGAAACGCTGCGTTGCGGATATCCAGTAGCTGGAAGCGCGCTAGGTCAAACAAGGTGAGCTCGGTCCAGGTAAGGAAAGCAGGCCGGGGTAATGGGCTTACAAAGCCCATTTACATATAAGCATACATAGTATCTAGATATATAACATACACTCATATATACTTTGTACATATGTGAGCATAAGTGTAACACTTACACTTCTAACATATGTTTTAGCATATAATAAGTATATATTATATTTACAAGTGTATTTGTCTAAGTCTACCAATTAATCTAAATCTAAGACCATCCAATGTTCCTAGATCTATATGCTATCGATTATAATAGACATTACAATTTGCCCTCCTAATCGAAGCATTAGACCTATTAAAACCTTACTCTATCATAGTGGATTAAAAAAAAAACTCAAGAGATCCAGTATCATCATCGACTCATGTTACCTGTGAGCTAAGGTGGTTCTCCAAGGTGGACAAAATCCCTGCAAAACTCAAATTTGTTAGCAGGGACTACCTTTGTCCCGAAGTCAGCTGGGTTGATGTCGCCTTTTATTTTCTTTACATCTAGCTCTTTAGCAGCAACCATGTTTCGAATAAAATGAAAACGAACATCGATATGCTTAGTCCGCTCGTGGTACATGGGATCTTTGCACAAGTAAAGTGCGCTTTGGCTATCCGTATGAATTACGGGTTTGAATGGCTTCTTTAGGATTTCTTTTAGAATTCCTTTGAGCCAAATAGCCTCTTTAGCAGCCTCAGTGGCTGCCATATACTCAGCTTCAGTTGATGACAGGGCAACAACTGATTGTTGCTGAGATTTCCATGACACATAGTTGCCTGCCCATGTAAAGTAGTAGGCAGTAGTGGACTTGCGAGTATCTTTATTGCTAGCGTAATCAGAGTCAACATAGCCATATAAATGATCAACAGATTCATGCAGGCCATAATGTAAACAAAGATCTTTAGTATCAGCAATATAACGAAGCAAGTATTTCATAGCTATCCAATGGTCAGAACCAGGATTGGACATGAAACGACTAAGCACATGTATGGCAAAAGCAAGGTCTGGGCGGGTGCATAACATAGCATACATCACCGATCCTACAGCTGCATCGTAGGGGACCCTAGCCATTTCTTTTACATCTTCAGGTTTCGAGGGACAGCTCTTTTTGGTAAGCTCTAGGTGCCCTCCTAGGGGTATGGATGTTGGTTTAAAGGAGGTCATATGAAACCTATCTAGAACCTTCAGAACATAGTCATCTTGAGATAACCATATTTTCTTATTAGGTCGGTCTCTAATGATAGTTACACCAAGAATCTTCTTGGCTTTCCCTAAATCCTTCATGTCAAAGTATTTCTTTAAGTCCTTTTTGACAGTGCTAATAGGAATCATAGAATTGCACACAAGCAAGATATCATCTACGTACAGAAGCACATATATCAAAGACTGTTTAGAAATATGCTTGAAGTAAAGACATGAATCATAACTACTTCTTGTGAAACCTAATTTCTTAATCACAGCATCAAATTTCAGGTTCCATTGCCTAGGGGACTGCTTGAGTCCATAGATGGAACGTTTAAGATGGCAAACAAGATCAGGAAACTTGGGGTTTACAAACCCCTTAGGTTGTCTCATATAGATGGTTTCATCTAGAGACCCGTGCAAGAATGCAGTTTTTACATCCATTTGCTCAAGTTCCCAATCGAAAACAGCACACATAGCAAGCATTAATCTCATAGTTTTGTATTTAACTACAGGAGAGAAAATGTCGTTATAGTCTATGCCTTCTCTTTGGGAAAACCCTTTTGCTACAAGTCGGGCTTTAAACCTAGGGGGTTCACTAGGGCTTAGACCCTCTTTTAGCTTAAAGACCCATTTAGAGTCAATAAGCCGGGTTTTAGAGGGTCTTGGAACCAATGTCCACGTTTTATTTGTGTACATTGATTCTATCTCTTCTTTCATAGCAGTTAGCCAATCTTTGGCATAACTGTTTTTAATAGCGGATTCATAAGAGCTAGGAGTAGTAGGATGCCTAACATAATCAGCAGTCAAGAAAGCATATTCCACAATATAAGAGGTGTATTTCCTATTTGGTATGACAGTTCTAGGCTCTCTATCCCTAGTCAATTGATAATCATGCAAAGTAGGCAAAGCAGGTAAAGCATGCATATCAGAAGGGGATGAGGAGAAAACAGAGGACTCCTTTTGGGAGTCATTAGAACGGCCATTTACATCACCAGAAATAGGAGAGGGAGGAGGAGAAGTAAAAGGTGAAGAAGGAGGAGAAACACCCTTGTTTTGTTCTTCTTCAGAGTCTGAGTCTGGAGGTGCAGGTGCTTCTGTAGAAGTTTCTTCTTCTTTGTTAGCTTCTTTTCCTTTGTTTCCCCCGTGTAATGTGGAATTTGTTGCTTTTTTAGCAGATTTTGGTATCCTTCCAGTGTCGTGCTCTGAATCCTCATCCTCAGAGGAATCTTCATCATCTGGAATCAACTCTTTTGTCTGCTCAATGGTACCTGTCGGCTCAGGATATGTTGTTAGTTCAGATTTGAGAGGGAAGATTTCTTCATTAAATTTCACACTTCTAGTAGTGATCACTTTGTATGGGCCAGGTTGCAGGAGTAGCACCCTGTAGCCCTTTACTCCATCAGGATAGCCAAGCAGCAAGCCTTTCAAAGCCCTTGGTTGGAGCTTACCCTCACTTACATGAGGATAAGCTGCACAACCAAATGGTTTCAAATAAGCTAAGCTAGGCTGTTTTCCTGTCCATTTGTACTGGGGAGTATCAAAGTTGATAACACTGGAAGGTGATCTATTTATAAGATATGCAGCAGTTAAAACAGCTTCACCCCATAAAGAATTCTTAAGCCCAGAACTAATCAACATGCATCTAACTTTTTCCAATAAAGTTCTATTCATCCTTTCAGCTGTACCATTTTGTTGTGGAGTGCCAGGAACAGTTAAGTGTCTTTTTATCCCAAGTGATTGACAATATTCATTAAATTCAGTGTTACAAAACTCTAAGCCATTATCAGTTTTGAAACATTTAAGTTTGTGGTTAGACTGACTCTTTACCATTACCTTCCACCTTTTAAAGGCATCAAAGGCTTGATCCTTTGATTTTAGAAGACTTACCCAAACTTTCCTTGAGAAATGGTCTATGAAGCTAATAAAATACCTCATACCTCCTGCAGTGGGGACTTGTGAAGGTCCCCATAGGTCAGAATGTACATATTCCAAGGGATTAGTAGCAACATAAGTAGAAACAGGAAATTTAAGCTTGGCAGATTTGCCCAACACACAATGCTCACAGAATTTAATGTCAACAGGTTTCTTAGGCAATAATCCAGATTTATGCAATTTGTTTAATCCTTTGTTGTCTATGTGACCAAGCCTGTTGTGCCAATTTTTAGTTTCAGAGATAGTCATAGAATCAGTACAAGAAGAAACATTGAGCTCAGGCATAGAGGAAAGAACATGATACAATCTCTTCTTTCTAACAACTTTAACAATGACTTTACCATTTTTAGAAATTGTTCTAATGCCATCAGTAGAATTAACATTGCAACCAATTTCCTCTAATGCAGATTCAGATATAAGACTTCTCCTTAAACTTGGGACCCACTTAACATTAGTGAAAATTCTAACAATGCCATCATGCATAAGTAAAGGTACATCTCCTACTCCTTTATTTTCAGAGAAGTGTGATCACCTAGCATAACATCACCACACACAGATTCATTTAAGTTCTTAAAGAAATGCTTATTAGGTGTGGCATGCATTGTGCAACCTGAATCAAGTATCCATGCATCAGATGTATCAAGAGATGTCAATGCAGAACACATAAACAATTCAGCAGAATAATCACCCATGTTCTCAAGCACAGAAGCAGACAATTCAGTGTTGTTCTTTTTAGCCAATTCCTCAGCTCTTTTCTTTTTCCTACACTCCTTGACCCAATGACCAATGTTACCACAGTAGTTACATTTGGAATTAGGGTCTGATTTCTCAGATTTCTCATGTTTAGGCTTATCTTTCTTATTCTTCTTATTCTTGTTTTGCTTATTGCCCTTCTTGTCATTGCCTTTAGTGAACAGAACCTCAGGTTTGTCAACTTTATCATTTTTCAGACCTTTAATCTTGAACACCTTCATGATTTCATTCTTTTCAATGATAGATTCAATCAACTTATCCTTAGTCAGTTCATCACGACTAAATTGAATGACATCTTTGAAGTTATCAAACTGAGTAGGCAGAGAATTAAGAAGTAAGATAGCCTGGTGAGAATCTTTTATGTCATCTTTGCATCTTTCCAGTTCTTGAGTCGTCTTTAAAAACTTATCAAGATTATCATCAAGAGTAAGAGCAGTATTCATCTTATAAGTGAACAGACGACATAGCAGAGAAATCCTGGAGGGCAAGGATTTAGATAGAAAGAGCTCCTCCAGGGCATGCCAGAGGGAGTAGGCGGAATAGTGTTTTACCACTTGTCGAGCAATGCCATCTGTAAGACGAAGCATTATCTCTGAGTGGGCTTTCATGTCCATCTCGAGCTCTTCAGCAGTGGACTGTGTGGTAGAGGATCCTCCTTCGACTTTCTTCAGTTTTTCGTCGGTCTTTGGTGGATCCTCATCATTGATGTCAACTCCCTTGAGAAGGGAGGTCATCTCAGAGGTTGTGGTTGCAGGCTTCAAGACCGCCTTCCAACAACCCTTCTTGATGAGAACGGCTCTCATCTTGACTTGCCACATGGCAAAGTCGATAACACCATCAAATGGCTTGATCTTTAAAGCACTATCCATGATGTTAGGTACCTGCAGTATCCAAGAAACAGGTAAGTATCAAAGTTTATGTAGCGGAAGCAAAGTAAAGTGCAGCAGTATACAAGACATTTTTATAAAACCCTAGAATCACAGGTCTTCGAACGGATCTAGACCAGTGGTACGTCAGACAGGAGAGGAATAGCCCAAGCCTGAGCTTTTTGAAGGACTACCCAATGTCCTGCCTCCAATCCCGCTCCCTGAAGTCCAATAATAGCACATGTAGGTAAGGAAAGGGACTCCTCGCTATGATACCACTTTGTAATTCCTAGTCGATCTCAACCTTTCAGATTGAAGGTTAAGAACGGGGTTACGAAGCGAAGAACGCAACAGAAAAATAAACAAGCGACCAACAAGCGGTTTTACGTGGTTCGGCCGGAGCCTACGTCCACGGAGTCTCAGCCGGATCGGCTTGAGATCTCAATCCACTAATCAAGAAGCAAGATTACAGAACAGGTTGCCCTAGATCTAGACTAAGGCAAACTAAAGACGGAAATACACAGTACAAGACAAGTATGCAAGAGAAAAGCAAGAACGAAGCAAGTAAAGGAAGAGGACACCCTGGATCTGGAGAACAGAGCCAGATCTTCGTCGGATTCAACCAGAGAAGCAACGCTTCGCCTGAACAGAGGGCAAAGGAGCTTCTTCTTCTTCCTCGAACACAGATCTAGAGTCTCGAAGCGAGATTCGCTCTAGATCAGACTGCAAAGAGCTTCGCTGGAGCTGGGTTTGGGAAACCCTAGCTTTTCTCTCTCTCCGTCGCCTCTTCTCTCTCTCTCTCTAGGGTTGGATTACCTGAGAAGCTGAAGTCGAAGAAGTGTGGCAACCCTAGCTCTCTTTCCTTTAGCATATAATAAGTATATATTATATTTACAAGTGTATTTGTCTAAGTCTACCAATTAATCTAAATCTAAGACCATCCAATGTTCCTAGATCTATATGCTATCGATTAGAATAGACATTACAAATACAAATCTATAAACTTTCCCCATTAATTTCGTTTACACTGCTATATATACAAAATCAATGATGGAGCACAAAAAAGAAAGGGCTAATGACCTTCGATATATATCTTTAGATATGAAGGTAGCAGTAGCAACGATCAATAATAGTGTGCTCAGACTCTACATAGTGTGCTCAGACTCAGCCCTTGCCCAGCCCTCGTCGACCGTCTGAGCACCGTCGCCGCCCTCATCTCCTCCTCTGATCTTGAGCTCCAGGAGAACGGCGTCACCGCAATTCGGTCGGGGAACGGGAACCCTTTCTGGCCGATGTTGAGCCCGGCGGATCCCATGGCGGATGGAGCGCGGCGGATCTCCTGAGATGTGTCAGTGATTCCATCGATTCGAATGGATCTTGCGATTCGAATGGATCTCCGATTGAGGGTGGAGTATTTGAGGCCGGTGGAGGAGGAGTCGACGACGTTGCCGGAGTAGGCGAGGAAGAGGTAGGCGTTCTGAGAGTTGGGATTGAACGAGGAAGAAGATTTGTGTTAAAGATAAGGGAAGCGAAGCACGTGAGCTTCGTAAAATACCAATTAAAAATCTGTTAAATCCGACCAATCAGCTTACTTCTTTCCTTCTCACCGGATAAAATTCTTCTCACTTGAACCCTCCCCATAGATACTAAGTCTTATTTTGGGCGGATTGGTAAATATATTCTTTTTTATTTTTGGTAAAATACATATATAAATACTACTCCGTATATATTAGTGTAAAGTCAGGAAGAGGCTACAACCAAGGCGGCTGATTCGGTTCTCTCTCTTCCCCCGAGCACGCGGGGATTCGGTTCTATCTTTTCTCCCGAGCACGCGGGGTTGATTTCGATCGACCTCGTCGTTCTCTGAGGTGAATTCCGAGTTCTTTTCTGTTTCTGTTTTACGCTTTTGTTTACTAGATTTTTTTGTTGTCGCGTTTGAGTTCTTGAGGTTTCATCGGCGGAGCGTTCTTTGATCTGATCGCGGAGGTCGATTTCTCGTAGTTCTCTGAGGTGAATTCAAGGTTCTTTTCTGTTTCTGTTTTACGCTTTCGTTTACTTGATTTTTTTTTGTTGTCGCGTTTGAGTTCTTGATGTTTGGTTTACAAGTGATTGTGCTTAGGGTTTTTATGAAATAACGGTGGGTCATCCGACGTGGGGGGGCCACGCACGCCCAAGCGTATAATGCGCACCAAGCCAAATGGGGTTCCATCCTAAAACCAATTGGTGTTAGGTGGGGTAGCCCACCGGCTTATATGCAAGGCTTGGATTCAATTTCTATTCAATGTGGGATACTCCCAACTCATATTCTCCACACACCCCCCCTCAAGTGCAACTGCCTGGCCACGCAATATTGTCAGTTGCACTTGACGAATCAATGCCTTAAGGCCGGCTAGCCAATTAGACCCGGAAATCCAAACCGCACCGCACCATGCCGAACCTCGGCTCTGATACCATATGAAATAACGGTGGGTCATCCGACGTGGGGGGGGGGCCACGCACGCCCAAGCGCATAATGCGCACCAAGCCGAGCACACAAGCCGAATGGGGTTCCATCCTAAAACCAATTGGTGTTAGGTGGGGTAGCCCACCGGCTTATATGCAAGGCTTGGATTCAATTTCTATTCAATGTGGGATACTCCCAACTCATATTCTCCACAGTTTTGATTTTGGAAACCAATTAGTGAAATTAGGGATTGATTTTGAGAATCAATTTTGTGAAATCTTGATTAGGTTTTGTAATTTTTGCGATCAATTATTGTATACATCTAATTTTTAGCATGGAGTTTATGAATTTGTGAATTGAATTTGTGGTTTGTGAGTTGAAGGTTCATAGCTGCGTTTTTTTTTTCGGTAAAATCATGGCGGCATTTTTATTATACATATAAATAGCTTCTTGTTTTTGCCTGTGTTACTGATGAACGATGTTTTGCTTAGCTTTACTAAGTTTCCTCATGAGTTATTTTCGGTGTTTAAAAAAGCAAGCGCGCTATAGCAACTTCTGAATGCCTTGACAAAGGCGCCCATTGAGTGGAATAGCAACCCAAAAGCGCTCGAGGCGCACCTATGACACAAGGCGCGCTATAGCACACCTTTTATTGCTATTCCATATTCTGTGCAGATTACTATTTCACTGAAGTTTATCCTTTCCAGTTTTTTTAATTATAAAATCTTTTCATATCTTTGTAGTTTTGGAAAATATATTTCAACAAAATTTGAAGATTTTATTCTCTATCATTCCATATTCTGTGCAGATTACTATTTCACTGAAGTTTATCCTTTCCAGTTTTTTTAATTATAAAATCTTTTCATATCTTTGTAGTTTTGGAAAATATATTTCAACAAAATTTGAAGATTTTATTCTCTATCATTGTTTATCCTTTCTGTGATTCAATAAATATGATCGGTTCTCCTCAATTCCTCTACATGTTTGATTCCTCCCTTCTTTATCCACACCTTCCAATCTACTTCCCTCCATTCTCTATCCTTCACCCTTTCTGGAGTTGCTTGCTCTTGGCTGTTGCTATGTCTTCACTGCTGCTGAGTAGTAGCTCAAAGACCCAGCAACTAAGATCACAAGAAGAAGAGGAGGAAGTTGAAGGACACAAGTCCATTGATGAAAAAGATGGGGACTTCGTTCCTTGTCCCAACATTGACAACATTGAGGAAGAAGATGATGAAGATAGCCTTGATGACTTCGTTTGACCCACTTCCTAACCATCCACCATTCCAACTCATTCCACTTGAAGTCATTCTTTTCTCTAATCTCTTATGTTTTAGACTTGCATTTAATATCTATGATGTTTTGGACTTGGTTTCATTATATTATTAGGTTTTATTTCATCATTGACATATTTATACTA
This sequence comes from Persicaria maculosa, assembly GCA_963922045.1. NCBI lineage: Eukaryota > Viridiplantae > Streptophyta > Magnoliopsida > Caryophyllales > Polygonaceae > Persicaria > Persicaria maculosa. The sequence continues at coordinate 14,711,505 of OY998256.1, forward strand.
TTAAATTTGAAAGTTACATAAGTTTAAAGTAGTTTTACATTAATTATGGAAAAGCGATCGCCTTTGCCTCTAAGGCGCGCTATAGCGCTAGGCTGGTCCCATCGCTTTACATCGCCTCTAGCTATTTTAACCACTGGTTATTTTCAACAATTGAACAGGGAGGAAGGCTAGGACTGTGCATCCCATCAAAGCAATAGAAGCTTCTCCACCAACTCTAAGTAAGTGATTTTAGTTTTCATTTTGATTGTTGTAGCCTGTTATTTGTCATAAGTATTACTAATATTCTTCATTGAGGGACTAACTTTTTCTGCCCCAAGCAATAATCTCGGATCTGCTACTGTATGTATGATCTATTTATATGGACTGTCACTAAATAGTAAATACCACTGTTTGGAAAATCATTCACTCATTGAGTAAGGTTGTGAAGTGTGAGGGAGGAATACTAAATGACAACTAGATGATCTAGGGAATTAGCCTAAGGTGTTAGACATATATCCAGGAATATTATAATACGGAGTATAATTCTCCTTTATTGTAGTTTTGATGATTAGGTCTAGGAATTTTTTTTTTTCTATATCAATATTCTCTTTTATTATAGTCTTGATTATGTGTAGGATAATTAAAATCGCCTATAGATATCACCATATATACAGGTTCCCACTTCCTCCCTTTAATTCGATCTCCTTTCCACTTATGATTTCGGGTTAGGGCTTTTTGTAGGGGCTCCTAAGCTTGTTCCTTTTTCGGTGTTTGCGATTTCTGGTTTTGATCTAAATGAAACACAATACTCGGATGAAATTCAATTTTTTTTTATTTTGGGTTAGGGTTTTTTAGGGGATTCGAAGCTTGTTCCTTTTTCGGTGTGTTTGATTTCTTGTTTTGATCTGAATGAAACACAATAGTCTGATGCAATTCAATTATTTGATTGATTTGTGTATTGGTTGTACTCCAATCACACCCATATCGTAGCTGCTTTTGTTGCTTTCCAGAGTAAATTTCAATTTTTTTTTTATGATTATTGTTCTTGATTAATTCTCACGCTCGTTTGGCACATAGGTATAGGATCTATATACAACAATATACACATACAAGAAACCCGGCCTTCCAAAAGCCAAAGACGAAGGCGCGCAAAAGAGAGAAGGCGAAGGTGCACAAAAGAGGGAGAGTCCGGTTAGACCATCTTTTGTAATTGCGTTCACTTTTGTTTCATATCTTCTTCATTTATTTTTATGCCCGAGGATGTATACAATAATAATAGGCATGGATTAATTTTGATGACCACAGATTGGACTGATTGTGGCGTTATTGAAATCAAAGAGAGGGACTTGGAATCAGATGAGGGAGTGTGGGCTCTATATGAGAGATGGTGCCTATTTCACAAAGAGTCCAGGACCCCTGAGGAGATGCAGCGTAGGTTCAACACCTTCAAGAAGAGTGTGATTGAGGTTTTTAAACAAAATGAAATGGTGTCTTTTTTGTCCGTCGTATCCGATGGTTGCAAGTATTCCGAAGCTCGTGTGCAGCCCCCTTTAATCTTACTTAAATAGATTGGTTGCAACTTGCCAGCTTTGCTTTTTTGATTTCTGCATCTATCACATTAAACTGCTTTTATTTTATTGTATCAATTATATTTAGATTCATTCATGTAAAATATTCTATCTATTTATTTATATAGAATTTAAAGTTGGGTTTTTTTTTGTCTATTTTATTAATGCACATTCAATTAAATTCAAATATTTGTATATTAATTTAATTTTATGACAACCCTTGTCAAATTCCAAAATCTTCTATCTATATTTATTTATCTATCTTCTATATCTAGCTATGTATATAATATAAAGTTGGCTCTTTCTTTTTTTGACATTCCTTCAATTACATTTACAATCAAAGAATTTGTGCATATAGCACACTCTGCATATAGCCTTTCCGTAGATGTATGAATAAAGGAGCAAAGGGTAAAAAGGTATGTGGCTAACGAGTCGAGTATTGCTACGATCATATTCCGTTTATTTGGGATATGAATGAGCTCGAATCGAGTATAAATTTTGACTTGAGCTTAAAAATGTGTTCATACTTGACTCGTTTAAAAAATAAACGAACTTAAGCCGATTTTTTTTTCGAACTTTAACCAGGTCGAGTTACTCATTATACAGTAAATTAAAGGAAATTTAGAAATTTTATAAAATTCGAGCTTAATTCGAACGAACCGAGCTTAAAAATATGCTTATACTCCGCTCGTTTAGAAAATAAAAGAGTTCAAGCCAAGTTTTATCAAGCAGAGTACGAATTGAATTCGAACTATTCGTATTCACAGAACACTCGATGATGCCCATTCCACATTGATTAGGTACAAAATTTGTAGCTAATCAATGTGGACCCACAATAGTTGTTGACGTGTCCGCTGCGTCATTCCATTTGCTACCAATAGATTTTCTATGACTTCCACGGTGAATCCAAATCCCCATTCAAGAATGACGTGCTGAAGCCTCAATTCCACATGCTTATCATCTCCCTTCACCTCCCCCTGCATTGTTTTCCATCTGCTAAATTGTGGCTGATTTTGCACTTTCACCTTTTACTCCATTTTCGCTCACCCATTTCCTTCAAAAGCTGCCTACTTTTCTTTAATTTCATAAAATTCAACTTCAAACCCATCTGGGTTTTCCTGATGACGGCGTTTTCTTATTCTTCCTTCATTCAGCCGCAAAAAGGTAAGTTGTGGTGATCTGATTTTGGAAACCCTTGTTTTTATTAGTAAGTGTTTATTTGCAGTTGGAATTATCTGACCTTTTGATCTCACAGGTGTCCAAGTTGGGGTTATGGGCAATGTGGGATTATCTGGGTTTCTGTTGATTGTTCTCTCCTTCTACTCAATTCAGCTTCTACCTCCCTTCAAAGAAGTGCTGGAATTATCTGTTCCCAGACCCTTGTATGGCTCAATTGGGTCCAAACAGGTTGTTGCTATTCGATCATGGCTTGGTTTATCGCCTCTTATGCCTGTGGTTGTTGCTCTTCAATCTTTTGCTGGTAAATTGGGCTCTCGTGTTCTGGTCGAACCTAATATTGATTTCTCGTAGGTGGGCTAATCGCCTAATCTCCTTTCCACGTTGATGTAACTGTGTGCTTTCTGACTGATTGATATTGCTTCAGACATTGTTAATTAATAGGGGAAAAGTGTTGCTTTATGGATGTGAATGTAATCATAGCAAGTAGAAGAAGTTAATGGCTGTTTTTCTTATACATTTTTTTCTACTCTCTAGTTTCACTGGCACCCCTTTCTTCCATTCCATAGTGACAAGAGCACAGCCGTTTTCTTAAGATATCGCTGCCCTAAAGTATGCTCATAAGCTTGATCAGGATTAGTTCCTTATTGCTTCACCTAGAAGAATCTCCCACTTCCCTTTTAGCTTAGAAGAAGGGGGGAAGCACTGGCTAAGAGAGGACCGTATATAAAAGGGTTAAATTGAAAAGGTATCAAGGATAACTCACTTAGAAAAATCAATCCAATGCTCAGATGATATTGAAAAAACGAGTACTTGAGGTAAATAAAAGTAATACAAATACTCTGGAAGGGAGGGTTGAACAGAGTATGGAAGATTTTCGCAAAGTCGTGTAGAGCAAGCAACTTTAAGGGTTGGATAGTGGGTTTCAACGCCTTGAACTCAGTCTCAAGATCTTGAACAAACTTTTCGTGCCTTGTTAGTTCTGCAATGTAATCAGGCGTTAAAAAGAACCATAACAGATAAACGTAAGTGCGGAAATTAAATAGATGAACACGAGAATTGTTAACGAGTTTCGCCTCTAAACCAGCCTACGTCCTCGCCTAGGGTTATCCAACCCGTAGGATTCAACAACTTTTATTCCTCTTTCCTTATGGATCCTAATAGCTCACCGAGAAGCCTCTCTCCTATACAATTGCAATCTAGTCAACTCAGATCCCTTAGAGTCCTAGACCAATCTGGAAGAGCCCCACCTCTCTCAGCTATCTAGTACAACCCAAGATACAGAGAAATAAAAGTCCCCTTCGTCACACCGAAGTGTGATACGTTTGAGTATATGATACTCTTAATATAACAGGGATTGAATATAAACTATGAAGCTCAAGACTTCCTAACTCTCAAAGATAATAAATCAAATACAGAATAGAGAGAGAAAGGAAGCAAATAAAATCAGCAATGACGTCTGTAGACTTGTGAGCTCTTTATGCGCAGAGACGGCTTGGCAGAAGGTGTGTTTTGATCGTTCTCTTCTTCTCTTCTTATACCCGAGAGCTCTTTATTATTTGCTGATTTTCATCCCCCAAAATCTTGATCAGTTGTAACAACCTTTTGAACGTTTAACTTCTGAGAGATGCTCCTGCCGAATCTTCCCGGCTCTTTGAATTTGAATTAACGTTGAAATCTTGCTGGGAGATATTGGTTCCAATTTAAATTCAAATTACCTGCAAAGATAATTCTAACTAACACAAAATCTTTTTCCAATATATCTTAAACCGAAAATACTAGAAAAGATATTGATAAAATTTAAACCAATTATTCCAACTAAACTTACGTAATCAATGTTGCATCCAAAAAATATTAATCAACTAAATAAGCATATATATAAGATATTTATAGATTCTCACGTAACTACTTTGAGTTCAATTTGATAATCCAATTTGTTAAACACTAAATAAATAAATCAAATAAATAACCACTTTCAAATATCTAAAAACAAATCTCACGTAAAGCACATATAATTCAATTTAAAAACAATGACCAAATCTTCCAAATCTATCATAAAGCGCGTAAAATATTTCTAACATTGGCCTAATTAAAATATATATACTCCGTAGCACATATAATTTTGTGAGCCAAATAAATATATTCCGAGAATAATAAATCAAATAAAATAACCACAAAATATAATTGATATTTGCATAAAATACTACCTTGTTTGTGTTCCATCATACCTATAAAAAATATATTACATATTATCATCAAGGTGAAGTCAACGGATATATTGACATAAAATGATTGTAAATGTCTTATGTTTTTTTTAGTTGCAGGATAGATCTCCCACAATGGGAAGTGGGACTGCTCTGATGGGAGGATGCTAATGGTGTGGAACCACGGGGATCTGCCTTTACATATGGGAGTCATCCCTGCTTTCTTGTATGGGAATGCTCTGCATAACTACAGGTTCATCAATTAATTTTTCCATTCTAAATATAGGTTTGTTACTGATGCAAGTCGGGCAATTTCAAGCTTTTACTTGAGTGATTCGGGCTATCATAATTCATGACAATGAGCTAGAGAAGCAAAGTTGGGAACATGATGGATTCATGGGAACCGTTATCTTGGGCAACACTATAGCTTGTTGAATTTCTGAGAAGCTAATTTTGCTGATTTTGTGAAGCTCGTCCATTGTCATGGCAAGTTTATATTCACAAATTGTCTCTCTGGTTTAAAATCGGCAGCTGGGTCAATGGGCTGCTCTATGAAGATCAACTTGGACCATTCGGTTCCAATCCAGCTTCCATTTGGCTTGGAGTGGAGTCTTCAGCTTGTTGCTGACAAGAATAAAACCGTTGTTCTTGCTGTTGCTGGATATAGCTACAAAGACATGCTTATGAGTTGGGTCTTGATTATGACACTTTTCTAGTTTTCTCGTTTGTGCTCTTGATTATGTTATGACACTTATCAGTTCTCCATCCTGCAGGTAAATCATGTATAACACTAGTCTTTTTGTTGTTTTTCTTTCATCTTCTTTAGCTTTTTTTCTGATCGGAAAAATTCATACTCCACTTGCAGGGTCTGCCTGTTTATAGAGATCCTTTGGCTCCTCGCAATATCAGCTTTAACGATTGTCACTTCGGAACCAAGTGCTTTCAGAAAGTGACAAAAACAAAGTCTAGACTCTAGATTGGTTTTGCAAAGTCTAGACTCTAGATTGGTTCAGACTGAGCTCAGATCCTTTGCAGTGCCAAGGAGCTGAGCTCAGTCTGCAGCTCGGCAACTTGCCACGAAAAGTGCTGCAAAAACTCGGCTGTTCCTGATTGTTACTTTCAGATCCTGATTTGTTCAACCAGCATCAAAAGGTTCTCTCTTTTCTCCCAAATTAGATCAGAGCTTGCCTGAACTGATTCTCTTTCTAGCTGATGATCGATGTTGGCGTTGGAATCAATGGCAACTGTGAGGAGAAACTCAAACTTACTAATTTAAAAGTGGTTTGCTGTAATTTAAGCAAACAAAGGCTTAGCTTGATGACTGATCGAAACAAGTCAATCTGATGAAAGAAGCCTAACTGCTGTTTGCAAACATCACCTTCAAAAGGCCTTGGAGCTGTGAGACAATGTTCTTGGAAATCCGTTTTTGATGGCTCAGCTCCAAATGACACTTTAACGTGGCACCGTTTGGATTTGAGGGTGCATCCTCACCCTGATACCTGAGATGAATCTGCAAATGAAACCACGGAAAGCAATTAGCTGATTTACATGAACATGGTGAGGACACGAGAGGTGTTAAATGGTCACTGTATGGAACACCACTGAGCATCATGGTCTCTTCGATCAGCCAACCGTTTTTTGTCAGGAAGGAGAGATTTTTGTTGGGTGCTCCTCACCTCTCCACTGCTGGATACACGCTTGCTGAATTAGTGACTAATTTGTTGTTGGTACAAGCTCATATCTCCTAACTCCCAGGGTGTGCAAGACTAGTCAACGCATCCGGTTCTCTCCATAACCCTTTGCTCTATCTCACCGCCATTGAATAGCTCCATCAAGGAGTTGGTCTGAAGCAGACAATGAGACAAGAGTCATAAGACAATAAAGTAAAAAACGCTTAGAGATCACAACAACTGTTGTAAGAATATATAGCAATCGTTAACAATGGTTGGCTAGCAAAGCATGCTACTCAGTACTTCCTGATTCTAAACAACAATTTAACAATCCAACCAACTTATAGTGCAACTAAACACCTTTTCACTTCTGCTCCTTCAAGACATTTCCGGCAAATATTCAAAAGTAGATGAGACATGAAAGAAGTACACAAACGTGCAGTTCATGGGCATGCAACCAAGAAGTGCAAGGATTCATCGAGCCTTATGAACTGTACAGTTCATTTTGCATGAATTTCATGCATTTAGCCAATGACAGGTATAGTCGAAGATGAGCAAGTATCTTGGCCGGAGAATACCAACTTGGTTCATTCATATTTGATACTTCAAATGATTTGTTGGTCAATACCATTTAGCCAATGACAGGTATAGTCGAAGATGAACTGTACAGTTCCTTTTCTGAATAAACTCCATATTTTACTGATCATAACTTACCAATTCTCTTACAGGATCTCACCGAAGAACTCTCAAGACATCAAACATACCTACAACCAAGTACCAGCCGCAGCAAGAGAGGAAAGCAGCCCAGCAAACAAAAGCATATCCTTCCCCTGAAAACTCGAGCACAGCAGCTGTCACCACAGCCTGCGTAAGCGTCAAGGTCCTAGACCCAACAAAAGTCCCCATAGCATTCGCAACATCATTGGCTTCTATATTCCAAGCCATTGCCTGACTCATAGGCCCCATGAAGAAAGGCAGGGTTAGAGCAGCAAAGGCTATACAGATTGCTATAGCAGAAGCTGTTCTAGAAGATATATGGAATGCCTAGCTTAGCCATTCCTTGCAATCCATCTGACTTGGATTCATCCTCAACAACATCAAGGGGCTGGTGATCATTGTGGGATGCGACGATCCATGGCTGTCTTGGCCATCTTCAGATTCAGCAAAGGAGGACAAGGCAGCCAAAGGGTTTGTGAACTTGGAGGCTGGTTCTGAGCCTCAGGAGTGGATTGAATGATCTAGGTGTTAAAGATTTCTTGCAAAAAATGATGGGTTCATTGTTATTTGTAATAAAAGGTGATTGTCTTGGGAGGCAATGGTGATATGTATGTGTTTTGTGTAGGAGTATTGGTTGTGTGTGCTTGTGTTTCTTGTTGATGAAAGCCATGGCGATGCAGGATTGGCAGTTTGGTTATTCAGGTGGGCTCACGGCCATGGAATCTAAAAGGTGGAAAAATTGGTTGACTTTGACCCGCAAAGTTTAACCCTGGTCACCCGTCGCTTAGTAGCCGGTTAGTATTTTTAGAACATTGTTTACAATGTGTTTAAAATAATATAAACTTTAAATTTAAATAAAATATCTTGTAAAGTGCTATATAACAATTATTATTGTACATGTAATGTTTATAATTAATTACATTAAACTTAATATAATTAATCATAATTTATAATATATTTTATTCAAAATTTACGTTTTTATAAACACATTGTAAAAAGGGTTAATATTCTAATATTTATGTTTATAAATATACTATATTTAAAATACATTACCAATACAACCACTATCTGTTGAAAAAAAAAAAGAGAAGGGATTCGGATCCAGTTCCAATAGAGTTTGTTAAAAACTCTATTTAGAGTTGAGAGGATCTCAACCGCGGATTTTAAAATCAGTGGTTAAAAATCCTCCAACCACCATCCTCAATTTTTTTTAATTTTTTCTTTTCTTTTATTAAATCGGAGTTTGTTGTAACAACTTTTTACTCTGTTTTCACAAAATACAGAAATGGAGATGATCTTCCTCCCTACATAGTTGTGCTAGGGTTTCTTTCGTACTAGACCTTCTATTATCCCCTCGCTCCTTACTACCAGACCACCATAATAGGACTATATTTCCTCTTTTGATATCGAGTAGCGTTGTAACGACCATGATAATTAACGGGTTTTCTTTAGTGTCGGAAATTAACTTCAAACTTATAAAATTGGATTTTAGAATAATGTGCGTTAGGGTTGGATCGGTACAGTTACCATTAAAAAAAATGGAATTACCATGTTTTTTTTTATACCATTTACCAACCGAAAGTCTTGTAACTAAAATCAGTTTCCAACTATACGGTACCACATTTACCAACTATCCACTAGGGTGGCCTAGTGGTAAGGAGCAAGGGGAGGAGTAAGGAGGTCCCGGGTTCGATCCCTGCCTTCGCCTCTTTCCTTGGGTGAAAACCCAAGGTTTACCTTGCTCTCTACCACTGGGTCGAGCCGGTCGGCGCAAGCCGGTTTATCTGGTACGTTGGCTCTTGTCGGTTGGGTCACTTGCACGGGGTTTGCCACCGAAGGTGGGTTCCTCGTCATCAAAAAAAAAATATATATATAAAGTTTTACAAAACTCGTTTCATTATTACTTAATTTTTAGCCTAAATCTCGCCCACCCCTATATTACGGGCTGGCTCCGCCACTGCATAGTTCAAATACACACCCAAAATTGATTCATCTACCTGTAGCCCAAACAATAAGATTCGACGGCAAGCCAACGGAAAAATAAAAATTCCGAATATAAAAAGAGAGAGCGAAATTAACTACACCGAACAACAGGAAGGATATCAAGGGCGAATATTTAATCGGAGAGGGAAAATTGAAGGCAATTCAACATAGAAGCAATGTGCCAGGGGATAAGATGTGATACTTGGGGTCAAGAGATTCATAAATTGAACATAAAAAGATAAAAGAAAGATTATTCATTTACTGATTTAAAAAAAAAAGATTATTTATACATTTCAATTTCAAACCTTGACTAATTCGACTGTTTAGATAAATATTAATTTGCAAATTTGACTAATATTTAATTTTAAATGATTACTTTTATAATTTTGAGTATTTGTAAATTTCCATTTAGTGCTTACTCATCCCCATAAAGAATTGGATCTTTCGCATAAATATTTAGTGCGTACTAATTATGGACTAATTACTCACCTTAAAATTTTTTTTATCCATTTTATATATATTCTTTCCTAAGACAGTCTCGATATATTTAACTTAGTAAATAATTACATTATCATATATTTTTATGTGAACATGCCCAAGTATTTGGGTTATTATGTCCAAGGGCAGAGTTAGAAAAAAAGTCGTGTTTAAAAGGTTAAAAGGAAAAAAAAAGTCGTATTTAACTTAGTAAATAATTACATTATCATATATAAAATAAGGCTATAGGGATTTGAATATATCGAGACTGCCTTAGGATTATTATGTCCAAGGGCGGAGCCGTACAATCTACTCTAACTACACTTATTGATCTAATATTTATAACTTTATTAATATTTAGAACTAAAGACCCTTAATTTTTTTATTTTTTTTACATTTTCCTCCGAGTTGAGAGCTCGAGCCACCTTGTACCCTCCCTCTCCCTTATTATTATTAGGGAAAACTAATTAAAATACCTCCACCTTTGGGGGTATGGTAAAAATATATCCTCAACTTTCAAATGTAATTAAAATATCCCGACCTTTTAAGGTAGTGTTAACATATTACCACGAGTTTTCTCATGGGTCAAAAATGCTGACAAGGCAGCCTACGTTGATTTTGTTTTTGACAAGGCAGTCTGCGTGGAAGCCTTTTTACAAATTAGTACTAAAATCGGGTTTTCTTAAACGGTTTCCTTAGGGAAAAAAATGCACCGACAACAAAATTAAACCCGAAAAAACAAAATTGATTCAACCAAGCAACTAATTCGGACAAAATTGCCTCAAATTAACTAAACACGACTATTCCTAACACCAAACCGACAACAAAAAACTAAACCAAAAACAATAGCAACAACATAGAGGGAAAAAAAACTTATTCAGCTAAGTCCGTGAAGGAATCAAAGAGGAAGAAGATGTGAGAGAGACAGCTCAAGATAGCAGATCACAAGGGAGAAAGACTGTTATTGAAGAGGAACTATGAGTTGCCCGGAAGATCGAAAGACAGCTCAAGAGGCGATCACGAAAGAAGATAGGAGGGAGGAAAATGCGTGGTGTAGGAAGCCAGTCCAACTCTTTAATTTTTTTTCCTAAGGAAACCGTTCAAAAAAACCCTTGTAAAAAATCAACGTAAGATATCTTATCATCATTTTTGACCAGTGAGAAAACTCGTGGTAATATATTACCACAACTATCAAAGGTCGGGATATTTTTATTACTTTTGAAAGTTGAGGATATATTTTTACCATACCCCCAAAGGTGAGGGTATTTTAATTAGTTTTCCCTTATTATTATTATTTTTTTGATCAGGTAAAAATTCGATGCACCGGACAAACCCGGTTGATCGAGAGGTCGATGAAATCGGCGACGGATAAACCGTCAATACAAGTGAAGAAAATTTAAATCAAAACGAAGAAAATTTAAATCAAAATTGTGACACACTTGCTTCGACTTTTCCTTCAAATTAAATCCATGATCCACAAGTTGCACAACAACACCAATTCTAAAGATTTATTTTCCGTTCTTAATTCTCCTTAGTTTATGTCATCATTTTCCAATTCGGTGATTAATTCTCCTTAGTTTGTATGGATATGATTGACAGAGGTGAGCATTTTTTTGTAGTGAAATTAGTTATTATTTTGTTTTTTATTTACAATTACAAATTATTTAATGGGTAATCATTAATTATGCAACTAATAACCCTGAAAAATATGCGGGCTTGGACATAGTAGTTGACCCAAACGGGTCGATAGGTCCGGCCCGGCAGGTCTAAAGGGCCGGGTTTGGGCAAAGGGTGAAGCCCAAGCGGACCGACGAGCCCGGCTCGGTTTTGTATTAATATTATATATAATTATAATTATATAAGTTATATAGATTATTATAAAAATATATACATAATTTCTATAATTTATAACTATATTACGGGTGTCATAAACTAATTAGGATTAGTTGCTTACCTCTCCTTCGCAAAGTTCAAGCTCTTCAAGGGCTGCAATTACAGCCAAAACCGACAGTTTATCCACGACTTGTTTCAAAGCATTTTCATAGTCTCCATTCCTCATAGTGAATTTTTCCAAGCTCTTGACTCTAACCTTCGGGTCTTTCAAACAAAAATGAACCAAATTACCAACAAAAATTTGAAGGATCGAATTTCATTTTTACAAATTCTTTGTCGTTCTCTTCATCCTTGTTTAGAGGATAATTGGCTTTGGTGGTAATCCACTGGTTTCTCTTGAAGTAAGCTAACACATGCTCGATTTTTACTCCACGACGACCTTTCATCTCGAACTTGTCAACTATTTATTGAACAGAAAGTCGCATTTCTTATGTGAAGATTTTGATGTGTGTGATGCATAAAATATGCATCGTAGTTGTTGAAGGAGATCGATCTTTACTATCGACTCAACTCGAATCGTAGCCTGCGAAACAAGAACAAACGAGGTCGGGGCGGGGCTTGTCTCCCCCGTAGGACCCTCCGACGCTCAAGTCAGCCCTCTCCAATATGAATCTATATCTTCTTATTTATACTAGTTGAGTCTTAAATAAAAGAAACTGTTACTGTATTTAAATAGGTCGAGACATTAATGTACGAAACCGTTACCATATTCAATAGGCGAAACGGTTTCCGCATTGATGTTGGCCAACGCCGTGTTGAATGTTCGAATTCATTGATTATGATACCGCTTGGTAAAAGACCGAAATGCCCTTGTGCTATATATGATGACGGGATTTTCCCTATCTCAATGTGGTTGATCTTCACAATTATTAGGCTGGAAGTTTTAAATTATCTTGATTAGAAGAAAATGTGGGTATTTTATTCATAAAGTATGACTCATTTGACCCTTTCAGATTTTCTTTTAAGCATGATTGCTTAGGGTTATTATTAGGCGGGAAGTTTTATGTTGTCCTAGTAGGATTCATGATCTTTTTATTATGTGAGGATTTTGAAACAAATTTTCATCAAATGAGTCATACTTTATGAACAGAATACCCACATTTTCTTCTAATCAAGATAATTTAAACCATAATCTCAGTGTCAAACCTTTTAACATTTCTTTCGGTTCTTTAATCTTTCAAATACATGCCCTTTTTGCTTTTTACATGCTTTTGGAGTACGTTGTTTTGGAGGCGATGGAGTATTTACAGTCAGGGCGCCGTCTACATTTGTCTAATCAACAAACTATTGATCTATACGACAAACCATGGGATAAAGATGGGCTCATAATCAAGGATGGATTGGATTTCAGGGATAAATATCCTTATGTCACGACCAAGAACAATTATCCCATTAATGGTGAAGAAGAATTGTATGTGAAGGGCATGTTTGACCCTGAAAAGGTATATATATATATATATATATATATATATATATATATATATAAAAGTCGCAAATTCCATTGAGATATTATTTTGATATGGTTTTATCACTTCACATCCTCACTTTTTGTATATTAATTGCACATGAGAAATTAACCTTATCCAAATGCAGTTTTTGGAGCCCAGGGTGTGGGTTGGCAAAATGAAACCAATCATACCCAATAAGGGTCAAACTATGGCGAATGCAATGAAGGTTGCATTGGACATTCGGCCTATTCTTAGCTTTGTTGATATATCTAATGATACAGAGACCTCAAAAGCCTCAGAACTCAGAAGCCTCGACGCATTTTACAGAATTTAGAGGTAGGGTATGAAATTCTTAATGTTGATTTAGTTTAATTTTTTAATTCTATCTGTCTAAATTTTAATTCTATTAGATAGATTTCAGCAACTGAGTCTTCCACTTCATTCTTTTCCTTTCGGGTTTTTGTTTTATTCATTTCAACTTGAGTCATCATCTCTGTAACCCTCAACACAAATTCCAAACAATCCGTATTTACTCAGTTCCAACTTTCATTCCATATTCTTAACTTACTCCGTATTCTTAACTTGAATCTGGTATAAACCAGTATGTATTCCAGGACCACGAGCCTGGGGAAGTTAATCATAATGTGGCACTTGTTGGATACAAGAGAACAGTGAGCGGGGAAGACTATTGGATCTTGCATAATTCAGTTGGTGCTAGTTCGGAGAGGGAGGATACATGAGGATTGCACATGGGGTTAATATGTGCGGGATCGAGACTTATGCCTACCTCCCACTTCCAATGATTGATTCTGAGGTGGTTCTCTCTAAGAGGCTGAGACTAAGAAAGGTTCACCATCCCGAAGGGGAGACTCCCAAGGAAGAAAAGAGAGAATTAGCTTTTTCTACAAATTACATGTCCATATGAATCCCACTTCTGCCTAAATCACTCCGACATGGTGCAACCATAAACTTTTGGAGAAAGGTACACAATATCCTCAAGTCTAACCCACAATCAAATGTGGTTCCAACCCCAAACCAATTGACATTGAGTGAGTTAACCCTAAATTAAACTAAGTCTATATATTTACCAATAAATCAAATGAAAATAAACTAATTATGATCTGTTTCTTAACTCCCCTTCGTAGAGTTCCATCTCTTTAGGGGCTGCAATTACAACCAAAATCGGTCGTTTATCCACGACTTTTTTCAAAGTATTTTCATATTCTCTATTCTTCGTAGTAATTTTTTTCCCAGCTCTAACTCAAACCTTCGGGTCTTTCAAACAAAAATGAACCAAATTACCAACAAAAATTTGAATGATCGAATTTTATTTTTACAAATTCTCTATCGTTCCCTTCCTCCTTGTTTGGAGGATAATTGACTTTGGTGGTAATCCACTAGTTTCTCTTGAAGTAAGCTAACATATGCTCGATCTTCACTCCACGAGTCCACAACGACCTTTCATCTCGAACTTGTCAACTATTTATTGAACAGAAAGTCGCATTTGTTTACGACTTCGAGAGAACACCATCCCCTCCATCGACACTATAGAAGCCACGAAGAAACAGAAATCATCTGCAAATAAATATAAGTTAGTAAATTAACAATAACTTCAATTTATCTATCTATAAAAGAGAGAATGAGGTTTTCTACAAATTACATGTCCATACAAATCGATCCCTGTTCTGCTTAAATCACTTCGATATGGTGCAACCAAGGACTTTTGGGGAGAGGTACACAATATCCTCAAGCCTAACCCACAATCAAATGGAGTTTCAACTCAAAACCAATTGACATCGGGTGGAGTAGCTTGGAGCAATATTCTTCTCCTCACATATAAATCGCTCTCCTTCTGCCGAAATCACTCCAACATGGTGCAACCATGGTCTTTTGGGGAGAGGTACACAATATCTTCAAACATAACCTACAATCAAATGGGCTTCCAACACAAAAACCAATTGACATTGAGTGGAGTAACCCGCCTATTTATATCATAACCTACAATCAAATGGGCTGCCCTGATTTTGTTTGCTAGGCTGCTTGTCTAACTTCTATATATTGATTTTTTAATCACATGTCTATAAATTTACCGCTTCCGAAAAGATTGCTTATTATAAACATAATTTAAATAGAAATAATGGAGTCTATGTGACCAATCTACGTATCAAAACTTTAGCATTTAACTCTATTGGCGAATATCAATATGATAATCTTTAGCATTGTTTATAACTCCCTTTGTTGTAATTGCAAGTGTTTGAAATGGATCGCAAGAAAAATCCTTCTCCATCATCGAAGTGGGGAGGAATAGACTGGGGTGAAGTGGTGAAGCTCGACCACATTAGAGACCAACGACCGAACAGAAGTATATAATTTCTAGTTTTCTCATTTTCTTTTTACATTCGTCTGTAGCCCTCCTAGAAGCTATGAAGCCTATACAGACGAAGGGAAAGCACCGCTTATAATTGTCTGATCAACAGACCATAGACAGTTTCGACTGCCACATTGGTCCAGACGGGATACACCCCAGAGGTGATGGCTTCTGGTTTTGGGATAGGTTTCCCTTTGTGACAACAAAGGAGAATTACCCTCCCAATGGCGGGAAGGAAATATATGTGAAGAAGAAATTTAATCCTAAAAAGGTAAAATCTCTCTTCTCTCTTCCTTTTGCTTGTTAACTTGGACCCTTGGTTGGAGTGAAGGTTACAAGAAAGAATCTTTCACCAGGATCTGCCAAAATAAGTACAATATCTATATCAGTGTTATGAGTTGTAACTGCTACTGCTAAGCATGCTCCAAGTGATTCTCCAACAAGATATATTGGTCTACCCTTCAACCTCCGACTCTCAGATCTTACAGTTTTCTCCACCAGTAGAACCAAATATGAAATGCAGAGATAAATTAAAGCCCATTTATGTTCTATATAGATATAAAAGGACATAAAATGTTATTGGCAGTCTGGAAAAAAGTTATAAATCTCTCATATTCTCGTTTTAACATTAATATAATATGTTGAATATTCTCTCTTCTTCTCGATCCATTTTAATCGCAGGTTTTGGAGCAAATGGTTGGAGTCAGAAAATGGAAAGCAATACATGCTTCCAAGGGAAAAACGATGGAAGAAGCGATGAAGGACGCACATGACATCCCGCCTTATCATGGGGTTCATAGCTACCTTCGCCGATGATAACTTCAATACCTTTAGAGGCGGGGTATGTTTTGATTTCAATGTTTTTCATTTTGTTACTTCTACTATCTTAATTAATTTTGTTTTGGTTCCCACTCCCGGTGTATCTTAATTAGTTTTGACATTCATTAACACTAGCTCGGAACTTGTGAGTATGTCAAAACCAATTGACAATAGGTGAAGAGGAGTTCACCGACTTATATACTAGGGCTTATAATTGTTCAAGCTTTCGATGTGGGATAATGTTGTCTCATCCTCTTTTTAGTGAACCCAAACTAAAATTAAAAGACGGACCATTATCCATTGAGACTCGTGACTGGAGGGTCATGTGCATGCACTCTAAGCCCAACACAGAGGGATGGTGAGGCTCTATCTCAAACCCAATGAATTGGCTATAGACGGGGTAGCACTTGCAATTATTCAAACTTTCAAGATGGGACAATATTGTCTCTTCACATCTCAACAAAATTGAATTGATGTTTGGCTGAATAGAAGCAAAGAATCTTGAAGGGGACAGATAATACTTACCTAATTAGTTTTTTGATAAGGTAAAGATTTGGGTAGAATCGGGCTTAACATCATATGATATAGAGACCGTTAACTTTAGAATGCCTAAAAATTGTTCAATCTATTACTTGACGTGTATGTAAACACACTCATTGCTATTACTTCTTTATGACCGCCAAGTAACCTATTTTAGGTGTTGGTTGAATCATATGTAGAGCTCGATATGATCATTTTACACTTTTTGTTTGAGCTGCTGAAGGTGGTGAAGAAGTGTGTGCTTAGTAGTGGATCTTCATTGTCAATTTCGAGAGGAAAAAAATTAAAATAATGGATTTAAACTTGAGACCTATTACAAAATTACTACTCATTTAACTTTACTAACTAAGTTATTTGAAAAACATCAAAGAACATATTCTGGTGCCAATCTACCTTATGATCGAGTCAATTCCATGATTATAAATTCCTCCAAGAGTAGCTGTTGAAGATGAATTAGTGTCAACCTTTCAAAAGCGAATGTACGAAGATCTTATGATGTAAAATCAAATGAGAATTGAGAGTTATCAACTCATAGGGTAGATTGACAAGTCAACATGTTTTTGGATAACCTTCCGGTTACGAGCTTCGGGTCGATTGGGTTTCCGATTGGATTGATTCACTAGCATTGCAGTGTGAAGCGAAGCCCTGATGATATGTCTAAGCTTCACATGTACGAAAACGTCGAACTAATCAATTGTCCTCGGGGCTCGGGAGGCATGAGAAGGCACAACTCGTAGTATTTTAAAAAAAATATATAGAAAAAAAAAGGTAAAAAAAAATGTGAAAAAAAATGTGAAAAAAAACACAAAAGTAGTCTTGGTTGGTAAATGAGGGAAAGAAGTATAAGGGATTTACGAGGTCATGGATTCAAATCTCATTTCTTACCTTTTTACACTACTTTTTATTCTTACATAATTTTTCCCTATTATAAATATCTTATTTAAATCAAATTTTATATTTTTCTTTTAATATTTTCATAAGATTATTTATTATGTTACACATATTTTAAAATTTTCTTTTAATTTTTTACTATCAATGTCATACTTAAACCACAATTTATGAGAACATATACTGAAGTTGAATTTAACAAGACTAACATTAGGAACAATCAAGAGCAAAATCCTCCACTGATCCACAAGCAAACACCAGGCATTCAGCTGGGATTCGAACTCGATATGAAGCGAATGTACATACAAGAAAGGGTAAAACCTAAGTTGGAACTACAACTAATTACTAAATAACAACCCCAACTATTGGAACAATCAAAGAGCAAAATCCTTCACTGATCCACAAGCAAACACCAGGCATTCAGCCGGGATTCGAATTCGATATGAACTGATTAATCGAGTTCAATTGGCAGACCTGCAAAGAGGGCAAGTGGAATGGTGGCTATCAAACCACTTGTCCAAGCATCTCCTGTGGAAGAAGTGCTTGCAGGACAGCTCACTCACTTCCTCCTCCTCTTCAAATCTATTCAGGCAGACGCTGCATTCCAACCCCTTCAAGGCGACAGCGATTTCGGAAGCTTGGCCCTCACACAGAGACTTGAATTGGGTGATTGAAATCCTCCTCCTCCTCCTCCCTGAGCCACTGCCCTCCAGTGGGTCTTCCTCCGTGTTTATGTTCGAAGAAACCGCGACGGAAGCGCCCATGATTTCAAGGACTGATTTCAGGAGGCTCTTCAGGATTGCAACTGAGAGAACTGTGTTCATCACTATGATTGGGAGCACCCCTTCTACTGCAATAGGGAAATTTGACAGACCCATCTCTTCTTGTTCTGTTTTCTGGTGTTTTTGTGCTTTCTTCATCGTGAATAAATAGCCAGGAGGTGTAAACCGTGGTTAAGGGTTTAACCATGGTTAAGAGGACACTGAAACGTGTAATGCTCTTGTAGGGCAGTGACTACCATTGGAGTAACGTGGGCTGTGATTAGGCCACGCGTCAGTTGGGCCAATCAGATCTCGCCATCTGGTTGCTGACGGTTATCTTCCCTCCCAAAATTATTTAAGAGGGTGTGGGGGTTTGCAAGGAAGAAGCTTCTTGATTTTGGCGGAAAAAACAGTTATGTTTCATTCATAAATTAACAGACCCCAATAAAACGACACCGTTTCAGTTTCTTTTAAGGGTATAAAAATAGCACCAAAGGTCCAAAACGCAGCGTTTTAGTGAGAAAAGATGGGTCAATTTTCAAACTAAGATTGACAATTACAAGAGTCCTTAAATCCTCCCAAAAAGGGAACAATCAAAGGAAAACGACGAGTGCAGACGAAGGTGAGATGGAGGAAAACTGAGAGATTTCATTCAAAGAATCAAGAAATTTGTGGTTGAGACTTGAGAGAGCTCTGAAAGTGACCCTTTGATCTTTTTAGTGGTTGTATTGTAGTCGTGTCGGATCCACATAGGCGTAGTGTATGAGATTATGAGTACTGAATTTGATATGTTAGCTATGCAATGTCGATAAGTGTAGAACCTGGATTGGATCATCCGTCGTGTCCCTCCTAATGTGCTTTCGAAGAAGTTACATTGCTGCTCATGCTCTTGAAGTATTCCCTTTTGGCATTCGCTAACCGCTGGTTGAACATCTTCCATTCGTTACCGCACCTTTCCCTCACCTGCCAAAGCCATCCATGGAGGCGCAGGAACGAGCAAAATTTTAGTATAAAGCATCTGCATTTTGATTTCTTTTTCGAAACAGAAGCTGCTTACCCCTTTCCATGCCGGTTGACCATCTCTTTTTTCGCCCTGAAAACAAGGAAAGTTGCTTACTTGCAAGGAAATCTCTTTAACTAGAAAAGATGTTAAGAACCAGTGACTTATGCTTTACCTGGTCCCCTAGCGAAGGGACGTGTTGATGAACGATCCACTGAGCATCCACGACTCCTACTTTCTCATGTGCAGGCTGTTATATGAACCAATGATCTTGATCAGAATCTATTATAAGTATGCAGGAGTATACGTATGATACCGAGACTTTACAGACCTGGGCGCACTTTCCGAGCTCTAAGTCAAGGCCCCATCCATGAACCAAGTCATTCTGCATTCAGCAAACCAACAATCATCTGTTAAAAGGGATTGGATTTGGGAAAGCTGCAACTAGTGCCAAGAATCGCCATACCTGAACCATATGCCATACACAGTGCCAAGCATTTCTAGAGAACACGGGAGCCATGATCTCTACAAATCTGCAATTGGGAAACTAGCTTGAGTTGTTTTCTGTAGAAGGTATATCTCGGATATGAAATTGAAGTGCTTTGGAACATTACCCTGCACATGGTGGTTTGGTTGGGTCGGGGCATCGGCCAGGCCTCTCCTCGACGATTTGTCTGATAGAGTTTATAAGGCAAGGAAGATCAATTTTCGATGAATCAGAAAACTGTAAAGAATAGAGTTTAGTGCTTGTTCTGTTAGCTTACTTGTGAACTTCTTGGGAACCATTTCTTATTGTCAATTGCCATGATACTTCAATGTTAGGCTTTTGCTCCAAGCCAGGCTGTGAAATCTCCAGTCCATGCTTTTTAACGAGTTTAATGTATCTGGATTCGGAAATCAGGAAAATAAACATGTTTAGATAGAATCCAAGAAGCATATCTGCCATATATGCACAAGTTAAAAGCTGCTTACTCTTCAGCATTGAAATTTTCGACTCCCAAGTCCTCATCCCATAGGAAAATGTAATCGTATGCTGCCACAATGTCGGGATGCAGGAACCGTTTGGCATACCACCTTGAACAAAACAAGAGTCTCAGTAAGATAAACATTTTGATGTAAAAGATACAGAAAAGCAGAAAATTGTATTCACCATTTTGTCTGTTTTGGAGCACTGACATGGATAGCCCTCTTTGACCACTCGAATTCATCCCATTCATTCACACGCCCGTCGTAGTGGAAGAGGACAATGGTGAAGTTATCCGAAAACTATAGTATGATGAAAGCACATAAACCAATATTACAACTTTGACCGCACGGATTCAAAGTAGTTAGAAAAGGCAAGGATCACGGATATAGACCTTTTTCAATGCCAAGTCGATATTGTTCTTCTGATGATAACCAACTGTAAAAGCTACAAGATAGTTGGGTTTGCTTGTTAGGTCCTGCAAGAAGCCGAGTAGAAATGGAGATTAAAACAATAGGTTGAAATGTAATGATCTACAAATGTTGTAGAGGCGCAAAGCAAATTTTACAAACCTCACTGGGATTACCCCATAACCTGCGAAGATAAAAGTCTGACTCTTGTACAACAATGCCTGGTGGCAGAGTTTCAGCACCTCTTGGATTCGAAGGGACCCAAATCTTTACTCAGATTGCAAATAAGATTGGTGAGATCAGAGAACATGCATTCTAAAATACAGATTGTGCAAAAAATATGGTACTGTGGCCTCTCTGCTAGACAGTTTATCACACCAGATTCAACATACAAGGTGTGGATCGTTTCATTTGAAAAGAACTTCCAAATCGTTACATGACAATGCATAACACATTGCTCCAACTTTTAGAAGATGTACAACTGCCACAAATACCTTTTGTGTATCTTTGGGCTTTAGTTCTGCTGCTGAGCCTCCTTTATCAGTCACATTTTGATCAGGAACAAAGTCCGCTAAATGTTTTAGCTGCAATTTTCACAGAATTTCACACATAATGATGCCAAAAAATAATAGCAGTACCAATGTACATGAGAGTAGTCCTCTATTTGGAAGGAGATATACCGTGACTGGTCGCCGTATTGGAAGGTTCACCCCCACTGAAAAACCAAAAACTATTCCGAGGATCGCTATAGTGAAAAGCTTCATCAGATCATTATGCCTTCTGCCGGAGTTGCTGCATATCGTACCACAGATAGAAGATGAAGTTATAAAAACAGCATTCTAAATAGTTTATACCCTCTCGAAACAAAGCATGGGATTCAAGGAATTCCAACCTGCAGTGACCAGGACTTCCCATGGTGTCTAAAATCTGATGATCTATGTCTCTCGAGAAAACAATGAGCACTAGTAGAAAACAACACCTGCAGTAAAAAACATACACATGCTGCTAAACAATTGCATTTTCTTAATGAAACATTACACTGGCCTCAAAGCAGGCCGGCGAGACAAACAAGATCAGAACTGAAAAATGATCAAATCCTAAGAATTAAATTGATGAATACTCCAATCCATTCTCTCTATATCCTCTAAAAGGTTTGAGTTACTGCAATTTTCCAAAATAGGTCCACTGTCCACTATGGCATGATCCTTATGAATAAGAATGGTTCATACTTCATAATATCAAACCAAAAAAACAAAAGTATGATTTATTTTACCAAGTACATGTACGCATAGAATGAAACCCGGTGAAGTTGACAAATAACTCCGCTGATAGAATTCGAAAAATCTGAACCATTCAATCCAAACCGTGTATCCGAACCCTGTATCCCCAAGTTCATGATCCATAAGTGGATGCATTTATACTAATGCAGATATGACCATTCTTATACAGTATCCATAGCATATACATGTGCTCGAAGGTGTTTACAGTTACACTACATAAGTTGAAACCAAAAACAATGTCAAATTGCACAAAGTATTATACTATATACAGCCTTCCTTCAATCAAAGGCTTTCTACCAAGGCAACCCCAAAACCAAAATTTTCTTTTAAATTTAAAAAAATCAAGAAAAAAAATAATTCGTCTAAACCATTCTTTGAGAAAAACTACATTGACCTAGCAAATTAATCATGTCATGCAAGCAAGTAGAAAAATTAAGTAGATTTGACTTTCAGAAGTTCAGAGATCAAAATTGGAGACAACTTAACACCGATTTCGTAATTCAACGGAGGACCATTAGGGCACTGTATAACTCTTTGACCAAACAAACCAAAATTCGATTTTTATGTTGAAAAATTACAAATCCTATCATCTCGTTTGTTCATAACTCCCAGCTAGCCACGTACATTTGCAGAATTAATCACGAATAACAAATTAAGCTCCGTAACTCGCCTATCAGAGGGGGGGAAATAAAAACGCATTTAAGCATAATCAAGCCAAAGAGGGGGGAAAAATGCTTTCCAATGGCGCAATCTAAACGGAAAGGAAATGAAAGACACAATTACACAAAGCAAACGACAGCAAGCAATGAAATTAGCTTAAGCACTGATAATCGGTACACATGCAACAACCTATTGATGCTCTGATTCGCAAACGGGATAAGTGAAATGCACCTTTGGAGGAAGCAGCGAAGTTCGAGAAACTGAAAATCGGCGAAGAATCTAGCACGAGAAGCTGGGAATCGTCAGCCAAAAGAAGGCCATTGACGATTGAGGCGCGGAACGAGGCTAGGACTAATCGATTTTGCTCGGATCGATTGAGAACGAGATAGTGGAAAGGAAGAGACTCGGTTTGGTTTGCCGAGATCCCCTGAGAGATGATCGGAGATGAAGGAGTGGAGCTGCCGTTGATATTGACGAGTAACTGGTGTTTCTTTGGCAATGGGGAAGGACTAAGGAGCCTGTTTTAACTTTTAAAAAGGGCGATAAATGAAGACGACTGACTGAGTTGCCAATTTCTTTAATATTTTTCCCAAGAATAAAACCCGAACCGAGTTTTATCCAAAAATAAAAATATTTTTTCAAGAATAAATATGAGTGAAAATCACAAAATAATAATATTTTTTTATCAAATATAATTTTTGAAATATAATTTTTTAAAATATTTTTCAGATATATATGAAACATGAGGTTGGGTCATTTGTTAACAACTCTTACGGTGTTAAATGTTAACAAATCAATATTCGGCAAAATTTATCAAATATTCATCTCATTCACTCAATTATTCATCAAAGCTTTTGTTAAAATTAATCAACTATTCATCAGAGTCACTCAAATATTCATCAGTCACTCAATTATTTACAATTTCCCAAATATTCATCAATATTCGGCAACATTTAAGAAATATTCATCATAGTAACACAATTACGAGATTGGGGGTGGATACACGCACAAGGGTTTGAGTTTTTTGGGTGATAATTTTTTTTAATTGGCAATAAATATTAATTGAAATGAATCTCTTAAATGTTGTCGAAAAGTGTTGATGAATAATTGAGTGATTGTGATGAATATTTGATCAATTTTGCCGAATATTGATTTGTTAACATTTAACACCGTAAGAGTTGTTAACATTTGATCCGTATTCTATGAAACATTGATTACATATAATATTATTATAATTTTTTTTAAAAATATTAATAATTTTTATCTAAAATAAATTTGTACAACACCGTACATGGAACTCAAGAAGGGATCGAATTGGGGTGCTACTAAACTGATTTTGGAGTCCAACTCTTCGGTCCTTTGCGACCTCCTAACGTCCTCTCCAAAATCAGTACACCCAGATCTTTTCACAATCAACGAATGTCGCAAGATCGATTGATGTCGAGGAATGGGACGTGAAGATTAACCAAGTTAGCCGCAAGTCCAATGAATGCGATGATGCTTTGGCTCAATGGGCGCTATCTCTTGATAGCAACTATTAGGAACATTTGGCGCTATCTCTTGATAGCAACTATTAGGAACATTTGGCTCCTCCTGCATGTATCTTGCCTTTTCTAGGTTCTTTTTTCGAATGTAACAGATGTTTAAGTCCTTTTCAATAAATTACGGGCATTAGCCCGCTTTAGGATCAAAAAAGAATAAATAGATTATGGATAAATTATACATAACTATCTGTAAATTAATGTACTTTCACATAATCACCCATAAAAACTTAAATTACAGTAAACCACCGATAAATTAGTTATATTTTCATAAGACCACCCACACATTAAACCTCTATTTGTTTTGTTTAAAACAACTAAAATTAAAGTGCAGTAGAAGGGAGTGGGAAGGAGGTCTCGAGTTTGATCCCTGCATCCGCCCCTTTCCTTGGGGATTTATCCAAGGTTTACCTTGCTCTTTACTAGTGGGTCGAGCCGGTTGGCGCAAGCCGGTTTATCTGGTACATGGCTCTTGTTGGCTGGGTAACGTGTTCGGGGTTTACCACCAAAGGTGGGTTCCTCGTCAACAAAAAAAAAAATGCAGCAGAAGTTGGATCTTTGGATATAACCCTAAAACCACTTAATTTAGAACTCTTTAAATTTAATAGGATTACTCTATAGAAAAACCTATAACCCTAAAAAAATTTAAAAAATATTTAAACTAATTTAAATCTAAACCAGTTATTTAAAATTAAATGGTTAAGATTTAACCAATTTTATATAGAGTTATTTTACCAACTTAATAAGATCTCGAGTGGTAGCACTGTAGCAGCCTAGTAGGTACGTTGGAAATGAAAACTATTATGTAAATTAGGCATCGTTTGGTTAATCGATTAAAAACCCAAGAAGTTTAAAAACGTAGGAAGTAAGATATATTCACGTGTTTGGTTGATAGAAAGACACGAAAATTTAATTTCTCAGAAATTTCAATTCCTCCAAATTGTAGGAAGTTCACTCACCTAGGGAGACTAGGTAAGTTCAACTTCCATCATTTTTTAATGTAATTTTCTTTATTTTCCTATTTATATTTCTAAAACCCAAAATTAAACTAAACAACTTTTTTCAATTCATGGGAAGTACTTTTCACAGGAATTTAATTCATGCAAAGTAACTTCTCGGAAATGGTACTTCCCGCATTCAACCAAACAAGCCCTTAGAATGGATAAACTTGGTAATAATAATAAAGAAATAGCTAAATTAGTTTGATCGGGAAAAAAAGTTTAATGAAAATTTCTAGAGGAAATTTGATGAAATAAACCTTTTACCATTTTTGTTTAGGTAGTTAGCCCCATTAATTTTTTTATTAGGCACAACCAACCCATCTAATTTTTTTTTAGCCGAAGGACTGCTTCCACCCATCTTCTTCCTCCCATCTTATTTCCTTCCTCCCATCTTCTTCCTCGGAGCTCACCGGATCTGGAGCCAACCAAGTCGGAGCCGCCATCGGAGCTCACCGGATCTGGATTTTTCGACTCCCCTCCCATGCAGCTGGGTTTGTAGCGAGGCTCGGTGGCGACGGATCCGGGCTTTCGGTGGCCGGATCTGTGGTGTGGGTGGCCGGAGGGACTCGGATCTGGGGTGGCGGCGGTCGGCGAGGGCTGCCGTTGGGACTCGGATCTGCCGTTGGTGTGGGTGGCCGCCATCTCTGCAAATTTCCAACGGGGAAGAAGGTTTTGGGTTGTAATTCCTAATAAATCATGAAACCGGCCCGAAATTTTTAAAAATTACAGATTGGCCCTATATTTTATATAAATACATAAAGCGGCCTAAAACTTTCAGGGATGCATATTTTGCCCCTGTGAAGTATTCACATATCCTGAAGGTAATATGTAACCCCCGAAGTGGTTGGCCCTATATTTTATTGATTCCGCATTATATTACTTACATTGATGCATTTTTTTTAGTTGATGACATGTTATAATAGGTGTTTTTACGTATACAACCAATATTAATGTCGTAGTTTCAAAGACTTTGTATTTTTATATGTGCAATAAGGTGACAATATTTTGATTCCACATTTTAAGCTCTTATGTCATCAATTATATGAAATTGTCACCATAAATAATTGTGATTAATGAAGCGTAATAACAAATGTCAACCATGAATAAAAATTTAATGAATATGTCACCACAAGTGATTGCATCAATAAAGTGTAATCACAAACGTGTCATCAGTGAATGAAAGTATAATCGATGAAAATAAATCGATATACAATTGATTAAATTAAAAACATGTGGCATCAATCGATTTCATTAAAAAAAATGGCATCAAATAATTACATTATAAAAATGACATCAAAATACCATTTTGAAAAATTTGTATCACATTAAAGAAAAAAAATGTCATCAAAATACTACTTTGAAAAAATATCATCAAAAATATGGCATCACGGTAAAAAAAAATATCATCAAAAAATTGACATAAAAAAAAGTGGCATCTGTCGTTAACAGTAAAAAAAAATGGCTTCAATGATCAACGTGACATTACTGTAAACAAAAAATGTCATCAATGTTTAAAAAAAGTGACATTAAAAAAGTGTCATCCAATCATTTCATTAGAAAAGTTGCATCAAAGTGAAAATAAAATATAGTAAAATTTTGGCATCAAAACGGTAAAATATGGCATCACTAAAATATAAAAAAAAAAATTGGCATCAAAATGGGTTGGTCAACGTTGACCGGTCAACGGTCAACGTTGACTGGTCAATGGTCAACCGTTGACCGGTCAATGGTCAAATGGTTGACCATTGACCAACCCATCCTATTGGGAAGGGGTTTAGGGCAAAACTAATTAAATTGATTTAGGGGCTAAGTGCCTAATTGAATATTCAAAAAATGCCATCTACCAAAATCACCCAAATTTCTAAGCTATATATACTCTTAAAATATATATTAGAAAAAATATTGTTTAAATATTCATGTGGATCGTCCAAGATTATTGTCATAATATATATAATTGTCTAAATTAGAAAAACTGTTTTCTTAAACATTTATTCCAATGACATACAAATAGTCGAAGATTCATCAGTCAGTAGATTTATTCCTAAGTGGTACACCACTTACCAATTAAGTTGATGTTGTTTTTCATTGCTCTTTCTTCTTCTCTTTTTTTTGTAAGAAGAAAATTAACAAGCATGGTATTTTCTTGGTAGGAAATCTTCAAAATAAGGTTATTTTTATAACAACAAGTGATAAACCCTATTTCAAAAAAAAAAAGTGATAAACCCTATTTTAGCGCGTGTTTGGCAAAAATGGGTTTTTTTAGGGGTTAGAGTTTTTTTAGGAGGTGGATATTATTTATGGGGTTTATGGAGGTGTGGAATGTGGAGTTTATTTTAAAAAAATAACCTTGTAAAAAGATGAAAGGTGTTTGGTGGTTGTAAGGTTTATAAAAGGTTATTTTAGTGAAAAAGTCCAAAATGCCCTTTATAAATGCTAGAGGGAGAAAGGGCCAAAGAAAGTGGAGGGCAAAAGTGACATTCCAAACCTCCCCAAAAAAATAAACTCTACCTTAACCTCCCAAAGCTAGGGGGAGGCAGCTTTCATTTTCAACAAAAATAAACTAAACCTTAAACTCCCAAACCTCCACACAAAGACGCAATCAAACACCATGCTCTAGAGCTTCTATTTTTTTTAACCTCCGAAACCTCTTAAAACCTACTATCAAATACACCCTAAGGGTGTGTTTGATAGTCCTTGTAGAATAAATAAATAAATAAATAAACCTTACTTGCACTGGTATGTTATTTGGCTTGACATTACCAACTTTACTATAAAAAGAGCTGATAGATTACATAGGTCTTATATTATATAGTGGGCCCAAAGGCACAATACCTTTGTAATCTATATATATCATTGTTTATTGAATGAAACCCTCCCGGAGGAATTTACATCAATTCCGCTATTCTACATGGTATCACAGTCTTTTCCTCCTCACGGAACCCTAAATCAAATCTAATTCTTTCTCTCCAAATTTTCCGCCGCCTCCAGCCATCTTCCTCCTCCTCCTCTACACTGTTCACCATCGTCGGTGCCACACCGCTGCTCTTTTCCGCAGCCACCGCCGGCCACCACATCTCCCTCGTCCGTCCCAGATTCGGACTCCATGACCGCCGCCGGCACCCCTCTCTTCTTCGTGCTCACTATCGCGATCCCTCTCTCTCCTGCTTCTCTCACTCTCCTGTCCTCCATCGCTCGTCGATCCTCTGACCACCTCAGCCCGATCGGAGCCTCGCTGCCACCAAGCGGCTCGGTCTCCTGAATTTGAGCCTCGACCACCAAGATGCTCCAGATCCAAACACTTCGGGCACCTAGCCCCCGGAACCCTAATTCGAGCCCCAACCTCCAACGCCGACCTTTTCTCTAGAAGAAGAAAAAAAATGTACTCCCATGACCTTAGCTGCGGCCGCAGCACAGGCAGCAGCCTCGCCACCAGCAGGGGCCGCCGCTCTATGCAGCGGCCGCGGCACATCAACAGGTCGCGGGCTTGCCGCGGCCGCAGCACCCCCCCCCCCCCCCCTCCAGCCGCATCCCTTGTCGTCCCCACCGAATCCCAATCCCCCCTGCCTCAAGCCCGACCTCCCTTTCCCCCATCCCCACCTCCCACAAAACAGCCCTCCTCGACCCGAATTGGCAGACGGCTATGCTCGAAGAATACAAGGCCCTTACAAGGAATGATACTTGGGTTCTGGTTCCTCGCCCTCCTGAGGCGATCGTCATTCGCTGCATGTGACTCTTTCGCCACAAGTTCCGCTTCGATGGGTCATTGGAGCGCTACAAAGCTCGTCTTGTGGTCAACGGTCGATCTCAGCAGACAGGTATTGATTGTGATGAGACATTCGGCCCAGTGGTCAAGCCTGCCACTATCCGCGTGGTGCCGAGCTTAGCTTTGTCGCGACATTGGGCTATTCATCAGCTGGATGTCAAGAACGCCTTTCTGCATGGCCACCTGAATGAGACAATCTACATGTTTCAGCCGCCGGGGTTTGCTGATCCTGATCGCCCCAAGCACGTGTGTCTCCTGAAGCGCTCTCTGTATGGTCTGAAGTAGGCCCCGCGGGCCTGGTTCCAGCGCTTTGCTTCTCATCTGATTCGCTTGGGTTTTGTTGGCAGTCGCTCAGATACGTCTCTGTTTATCTACCGCAGAGGCACAGACATGGTCTTTCTGTTACTATATGTCGACGACATCATCCTCACCGCCTCTTCTGACGCTCTTCGGATGTCTATTATTGCCCAGTTGAGCGCCGAGTTCGCCATGTCAGATCTGGGTCCGTTGTCTTACTTCTTGGGAGTCGCCGTGAAGCGTCATGCGTCTGGGTTGTTTCTCTCTCAGAGTAAGTATGCTGTCGAAATTGTTGCTCGGGCCAAGATGAGCAACTGCAAGCCGGTTGCCACTCCAGTTACCTCCAACAAGCTCAGTACTCACTCTGGTCCTCTGTTTGATGATTTGACGCTCTATCGGAGTCTTGCCGGTGCGCTGCAGTATCTTACGTTCACTCGGCCAGACATCAATTACGTCGTTCAGCAGATTTGCCTATTTATACATGCGTCTAGGGAGCCGCACTTCTAGGTCTTGAAGCGGATTATCCGGTACATCAACGGTACCCTCGAGCTGGGCACCACAATCACCCCTTCCTCTCGGCTTGACCTCGTCGCTTACACTGATGCGGATTGGGGTGGTTGTCCTAACACACGTCGCTCCACGTCTGGCTACTGTGTCTTCCTCAACGACACCCTTGTGTCGTGGTCCGCAAAGCGACAGTCTGTGGTGTCTAGCTCTAGCGCCGAGGTAGAACACAGAGGTGTCGCCAACTTTGTCTCCGAGTGCTCTTGGTTGCGCAATCTCCTTCTTGAGCTCCGCTGGCCTCTTCAGAAGGTCACCCTGGTCTACACCGACAACGTCTCCGCCATCTATCTGGCCAGTAACCCAGTCCAGCATCAGCGAACGAAGCACATTGAGCTCGATCTACACTTCGTTCGGGACAAGGTTGCTCTTGGACATGTTCGTGTTCTTCATGTCCCGTCCTCTTATCAGTACGCTGATATCTTCACCAAGGGTTTACCTCGGCAGTTGTTCCTAGATTTTCGGTCCAGTATCAGAGTACGGGACCCTCCACTTTCGACTGCGGGGGTCTGATAGATTACATAGATATAATTTTCTATAGTGGGCCCAAAGATCCAATGCCTTTTGTAACCTATATATATCATTGTCTATTGAATGAAACCCTCAAGGAGGACTTTACATCAATTCCGCTATTCTACACTTAGTTGCACCAAAAATTACGGAATTTTTTTTTCAAAATATTCATTAAAAAATAAATATTTAACGAAATATTTCGTCTTTCAACTATTTACAAAATTATTATTTTTGTTAGATGTCTAAAAATAATAATTTTAAACCGCGTTTTATTCGCACAATCTCAAAATTGAAACTGGATGAGGTTCGGAAAAAAAAAACAAAAGAAACGCGGGTTACAAACGTGTTTTAAAAAAAATCGTAATTAAAAAAAAAAAAAAAAAAAAAGGAGTAAAGTGTGGCTTTCCTCATCCTTCAAGCCTCCAATGATCCGTTTCGAATCTTTCGATTGTACTTGATCACCATTCTGGCGATACCCAGACCAACGACCACCATTACCATCCCCTAGAAGGCCATCTTGGAGGCTCCGACAAAGCAGCTCTCTGGGAAGTTGCTCGAAACATTTCCGAAAAATTATGTAAAAATGTAATCAACAACCTACCTGTCGGGCTTCGCATACACCACCACAGTGATCCGATTCCAAAGCCATGGATTTCAATTACATCGTGCACCATGCAGAACCCTCTGTCGATACCAACTCTCTTCATGCTCAGACAAACTTTGAGGCACTCGCACTATAGCCCCGAAATTGACTGCTAAGCAGTTTTTTCTAATGGAAGAAAATCAGCTCACCGGCCAATTTCGGGGCTATGGTGCGAGCACCTCAAAGCTCTTCTGACCATGAAGAGAGTTGGGATCGACATACAGTGCTACCGGGTGCACATTGTAATTGAAATCCACGGCATCGGAGCACTTTGTTGGCGTAGGTGAAGCCCGAAAGATAGGTTGTTGATCACATTTATGCAGAATTTTCTAGCGATGTTTCGAGCAACTTCTCGGAGGGCTGCTATGTCGGGGCCTCCAAGGAGGCCATCTGGGTGATGGTAGAGCACATTGGTGATGGTTGTTGGTCTTGGTATCACCGAAATGGTGATCAAGCACAATCGAAAGATTCAAAACGGGCCATTGGAGGCTTGGAGGAGGAGAAGAGGAGTACGGACTTTCTTTTTTTTTAACCGAAGAGAATTTAGAAGATTGTTATATACCATCTAAGATCATCCTGAAGGATGAGACTAGACAGTGTTGCATCGAAGGGAGAAATCGAACTAGAATGATCAAATCTCAGGTAAAAGAGTTGATCAGCTACATAATTACCTTCTCCATAGATGTAATGGATCTAAAAATCGAAGAAATTCTAAAGTGCAAGAAGAGAGTCAGATAAAATCATCTCAACATCGCCTGAACAAGAAGTCCCAGTACGAAAATTGTTAATAATGTTGGGATTGTCGCCTTCTATAATAATGAATTCTATCTGTAAATCAAGTAATTTCATATACAACGCATCCTTCTATGCCAATTACAAAGTATAAGGGAGAATTTCCCATTTCGGAGAAAATAATAGAACTAGAGTGTCCCGTGGAAGTTTAGCTTCTGTCAATGATTTGGCTCCGTGATTTGGAGGTTTAGTTCATTTTTAACGTATCAAGTCACGCTTTACTATTTTTTTCATTTTTTTAAATTACGAAATAATTTTTAAAAAAAAAATTAAACAAACGCAATTTTAACCTCGTTTCTTTTGTCTATTTGTTTAGTTTCAAAATTGAGATTGTGCGAATAAAACGGTTTAAGACCGCATTTTTCTAAAACATCGGTCAAAAATGAATATTTTTGTAAATAGTTTGAAAAGATGAATATTTCGTTAAATATTTATTTTTTGATGAATATTTTGGAAAAAAAAAATCAAATTACAGATCATTAGTTATTAAATTTATTATTTTTCAAATAAAAATAGGTGAACCCAAAAAACTTTATCGAGTTCTTTTTCCAAACCATGTTCGGGTTTTTTCAGTATATTTTCAATTGAACGTTAATTTACAACTAACACACTGTTTTGTCATACTTTTCGCCTTCCTATTCTTCGAAATCTTCGGTTGTCATAATGAATTATTTTAATTATTTTATCTAGGCAATCGATACAACAAATGTGACAAAGAATATTAGATTGGTCGCTTCCACTTATCCTGACATGCGCTCTACTTGGAAGTAAAGAAAATGAGTATTACAGTTATTGACATAAGAAAACCGAGTCTGGATTCTTAGTGACACTTAATTTCAATGTTACATACCATTTCACACCTCTCAAATTGGTCTAAGTTTAAAAAGTATAAACCTTTTATATGATCGCCGCCTGAATCTCGCCCTCAAATCCACCGCTTCCCTTCGTCACCGTACGCTTGACATTCTCAACGTCCTCTCCTCCCTCCTCTTCGGCGCCGCCTCTTAACCCTCTCGATCTCTGTCGTGCATCAGAGCTTCTAGGAGGCCCTCAGTTCTATAACTCCCCAGATTGCCCAACTATCACCACCACCACCATAAAAAACGTTGCTTCGGTGCTCGACGAAGAGCAAGCTAAGATCAGGCCCGTCCAATGAGCTGTTCAAAGAGCTCAACCGAACAGGGCCCCCAAATTTTCTAGGGCCCCATGTAAAAATTTGTTAGGCCTTATATTATTTGTTGTCCAATAAAATACAATGTTATTCTGTCTCAGTGGCAAGCCTCCCTTGCCCATTCAATTTGCTTTTGTTCAATACCACTGATCACGGTTCGAATCTCAGCCCATTCAATTCGCTTTTAATTCAATACCACTGTCACGGTTAGAATCTCAAATGCAAGTGGCTTAATTTGTTAGTTCTTTTTTAATCTTTTAAACCTTTTTCATATGGAAAACTACATTGGGTCCTTCTTATTAAATATTTTTAATTAATTTTGGACTTTTTTATTAACGATTTTTATTAGTTAATTTAACACATTCTCATGTTATATTGATAAACTACATTAATTTTAGGGCAATTTTCTCAACTATTTATAATTACTTTTGGGGTCTTCTTATTAACTATTTTTATTTATTAATTTAACACAACCTCTTGTTATATTGATACAAACATAAAGAGTAAAAATGACTAAAATTCTAATAGAATATAGTCCTAAATCTTATTTTATACTAATTTACTCTTATACATGTTTGTATTTTATTAGTAAATCTTAATAAATACTCCTCCTAGTAAAATAGTTATATTTGACTTTTTTCATAGGGTTTACATAAAAACTCTATAAAATGTTGACTTTAAAATTATTAGTTTTTTTAATAATTTCATATATTTTTATGTTTTATATAGTTTTTATTCTTATTAAAAACTATATAAAAAATCAAATATTTTAATATGAAGGTAGTATTGAACAGGGCCCCCAAAATACATTGGACAGCCCTGGCTAAGATGATGCGGTGAAGATTGACGACGATGGTGCCTTAAAATGCTCCCATTGGGCTTTACACGCCCAAGGGCTGGACAACACCTACATCCGCGTCTTCATGCTCGTCGTCCTCTCCATCTTGCAGAACTCCAACTACCCTCAAAACATCTTCTTCCACCTTGTCATCTCCTTTGCCTCAAGCGCATCCGACCTACACGCGATCATCTCTCACTCCTTCCCTTACCTAAGATTCAGCCTCTATCCATTCGACGGGGGCGTCGTCTCCGGCCTCATCTCCACTTTCCTTTCATATACACTAAAGAAAGAGAAAGAGCAAGAGAGTGGAGAACATGGAGTTGTTTTAATTTTCAGGAGGAAAGAAAAATAAAATATAAAAAACAATTCTAGATCTTTTAAAGTATCAACAAGTATCAACAATTCCCTTGGCCACGATACCTATAACCCATCTATTACAATCCAAGTCTTTTGGACCTCATCCAAAAGGATGCGATCGGGTAGGATCCGCTAAGGTGTCATCCGAATTATAACCTAATAAAAAAAAGTATCAACAATTCTAGATCTTTTAAAATATCATAAACCACCTAAACCAAACATCTAAATATCATTGGGAAATCGAACTGATCCTAGCTATCAGATGTGAAACTCTTATTATCGACTTTTGAAAGAAGTTTTCTTCTTTCATGTTCCATGTTTGGGCAATAGAGTGGCTGATAAGGTTGCACAACTTTGTCACTCTGCTCGGGGTGTCGATATTTACAATGATTTCGGTCTATTAGACCTCATCCGTAAGGATGCCGTCGGATAGAGCTCGCTTGCCCGAATTATTTCCCAATAAAAAAAGTTTAATTTATAATATATAATTAAAAATTAATGGATGTAAATTAATATTGACAAAAAATGATTGTGAAATAATAAATAATATTATATACAAACATAATCCTCTATAAATAGTTTGAAAGATGTCTTAGTTAAGGTTAATGATTTGATATTTCCTGTTGATTTCTTTATATTAGATATGGAACAGGGTACGCTTGAAACCTCAATTATTTTGGAAAGGTCATTCTTGCGAACACCCAAGACTAAGATTGATTGCTTTTAGTATCATAATATTATCCATCTTAATTCTATGGGCAAAATCCCAATTGACCGTTTGATTAATTTGAGACAATCAATTAATTATGAGATAATTAATTAGGAGAAAATATCCGTTACAAATTTTGTAACCTCCTCAATTAATCTTTCTTTTATAACTCCTCTAATTAATATATTTAATTATTTATTTCAAAAATAAATAATACTCCTCATTCCTACAATATCATCTCTCAATTAATCAAACTCTCCATTTCAATTTTACATCTTTATCCATATAGAATTTACCATCAATTTAAATCAAGATCCGCATCAAAAATTAACTATTAATCTATTGATAGTATCAATTTATGTAAGATGCTCTGATACCAATTGAAGGAAAATTAGATGGTTAAAGCGAAAATACAAAACAATTCTGAACATCTAATCCAAGGATCTTCATGCATAATTGATAGATCAATCATTTTTTGGAGGATATATCTGTTGATGCGTGAACTGGATCGAATCTGGATGAAATCGGAAGAGATCGAAAGCCACAAGCGTGACTTCTCTAATTAGTCCACACGAGTCCGACGTTTGGATCTCCTTTGCCTTCGACTGCTATGACGAAGGTCTAAAGGCGAGCAATCGAATTGCCTCAGATGATGATAGTTGTCTGCACTCACGTAGAACAATCAACTCCTTGATTTCATACGATTTGCACTTAGCTCTAGTTTGTTGCTCTGAATACGTGAACTTTGGTTTTAGAATGGGCAAAACTGATTTTTGCACTAACTACAACCATTTCCAAGGCTTTGCCATTTTATTCCTTGTTGGTCACGTCCGTGTATAAACGGCCAAAGCAATTAGGAGAATCTTAGTTAGGGAATGCCAAAGTGTCTTGCACACCAAATGCCTTTATAACTCCCTAAATTAATTTACCTAATTATTTATTTTAAAAAATAATATTTATTATATTTATATATATTACTAATCAACTATCAATTCCGTTGATCTAATCCGCCAACTCTAAGTGTGTGATTTCATAGGACTCGTTTATAATAGCTATGGATTTAAATCATTTAACCCCATTAATCGTAATTGACTTCTAGGAAAGCATTACGACTCCTAAAATAATCGGATTGAATATCTCTATCAATTGTCTTATTCCATATTTAGTCATTGCATATTAAATTAAAGAACGCAATTCCTTCAGTCCGAAGAGGAGAATCAAATAGAGGGAAAGCAGAGTACAATTTCTTTTACTACTGATGCTACTACTATGTTTGCTAAGTCTCATAATGCTCAGGTTACAAGAAATTCAACTCCAGTTGTTGGTGAGCTTGCAGCTATGTTTTCTAAGTCACTGATCTCCAGTTGTTGGGAGGAAGCCGTTGTTTTGTACTCATTGTAAGAAGACTAATCACCTCAGTTGGAAATTGTTTCTATCTCATTGGTTTTCCACCGGGTTACTCTAGTAGAGACAGAGACAAGAAACCTGGATCTGGAGAGAAATTTACAGGAATTATTAAACAACCTAGTGTACTTGGCTTCACCGCAGAATAGTTGTCTCACTTGATGTCATTGCTACAGTCAATGGGACCGTCTTCGATCTCCAACTTCAAAGGAACCTACTACAGATGACTTTGCAGGCTTCTCAGGTACTACTCTTTCAGAACATGTCTTTGATGATGAGACGTGGATTGTAGATATATTGGTTTCAGTGGTCATATGTGCAATACCTTGTGATGCTTTAGGACCACTTATATGTTGTCAAAACTGCTCATGGTGCCTTTACCAATGGGGGATACCACTCTTATCACTATTGCGGGTACAGTAGAGGTGGTGGATGAATTGGTTTTGCATCACACTATACTTATTCCTAAGTTTAAGTGTAATCTAATTTTGGTTGGCAAGATTAGCAAAGACCTTGGTTGTTATGTGTTGTTCACTCCTTTGGGATCCTTTATGCAGGCACCTACTATGAGGACCCCTCTGAGGATTGGTAGCTATGTGAAAGATTTGTTTCTGGTCAAAGCTATGAAGCATGGGAGGGAACCAAATTGTGTGCTATGGCACAAATGATTAGGCCATTTGCCATTTTACAAACTTCAATATCTTTCTTTTTTCAAATTCAAAGTTGATGGCAAATTGGTACGTAAGCCTTATGAAATCTGTGCCAAAGTCAGACAAGTAAGAGCCCTTTTTCCTTTAAGTAATATACATACTTCTACACCTTTTGATGTTGAGCATTTAGATTTGTGAGGGCCTTATCATACTCTCAAACACGATGGTTTCAATTATTTTATTACAATCGTTAATGATTATTCACGTACTACCTAGTTGCATTTGTTGATGGTAAGGTAACTAGGATTTACTCTTTGTTGTGTACCTATTCTATTTATGATTGCCTATACTTTGCCTTGCCTTTTCCCCTCACTCTGCCACCTCTTCCCTCTTGTGGCGCCTTTCTCTTTCCCTTCAAGCCCCTCCTCTTTCTCATGCACTTTCTTAGGCACACACTCATCAAATGGGATGGGTATGTAGTAGTAAAGCCCAATTCTGCATAAACTCACCCCTCTAACCATCCGAAAACAACCATCTTTCTGAAATTGGGGCACCAAGTATTGTAAACATGCTAGTATTTTATCTCAGCCCCAAGTATTCTAAACATGCCAATATTTTGTCCCGGGCTTTCGAGTGGTACCGTATCCGACCACCACTATTGCATGCCCGATATATCTTTGTTGTTATGAATCTTGAAAATCTCATATATAGAGTGAGTTAACCATAAATGAAACTAAGTTCATATATTTAAAAATATATATTGACATTGAGTGGAATGCCCCACCTACTTAAGACTAGCTTGGAACAATGTCATTCGCCTCACATGTGCAACCATGGACTTTCGGGGAGAGGTACTTTATATCCTCTAACCCAAAACCAATTGACATTGTGTTCAGTAACCCGTCTATTTATATACTAACTTCAAACCCTTTCAATGTGGGATATTTTGCTTTTTTCACATTTGCACACTCAACACTTATGTCATGACTAAGAAGAACTATCCTCCAAATGGTGATAATGGATCTTATGTGAAGAAGAAGTTTGACCCTCAAAAGGTATATATGTGAGTCGGAAATACTTTAGACTTTGAGGATTGGAAGAGTAAAACTTACCTTCTCGTTACCGTACTGTGAATTTGAGGATGGAAAAGAATTGGCATAAATACCCTTTCATCCCAAAGATATGATATATAATTGGTCAAAAACTTACCCTTATCGTTACAGTATTGTGAATTTCTTAGTTCCAAGGTAAGGTGTAATTCACACGATGTACAATTCTTTGACATATTTTGTCTGGTTCCCCTGAGGTTTTGTTTTTTTTTTCCCGCCAAATACCTTTCATCCCAATTTGGAATTTTTGAAATCACCCTTCAAGGAGCTTACTTGCGAGATCGATAACTCCTAACTTGGAACTCCGTTTGCTACGTTTGACCTATCAAACTGACGAGGAGATTGTGTGAAAGAGCTTAGCATAGACGACATGGTAGGATGAAGCAAGGTGGTGTTAGAAAAAGCCCGCAAGTACGCTACAGAACAATTTCAAACCCGGAAAAAAAATACAAAATCTTCAATTGGGCACGAATTGGATTGAATTGTCGATTGCTTAAGCTTCCAACAAGTTGGAAACATGTAGAAAGAGGCTCCTAGACGTTGAGAGGAATTGGATTGAACCCACATTCGCCTTCCACCATTGTCGACCATTAAAGCACTACTACAAACTCCTCTTTCTCCCTCGTTTCTCCACCAAATTCTCATTCCAAGCCATACATCTTCACGAAGATTCACCCTATGAAAAACAACAAAAGTCGTCGTCCTTACTTCCCCAGGCTTAGAACAGGTTAACACAAATAACTTCACTGATGCCTAATCTCTTCACCTTCAATTCTTGACATTTGGTAATTTTTGTGCAGTTTACAAACCCAGTGTTTGTTGTTTTTCAATTCACAGGTTAATTATGAGTTATGACAATGGCTGGTACATCAGGTTGTCATTTCAAAGTTTAAGGCGATCACCTTAACTTATAGATCATCTACCTATCGATTTAGGGGATCGGTCAATTAAGGTTACAAATGGTCTCAATTATTTGCATAACAAATTGAAAGTTACTCATTTTGAAAAGAAAAAAAAAAAGAGTTTTAAATGATAATACCGAATGCAAGAAATTTTATCTTGTTTTTGCAAATAGCATCAAATCTTCACAAGCCTGCATAATTCTTTCTCTAAAGGCTCAAGTTATTAAACACAACATGGCATCAACATAAATGAACACCATGAACCACAACCATCTCAATTAAGGGCTAGTTACCTTAGTGCCTATAGCAAGCCATGCTCAAGGGCGTGGGTGGGTCAGAGTATGACCCTTCGACAATCCGATCAAAGACCCATTTGTTAGCGGCCTCCGTGAAGTGAACCCCATCCCAATTGATCATGGTGGATGGATCCTTACATGGCTTTCCTATCAAAACCTCTTTACCCTTCACCTTGACCTTGGCTCCGCAACCAATGTGCATGTTGTAGTTGTACTTTCCACCGTGTCCACAACACGCCCTCAATGGATGATTAAACCCTATAAGTTCGAATGAAGAACATATAACAAAAGATAACTCCATATCAATATGTTTTTTAATCAAGACTGTTATTTGAGTAGAGCAGCATTTGCTAATATTTAGCTGGTTTATAAATGAGTCAAGTTCGAAACAGGTCTAAATTTGTAATCGAGCTTAAAAATATGTTCATATATAGCTTGTTTAGTAAAGTGAGCAAACCCGAGCTAAACCATTTTTTAGTTGAGCCCAAGCTAAGCTCAAGCTAATTGGATCATGAGCAGAATGACATAGTAACCTTTTCAAAAATTTTGTAAATTCCACAAATTTGGAGCTTGAATTAAGTCGAATCGAGCTTCAAGTCGAGCTCAAACCTTTTTATCTTATCAATCATTTTATCCTTCACCTTAAGAGTTGTGGAGATACTTACCATACTTTGAAGCATTGACAATGAGGTCATATTTGGCAGAGTAAACATCAACATAAGTAATGGCTGCATGATGAAGCTCCTTCCTGAGGTGGGCCACGGTTTCCTTTAGCTTCAGATTGAAGTATTGGGCCACTTCATTAAATGGGCTTGAACACCCGACCCGGTCCACTTGGCTTGCCTTGATCAATAACCGATCCATCACGTACGGTAAGCAACCCACCGGACCTGTGTTGTGTATCCAAAAATACCTCCCTCCTTGATCGTATATATTCTACACAAATAATCCATTTACCAAATTAATCATATTTTTATCAATTTTTTAGCGTATATTTTGTGAAAAATCATATTTTATATCATATTACCTTGACAATAGTTTCGAATTGGCCTAGCACGTCAGGAACGTAGGCCCGAACCTGATCCGTTGTCATGTTGAGGAAGTAACCCGAGGTGAGATCGTTTTGTCCGATATCAAATGTGTACAATGCCTCGGAAAAATACTCTCCTTTTGGTAGCAACTCTTTGAAAACCTGACCTTTTCATACATAGCATACGATTAATTAGCTTACTAAACGTTACCAAAAGTTGATAATTGAAGGGATCACGACGACTACCTTTGCGACGGAAGATTTGGGAGCGTCGGTGGAAATCGTTGAACTCGTACCATTGGACGTTGAGAGAAATGGGGCTGAACCCACTCTGATGGAGCGTCGTGTTCTGTGGTCTTACGGTGGACCCTGCCGTAGCGAAGTTGGCCCCATGGGTGAAGTTTGACCCCACCGCGTCCAGGTAGGCTGAAAGATACGGAAGTCCCACGCTTTGCGCTGATTTTTTTTTATTTTTTATTTTTTACATAAAAGAAAGAAATAAATCACAATGGTACAAACGAAACGACATAAGTGTCTGTCGTTTTAGAGATCTAAAATAGTGCAGTCTCCAATAATGTTAGCTTTTTGGAAGCGACAACTATTGACCACACTCATAAGTTAGAGTGACCACCTTATGGCTTATGTTGGGGCTTAAACCTTTATTATTAATTTATTTGGTAAAACACAATTTAGGGGGGAAATAGATATCAAATTTTTTTATCCAAAATAGTTATACCCCTCATGAATTAGTAGATTTATATTTTACATTAACTTATTTATAATTAAAAAATACATAAATATAAATTTAACTCAAAATTGCAATGTGTGATTTCAATTTGAAAAAAGAGTGAGCTCAAACAAAAACTTGATCAAATGATCATTAGGAGAGGTTTACGGATTGATAGACGGATTAACATAACATTATTCAATATTATCAAAAAAAAAAATAGAAATGAAAGGCGAATCAACATGTTGCCTGCACTATACTAAAAAAGACATAAACTAGGCATAATAAAGACCAAATTAATGAGAAAGGGATAATTAATCAAATTACCTAAAATGTAATCAAACTCTCACAAAAATAAAATGTTTGGATAAAAATTATTGATTGATGATGGGTAAATGACTAAATGAAAGGAGATAAATGGGGTAATTGGTAAAAAAACTAAAAATCACTCATAATTGAAATTTTACTTTAAAAAAAATACATTAATGAAAATTCCATATCCATGAAGAAAGAAGAGAAGCTAAGAAAGGGTACCGATGAAATCGATAACGAGGCGGCCGTCGCAGTAGCGGCCGGAGGGGGTGTGGAAGAAGGTCACTCCGGCGGGAGGGCCGGCCTGGCCGAAAGCCGCCGAGAGTCCGCCGGTGTCGGAGTTTGAGTCGCCGAAGTTGAAGATCGCCGGAAACCTGCAAACCGGCCGCTTCGATTTGGCTTCAATGTCAGCCGCGGTGGCCGAGTAGACCAAAAGCAAAGCGGCTATCAGCTTTGTCGCACGTGCGAGGACACTCAACTCCTCCATTAAAGAGGCTTCGAGGAGTTCAATTAATAAGTGAGTGAGTGAGAGTTCAGATCGAAATGACAGAGAGATGAAAGAGAAGGGTAAACAGAAGAGAATAAATGGAGATAACGTTTTGCACTATTCCGTCGGTGTGACCACACGTATATATATATGTGGTAATTTTTCTCATTTATATTATTGTTGTATTTAGCATCGTAAAATATGGAATATTTTTTTTTAATTTATCATTTTTTTGGAACAAAATATAAGGTTGAATTTGATAAATGTACCATTTAAAAAAAAATTATGGGTAAATATTTCCATGAGTTTTTTTTAGTAACTATATTTTCTTTTTCAATAATGATCGATTTGCCTTTATTTGAGCGAGAATAAAAAA
Organism: Persicaria maculosa; assembly: GCA_963922045.1. Classification (NCBI taxonomy): domain Eukaryota; kingdom Viridiplantae; phylum Streptophyta; class Magnoliopsida; order Caryophyllales; family Polygonaceae; genus Persicaria; species Persicaria maculosa. Next base: position 14,753,792 of record OY998256.1, read on the forward strand.
ATCCTACATATCGGTCAATAAAAGTAGGGTGATATTAATTTGATTTACAAGAAATTCGGTTATAAGAAATAGATTTGTCACAAGAATAATTTACAATAATTTAGTTACCGAAATAGATATGTCACAACTCACAAGAATCTATTATATACATATGTTGAAGATAAGATTTTATCACATTTTAATCCAACTTCATTTAGTTAATAATATAACAATATATACTGAAAATGAGATTTTACCCAAAAGAAGTTTCATTAGTTTTTTTTATAGGTCAATGTTTGTTTATGGCATTCTCTTTTCATCAACCCTAGATTATTTGGTTTTTTTTCCCTCTTTGTTATTGTTCTTTCTTTTACTTGTTTGATTATTTTCATGATGGTTTACATGTTTGTCATTATTTTGACATCTTGATTCATTAAGTATTTAAGTCACATGTCATTTGGTTTCTTAATTCTCTTCTTTTTTTTTAAAAAAAAAAAAACACATCCATCATTCCAAAGTTTTTTTTTTCATCACACAGGCAAATTTACCATCCAAGCTTGTGTAAATTTGGCCTGGTAAATATATGGAAGGAAAGATCAAATAACAAATGACTTCATGGCCCAATGGATAAGGCGCTGGTCTACGAAACCAGAGATTCTGGGTTCGATCCCCAGTGAAGTCGATTTTGAACCCCATACTCATTTTTTTTTTTAAATTCCAAATGACAAACATGAGCACTAACACCTTCATACAATATTCGAGCCAATGTCATCTTCTGGAGTTCTGGATAATGTAAAAACGCTTCAACCTTATAAACATGCTTTCTCTAATTACGAAATCCAAGCTACACATTTTGTAACAGTGTAATTCAAGTGCCACGAAATGATCGACATCGTCCTTACGTACCCCTATCCATAACATCCAATAAAGTCCACCATGTATCCGATTCTTCATCGAACAAAATGATCAGCCAACTTAGTTCATGCTACATGACAAGCTGCGTTAATGCGTGTCATATATGCAATGCAACAACATTTAGACACGAGAAGCTCATTGTGCCTCCATATTTTTGTCGTATGAGCAATGAGATCCCCGAAAAGGTAATGAAGCAGGGTCAAAACAAAATTTAGACAAGGGAAATCAGGTGGCAACCTGCTTCCTGCAGGCTTCAGCAATTGGCACAGGTGGATCAGAGAGAGACCCGTCGAAAATCTGGTTGGCAATCCATTTGTTTGCAGCTTCTGTGTAATGTATGCTGTCCCAACTGATGTAGTTTGATGGCCTTTCACAAGAGGTGAACATCTCGGTCTCATTAGTCACCAATTTATCCCAGCATTTCAGTTCCGGGTTGCCAGGATGCTTGCAGCAGTACCCGAAAGGATCAACAAAGCCTGCAAATGCAAAAGAAGATCAAGCATACAACGATAAGGTTACACTACTACTATTGAAAGACACACTGATCTTCAGAATGAACGGTACCATTTTTCTTTGCTTCCCGAATAAGATAATACTTGGCTGAGTAGATGTCGACATACACAAGAGCTGCACCCGGAAGCTGAATCCTCAGCTGGGATACACGATCCCGAAGTTGATTGTTGAACTCCACAGCCACACCATTGTATGATTTGATACAACCGATTTCATCAGTATTTCCAGCCCTTAGGGAATTATTTTTCACAAAGTAAGGTAAGCACCCAATAGGGCCTGTATTATGTATCCAAAATGCCTTTGCTCCTAGCTGATGAAGTTTCTGTAATTGATCCCAAAAACCATAAAATTACAGTAAGAACCATATAAAGGCATAGAATCTTGTTATGTAGAGGAACTAAAATGAACATACGAATTTACCTCTATGGCCAAAGCCACCTGATTGAGTAAATCAGGAAGGGACTTCATTACTTCATCCTCAGTCATCGTTATTAGTCCATAATGAAGGTCATTTTGACCAATGTCAAATGTGTAAAGGGCTTCTGAGAAGTCCTTAGGTCTTGGTAAGCGGCTTTCTATGTCTGCGATCTTACCTGAATGCCAAAGAAGCAAGCAGCTGGTACCAAATTAGTACAGGAAAAAACATAGCACTGCTGAATTATGTAAAGCGGAAATTGCAAGTAGAAAATGCCATTCAACCTTGTTTATATAATTCAGAGGTTCGCTCTTTTAGTTGTTCAAACTGTGAAAATTGTATGCTAAGAGAAAGGGGGTTAAATCCAAGTCCATAAATCTTTCCATCAACAGGCTGAATTGTAGCCCCACTAGCCGCAAAATTTGCTCCATGCCGAAATATCCCTTCAATTGCATCCAAGTATGCGCTCAAATATGGCAAACCCAACTGCCGAGCTGCAAAGATCGGACAAGTAAAGAAGATGAAGAACAACGGATTCCCATAAAAAAACTGAACAGTCTAACCTGATTCCACTTGCCCTGTTATGGTTACAACAAGGCAGCAAAATAGCAATTGATTGATAATATCAGAAGCAGCAATTTCTGTTGTGTCAACCTAAAAGCTTCTTGAAGAAATCCTACATTTTGTTTGGAAAAACTTTATTCCCAATCTCGTGTGATGTACAACATAAATTTTTACAACTCTCACTATATATCTACTCCACTCTTTGATTGAGAGCTCACAACACACATTGCTCACTCAAACACACATACTAACACTCTTGATTTCCTCTTCAATCAAACTAGAGACATTTGTGTTCGAAATTCGAGAATCTTTAATCAACATTCTTCAAATTGTGCTTCAATGGTATATGTATTATCCCTAACACATTCATCTAGTTCACTGAAACCTTGCCATACATAATGGTTCATCATTGGCAATAAGAAAGCACTGCATCTAATCCATGGCCATATACAAAATCAGTGACCTAAAACCAGAAAGAATCAAAGAAAGTTCTTCTACCATATCGAATTAGAGCAAGATTGATCGATTCCTAACTGCAAAAGAGGTATTGATGGGGAAAAAAGCATCACTTACCAACAAAATCAATCATAAGCCGGCCATCAGAGTACCTGCCAGAAGGTTTACCGAAGAAGGTATCACCATTAGGAGGAGGAACACGCCCAAATGCAGCTGAATCTGAACCCGTATCGGAATTCGAGTCCCCGAAGTTGTAAATGGCTGGATACCGGCAATCCTGCGATGACAGGAGCGCCCGTTTCGCAAGGGATCCAACGGGGACGAACACTGTAGGCACAGCAATCAAAAGAAATCCAAATACAGCGGCTCCTATCCGCGTTTTCAACCGCCATGGATCTCTCCCCCTCCTTCCAAGATTACAAAAGGGGCCTCTCCGGTCCATTGCAAGTTTCGAGTCAAACCCCCCACCGGTTATATCTTTCTTCTTCTTTTAGACCTTTTGTCGAACAGGTGGTGTGCAGAATCAGCCAGTGGCCCGTACTACAACGCCGATCAGGATCAAGACAATGAAACAGTGAATTTCAAAGCACGGGGAAGAAAACAAAGATTGATTTCTAGTTATGGGCATAGTGTCGAAGAAGTTTACCTCGATCATGGATCAGATCTTCAAACGTCCACCACGAGGAAGAAAGTGACAAGATTCAATTGTTTTTTTAAAAAACAAATTGTGAGAAATGAGGGCACCACAGGTTAGGAGAATAGGAACAACTTGTAAATATTTTAAGGTCAAATTTCGTGATAAACTAAGCATAAATTAGGAATTTACATAAAACCTCCCAAATATATATATTTACTTTTAAAAAAGACCACCATTTAGATAGTACTATCTCCGTTCGGCAAAACTTGACGTTTACTATTTACACACGTTTTTTTACAACGATAAAAACTATATAAAATATTCATTTTTTTTATAAATATTTTTAACAAGTTTGTACTTATTAATAATAACTACGGAATTGTTAAAAAAACAAAATTTAAAACTAGATATTTTATATAGTTATTATCTCCTAAAAAAGTGTGCGTAAATAGTAAAGTGACAAGTTTTTCCGAACAGAGGTAGTAATTTTTATCTATGTTTTATTTAACAGAAATGAATCGGTTAATTAAGATGTGTTAGATCTTTGAGGATAGATATTGTTGGGATAAAATATCATCCCACATTTGGTTAGAATGGAAAAATACCACAAAATATAAGGACGGAAAAACTCGTACAAATTTGATTAAACTTTTGTGTTAGAACCCTTGTGATCAAAAATAAAATTCAGCCCAACACAACTCATCCCAATCGGACTCATTTTTAGATGACACATTATTAATCCCAACACAACTCTCGTTTTTATATGACCCATATTAATCTCAACATGACTCTCGTTTTTATACGAGTGTAAAAAAGTAACTAGAAAGAATGAATTAACTAATGAAAGTTTTGAATTATCTAAGACACATTACATTGTTAATCAGATATTTATCTTTGATGGGATATAAACCAGATAAAGTTATCAGTTAGGGTGGTTCGTTTAAGAAACATCAAATTTTTGAACGATTTTTTGTAACTTTATAAAACTATGGGCAACTTTTTTAAAGGGTGTTCGGTGCAATTTATCCCAAAATCAATAGTCGTTGTTAAAAAAGTTACTGTCAGAAAAGCAAGTAAGAGCGTAAGACGCAAGCGTGGATGTCAGATGCTTCATTTGTTTGCTTTGCTTGTTTATGAATCTTCCAGCTAACCATTTTAGTACACTTCAATTCAAGCTATGGTTTTTCTGTATGATCGTATATAACATTGTCCAAAAATTATTGTAACGATACCATATAAGATCGAGCTCGACGACCCATAGGGGATGCCGTAAGTTAGCAAGAGACTACTAGCAGTCGTTAACGAGAGTATGAATTCGAACTCAAAAACAATCACCTGTGTGCAGAAAATGTCTTCCAAATTATCAATCGTTTCCCCGTTTGGTACACCGCCTTAGCAGTACATAAATGAGGCATACAAAAACTGATTTAACAGTCCAAAAACAAAAACAAAAACAAGAAAAATCTGAAAGCTCTGCCGTTGAAATTGACCCTCAAAAATTGCAACTTTACAAGCTTTCATAATCAACAGGCTGATGATATGAATTTCCAGAATCAAGTTACCTGCTACCAGTTTTTTTTTTTTAAAGCTTGTAAGGAAATCAAGTGAGACTATCTACTAACCAAATGAAAAACGGATTCTCGTCTTTGTTTCTTTTCCTGCTCCTGAGCGTCAGATGTGTGAAGAGGGATCCGAGGAATTGAAAAAATCCGCAAACAAAATTTGCTGATCCTACCACCTTTGCCTTGGTCCAGACCTGCCCACGAGATCGGTAGAGGGTTGCAGTGTTAGACATCTTCGGATCAAAATATAGTGACATGGAACCAAAATATAAAGGATTTGTTCAGATTTGTGGAGCTTACAAGCAAGCCTGGAATTCCCCACAGGCTAAAAGCCCAAAAAGTTGAGAAGATGCAAAAGCAGTAGAGGTAATGACATAGTGTAGCCTTGAAAATGTAAATATATAGATGAGGTGCTAACACTTGATTATATAACATGAGACCAAACTAAGGGTCTCATGGAAAAGGGGAACGTATACCCAAAATGCCCCCTATACCCAAAAAACGATATACCCATGTTTAACCCCAAGCACTCAATGTACTCTAACACTAACTCCAAACCTAACTATCTACCAAGAAGCCAAGCTTTCCATGTAAGATCCGGATCCGTGAGTGACATAGTGTACCCTGATAGACTAGTAAACTGGATTGGGTCTATCTAGTAGGACCAATTCACACTCAAACACATAGGAATTATTAGGGATAAAATGAGGATAACCCTCTTTAGATTCAACTGGAAATTGAAGGAACAAGATAGAAACGGGAAGATATTCCCACCAAGGCAGATACACCTGGTCAAAAGGGGCTGATACACCTCCCAACTCTCAACTAAGTGATTTCATGGATGATGAACTAAGAGGCTAGTGCTTTATTTATACTCTCAATTCTCCCCTCTTCTACCTTTCGTCTAGAAGCTCCTACCTAACTGCATATATGTATATCATACCCAAGTAACCCTTCAGGGGGGTGGGTGCAAGCACAATATTTGATAGATAGTTTCAAGTGTTAGACATCTCCAGGTCAAAATATTACAACTCCAAACAAAAGAAAATAAAGATGATTCATTCTGATTTGTGGAGCTTAAAATTTGATGGGAGGAATTGATGTTTGTGATGAAATCAGAAAGACTGGAATTCCTCACAAAGTAAAAGCTTAACAGCTCGAAAAGACACGATAGTAGAAATTACGTCGCCAGGCAATCCGCTCCCCGTGCAAAACAAGCTAAAATGCCCACTTTAAAAGCAAAGAATCCGTAAAGGCATTCAAATATCAGTTTAAAAGTTCTTTGCACTTGAGATGGAAGGAACATCAAATAAGGATGCAGATGTAAATGGGCAAACAGGCACTGTGTTGTTCAAACCAGTAGTGAACATCCAAAGGTAACTGCACAAATAGAATTGGTAGGAGAATATTACCTGTCAAAGTCCCCGCCGGTTAGAAAACCTCGATCCCTACCACCATGGAAACTGCCTCTTCTGTCTTCACCAGGTCTTGACCATAGATCACCAGTCCCACGAGAACGAGGCCCACCAGCAGAGTCCACATTTCGGGCATCATCAACATACCGAGATTGAGAAGGTGGTCGTTCCAAGAAGCTACCAGACCTGCCTGCTCCAGAACCCGGTCTTTCAACTGCTTTCTGACTCATTCGAGCTTTTTCATCCAGTTCTCTAGATAAATTTTCCAGGTCCCTCTCTTTGAGTTGTATTAGATCATCTAAGTTGGCTTGATCAGCTCCAGGCTCCTGCGAATCATCATCAGTTGGTACTTCTTTATGGAGTTCATTCTTGAGATGCTCAATCTCTTCCTTCAGTTTCTTTTCCTCCTCAGTCTCAGGCCTGCAGCATTTTCAAAAACCGAATATCAGAAGCTCAACAAACAAATATCATCTGCTCTTCTTACATTTGCACACTTGGTAAACAGCAGTAAAGAAAAAATCAGGGAATGTGTACGTCAGCTTTGTGAAAGAATGTATGAAAATAAAGCAATGAAGCCCCACATACAAGAATTCTACCAATTTGGTAGATACTAGATAGTAATGGAAGTGCCACATACAAGACCAAATACATAGATTGACAATGGCCAAACCAAAAGCTATTGAATGCTAGAACTGAATGGAGACACACTGCATTGTCAGAAACACAATTTATGCCATGGAAAGATAGGTATAAGGAAATAACTAAATGGAAAAGAGAAGATCTTCTTTTATAAAAACTGATTAAATGAATAACATAGGAATCAAACCAACATTAGGAGGTGATTGGTCTAAGTCAAGTGAAAGGTAAAGGAAAAGGATATAACCACATTTTAAACTATGACTAATCAATCACAATTTTAACCAAAACCCTTCTACTCTCATTTTCCATACGAATATTATTTCATTTTCAATGCCCATTTCGGGCATGAAATAACAAAATCCCTCCCTTGCTCCACTAAACTTGCTAAGAGAATCCTTCCCTCCCATTCACGTCTTTATCAAAAATTATAATATCTCCATTCATTTCCATAGTCTTATACCAAACAGGCCCAAATATTTTTGCACTTAAAAGTTAAAACAGGCAAATTTAGAGTGAAAGTCCACCCTTTCCTTATCTTCTACAATTGCATTTCACAACATACAAAGTCCCTTTCTACATTCAAACTGTCCTTTGAATAAAATCAGCAGGCATAGTTATGACTTATGACAGTTCTGAAAGAGAAAGTCTTCATAAGACCACCAGTTACTCAACTTAGCTAGCTGACCTTTATGAATAATGTCACTATATACCACAGTAAACTACCTAAACTGAGCAAGATGCAAACTTTCTTCATTGGACTAATGGAAAATCATCCAATTACTCGTCAAACTATCTCTAAGATTCAGCCTAGACCAAAGAACACAACACAAGGTATAAACTTTATAGTAAACAAACATCAAAACTGAAATGGAGAAGTAATGTTTGACAAGATGGGATCATATACAAACCTATCAACAACCCTGTGCTCCAATTTTTGGTCCATTTTCCTCCAATCTTGACCTTTCTCCTCCAACACAACCTCTCTAGGCTTTGCATTGCCAAAAGGATTCACCCTCGGCTTCGGCCTAGCCCCATTATCCGACCCTACCCCGGTGCTCTCCGACCTGCTCGAATGAGCACTCGAAGGTCTACTACCCTGAGGGCTCGTCGGCCCACTGCTCACACTCTTCTTTGCCTCGATCTCCATATCCAATTTCTTATAGTCGTATCCCTTCTCAGCCAGAATCTCCTCCCTCGGTCTAGCTGTCCCAAACGGATTCGGCTTGCTCGTCTTCTCAACCGCCATTAGCGGTTGTGGCGGTTCCTTGGCCGCATTATCCCCCTTCGGCGGATCCAAAACCAACCTAGGTCTACCGGAATCGCGATAGCTCGACCCGAATGTACCGGATCTGGCCGGTGGAGCAGCTTCCACTGGCTTCTTCCCGATCGACCAACTATCCACCTCATCAGCCCTAGAACCGCCCCCTAGGGATTCGTATCGGTTAGCCCTACCAGAATCCATGGCCGGAGGGGCCACAGATCTCTTCCGGGCCCCCCAATCGTCGACCTCATCAGCTCTGGAAGGCTGCAGATCGTAATCGGAGCCCCTACGAGGCGGACCTTGACGATCGTCGCCGTAAGATCTGCGGCCGCCCCATTGTCCCTCGGAATCTCCGTCCCTCTCCCTCGTCTGACCGCCGGAGAAGCGGCCTCCGTAGTTAGAAAATCCCCCTCCTAGACGGTTACCGGCGTACAATTCGTCCGGGGAGCGCTGCTTGGGGCCGGTTGGGAGCTGCATCATCTCGACGGGGGTTAGCCCTTGCCTCTCGCCGGAGGCGCTGCCTCTATTGGTGCTCCCGGTGCCGTAGAACACCGAGAGGGACATCACATTCTTCTTCTTCTTAGGTTTTGCGGTGACGGCCTCTCGCAGACTGGGGAAGCTCTGCGGATCGCTGCCGGCTGTGGCGGTGGCGGTGGCGGCAGCGGCGAGTTCTTCGTCCTCGGCCTCGGCCGCGGCGGCCCAAGAGCCGATTCCGCCCCAAGGTTTCGACATGGGAGTTGGGTGGTGGTGGTGAGTAGCGATTTCCGAAGATCCGATACGCAAGTCGATGAAAGGAAACTGTGGGGTGAAAAATGAGAGAATTTTTGGTTTTTGAAGCTGTTTTTATTTTTATTTTTTAATAGGCTGGTTTTAGGATATTTTTTCGGCTAAATTTTATAAAATCATCCTTTAAATAAGTATACGGATTACTCCATTATTTTATACAAAATCATCCTTTACACTGAAAATTTTAGGAAATCATCCTTAAAAAGCTAAGTGCTGATAAAAGATCATTCATCTTATCTTTCCCGTTAAATTTGTTGTTAAATATGTGAATTTGCTATTTTGTTCTTATACTTTCAATACATCATCAATCTATTATATCTATCTATTATATTATATATATCTATAATCTATAATAAAGGAAAAGTCGGGTGAGACATATGGCGGCTTCTCCTTAAAAATAATAGTATGAACCAATCACATTTTTTGAAATTTTTTTAAAGAAATAATTAATATATGTAAGATAAAATTAGACTCAATTTGATTAGATATGATATATTTTTGGATAAAATTTTATTCTAACTCTATTTAATCAATATATTTATATATGCATAAGATAAAATTAGACCCGGTCTAATTAGATATGGATATATTTTTAAAAGATATATGAAACAATCACTTGAAATTTTTGAAAGAAATAATTAATATATGTATAAGATAAATTAGACCCAATTTGATTAGATATGATAAATTTTTGGATAAAATTTGATTCTAATTCTATTTAATCAATATATCTATATATGTATAAGATAAAATTAGACCTAATCTAATTAGATATGGATATATTTGTAAAAGATATTAGCCAAATTTAAATACTACTCCGTATTATATAAGATAATTTCCTATCTTGAAGTTATTGATATATTTATTAGATATATTTTTGGATTTTATACATCTATCATTATAAATAGATTTTTAGATTTTGACCTACATATAGTTTAGATTGTTAATGTTATTTCACAAATGTTGACTTCTTTTCTCTTCTTTTTGGCGGATGTTGTTATTGCAGGTTGTTTGCTTCAATTTTTAAGCGGTATTGTTTTTTAATTGTTATTTAATATAAAATTTATTTAAATTAAAATAAAGAAAGAATGTGTGTGTGTGTGTGTGTGTGTGTGTGTGTGTGTGTGTGTGTGTGTGTGTGTGTGTGTGTGTGTGTGTGTGTGTGTGTGTGTGTGTGTGTGTGTGTGTGTGTTACAAGAATTTCATTTAATTTCATATTAATTATGAATGAAGAAGTATTGGAAGAAATTAACTTATTAATTCAAGAATAAACGGGTTTTAGTATCAAATTTATTTAAATTGAAAAAACTGCACACAGTGCGGGTACTGAACTAGTTTGAATAATAAACGGGTTTTAGTATCAAATTCACTCTTCAACAAATTTTATTTTACATTTGAGGAGAGGACCGGAAGGTGAAGGATGAACCGTTGGAAGAATTTCGAACCAACTAAATCAAAGATGAAACACTTGAAAATTGCAAAGAGATAAAATAGGATATTGGTGACGAAGGAAAAAATAGTAATTTTACACTCTTAACATCAAACATAATGTAAAAGATGGGATGAGTGGTCTTTTATAAACCTCTAGATTTTAAAGGGTGGTTTTCTAGAATTTTCAATTTAAGGAATGGTTTTGTGCAAAATGGTGTGTTTAAAGATTGATTTTTTAGAATTCGGCCTATTTTTTATTTATAAAAATACATTTTTTTAAATAATTTTTGTGAATAATAATTAAAAAAAAAAAAAAAAGTGGTATATGATAACTAAAAAGAAGTTCTTCTCTAAAAAATGTTGTTTGTAATCAGGCTAATAAATGTGATAAAAGTAGATTTTTATTTCAATAATTAATTAAATGATATTGTTTATAATTGAATCTTCTTAACCCATGTTATAAAAAAAATTCATGTATATATGAATTTGTTTTTGTTTAAATATGTTAGGAAAATCCTTAAATTTGTGATTTAAATAGTCATTTTTATTAGGAGAAAATTTGAAAAAAAAAATCAAAAAATGAGAAATTTTTTTATATGTATATATTGAAGAAAAAACTTAAATTTTTATTTAATTAAGCATTTTTAGTAGAAGGAAACTAAGGAAATTTTTTTATAAAAAAAGTAAGGTTGAGGGGATTTAAAAAATAATTATTTTATTATTTGAGGGATAAATAACCGATTTTAAAGATTTTGAGGATATACCACTAATTGGATAACTTTGGATGGATATATACATAATATTCCCAAATAATAAATATTTCTCTCCTACCAATTAAGCTAAACCGTTTTATAATTTTTTACCTTTTTAAACTCTTTTATCTCTCACATTAATAAAAATTTAGAAAAATAATTTCTCAATTATTTTATTCGGGCTAGGGGCTAACGCCACCCCAACATTAAAATTATATATATATATATATATATATATATATATATATATATATATATTTATTTATTTATTTATTTATTTAAATTATATTATTGATTCTTTCAAGTTTGATCCTTGGATGAATTAGTTAGTGTAAATACTAGTTCAGTTAATGAGCTAGGAACTATAGGAACTAGGTGGTTGATGGCTTCATTCATTTTTAAAATTTAACCAATCAGTTAAGATTTCAGTTGTACTTCATAATAACAATACGTTTGTGAGTGGGAGGGTCAACCCCTTAAATGGGCCTACAGTAACCCGATTCAGATGTAGAGTGGACTAAACCCACTTGAACTGGAAAGGATCAAAAAAAAGAAGAAGAGATTGATAGGTTGTGTCGGAGCTTCATTTGGGGAGATACGGAGTCTCATCGGAAGATTCATCTAGTGGCGTGGGAAGACATGTGTAAGCCGAAGAATGTTGGGGGCCTGGACATCAAGTCTATGCAACACATGAACTTGGCGTTAGTCGGAAAGCTTGCTTGGCGATTTCTGGTGGACAAGAGGAAAGTGCGCCCGTGGTGCACAATCTTAAGGGCTAAGTATGTCCGACAGAAGGGCATGAGCCCGCCTAATGGGTCGGCGGTCTGGTGTGCAATCAAGAAAGGTATCAAATCGGTGCTTGTGAATGGGACTAAGTGGGTGATTGGCGATGGTTGGGGTGTCAGATTTTGGTCCAACTGTTGAATGGGGGATGAGTTGCTGCTGGATGCTGCGACAAAGGACGTTGTTGAAGCTGATGTGAATAGGAGTGTTCGGACTTATTGGGAAGATGGGAGGGGCTGGAAGTGGGAGGAGCTCACGGATCACTTACCGACTAATCTGCTCTTGAGACTAGTTGCATGTGCGGTTGACAGTGATGGGAACTCGGATTGCCTATCGTGGAAGGGCACATCGGATGACAACTATACGGTAAAGTCGGCCTATGAAAGGATCGCTAACACTAATAATTTGGTGTGTTTGGATGCGATTGTGTTCAACAGGATTTGGAAGCTTAAGGTCTCTGAGAGAGTCCGGTACAGTGCTTCATGTGGATGGTTCTCTGATGTGTGATCCTCACCAATGAAGAGAGGTGCCGACGCCATTTGGCTCAAGAGCCCTGGTGCGCAGAGTGCCAAGGGGAACCGGAGACGATGAGCCACATTTTCAAGGATGCCACCATGCTCAAATTGTTTGGAGGGCGATGTCGATTACCATGACGGATACTGATTTCTTGAATACTCCTTATGCAGGTTGGTTGAGGATGAACTTGATGGCGAGGAGCAAGGTGGAAGGAGAGCTCGAATAGGCATGTGTATTCGCGAACCTACTGTAGTGGTTGTGGCGCTGGAGGAACTGTTGCTCATTCAACGAAGACATTCGGGTAGAGAACAAGAAAGAATTCATCATGAAGCAAACAAGGGACTACATGGAAGCTTGGAATGGAAGGCCGAACATGGGAGCTTGCTGACAGAAATCAGAGGTGCTCCTGAAGTGGGAGAAGCCACCGGAAGGGTGGGTGAAAGTGAACGCTGATGGGGCGGTCAACGGCGATGGATTGGCGACGGCAGGTGGTGCCATCCGGAATGCTCAAGGTGGCTGGATTGGTGGGATGGTCTATGCGATTGGTGTTGGATTCGTTGTCATGGCTGAATTGTGGGGGATTCTCGAAAGCTTGCGCTTGGTTTGGGACCTTGGGTTCCGAAAGGTTATTGTTGAGTCGGACTCGCATAGTGCAATCAAGCTCATACAAGACGGGACTGATGATAATCACCCTCTTGCTAGCCTGGCTCATCGTTGCCATGACTTTACTAAACAGAACTGGGAGATTCAGTTTCAACATGTCTATAGGGAAGCGAACTTCGTCGCCGACTCCCTCGCTAGTGCGGCTCGCAATTTTCCGTCAGGAGTGCATTTTATTTCTGAGCCTCTGTTGGACACTTGGACTATATTTATCTCATTGAGGAGGATGTTAGGAGAAGGGCTACTCCCTGTCTTACCTAATTGTAGCCCATCTCGTTTTGTCGTTTTATATATTAGAGGGCCCTAGCCCTCATTTGTTGATCCAAAAAAAATAGAGATATTACTCCACCTAACACAAAATTATTTGATCTTTTATTTTATTATAAAATATTATAAAAATTAAATTCATATTTCAAATATTTATCTTTACATATTTACAAAACTTGATTTTAAAAAATCATGTTGTAAAATTTATTAAAATTATATTTTTAAAAATATCATCTTTTTAATTTAAAAAAAATTAGTACATGCTTTTTCAAGATAAAAGTTTGTAAACATATAAAAATAGATAGTTGAAATACAAATGTAATTTTTATAAAGTTTTTAAAGATAAAATAAAGGCTAAAATAAATTTGTGTTACACCAAATGAAGTAGGAGATCTCCATTGTCCTAATAACGATTTGCTAATAATGTCAAAGATCGGACCCCCCAAAAAAAATGTCAAAGAGTACTTTGGATTATGCTAAAATATACAGTATTGTTTAGTTTCAGTTTTGTAGAATGATAATATATATATATAATCTTTTTTTTTAGCAATTTCATATTTGAAATCATTTTAATTTTTTTTTTTAAAAAGGGCATATTTTGTCGAACAGATGAAAATATTGTCACCTATAAATTCATAAGAGATGTTTTTGACATCATTTCTCATGTTATAATTTTTGATCTCTCAACATGTATCGAATATGGATCATTAGAAAATGATGAACTAACCGATGATTTAAAATTTTCAAGGGCACACATTTTCAAATACCAAGTGTATTAATAATGCAAATGTTGTTACTTTTTATTTTGATATTTTAAATATTAAGTTCTAATACTTTGTAGATTCTCTCCCTCAAAGATTGTAACCTCAACTCTAATAACAGTGTAGCGGATAAATTGATCCTTTTAGATCATACAACCACTATTATTGACTAGCACATATTTAGAATAGCAAATACTCATCTAACTATTGATAGTGTTTAGTTTATTCTAATAACTAGTTTTACTTTACCCGCCCGTTGTGCGGCGTCTTAATAAACAAAATAATGTTTAATTTATATCTTCTTTTTAAAATTTGAAGGTTATAATAGTTTTGTTAAAATCTTTGCAGGAGCTAAAAAAAATTTGGATATTTTAATACACCGTAGTATAAAAAGATTATACAAAATAACTTAAGAGAAATTATTCTATCGATAATAGGTTTTGTAACAATTTAAGATATGAGATAAATATGAAGATGTTAATTTTCACGGCCTTGATGAAGTTCCATTCGGAGTTCCAGCAAACCACCTAAATCCATAAGCTGGCAAAAGAGATCGGAAGTTCCAATCGAATAGCATTTATCTTTTCGTTAGTGATAAAATAAATCTTACCTTTTTTCATATAAATTAATCTAATCTATATTTTTTTTCTAGATAAAATATTTATAAAATAACTTAAGCTAAAATGATGAGATTTGCAAGATATAAGGTTGAATATTTATAATGAAAATTAAATTAATTAGGATGACACGTGTATAAATAGATGGAGTTATCGTCTAATGTGGCTTAAATTTATTGGACCATCATTAATTGACGTGTCAAAACACCCGGGCCAGATTGCACCAGAGTACGACACGTAAGCGAATCAATCCAGGACCCGCCACATAGGATTTCTACGCCTCTGTTTTAGTATTATATATTGATATTGATATTGATTGATTGATTTCCAATTTTTAATTAAAAAAAAAAGACATTTTGATTTCTAAACCTATCAATTAGATGTGTGTGATACCTCAAATCCCATAAAATCACTTCCAAAAACTACATTAAAAAAACCCTCCATATAAGATCTACTCAACATGATATCTCCCACCACCAAACACAAAAGATTCCATGTTCAAATATTGGTGGAGGGCCTCACACTGATCCCACAAGGGCACAACACAAAGGAATTAAACACTGGGAAATGCATTTTGGCTACTAAAATCCAAATGAATCACGTTTGAGACTGCAGTTGTCATTTGCTGAAAACTTCAACTTTGCCTTTGCACTCTTCAAACTAACCAACTTCCCACCTTCC
Organism: Persicaria maculosa; assembly: GCA_963922045.1. Lineage (NCBI taxonomy): Eukaryota > Viridiplantae > Streptophyta > Magnoliopsida > Caryophyllales > Polygonaceae > Persicaria > Persicaria maculosa. The sequence continues at coordinate 14,769,402 of OY998256.1, forward strand.
TAAGTCAAAGGTATTGACAAATATGTGTACTTCATTACTCACTAGTCACCAGACACACAATTTTTCCATACCCTACTCCATTTGGACTTCTGACTTTTACATACCCTTGTTTTCATAACACTTTTCTTGCACGCTCAATTCAAAACCATAGAAAAGAAGCCGATTCGAGACCGCTATTTATACACGAATTTGTAGCATAACAAGAGTCTATCGAATATCGATCACTTAGCCTCAATGACAATGGGATCGCGGTTTGTCGTTCCTAAGCTTCTCTTTAGCCTTTTCATGATAGAGGCTTGTTATGGAGCCGTGCTCTTCTCCTCTCTACCTCAAACTCTCCTCGTATCTGCGTCTCCCAATCCAGGGCAAGGTATGATTGTCTTACAATTAGCTCTTTTCTTGAAAGAACTTAAACGAAATCAAATATGAAAATGGTTGGTTTGTAGTTCTAAGAGCAGGGGAGGACAGCATAGCTGTGACTTGGAGCCTGAAAAGCAAGAGCGAGTCTTATGAACACATCAAGGCATTTCTTTGTTATGCGCCTATAAGCCAAGTAGACCGCCCATGGAGGAAGACCGTCGACAACCTAAGCAAGGACAAGACCTGCCAGTTCCCCATCTTCAACCGGCCATATGAATCTTCCATGACCAACCAGACCGTCAACTGGGTGGTATCAGAAAGCATTCCTGGCGCGGCTTACTTCATCAGAGCTTATGCATATGACTCTAGAGGCCTAGAGATGGCCTATGGCCAGACCGCGGATGCAAAGAAGACCAATAACCTCTTTGAGGTGCAAGCCATCACTGGGATCAATTGGCACATTGAGGTTGCTTCCATCTTAGGTTGTGTCTTTCCGCTTGTTTCCCTGCTCGGGTTTTGGTTGCGCGAAAGGAGCAAGAACAAGGGACTTTCGAAGAGTTGATTGAGAGAAAGCCATTCATCGTGGGCTTCAAAATGTAACAAATATCATATATAAGATCATCAATCCGGAGTTCATATGTCATCTAGGAAGCTTCATTAAACCTTACAAACCGATTCGGATTGATCGAGTTAATCGGGGCATTAGAGCAAAGAAGAAAGGGGGCTTAATGGAGGATTGATTCCTCCAGTTTTCAGCATAAGAGACTTTGTTCTATCCTGCATAGCAGTCAACACATTGTGCCAACTGTTAACTCTTGAACGAGCTACAACTCCAACGTTCATATCTGCCAAATCTTCAGCTTTCACCTTCAACAACACACAACTCCAATTACTCAAGTTTATGACTTTTTTTTTTCCAATTACTCAAGTTTATGACTTTTTTTTTTTTTTACAGTATATCATTAAAAGCCTCAAATTATGAAGTTAAGTTTGTCTTATTCAAAGAAATGACAAAAAAATCTCATAGTTGAAAGAATTTCAATAATTGATACAGTATTCAAAGTTTGTGAATTTTAATTGACTATGCAGAAGTTAGACTCGTTTTCTCAAAGTTTAGGGGAATCAAAATGTATTTTACTAATTTAAAAAAAATATAAGGAGAAGGTGTCACATTTATGATTTATATAATGAATTTTCCTTTAATATATATTATATATTGATGATATTTAATTTCATGTTTAATTACTTTGATTTTTTTTTAATGACGATGTAAATCCGAGCACGCGACCAAGCCGACAAGATACACGTATCAGTTAAACTGTTTTATGTCGACCGACTCGATCTACTAAAAATAAATTTAGTTATTATTTTTTTGCCAAAAAAAAAAAAAAAAAAAGAGCTTACCATCAAGACTTCCTCCGGCGAGGCGCCGTCAAGCAAGTAGATAAGGCAAGAGGAGAAGCCTTTGGTGATCTCCGAATCGCTATCGGCTCGAAACCTCATCCTCCGAAGCGAGTCCAACTCAGCCTCGAGCCACACCTGGGAGGCGCACCCCGCGACTCGGTTCTCTGGCGACCGAGCCGACTCACCGAGTCGCGGAAGAGCCGACGCGTAATCCAGAAGCTTCTTCACCCGGTCGATCGGCTCTGGCAGCGACCGGAACTCGGAGACCAGTCCTCGGAGCCTCGGGAGAACGAAACCGTAGCTCGAATTGGCGGTTTTTTCTTGACGGCGCAGGTGCAAGCAGTTGGAAAGATTTGGAATTTTTGAGTTTGTTGGTACCGTTTTGGCTTTGGGATTGAGATTGAGGGCTCTGGAAAGTGTGATTGGAGGTTTTAGCGAATTCGAATGCATTGATTTTGTCTGTGGGATTATAGTTGAGTTCATAGTCGTAAGTAGCTAGCGAGCGGTAAACGAATTTAAGTTTTTGAAGAAAAATCGGTGCTTTATGTAGAGAGAGTGAAAGCGAATGGGAGGAGGAACTAGGAAGAACATCCCGGGAGATTGGATTTTAGTGGCGGCCAACCGAAATAAGGCGCCAAATTAAAAAATCAATTAAGTATAAGAAAATATGGCCATGTCCATATTTTATAAATGTCTTTATTATTTATATATGATAAAATTATATAAAATATTAATTTTTTTAAAATATTTTGATATTTATTAGCAATATGATATTATAAAGTATTTTTTTAAAAACTAATAAAAAAATATTTTATAGGAGTATAATTTTTATCATTTAAAAACACGTGTAAATAATAAAATTAACTTTAAAAAGAAACGAGGAGTATTAAATAGGGTTATTTTTTCTTCACAAAAGAAAATAAATTTTAAATCTCATTAGACAATTTCACAGTATTAAATTAGCATATGAAAAAATAATGTAGCTTTTGGAAAAAAAAAAAAGAGGTATAATGTAATAAAATCTAACATTTAAATCATAAGAACGCAATTGAATTTAAAAAACAATATAATATAATAATTCGTTAGACTTTTTTTTGGATGAAAAAAATCAAGGTTTACTTCAAAATTTCAAATCGATTTACCTAGTGTATATTACTCTTATCGATTAGACCACATGCTCTTATTTATCAGTAAAGGTAGGTTATCCTCATTATAAAAAAAAATGTATTACTCCCGATAAAATGTCTGAAATAATTTTAAGATCAATCAAAATCGTTGATAGTTGATGTTATAATCAATTCATGTGATTTATTAATTCATCGGTTGCATTTTTCGATAAATCCTCCTTTAATTTATAGGGTTAAAAAAGGACCCAATATATTGAAGATTTTGCATGATAAAAATATACTACTATATTGTAGTAATTAAAATATTATGAAAAACTCTTTGGCCTTAATATATGAATTCCCTGATTTCGACTAAAAATGACGGAAAGATTATTCATAGTATTATATTATAATAAATTTTATATTTGTATAAAACATAAGATTAATAGATTTTTTTTTTTTGGGGGGGGGGGGGGGGGGGGGGGGTTAGGTGTGTTCATTTTTTTAAGCTACCTAACAAATCCTTGCTTTGGATACAAAGATACAAATATGATTACATATTTGCCTTAGTCCAATAACTATTAACTATAGAAAAGAAAAGAAAACACAAACATATAAAAGAAAAGATGAATGTGTGTGTGAGCTAATGCATGATGCAACACAAATCGATATCAATGATGAATTTATGAACACCCTAAATTGAATTCTTATCTTTATAAGAGTAAAAGAAAGATGTATATAAAATTGTGAAATATTTTACGTGCCGTTAACGAGGGACAAACAATAATTAATGATTAATTATTACAGTAATTATTATTATTATTTTTGCAATAAGAAGGTCGGAATCCACCAACTTACCACAAAAGCTTAAGCTATTGGGTAGAGTTTCACTTTTTCTTATAACCCATCATTTTTAATCTTTTATAATCAATGTGGGAGGAACACTCTCATATCAAACCCCTCAATAAAAATAAGGCTCCGTTTGGTACGAGTGCTGGAATCGGAATAGTAATCGGAATGGAATCAGAAAATGATAATGACTCATTACTAGAATTGGTTGTTTGGTATGCTATCAGAATGAACCATTCATGAAATAATAATAATAATAATAATAACAATAATAAAATTAAAAAATTGAAATAGTGATAAAAGTAATAATATTAATATTAATATATTATTATTATTATTAAAAATAAAAATATATTACAATATATATTAAATAATAAAATATTGATAGTAATAATATAAGTATAAATATAATATATTATAATATAATATAAAACTAATATATATAATAATAAAAAAAAATATTGATAAAAAATAATAGTATTAATAAAAATATAATAAAATATTGATAAAAATAATAATATTAATAGAAATATATTATTATTATTATTAAAAATAAATAATAATATTATATATTAAATAATAAAATATTGATAATAGTAAAAATATAAGTATAAATATAATATAATATAATATAATTAGTAATAATAATATAAATAATAATAAACTGCGAAATTGGTAATGGAGGATTACCTAGGATTTTGATGGGAATGAAATGGGCTACCAAATTGGGAATGGATAATTCCCCGTAATAATTACGATTCCAAGTTTTAATTATACCAAACACTTAAATCGGGAAACATCCATTACGATTCCCAGTTTTGATTACCAAGAAAGGATACCAAACAAGCCCTAAGTAACAATAAGCAGTGGTGGAGGTGTGGGACCAAGACGAGGGTGGCAGACTGGCAGTGGCTCCAACTCTTGTAAAGAAATTGCATTTTAATTATAATGTAGAAACACTTAAATATATATTATTTGATTAATATTTTTTTACAATGTGTTTAAATAACGTAGATTTTAAATAAAATATCGTGTAAATTGTGACAATCAATTATATTAGGTTTGATATAATTGTAAATTTTATGAAATAGTGGGCATTTTACAACTTTATTTTATATTTAATATATATTGTAAAATGTGTTATTTATATTTTTAAATGCATTGAAAGCTAAACACACCCCACATGATGGAGCGATTGACATAAACACTGAAATATGTCCCGAGTCATTAGTCGAATTAAAGAAAATTGGAACCACTCTATGTACAAACATGTCATGTATGGGATACCAGGCAATTAAGATCAAATAGAGGTCTAAATGTGCCCCTCGGTTAGCCGTAATTTAATTTAGAATCAAGATTTTTTGCCCCATTTTAATTATTTATTTCCTTTAATTATTATTTTTTATTATTCTCTTTATCTCTTTAAACCAATCACATTTTTTCCGTTTATTCTTAACATAGTATTATTTACTAACTATTTGACTTAATTCAAAATATTGAATTCAATCTAATATAACTATTGAGCTTAATTCAAATTTATTTACTAAGTAGTGGACGGTCTCGTGCGTAGCACGGGTTTACTTTTTTAAAACTTTAATAAAATTTGTTACTATATATTCCATATAAACAATAATTTATATTGCTTGTATTAATTTATATAGTTTTAATCTTATAATTTTAACGAGTTATTTCATCATCAACTCCATATAACATGGAGTTATTGTTATAGGAAGCAATTTTGAAAAACATATTTTATTTTATAATTTTAATTTCTTTCTTAGATATATAAATATAACTATTTTATATTTATATCCATTGCTATCATATTTTCTCAAATAAATTAAATTAATCTACATCTATCCATTTGTCATATGCCTAAATAATATTTACTCCAATTATTATATTTGTATAAAATATAAATAATATTATTTTAATTTTTTTTATTTTCATCTTTTATTTACATTACTCAATTAAGTATTCAAATAGATTTCTTGAAATTTTATTTCTAGCTAGTCTTTTTATATGATTTACTTATTATTTTATTCTTATAATTTTCTTCTTTGATTTACATTACTCACTTGATTATTCGGATAACTTACTTAAAATTTCATTTAAAATATTATTTTTAAATAATAATAAAAATCGTATATATTTGTAAATATAAATATTTTTTATGCTCATCAATCAAATTTTTTTCTCCTTTTTATAATTTGTGAAGAATTGAAACTTTATGTATATACTACTAAAATATATTTTTAGAAATAGTACATTAATATTTGTCATTTTCATTAATTAGACTTTTTATCTTCTAAAAAAATTATACTTAAACATTTGGTTAGAAACATCATTAATCTTTTATTGTTTTTATTAGTTAGACTTTTTCTCTTCTAAATGGACATTAATACTCCAAAAAGCTAACTTTACTAAAGAGAAAGAAAGATTATTAGGCTCAATTCAAAACGGGGTATGATATGTACACCGCTAATTTTTACTATTTACACCGCTAATCCACCGCATCCCTATGCGGTGGATTAAGAAAATTTTAGCTCGATATACCGCATATACATGCGGTATGTCGTTTGACTGTATAAAAACACTGCACGTACGTGCGGTGAGTTAGGTTAAAACGGAGTCCGTAATACGATAATCCGGTTGGGTCGGAGCTATCCGAAACCCACCGCATGCCCATGCGGTGGTTTTGAATTTTGGGTAAAACAATACCGCGTGGGCATGCGGTATAGTTTTGAATTTTGGGGTAAAACAATACCGCATCTCCATGCGGTATTTTTTTACCGTTGTGGCAACGGTAAAAAACTTACCGCATGGAGATGCGGTATAATTTTTACCGTTGTGGCAACGGTAAAAAAATACCGCATGGAGATGCGGTATGATTTGTTACCGTTGGGCTCATGCGGTATAAATAGGCGTGGAGGGGCCAGTTTTCCGACACACCGAATCTTCTCCGATCTCTTTCAATCCGAGGCCGACTCGAATCTTCTCCCATTCTTTGATTCCGAGCCCGACTTTTGGATCCGTCCATTCCCCGTCCCCATATCTACCACCACTCTGTACCCGGGTTTTAAGATGGTGAAGGACAACCGTGGGAAAGCCGTAGCTGATGATGTCGGTCATGTTCGGAGACATCTGTTACAGGTAACATTTAATGTTTATAATAATCAATTTGCTTTATTTGTTAATTTGAAGGAAATAGTGTTAACATTTCATTGTTATATATAATGTAGCCGGAGCCCACTATACAGAGGCGGAGGACGACAGATGTACCGCCACCGCTGGAGACACAGCCTCACCCTACGGTATGTTAAAATTGTTACTAGGTGTAGGGAAATTGATATCGAATAAGTATATATTTCTGTTTTATTAGGAATTGATAGTATGGGGTTGAAATCATTTATAAACCTTTGGAAAATCTTGCAACATTTAGTCAGTCATACGATATAGTATCGTATTCGAGCCATAGGATTCTGACAAATACTAGGTGTAGGGAAATTGAAATCGAATAAGTATATATTTATGTTTTATTATGAATTGTTAGTATTAAGATGATATCATTAATAAACCTTACGAAAATGTTGTCACATTTAGACAGTCATACGATATAGTATTGTAATTGAGCGATAGGATTCTGACAAATATATTTTAAATTACACAGTCTGTGTTGTCGAGAAATTTGGGAGAGAGGGTAGTATTACAATCTGCTAGGAGAGCTGCCATTAGGGAGAGGCAGACGTTGCAGGGTGTATCCGTTCCGATGGAGACGGATATCGACGCGGTAGATGATGATACCGCGGCTGCCGTCAGGGAGACCCAGACGTTGGAGGATGTAGTGGATCCTCCGGAGAGGGACACTGAGACGGTAGGAGCTGATACTGGGCACACGTCCCAGTCATCTATAGAGACATATCAGAGTCTGGTGCAGATTGAGTTGCACTTGATGTCTGACCACACGGATGACCCAGTGGTGCAGTCGACTGGAGAGTCTGGTCAAGGCGACCAGGGTATTGAGATGCTGGAGGAGTACCTACTAGGGGACCGAGCACGTCAGACGGGTGAGCACTTGCAGACTGGAGCTGAGAGAGTGGTAGAGCAGGTGCAGACTTATCCTGACAGTTATCGGGACTACTTTGGGACTCAGTTTGCGAGTGAACAATTGAACTCGTATGACGACACGGCACCTCTGTTCGGAGATGTGGATGCTGGGACGAGTCATGCTCGAGGTGGCGACCAGGAGCCATGGGCCGTTGCGCAGATAGATTTTGCGTCGTTCACACCGGTCGGTTCTACGGGTGTAGGGAGGACGCCTGGGAGTCAGCATGCGGCGCCATCGTCGACGCCGAGGACCGCCGAGCCTGAGCCGATCATTGGGATTCAGCGTGCGGCGCCATCGTCGACGCCGAGGACTGCCGAGCCTGAGCCGATCATTAGGAGTCAGTAGGCGGCGCCATCAGCGACACCTACGAACTTGGAGGGTGTGCCGATTGCCGGGGGGCATGAGATGCATGTACGTGGACAGAGATGTTCTTCGGCCCCACCTACTGAGTCAGCTGGACCTTCGAGGCATGTGTTGCTAGATATGGGAGGAGGCCAGATGCATGATCCGATGTGAGGGGCATCTGATGATGTTCGTCAGGATTTGGGAGGAGACCAGGCGGCACAGCCCCCTGTCCGTGCAGTGCAGAGGAGGCGGAGACAGCGTGGAGAGAGCAGTAGTGCATGAGGTGATGGGCAGCATGGCGAGCCTAGCAGGACAGGGGTCATTCGGGCTGTTCTGCCCGAATGGCCGGGGGGGCCACATACTGTTTCCCTTCTGAGAGACTATGAGACGCACATTGCACATGCCATTTGGAGACGGGAGGACGAAGCCTTGCGTAGGGGTGTGTGTGTGCAGAGACGAGGGCACTCGCTGGGCCGTGTAGAGGCGTTGTTGGAGGTCGATGGACGGGAGTCCTGGTTTCCCGCAGTGAGGGAGATTGGGTTCTGGGACCTCAGAGATTTCGAGTGGGATCATGTGGATCACACTCTGATCGGGGCATTTGTTGAGCACTGGCACCCCGAGACGAACAGTTTTCACTTCGCATGGGGAGAGATCACCATCACACTGCATGATGTGCTCTTCATACTTGGCCTTCGTTTGGACGGAGAGGAGTGTATTCACTTGGATGATGTTCTCGCCTGGAGGGAAGTAGTTGGGGAGTATTACGGCTTGACCCAGAACGAGCGGCAGAGCGCTTGGGCCCATGGAGGACCTACTGTTCAGCTCCTCCTTCAGAAGATAGCACCGATGCGACAGCGGGTTCGAGATGGCGCCCCACTTAAGCATGATATGGAGTGCATCTTGGGTGTTGTGCTGGGGATGATTGCGACTGCGACCTTGTTCATCGACAAGTCGGGCGGAAGATTGCGACCGGAGGTGATCCGTAGGTTTATGGATGCAGCGCAGGTGTCGCGTCTTTCTCTAGTTGCAGGGGTCTTGTCGTGCTTGTACCGGGGATTGGGCGAGGCGACTCGGGAGTTGGCCAAAGACATGGACGGTTGTACAAAACTATTGGAGGTAAAGCATTCGTTCTGTGATTATTTATTTTAGAAGTTCTGTAACTAGGTTATAATGGCTATGTTGCTGATAGTATTGTTCCTTTGTAGGTGTGGATATGGTTGCATTTTCCGGTGTTCAAGCCCGGCATGACGCTCGATCGGAGGCTAGCTCGGGATCCGCGACGCGGGGTGAGGTACGTCCTGGGGGCAACACCATTTTCCAGTACGGTCACCCGGGATGATAGGCCTCGCATCGAGCGACTGGATGTTCTGCGGCGGAGGCTGGATGAGATGACAGTCGACGAGGTACGAACACAATTTATATCCGCACTTACATTTGTCATACTATATACCAGATTTTAGTCGTAATAACAATTTCTATTCCATTGCAGATCGAGTTCATGCCATTTGGTAGACACTTGGATTTTGATGGAGATCTGCGTCTTTCGAGATATAGGGGCACCATTCGGTGGTTGTTCGAGGAGGAGCCGTATATGCCGGACCGTGTCCTGCGACAGTTTGGTCGGGTTCAGCACATTCCCGCTGATCCAATCATGCCTGCCGTAGTGCTCAGACCGAAGTCCGCCAAGTGCAAGAAGGAGGCGTCGTTCCACCCAGCTGACAACCACTGGGCGCACAGGTTCGATCATCTTTTCCCCATGGAGGAGTTGCCACGGACCTCTGAAGAGTACCCATATGGCGTGGCCGATGACTATCTGGAGTGGTTTCACCGCCATAGTCATCCATACCTACTTCCTGACACTCCTCGACACCAGCCCATCATCCCACCGCCGCCACCCCCGCCGTCGCGACCCCCGACGCCGCCCACCACGCCGCTGCCACACCCGCCGTCGCCACCCCCGCCGACCATTATTGAGCAGCGCCATCATGCGGCTGGGTTGGAGATTGAGCGACTCGTGCAACTTGGAGTTGAGTTGACTCCGGCACACCTTGCTCGCATCTATCAGCAATTTTGGGGTCCTCCCCCACCGTGACGGTGCCATCTGGGATGATGTATGTGGTTGTTCTGTTTGCGGGTAGATGACTATTTGTGTAGTAGTTGGTAGTTTGGATTTGTTTTGTGCAGTAGTTTGGATTGTTTTTTGTGGAGTAGTTGGTAATCCCATTTCGGATTACGTAGGTCATGTGTTTGTGTGGATTTGATGGTTTGTTACCGTTGCAGATCGTTTTCAAATGTGAATAGTATTTCCGTACCCAACGTTCAATATCATGATTCGAAACGAACTTTATAAAATTACAAGCAACGAAATACAAATGACCCTAATACTCAAGTGTTACGCACAGTAGCTTGATCTAGCTTCATTACAAGAGCTTTTTTTTCCTCTTCCAGAACTGCAACTTGACTTTCCAGGATATCAATCCGCCAACGGGCTTGTTGGTTTTCGACCAGGAGCGACCGATTTTCATCACGTAGTCTCTTTATCATCGCCTCCACCGTCTTTGACCGCGGACTACCAGTGTATAGAACCGCCTCAAACTCTTCCATCGTGCCTTGACGTATTATGTCGTTGCTTGAGCTTTCCCCGCTGTTGTCCGACATGTTGAGGTGTGTGGATAGTGGCCAGAGACCCCGGGTTATATAGGTTTCAGGCACCGCTTTTCCATGCGGTATACAATACCGCATGCACAGGCGGTATACAATACCGTATGTCCATGCGGTATTATGTACCGTATGGACATACGGTACATAATACCCTATGTCTATAAGCGGTGAGACCGAGTCTATAAATAGGACCATACCCGGCGCCGGAAACACACCACCGCCGGAGACACACCCCCACCGACAATGTCGTCCGAACAAAGGCCAATTCCCCGTGAAGACATGTTCACCAGGCACTACAAGAAGGAGCCGCTTGGAGGCATCGCTTTTACTGCAACGTGCCGTCACTGCGGCCATCGCTACACCGTGACCAACAACCTGCAGCACGGTCATCTTAAGAGGCACATCAACAACAAGCATGCCGACGAGATCTAGGATTTATGTGTTTATCCGACTTATGTGTAGTCGTTTGTATGTGTCAGTGTGATGAAGTTGTTGTTATTGTTGGTTGTGTAGTCGTTCGTTTGTTGCAGTGTCATGAAGTTGTTGTTATTGTTTGTTGTGTAGTAGTTTGTTTGTCGTCTAGTTGTAACAATGTTGTTTGAATAATCAGTCGGATCGTACGCTATTTGTGTCATTGGTTTCCTATTTTCAACACAATTCCTATTTTCCTTGGCACATGTGAAATAATATGTCATATAAATCACCGATCGGGATTCGAAACAGAATTTTATTAAACGGTTGAACTGATTAGGAATGAAAATACAACAGATGCTTAGGAAACAAAGTTTGATGCACATCACACTACATACTTGGTAATGCATGTCTAATCACTACCTTCATCTTCCCAGCACGTGGATTGGAGTCTAAGCGAAGACATTATGCAACGTACCAGCACGGCGACACCATTGCATGGTATGAATTTTGATAATTTCAGGGAATAACACATTACATGAAAACGGATAAAGTGCCTCATTTTTCATATTAATTAAAGAGATAACATTGCAGCAAAAGTAACTCAGTTACTTTGTTTTGCCGCATCGTCGTCATGTCACACATCAAAGGAAATCATTATTGTTCTATTCATCTGATGGTGAAACATTCTCCGGCGGCACTACGACTACCCGAAACCGAGAGTTGCCTAAGTAGCTAAACATCAACCCCGCCCCTACACGCACGTCACGGGATATCGCGAAATTATTCCATCCTTGTGCGAGCCAGAGCGCCCCGGATCTGTTGCGCTCAACCCGGATGCTAGTGCCTCTCCTCCGTGCCCCATTAGTCAGCGTTATTCTTTCGACGCCGGCCAGCCCGTATTCTTCTTCGAAGTTGGAAGGCAGAGGCTGCAATTTTTAAGATGTACTTAGTGACTTCGGAACAGTGTGAATTATATGACAGACGACAGAATGGGGCTTACCAATATTTGTGTCAGCGAGACGTCTTCTACCCACCAGAAAAAATCCCTCGGTCCGCTCCCTGAGACTGAGTAGAAAGGTCTTGGTGTATTACCAGCCGCCATGTTGTAATAATCACCACATCGCACGGGGGTCATTTATAGCGGGAAAACATGTCCCGTTGTATGCGAGAAGTATACCGCATATACATGCGGTATACATTACCGCATGTGTAAGCGGTGGTTCACCGCATATCAATGCGGTATTCAAAAAAGTCCGAAAACGTAAAGGCACGGGTACATCGTGATCTTCTTCCGCCATCGGAGTTGGTCGTCCAAATTCCATCGGTCGAAGGAGAGCGAGCCTCTTATAAAAGTGCGAAACTGAGAGATTCCGTCGTGAGTTCCGACGAAAGTTCCCAGCTTCGTCCTCTTGTAAGAGGTTCATTCTCCCTTGACAGATGTAATTTAGACGCCCACTCCGATGACGAACGAAGATGACGGTGTACCCGTACCTGTACGTTTCCGAAGCATTTACAGTTTTGTTTGGATGATCAATAATCATCCGCAGGATAATGTTAAAGACGTCATTGGCGTACATATATACTATCACAACGTCTTTCACAATATCCTGCGGATACCTATTGCATTTTATTAGATCGAAGCTACATAACCCCACATCGAAGCGATATAACCCGAGCAACATGCCAGCGGCCAGCGATTTCAATCAAAAGACACAAATCGCCGGCCGTGGCATGTTGCCTAGGCTATCATCGCTGTTGAGCCATGAAAAAAGCATAAATTTTATTTAATTTATAAAACGAAGCGATATAACCCGTGCAAACTAGTCAACGGTCAAAAATTTCGATCCGAAGACACAAATCTTTGGCCATGACTAGTTCGCACAGAGTATCATCGCTTTTCCGCCACGACAAATGTCACGAACCGGCCATGGGGGTATATATAGATACATACCGCATGGGCAAGCGGTACACGGTGCTTCACCGTTTACCTAGGCGGTGATGTACCGCAGACATATACGGTATCCATTGCACCGTTCACCTATGCGGTGGGCCCACATATTCAAATAATTCAACCCCAACGGTCATCTGGAAACACCGCATAGGCATGCGGTGTTACTGTATAAGAAGTCACCCGCTCTCCGTTGGAATGCATCCAATCCCATCACCCCCCATCAACGGTCATTTTCTAATATGGTTAACGACGACACCAGCCGACGACCTTCAAGCCCGGGGGAGGAAGCACCTACCGCGACGCCAATGGCCGATAACTCACCACCACCTCGTCTTCCGGTATGTGATTAATGTTTATCATTTGGAATGTCGTTGTAGGTAGAATATAGGTACTGGAATCATATGGAATGGAAACCAAGATATAGGTACCGGTTATGTAGGGGAATAAATTAGGTTCTGAAGTAGAGCAGACAGAAACCATGAATGGTTCGCGTAATATATATGCACTGTTTGCATGCTGGCAGCTACCACTGGAGGAGCAGGCTGATCCGATGCCGGAAGACGGTCAGGACGATGAGGCCCGTAACCAGGAGTACCGCGATTACACTCCCGAATTTGCTACATCCCAGACGTGGACCAATCGCGACAATCTCCTACAACACTGTCGTGGCACAGCATTAAAACTTAATATGGTTTTGACAATCAAGCGTTCTTGGGGGAGCACTCCTACAAGGCGTGGGAGTCTATTGCTCGCATGTGAGAAGTACGGCCAGTACACTCCCCGTAAGAGACAGCGAGTAGCCGGAGATGATGCAAGCGGGAACACGCGCAGAGCTGTTTCGAAGATAGAGGGGTGTCCATTTGCATTGTCTGGCGTGGAGTTCAAACGGGGCGAATGGGGCCTGGACGTTATTCATGGCAAGCACAACCATCTACTCCTCGGTGCATTGGACGGTCACCCGTACGTCAGACGGATGGATGCAGATGAAAGAGACACTACGTTGGCCCTTACCGTCGCTGGTACCCCACCAAAACCGATTTTAGCTACATTGAAGATGACAGCTGACGCACGACAGAAGCTGAACTTCACATCGCGGCGCCAAGTGTACAATGCGAGAGCAAAGTTTAAAGCTGAAGCGAGAGGAGATCGAACAGTCTCCCAGGAAGCACTCCGCATTTTGCGGGATAAGGGTTACTACTATTGTACGAGGAGATCCCCTGACGATCCCAACAGGCTTCAAGATCTATTCATCGCCCATACAGACGCTCGCCATCTTCTAGCCATGTTTCCATACGTCGTCCTCGTCGATAGTACATACCGGACGAATGCGTAAGTTTCTATATACACTTATTCTTTTACCCATTCCCACCACGGCATGCGAACTCAAATATTTCATTGTGCAGGTACGGGATCCCTTTGTGTGAGTTCGTTGGATTTACTTGCACAAACAAGAACTTCGTCATCGGGTTCTGCTTCATGTCGCACGAGAACACAAATACGTACATTTGGGCGTTGGGGCAGCTCGTTTACCTCATGCGAGGTAATCTTCCTAACGTTATTGTCACTGATCGAGAGTTGGGGTTGATTGCGGCGCTACGAGAAGTTCTTCCCAACGTCAGGCATATGTTGTGCACAGTGCACGTCCTCCGACGATGCGAAGAAGCTGCTTTCCAGAAGTCAAAGAATCTTGATGTTGCTAGGCGTTTCAAGAACGCATGTGTTGGCCTGTTCCAATCCAGATCGGTTGAAACTTTTGCCGCTAGAAGGAGGGGTATGCATGCAGAGTGGGGGCATATTGAAGGGCTTATGCCGTATTTGGAGGCGACGTGGTTACGAGATTACTCGGAGCAGATAGTTCGTGCATGGACAGGCGCAATCCAGCATTTTGGTACGACCACGACGAACAGGTGCGCCTACGTTTTCAATATAAAATTCATTATACACGTAATTTGTTTAGGTATAACGATTTTCACCTGCGATTCTCACTTATCTTTTAGGGTTGAGGCTGCTCATTCTGTGTTGAAAAAGACCTTAAACTCTGCAGTCGGTGATTTCACTCACGTGATAAACACAATCGATCTCATGATGGCGGATCAAATATGGGAGGTGAAGAATACATTGGGGAGAGCGAACAACACCTGGCCTACAGACTCCCACGACCTATGGATTTTCGATCGAATTCGGAATATTGTGTCGAAGGAATGTTTCAACTTGTTGTTCGAAATCTACACAAAGATGGAAGCCGAGCCACCGTCGCAACCATGCAGAGATGCATATTGGAGGGACGTCTACGGTCTTCCATGCACACATGACATGCAAGCTTGTCGAGACACGCAGATACCCATCAGACCATCCCAGATACATAATTTTTGGAAGCAATTGGATTTCAAGAGGCCTCATGTTGACAACGTCCAGGATAACACTCCACTCAGCAGAGCTGATGTGGACATGTCGCGCATGATCAGTTTGTTCCAGAGCGGAGCTATGGACGAGGATACTCGTTGGAGAATCGCGTCGGCATTCAACGACGGGGATCGTCCGTCCCAGACACCGTTGACCACCCCTGACCCGGAGGACCGTAGACCGCCCGGGAGACCGAGGACTCGCCACCCCTGTCAGACGAACCCTCTACCTTGGGAACGTGAGCGTGCTCGGGCTCAACGCCAGGCAGATAGACATGCGACCACTGGATCCGCACGAGGGCGAGGCCGAGGTCGGGGTCAACCGACATCAAACGAAACAGATGACGTGGAAGGTACTGAGGAGGCCACTGGGTCCAACGACATTGCCATCGACGACCCTCCTAGGGGCCGAGGAGTAGGCAGAGGCCGAGGACGGGGTCGTGGAAGGGGACGTGGACGAGGTCGATCGGCGTCGGAGCCAGCTCCGGAGATTGTAAGTGACATTCCAACACCAGCACCTACGGCGCTTCCACCACAGAATCTACCTCGAGTAGAATTCAATTGGGGCACTGGCAACGTCGACGAATTCATGATTACTTTCGTACGAGCCGTCACAAATGTTGCAGGTGATGGTCACTGTGGGTATAGGTCTTTAGCTTGTCTTCTCAACTTGGGACAAGACGCATGGCCTCGAGTTCGACGAGAGCTGGCCGTTGAGTTGCAGATGCATTCAGATCGGTACCATTACTATCCGGCCTTACAGGAGCTCATCATGAGGGTCAACTATTTCGGCACGTGTCATGATGCTACGTATTGGATGGAGATTCCGATCATGGGCGAGGTGTTTGCCACGCTTCACCAGCGTCCTTTGGTGATTTTGTCACAGATGATGCCTATGTTGTGCCTACCTCTGTACGCCACCGGTGGCCCGTCAGTACCGGCCTATGAGGAGCTAGATGGAATAGCTTTAGTTGGCAACAACAACCATTTCGTTCCGGTACGTTTCGTATTTCGTATTCATTAATTTGTAACTGTTTTGTTTCTCTTTTCTAACATCAATATTAACCTTGTATTCACAGATTTGGTTGTTGCCTGGTTCACCTCTTCCTCCAGTCTACGTCACATGGACATGGCATCACGATCGCACTGTCGACGGTTGGGACGAGCAGTTTGCAGCGAGGATTGCACGATATAGAGCTTACCCGTCGTGATGGTGGCCGTCCCCTACCGTATTAGCATTTCCCACTCTCTGATGTCATTTTTCGAACTTCATATGTTCAATTGGGTTGTATCTTTCTCTATTCCATTTCACATCCGAACATCCGAACTCCATATTTTCGTCATCGCTTATATCTATCGCACTTTCGTTTTAATCATCTTTGTTTTCAATTCAATATATGATTTTTTTCAGATCACGGCGTTTATTAAAAGTTAATTCCACTATAGTAGGATATACCATTGCAATGTCCATGGATTATACGATAAATTCGTAGTGTGGACGAATACCGCGACCCTAAGCGGTGTGTGTCGGTTCGTATCGGTCCCCTCAGCTCTTCCAAATAGTTAAGCGCAAATCGGGTTATCCGATACCCACCGCATGGGTATGCGGTGGGGTTGAAACAGAACGGGGGTTTTCACCGCATGAATATGCGGTATGTCTCTATACGGTGGCTATCACCGCATGTATATGCGGTGACCTACCGCATGTATAAGCGGTAGGTCGTTGACCGTCATTAAGTCGGTCATTAACTCACCGCATAGGTATGCGGTGATTAGTGGTGGAAATAGTAAAAATTAGCGGTGTAGATATCGTTTCCTATTCAAAACATTAAATATAACTGTTTGTTCACATTTCATGAAGATTTCATAAAAGATACGTAGTATTGTTGATACGTTTGATGTCTCTCTTTATCTCGTCTATATGTTTTGTGATATCATTATTAATAATATTAAGTAGTTATCTCATTATTGTACAATCAAATAAAAGATGGTGTAGATCTTCACATGAATGATTATAGAAAACACATTGGAGAGGAACTACAATGTGTCTTTCTAAAAGTTTGTCTTTAGTGGGTATGCCATTATTTGAGATTCTTCTAAGAAAGTCCTTTACTTTAGGTTAAATATCCAAATCCCAAATCCAAGTACAATGAGATAGGATATGTCCTTTTTGTTTGTTCAACATTCCAATGGTACAACTAGCTAGTAGAGTACCAACCATCGTAACTCGGGCTCCAATAGAGACGGCCTGTCGGGACATTTACAAGAATTGGTATTTTTGTAATCTTTTCAATCGTGTCATGATCCAATTGTCTTCCCAGAACGTCAAACAACTTTGATATGCTCCAACAACCGTTATTAAGAATAAATGTACTAACCTTGATTGTATTATCCATATTGCTCATATCTTTGGAACTGTTGACAAGAGGGCATGAAAAAAAGCCAATTATGATCCAAAAATTAATGATTTCACCTTTACCAATCAACCATCACAATCCAAGTTTAAAATCATGAAGTAGCCCTTTCTTTATATATTCATATAGTTTACCCATGGCTTACAAAAACAAAAACAATTATACAAAGACCCAATTGATCTATTTACCCCACAACAAGGTCTTCGCCAGGGGACCCTCTATCCCCCTACCTGTTTCTCCTCATATCTGAGATCCTCGCTAGGGGACTACAGCAGGAATCGACCAAACCCCAAAGTCACCTAGGAATCAAAATCTTGCGTGTTGGAACTAAAATCTCCTTCCTAGCTTTTGCAGATGATATAGTCATCTTTGCCTCCACCACAAACACAGCTTGTAACCAAATAAACAACATTCTAACAGAATACTCGGCAATTTCGGGACAACGAGTGAACAGACATTAATCTCATTTCCAAACATCTGTTAACATTGACACCAGTCAAAAGAACTTTATCCACAATGAATTACAAATAGCCTACACACCAAGTCTGGGGAACTACCTTGGATGTCCTATAATAAATGGACGAACAACTAAAGAGGATTTCAAGGAACTCATTATCAACACGAAAGCACAACTAAATCGATGGAAAGCTAATGGTTTATCCCAAGCAGGAAGATGCACACTCATTAAATCCACATTATCGGCAAAACCACTTCACATAATGCAGTGCTTCATGCTGCCTAAGGCTATCCACATATAACTTGATAAAATAAACCGAAACTTCCTATGGAATAAGGGGCCAAAGCCAAAGCATAAACCACTCATAAGTTGGTTTGATGTCTGTAAGGCTAAAGAGGATGGAGGACTTGGTCTCCGCAAATCAGAGGACATGAACAAGGCACTACAACTAAAATTACTATGGAAAATCCTTGCAGAACCAAACAACCCGTGGGTAACTATAATTAAAGAAAAATACCTAAAGTAACAAGATATCCTGCACTACGTCAGGAGAGGGGACTCGTCCTGGCAATGGACACAACTTACAAAATTAATACCATTACTTAAAGATGGTTTACGCTAGTCGATTGGTATGGGAATGACATAAAATTTTGGACTGACCACTGGTTTGGGAATGACCCTCTCATCGACAGGGCCTCTTCAATCCAGTCGATAAACATAAACATCAAAGTATCTGAACTCCTAAAACCAGACAAAACCCGGGACCAGGAAAAAATATATGAGACCACACATGATATACTACCTGATGAAGTAAAAGACTCCATAGGACTAACCCCTATACCAAAAAATATTCACCTTGACAGATTATACTGGAAATGGAGTAAGAATGGATGGTTCTCCACCAAGTCAGCCATTGATATGATAAACTATAAGAAACACCACCAGTGTTCCGATGTCAGTTGGATTTGGTATCTTGACTCATCGCCAAAAGTAAAAGCTTTTCTTTGGAAAGTCACTCGAAACGGGGTACCCACCGCAGTTAAGCTTGCTTCTCGTCGTATGAGTATACCAACAAATTGCCCACATTGTGACAGTGCTTACGAAGATTTACAACACCTACTCTGGAGCTGCCCAGTTACTCGTGAAACCATACTATCAATAGACCCAATAATTTTCATCAAGTTAAACAACTACTTCATGGACAGAACAGACCTAAACCAAGTCATCGGCATGGCAAAAGAAACACTAGGCCTCAATTGCTTTGCCAAACTAGCCTTCATTTGGTGGGGCATCTAGTACTTCAGAAACAAAGTACTATTCGAGAACATAAAACCGGATTTCAGAAGTATTGTCGCATTCACCAAAGAACAAATAATCATGTGGAATTCCACTAAAACCAGTGAGGATCACGATGAGCTTGAAACGTCAAAACCCACGAGTGAAGCAACGACAATACATAAAAGAAAACAAGCAAGATGGAAACCACCAAAGCCGGGAGCTTATAAGCTCAATTTCGATGGCGCTCTCTCAACTAGTAATTCTGGATCCTATGGCTTCATCATCCGCGAGTATAGAGGATATCCAGTTTTCTATGGTTCAGGGTTTTGCCCAGCCTCTTCGGTTGCTTGTTCCGAATGCCTTGGACTATGGAAAGGGATATCAGCAGCTCGGGAACTAAACCTAACAAACATTGAAATTGAAGGTGACAACCTCACCATAATAAATAGTCTTAAAGGTGTTGGGAAGCCTACTGGAGACTCTGAAATGATTGTCTCGGACAGTCTAGTCTCGCTGGGTTCCTTTGTTTCCGTCGAGATTCGTCATGTCTATCGGGAGGCTAATCAGGTAGCGGATCGCTTATCGCATCTGACCTATGCTTTCCACAGCACAACAATCGCTCCTGACGATTCTCTGCTTTGTAGTCTCATCCGTAAGGATGCTCTTGGCTATTAGGGTTGATCCCCTAAGCCAAATTTTTTCCTTTTTAAAAAAAAAATAAAAAAAAATTATACAAAGACCCTAGAAGCTCTATCTCAAAATCTGGGCCTATCAGTGGGCTAATCTCAATTTTCTAAAGGCCCAACATAAGTTTTGCCCATCATGCTATGAAACAAGCCATATTCTGAAGACTTTGCAAGAAAACCCCTCTAAACCCTTCTCTCTCGCTCGCTCGCTCGATCGCTCTCGCTCTGCCATACCAGATTCAGGTAAGCTTCCAATCTCGTTGCTTGAAGCTTGCAAATTGTTCGTTTATGGCGGAGCAATAAGGATTAGGAAGTGCGAGCATAGCGATTTCCGTGCCAAATTTCTTAGTTCTGGGATTCGGAAGATAATTAAGCTGATAGAAATGCAATGCCGATTTGATACGTTCTCGTTCCTACATCTTTCCATTGTAAGTTCCGGCTTTTCCATGTCTCCTTCTTTATTTTCATCAGATTTGTGGATTTGGATATGCTTATATATATAGGATAAACGATTGAATTAAGCATTATAAGCTGATTTTGTTTGTTTTCCTTTGAATTGTTGTGTGCATTTGCTACTCAGGGAAATCTCAAATTGAAATCTGCTATAGATTTCCAGATATTGCAATGACATGGTTTTGAATGGGGATTTGTGTGGGAACCATTTCGCTCCAGGATTTCTTCGCTTGATATGAGTTGTAGCCTTGGCATACATCGGTCTGCCTATAGAGCTCTCATATCTAGGTTTGTAAAAGCAGGTCTGATCGACGACGCTATCAAAACATTCAACGAGATGATTCAATCCGACTGTGTTGTGTTCAGCACAGACTATAACCGGTTCATAGGCGTTCTAATTCGCGAGTCTCGGTTTGATTTGGCGACGCAGTATTATGAGAAGATGATCCCTCAAGGTTTTTCACTTTTCTCCTTTACTTATTCAAGATTCATTTCAGCTTTGTGCGGGGTGAGGAATTTTGGTCTAATTGAGAGGTTGATGGAGGACATGGAGAAACTTGGTTCCGTGCCCGATATGTGGGCATATAACATATATATGAATCTATTGTGCCAAGAGAATCAAGTGGATTCTGCTCTTGTGTTATTAGAGAGTATGATTCGAAATGGAAGGGAGCCTGATGTTGTAACATATACCATCCTTATTAGTGGTTTGTGTAAAGTAGGGCGTATTCATCATGCCATTGAATTCTGGCATTCTATGGTTGAAAGGAAACTGGAGCCGGATGATAAAGCGTGCAGGGCGCTGGTTTTGAGCTTGTGTAATCACAAAAAGGTTGAGCTGGCTTATGAGCTTGTAGTGGACTTGATAATAAAGCATAGAGCTAAGTTGAGCATATTGGTGTACAATGCTCTTATTGACGGGTTTTGTAAAGCCGGTCAGTTTGACAAGGCACAGTCTCTTAAATCATACATGAGGAAGCATGAATGTGAGCCTGATATAGTGACCTATAATATACTCTTGAATTATTGTTGTGATCATTTGATGCTCTCAGAGGCTGAGAAGTTGATGGAAAATATGGAAAGGAGCGGACCAGGGCCAGATGTGTACAGCTACAATCAATTTCTAAAAGGTCTTTGCAAGGCAAAACGACTGGACAAGGCCTATCTCTTACTTGACATTATTGAAAGTAAGGGTTTGATTGACATTGTCTCTTATAATACAATAATCAGAGGACTTTGTGATGTGCAAGATACCAGGAGGGCATACCAACTCTTTGAGGAGATGGGTCGCAAAGGTGTTCTTCCTGATGTTGTCACGTTCTCCATCCTTATAAAAGCTTTTCTTAGAGAAGGCAGTACGATAGTTGCTAAGAAACTTCATGACCATATGATAGAAATAGGGCTGCATCTTGATTGTATATTATCGACCACAATCGTAGATCACCTTTGCAAGACGGAGAAAGTTGATATGGCTCTCAGTTTTTTCCATGACAGGGTTGAGAAAGGGATCACACCAGATGTAATTATGTATAATGCCATCATAAATGGGCTTTGCAAGGCTTCGAGAGTAATTGAGGCACTGCAGCTCTTTGAGGATATGCAAACTCAAGGTTTATGTGCTGATGAGGTGACTTACAAGCTGATAATTGGAGCTCTTATAAGGGAAAACAAGCTTCCCTTGGCTTGTAGGATTTGGGACCAAATGATGGACAAGGGATTTACACTGGACAGAGCAGTGTCTGGGAGTCTGATAAATGCAATGCATAGAAGAAAGGCTTCTTAATCATATTCAGATGTTTGTGATCTCCATATCAATTTTGCACTTACTCAGCCTCTACCTTTCAGCTGTATGACTTGTGATGTCCATCTATGTGATGTTACAGGAGAAGTCTATGTTTCCTGAAGAATGAAGGAGGAAAGAAGACTATGGTTTTGCTGTCTGCGCTCTGTGTCGGGATGTTATGCAAATCAATGCATATTTCTTAAGTTGCATGAAATCAATTCCTTGAGTAGTTGAGTTTGCTGATGCCTCCCGGTATGTTGTCAGCTTTTAAAGATGGCAGACCGTGCAAAAGTAATGATTGCTGTGGGTGTATTCGGTGGCTTCACATGGAACTTAGGTTTGGAGAGTTGCTTGATGATGGTAAGTAGCAACTCATCTTTCCTATTTTTGGGCATGGTCAAATTGCTCTGACACAATAAACTGATCAGAACTACTCCCTCTGTCCCATTTTATTTGTTGTTTCAAAGTAGTTACTAGTAATCACATTGAGGATTGCCACTATAATAGGACCCGGCAATATTACTTGTGTAGAAAATTGGTTTATAACACCTTTTGGTGGGTTAAAAGGTAGGGTTGCAGCCTTGCAGGGGGAGGGTGTCACGTTATCCGTTTTGAACATTCTACCATTAGCTGAAGCAAGATACAGGATTTTGGTTAAACCTTGAAAGTCTTTCTTCTTTGAACTTTTATGCGTCTTTACCTGAATCGATCTTGGCTCATAGCATTCCTTATATTGTTGCTTGCTTTGCATTTCAGTCTTTTGAAAGAGCCAAACCACTAACATTCTGTCCCTGAACTTCCTTATGCACAGGTAAAATGGCCCAAGCCACAACAAGAAGAATGAAAGGACAAACTAGTGCATAAGGGTGTTTGTTCAGATTTACTGATACCTTTCTTTAGTCTGCAAAATTCCAATTGAGACTGACAAGAAATTTACGGTATGGAGGTTCCTGCGATAAATTATTTTTCATGGCGCGCTGTTTCTTTTGGATATAATGATTCTCGGATTCCAATTTAGGCTAGTTGAGCCTTAGATTGAACTAGGTTAGGCGATTGTTCATCCGGCTTCTGACACAATTGTTGGAATTTTTACCCTGCATGAAGAGTTTATATTGTTCATCATCCTTTCACAGGTATTATCTTGTGCAATAATAAAACAGTTCAATGAACGGGATCATCTAAGACCCAATATCTTGAAGCATTAACATACATTGTGATTTAGTAAGTTGATGTGTATCTTTTTGTTGTTCGATATCCGATCAGGGCGTAAAACTCTAAAATTCTCTCTCTGATTGAATGGTACATTGATAACGTCACCCCCTTGCTCTGTGCTAATGACTTTAGGGACAACACTGTGAATGGACTAGTGAATGGCATCAAGAAAAAAGTTCAGTTGCCTTCATGCTTTAGACTTGGCTAATGTGTGATACTTAACCTTTCCATCAATCAATCCTCCATTTCTTGAATTGCAAAAAGACCAATTCCTTCTCTTTCCCTTTACTCCATCCATGCAAAATAAATATAACACTTGCTTCTGTGGTTACCCATCTTAATCTTCCTCATTCACAATCTTCTTCACTCCTAATCGATGTCGTGGTTCAGGGAAACCAACCCTCACTTTTGGCCAAGTGAGAAACCACAGTCTCCAGCACCGCCAATTCGCCAGCCAGGGCCCTCCCAGCAACCGGGTCAACAGTCCCCGGATGGCATTCGACCCGGAAGCAGAATCAGGCCGAGAGAGCGGCCAGATGGTGTTGAAACGTCTCGTGCACGTGAATCCAACACTCATCATTGGCCAAGGGAGCAGCCACATGCTCCGGTGCATTCCAGTGGTCACCCAAGGCCTGTCCAACAGCCGGGTCTACAGCTCCCCGGTGACACTCAAACCGAGAGGAGGATAAGGCCGAGAGAGCGGGTAGATCATGTTGACTCACCTCCTGCCCGCGAACCCAATCCTCACCTTTGGCCACGGGAGCAGCCACATGCTCCGAGGCATTTGAGTGGCTACCCAAGGCATGTCCAACAACAAGGGCAACAGCTCCCAGGTGACGCTCAACCCGGGAGGAGAACAAGGCCGAGAGAGCGGCCTGATCATGCAGGGTCGACTCCTGCACGAGAACCCAACCCTCACTTTTGGCCGAGGGACCAACCACCTGCTCCAGTACCTTCAAGTAGCCACACACGGCCCGTCCAGCAACTGGGTCAACAGCACCCGGGTGACGTTCAACCTGGGAAGAGAACAAGGCCGAAAGAACGGACAGATCATGTTCTGCCACCTCACGCACACGAGCCAGTGGGTTCACAGCCGCAACAACCACAATCAAGACCTCAAGCTCACGAGCCTGAGCTCGAGCTTATACCTGCAGATCATCACCCACAGCGCTTCTGGCCAAAAAGCCAAGACCATTCACCACTGCATCCGAGCCAAGCAAGCGTAGAGCATTGGCCACTGCATCCAGATCAGGCTAGCCACGACGGGAGTACTCATCCGCGTCCTAAACACAAGAAGCATCCCACAACGAGCCGGCCTCCACGGAAGCACGCCCCACCAGCCGATCAAGGGCAACCACCAAGGGAGCACAACCTTATATACCCTCCTCCCAACCGGACCAACCCTTGCACTTGGCTCATCGCGATTTTCTGCATCATTTTATGGGTGGTCGTAATCTTAGGCGGCATCCTCATCCTCATAATCTACCTCTTCTACCGCCCTCGAAACCCCCACTTCGAGATCTCCAACGCCTCCCTCAACGCAGCATACCTGGACATGGGCTACCTCCTCAATGCAGACCTCGTCGTCCTCGCAAACTTCACAAACCCAAACGTGAAGATGAATGTAGACTTCAACTTTGTGGTCCTAAAACTCCAATACGAGGGCCAACCCATCGCAACCCAGTACATCGACCCATTCTCCGTACAGAAGTCCGAGTCCAAGCTCGCCGCAGTGGAGATGGTGAGCAGCCAGATTCGTCTCCCACTTCTGGTGACACAGCAGCTTGTAAAGCAGATAAGAAAGAACAGGGTTACCTTCCAAGTCGACGGCTACTTCCACGCACGCTCGAGGTATGGGAGCATCTTTCAGTATTCTTATTGGTTGTATAGCCATTGCACCATTGTGACCACAGGACCACCAAGTGGAATCATGGTAGCCAGCAAATGCATAACTAAACGTTGAAAGCTGTAACAGAAGGCCACATTCTCATTCCCTCTGTTGCTAATTCAGAGACTTTTTTTACCCTAAACTTAGTGTAAAATTTTGGGTTCAAGATACATTGTCCTTTCAAAACCCTTGGAGAAGTTTTCAGTACCAAAAGGGGAAACACATTTCGGTTCCCCGATTAACTATGGAGGGGGGAACCTCAACGCTCAACAGCGCAATAAAATTGCACTGTAAGCATTAATTACAATATATATACACAATCCTGAAAGTTAGGAAGGGACAAATGCGGCCAGAGATTTAAGGCCAAAGTAAAAAACATAAACTGTCTACGCTAAAAAAGCCTTCACAGCGTTTTTGGGAACAAATAAGAAGTCGAAAAGTAAAAGAAATGGATGAGCAAGTACGCGTTTGTGCTTCAAACTCTATACCCATTTCTCGTGAAGAAGGGGTGCCTAAGGGCCTCATGTGCTGTTATTCTCCTAGAAGGTTCGTACTGAAGCATGCCTTGCAAGAGGTCAATCAGATCTCCAGCTGAGTGGTCTACGCTTTGCATGACCCAGTTCTGCAAGAGAAAGCAGAGACAAAAAGGATGAACTTAGGATCATATTTTGGAGCAGATCATATAACAACCGATAATAATATGTTAAATATATGCTCCGTACATAGATGTAAGTGGTGATTGGTGAAAGAAAACTGACCTGAAGACGAGGGAGTCTCTGAACAGCTCTGATGCTTTCCCTAGAGGTTGCACCTTCGGGCCAGTTCAACCTTCCCCTTCTTACGAACTTCTCAGCACTACGACTGAAACAAACCAAACAGTACAAAGGTGTGAGAATGGTGGCTGATCCACTATCAGAATCCAAATAAATTTTTTCATTACAGATCAAAAGGGTTGATTACCATAATGGTGAATTTTTTCCTGAAAATATTTATAATGAATTGGAAAATTCACTAATAGTAATGATTCTTAAGTTATAATAGTAGTTCAGAGATGGGGCACGCACTCTGCTTTCTGAAGCATATGCTCTGGTAATGGGCCTAAGACCCTCTCCATCATAGCTAAATGCTCCAAACTCTCATGAGTTTGGAATAATGTATTCCCCTGCAAATAAACAGCTTCAGATTCATAACTCTGCATTCAGCAAATACATCAACCCTAGCAGCATCAGCAATTCTTACCGAACATAGTTCTGCCAAGATGCAGCCAATACTCCACATATCACACTGATAATTCCACCCAAGTCCTTTAAAAGGGAAAGGAAAAAAAAGGGGGGATGAGAAACAAGGGTATAATTAAAGGTCCAAAGTGTCAATTCAGCATCATAAATAAAATAGTGGGGGTGCTATACCAAGAATAACCTCAGGTGCCCGATAATGCCTTGTGGATACGATGTAGTAGCGGACATGATGTCCAATAGTTGTGCTGCCAAAGTCAATAACCTTTATAGCACATGACTTAGGCAGCTTCTTTGACCGGGACCCATCCCTCAAAGAACACTACAAAAGGATTATCAAAACTATAAGTGATTATGAAAGCGCCGCAGCAGATAATATATGGGGTCGGCAATTTATCGATTGACAAGAAGGGGCAATTTATCAATTGACAAGAAGCGACAAAAGAAGCTGGCTGCGGTACAGTGTAGTATGGTACCTTCACATAGTCAGAAGAAAGAAATAGTATATTCTCTGGCTTTAAATCCGTGTGGATGAGGTCCAAATCATGCATGACTGCAAATTGTGAAACACAACATAAGCAAAGACATATGCCTCAAATAATATGCTGCATGTTTGATATGGAAAGTGAAAGAAACACCAAAACAACCAGATAAGATAAGATCAATACATGCAATTCAATCATTATGAAGTAGGGGAGAAAAAGGTTAAGGAGTAAAAAAGAACAGACATGCTACACATTCCAAAACTTGTCTTCCAATATCACGAACGAGATCAACAGGAAATGGGCGGTATCTGTTTTTCTGTAGAAAATCGAATATGCTTGGCCCAAGCATCTCAAAAACCTGTTAAAGCAATCAAATTGACCAACAATTCTCAATCCACATACATCACAAACAAGGGCAAGATACATCACTACGGTAAATTTTGTACTTACAATACAAATATGGTTGCGGTAATCAAACCAATCAATTATTTGAACACAGCTGCAAAAAGTAAACTCTTTTAAGTATTTATAGAAGTGATTACAAGTTACAATCAACAAAAATTAATAAAATCTAGCAACATCTCTTTATAAAATACTGGTAAAGCTATTTATTATACTTACCCGTTTGCATGTCCATTATGCCTCTGAAGTTTCCTTAGAACGTTAACTTCTGTCGTTGCAGCATCACGATACTTCTTGATACTCCGGATGATCTTAATGGCAACACATTCTCTTGTTTCCCTGTCAAAGCACTCTAGGACCTGCCCGAAGGTTCCTGAAAATTCACAGATATAAAATTTGAAAACAAATGTATAGGATAGCATTCCGATAATTACATATGTCAGGATAGTTTCTAACTAACCTTCACCAAGCTTCTTCAGGATCTTATCTGCACGTTACAGAAGACACAGAATTTGAGAATCCACATAAAATGATCACATGCAAATATTTTTAAAAAATAAAATAATTAACAGCCAACTTCATTCACATGAAAACAACTTGGTGAAGAATTCCTATGGATAGGAGAGAAATAAATCATGAAGGGAGGAATGAGGATGAATTTTCAATATTCTATTACTACTTAAAAGTATTCTTCAAATCATAAATGGCAGACTCGGGTGATTTATAGCCAATCTTCCACAAAATACATAAGAAAACGTATTAACAAAATATCTCACACAGCAGTTCTTAAGTCTACACCATATCAAAAGTAGGGTGATTGCAAAACTTTAGAGTGAAAAAGAAGTGGAATGAAAAGATATGCTTAATAATGATATGGTGTAATTACAGCGAGGGGTTAAATTCTCTCCGAGCTCAAAAATGTAATGGCCATCTTTGTCATCATCACGCCATGGTGGAGAGCCTCTATGTAGGGTTCCCTTCACAAAATGATTAGAATGCTCCAACTGTAACCTTGAAGGTCCATAGCTTGTATCATTTCCAATCTCTTGACCATTATATAATCCTGACTGAGCCTACATACAACCATTGGTTTATTTCCACCAAAAGTATATCAATCTAGTTTCATTCACTCCCAAACTGTTGATATCCCTTTCAAAACAATTACCTATAAAGAATGATTTCATATAAAGAAAGCTAGGTTAGAAAAGGGGAGAAAAATATCATTCAAACAAACTATAGCTGCTGCTGCAATACACATTCTCTTGATTGAACTCTGATCTTAAGTGTGAGGCTAGAAGATGGATCTGGGAATATCTAGCAATTCAGGCCACAAATCAAGCATGCACAGATAACTGAGAACTTATAGATGATTGACCCAATAAAAAGTAATCACCTTTGATTTTTTGGCATATGTAAAAAACGACAAAATCTTGAAGAACCATTCGAATCTAAGAATCAAAACTAGCGGCTTAGGAAGGGAAACTTCTTAAAATCATTCCAGCTCCTAAACGCAACCAATCAATGAAACTTAATTCAAAACCTCTAGACCCCAAACTCGCATAACAGCTGCCATTACACCCCGGACAACCAATTAACTACAACACAATAATTCAAATCAGATGCAATTGCTGATAGAATTGAAACCTATGAGCGAAATACCGACAAAGAAAAGGAATCGAAGATCGTACCTTGGAAGATTGAGGGGCATCCCCGTTAACTCTAGGCCTTTTCCGAGGGCGACGGTCCATCAGATTAGGCAGGAACTCTCTCGCGCAGTCCGCTTCCATTGATTGGGAGAATCAAACCGAGGGGAAGGATTCGATTTTGAGATCAGAGCGAGAAGGAATCGCGACTCCAAAGAAACCCTAATTTCGCTGCAATTTCCAGAGCCGTCAGGAATGCGTACGATGTTGTGAGCGTTATACGCTAACCGGGTCCAACTATATGATTTATCTGGACCGTTCACAATCTTTTAGGGCGCCTACGTGGTCGCTTTGAAACCGTTCGTTCACAATCTTTTATTACATTATGGGTGTGTTTGGCAAAATGGTAGCTGTTAGTGGAGCTGAAGCTGTTGGGTAGCTGAAGCTGTTGGATTATTTGAGTTAAATATATGTTAATAAGCTAGTATAATGTTTGGTAAACCTAGCTGTTAGGGTAGCTGTTCAAAATTTGTGAATAAAAAACCAAAAGCTCCGAAAAGCTTGGGTAAATAGCTGTTGAAAAACTTTGATTTCAAAAGCTTTCAAAAGATAATTAAACTAAAATCTTATATTTATTTTATTTAAGACTATAGAATATCAAAATCAAAAGCTCCGAAAAGCTACTTGCTTTTGCCAAACATACCCTATGAATCCATATTCAGTATCTTAGAGCATCAACACTCATGGGTAACCTCATCCCTCTCTCTCCTTGTAATATTTTGACATCTCATTTTCCACTAACCCTACCCCATCCTGTTTACCCCATTACTATTGTTTTTAACTATATTTATACCCACCACATATTTTAACCAATCAAAACTTAACTCACTTAATAATAAAAAATAAAAAACCTCACTTTTATTAACTTTATAAAACAAAAAGGGATGGGGAGGCCCGGAAAGGGATGAGTTTAACCCATCCCACTAGGGTTGCCCCTTCCCCTTGATGGAATGGGGTTTATGCCACACCTTATAGAAGGAGAGAGAGTGGAATGGGTTAAACCCATGGGTGCGGATGCTCTTATATCTCTCTTTGTCTCTATATTCTTATATATGGGTGTGGCAAATCCACCTTAAAAAATGCACGTTGCTTTCGACATGCAAGTCATCATCACTAATTAACACTTTTTAAAAATTAATTAATCCATCTTAACCCTGCTCGTCAATTCTGACGTGCAAGGTGTATGGTGTATATAGCGAAGGCGTTCTTATATCTAGTCTAGATAGATAGATAAATCGCACTTTCAAACAACCCCCAACTTAAAAACAAATCAGAAAAATGTCATCCATAACGAGTTTAAAAAAAAAAAGTTAGAAATCCCACTTACAAACGATTTGGGTAACTATCTGGGTTGTCCTATTATTAGTGGTCGAACAACAAAGAATGATTTCAAAGATCTCCTAACCAATACCAAATCACAATTACACAGATGGAAAGCCATTTGTCTTTCCCAAGCAGGACGACGCACCCTAACAAAAACAACACTATCAGCCAAACCCCTCCATATAATGCAATGTTTTCTATTGCCAAAATTTGTACACTTGGAACTAGATAAGATTAAACGTAACTTCTTATGGAACAAAGGCCCAAAACATAAACCACTCGATTTGAGATTTGCAAATCCAAATCTCATGGGGGCCTTGGTCTTCGCAACTCAGATGACATGAACAAGACATTACAACTAAAACTAATATGAAAAATATTGGTTGAACCCAGCGATCCTTGGGTTTCTCTAATTACATAAAAGTACCTCATAGACCAAAATATTTTAAAATATCATAAAAAGGAAGCTACCTCTTGACAATGGACACAACTTATAAAATTATTATCGCTTTTCAAGGAAGGTATCCATTGGTCTATTGGAAATGGTGAAAACATTAATTTTTGGTTGGAACACTGGTTCGGCGACTCCCCCTCATCACAATGATCATCAGCAATTTTATTATAAAGCAACAATATCACAATTCTTACAAGATGACAAATCTTGGGACACTACAAAATCACACAACACAATTCAAAATGTACTACTAAGAGAAACAATACAGTAGATTTTATATTAATGACCCTGATCCCAAAAAACATACACATTGACAGACTTTATTGGAAATGGAGCAAGAATGGTCGGTTTTCTACAAGCTCTGCAATAAAAATGATCAATACTATGAAGCACCATCAAAAAAACCGACATGAAATGGGTTTGGAACCTCGATATACCACCAAAGGTCAAAACTTTACCCTAGAAGATCACAAAAAATGGTGTTCTCACATCAGTCAGACTTGCTTCTCATGGTTTCGAAATACCGACTATCTGCCCCCACTGTGACTCAAATTACGAAAACCTCACCCAACTCCTTTGGGATTGTCCCATCTCGTGAGCTACAATAACTATGGATCCATCGCTAATAATGATACTGAATAGATGCTTCACCCAAGGAAATGGCTTAAACAGTACCATCCGAGACATCAAAGAAGAAATAGGAACTCCTCGATTCAATAAACTAGCCTTCACGTGGTGGAGTATTTGGTATTTCCGCAACAAATTGTTATTTGATAACATTAAACCGAACGTTACAAGCATATCAGCTTTCATAAAAGACTATATATTACTTTTTGTGGAACCATTCCAAACATCGCAACGACACTTTAAATGATCAACCAAACAATGAAAAGAATCAATCCATAATAAAAGGAAAGAGAAAGAAAGCAAAATGGCAACCACTAAGAGAAGAAACATATAAACTCAATTTTGATAGGGCCCTTTCTTCGTCGTCGAATGGCACTTATGGATTCATTATCAGAAATCATACAGGTACTCCGTTTTTTTTGGGTGCTGGGCCTTCTCCCATTTCCTCTATTGCTGGTTATGAGAGTTTCGCACTTTGGAAGGGGATCGTAGTGACACGAGACCTAAACATAACTAACTTGGTAATCGAGGGTGACAACCTCACCATTATCAATAGCCTTAAAGGTATTGGGATGCCTACTGGAGATTCTGAGATGATTGTCTCCGACAGTCTAGTCTCCTTAAGTTTCTTTTGAACATTTGAGATTCGTCATGTCTTTAGGGAAGCAAACCGTGTTGCAGACCGTCTATTGCATTTGGATCTTGCTTTCTCAAGTACAGTGACACCTGGCGATTCTATGTATTACAATCTCATCCGTTTGGATGCTCTTGACATATAGAGGATGCCCTATTACCAAATTTTTTTCGATTAAAAAAAAACAATAGTAATACTAAAATAGTTACTGTTTTGCCACATATGAAATTTTTTCTCTATTTTTTTTATCCAATCATATTTTGTCACGTACATTCTCTAATGTCGTATATTTGTTTTAATTTTATTTTTTAAATATGCTTGTCAATATTATTCTATTTGGTACGAATCTCCCTAATTCTTTAAGTATTTTGGAATATGTACACATATTTTGGAATATATTTGCATGTGTATCTATATTTGTAATTGTATATTTGCATGTGTATGTATATTTGTAATTGTATATGTATATACCAATGTATTTGTTAAAACTTTAAAATTTGTATACCTTAAAGTATTTTGGAATATATACACATATTATATATATATATATATATATATATATATATATATATATATTTGTATACTTTAATTTTTTTGTATGGAAATTCGGTTCAATTATGTTAAAATTGAACCTAACATAAACTAAACCGGTAAATAACCGAACCGAACCCTTTCAGTTCGGCTTTCAGTTTGAAATTTTGAGATTTTCGGTTCGGCTAGGTTTGAGACCGATGCACATCCCTACAATTACATAAGATTCTATGATGAGAATTGCATACCTTTACATCACTGAAAGTCTTATTTAACTTGCACTGAATTGCGTAGAGATGGGGAAGAATTGATGCATCAGTAGTAGGAAGTAGGAACATCAAACTTCATTGTCACGATAGAAATTAATCAAATTATGGTAGAAATCAGATGAAAAAAAATACAAAATCAACTTCGAATACCTTCGTAATATACGTAGTTGAAGGAAGATACGTGTTATGGAATAGAAGCGTCAATTGATTAAATGAATTGAGGAAATGAGTGTCAATGGAATGAGAGTTGGTGACAGGGAAAAGATTTGTGTTACAATACGTGATTGAAGGAAATTGTTAAAACATGGGCAAAGTTGTCATTAGACCAACTGCCATGGTAAGGTAAAACATCCAAATACCCTATTTATACCTTATCAATCACTCCCACCATACTCTATATCCCATCTCCCCATAAATTTTTTTTACCATTTGTTGTGTGAATCTGCTATATATATATATATATATATATATATATATATATATATATTATACAAGGCAAGGATTGGGTGATGGTCAGCCGCGAGTGATCCATCGCCCCATAGCGTCCCAACGGACGAAATCTGCAATCTCAACAAGTACACAGTCAGCAACGAAGCACGAGGAAAAACCCAGATGCGTCAGCCGATCTGCCACTCGGTTACCCTCCCTGAAGACGTTTTCAAAGGTGACACTCTCGCAAGATCGACACAAGCCAAGAGCATCCGAAATCGTCATCTCGATCTCCCACGGGCACTGCCAAAGGCCCCGCAAGACATTGATGATGGTCAAGCAATCGCCTTCAACCACCAACCGAGCGAAACCCCGCTTCGAAGCTTCCAGAAGACCAGCCATAAGACCATAGCATTCTGCTTGCACAACAGATACCATACCGTGACTACTGGCACCACAGGAAAGGACCATTCCCTAGCTATTACGGATAACAAAGCCAGAAGCAGCACGGCCCGACCCAGTCGGAGCACCGTCAAAATTAAGCTTAACAACCTCATCAGCAGGTTTTTTCCATTTAACTACGTTTTGTTTTGGCATTCTCTTTTTTTTTGGGAGTTTGGTCTTGATGTATCAATGTCGTCTTCTTGTTCCACAGTTTGTGTTTTTCTCCAAGTAGTCCTATATTGTTTTATATTGTTTATCCATTCTTCCATTGTACTAATGTGAATCTGCTATATATGGCCTTTGGATGGAAATGCTATACTGATTTTTTTTTATTGTTTTCCTAATTTATTCCATGTTTACCCCTTTATATTTTTCTTATTTCAACTATACCCGCTATTAATTTTATTGACAATTTAGTTTTAGTCTTAAATTTGATCACATTTATTTTTTATAATTATAAAATCTATATCATTATATTACTCGTAAAAAGTTTTTTCATATGAGCCTAATATTGAATATAGTCGAAATAAATTACTTTAATACATATTTATGAAATACTATTTCGAACCCAACAATAAAAAAATTACACAAATTTGATAATGGTGGTGAAATTTTGATAGTAATTCATTGAAGAATGGTGTGATGAAATTTGATAATTGTGGAGGCCGGAGGGTATTTCTGAGTGATGAAAGTTCACACTACAGTTGATTACATAATATATTTAATAGTAATATACACCACTTAAATTATTTTAGACATTTGAAATTTCAAAATGAAAATAAAAGAGTAGCCGCTAGAAAATTTTACCACATTCAAATTTAGCATATGGTGGCACCCGATTAAATATGCATCCAAAAATTCATAGAGTATTCTCTTTTTCACATGCTATATTTGAGTTTTTAGCTTACAAATTTAGCTTACCGTGGCAGTTGCTCTTAGAGGAAAAAAAAATAATTAACAAAATAAAAACTTAAAAGGTACGTTTACCAAAACAAAAACTGAAAATGGTGCGGTTACCTAATTATCCCCTTTTTAATTATGGATTTGATCTCTTGACCAATCTAAAAGATATTGTTATAATTACTTGACTTTGCATTTATATCATTTAAGTCTTTATTTGTATTTGTAGGGAGCAAGCAAATTAAATATTTTATATTTTTTGACAATGAAGATTGATATTGCAATTTAAGAGAAGCCATAAATAAATTCATGCCATTGCAACCGTTGTTGACTATAGACCTTAGTCTTATACTCCTATTATGTTTTGGTTCGTGCTATTGTAAAATGTTACTAGTATCTTTGCCAATATATCCAAAGTTAAGGCATATTCTATGTGGTCATGTCATTCATGTATTTGAACAAATTTAAATTGGGTAGAATTTAGAAGACATTAACTAACAATTGTGAGATCTTCTCTCTACTTTATAAATTATAATTAATGATCTTACACTAAGAGATTTTCAACTACAAATATTTGATGTGAAAAAGCATTTTCCTGAACGGGTAAATATATATAAATCTCCCAAAGGAGGAAAGGCCAAGGCCCAAAATTTACAAAAAGAAGTGATCCAAAACTAGGAATCACTTGTAAAATACAAAAAGAGGATGATTAGGCTATTAGCCTATCTCTCCAAGCCCTATCCACTCTACTAGTGGATCTCCCCCTCGCTTTCACTTGAAAAAGCAAGGGTAATTTTAATATAATAAAATATACTTAGGGTGTGTTTGGGTGTAGGATGTAAGGGGTTTGGGGGATGGCAGATTTGCCTAGGTTTTCCCGCCGGTGTGTTTGGGTGTATGGGTTTGGGGGATTTGAAGGGTGGGAAATGGGGGGTTTGAGGGATGCATCTGGATGGGAAATTGATCATCCTCTTGGAAGGTTTGGCGGATGGGGATTCCGTTTTGCCTCTTCGGCTTCCCCTCTCCCTCCATAAATGCATCCATTATTCGGCTCTTCTCTCACACGCTAGTCTCTGGAAGGCGAAAAAACCCGACGTTTCCTGAAGCGATCGAAACCGCCTACCTCCGACGATCCAGACTACCATTCCTCCTCCGTCGTCATCATCAGATACCTTCGACGCCCTCCACCATTGTTCTGTTCGACGGCGTGTGTACATAATCCTACAAAAGTTCTGTTCGTCTTTTCGATTAGGGTTTGTTCATATGATTTTGGGGATTTTTTAATTTCATCTGACATTTTAGGGTTTGAGTTCGTTTGTATGCACTTTTTCAGTTTCATTAGGGTTGAGTTTTCGTGTTAAGTCATTGTTTGAGGCATGTACTTGTTGTAAACGAAGCAAGCTCTTGTCATTCAGTTGCCATCTTAGGGTTGATGTTGTCATCCATTTCCATTTTTGCCTGGTTCCATCATAAAAAACTATGACTTTGTAGTTTCTGTTGTCATTCCTTTTATGAAGCATGTATATGAGAAACTGGTTGGGTTACTTACGCCGTGTTAGGGTTGCTGATAATCCTAAACTTGTTCCCTTGAAGTTTTGTCCTTTACCAAAAAATCAAGTGACTGCACACCATCTACCACTGTCAGTTTGTCGCTTACCCCTTTGCCTCTGTTCATGAATGTGCAAAAAATTTGTTGCCTTTATGAACTGCTTTGTAACAGATATGCAATTTTTGGTATATATATATATATATATATATATATATATATATATATATATATATATATATATATATATATATATATATATACAGTGAGGGCCCTATGATGTTTGTCGCTTACCTCTTTGCCTCTTGACATGTTTTCATGACTTGTAGAAGTGAGGGCCCAATGATGCTTGAAATTACTGACATTAATCCCACTTTGATTGTCCCTTGCAAACCCCTGCTTTCATGGTGCATGTTATATAGTTGCTTGAAAAACTAGTTGATTTGAGGGCCCAATGATGTTTGTCGTTTACCTCTTTCCCTCTATACATGTTTTCATTACTTGTATCTGACTTGAGGACCCAATGATGCTTGAAATTGCTTACAATATGCTTATTCATTCATCTTGCTCTTGCAATATTCTTGCTTGAGAAACTGGTTGATTTGCATATGAGTTGAGGGCCCTATGATTTTGTCAATTATTACCTTCCCTTTGGTTTCCCTGACTCGGTTTTGAATTGACACATGAAATTGGCATTCATTGCCTCTTCACCTCATGTTGATCAACTGATTTTCAAGGTAACCTGTGCCTTTATTTAAGCACTGGGTGTCGTTGTACTTGCATTGTGCCTATTCTGCTTGCATCTTCTATTGTTGCACCTCGCTTTTTGCCTGAGGGCCCAATGATGTTTTCATTACTTGTATACGAGTTGAGGACCCAATGATGCTTCATATTGCTTACAGTTTGCCTCTTCATTCATGTTTCTGTTGCAATGTTGTTGGTTGAGAAACTGGTTGATTTGCATATGAGTTGAGGGCCCAATGATGTTGTGATTTCATATTTCCTTTCCATTGATTTCCCTGTCTCAGTTTTGAATTGACATATGAAGTCGGCATTCATTGCCTCTTCACCTCATGTTG
Organism: Persicaria maculosa; assembly: GCA_963922045.1. NCBI lineage: Eukaryota > Viridiplantae > Streptophyta > Magnoliopsida > Caryophyllales > Polygonaceae > Persicaria > Persicaria maculosa. Next base: position 14,807,234 of record OY998256.1, read on the forward strand.
ATCAACTGATTTCAAGGTATATGAAGTGAGGGCCCAATGATGTTTTCATAATACCTCTTCTGTTTGCATTTCCAACTGTTGCACCTTCTCTTGCCTGAGGGCCCAATGATGTTTTCATTACTTGTATATGAAGTGAGGGCCCAATGATGTTGCATTTCCCTTGGTTTCCCTATCTCAGTTTTGAATTGACATGTGAAGTTGGCATTCACTGCTAATTTCTTTTGTTGATCAACTGATGTCAAGGTCACCGATATTGTTGCGTGAGGGCCCAATGATGTTTTCATTACCTGTCACAGTTGCCTGAGGGCTCAATGATGTTTTCATGAACTTGTTTGAACTGATATTGCTGCACGAACTCATTCATTTCAGTTCTGTATATATATGAAGTGAGGGCCCAATGATGTTGCATGTCAACTTTTACAGTTGAGGGTCTATTCAAGTCACCTATCACATTGTTTATTTCATGTGAAATGCACTTGTTCAGTTCGAGTTAGGGTTTGGTCATTGCCACTTCACCTCATGTATGTGGGACTACTGCCTCTTCAAGGTAACATGTGCATTTCACCTGTCACATTGTCAAGTACTTGCAATATGGCTATTCTGTTTGCATCTTCTCTTCCTCCACCTTCTATTGCCTGAGGGCCCAATGATGTTTTCACAACCTCTTTTCAACAATGGGGATACCTTACTAGGCGGAGTTGTTATTGTTGCACATGTTGTGCATTCATTGTCGTGCCCATCTGAGTTATTTTTCATGCTTATTATGACCTTCCCTTGGGTTGCCTGTCTCAGTTTTCATTACAATTTTGAAGTTGCATGAGTGAGGGCCCAATGATGTTTGCATCTTTACCTTTTACAGTATGCCTATTCAACTCATCTGTCGGGTGCAATTTTTGTTTCACGTTTGAACTGGTATTGTTTCACATACCTTAAAGTGTTACCATGCAAACGAAGGCAACACCTTCTGTTGTTGCACCTTCATATGAGTTGAGGGCCCAATATTTTCATTACTTGTATTCATGCACCTTGAAGTTACGTCTATTGTTGCATCTCCCATTGTATTCATGCACCTGAGGGCCCAATGATGTTTTCAGTACCTGTGACAGTTGGTTTTCATGCACCTTGAAGTTACTTATATTGTTGCATCCTCTCTTGTATTCATGCACCTGATGTTTTCATGCACCCTTGCAAGATCAACTGATATTGTTGCACTTTCTGTGGTTATTTTGTGCATGTTTTCATGCTCCCTTGCAAGTTCATCAAACTTGTTGCACCAACTGATTGTGCCAACTAATTTTTTGCGTTTCTCTTGCAGGATGTATCCATATTCGGACACCGACTCGGACGCCTCCTACCAGAGTGGCGACCCAAGGAAGTACTTCTGGCTCCGATCTGACTACACCTACGGCTGGGACCGCGACGACAAGGAGCTCTAGGACGACGCCACTTCGTCGCAACGTAGAGAGAACGCTGATGAGACGAATGCCCTCGTCGACTTCGCCAAGGAGGAGCTTGCTGTTGTCAGAGAACGAAACAGGACGCTGATAGCCCGGGACCCTACATGGGTTTTGGAGCTCCATGCTACAAGAGGTGAGCTCAACGCGGGCAGGGGGACTCTAGGCTACCAAGGCGCACAACTCTAGCCTTGCCTCCCGCCTTGTCGCTTCCGAGGCGAGCAACGACCACCTGGTGCAGAGGATTGCTGACCTCTGCGCCTACCTGTGCGCCAGGTGGGTCGACCACGTTGCGGAGCAAGTCCGAGGCGCTGATCAGCTGGGCCGTGTGGCGAAGCTTCGAGGGTGGCTGCTCGTTCTGGCGATGGTGGTCATCCTGTGCCTGTGGTTCAGGGCGTAGCCAGTCCCTGTGTTGAAGACCTTTTTTGTTATATCTGTTTGGCTTCTAAGCTTGCTGTACCATGCAGATACAATGTTGTTGAACTGATTGCCCTGTATTTTGTGCATGTTTCGGGGTTAGAATGTGTAAGAACAAACAATCTCCCTTCTGCTTGCCTGCGACATTTTGTGCAGGTTGTTGTGTCCGTCTTCGAGGGCAAGCAGGGCCGGCATTTTATGAACCAACTATGCAATGCTAATTATGTTTATATGCTCAACTGTAAGCTTGCTGTTGTAGTTGTTATGTGTCCGTCTTCGTGTGCAGGTTGTTCATTACTTGTAGTTGTTATGTGTCCGTCGTCGTCTGCAGGTTCTTTAGGTTTGTAGTTGTTATGTCACATTGTCCTTGTTATGCGTCGGATAGGTTTGTAGTTGTTTTCACAATGTCGAGTTACAATTGGAAAGCGACAACAAAATGAAACTTACACACCCCAAAACACTTGGCAGTTTGCACCTACAAATGATCTCTGGCGTCCTCCCTCAGACATTGTTGGGTTAGGTAGTAGCACCTCAAAAGGAAGGCCTTGTGTCTTACAACGCGGTTCATGGACATTAACCTTCAAAACGCGGCATGCGCCTGTCGTTTCAAATCTGCCGAGCGATTTCGTCCCTCAACCCCTTCATCCCTGTGACAGGGCCTTCATCCTCGTCCGAGTCATACAAGGGATCATCGTCCTCGTGACCAATTTCCTCTTCGTCGTCATAGGGGTCATCCTCGTCCTCCCCGTCGGACGTGGAAACATGCAGGGTGAACTCCGTGAACCGCGGGTCATCGTCGTCCACGATCTCTGTCTCCGCACAAGACTGCCTGACATAATGGTGGAGCGCAAAGCAAGCTATGATGATCGCAATCTGCTTCCGAATAGGGTACTTTGGGAGTTGCGTTAGGATCTTGGACTTGGACTTCAATATCCCGAAAGACCTCTCGATAGCGCCCCTGAGGGACGAGTGCGACTTGTTGAAGGCCTCTTTCTCGTTCGACGGTTGTGAAGCGGCGAATGTCGGGTGATGATACTTCGTCGTGGAATAGGGAATCATGTAACCCGGCCGGAAGGGGTACCCTTTGTCGCATAGGTAGTAGCGGCCTACACAACATGAATGTGCATTAGGCAACACAATACCATGTGCATGTCCCCCATCATCTGTCGGGTAATGTTAAATGAATTATCAAACGTATCGGCAGGAGGATGTGAGAAGCGCAATGCGGTTGTCCTTAGGGCGTGATCAAACACACGTGCATCGTGTGCGCTACCCTCCCAATCGACCGATATGAACGTGAATCACAGGTCGAAGTCACATACCACCATGACGTTGTACGTGCATGTGCCCTTCCTGCACCGAAACCTGATCTGATCACCCCTGGGTATCGCCGCTTGAATGTGGGTCCCGTCTATTGCACCGATAGCGCCCTTGAAGTAAGGCCAGTATCGGTTGTCGTTCTGGATGGCGTCGGGTATGTTCTTGAAGTGGGGGTCCTGAGGGCGGATGACGTCTCATGCGAAGCCACGGTAGCCATTGCATCTAGCCCCACACACTGCGTCTAGAACTTGGCCTATGTTGTCGGATATAGTGTACGAGGATCGTTGGAACCGTTCATAAGCATTACGATGGCTGGCCCCCAAGCCATCGTGTTGACGAAGATGGCAACCTTCTCCATCACAGACATCTGGGTGGAAGCTCGTAGACCGTATTGATGCTCAAGAATCCCACATAGCCGCACGAATGCACCCTTTTCCATTCTGAAAGAGTTGACGCTCCTCGTATGCGACCAATGCGTCACAATATCATCGACCCAACGTGCTCCTGTGTACGGGTCGATGTATTGGGGGACTTTATGCACATGCAGAAAGTAGTGCTGAACAATGGGGATGGCCTGCTGCTAGAGGATGAGGCAAGCGATCACAATTCTTCATCGTCGTCGACGCCTACGACGACGGCGCTCGTACCCCATGGGTTGCAGCCTGCAATGTAAAGGTAATCATAACAATGAAGGCGTCATTAATCCCACATATCATTGATGCACTTTTCAGAAGCACACATATGACACAATCACACACATTATTCACAAACACACACATTATGGTCCCAACATCACACACGTTATTCATAATTTGGTACTTCGTCGCAAACCATATGAAACTGTTGACAGCTCAAATGATGGAAACGAAAGCCGAACGCAAAGTCGCATCATTACAAACTAACAAGTTTAATGAAAGAAAATTTTCAAGTTGCAAAGGAAAATGGGAACAAGCGTCATCAGAAGGCTCGAACAGAGTTGGATGATGATGTATTGGGATTCGGGGAGGACAAGCGCCCAAATATTGGCCGTCGTTCGTGGACTACAACCACTTCAGCCACGCCATCCGTGACTCGTTCGTCTCAATCTCTAGGAACACCTCCCGCCTTTCGGGGGTTGGAAGGGCCAAGCTGAAGCACCACATGGGATCACATTCCTTCATTAGCCCATCTGTGACCATGGTTTGCACAATGTCCATCACCTCCCGGGTGGTCCCATGAGGTTTGTTGGATGACACCTCCTCCCTCTCCTCCCTCGCCTCCCTCACATCCCTCTCCAGCATGGTCTTTAGTAAACTGTTGGTGTCCTCCGCCAATTCAAAATGTCGCAAAGCAAGCTTTGAGCTCTCCGACTTCCGAATGTTGCGTTTTGGAGCGACAGTTGAGCCCCCAGACCCAGAACTTGCTAGACCTCGCTTTTTGTTGGTGGATGGACCAGAAACTGCCTCATTTGATGGACCCGGGCACTGTGCATTTGATGGACCAGACCTTGCCCCATTTGAAGCCTCCGAGGCAAGGACATTGTCAGGTGTGCTCCCGTCGTTAGGCTATTTCGTCGCAGATGTCGTTCATTGCTTGAGACATAGATGGAGTCCGGGTCTGACTAGGGAACAACTCATCAAACTCCTCGTCTACCCCCTCATATTGGGAAACCCTTTGGGTCCCCTGCATTGCCTTTTCCATTCCCATGACGACCATCGTCGTCATCGATCGAGATGCACTCCGGCTGTCCTTCATCGCGGGGGGGTTCCTGAGATGCCCGGGCCGATGGGTCCATGGATGGGGCGACGCAGTACTCACCGGTGGCGACGGTGCCTCCGTAAACTTGGTCAAACAAGTCCTCCAACTCAGGAGGGACGCCCTTCTTTCGGAACTTCCTAAAGTTATGGTCGACCTGGTCAATGGGAAATGAAGGCATGTATGTGGGACTTCTGTAATTGCGGTGTGCACATTCAAGACGAGACAAACACAAAACAAGGAATGTACCGCAATTTTCTTCTCCCACCATTCGTCAGACGCCATGATGGTTCCTCTAACGGGATCCCAACTCAATCCCGTCTCATCCTTCTTCAGCTCTTTCCAACAGTTGTAATAACCTTTCATATCGCGAGTGCGATTCTTAAGAGTGTTGGTGTTGCACTTCTTCCCCGTCAATTCCTCAAACTGACCTGTAAGGGGAGCCCAAAGGAAGGCCTGCTCCCTTCCATTTTTTTTCCTGGTATGCTAGGAGAACTCGCACCAACTTCATCGTGAGGTCGTACGACCAGTAGAAGGCGGCTGGACCGGGGACCTTGTCGTCGCCAGTGGCGGGTGGCTTAGCTTTTCCCCTTCGATTACTCGTCGCCTTTCGCTTACCTTTGTCATTGGGAACGGGCGTGGAATCCATGCCAATTTGGAATGGAAGGATGGCGAGGAATGCGAGGGCCCGATGGACGGCGATGCACAACAACAATCGAATGTTTCCAAAGCAAATTAATATTGAATTCAACTTCAACCGGAACGAAAACACTCGACACAAAAGCAGCAAATTGAGGATTCAGAACACAAGAAAACCCATCTGAACCGCCTACCTCCAAACCCTATCAAACTCAATTGCTGAATTCAGTCCAGTACGAACTGAATTAATGAGGTGGGTTGCGTTTGAATTGACCATTCGGACTTGTGAAATGCTCAATTCCCGCCCTCAACAATCATGTACGCATTCAATCGACTCCATATGACTCACGGCCCCAGACACAAGTAAACCCCCATTCAATTAACACAAATTTCCCCCTTTTTCAATGACGACCTAACCCTAACAACTCGGCGTTATTTCGATTCGAGCTCCTAAAGTGGAAAAAGGGGACAACTTACATGTTCTACGACCAGTAGACGGCTTCGCCGTCGGGTCCCGCCGCAGCTGTCGGCTTTCTGGCGAGGGTGGTCGGGTGCAGTCTCTCTTCACCATGTAACGCCTTCTATCGCCGACCCAATTTCTTCCAAGAGCCACAGGTTCGAACAACACCAATAATGACGACAACCATGAGTGAAATGAATTTCAAGAGGGGTATGAATTGGGGGCAATTTCGTCTTTTCCTGTGCGTAAGTGGGGGTAATTCGGTCTTTGCCCGTCACTCCATCCACCAAAATATCAAAATACAACCAAACACAAAACCCCAAAATTTGGGTGTTGAGTTTTCATCTCTTACATCCCAAAAATCCATCTCCGTCAACCACATCCCCTAAAATCCACCAAATCCACTAAAATCCACCAAATTCACTAAAATCCATCCCGTTCCCAAACACACCCTTATTAGACTTAAAGTAGATGAAATTTTTGTGAGTGAAAACTCTATTTGAACTACTACACTACTAGTAAACAAGGTGAGTCTCTTATCAACCCATTCCCAATGGTTAGATATCATCACAGGCACAAATGTAACTCATCAACATGGGATCAAAGTGAGTGTTGGTAAAAATAATTAAAATCTCCATGTCTATCAATCTATAAACAAGGAACCGGCAAAAATAATTTTAATCGTCATTATCCAAACTACGGCTACATTTCTCAAAATTCTATACAAAAAAGGAGGTTCATAAATTTAGAGGGGAGAAAAAGGAAGCAAGCCAGGAAATGCATATTCAAGAATCAAATGAGAGGTTCTGATAGCTCCATTTCATTTGAAGTATGTTGTTGTAATGGTGGTTCAGTTCGCGTGAGCCCTACAAAGTCGACTCCAAGCCACGCCCATGGCCAACAGACATGCCTTGGTCGGCTTCTGCTCTGATTCGTGTCATCCCGAGTGTCGACTTCTTCTAGCTGGTGGGACAGCTCCTCTACTCGATCCCTGAGCCGAGAAGCTCTCATGTCTGCCAACCTAAGCGACTTCTCAGCCGCGTCCCTAGCCGCCATGGCAGCTGCTGCTGTCTCCTCCTTGAATTTGAGCTTTCTTTCCAGCTCTATCATCGTTTGCTTCGCCTCCTCGATTTCCTTCTTTAAAGTTGAGATCTGCAAACGATAATCATTAGGGGAATTTGAAAAAAACGATCAGTTTGTATTTATAGGCTAAGCAACTAATAAACAGCCTTATCATTACGAGAATTTGATCTAAAGAGCATGTATTGAAAGCTGAAACTCATCCAGTATGTGCCAGTATACAGTTACCAACTTCTCAAAAGACAGGAGGGGGTCTACAAAGACTTGAACAGTAAAACCTAACCAATTGCCAAGTTTGCACTTGAGCAAAGTGATTTTAGCCCAATCAATAAGGAAGAGGACTAGAGGGTGACTGGACAGATTTTTCATTGTATCAGTTAAAACACAAAGCATCAGAGTCAGTTCCCAGGGATTATTTTGTTATCAGAAATATGAAACCAAACACGTGGACACAGTGAACTCAAGCTAATTGCAATGAATGGTCAGAACAAACCTGAGCTAAATAGTCATGTTCAATAGCTCCGCCAGCTGCAGCTTCTTGTTCTGCTGCCACTTTCCATCTTGTAATCTCTTCTTCAGCTGCCGAAATATCCATCATGAGTCCTTCAACCTAGGAATGCATAAATTAAAATGTTTAAATCTTCAACTATGTGCATGCAAGCTGATGATTATTCCACAAATGGAGGTATCCATTTCGATTTATTTGTTAGTAAGGTTCACCAGCAAGGAATCACAATGAAGCACAGGATGTTATGAACATAAACAATCTTACACTTTCATTCGCTGCTTTTTCCTTCTGTTCAAGTTCCTCTATCTGCAGTATTTTTTGATTTAGCTCTTTGGCCTGAGCTTCCATGCGTTCTTTAAGCACAGCTGACTCTGCCCTTCAGCCAGTAAAATAAATGTGCAATTAGTCACTAAGAAGATTTCCCAACATGGCAATCAGCAAACAGCTAGCAGTCTAAAGTCTAAACCCAAGTATGAAACTCATAGTGGTATAGAAGATTCCAATACCACCACTAACAAATCACTTTATGATATTGTTCCTCAGAATGTCTATTTAAAAGAAAATAGTCAAATACACCAGCAATTTTCCCTCAAACAGCTCCACATATACCAGATTGAGGCCTATATCATTGCTAAGTGATCATTTCACTCTGTCAGCAGTTCACCCAGTCATCCAAAATTCCAATTTGGCTCTCTACTCACTGATCTCACAATATCAAAGATACAACTAGCTTGCATTCTCTATCTCCTCCTTTTGTCCTAGGTAATCAATGCAACAATGCTTTCAGATGGTTTTTCAACTTTTAGGGTCTAAAATGCTTCAGATGGTTGTTCAACTTTTAGGGTCTGAAATCTTCCATTACGACTTCATACCCTGTACTTGGATAAAATTAAAGCTAGTATTTCCTCCTGTGAAGTTGGAAGACATCCTAATGAGGACTAAAGGAACCAGAAGTGATGGTTGGTATCAAATAGAATCACATCTTTGGCATAAAAATGTTGCACAGTTCCTAGAAGCCATTTATCAGTCATGTAATTCAGGCACATCTATCCTGACATACAATCAAGTAAATACATATGCACAAAAGAATTCCAGAAATATTCACGCCAATCGTAATATGGAGACTAGTTTCCATTCTTGAGTTGTCCTGCAAGACTCTTCTAAGAATCATCAAAGCAAACATTTTCTTGCAGTTGCTACAGACACAGTTTAACTTGAACATTACATATGGGATATGTCTCAATAACTGTAACATACCTTAGCTCGTACAGAGAATGCTGCAGCTCACTTATCTCAGCTTGTGACGCCTTAATAATGTTCTCCAAAGCACCAGCCTGGGTTAAGCAAAATATGCAAGGGACAGAGATCAAATTAGTTGATGATGTCAGGAAGAATAAAAGAAATTCTTCTGCAGCAAAATCTTACCAAGGCATATATTTCATCTTCCTCCGTTTCCTGCACACCCACTTTATCAGAAGAGCCTGAAAGTTGAGCAATTTTGAAGTCAATTTTAGCATCTCTTAGACCATTCTCAGCAACCTGAAACAGCTTGTTTGCTTTCGATGCTGGCTCTGATGTTATCCTCTTAGATAGGGCACTTCTAAGTAACACCCCAACGTGCTCTTTCTCCCTAACTAATTGAGCCACCGCTTCATTCAAGCTTTTCACCTCGCGATTCTTCTCCTCTATTACATTCTTTGCTTTCCCAACGACAATTACACTAAGTTGATGTATAGATTTCATTCCAGCTAAAGACGCCCGTATATTCTCCTCTAATCCTGTTTCTTGAGGAAGAAATAAAGCCTCTGAAAACTCCGAATGCTCTGAATCATTCACATCTACAATCTTGATCACATTGTACAGCTGATCATGAACTCTAGAGACAAGGTTCAACTGCTCCACAAGAAATGGCCTCTGTGCATCCACCTTATTATCTAAGCTCTCCAACTGATCATGATAACTCTCGACCAATTTCTTCAGCTCCAGAACTTCATTCTCAGCACACTGGAGCTTCTCTGATAATCCGCCTTCAATGCAAGACAATTTCCCATCTTTATCCGAGTTCAGCTTTTCTAGATCCTCGATGATGCCAGTTTTCTTTGAAACCTCCTCTTTTAGCTGTTCAATGGTGGACTCAAGCTGGGAAACTTCAATTGCAATCTCGTAGTTTCTCTGCTCCATCTGCTCACGGGCCTCGTTCCTTGAATTGGTGGTTGAATCAATCTGCTTGAGAAGCTCCTCCACTATCTCGTTTGTCCTCTTAATCACCCCATAAGCTACTGCAGGCAACCCAGTGTACTTCTGAGATCTTGGCAGCCCACCGGCGGTGAAATTCTTAATATGATTTGCCTTTACCGATATCTTCTCAATTCCAGAAACCAGCATTTGCACTGCGGTCTCAGTTTCCGACCTCGAAGAGTCCTTAGCCTTCACAGCCTCGTCGAATTGATTGGCGATCTCATCTCTCTGCTTCGAGATCTCCTCTTGCGATCGATGTGCCTCCCCTAGCTCATTCGTCAACCTCTCAACTTCTCGTAAAGCTTCGTCTTTACTCCTGGTGCTCTCGTCGCGCTTCTTGATGGCCTCATGCGCTAGGGATTTGAGCCGATTGAACGAGACTTGTAAATCGTTCTTCGAATTCTCCGCTGCCAACCGCGCTTGCTTCTCGCGATCGAGCTCGGCGAGCAATTCCCGGAGCCTCTCCACCGAAACATCGCCGATCGATGCAGCCGTGAAGTCCACCGGCACCGGCTCGTCGTCGGCCTCTACGTCGCTGAGAACGGCGTCGCTTCCATCCTCACCGGCGCTCGCCATGACACTAGACGGCAACTCTCTACAACTGGATAGTCTCGATGATCAATCGCATATTCCTTTTATCGAAATTGACAATCACAGAGACTTGTTTCAGCAATCCAGAAACCCTAAGGTAGGAAACTTTGAGAAGAAGACGAAGTTCTGGATTACTGATTTGCAGTTGATTCAGAAAACGAAAGGAGATATGAAGAATCCAACGTTGATTGACGATTAACTGGATGTTGAATTGTGATCAGAGCTGAAAATTCAAGGGGCTTGAACCGAGATCATAGCAGCTACGACCGGACTGTATCCTTGATTCCTTGTGAACGACCATCGCTCTGATTCCTTCAATCAGTTCAATCATTTATCTTCAAACTCGTCAAAACAATTGGCCCATCATTCAACCCAACTCAGGCCCAATGTTTATACGGCCCAACTCAGCGTCAAAATAATACTCCGTACTCTTTAATTTATCATCTACTGAATTTTTTAGCAAATGACACAAGTTTAAATAAAATTTAAAAAATGCTTTACTTCTCTTAAAGTATAATTATTTTACTAAAATTTTCATATATTTTACTATTTTTCAATATTAAATATACATTTTAATCAATTAAAATATTTTAAAAAAATCCATAACACATAAATTAATAGTACCTTTGTCTTGAAGCTTAAGCCACTCACAAACACATTTTTTTATATAATAATGATAAAAACTATATGAAATATCAGAATTTTTATTTATTTTTATAATTTCATACTGTTATATTATTATAACTGATAAGTATGAAATTATTTTATTACTAAAAAATTGATATTTTATAGAATTTTTAGTTTTAAAAAAAAATATTTCTAAATTTTGACACGAATGAAGTAAAAATTATTGAAATCCACCAAATATAAGGATAAGGATGAATTTGAAAGGTTGGGACGTAGATAGTCTCTCTCCATCAAGTGAGTGACCGATCAATTTTATATTTTAGATCGTATGAGAGGAGTATGTGGCAGCGTTTTAGAAAGGCCAATAGTACAATTTTACAATACTTGAATTGTTCATGTTTGACAAATATATACTCATTTGTCCCATAATAGTTGTCTTTAAACTATTTATGCACGCATTTTAATAAGCTAAAACTATATAAAATATTCATTTTTAATTAATTTTTAAAAATAATTCTATATTTATTAGTAATATGTATGATATTATTTAAAAATATTTAATAAAATATTGATATTTTATATAGTTTTTTACTTCTTAAGAAAGCGTGCATGAATAGTAAAAGACATCTATTGTGAGACAGATGGAGTATAAAAAAAAATCTATATCTATATAAACTCTTAATTTAGAAGATTTTATGATGATGTGTCAAACTTAGAGAAATTTTAGGAGTCTCGACCAATCATATTTTTTTTTGCCATTTTTCTTTGATTTTCTTTAATTCTATTTTTTTTTCCTTCTTTTTCCTTTAATTTTCTTTTTTCTTTAATTTTACTAACTATTGGGCTTAATTCAAAACAATGATCTAATCCTAAATTATAATTTTAGTAGTTTTTTTCTCTAAAAAAATAATGGGATTAATTCAAAACATAAAATTTATAATAAGAAAATATAAAATTAATATTAGTAATCTATATCTATACATATCTATATATACTACTTTAATCGTTTTCTCAACCCATGAGTTTAATTCAAAATATTTAATTATATGAACTTTTACAATTATGTTATAATATTAATTAAATATATTAGTAAGATTTTATTTATAAAAAAATCGCGTCATGGCGCGGGGATAATACTAGTTTAAATGAATTTAGAAAGGATAACTTATGTGGAGTGGCATCAAATTTATTATTAGCTATTATTAAAAAATATTTATGTATGGACTTTTTTATGGAATTGCTAGAAAAGTATTTTGTCGTGTCAAAAGATTATGGTTTTTTTTTTATGCATTTATAAATTCATTACCCCTCAAAAATGAAAGAGGCTTGTTTAGGTAAGGAGTGGATGAAAATGACATTACAATCACACCGCATTCAATTAGCAAATCAAGGTCCTTACACGCAAAAATCAATGACAATTGTGCTTGGTTTGGTTAACTTAAGTGAAATTTTTGTCCCTTTTGAAAAAGACCTGCATATATCTCAAATTTAAGTATTTTATAATGTGTTTAATATGAAGTTGTACATCATTCAATACTTCAAACCAATCAAACGACTTGATCTTCAAGAATAAACATAGAATTATTATCATATTAAAAAAAAACATATCCAATTTAAAACAAGATTGGCATATTTTTTAACATTCATTTTGATACCAAATAAATGATCTTTGGTCGATGAGCAATTAATTTTCAAGAAAAGTGTTCACTTTCTTAATTAAATATTAACATTGTTATTATTTTTTAAACATAATGTTATACTTATTCATTATTTTAGAAAATTAATAAAAAGATTAATACTGTATTTAATAGAGTTTTTATATACATGTAATAAAATCAAACAATCTATATTTGAGACGAAAAGATTATTAAACTAAACATTTTCGTAAAATTTTATGATATTTACTCCCTCCGTTTCAAAATAAAAGTCATTTGAACTTTAATGCACATATTTTAATGGGATAAAAATTCTATTAAATATTATTTTTTCCCCACAATTTCATATTATTAGTAATAATAAATATAAAATTATGAAAAAAAATAATTAAGAAAATAATATTTTATAGAGTTGTTACGTGGACATTTATTTTGAAATAGGGGGAGTAAGCACTCTTTTGGTATCGATATTTACATATCAAGATATCGATATCAAGCGATATCGATATCAAGTGATACCTCCCGAAAAATCAGTATATCAAAATAGGTCAAATTTGATATCTAGATATCAACTGATATCGATATCTGACTATTACCAAACACAGATATCAGATATCACTTGATATCAAGTGATATACTATGGATATCAAACACTAGATATCGATATCACCAAACACTAAACATCAGATATCGGGGCTGATATCCGATATCTAGATATCAATACCAAACGACCCCTAATAGTACAACGAACAAACGAAGCAGAAGCACTAAAATTGTACGGAGGGAGAAGCAGAAGCACTAAAATTGTACTCGTACGCAATAGTCATCATCAGCTGCAAAATCGGAGGTATATATAGGCTCAATAAGCTGATCAAGCAGCTCAATTCGACGGACTTAAATCGCTTCGCTGTTTAATAGATTCATCTCAACTTCTATTTCGTCGCGGTAAGTTTGTTTGGATCCTTGTCTACTCACTGAATTGTCCACATTTCATCTTAGGTTTCATTTCGCGGTGAATTTCTAATTGTAAATTTATGTTTATTTTGAATTGCGAATCTGCTTCGTTCATCGCTGATGTTATCATTTGTTTAAAATAAGCAATTTTGTAATCAGTGATTCCGTGGTGGTCAAGTTCATTTATTAGGATTTTTTAATTTTATTTCCATTCATGTTGAATTCGGATAAGATTTCATTAGGATTTCTACTCTTACCTGAATCAAATTTGAAGGCTGGATTTAGGTGGAGACTTGTAAATGTATTTAGGCTTTCGTCTGAATTTGTTCATTTACAAAAATGAAAATTCTCTGCAGGTTTTTTTTCTTCCCTTTTGTATGAGAAAACGTCTCCTTCTGGTGAAAGCTACTTGTGATTTGTCGAGTTGTGTGTGTGGATTGTTATTGTGCTGTTTCTCGGTAGCTTCTGCTGCCCTATTTTTCAGCAGTTTTAGGTGTGTAAAGTGTAAGGTCAACTTTACTCAATTGACTAAAACAATGTCTCCTTCGTATGTAGATTCATCTTATTAACTATCTGTTTAAATCTCAGTCTAATAAAGATGCTGGACCTGTTGCCAAATCATCAAAGTTTCAAACTTTAATGATTTAATACCTTGTGGTCTGAGATGTCCGTTTTGAGCTTGTGACACTTGTATATATAGACATGTATTAGTATATTGCTGTTTTTCCTTATCCTGGGTTTTGGTAGTTGATCTAAAGTCTTCATTGAAGTCTACTCTCATTGTCCTTGTCTTCCTATCTACCATTTTATCATCCTCTCCTTGTAGGTCTGTGTTCTGAGTTTGAGCTCCAAGGTCTTTTTGTGTCTGTATAGACTAGAGAGGGCCTTCTTTTTGGTGGAGTGCTTGCAGTATGGGAGGGAGAAGTTCCAGGCATAGGAGAAGGTCTGTTCCTTCAGGAGTGAGTGGTTATGGATACAATCCTGGATATCCACCTCCATCTCCGTATCCGACTGTGCCCGGTTACGCAACCCCGCCGCCATCTCATCTACCTCAGTATGCATCTTCACCTTCCCCATATGGTAATGGCAGCCGTGTTCCTCCGAATGGGAAATTTTCGAGGATAGCTGATAACTACCGGACTTTGGAAGAGGTTTGAGTCCCTTAGCTTATATATTCAGATGTGAAATGGGAGAGCTTGGTATATTTAACCATTTCCATGATTTATATGGGCTCTGCAATTGGTTTTTGCAGGTAACTGCAGCCCTCTCTCAGGCAGGTTTAGAATCTTCAAATCTAATAGTTGGAATTGATTTCACGAAGAGCAATGAATGGACAGGTTCAATTTCATTCCAATGTTTAGAACATCGCTATTGCTCAATGCATGACAGTTAACAAGGTGCTATGATTGGGGAAAAATATTGCTACTATTTCAGGTGCAAGGTCATTTCACCGACGTAGCTTGCACCACATTGGAAATGGATTAAACCCCTATGAGCAAGCAATATCTATAATTGGGAAAACCTTATCAGCTTTCGACGAGGATAACTTAATTCCATGTTTTGGATTTGGAGATGGTAATTGTGATTACTGGATATCTTTTCCTCTGTGTGAACTTTCTGTACATTTCCTATGGCTATGGTTGATGGGTGTTCACTAAATGTTGCAGCATCAACCCATGATCAAGATGTTTTCAGTTTCTATAGCAATGAGAGATACTGCAATGGATTTGAGGAGGTTTTGACTCGATACAAAGATTTAGTTCCCCAGCTTCGGCTTGCTGGTAGGAGCATTACATTTATTCTACCTGTCAAATAAGGTCAGATTTTGGAAGAATGATTGATTTTCTTTTCCATTTTTCTTTCCTCATAGGGCCAACTTCCTTTGCCCCTATAATTGAAATGGCTACAACAATTGTTGAAGAAAGTGGTGGCCAGTACCATGTTTTGCTGATTATTGCTGACGGGCAGGTAATTCGCACAAATTCAGCCCGAGGTCAATAGAAATTCTTCGCATTCTCCATTTGATTTCTTAGCAACATGTGCATACCAAAATCTTTAATGGTGATAACAAGGAGAATCACTGTTTAAGTTGTTTCAAATGTACAGATTCTTCATGATTTTTTTTCCTTAGTTTTTTCATTTGTGTTGCATCAGGTTACTAGAAGTATTGATACTCAGCCCGGGCATCTCAGTCCACAAGAGCAGAAGACAATTGATGCCATTGTCAGAGCAAGGTAATCTTATAAGTATTACATATATTCACCAACTGTGGAATAAAGCTAGGTTTGTATGAATAATTGTTTTCCTGTTGAACCATTTCTTATATACTCGTGTTACTGATTTAATTTGTAGCGAGTACCCGCTATCCGTCATACTGGTTGGGGTAGGAGATGGGCCATGGGACATGATGAGAGAGTTTGATGACAACATTCCTGCTCGGACCTTCGACAATTTTCAGGTGAGCAGAGGTTGAAGATTTCATCTGAAGCGAGAAAAAGGAAATAGTTACTTCAGTTCATATCATACATAAAAATAACTCTCCTCCTCCTCCTCCGTGTATTAGTTCGTGAATTTCACAGAGATTATGTCAAAGCATGTCAATGAAAGCAGAAAGCAGACTGAGTTTGCTCTTGCTGCTCTGATGGAAATACCTTCTCAATACAAAGCAACACTTGAGCTTGGCCTTTTAGGGTAACAAATGAACTTACTATAGACTTTTTTCCATTTCAACTACAATCCGAATGATTTCTCTTGTTTGCAAATGCCAATGTATATACTTTGTGAAGCAGTGGTCGAACTGGGAATGATCCAGGGAGGGTTCCTCTTCCCCCTCCTCTCTACAGCAGCAACCCCTCCAGCACAAAAACTAGTCGATCAAGCAGTTTCCAGCACCGGGCAGAGCCTCCTTATCCCGAATATGGAACAGGAATTGGTGCTGCTGCTTCAAATTATGGTTACACCAATATAAACACACCTTCAACTTCTACTTATGACAGCCAGGTAGATAGTCTTCTATGGCATTATGCCGTACTAGAGCCGTGTTTTTCTGTATAATTGCTGACATTCTAGTGTGGTTTAATGGCACAGGCTTGTCCCATTTGTCTCACCAATCGGAAAGACATGGCATTTGGTTGTGGGCATCAGGTACGCTTCTTCCACAACCCTATTAAACATCTAAAATTCTGAAGCAGAAATCAGTAGCCTGGGAAATTTACAAAGAGTAATTTGTATAATTCTGTCTTAAATATTACAGACATGTTGTGAATGTGGAGAAGAATTGGAGTCATGCCCAATTTGTAGACGTGCTATACAAACGAGAATAAGGCTTTACTAGGAAGACTGATCAACCCACTGTAAGCATAGTTCAGTAATTACTGACCGAAAAATTTTACTTGCATATATATATATATATATATATATATATATATATATATATATATATATATATATATATATATATATATATATATATATATATATATATATTTAAACAATAGTGTTAAGCATATAGGAATATAGGACGACTCAGGCGAGACTTACATAGGACGACTCAGACGATCCTAGAAGACTCGTTTATGTGGAGGACCAATTTGTTATAGAGTGTCCTAATGGATGGAAATGCGAAATTCTTGATGAAAGAATCTTTATATGATTGCACTTTGAAAGTTGTTTCCAAGTAATCTCAACAATGAATCTCCATCGTGTACAAAATTTCCCTAAGCTTATAGAGATTTCAAGTTGTGTGTTTCATGTACTTGTAGCAAATCAAAGTATATATCAGCTCGTTTGGAGAATCTTTTTTGGTTGGTTTTAATTGCAATTATGTAATTTTCGTCAAATGCCCCTTAGTTAAGGCTAATTCGCGTGGTGCACGAAAAATTTGATATATTTCACCAGATGCTCCTGAGGTTTCCATTTTTTTCGCCAAATACCCATGAGGTTTTCATTTTTTCGCCAAATGCCTCTCTGTCGAATTTGTTAACATTTTTGATTGAAAATAAAAATAAAATAAAATATTATTTTATTATTATGTTTATAAGGTATTATTTGCACAATTTTTTTTAGATTAAGTTAAAATTAACTATACAAGATTATTTCATTATGTATTAATTACACGATATCATTTCATGCTATTTTTTTTAACAATGGGATTAATTCAAACCTTTTTTTATAAAAAAAAAACATATTCGAAATATACAAATTCTTTTTTTTTTTCCAAGGCAACCAATCTCTCTCTTTGTGTATGTATATATAATTAAAATTATTTTTTATATATAATAATCTTAATTTTTGGAATTTCACCCAATCAACCTGCTACATAAATTTTCAAATAATAAAATTTTCAAATATTTTTTAACCAATGATATTTATCTATTTTGATTATTAAATGAGAAATATTTTTGCTTAGATGACATAATCATTTTAATTTTACAGTTTTCTCCTAATCAACTGAATTTAGAAAAAAAAATCAAACTAATGAAATCTGTACACGTTTCTTTAATCAATCTAGCTATATCTAAATATTTAATAATAAGCATTTTTATTAGGTGTTATAACCACATTTATTTTAGGATTTTAACCCAATACAAATTTTACTTAAATCTTAAACTCATGTAATTTTTACACATTTTTCATAAATAATTTTTTTTATTTTTTTCTTAATTATCAAATCTTTTTTTTTTGTATTTTATGTTAACGTTTGATAATAGTTTATTTAAATCTATCATAGTAATTTTTATTATTATAAAATTTTAATTTTAATGTCTAAAAAGAAAAATATGCCAATGTTGCGGGAATTGTACTAATTTTCAATAAAAGAAAATGTTAACAAATTCGACAGAGGGACATTTGGCAAAAAATGAAAACCTTAGGGGTATTTGGCGAAAAAAATGAAAACCTCAGGGGCATCTGGCGAAATATATCAAACTTTCATACATCACGCGAATTAGCCTTAACCTCAGGGCATTTGGCGAAAATTCCGTTGCAATTAATTTTGAGCTCATTTGGTATGCCAAGTTTCTTGTCATTCGGATTTAATTTTGTCAGAGTTTGAGGAGGCTAAAGATACGATTAATCAAAGTATATACAACCTTAGCTATTGATGCATCTTTATCGGTAAAAATAGTCTGTGGAGGCTTCCCACTTATTATCTTAAAAAAAGTTTCAAACAACCATATAAAGGATGCAACGGTCTCATCATACATTAGAGCAGCTCCAAATATAATCATTTGTCTACGGTGCTTAAGTCCCACGAACACTGCAAATGACCAATTTGCTTCGTTCAGTTTGTATGTAGTATCGAAACTTACCATATCTCCAAATAAGCTATAGTCCATTATCATTTTTGGATCTTCCCAAAAAATGTTGGTGATATGCTCCTCGATGTCCAACTGCATCTCATAGAAAAACATTGGATTCCAATGTTTGCTTTGCAAAGTATTCCATCATATAACCAACCTCTCCAAATTTCAACTTGTCTTGTCGAAAACTTCGAAGATAATTCTTATGGTCTTGCTTTGTAAATCCCAACAAGTCCCTACTACCTGCTTGTTGATCCATCAACTCAAATGCACATTTTGGTGGCAATCCATAATTTGTAGTGAAGTCTATAAATGCAATATCTGTTATTGTCATAGTTCGTTAAGATGGCATCATATGCACAACATCTTCACTGACAAGAGGATGGTTATGCTCTTCAAGTAAAAAGATAAATCTGATACTTACCAGTGCCCGTAACCAACTTAATCCCCATATGTTCTCCACATCATGTCCTTGTATGTGCTCTTGGATTTTTCGTCAAATCATCCCTCTTATCATGCTTTCGAAAATCTTCCTTACAACATACGAAAGTTCTTGAAGTTGCCACACCCCATAAATTCAAATAAATTGCAAAGAGAAGATGATTGTAGACTTTGCAGCAGTCATTAGTCAATATATCCATTGCAAAAGAACAAAGTTGAACACATGTTTAAAGAAAGATTATAATAGAAGAAACAACTTACAATGATTTTGACAAACCCTAGGATTAAAACAAGAACTATATGAATTACTGCACGAACAAGAATGTCATGCACAGATCGACTCCACATCAATTTTTCATGCTTTCAATGAAGAGTAAAATTGGGCAGTCAAAGAATGAATTAATTAATAATTAGGGATTTAATCCTAACCCTACTATGAACATTCAGGACATAGGATAAGAACCTAAATTAGGAAAGATTCTCTAATAAAAAAATTACCGACCCTAAGAATCTATTTTTTTTTGAAAACCCTAAGAATCTAATTAAAATAAAAGCTAAAGTAATTAAAATTTGAAAAATAATTCTAAACTAGTACAATTCCCGCGCCATTGCGCGGTTTTTTAAAACTAAAATATTAATAATATATATAAAATTTGGTTGCAAGGGCATAGAATAGAAAAATCGATAGTAAAATTAGGTTACAATTTATTTTTTAATTAATCTATTACAGGGATTTAATCCTAACCCTTGATAAAATCCAATAGTTGTTACTCCGTATTGTTTTGTTAGGAAAATATTAGGAAGTAATCTATTAGGATTTAGGAGAGGATTTGCTCTGATTTGCTGGGCTCTCAATTTCATTTTCAGCTACTACAATGGGCCGGGCTGGGCTGGACTGTTTTTGGCTCCTCCTTTTCAGCTTATGTTAGCTTCCTTGTGTGTATCCTCCATGTGAATTTGAGAACAAATTAGCACATATATCAGCTTCCTTGTGTGTATTTGATTTTTACGTAATTAAAACTGATTAATTTTACAGCTAAACAATTCATTTACGAGAGCTTCAACAAGGAAGATCGGGTCGCACCTCACAAGCTCGACCTTTGTATTTAATTTGTGTACTCCAATCCGTGTACTTGTAATATGCTAGAATACTGTATTTGATATGTATCGCATCCCGCACACACTTCACTTTGTTTGTAACTATTATCACCCAACTTGTACTCGTGTTTGATATGCGAACAATGAAATGAAAGTTTTCATGAAAATAATTTCACGAGCGTCTGGTGTGTTTTTTTTTTAATGAAAGACGAAGTTTTACACTCAAACAGAGCCACTGAAATCTCAAACTCTACAAGGGGAGGACTAATTCCAACCCCAAGCAACCACAGACTTTTAGACGAAGGCCTTTCTTATGTCTCACAAGCGTCGAAGATGAAACAGGCGGGACCATAAGAGGGACCATAAGAGGAACGACGCCGATGAAAACAAGGCAGAAGTAGGCCTTGGCGTTAAGAGTTAATCAAGATCCAACAAGTAAAACAAAACCAAAATGCAGTAGCTAAGAAATTAATGTCATTAGGAAATTTGAAGTGCATCACCAAATTTACCGTCTCAAGATTAAAAGACAAAATGCAGTGGACTTGATGTTGAGGGGAAACTAGGTTTTAAATGGCATCGGAGTAAGCCTCTACATACATTGAGGGAGTTGGCCCGTTGGGTGTTTTGCAAGGTCTTCTGGTTTCACCCTGGCCAATTTTATCACCATAAGAAATTGTACGTGGTGTGCAATTCATAGAATGCGAGATTCGATTGACAAAGTTGGAGCGATGGCCAATGGCAGAATTTGAACAAAAGTTTCAGAGGGTCGAAAATACCTTCTCAATACAAAGCAACACTTGGCCTTTCTCTTCACTCTTCCATGGCATCTCCACCCTCAACCTCTTCTACCTTTCCTCCCAGCTGCGTAATCTTAGTCATAAGAACCTCTGTAAAAAGAAAAGAACAAAGCCAATTAGATTTAGGAATGCCTTAAGAATAGTCATTGGAAATTTCTGGCACAAATAGAGACCACATAGTATCGTTGATGGTACTCACCAGTCGGCCGAGGGAATGAGTAACCCTTTTTGCTACTGTAAGTCCTCTCAACTGGCATGTCGTGAGTTCTCAGATATTCAACATTACCCTGCATATAATTTTTTTTTCAAGTACCCAATATATAGTTCATTAGTAGAAGAGGCTTACAGAGAGGGCAAAACTTACTATGGAATACAAAGTGCAAAATTTTTAAAAAAAACTAACCTTAGTGATGACGCATACATCCACATTGCTGCCACTTCCCAAGTCATTGTATATCCCAGAACGGATGGCCTCTGCTACCATATCTATTCCTTCCTTTTTCTGAATGAACAAACATGAAGAAGTAACATAGATATTGGGCTTCAAAACGTTAATCAATGGCTTCAGGTAATCAATTAATTCTTTACACAATTTTGAAACTAAAAGTGTATCATGTTTTAAAAAGTATTATTGTACTAGTAGTAAGTTGACAGTAATCAGTTAAATTTCCTACTCATTCCCACAAAAATTTTCACCCAAAAATTTAAAAGCAGCATATGACTTACGGTCAGGCCTTCTTTGTACTGGGCTTCAAAGACAGCCATTGCAGCAAGTGAACCTGACCCCATCGTTGCAAATGGAAGTGTGTCCGTTGAACCATGAGGATAAATCTAGGCAGTAAAATTATAAAAACAGTCAACAGTAGTTCAAAGCACTATTTAACCATAATCATGAAGCTGTGCAATGAACTCACAGTGTGCAGATGAGGTCCTGTAACATCCACTCCACCAAGAACCAAAGCAGCTGAAACATGACCTTGATGGCTATACCAAAAAAAAAATCCATTAGGTGAAATTGAAACTCCCTTTCAAGAGCCATTTGGAGCCATGAGACTCTCTTACCTAAAAAGATGAGACTTCAGAAGTGTAAGAGCTGTTACAACCCTTGATTCACGACTGGTATGATAGCGGTGAAGCTTGAGCTGAGAACTTACCATATCTATGGATAAAAACATCAAGAATAAAAGTCAACAAGCCATCAACATAATAACATTACACTGTTAAAAGAAAAATATAGCTACATATAGCAAAGCTAAGATAATTCAAAACAGTTTATAGCTGATCAAGTAATCTAGTGTTTACAGTAGTTAGCTACTCCCCCTCAGGGTCTCAGACATAGCAAGTTAGCCATCCACAAATTAAGTATATACTCTTGGAAAACATATTCTGAAATAAATTTCAGCTATTTCTTACTGAATTTCATTAATCTAAATTTGAGCAGGCTTCTCCAAGATCAGAAGAAAAGAAATACCAACACTATTAATTCCAACCTCCCAAACCCCTCCCTCAAGAACTCAGGAAGGTCTTGGGGATTAATGCTCGGCCATCTACAATGCCAATTCCATCATCATCAAATCCTATGGCAACAACTATGTATTTGCAGAATTCAGTTCTACTTTTCTACATTCCGAAGCTTAAAATTACCCGTCACGGCCTCTGTATCTGCAGCAGTCCCTGCTCCACAACAGTAGATGTTTGGCGCCATGTAATGGATCTTTTCACAGTTCTTGTCAGCAACAATGGGACCTTCTGTAGCCCTTGTATCTGCTCCAAGGATAACCCCATCCTACATGAACAAAAACTCATGTTAAAATGACTCCCAAAATATCATAATATGCTGCTAAAAGTAATTTTTACTGCTAATTATACCAACTTTATCCAAGAATGAATTAGTGATTGATTAATTTCCCAAGTGAAGATAGAGATCCAATAAATTGACCAATGACAGATTTTTAGTTCAAATAAACATTTTTTTGAAGCTTCTAAACTCTAACGCACAAATGCAATAGCTACAAAATAAAGAATCACTTGTACTAAGACTCAAAATTAACCAACAGATCAAATTCAGTTCATCTTATTCTAGGGGACATCATCAAGCATCCAACATAAATTTGAGTAAAAAATACTGTGGATTTAATTCTTAATGGAGTAGACGAGGGATAAGAGAAACATGTGCTAGAAGCCTAGAACAATATCATGTGATTTAACTAAGCTTTTTGGGTCATCATTCTATCAAAGAGACATGTTGATCGAATCTTTACACAGACTTCAGTGTGAACAACCTAAACTAACATTAAGCTACATATTAGTCGGGAAGATAACCAGAAGAATATTTTCAAGCACTCTTAGATGTATCCATGCAAGTAGTTTAAACTTCCAGAACTTAACCCTACTCCCCTAGCAGAAATTGCATTATCCAATAGTATATTCATTCTTATGGTAGTAGTGAGCCTGTGACTGTGACTAACTACATCAACGGGCCAGTATACTCATTTTTATGGTAGTTGCCACTGATTTCGTACTCCCACATACAGTCAATCCCCCGTTATATGTGTGTACAACATTTACAATGTACTTTGTATGGTATAGCTGTTCCCTTTTACCTTGGTTCCTAATTTATACCAGGATCCCTTTCATGTACTTGGGAACTTGGTAAGACTAGGCTCGAATTAAAAAATTCATAAGGGTATAGTAAGCATAAATGTGGCAACAATACATGCTAATTAATCTAAATCTAAGTTGCGGCGACAAAGCAAAAACAGACAAGGCAAAGATATGGAATTATGGATATGGAAAAGCAGCATTTTAGGCACAACTCTTCGTTTAATGATAACCTGTAACTGCAAGGAACTTCCATATATCATAGATCTAACTCACAACCCCCAAAAGTAAATGAAAGGTGGGAAAGGTGAGCTTTCGACCAAAAATTTCAGGCAATAGCAAAATATTAAGAACCCCAAAAGTTTATACAAGAACAGGTAAGTGATTGATTAATTTCTAAAGTGAAGATCCATATCCAATTATTTCAAATAATCAATTTTTTCAGCTTCTAAACTCTAAAGCATATAGGTAGGGCTGTACAATAAAGAATCATTTGTACAGATGACTTGAAATCAACCAACAGTCCGGATTCTCTTAATCTTATTCAATGAGATATTTCATCAGGCATCCAAGTATCCACCATAAACTTAGTTAGGAGACTGGTGAGCTTAGTTCTTCATAGAATAATTGATGGAACTAAAAGTTGGGAATCACACAACCCACATAAGAACACAAAACTAGCCAAGTAGCTAACTGCCTTTACAATAGTATTTCTTATCTGGATACATAATCATGCTATCAAAGCCCTTAATTATACTGCTCAGTTTAGTGCTTAAGTGATTGCCACTGATACTATCATTTCCCCCCTCGTAGCCTAATAGCTTCTCTCCAATTGCCTGGTCCCTTCACTTTCTAGAATAATCTAGCTTCTTCCCTGAATTACTACCTGGCATAATTTGTGGCGTAATTGATTACCTGTTTCCATGGGAGGAGAAACAGGTGCCAGTGCATGTGCAAGAGAAAATATCATGTAATTCAACAAAGCCTTTTGGATACCAAAAACAAGCTATAAATCAGAGAGAAATTTTGATCATCTTACAAGCTTCAGTACAAACAATCTAAACTTATATCAAGGATTCAACTTAGTTGGGAAAATATACATGAGATGTATTTCAAGCACTCTATATATAAGTAAGAAGTAGTCTACATTTTAAAATTTCCCTCCAATGGAAATTGCATCATTCTGACAGTATGCTCATTTTTATGGTAGCTGTTACTGATTTCATACTTTCTTTATTTAATCCTTCCTCAGCTATCTATTCGTTCTATTGGTACCAACATTTACACTGCACTCCATAACCAAAGTGAACCATGTGTGATCTAGATGTTTCTTTTTAACCCCAATTCCTAAATCCTAATTATAGGCACATAATCCGTTCTATGTCCTTGGGAACTTGGTAATAAGCTTACACGAACTGGAAAATATTCTAAATCTAAGTTGCAGTCTTGAAGACACACAAAAGTGAAAACAGACATGGAAACAATATGGATATCGACAAACAGAATCTTTACTTTAGGCACACCTTACTTCTTTGATGATTATATGATACAGGATAGTATATGAATATGGACACAGGACATGGAAACAAATTTCATGTATCATAGAGCTAACCCCCAACCAGAAATTGAAAGGGAAAAAGTGAGTAATGAATGTCAGTAGACTTGCTCCCAAAATTCACTCAAAATTTCAGGCAATGGCAAGAAATTAAGACGCAGAGTCCACAATACATCTACGATTCAATGAAGTCAAACTTCACCACAACAAAGATTGTATAAAATAGAAATTTTTGCAATAGTTTACAGGGAGTCAAAGAAAGACAAGCAGTTTTTAGTACCTTAAATACCAGACCAACGATAGTTGTACCGGTTTTCAGGAAAGTTGGAGGCTTAAGGCCTTTGCTCGAGAGCATTTCGTTTCTCTTGCACAGATCGAAACTGAAGCCACCCTTCGGCGGAGCCTCAAACGTCGCCTTCGTCATAGTATACGATACCGAAACCCTAAACTGAATAACGATTAGATTCAGATTCGAAAACCAAAAAACGTCCAAATGCTAACACTATAAAGCAAGAATCAAACGTAAAAGAAGCAAAACGAAGCAAATAAGTTCAACAACTATCCAAGCTAACAACAATTTAATCAAAATCGATTCTCGGACATAGACCGATCAGAACGAAAAGCATCGATTTATGAGGGGAATGAATCGGTTGAACGTGAACGAGGATTGAAGATTAGGGAGAGGATGACTGCGGAATTGATTACCTGAGAGGAAGATTGAAGAGTGCGCAGGGATGGAGGAGGAAGTAGATCTGCAGGTGAAGTGAAGGAGAAAGGGAATGCCTTCTGAAATAGTATCGCGGCGTCCTGCTTGTTGCATACGAAAACTCGGCCAAGGAGTTCACAGGGGGCAAAAATGTGAAACCACACCAATTATGAGATATGAAAAAAAAAAACGAACTAAAAAAGTTTTAAAATAATGCTTCGGTCTCAAATTTTAAATCGTTTTAGAATTTTGCACAAGTATTAATAAAATAATATTCACATCTCAATCGACATCATCCTTCCACTAACTTTTTCATAAACTAGCAGTATATGTTACCCGTGCTCTTGCACGACATATTAATTTTTTTTACTATTATATTCTCATATGTTATTTTTTAAAACAACTAGGAGGGCAGACATGTGCTCCGCCCGGGACGTGTTTTGTAACAAATATTAAGGTGGAAACAAAATTGGTAAATAGTGTAAGAAATAACACATGAGGTAGATAGTAATGAAACCGAACATCCAAGTGAAAAAGAATCGTTGATGATCAAGAATCCACTAATTAAATATGAAATACTCTCTTAGAGTACATAGAATTTGGCGTAATCAACAATTAACAGTATGTGTCTAATACTCGCACTTGTTGGTTCAATTGGTAAGGACGACCCACTTCCTATAAACAGGGTGTGTGGGTAAGACTCGAGTAGTATAACTGGAGAATGTCGAACCTACCTAATGAGTTGGACCTTAACTTCTTGTAACAATCTATTTGATTTTTCTTTCGCCTAACATATTTCACATTGATTTCTCCCTTTGAAATATATATCTCATTAAATCAACCTTGACATATTATACCCTTGATACCCTTTAGTTCTAATATATATGAGTAATATGACCAAAGTATGTAGAATACACACACATATGTTGACAACATGCCTGAATGTTTAACATAATCGATTTTCATAACAATAATAATTTATTGCATAGTTTTAATATTTTTAGTTTTATAACTAATTAAATTTTAATATGAAGAGAGTATAGAAATCAATACCTGTTATAATTGCAATTTACTTTCAAAAAATATATTAAAGATACTCATAAAAATATTAAATTATAAAATGATAGAGACACGCTTAATTCTTACTTATAAGTAAAACTATAAACAATGATTAGCTAGAATAAGATAAAATAGTTTAACAATACTTATTATTAGATAGATATTTTTTTCTTTCATATCACCGACTTTCGAAGTCGAGAGAAATTTTGCAACATATAGCCATTTGAAAACGATAGAAGTTTTTCCGAATGCTCGAAATGTCACTTGCGTGGATTGAAATTGTCAATGTGTGGTTGAATGTTTTTATCTCGAATCGAAATCTCCGTATGAGCGTATGATGATTATCTGCGAATTAACAAAATTCGAAGCAATTTATGCCCCATTAAAAGTACGGGTTAAAATATGAAATTTTAAAAACTGAAAAGGGCATAATTTGGAAATAATAGAAAGTAGGGGAGGTTTGGGTAATTAGTTCACCTTCTTCCACTCCCTGTCACTGCTACTACGTTCACCTTTCTCAGCCGCCCCAATGGTGGCTCGGCGATGGTAGCACTGTGGCGGAAGGTTGGCAACGGCACGGCGATTGTGCTTCGTGGATAGCAATCGGTTTCCCTCCGGCAGCAATGGGCGGCGGTACTGGCGCACGGTAGTTCGACGAAGGTGAGTTCGAATTTGGGGGTTTTGAATCGGGATGTTTTTTATCGGAAATTTCTGAATGGAATAGCAGATTAAGCCTTAAGGTGATTAGAAAGTAATGAGATGGTTAGAAGCTCGTCTATTGGCCTCCAATGGCGCAATGAAGCTCTCGCAGGTTGAAGCCCCTTTTATAGTCGATCTCAAACCGTGCACGAAATATCAAATTAACTATATCAATCTCTTCATCTCCTTCTGGTGATTTATTTCGTATACTCAATTGTAAGAAACGGTTGCATAACCATCCCAAACGACACCGATTTTAATTTAGGCCAAAATGAATTTGGACGAGATTGAGGTTGAATCCTTTGATTAAATTCAAATCGAACCCTTGATTGTGATGAGAGGATTGAAACGAACTTAATGGAAGCGTTTTGGAGGTGAAGCAAATGAACATTAAAATCACCATTGAAGGGGCTTGAACTGTGTAAACGGGAAGAGGAAGGAGGAAGAAGGAAGCGGTTCAGCTGAACCGGTTCTCTTCTTTTTTCGGGTCGGTTCACCCGATTTACAAATTAAAATGCTTGCGTTTTAAACTTTTATTATGTAAGTATATTAAGAATACGAAAACATATGGATGAAGAAGTCCTTTATTATTATTTTGAATTAAAGACAATCCTTCTAATGAAAAAAATAAAGTTAAATTAATAAATAAACATAATTTTTATATAATTGGAGAAATAATTGAATTGACAATTTATTAAATTGATAAAAAAAAAGCGAACATTATATATTACATATTACATATATAAATTTAATGACCAAAAAAATAATACAAGATGTAGCTATGAAGAAGTGGAAAATGAAAATAACAAATGTAGCTATGAAGGTTCTAACCTTCAACCAAGAGGTAATCCCCAACAACTATAACCATTGAGTTAAAGAAAGCAAGTTGATTCAAATTGAATAAGAAAACAAAAATAGTGTAAATTTTCATGTACTTAATAGTAGCAATAAATGACTCTTGAACACAACTTTTTATGTTACTAGTGGGCATGCCCGTGCATCGCACGAGACATGTTTTTCTCAACTGAGACTTTTTTTTTATGAAGTCTTTGTTTAGGGTAACTATGAACTTATCTCATTCACATGTTTTTATTCCCCTTAATCAACCCATCATATTTCAAATATAGAAAATAAATTAATTTATAAGATACTACGTATGTATATAATTTTGAATAATATATATGATATTTATTAGGTATATATTTATGAGACTATGAGATTTGTAGTTTTGTTAATTAGATAATTCAACTTGCAATAAAGTATAAAGATAATTTTTAAAATTAGAAGTAAAAATATTTTTATTTAGTTCTTAATTTGTTATAAAAAATATTTGATGAAGATCTAATATATTCAAGGATTGAAATAAAATAATTTTGGTAATTTAACCCTAGCTAAAGAGGCTAAGCCACACAATTCTCCCAAAAATATTTAGACGGGCACAATCGACCTCGCATTCCTCCTTCCTACTTCCCTCGTCCGCCATCGATAACACCTATTTGAGCTCTCGATCTCTCCTTTCATGGCTTTCTTCAACAATCGTCACCCCTCACTATCTTCTGGTTGTCCTCTCATTCTCCTGAATTTCAATCGGCCATCTCCGTTCTCGAGCTATTTCACTTTTTCGATCATCAAGGTACGGTCACTGTCGAAGATAGATCTTGCCCCCTTGCCTTCCCATCTTGGGAAGATGAAGATCTATACCAGGTTCCGGTGAAGCCAAGTTCAGGCGCCGCCTCCAACAATTACTTCATTGACGTTCATTCCCCCTCTCATTCTCTCGTTAATTGCCAGCCTGGAGTTTGTTGGGCCTCGTTCTCCCCCTTGATGACTAACTAATGCAAGATGGAGTCGAGTGTCTCAACTCATACTTGTCTACGCAGGGGCTGCTGAATCACCAAAATCATCATGAAACTGATCACCAACCACCGGCAACCTACCGTGGAATCGGGGCCAAGCGCGCGACCGAAATGCTTCATCAAATCTAGTCAAGACTCACCGAACTGCGCCAAACCTTTAACTGAATCATGTATTAATTGGAAGGCAATTGACAGATTTAGAGGTTTAGAGGTAAGCATAAATAAATAAGTTAAATCAAAATTTGGGAGATGTTACCTGTGTTGGAATGCCCAATGTGTTGAACTTTTTGTCTTTCTTTTTGCTGGTGGTCATTGAATTGTTTCACAAAGCTTGGCTTCACTCTTGTTTTGTTTTGCTTGTGATTCCTGTTTGTAGTTGCGAGAAGGGGACTGGGTTTTGATTGATGGGTTTACTGGAAAATGATAATCTACTTTCATGGCTAATTTGTTCTTCTTTTTGGCTAATCCATTTGAAGCCGTGAACTCCGTCATGTTTGTGCTTTGATTGTGAATGGGAGATTAACCCCCTTTTATATATATAGGACCAAGAAAGTGGATCAACATTGTGTCAATGCATGAAACGGCTGTACATAATAAATTTTGAGAATTAATTTGAATGTAACTGACTAATCAATTGCCCAAATTAACTGGCTAATTTGTGAAGTAAGTAACGGCTGATCAATTTGGGAAGTAAAAGAATGACAGCAAATTAAACGACTAATTTGTGAATCAAGTTAAACGGCTAATGAATTGCCCAAATGGCTGAACACAATTTTGTGAAAAAAATAAATTGGATACACATTAATGAGTCTTGCACACAACTTTTCTTGTTATATTATATTATATATATAGTATGGATCATATGTACTCAAGCCTTATTGTGTATCATGTACACACATCTAGGCCGTTGATGTAAGTAAAATAAAAGGCCGAGATTATTCCACGTCAATCAGGAAATTAAAAAGGAAAATTGGTTAAAAGAATTCACTCAAGCGTCTAAACGCGTGTTCCCCAACCCCTTCAAAAACTCCATCGATGCAATCTTTCAATTTCAGATCTGGGAATTCCAAAACAATTGAGAGAGAGGCGGAATTAGGGCTTGGAGGAGGCGGAAGGAGGCGGAGGCGATTCTGGTGTTCGTTCGCAGATTGGAGGAGGCGCCATAGAAGTCGAAGGAGGAGGCGCCATAGAAGTCGCAGACTCGCACTAATTAGGGCTTGGAGGAGGCGGAGGCGGCGGAGAGCCCCAGACGATGTGGTGGCGAGGAGAGATCGGAGCGATGTGGTGGCAGGGACAGTTGCAGGGGACTGTCGGCGCGCGATGATGACGGCCGACGATGGCGGCTTGCGGTGATGACGACCGGCGCGCAATGGCGGCTTGAAGAGAGAATCGTTGTCTTCTTCGCAGATCTTCATCCTTCTTCTACTTCACAGATCTTCTTCTACTTCGGCTTGCAATCACCATCACCACGCCTCCTGTCCCCAATCACCATCGCCATTCCTCCGACCCATAACACTCTTCGACGGTAGCCTGCTGCCCCTCTTCCTTTCTCTTTTCCCTTCGATTCAATTTCAAGTATACAATTTCGTCGATTTCGTTCCCAATTGATTCGAGGGTCGCTCAATTGAAATTGAAATCATGAGGCCTTTAATCACAGACTTGTCCTCGTTGATTTCGTCCCCAATTAGGGCTTGGTTATTTTCTTGAACGAAATGGGTGCTTGAAATGTGCTTTCATGGTGGATTGTTTCATTTTTGTGCCTTATTAGATGACTTGTCCTCGTTGATTTTTGTGCTTAATGTATGATCGATTCTTGCTATTTGATAAGTTTTTTTTTAATGTTGGCATTTGAATAAAAAATCCAGCGAAACCATCGAATAATCTATCGATACGATCGAATAATCATGTTATACCATCGAATAATCTATCGATAGCATCGCATAATCTATCGATACAATCAAATAATGAAACAACCCAAATCACAAATAATGAAAAAAACCCAAATCTTGTCGATATATTATTCGATATTATCGAATAATCATGTGATACCATCGAATAATCATGTGATACCATCGAATAATCCAACGGAACCATCGAATAATATATCAACACGATCGAATAATCTATCGATACGATCGAATAATCCTGTGATACCATTGCATAATCTATCGATACGATCGAATAATCCAGCGATACGATCGAATAATCATGTGAAACCATGGAATAATCTATCGATACGATCGAATAATCCTGTGATACCATTGAATAATCTGTCGATACCATCGCATAATCTATCGATACAATCGAATAATGAAACAACCCTAAATCACAAATAATGAAAAAAAAACCAATCCATTGCACGCGCCTCTTATAAAGCAGTGGGGCTGAGAAATTGTTGGGGCCCACCAGTTTTTCAATTAAAAAAAGTGTAAAATTACCTTTTAATCTCAACCACCCATTTCCTTTAATCAAGGACCTAGATTTGTGTACATGATACACAATAAGACATGAGTACACCGAAACCATCCCCTTATATATATATATATATATATATATATATATATATATATATATATATATATATATATATTAATATCATTTAAAAATAACTGTCAAATTTATTAATAGATTTCTATATATATATAGAAATCTATTAATAAATTTGACAGTTATTTTTAAATGATATTAATAGTAAATTTAGATTACTACTATAAAAGTTAACATAAAATTGGATAAAATATTATTCAAATTTAATCTTATTATTTTCAGTGGATAATATATATTTTTAGCAGAAATTAGATTGGTGATTGATCATATATGATTAATTAATTAACTAATAAGGCTTACTTTATAATTTATAAAAATAAAATCATTCTAATATGAGTTATCCATTCAAGTGATATTTTCTGAAGTGAAAATTTTATAGTCTAATTTTTAAACATGATGTTTATAGCATATATATATATGTAGGCAAAAAGTTGAATGTGTTATCGACATCCATGATCATCTAACATGATGAAATATTGATTAAGAACATGCAAGTGTATTATATTCCTATTATTAGATACGTCATATATTTGGTAAAAATAATCCATTAATTCAATAATGAAATATTATCATTAAATAACTTATTCAACCGTATATTTTAAAAAATCTATCATTTTAAATATTTATTAAAAAAAATGAAAACTTGATTACTAAATTATTTTTAATATACTTTTAAAAAAATGAAAATATTTAATTTGCGTTGAGGTAAAATTACAATACATGTAATCATGGACTAATCTTTGATTTACCAACCTGTTTTTTTAATTTATTTATCTATTTGCATTGAGAACAAATTATTTTGTTACTATTCACATACGCTTTTTTAGGTGTTAAAAACTATATAAAATATTAAATTTTTAATAAATTTTTTAAATAATATCATACTTATTACTATTAAGTATGAATTTATGAAAAAAATGTAACAAAAAGTTAATATTTTATATAGTTTTTATCGTTCTAAAAAGTGTGCATGAATAGTAAACGACAAGTTTTAATTAACAGATGAAGTATTATATTAATATTTGAAGCATAAAAAAATCATATTTATACAAATAAATGTTCTAAACACACTATAATTACAAAATATACTAAGTTATTTAACTTATGAGTGACTTTAACGAATACAATTGCATGATGAATGTGTGTGGGGTCAATCTGGTACCTGTGTAGCATCTACATGGTGCTGACTCACCGGGTTGATTTTGAGCCACTGGGTCACCAGGTCTTGACCCTAAAAGTCCCGGGTAATTCAGATTCGGGTACGAGGTCAGCAGGTCTAAAACATCGGGTTCAAACCCGTAAAATTACCGGGCATACGGGTCAGGTTTTTTGGGTCGAGTTATGTTTTGACAGGTCTAATCTTAGAGCTATCAAAATATGCATATTTAAGCATTTACACCATGTCATTGAAGTTAGTCTAACTAGTGTTAACATGCTCATATATTTTTTTTTACCACTGAAATAAATTGATAGATCATGAAGGAGAACTTACCAAAGTTACAATTAATTGGGCATCATCCGAGACAAGATCTCCTACACCTTAAAATACATCATTAGATGTAACACAAAAATAATAAGGATAGATACTGATGATAAAAAAAATTTAAAAATTGTATTTATATTACAAATAACTAATTATATATATATAATGTTGATTATGCAAATAACACTTATACAACAATATCTACCAACCAATTTGTGTCCTACTCCGAATCAACTTGTGTTGATTAGGAGTAGACAAGGAATCCCAATGCTTTTTTACTTGCAAGTTTGTTTATAATACATTCTTTGTATAAATATAATTTGTAAAT
This sequence comes from Persicaria maculosa, assembly GCA_963922045.1. NCBI lineage: Eukaryota > Viridiplantae > Streptophyta > Magnoliopsida > Caryophyllales > Polygonaceae > Persicaria > Persicaria maculosa. Next base: position 14,841,381 of record OY998256.1, read on the forward strand.
CCTAATTTTTTAGTTATATATGTCAATCTATTTCTGAAATTCCGCAGCTCTGGGTCAATCTTTCGATTTTTATTCAGACAATATTATGATAATATTTTATCAATATTATTAAGTATCAATAATACTTTAAGCTTTATACCTTTTGGTGTTGTTACTTTTTACTCTGCTCGCTGGATAAGCATTTGTTGCAAGTTCTATATATTTAGCCACCAACTGCACTTTGTGAAGCTGTCAATATTGTATATAATCTCTTCTCCCTGTCCACCATCGATCTATTTCCTCTGTGGTACAAATGGATTTGCTTAATGAATTATAAAGAAATTCCAATTCCAATAAGAAATAACAAATTCCTTCGTAATTGCCCTTATTCACTTATGTGATTCGATGGATTATGCTATAGATGCACTTTCTGCCTATAATAGACCTTGCTTTTGAGTTCTGTACATATTTACTTTCTTTGTGGTATACAAAGAATATCCTCGATGAAACTTTGTCTTTAGCACTCGGTCGGATCAGAACACACGTGTATCTGATCACTTATGCTCTTTAATCTGCACCTTGCTGACAGATTTTTGAGCTATGAGTGCTGCTAGAATGTTTCTATGAACATTTTTTTGAGCTTCAACCGTGTATATTAACATCTTTGGTATGCTCAATAGGATTATTTTTCCTGTTTGTACTTTATATAACAAGTAATGGAGAATAGTTAGTCATGAACAGGGAAGATAAACTTTGTGATCTTCTTTTTGATTTGCATATTTTCTATGACATGTCCACTCGATGCCCTTTTATTGTGTCTATTGATAATATGTATTGCTTGCTGAAAAGGATGAATCGAATGGAGAGAGATGCAAGATTTGATTGATTAGCTATCTGTTGCCCTTTTCTGTTGGAGTTAATGCATATAGAAGGTGAGTTTTAAGGAAGGTGCCCTTTGGACTTCCCACATCCCACATGGAAAGTTCAAGGGTACCCTAAAGGGTTTTTAAGGAGACTCTTCCACTACCTACATTGAGAGGTTGAGGAGGTGATGGGGCACCCACACGCGCGCCCGCCGCCGCCGTCCGTCCGGCTCGGCTCGGCTCGGCTCGGCTCGGCTCGGCTCGGCTCGGCTCGGCTCGGCTCGGCTCGGCTCCGAGATTGGAGTTGGGGCTGGGCTCGTCCGTCCGTCCGGCTCGGCTCGGCTCGGCTCGGCTCGTGCTCCGAGATTGGAGTTGGGGCTGGGCTGGGCTGGAGCGTGGTATGGGAGCCACTGAATGTGATGCTAACAATGAGGTCTCCAAGAAGAATACCACTATGGCACATGACGATGCCCTTGCAGGTAACCTCTTCATATGTTTCACGTTTTTTTTTGCACCATCTACAAAATATCCCTTATCTTAACATTCTGAGTTATTTACTTTTGTTAATGGAACCGATTTATAAAAATAGCAGTAGCAAGGGTCATGCCCTATTGAATGTTAATAGTGTTATATCAACATCACTTATTCTTTATCCAACAGCAAATCAAGATTTCCCTTCTTAATTTCCTCTAGTTCCAGGTTGCGTAAGACCCGGGGTCTTAAGAGGCGCCAACCCATGCCACCTAGCCCTCTCAGTCTCAGGTCCATTGTCCTCACTTGGAGTCTGAAAAGGAAGAGCACTTGTGACATAAGTAGAACTTGAATCACTTATAAATCACTCACAACATTTTTATGATATTCGATGTGTGACGGGGTGTTACAATCTCCCCCACTTAAAGCACTGACGACCCCGTCATGCCCAAGGGACTGCCCTCTGGGAGGAGCGTACCCGAGCATACTGTCGGCGCACCTCCGAGCCCGGAGTCAGCTTTGATACAATCTGTAAGACCCAGGGTCTTAAGAGACACCAACCCATGCCACCTAGCCCTGTCAGGTCCGTTGTCCTCATTTAGAGACTGAAAAGGAAGAGCCCTTGTGACATAGGTAGAACTTTAATCACTTATAAATCACTCCCAACATCCTTATGATATCCGATGTTGGATGGGGTGTTATAGGTTGTTCATATTGTATCCTTAATTATTCTGGTGGCTTAGTGACTGCCCCCTTTTTTTTTTAATTTGATGAATTTCATTGTTGTTGCCCTGGTTGTTCGATTATTGGGCAGTTCCGAATTGTGACCTGTTCTAATGTGATAATTTCCTCTAGTTCCAAGTATGCTTGTGCAGTGCATGCTTTTTGTGGTTTAACCGATTCTAATTAACACAAGAAAATCATGAATTGTGATGTTATTTTAGACAGTTTTATCGTTATGCGTGCTCTAGTTTCTTTATTGATGCATCAATTTTTTTAAAATTGAATTATGAATTTGTGGATTGCAGTTCGAGTGGAAGGTTAGGTTGAGATGAGAATGCAGGTTGCAGGCGGATGGTTCAGCAGGTTTGTCCATGATATGCTTACTCCCTTTTATTTTTTGGTGCTTCAACATTTTCTAAATTCTTTCTAAGTTTGTGGATTGCAGATCAAGCAGAAGGTTCAGTGAGATTGAAGCTAAGCGAGGTGGATTCTCATGGTACAAATTAACTCAAATGAATTGAAATTCACAGGGACGGTGCAATTATGTTACATGGATAATATGACAATACTCTCTTATCCTCTATTGAACCGTTCCTTTCAAGTTATGAGTTTAATACATCTAACATTCTGAATATGAGGCTTTATGTTGGGTCTTTCTTCATGTTGGGCCTTTCTTCATTACCATCTATATCTTGAGTTTAATATATCTAAAGTTCTGAATTGATTTTTTCTTAGCATGCTTTAGTGTGGGATTACAATACATCTGTTTTTTTAGTAATCATCTTTATAATTGTTATTTGCTTATTGGATCTTATTATGTTGTGACATAGGCTTTGGATAGAAAATATGGTTCCCATCCAACACATGACAACGTAATCTGTAATTACATCAATTAATATGAAACTATGATTTTGTTTGCTTGATTCTTTCCAGCTTTATGTAATCCTTAATTCACCAATTATATGTACCTACAATTACTATGAAATCTATTATTCTTTCCTTCTTTAATTAAACTTTATTTATTTTATTATTCATTCCAATATACTTGCCTATATTCTATTCCGATATTCTTTCCTAACTGAATTTTAGATCATCACCTTATATTACATTGTAATCTCCATTATTATTTCCATATTATTCATATTTTTTTTCCTAATCAGCCCAATTTTGATTCTCTGAATCTGACCTCTTTCGTTGTTAAACAAATATGTTATTTTTTCCTGACCGATTATTATTTTCTCTTATTTTCCTTCTTTATTTATTTTCCTTCCTATATCACGTTGTACACAATCTTTTAGTGATTGTTTATTCTTTTTGCCCTTACTTTATTATAAATATGTTCCTCTAAAACTCTTTTCCTCACGCTTAATCTCATCATTCCTTTTCATACTATATTGACATGGCTAGTTCAATTGTGAAATACACTAGCCTCAATGAGATTGCTGAATCCTCCATCATCAAATTGTGTCTACTTCAGGTGTTTACTAAGCCTCCATACCCTGGGAGCCGATTTAAACCAACACTTCAATTGGTTTGTGTTGTTGAAGAGGTATGTGGCGCTCTTCCCTTAACTTTCTTTTTGTATACTGTTACAAATTAATTTGTTTCGACAAACATTTTCATTTGGTTTTTGGTAATCTAGGGACATCGAATCGAGACAGCAATCAACTTGAACTTGATATGGAAGAGTGCCCAACAAGTGAGGGAATTTGCGACAGTTACCATTTCCAACTTCAAGCTTACAGATAACAAGGCTACTTTCAAGTTCAGTGAGCATCCCAAGAAAATAATTGTGACTCATTCTACTGCCATCAATTCGTGCAATGTTGCACTTACCCTCCCCCGTCCTGGTTTGGCTTTTCAAAATTTCAGTTCTATTTTGTCTAACTCCATCAAATCAGTTCTATTTTCTTCAGGATTTGCATGGAGAAGCCTATATTACAAACTCTATGCCTTTTCTGAACATCTATGTCGTTCGATAACAGTATTGTTGTTTTAGACTTTCCAAACATTTGTTTATTTTTTATTTGGTCATTCCTTATAATAAATATTTTATATTTTTATTTATTTATTTTTCCATCGTAACCGCGTCTTCCACTAGTGTGTGTGTGTGTGTATATTGATTCTGGTGAAAACAAAAAATTAGAGTAAAAACTATGAGGAGACTGGATGATAATCACGATTTCTGTTTAGCACAAGGTATTTTGCCGTTTAGAGCATGACCACATGGTCGTTGTGCTAAATGGTCGTTGCGACCATTTTATTTTCAAAACCACTACCTGGTCGCAATGACCATGTCCCATTTGGTCGCAACGACCAAGTTGTGCTTTGGTCGCAATGACCAGGTTTATATCCCGGTTCTACAAAGAACCGAGCTAAAAAGGTCCTCGGGCATTTTTTTAAAAAATAGAATAGAGACCTTTTAGCCCGGTTCTTAAAGTCCATATTATTGGGGGAAAAAAAAGAGATAGGCATACAACCTTCTTCTTCCCCTCCTCTGCGCGGCATGCACACACCATCTTCTCCATTAATGGGGGATTTCACTTATTTTTTTACGATTTCGCCCAATTTTGAGCAGGATTGGAAGAATTTCAACCTCCCAAGTTTAATAGCAACATCAATTAATAATATACTATCAAATTTCATACCAAATTCATAAAACCCTAAAAAACCTCAAACTCAACACTTGCCATGGAGATGAAGAATTTGAAAAAATTAAAGTGTTGGAGACATTCCTATAATCATTTTGAGTTCAAAGATACCTAAAAAATCTTGTTTTCGTACCGATTTCACTCTTCAATCGCCGCCCTCGACTCACAATGTCATCCCGCCGAACGCCGCTACATAACTCCAATGTTGTTGTCTCAACTCCCTGTTTTTCGCGAACCACCGTCTCGTTCTCCTCTTTCATGAACAGCCGCCTACTTCCCCATCCTCTCTTTGTTGATCGAGCAATTGATCTGCCTCCCCGTTGTTGCTGTTTGTGAAAATGTGAGATAACAACATTGCAAAATGGCATTTTGTAATTTTTAGAATTTTTAGGGGTAAACTTACATTGCTCTAAAAAGGAAAAATGGGTGCACTAAAAAGCAAGGCCCGCCAGCCTCCAATTCTCATCGCCCTTGTTCATTGCCTCTAGTCCTTGTTGCCCTCGCTCGCCCTCCACTCCAGTCTCAAATCTGGTGGATCTCACTGTCGCTCGCTGCCTCTAAACTCGCCCTCGCTCATTTCCTCCGGTCCTCGTTGTCCTCTCATCGCACTCGCCCTCGATGGCTCGATGGCTCCAGTTCTCATCGCCCTCATTCGTAGCCTCTACTCCTCATCGCTCTCGCACGCTACCTCCAACCCATTTTCAGATATTCCTCTCGCCGCTGAGGTACTCCTTCTATGTGAAAATTTTTCGTTCTTGTCGATTGGAATCCATGATAAGTTGGAATTCAGTGCTTTTGGGGGGATTTTAGGCATTGCTTGATTTGCTTATAGAGGTAGAGACTAAACCTTTCCTCCTGTTGGTAGATGATTTGGAACTAAACCCTAGAAATCTGTTAAATTAGTACTTACTGTTTTGAGTAAAAATTGATAATCGTATACAGAAGCACAACTTTCTTACTGTTTGGCTTTGCTTATGTCTTTGTACACTTGGCTTTTGTCAAACTGCTTTGTCTTGAAGATTTTGCTCTTGATTCGTCGACTTATTTGGTTGAAGAACTGCATGACCCCCTTCCTGCTTTTGCCTCAGACCCGTTGAAGAGTGTAAGCAATGGAGGCAGGGAAGATGTGCAAATTGAGAAAAATGTAGCAGTTGTCGACAGATACTCGTCTATATCTGGCGGAGGCTCTACTAGTGCCTCAGCATCCAGAGATTGTGGAGTTTGATGTTCCTTTCCTAGAGAAATCACTCACTCATGAAACTACGTGAAATTAGCAGGTCCAGGGAGTTGTAAGAGATGATCCCCTCTCCCCAACAATATTTTAGCAAACCAAGATGATAAATAGATGAGCAAAAAAAGTCAAATATTATGCAGTACAGTGCATGGAATTCCATCTCCAGTCAAGAAATATTGTGTTACATCGATTTTGCTTCCCAAAATCAGGAAGAAACTGTTGTGAGCCTAATTTTCCATGTTTTATAGTTACTTTTATATCGTTTTCTGCATGCATTTCATACATTTGGGCTAGATTAGTACATAATCTATGTAGTTTATGCTTATTTGCCAAATTATGTAATCTACACCAATTTATGTTTAAATTCGCAGAAATCGAAGCAATTTACAACAGTTCTGAGAAAAGTAGAAAAGCTCGAAGTCAACTACAGAAGTCCGAGGTCAAGAAGCAGCGGAACCAGAACAAATCGAGCTGGAAAAACAAGAAAAATCGAGTCAACAACATTTGGTCGATTTCGACCAAGCTTAGTCGATGTGGAGTACAGTCAAGTCAATTTCCACTCGGACAACCAAGAATCGAGCAGAGCTGAGGAAGTTAGTCGATATCGAGTTGTTTTACTTGATATCGAGTAAGCCATATCGAGTCAAGACCCTGGAGTCGACAAGTGAAGCTGGGAGCTGAACATGTTACTCGACGTCGAGGAAATTTACTCGATGTCGAGGAAAAACCCAAGTCGACTTTGCTCCTGGAGGCCGGAATCGAGTTGTTGAGCAGAAGACGAGAAATTGCTAGTCGATATCGAGCAATCCTACTCGATATCGAGTTGACCCAGGCAGCAGATTCCGAGTTATCTGAATCTTGTTAAGTTTCTATCCCGAGTCCAATGGAGATATCCGCGAGATCAAATTCTATCAAGTTCCATCAAGATCTATCAAGTCAAAGGAGGATTTATCCACAATTAGTTCTAGTTTCTTTATAGATATAATTATTTATTTCCATGTTTTATCTTTATGTTATTAGATAGATAAAATTAGATATAGATATAATTTTCTTTCCTAATTAGAGAGGGAATGAAGGCTATAAATAAAGCTGAAGGTTTGATAATGTAAAACTAAGTAAAGTAAAGATACTTTAGAAGGGGGGTTGAATAGAGTATACCGGTTTTTCGCAGATAGTCTCAAGACTTTTGAAGCTCGTGCCAAAACCTTTGAGATTAGACTTAGTCTTTTCTCTGAAAACCTGAATCACAAAGTTAGACAATTCGAACCAAGTGCGGAAATAAGGTAAAGCAGAAAGTAAAGGACTCGATGAATTGTTTACGAGGTTCGGCATGAACTTGGCCTACGTCCCCGCCTAGGGTTCTTCCACAACCCTAGGATTCAACCGGCTTTTATTGATTCACAAGACTTAGGATCCTAGTAGCTCACCGAGAAGCCTCTATCCTATACAATTGCAATCTAGTCAACTCACTTTCCCTTGGAGTCCTAGACCAATCTAGAAGAGCCCCACCTCTCTATGCTATCTAGTACAATCCTCTTACACTTAGTGAATCAATCGCCTAGTGTTCACTTCTTGAGTTACAAACTCTCGAGTATAACACTATAACAAAATATATCCTATAAGCTCACTGTGTAACTCTCAAATGCTTTGAAATGAAATAACAGACTCTTAAGGACCAGCAGAGAGCACACGAAGAAGACAGATCTCGCTTGAAGGCTTGAGTGTATGAAAGCTTGTGTTCAACATATGTGTGGCTGTCTTCTTCTTCCTTTTCTTTATATTGAAACAAATCGGCGCCTAAGGATCTTCACCAATGGCTAGAGAGGATCATGGCTTGAGCTGGATCTTCTATCTTTGGAAACTTCGGAGGCCATGATCTTCCGATTTGAATCTTCTCAAATTACAACATAAGGAAGGAAATAATATTCGAAAATACTTCCTGAAAGATAGTGTATATATAATAATATAATGAAAGCATATAATAACATAAAATAATATTCGAACATAATATCATATAGAACAGGTTTTGTGTTTCATCAACACTGCTAAAGCTTCAAGACCTTTGACACAAACAGACTGTCAAGGCCTTTGAAACTTAATCCGATTTTCATCAAGGGAGTGGAGTTATCAAAAGCCTTAGGGGCTGATTTCCATTCATTCAATTTCGGTTACAAGTAGTTACATAAAGAAGAGAGTAGAGGAGAGAGCTTGTGGCGAGAGCAAGGTGGAAAGACGAGAGCGGATTTGGCTTGTTCGGTTGTAAGCTTTCTTTTTAATTTATTTTTAATGCAATTTATTTTCCTGAAATATTTGATGAGTCTATTGATGATGAAAAGCGAGTAGTCCACCCACTTCTAGGGTCGGGGCGAGCCCGACGGTAGCCATGTGAGGTGATGCGGTAAAGGTACAAGCTTTTTATGCAATTCGTCTTCTATCCCTGCAAGCATGATTCTTTTGCGAAAGTTGAAGGTGATCCTTGTTTGTGTTATTGAAGCGAAAGTGATCTTAATACAACTTGGATTAATTATGTGAAAAAGGGTTAATAACAATTAGGGTTTATGCGAAAGCCTCTATCTTCCTATTTGTTAACAACGAAAGTTATTTGATGAAAAGCATGATCTTTTATGCCTTTATGTGTTATTTTGCATGGTTATCGTTGTGGTGTTGAAACCCTGATCTTGGAAGTCTTTAGTTTATTGATTTATTTCGTCGAAATTCGTGCTCTGTGTTCAAAAAGATTGCAATTTAAGTTTCTGAGTTACTCGATTTCGGGAAGATTTGGTCGATGTCGAGGTAATTGGTCGACATTGAGGAAAGTTTGTCGAAATCGGGTTGAATTTGTTGAGTTTTGTTCTTGTTAGTCGATTTTGACTTACTGTTGGTCGATTTTGCTTAGTCGATATCGAGGAACAGTATTCGATATCGACCAGTTTCTGTGCTTTCGTTTTCTTTTCCGCTTTTCTTTGTTATTTTTGTCTGTCTGTTTAATTTTCTACCTGTGAGATTTGTTGCTACCTGAGATCCGCTGACGTGCTTCCTCGAGGATCGATCCTGACTTCCCGCTGCTACATCAGGAGGAGGTCTTGTAATCATTTGCGTGGGTACGAATCTGGTTTGATTTATATTGGGAAATTTACAGAAAACCACCCCTTAAATATGGGTATTTTCACTTAACCACCTCTTAAATTTAAAATTATAGAAAACCACCCTTTAAATGACATTTGTTTACAACTCACCACCCCTTCATCTATTTTAGTTAATTTATCATTAAAGATATTATATTTTAATATTTTTAAACTCAAATTTGATTATAAATATATTCAAATTTTGAATTTAAGCGCTCGATTACATTTTAGGGATTATTTTATCTATTTTAAAAAATAATGATAAAATAGCCTAGAATTATTATCGATCCCTTAAATTCAAATTTTGAATATGTTTGCATTCAAATTTGAGTTATAAATATTAAAATATATTATATTTAATGATAAATTAATGAAAATAGGGGAATGGGTGGTGAGTTGTAAACAAAGACTATTTAAAGGGTGGTTTTCTATAATTTTGAATTCAAGGGGTGGTTAAGTGAAAACACTCGTATTTAAATGGTGGTTTTCTGTAAATTTCCCATTTATATTTTGAACTCGATTTCCTCCCCTACAACAAATTGGCCCCGTTTCCGGGGAAGCAATCATTTGCGCGTTAGGTAGTTAAATCTCACGTTTGTCTTGAGTTACTTCGCAGGTGTATGCGCCGTTCTGGTCGAACACCTGAGTTTGATGCCTTAGACGATCTGGAACGTCTTATACACATCCATTATAAGCTGAAAAGGATCATGGCGACTGCCGAAATACAAGCTGAGATGATAGAGAGGCTTCAGAGGGAACTAGCCGCCAAGGATACTGCTCTCACCGCTGAGAGAGCACGCACTGCGCAGGAAACGGAGCGAAGGAGGCAGGTGGAAGCTGAGCTCGCCCAATACCCTACCACTGCAGAGGATTACATGCACCCAACTGTCGTCGTGCCTGAATCGGCCATTCTAATCCCTCAAAATAACTTTGAAATTCGCACTCCTTTCCTGATTGAAATTAAAAATAATGCTTTCTATGGTAGATTTAATGAATGCCCTCTTCAACATATTACCAATTTTTCTAATATGTGCCGTACTCTTGCTGAAGGTACCACTTTGGAATATATCATGATGAAGGCTTTCCGTTGGTCTCTGGCCGGTCCAGCACTGAAGTGGCTTAAAGGTCTCCCTCCACGATCCCTCACAACGTGGGCTACAGTAAGGCAGGAATTTCTCAACATATTCTTTCCTCCTGCCAAGACAGCGCTCCTTTGCCAGAATATTACAGCTTTCAAACAGAAGCCTGGGGAGCCGCTAACAAAAGCTTGGGAATGATATAAGGATCTATTGCGATCTTGCCCTACACATGGACAGCCACCCTACATCGTTCAGGAGATCTTCTTCAATTCTCTTGAGCTGGCTACTAAGGATAAGATCAACCAGTATACTCATTATGAGTATCTGACAATGCCACTAGCTGACGCATGGTCTACCCTCGACAAGCTTACTAACTACGATAACAAGTATGTGACTCCAACTAACTATGATGAGGATGCCTATGCCAGACCAGCCCCATCCATGCCCCTCTATGAGCCTTTTAAGGAGATTGACCCAAATGTCAAAGAGCAGTACTACAGAGATCAGAATCGCAAACTCCTCAAGCAAGTCAAGTATCTTTCTGTCAACCAGCCCTGCATCGAATGCGGCTCACAGCGGCACACCACTACTGAGTACCCACACACAGAGCAAGTCAGGATGGCAGAACACCACGAAGAGGTAGCTTACGCAGGGGGTCCCAATCGCTATATGGGGGACCAAAGGTTTCAGCAACCACAATGGAATCAAGGTGCCCCTAGGAACCCCCCGCCATACAGAGCTCCATGACATCCGGAAAGGGACCAGAAGAGGGATGACCTACAGACCATCCTAGAGGAAATGCGAAGGAACCATTCAGACACCAAGCAGTCCTTCAATTCCGTCTACACTCAGATACATGGTGTCAACGCTAGGCTTGGAGAAATGGATGTTTGGAGGAAATCGATTGATACACAGATTGGCCAGCTAGCAGCAGGCATCCCCAGATAGTCCGGTACGCTCCCTGGATCTTCTGAGCCCAATCCTAAGGGGAAGACCAGACACATCGCAGCCGTACAGCTCAGGAGCGGACACCAACTACGCGAGTCAGAAGTCGGAAAGCAGCAGGACGAAGCTAAGAAACAACTCGACATCGACCAACAACAACTCGATGTTGACCAAAATTTGGTCGATGTCGAGCAACATCAAGTCGACATCGAGCAACAGCTTGGCCAAGAATCGTCTGCACAACACTCCAACTCGACATCGAGGAAACTGGTCGATATCGAGGAGAATCAAGTCGACGTCGAGGAAGCTGCAACACCTCCGACATCTGTTCTGGCTCCGAACCAGAAAAAGAAGCTGCCTTTCCCAATAAAATCTCCAAAGGATCCAATAGAGAAGAAGTTTCAGCGCTTCATCAAGATGCTTCAGAGGCTCAATGTCACTATACCTTTCACAGAAGCTCTTAATGAAATGCCATCATATGTCAAGTTCCTTAAAGAGATCCTAAGCAAAAAGCGATCAGTGGCTGAGATTGCAGAGGAGTGCAGCCATATGGACGTACTTGAGAAAAGGCCAGATCCAGGTAAGTTTGCTATAACCATTGGATTTGGTTAATACAAATTTAATGCATTATGTGATCTTGGAGCTAGTGTAAGTATAATGCCTCTGTCAATATGGTCCAAGACTAAGATAGATGCCCTAGAGCCTGTGGATGCTAAGCTTTATATGGCAAACATCACGGCGGTCATCCCAATAGGCATGGTGGACAATGTGCCAATGCAAGTAGGTAAGTTCTTTCTCCCTGCTAATTTTCTAGTTATTGATATGGCGGAGGACCCTGCTTGTCCAATTATTATAGGAAGGCCCTTCTCTGGCGACGGTGGATGCCAACATAAGCGTAAGAAAGGGAGTACTCACTTTCAACATCAGCGATGAGGTAATTGAGTATTCTTTTAATAAAACTGGAAGGCACACAGGTCCCATGGAAGAGGTAAAGTCTATATTGGCTGGTTACATTACTTGCAGGGAGCCTAAGGTAAGAAATATGACTCCTGAAGAGCTAGAAAAGAGGGATATGGAATCCTAGGTGGAGAAGATCATGGCCATCCTGAACGACGACACAGATGATCTGCTCGACATCGACAAAGGTAAGTTGACGTCGACTAATTATTTCTCGGATGCCTTGACAGGATGCAACTATGGGGTCGAAGTCAACCAGAGTTACTCAATGTCGAGTAACTTGGTCGACGTCGACCAAAATCAGAGCACGCCACCAGCAGCAGGAGCGTCGAGCAGCCAACCCAAAATCGAGCACAACTCGATATCAACCAATTTGGTCGACATCGACCAAAAACCTTCGTCCTCGACTTCTCCTCCCTCGACCAGCAGTCCACCAGACGAGCCGACTTCCTTGACGTCGAGTAGTCTTACTCGAGATCGACCAAAACAGGAGCTTCCGACATCCGATTCTACAAAGGTAAGCCAAGGTATGGATCTTTCCTCTCCTATTTCAATTAAAGATTTATCTATACTTGGGAGAGGTTTGCCTTGGTATGTGCGCTTATGTAGGATTTCCAATGATGAGCCCAAGGAGTATGAAGTTGGAGACAAGCTCTATGTTTCCAAATCAAAGGATCATTGGTTTCCTAACAAATTTAATAAGAAGAAAATGGGGCCCTTCATGGTGAACAAGATCCATTTAGGAGGATTGCAGCTGATGGACAAGAATGGAGTCCTATTTGAAGCCCAAGCTACATGGGCCTTGTAAATGCCACCTTGAGCCTAAAAGAGAAGTCGGCCTAGCGACTATAAAATCTAGAGCTTGTAAATAGACATTTACTTTTTGGGATTTTTGGACATTGTTGCTTTTGTTTTTGGTTTTGAACTTTTAGTTTTTCTATTGTGGGTATTTCTCTTCTACATTTTTCAGGTCCATGGGGATAGAAGCAAGCTAAAATCAGACTAGGCCCAGCAGCATAGCACTCGATTCTGACGATCATGCACGCCTGTCTAGTGAGTTTCTTTCTTTACCCTTGTTTTTATACAGTGAGGACACTGTAATGTTTAAATATGGGATGGGGGAAGAGCTTACTTCATGCATATTTGATTTATTTGACATTTTGTGTGCATATTTAGAGTTTATTTCTTGAATTGCTTATACATGGCTATTTTGGAATTCATTATATATTTATGTGCTTATATGCATGTTTTCCAAAGTTTGAAAAAATGACCCCCATTGAAGTTTTGATAAGTGTCATGGAAGTTTTATTGAACTCGACGATGCAAAATTAGATTCATTAGAGATATAACATTAAATTGCCTAGTAAGGGAAGTCACAATAAAGTGCATATTTTTATTGAAAACCATGAAAGGGGGTAAAATTTGATGTTGCTTTTGACATGTTGCATAATAAGAGGATGGAGAACTTTATATTTCCATATAATGCTCATATGTTCATATTCCTTAGCCTTACCTATGCTTATGCATCACAAAAGCCATATTATGCCTTATTTCATATTATTGCTCCACATATTCCAAATATTGCCTATTCTTTACCTTATTTCCATCCGGGGATTATGTTGAGAATGATGTCATATTATGGAGATTGTTATATGACGTTTGTTGTGTTGTTATTATCATATTTGGAGTTTGGAAGGAATGTTTGAAATTTATGGAAAATTTAATGAGTGAGAAAAAATACGATTACCTCAGGAGATAAAGGTAGATCGACCCTGCTTGCTGAGATAATAGTTCAGTGAGATGGGACACACATGTGAGGAGTCCAAAGCACTAAGTATCCGAGGCCATTCATGACACCCATGTTTGCGACTCGCGAGAAGGCAGTGCTGAGGTTAGAGAGTTAAAAGCATTATTATTGACAAAAGCATTATGAAAGGTGATGAATCTTACGAAGAAGGGATGTGGTATGAAAGTTTGGAAATACTCCATTTCCCCGGATTATTTGCACCACATTGCCAAACATTGCCCACCTTTTAGCCTTTTACCAATCTACTCCTTATTGAGCTTAAATTAAAGTCCTCTTGATTATTAATGGTTTGTCACTTATGAATTATTTTGCATAACCCTCCTTTTGTGAGTAGATGTTGCTTTTATTTGCACATGCATGGATTTCTGACACGAGTACCTTTTCGAGGATGGTAATTGATTGCAGGGACATATAACGATGAATCTAATATGTTGAGAGTTTTGATTTCTTCCCCTGTATGACAATTAAAAGTATTGCTTGAGGACAAGCAAGCTTAAGTATGGGGTGTTTGTTATGAGCCTAATTTGTCATGTTTTATAGTTACTTTTATATCGTTTTCTGCATGCATTTTATACATTTGGGCTAGATTAGTACAGAATCTATGTAGTTTATTCTTATTTGCCAAATTATGGAATCTACACCAGTTTCTGTTTAAATTCACAGAAATCGAAGCAATTTACAGCAGTTCCGAGAAAAGGAGAAAAGCTCGAAGTCAGCTACAGAAGTCCGAGGTCAAGAAGCAGCGGAACCAGGATAAATCGAGCTGGAAAAACAAGAAAAATCGAGTCAACAACATTTGGTCGATTTCGACCAAGCTTAGTCGATGTGGCGTACAATCAAGTCGATTTCCACTCGGACAACCAAGAATCGAGTAGAGCTGAGGAAGTTAGCCGATATCGAGTTGTTTTACTCGATATCGAGTAAGCCATATCGAGTCAAGACCCCGGAGTCGACAAGTGAAGCTGGGAGCTGAACATGTTACTCAACGTCGAGGAAATTTACTCGATGTCGAGGAAAAACCCAAGTCGACTTTGCTCCTGGAGGCCGGAATCGAGTTGCTGAGCAGAAGACGAGAAATTGCTAGTCGATATCGAGCAATCCTACTCGATATTGAGTTGACCCAGGCAGCGGATTCCGAGTTATCCGAATCTTGTTAAGTTTCTATCTCAAGTCCAATGGAGATATCCGCGAGATCAAATTCTATCAAGTTCCATCAAGATCTATCAAGTCAAAGGAAGATTTATCCACAATTAGTTCTAGTTTCTTTATAGATATAATTATTTATTTCCATGTTTTATCTTTATGTTATTAGATAGATAAAATTAGATATAAATATAGTTTTCTTTCCTAATTAGAGAGGGAATGAAGGCTATAAATAAAGCCTTAGGGGTTGATTTCCATTCATTCAATTTCGGTTACAAGTAGTTACATAAAGAAGAGAGTAGAGGAGAAAGCTTGTGACGAGAGCAAGGTGGAAAGGCGAGAGCGGATTTGGCTTGTTCGGTTGTAATCTTTCTTTTTAATTTATTTTTAATGCAATTTATTTTCCTGAACTCTTTGATGAGTGTATTGATGATGAAGAGCGAGTAGTCCACCCACTTCTAGGGTCGGGGCGAGCCTGACGGTAGCCATGTGAGGTGATGCGGTAAAGGTATAAGCTTTTTATGCAATTCGTCTTCTATCCCTGCAAGCATGATTCTTTTGCGAAAGTTGAAGATGATCCTTGTTTGTGTTATTAAAGCAAAAGTGATCTTAATACAACTTGGATTAATTATGTGAAAAAGGGTTAGTAACAATTAGGGTTTATGCGAAAGCCTCTATCTTCCTATTTGTTAATAACGAAAGTTATTTGATGAAAAGCATGATCTTTTATGCCTTTATGTGTTATTTTGCATGGTTATTGTTGTGGTGTTGAAACCCTGATCTTGGAAGTCTTTAGTTTATTGATTTATTTCATCGAAATTCGTGTTTTGTGTTCAAAAAGGTTGCAATTTAAGTTTCTGAGTTACTCGATTTCGGGAAGATTTGGTCGATGTTGAGGTAATTGGTCGACATCGAGGAAAGTTTGTCGAAATCGGGTTGGGTTTGTTGAGTTTTGTTCCTGTTAGTCGATTTTGACTTACTGTTGGTTGATTTTGCTTAGTCGATATCGAGGAACAGTAGTCGATATCGACCAGTTTCTGTGCTTTCGTTTTCTTTTCCGTTTTTCTTTGTTATTTCTGTCTGTCTGTTTAATTTTCTGTCTGTGAGATTTGTTGCTACCTGAGATCCGCTGACGTGCTTCCTCGAGGATCGATCCTGACTTTCCGCTGCTACATTAGGAGGAGGTCTTGTAATCATTTGCGTGGGCACGAATCTGGTTTGATTTATATTTTATATTTTGAACTCGATTTCCTCCCCTACAACAGAAACCACCTGAAAATTAATTACTAAAATCTTCTTCTTTGAATTGGTAAATAAAGAGCAGTCATTCGGACTAAAATCTTATTCCACTTACCGGCGTTGAACTTGTTATGGAATGGAACCACCTCAATTAATATGAAATGCAGTCTATATATGAAAATAAATCTCCCCCATGAGCTAACCTCCATCATATATCTTTAATAGGTTCAAGATTTTAAAATCTTAAATCCATAATCTCGAACCTATAAATTTGAATCAATAGTTATGAAAAAAAATCATGACACTCCAGCGTAGTTAAAAAAAAAGTCTTCAATCCACCGTTGAACTTATTGTTATAATTATAGATTTAAGAGTTTTTTGTCGCTAGGTTTAAAATTTTATAATGTTACGTTAGGTCAAGATTATAAAATTGTAAGTTTAAAATCTTTATCCAGGTTGGCTTCATAATAAATTATTTATCAAAATAAAACAAAAAGATAACAGATAACTATGGGTTCAAGATTTAAACTTTTTTAACCTACTTTAATTGGAGGCAATACACTATCATAAAATCTTGAATTTACTTAGTAAAATGACAAGAAATGTAGGACATCAAGATGTCACTTTAGGACTATATATAACCATGAGTTCAAGATTTAAAAATCTTGAACCTACTTTAAATGGAGGCAATATATCATAATAAAAACTTGAACCTACTTAATAAACCGACATGAAATGTAAGACAACAAGATGTCACATTTGGGCGCTATATATAAAACTACGAGTTCAAGATTTAAAATCTTGAACCTACTTTAAATGAAGGCAATGCACACCATAAAAAAAATTGAACTTACTTAATAAACCAACATGAAAGGTAAGACAACAATATGTCACTTTAGAGCTTGTTACCATTAGTCAAAGTTGATATACCTTTTTTTTTTGATTCGGAAATAATTCGAGACCAGACAAACCTGGACCTCGAAGGCCAACAAGTCGGCAGACGGAGACCGTCAAAAAGAGACAAAATACAACGAAGGTACAAGAAACAAGTACAAGAGCTCTACAAAGAGAAACAAAGCCCAACTAAACCAGACGAGATGCGGACGTAGACAAACGAACGAAGCCAAGCGCTACCAGCAGCAACACCGCAGGCCAGCGGTACATCAGGAGACACCTGTGGGCAGTGAAGACGAATCTCCAAGGAAGCAGCCTTCCGGGAAAAGGAGACGCCTCGATACACACTGCCATGACCCCGCCTGACCCGACTCCCAACAGTCAGAACCTCATCAACCGAAGAAGAAAAGCCAGTCCCCCCAAACCGCAGAGCAACACCACCTGAATCGAAACACACCATAAACCCGAGCGGGAGATAAACTAGCCCAATCCGAGGATTATATAAATATATATATAAACGAATATATAGAATATTTTATTTTTAATTTTTATTCCCTATAATTTCGGGCCGCCCCAGGCCCATGGCAAAGCCTTGGGCCCAAAGACACAGCCCAAAAAAGCTAATGAGAAGCCACAGGGGCGACGGCTATGGGGCTACCCTGCAAGCCGCCGGAGAGAACAGGCCTGGGGCACAACCACGACGCCAGAGAGCCCTCCGAAAGAGAGGACGCTAGCATGACAACCCACCAAAAAAAAGGAAGGGGGTTTGATTATAGCCCAAGATGAAGGCAGCAAACGACGCAACCAGCAAGACTTGGCCGCAACGGCCACCCCGTCGGAACCACCTGGAAGCCAACCGCCCAAGCCAAAGTGAGGCAGGAAGGAACGTTGAGGAAGCGGATGGCAGGGGAGAGGAGACCAACCCACACCAGGATCGCAGCCCCAATAGAATAATGGAAGGGGGATTCAATCAACACAAGCATAAGTGCAGCTCATGCTCAGTTAGGAGCAAAATTGGGGAGAGGGCGGGCAACAAAGCTTAAGCCCCAAACTGATTGAAGGAGCCGACGACGGCAGGGGGAAGCCAGGGGAAAACCCACTAGCGCGGCGACGAATAAAATTGGGTTTTAATTCTGAAAAAAAAAATCAGATTGGGGGTATATCAAGTTTTTTTCTTAAGCAAGCCACCGGAACAGGCACACAGCAGCAACGCCAAGAAGGCAGCCAACGACGATGTCGATGTCAAGCGTGAGGCCCTCTAAAGGCAACAACACGAGAGCAGGGGTGAAGGTGGTGGACGGGGTTCGATGGGGTGCGTTTTGGAGCCGCCAAATGCCGGCAGAAAGACCGGACAGAAGGCTAAGGCAGAGTGGAGGACCACTATTAGAGGTCGATTTCAGAGAGGGACGAAGAGAAGACCCGTCCCACCCAAAGAATGGGAGAAGAAGATAAGGCTGGAGCAACCTCATGAATCAAAAACTCTCCGAGGAGAGGAGTTTGGGCTCTCCGAAGAGAGATTGATATGAGACCATTGATATTCCGCTAGCTCTCTCTTTTGAGAGCTTCTCCAAACCCCCGCCGTCACCCAAAGTTGATATACCATTTCCTAAGAAGGTTGAGACATCAAGTTGGTCTATTTTTGCAAATGCCTTTTCTAATTGGTCTATTTAATTACGCTTCTCTCAATTTATTGTGATTATTATCGATGCTGTTTAATTCTACTTTAATGAACTAACCGTGTTGTTTTTAGTCTATAGATGAGCTCTTTAAACCTGATCATGAACTAAAGTGTTTTGTAGCGACAGTAGCGTGAGGATCAACTTGCTGAAAGTGTTATATCTTATTGCACTGCAGCGTGAGGATCAAGTAACCAAGCAATAGCAGCGCTGAGATGGTATATGAAAGGTTGTAGTTGGAGTATTTCAGTTTCCTTTAAACAGTAATTTAATTCCAATAAATCATGAACCAATTTAATTCCAATAAGTTCCTAAAATCCTAATTTAAATCATGTAAATAAGATAATGAAAATTAAATACATATCTTTGAAGATTCCCGACCTCGATTTGGTGCACCCGAACGCCAATGTATAACTCTGAATGAATCACTAATAACAGAGTTGCTTGTCGGAGTTGTAAGAATATAAAACCCGACAACACCAGCCCCTAGGTCGCTACCACCACCCTCCGTCCCTGCCATTGCCACTCGAACAACCTCCCCACCAGTCCCATGTTGCCACCCTGACACCACCAACAGTGGCGGAGCCAGAAAAATTTCGGAGGGGGGCACAATTGTACATGCTCGATTCAAAGTTCAGCTCGGCTCGATTGAAACTCAAATTGCATGAATTTTGTGAAATTTACAAATTTTCTTTTAAGTTACTATGTCATGAGTAAGTAAGCTAAGGTTGCATAATACTTGGAAAAAAATTCAGCTCAAGCTCGTTCATTTACTAAACAACCCAAGTATGAGCTCAAGTTCAAATATAGGTTTGACTCGAGCTCGACTCGTTTCTAAACAAGCTAAATATAATCAAGTAATACTAGACTTGTTTGTCTCGAATAACAACCCTATTCAATATATAATTTATTGCACTCATAACATATGATAACGTATAACTACATATGAAATTTTTAAACTTGCGTAACTTCTTATCTAATTGTCGAAATGATTAGTGTAACCTCTTATTTTGAAGCTCTCGAGATGAATTATAGTATGTAAATGTTAATTTAAGTAAAATATAAAAACATTATAGTCTATTGAAATAAAATTAAAGTGATTTGTAGAATTGTATCGACTGATATAAAATCCTCCTTAGAGTTTCATTCTTCATAATGTTCATGTATATAGATTACAAGTAAGTAAGTCTGGGCCTGAGCCAATAGGCCCTTACACTATACAATATATAATCTATCAAACCCTCGCAGTCGAAAGTGGAGGGTCCCAAACAGTGAGACTGGACTGAAAATCAAGAAACAATTGATGAGGTAAACCCTTTGTGAAGATATCAGCGTACTGATAGGAGGATCGGACATGAAGAACACGAACATGTCCAAGAGCAACCTTGCCCTGAACAAAGTGGAGATCGAGCTCAATGTGCTTGGTGCGTTGATGTTGGACCGAGTTGCTCGCTAGATAGACGGCATAAACGTTGTCCGTGTAGACCAAGGTGGCCTTCCGAAGAGGGCAGCGGAGCACAAGCAAGAGATTACGTAGCCATGAGCACTCGGAGACAGCATTGGCGTCACCCCTGTACTCAGCCTGCGCACTGGAGTGAGACACCATAGACTGACACTTCACCGACCAGGACACAAGGATGTCATTGAGGAAGACACAATAACCAGAGGTAGAGTGGCGTGTGTCAGGACACCTACCCCAATCTGCATCAGTGTAGGCGATGAGGTCATGCCGAGAGGAAGGTGAGATTGTGGTGCCCATATCCAGCATACCACTAATGTACCATATGACCCGTTTTAAAGCCTGAAAGTGAGGTTCCCTAGGCGCATGCATGAACATGCAGATTTGCTGAACGACATAGCTGATGTCTGGATGAGTAAAGGTAAGATACTATAAAGCACCGGTAAGACTCCGATACAGTGTAGGATCATCGAACAGAGGACCAGAGTTTGCACTGAGCTTATTGAAGGAATTGACAAGGGTGGAGACAGGCTTGCAGTTGCTCATCTTGGCCCGAGCAACAATGTCGGCAACATACTTACTCTGAGAGAGAAACAACCCAGACGCATGACGCTGCACTGAGACCCCCAAGAAATAATTCAATGGCCCAAGATCAGACATGGCGAGCTCAACTGGGCAATAATGGAGGTCCGGAGTGCATCAGAGAAGGCGGCGAGAATGATGTCGTCGACATAAAGTAACAGAAAAGCCATGTCTGTGCCTCTGCGATAGATAAAGAGAGACAAATCGGAGCAGCTGCCAACGAAACCAAAGCGGAGTAGATGAGATGCAAAGCGCTTGAACCACGCCCGAGGGGCCTGTTTCAGACCATACAGAGAGCGCTTCAGGATATAGACGTGATTAGAACGATCAGAGTCAACGAACCCTGGTAGCTAAAACATATAAATAGTCTCATTCAGATGGCCATGCAGAAAGACATTCTTGACATCGAGCTGATGAATAGACCATTGTCGCGATAAAGCTAAGCTAAGCACCACACGGATAGTGGCAGGCTTGACCACGGGGCTGAATGTCTCATCACAATCAATACCGGCCTGTTGAGCTCGACCATTAACCACAAGATGAGCTTTGTAACGTTCCAACGTTCCATCAGAGCGAAACTTGTGTCTGAAGAGCCACATGCAGCGAATGACGTTCACCTCAGGAGGGCGGGGAACAAGGACCCAGGTGGCAGGTACCATTCCTTGTAAGAGCCCTGTATTCATCGAGCATAGCCGTCTGTCAATTCGGGTCGAGGAGGGATGTTTTGTGGGAGGTGGAGTGGGGGGAGAGCGATGCCGTGGTTGAGGCGAGAGGTGCAGCGGGCAAGGAGGGGGCAAGGGGTGCTGCGGGCGCATCATTAGGCGGCGACCGCTTAGACCTGAGCAGACCTGGGCTAACCCGCCCGGTCCGCCCAACCCGCCCGGGGAAAAAGGTGGGCTTGGGCAGAACAATCGGCCCAAGCGGGCCGGCAGGCCCGGCCCGGTAAACCCACCGGGCTGGGCTTGGGCAGAGTATGAGGCCCAAGCAGGCCGGTAGACCCGACCCGGTATATATTAATATTATAATATTATATATATAATTATACATACATACATACATATATATATATATATATATATATATATATATATATATATATATATATATATATATATATATATATATATATATATATTACATACAGTGTGTATGTTAATATATACGTAGTATATATTACATAGTGTGTGTAATAGTTGTATATGTATATTAATAAATATATTACACAGTGTCAGTGTGTATGTATTGTATATGTATATAAATATATATGTGAAAAAATAATTGATAATGCGTGCGTTATATATACATATATATACATAAAAGAAAACCCATAAAATATTTTTAAAAAGTATAGATTTATATGTGTTATGTCTTTAATTGACTTTGCTTCTTGGATATTAGCTAAAAGGAAAATTTAGTTACATAACCAAATGTTATCGGGTAGGGTTCCCCGTCCCGAATGCTTTCTTAGGAAAAAAGCCTGCTAGGCCCGGTGAGCGGCCCAAAAACCGGGCTTGGGCAAGGAAGTAGGTCCAAAAACCGGGCTTGGCCCAAGCCCGGCCTGGTACAATGGGCCGCAAAAATGTCGGAGGCCCGAACCAAGCCCGTCCAGCCCGGCCCATGCTCAGGTCTACGGCCGCTGCAAGGATAAGGAGAGGTGTGCTATGGGCCCAGCTGTGGGCGGCGGCCACAGCAATGGTGGTGGTGTGGGGGCGGCATTGGGAGGTTGAGCCGGGGTGAGTGCGGGGCGGTGGGAGGCTTGAATTGAGACAATTTGTCTTTGCCTAAACACACCGGAGATGCTACGGGTGTGAGGTTTGGTGGGAGGTAGGGGAGGCGGTGGTGGTGGCGGAGAGGGATTGGACGGTGGAGGGGGAGAGACAGGAGCACCGGGAGAGCGTTGGTCAAGGAGGAAGTGCGGGAAGGGAGACTCTGACTCAGATGAGGAGACAGTAGGTTTGGGAGAGGGGAGAGGAGGTGAAGAGAAGGGAAAGCGGGACTCATCATAAGTAACATGACGCGACAGTATAAGCCTATGGATTTGAAGATCAAGACAAAGGTAACCGCGATGATCAGACGGATAACCGATTAACACACATGAAGTGGAGCGCGGGTGAAGTTTGTGTGGGGTTGTGGAGGACTAGTTTGGGAAGCACAAGCACCCAAAGGTACGAAGGTGATCATGTCTTGGCATGGTGCAATATAATGCCTGAGTTGGCGAACGATGTTGGAGGGTAGTGGAAGGGAGGATGTTGAGTAGATAACATGTCGTTGATAAGGCGTGAGGCCAATATGCAATGGGAATAGATGCATGAAAAAGGAGAGAACGCATCATGTTGGTTATGGTACAAATGATTCGTTCGGCCTTGCCATTTTGCTGAGATGTATAGGGGCAGGACAACGGATATAAGATGCCATTTGTGGTGAAGAAGGAGTGAAAGTCCTTGTTATCAAATTCACGGCCATTGTCACATTGGAAGCATTTGATGGATTTATGAAACTGTATTTTAACGTAAGCATGAAACTTGACAAAAATAGGAAACACTTGGGACTTGAATTGCAATGGAAAAATCCATAAAAATGAGTGTAATCATCAAGAAATAAAAGGTAGTACTTGTGATCATCCTTGCTAGGCACAAGAGAGATCCAAATGTCACTATGAATGATATCAAAAGGAGCAAATGTTGAGTTCAAAGACCGTTGAAACGGCAATCTTGCATGTTTGCCTAACTGACATGAAGAACATAAACTAGAGCGAAGCTCTTTATTACATTTGACAAGACTCTGAGAACGAAGGAAATCTAAAGTGGCAGCACTGGGATGGCCAAGACGTGCATGCCATAGGCTGGACGACGATGTCGAGAGGGCGACCGGACACGACTGATGAGACGGTGATGGCGACGAGATGGGATAGAGCTCCCCGATGCTGTTACATCTCAGGCGAGTAACCCCCGTAGTAAGATCCTTCACAGAGAATCCAAAGAGATCAAACACAAGAGAAACGTTATTGTCAGTAGTGAACCGACGGACAGAGATAAAGTTTTTGACAAGCTTTGGGGCAATGAGGACATTATTAAGGTGTAGATGGTGGGTTGAGGTCTGTAATATATGGTGTGGCCAATCCCCGAAGTAGCAAGGCGACCACCATTGCCGACGATAATAGAATGTGTAGGACCCTTAAAGAAAATAGAAGGTAAAGTACCTGAGGAGTTCGTCATATGGGAGGTGGCACCAGTGTCCATGTACCAAGAAGAGTCGGGAGGTGTCAGCTGCATAGAGGAGAAAGCGTGATGCACATCAGTCGGAACATAGCTCTGATCAGACGAGGATGGATAGGCCTGATGACCGGCATGCTGAGGAGCCGGACCCAGCAAGCCCGATCCCTGCTGGCTGCTGGGGTACGTGCATGGAAGGGGGCGGTATGTCGGGGGCGGATAGCCGTAAGGCATCCACTATGGGTTGAAGCCAGGCACCAGAGGCCAACTCGGGCGAGGGCTACCATCCCACCCTTGTTGCGTTCGCCGCCCAGAGCGCGGCTGCGCCCGTGGCCTCGCTGCGGGGAGGGTCCCTAATCGCGACCGGAGGCATGAGGCGGGTATGGGGAGCTGTCCAGAACACTCGAGGAGACTAGGGCGGTTTTCTCCTTGGCGGCGTCGACGGTTTGACAGTGGAGACGAGTCTCCTCCAGGATCAATGTTGTGAGCTGAATCTGCCATGTTTTACAGTAACTTTTATATCGATTTCTGTATACATTGCATTCATTTGGGCTTAGATAGTACAGAATCTATGTAGTTTATGTTTATTTGCCAAATTATGGAATCTACACCAGTTTCTGTTTAATTCGCAGAATTCGAGGCATATTACAGCAATTAGGTCGGAAAAGCTCGGAAAACAGCTACAGAAGTCCAAGGTCAAAGCAGCAACGGAACCAATCGAATCAGTCTAAGAGTCAAGGCTACTCGATCTCGAGTAGACCTTACTCGATCTAGACGAGCATGTCCGAGCAGCCTTGGTCGACAGGGCCTGATCGAGAAAGCCAGACCAACCCGACTTTCGAAGTCTACTCGATCTCGACAAGCCCTAGTCGAGATCGACGAAGCCCAGCGCCACCACATCCGTCGACGAGGAGAGAAGCTGATCGAGAAGCCGAGGACGAAGACGCCGAGCACACCTCACTCGATCTCGACGAACCCTTGTCGAGATCGACCACCAAGTCTGAGTCCATGCCGAGGAGCTCTAGTCGACACCACCAGAGAGCCATCTTCAACGAACCCTACTCGATCTCGACTACGCCTTGTCGAGATCGACGAGCTTCTGAGTCCAGATCCGGAGTCCATCGAGCAGAGTCACTCGAGAAGACCTAGTCGGAAAGCCAGTCTACTCGAGGTCGACTAGGGATACTCGAGGTCGACGAGTACCGTGAGCCAAGACCGAGCCACATCGAGCACCAGTTAGCCGAGACGAGGAATCCTACTCGAGGTCGACGAAGCCTTGTCGAAGTCGAGTAGAGCCGTTTCCAGAAACTTCTCGACGAGGAACAATCCGACTAGACTTGGGATTCCTTGGGCGTGAAGGAAAGTCGATTTGGCCGAAGATTCTATCCAAATCCATCAAGTTCTATCCAAAGAGACAAGATCTATCAACATCATGAAGACTTACCCTATTTAGTTTTATCTCTTCCTTATAGATTTATTTCCTTAAAACATTTTATTTATCCTTTCAAGTTTTAGATATAATTTTAGATATAGATAGATATCTTCTTTCCTAGAATAGCTAGGGAATGAAGCCTATAAATAAAGCCCTAGGGGGCTCAGTTTCATTCATTCCAATTCACAATTAATTCAAGTAAGTAGGATAGAGAGAGAGAGAGTTTGTAGCAAGCAAGGTGGAGAGGCGAAAGCGGATTTGTCTTGTCGGTTGTAAGCTTTCTTTATTTAATTTAATGCAATTTAGTTCATTTTGTTATTTAATGTCTTTCTTGATAATGAAGAGCGAGTAGTCCACCCACTTCTGGGGCTGGGGTGAGCCCAACGGTGGCCATGTGAGGCGATGCGATAAAGGTCAGATTTTGTTATGCAATTCATCTTCTATCCCTATGAGCATGATTCTTTTGCGAGAGTTGAAGGTGATCCTTGTTTGTGTTATTGAAGCGAAAGTGATCTTAATGCAATTTGGATTAATTATGTGAAAAAGGGTTAGTAACAATTAGGGTTTATGCGAAAGCCTCTATATGCCTATTTGTTAATGACGAAAGTTATTTGATGGAAAGCATGATCTTTTATGCCTTTATGTGTTACTTTGCATGGTTATCGTTGTGGTGTTGATACCCTGGCCTTGGAAGTCTTTTAGCATATTGATTTATTTCTGTCAAAATTCTGAGTTTTGTTCGAGAGTTTGCAATTTAAAGTTTCTGTTTTTTTTTACTGTTGTCGAGATAGAGGAGAAACCCTAGTCGAGATCGAGTAGGTTGTAGTCGATCTCGAGTAGAACTTGTCTTAGTCGAGTGAAGCTTCTGTCTTTTGTCGATTTTCAGTTTCTGTTTCTGCTTTTCTTGTCGATCTCGAGTAGAGGTTGTCGAGATCGAGTTGTCCGTTGTCTGTCGAGTTGTTTGCTTTCGTTTCTGTTTTCTGTTGTTCACTGCTTTGTCGATATAGAGGACAGCTTACTCGAGATCGAGTAGCTTCTGTGTCCTCGATTTACTTTCTGCTTTGCTTTGTTCTTTGCTTTTGTTTTTCTGCTTTTATTTCTGTTTCTTTCCTTGTTTCTGTGTTTCTGTCTTTTCTGCTGCTGTTGTGAGAATTACAGCTACCTGAGAACTGCTGACGTGCTTCCTCGTGGATTCGATCCTGACTATTCTCTTACTACAACGGAAGGAAGTCTTGTATTTATTTGCTGAGACAGGGAAGTCAGTCTGAACTTTATTTCATACTTGACCATCCTCCTGCAACAACAAATTGGCGCCGTTGCCGGGGAAGCTATCAATCGCGCCTTAGGTAGTCAGTTCTCACTGTTTCTTTGAGTTACTTTGCAGGTGTATGCGTCGTTCTGGTCAAACACCTGAGTTTGACGCCTTAGACGAACCGGAACGCCTTTTTCACATCAGAGCCAAACTACAAAGAGCCATGGCGGCCGCTGAAACACAGGAACAGCTGATCGCTAGGCTTACCAGGGAATTGGCTGCTAAAGATGCTGCTATCGCCGCTGAGAAAGAAGCAAGGGAACAAGCACAAGCTGAGCTTGCCCAATATCCAACCACGACAGAGGACTACATGCACCCAACTCTCGTCGTGCCTGAATCGGCGATTCTTATCCCTGATAACTCTTTTGAAATTCACACTCAATTTCTTATAGAGCTTAAAAATAATGCCTTTTATGGTAGATTTAATGAGTGTCCTCTTGAACATATTACAAACTTTGCTGACATGTGCCGTACTCTTGCTGAAGGTACAACTTTGGAATATGTCAAGATGAAATCTTTTCGCTGGTCTCTCACTGGGCCTGCATTGAAATGGCTGGAAGGGCTGCAACCAAGATCACTCACAACCTGGGCCCAAGTAGAGCAAGAGTTCCTGAACAAATTCTTCCCACCCGCCAAAACAGCACATCTCCGCCAGAAAATCACCGCCTTCAGACAGAAGCAAGGGGAACCGCTGGCAAAGACATGGGAGCGCTACAAGGAACTTCTGCGATCTTTCCCTACTCATGGACAGCCACCCTACGTCATTCAGGAGATCTTCTTCAACTCTCTTGATCAAGGCACTAAGGACAGAATCAACCATTATACTCGCTATGAGTATCTGACAATGCCGCCACGTGACGCATGGGGTGTGCTAGAGAAGCTCACTACCTACGACAACAAGTATGGGTCTACTGCAACCTATGAAGAGAACCCATACGCCAGGCCAGCACCATCCATGCCCCTATATGATCCACCTAAGGAGATCGATCCAGATGTTAGGGAACAGTACTACAGAGACCAGAATAAGAAGCTCCTCAAGCAAGTGAAGTATCTCTCTGTCAACCAGCCTTGCATAGAATGCGGATCGCAGCGGCACACCACTACTGAGTGCCCACACACAGAGCAAGTCAAGCTGGCAGAGCACCACGAGGAGATAGCTTACGTAGGGGGTCCCAATCGCTACATGGGGGACCAAAGGTTTCAGCAACCACAATGGAACCAAGGTATCCCTAGGAACCCCCCGCCCTACAGAGCTCCAGGACATCCGGAAAGAGAGCAGAAAAAGGATGATATACAGACAGTTCTGGAGGAAATACGGAGGAATCACTCAGAAACTAGGCAATCTTTCAACTCCGTCTATACTCAGATGCAAGGTGTCAACTCTAGGCTTGGGGAAATTGATATCTGGCGGAAATCAATTGATACACAGATTGGTCAGCTGGCAGCAGGAATTCCCAGACAGTCAGGTGCGCTCCCTGGATCTTCAGAACCAAATCCTAAGGGAAAGACTGGACACATCGCTGCTATAAAACTCAGAAGCGGCCATCAACTGCAAGAGCCAGAGGTCGGGAAGCAGCAGGACGAGGAACAACAAGTCGAGGTCGACAAACCTGTAGTCGATCTCGACCAGAGCCTACTCGATGTCGAGGAAGGTCTACTCGACCTCGACAACTCAGCAAGGCAACCTTCTTCTACACAGCACAGCAACTCGAGGTCGGCAAATCCAGTCGATATCGACAAGCCTGTAGTCGACATCGAGGAGCCCTTAGTCGACATAGAGCAGCCTGCAGCATCTCCGACGTCCGTTCTGGCTCCGACTCAGAAAAAGAAGCTGCCTTTCCCCACAAAATCTCTAAAGGACCCGGCGGAAAAGAAATTTCAGCGCTTCATCAAGATGCTTCAGAAACTCAACGTCACCATCCCCTTCACAGAAGCTCTCAATGAAATGCCATCTTATGTCAAGTTCCTGAAGGAGATTCTGAGCAAAAAGCGATCGATGGCTGAAATCACAGAGGAGTGTAGTCATCTGGACATACTGGAGAAGAGGCTGGATCCAGGTAAGTTTGCTATAACTATTAGATTTGGTCCATATAAAATTAATGCCTTATGTGATCTTGGAGCTAGTGTGAGTATAATGCCTTTAGCGATTTGGTCCAAGATTAAGATAGGTGCCCTTGAGCCTGTGGATGCTAGACTTTACATGGCCAACAACACTGTGGTCATCCCAACAGGCATGGTGGATAACGTGCCAGTACAAGTAGGTAAATTCTTTGTCCCTGCTGATTTCTTAGTTGTTGATATGCAAGAAGATCCTGCTTGTCCAATTATTTTAGGAAGACCATTCTTGGCGACAGTGGATGCCAACATAAGCGTAAGGAAAGGAGTGCTCACCTTCAACATCAGCGATGAGGTAATTGAGTATTCCTTTAATAAAACTGAAAGGCATACAGGTCCAATGGAAGAGGTCAAATCTATCTCAGCTGGCTACATCACCTGCGGGGAACCCAAGGTCAGAAATATGACCCCTGAGGAGATAGAAAAGAGGGACATGGAGGCCCAGGTGGAGGAGATCATGGCAATCCTCAAGGAGAACACAGAAAATCCAATCGACACAGAACAAGGTACGTCGTTGTGGATTAATTATTTTTCGGATGCCTTGACAGGAGCTAAGTATGGGGTCAAGATCGACCAGGGCTCCTCGACATCGAGTAGAATCCTAGTTGATCTCGACCAGACCAAGGAGACTCCACCAGAGCCAGCTTCGTCGAGCAGCAAACCGGAGGAGCCACCCTACTCGACCTCGAGTAGACTTGTCGAGGTCGACCACCAATCGGGGAGCCCAGATCCTTCTTCCTCGATGACGAAGCCATCAGGAGGAGAAGGCTACTCGAGATCGAGTAGCCTTGTCGAGTTCGACAAGCCCACGTCTTCCTCGACGGCACCTTCCTCGACGCTGCAGACATCAGGAGCAGAACCCTTGTCGAGGTCGACCAGCCTTGTCGAGGTCGACAAGCCACCTTCTTCGTCGACTTCTGCATCTTCGACCAGACCACCACCAGAACCAGCAGACTCATCGAGATCAACTAGCCCTAGTCGAGATCGACCAAACACAGTTGTCCCCGATTCCGTCTCTGCGAAGGTAAGCCAAGGTATTGATCTTTCTTCTCCTATTTCCATTAAAGATCTATCTATACATGGGAGAGGTTTGCCTTGGTATGTACGATTATGCAGAATTTCCAATGATGAGCCCAAGGAATATGAAGTTGGAGACAAGCTCTATGTCTCTAAATCAAAGGATCATTGGTTCCCTAATAAATTCAACAAGAAGCGGATGAGACCTTTCGTGGTGAACAAGATCCATTCTGGAGGATTACAACTAAGAGACAAGAATGGAGTTCTATTTGAGGCCCAAGCTACATGGGCCCTGCAGATGCCACCTTGAGCTAAATGGAAAAGTCGGCCTAGCGACTATAAAATCTAGAGCATGTACATAGACTTTTTAGGACTTTTTTGAGACTTTGTTGCTTTGTGTTTTGGTTTTGAACACTTTTAGTTTGCTATTATGGGTATATGTCTTCTACTTTTCAGGTCCATGGATAGAACCAAGCAAAACTCGGCCAGGAGGTGCTCAATTCGAAATTTTGAGGCCCTGCACACATGTCTTGTGAGTTTCTTTCTTTACCCTTGTTTTTATACAGTGAGGACACTGTAATATTTAAGTATGGGGTGGGGGAAGGGCTTACTTTGTGCATATTTGATCATATTTGACATTATGTGTGCATATTTAAAGTTTATTTCTTATACATGGCTATTTTGGAATGCATTATTGACTTATGTGCTTATATGCATGTTTTCCAAAATTTGAGAAAAACGACCCCCATTTGAAAAAATTTGAGAAAAATGTCATGGAAGCTTATATTGAACTCGATGATGCAAAATTAGATTCATTAGAGATATAGCATGAAATTGCCTAGTAAAGGGAAGTCACAATGAAGTGCATTATTTCTTGAAAACCATGAAAGGAGGTAAAATTTGAAGTTTCTTTTGACATGTTGCATGATAAGATGATGGAGGACTTTATATTTCCATATAATGCTCAATGTTTATAATCCTAGCCTTACCTATGCTTATGCATTACACAAAAGCCATATTATGCCTTATTTCAATTATTGCTCCACATGTTCTAAATATTGCCCATTCTTTACCTTATCCGGGGATTATGTTGAGAATGGTGTTACATTATGGAGATTGTTATATGGTGATTGTGTTGTTGTTATCATTATTGGAGTTTGGCGGAATCGTTTGATATATGGAAAATTTAATGAGTGAAAAAAAATCCGATCAAAGATCGACCCTGCTCGCTGAGATAATAGTTTGGCGAGATGGGACACCAGGTGAGGAGTCCGACGCACTAAGTATCCGGGGCCATTCATGACACCCATGTTTGCGACTCGCGAGAAGGCAGTGCTGAGGTTAGAGAGGTAAAAGCATTATTATTGAGAAAAAGCATTATGAAAGGTGATGAATCTCAAAGAGAAGGAATGTGAAAATTCAGTTTGGGAATACTCCATTTCCCCGGATCATTAGCACCACATTGCCAAAAATTGCCCACATTTAGCCTTTTACCAATTTACTCCTTATTGAGCTTAAATTAAAGTCCTCTTGATTATTGTTGCTTTGTCACTTATAAATTGTTTATGCATAACCCTCCTTTTATGAGTAGATGTTGCTTTTACATATTTACAAATGCATGAATCTGTGACACTAGTACCTTCTCGAGGATGGTAATTGATTGCAGGGTTATATGGGAATGAATCTAAGATGTTGAGAGTTTGAATTCTTCCCCTGAATGACAATTAAAAGTATTGCTTGAGGACAAGCAAGCTTAAGTATGGGGTGTTTGTTGTGAGCTGAATCTGCCATGTTTTACAGTAACTTTTATATTGATTTCTGTATACATTGCATTCATTTGGGCTTAGATAGTACAGAATCTATGTAGTTTATGTTTATTTGCCAAATTATGGAATCTACACCAGTTTCTGTTTAATTCGCAGAAATCGAGGCATATTACAGCAATTCTATAGAAGGTCGGAAAAGCTCGGAAAACAGCTACAGAAGTCCAAGGTCAAAGCAGCAACGGAACCAATCGAATCAGTCTAAGAGTCAAGGCTACTCGATCTCGAGTAGACCTTACTCGATCTAGACGAGCATGTCCGAGCAGCCTTGGTCGACAGGGCCTGATCGAGAAAGCCAGACCAACCCGACTTCCGAAGTCTACTCGATCTCGACAAGCCCTAGTCGAGATCGACGAAGCCCAGCGCCACCACATCGGTCGACGAGGAGAGAAGCTGATCGAGAAGCCGAGGACGAAGACGGCGAGCACACCTCACTCGATCTCGACGAACCCTTGTCGAGATCGACCACCAAGTCTGAGTCCATGCCGAGGAGCTCTAGTCGACACCACCAGAGAGCCATCTTCAACGAACCCTACTCGATCTCGACTATGCCTTGTCGAGATCGACGAGCTTCTGAGTCCAGATCCGGAGTCCATCGAGCAGAGTCACTCGAGAAGACCTAGTCGGCAAGCCAGTCTACTCGAGGTCGACTAGGGCTACTCGAGGTCGACGAGCACCGTGAGCCAAGACCGAGCCACATCGAGCACCAGTTAGCCGAGACGAGGAATCCTACTCGAGGTCGACGAAGCCTTGTCGAAGTCGAGTAGAGCCGTTTCCAGAAACTTCTCGACGAGGAACAATCCGACTAGACTTGGGATTCCTTGGGCGTTAAGGAAAGTCGATTTGGCCGAAGATTCTATCCAAATCCATCAAGTTCTATCCAAGGAGACAAGATCTATCAACATCATGAAGACTTACCCTATTTAGTTTTATCTCTTCCTTATAGATTTATTTCCTTAAAACATTTTATTTATCCTTTCAAGTTTTAGATATAATTTTAGATATAGATAGATATCTTCTTTCCTAGAATAGCTAGGGAATGAAGCCTATAAATAAAGCCCTAGGGGGCTCAGTTTCATTCATTCCAATTCACAATCAATTCAAGTAAGTAGGATAGAGAGAGAGAGAGTTTGTAGCAAGCAAGGTGGAGAGGCGAAAGCGGATTTGTCTTGTCGGTTGTAAGCTTTCTTTATTTAATTTAATGCAATTTAGTTCATTTTGTTATTTAATGTCTTTCTTGATAATGAAGAGCGAGTAGTCCACCCACTTCTGGGGCTGGGGTGAGCCCAACGGTGGCCATGTGAGGCGATGCGATAAAGGTCAGATTTTGTTATGCAATTCATCTTCTATCCCTATGAGCATGATTCTTTTGCGAGAGTTGAAGGTGATCCTTGTTTGTGTTATTGAAGCGAAAGTGATCTTAATGCAATTTGGATTAATTATGTGAAAAAGGGTTAGTAACAATTAGGGTTTATGCGAAAGCCTCTATATGCCTATTTGTTAATGACGAAAGTTATTTGATGGAAAGCATGATCTTTTATGCCTTTATGTGTTACTTTGCATGGTTATCGTTGTGGTGTTGATACCCTGGCCTTGGAAGTCTTTTAGCATATTGATTTATTTCTGTCAAAATTCTGAGTTTTGTTCGAGAGTTTGCAATTTAAAGTTTCTGTTTTTTTTTACTGTTGTCGAGATAGAGGAGAAACCCTAGTCGAGATCGAGTAGGTTGTAGTCGATCTCGAGTAGAACTTGTCTTAGTCGAGTGAAGCTTCTGTCTTTTGTCGATTTTCAGTTTCTGTTTCTGCTTTTCTTGTCGATCTCGAGTAGAGGTTGTCGAGATCGAGTTGTCCGTTGTCTGTCGAGTTGTTTGCTTTCGTTTCTGTTTTCTGTTGTTCACTGCTTTGTCGATATAGAGGACAGCTTACTCGAGATCGAGTAGCTTCTGTGTCCTCGATTTACTTTCTGCTTTGCTTTGTTCTTTGCTTTTGTTTTTCTGCTTTTATTTCTGTTTCTTTCCTTGTTTCTGTGTTTTTGTCTTTTCTGCTGCTGTTGTGAGAATTACAGCTACCTGAGAACTGCTGACGTGCTTCCTCGTGGATTCGATCCTGACTATTCTCTTACTACAACGGGAGGAAGTCTTGTATTTATTTGCTGAGACAGGGAAGTCAGTCTGAACTTTATTTCATATTTATTTCATACTTGACCATCCTCCTGCAACAACAATCAACTGAGAGCGGGTTTTCTTGAAAGAGGGCAGTGGTTCGGTCTACTGAATATGGGTGGCAACAGCATTGTATTCAGAAGGTAGACCCAAAAGTACCTGGAAGGCGAGACGAGTAGCACTAGGTTTGGAGTCGACGATGGCCAATTGATCAGACAGGTTTTGAGTTGCTGACAGTATGCGGTAATGGACGAGAAAGATGCAAGCTTGCAACTTGAGAACTCGTGCTCTAGGTAGACGGCACGGGTTGACTTATTGTCTTGAAAGAGGTTCCGAAGCTTGTTCCAGGCACCCATGGCGTTGTCGCCGGTGTTGAGGATGGTGGTCAATACATCTTTGGAGATGGTGTTGTAGATCCATTGAAGAACAATGGTGTCAAGTTGAGAGAAGAGATCATCGTCTTCGGTGGTGGGGCGGTTAACTGTGGAATCGATATGATGGAGGATCTTATGATGAGCTTTCACATGTGTCTTGAAGAGGTGAGACCATGTGGTGTAGGAGCTAGAGTCTTGATCAAGGATGATCGGGATGCAATTTTTGATATTGGAGATTGTGAGGGTGGAGTGGAATGGAGGCTTAGGGTTGTCGGCCATAGTGTTGAGAGGGAGAGGGGCGGCGGAGGGGGGGGGGGGGGGGCAGGCGGCGGATCGAATTAGGGTTCCGCTAGGAAGAGAAAGCCTGATACCATGTAGAATTGTATCGACTGATATAAAATCCTCATTAGGGTTTCATTCATCATAATGTTCATATATATAGATTACAAGTAAGTAAGACTGGGACTGAGCCAATAGGCCCGTACACTATACAATATATAATCTATCATGATTAACATACCTTTAATTTTTAAACATTTATAACTTTTTACTCAAGTGTCGGATTAGGGCGTATTATATATTTATATATCAAAACGAAGCTATCGACGAGGAGAATACACCTAGGTAGTTCGTCGTATGGAAGAAGGGGCACGTGACCCACCAGGAGCCCCTAGCTCCGCCCCTGACCACCAGCCCTTGTTGCCAACACCTTAGCACCATAGTACGTCTGGCTACCTACACCGCCACTAGGCCTGCCGCGCTCCCACTCTTATTAAAGTTGGCTGGGCCCGGTGGGGCTAAGACAAGCTGGATGGAGGTCGTGTGTGCGGGACAAGCTGGAGGGAGGTCGTGTGTGCGGGCCCACATACGGGAGACTCGAACAACACATAAACCCAATGGGGTTCCATCTCAAAACCAATTGGCAATGAGAGGAGTAGCCCTTCAACCTTATGTGTTGTTCAAGTATTCTCTATATAACCGATGTGGGACAACCACATTCCAACAACTCTCGAACCTCGATCGGTGTAAACGCCCTTCAAGGTTGAACTAGTCGCCACCTCGCCGCCCCTTACGCCGATCTCGCCCACGAGCCCCCCGCCTTCGCCATCACGATCGAGCTTCCATTGATAATTTAAAGAAGGGGCAATTTCCATATAGGCCACAAAATTAGGCTATATTAGGAATCCGTCTCCCACCCTCTCCATATTTGGGATTTGTGTCCGAATTTTTCATCATGCTGAAATTTTTGTTTTCAGCAAAAAAAAAAATTCCACAAAATTTAGTTTTTTTTTTTCCCCGCGTTGCAGAAACTGCTGAAACCGAAGTTGCTGAAATTGAGTTCTTTTTTTCCACGTTGCCGAAATTACCGAAACCGAAATTGCTGAAATTGAGGTTTTTTTTCTCCATCTTGTTTTTTCCACGTTTCTTGGGTTGCTGAAACACCTGTTCCCCCCTCTGTTTCAGCAGTTTTTTTTCTTTTTGCATTACTGTTTTTTTTTCACGTTGCCGAAACCGGAGTTGCTGAAACCCTGATTTCAGCACTGTTGTTGATGCCGAAACCACGGTTCCAGCAACGTTGTTGATGCTAAACCCACGGTTTCAGCAATGTTGTTGATGCTGAAACCCCGATTTCAGCAACGTTGTTGATGCTGAAATTGTTGCTGAAACCGTGTTACGGGATATAAAATTTATTAAAGCAAGTTCAACCACAACAATTTTAGCAAATTCTAATAAAAATTAATTTAAGCATTTCAGATCCCGTAAAAAAATTTGCTGAAATTGCCAAGGGAAGTACAAGCTTCCACTTAGGCACTTACATAAAAAAAAATGCTGCAATTGACTATTAAACATAAGAAGCAAAGGACAGTGAAAAAAGGATTTTCAAAAAAAGAAGAATAGATTATTAAACATAAGAAGCAAAGGAATTGCCACTTGTGAAAATACAACACTTGTGCCGCTTTCTTGTGTAATTGCCACTTGAACTAGCATTCCAAAAACCAATGTAAGAATAGTTAGCTACTGATATGGCTATTAAACCACGAATACTTGGAACTATTACTGGCAACAAGAGAATTGGAAAACACTAGTACTATATACATCACATTGCTACAGTATTCTCATCACATAATCAGGAAGAGTAACCAATCCGATAATGTTCTAAAATCAATAGAGCTTTGCTTGTTTCAGCATCGCAGCACTACAACCCCTTGTCAAATTGCTGTCACGAAAAGAACGCTGAAGTGGTTTAAAGTTTAAACATAGCAAATACCTGGACTCGTATTATACTCGAACAAGAAAATCTGATTCCCGGCAGCGGCGGCTAGATCTCCCGTCAACGAAGCCCCCAGGGCCAGAGACCACGAGACGGCCAACACATCGCCAGAGGATAGCTCGAGGCATTGCCGGAAAATTGGGACAATTGAGGTCTCCTGATGAGAGGAGAGAGATGTGGAGGAGAACTGAGAGATGACGACCAGAGAAGAAGCTCCGTAGGCTATCCATGAGTAACCGGCGAAATCCGGCAACCAGTCGATGGTGGATCCACACTCTCCAGCTTCAATTGGAAATCAAACAGATCAAACAACTTCAATCGGACAGATCCTCAATCGGACAGTTGCTGAAATCAATCGGACAGTTGCTGAAATCGGACATATGCTGAAATCAGTCGAGGGAGATCCTCACTCGGAAACCAGTCGAGGGAGATCCTCAATCGGAAACCAGTCCAACACAGTTGCACAATTGCTGAAATCAATCGCACAGATCAGACAGATCCAAGCAGATCAAGCAATGGAGAAGCCATGGGAGAAGAGATCTGTGGCCTCCGCGAACCTCGCGACCATCGATGTCTTCGGTGGTGCTCATCGGCGGTGCAACGGCGGCGTCCATGGAGAAGCCATGGCAACGAATTCAACTCGTCGGCGGCGCACCGAATTCGTCTTTCTTGGCATCGATTCAGGCGACCGCCAGCAAGGTGACAGAGGCGATCGAGATCCCTGGAATTCGAGAGGACATAGACCGCGACTGATTGATGATCGGAAGAAGGCCTGGAAACGCGGAATTCAAGCTTGATCCGGATCGAGCGTCGTCGATCTGGATTTCAAGTGGTGGTGGACGACAACGTCGTTTCCTTCTTCCTCCGTCGTCGATTTCACCGCCTCCGTCCAGATCCGGCAGTGGTGGTACGAAGACGCGAGGCTGGTGACCGGAGGAGGAGGAGGGAGAGGAAGAGCGAGGGAGTTGTCGACGAAGAGAGATCTGAAACGGGAGTGCTGAAAAGGCAATGGATATGTGAGATTATGAGGGTAATTTTGTCCAGAAATTTTTATGTGGACAAAACCCTAATTTTACAAGGGTGGGAGACACTCTCCAAATAGAGGCCCAAAAATGGGCCCGTTGGGCAAATTTTCTCTTTAAAGAAAGAGAGAAGAGAGAGCGATAGAGGAAGGAGGAAGGAGGGCGGACGACATCAGATTTTCGAGCTGGCTGCCAGCATGAAGGAACATGGAAGAAGAAGTTAATAAGGGAAAGGAAAGGATCGATGCGTTCGGGTTAAATTATTTTTTTCCAAATCGCAATTAAGTGTTAAGCACTTACAAACTTTCAATAAAGACAAAAAAAAAAACTAAAAATCACACCCGGTAGGATGCGTATGGTTTAAAATGTTATTGCATTGTCACGCGCTTAGCAGGGGTCTATTTTTTCGAAAAAAAATATTTCAGCCGCATCCAGGATGCGTGTAGTTTATTATTTTTTGAAAAATAGACACATGCTAAGAGCGTGTGGTTTATTTTATTTTATTTTTGAAAAAAAATACGTAAATATCACGTGATATTTTTTAAAATAGAACAACCCACACAAATCCTGGATGCGTGTGGTTTATTTGAAAAAAAACACGTGAAAACATATGAATATTTGAATTAAATAATTGCATGTGCTTGAACAAGTTGCCCATATGCCCGTATTATATATATACTATATATATTCTTTAATTTATTGTGACCCTATCATAGTATTTTTATATTGCATGTGCTTGAACAAGTTGCCCATACCCGTATTATAAAATTTGATTCAGATGTTTACGCCGACGTTGATGGATCGGAGCATATATCTGAATTAAATAATTGTTAGCTTTGATTAATGTTATCGATCTGAATTAAATAATTGTTAGCTTTGATTAATGTTAATATATGTATTGGCCGGGTTCATGTATAAATACACCACACCAAGTCACCAACAAACACACAAATACATCCAAGGAACTCTAAAATTAGCCCCACCCAAAAGGTAGCTTTAATTGCTAGCTCAGATTTACATTTCAAGCATGGCCGTCACTGAATCATCCCCATCACCAAACGCTAAGTACTTGCAAGACGATGAAATCAGCCCTGAATGCAAACAACTCCTCCTCACCCTCCCCAAACACAATGGTTGGGTCTCCTCCTACCTTTACCAATACCAAGGGTTTTGGATCAGCCCCAGGCAGCTCCAAGGCGTCGTCACCTGCCAGTCCCTCTTCCGAGCCCTCCCTTCTGACATCCTCCTCGTCACCACCCCTAAATCCGGCACCACCTGGCTCAAAGCCCTCCTCTTCGCCCTTGTCAACCGCCAACACCATCCAGTCAACGACGACGACCTAGTCAGTCGCCACCCTCTGACCACTCAAAACCCTCATCAAGTTGTTCCGTTCCTAGAGCTCAAACTATACGTGGAGAACAACGTCCCTGACCTCTCCACCTTGCCTTCCCCGAGGCTCTTTGCTTCCCACCTTCCGGTTCCTTCGCTACCAGACTCTGTTCGAGACTCTGACTGTAAGATTGTGTACTTATGTAGGGACCCAAGGGATGCATTCATCTCCTTTTGGCACTTCAGCAACAAGCTCAGAGACCCAAAAGATGGGGTTTTCCCCTTGGAGGTAGCTCTTGAGAGCTTCTGTAGAGGGGTGAGCCCTTTCGGGCCTTTCTGGGATCATGCTCTAGGATACTGGAATGAGAGTCGCCAGAGACCTTCTAGGGTTTTGTTCTTGAAGTACGAGGACATCAAAAGGGACGCAACATTGTGTGTAAAGAGGCTTGCGGAATTTTTGAACTGCCCGTTTTCACCCGATGAAGAGGAGGGTGGGGTGGTGGATATGATCCTTAAGTTGTGTAGCTTTGATAACCTGAGCAACTTGGAGGTGAACAGGAACGGGAAGCTGCAGTATTCCGGGGTGGAGAAGAAAGCGTTCTTTCGAAGAGGCGAGGTTGGAGATTGGGCGAACTATCTGACCCCGGAGATGATTGAGAGGTTTAAGAAGATCATTGAAGATAAATTTAAAGGTTCCGGGTTGGAATTTTAATTATCTCATAAGTTTAGAACCGTTTGTTATTTACTAAATATGATGGGGGTGTTAGTGTGTCACACCTCCGGTTGAAACTACTGATTACTTGCTTCCTTTTCAGTCGTGTGAAATTAATAATGGTCACTTGGGGTTTGTGACTTGTGATCATTAATTCTTGAGCTTATATGTTTACGAATGATCTAATTACTATTTTTATGTTTTGTACGTCTTGCGAAAATGATTTAGCTCCTTTCCTTGCTGCATCATTTGCAACGATGGAGACATATATACATCACTGAACAGGCAAGCCCTTTTCTACATTTTCTTTGCTAATATGTTTTAATTTGGTTGCTTAGAGCATGTTTAACGACATTGAAACATGTAGGGATACTAGCACAATTTCTAATAAAAAAAATAAAATAAAATAGTGGGTTGAGGGATACTAGCTAGCCTAGTATCGATACTAGGGGTTAATGGAGAGGGTGAGCTGGCGGCTTTTTTTTTTTCTAGATGGAGTTGAGCAAAACGACGTCGCTCATAGCAGTGTGCAACTGAAGGGATACTAGCCAAAACGCAGCTTTTTTTGCACCGAAAAATTCTGATGCAAATAATATCGAGGGGACAAGTGGTGTGCTTCAATTGGTGGGAGGGAGGAGTGGTTGTGATGGTGCCACTTGGAGGGTCAAGATGGGATTTAGTTTTTTTTTTTTTTTGCAAACAGAAAGAGATTAGGAAGGACTATAGACGATTCGTAGTCCATCCTAGAGTATTCTTTTGGATGAAAACTTAAAGTTCTAAATCTGTGCTAAGGTTGGTGATAGTGGTTGAATGGCCTAGAAGGGCCAGTCTGTCCGCTACGCTATTAATTTCCCTAAACACGTGTTGAATATATACTGTCTGAAACCGACAGAGGTGTATCAGGGAATCAGAAATGATCATTTCGACTTCCCAAGGGCATTCCATATACCTTTAAGAGCATTGATTATGCAAAGGTTATCCCCTGCTATTTCGATGTTTTGAATATTAAGTTCTAATGCTTTACGGATTCCCTCTCTCAGGGTTGTAGCCTCAGCTCTGATAACCGAGCATGATGGGATGCTGACACCCTTCATCGAGACCCAATTGGCTTCGTGATCCCGGATCACAAAGCCAATTGCGGAGTTCTCGTTATCCCGGAAGGACCCATCAAAATTTAGCTTAAAACTTGAGCTTTTTTATTTTTCCCACTTAATGCCTTTTTTCTTCTGTTTTCATAACCGGTTGAGTTGTTAGGATAAATAGACGTAGATATTACGTTTGTCTCTTCCTCGTCAATTTTAGCTATATTCGAATTGAGGATTTGTTGTTTGATAAATTTGATAATATTGTTGGCAGTACTAGCCTCTTTTTTAAGACTATTTGATTTCTGAAGTATCAGATACTCCACCAGATGGTTGCCATTATACCTGTTTTCTCGGTGCCAATTGTTTGTCTCGGTGTTTTTATAATGGAGTGTTCATCTCTCACATTCCTATTCCATTTGTCGATAACTTTAAAAAAATTTAGCATCTACCTTTTGGATGATGTTTCTGAGGAAATTGCAATCCATGAATAAATGGAAGAAATCTTCTCTATGGTGGTTACAGAATTCACATTGCATAGGAACTGCGATTCTGCGTTCTTCCAATTTTCCTTTTGTTGGTTTTCCTCCTTGGGATGCCCTCCACAAGAAGTGTTTAATTCTAGGCGTGCAATCTAAGTCTCATATACAGTTTAGATCGGATTTGCAATGACCTTTTTTATTCTGGAGAAGATTGATAGATGATTTCGTTGAAAACCACCCATCCGGGCTTGGTCTCCAATAAAGTCTATCCGTGATATTATTACTTGGGATTGGAATGTTTGTTAATTTGTCAAGTGTGTCTTGGTTTAAATGATTTCCTAGTTCTCTCATTATTTTTCCTTGTTCCATGTTTTATCATTAGTAATGAACTCGTTAACTTTGTTCATTTCATTTATCGAGTTTTTTATTTCTGGCTGTTTCAATAAGAGGTGTGTCCAAGACCCAGTTATCGAGCTAGAAATTGATGGTATTCCCGCCCCCCTACTTGCCACTTAAGACCTGAGGCAAAAAGCTCCTTTAGGGACATGAGTTTAGCCCATTGCCAAGATGTGGAGTGTTTCTTTTTATATTGCATTAGGTTGCAATCTTTAAGGTATTTCTGTTTGACAATTTTGACCCATATATTATCTAGTTTTGAAATTATTTTCCATAGAAGCTTAAATTGTAGTTGTTGAACAAAAATGCGCGAATAATTGAACAACACATTTTATTTAGTTTTTAATATTTGAGTTCGACCCCTTTTGGTTATCCTCTTGATTCGAAGTCGTATCGATACTAAGATTTGAGTGGTTTTGGTGATTTGGGCTGCACCCGAATTTTAGCGGGTTGCCTACGTATCTCTTAGAAGAGAATCAAGCCTCACGTAGTTCCGAGTGTTTTGGATATGGTGTTTGCTTTGATTTGGTTTGGATTTGATTTCGTTTTCTTGTATGCATCAGAGGATGAAGTTCAAACCCACCTTCTAAGAAGGGTAGCTCGAACAACACTCCACCCGAGTAACCTGAGCCCACCTTCTCGGAAGGGTAACTCAAGTAACCCGCCTATCATTTGCATAGAAAACGATTTGATTTTGATGTTGGAGTTTGATTTGATTTGATTTGAGATTTGACAGAAAAGTCAATTTGGGGGCTGTGATTGAACTCGTTTGTGAGTTTCCTACGTACCCTTTTGGAAGGGATCAAATCATACGTAGTTCTTGAAAATGACAAATTTGATATTTAATATTTTGAAGTTTTAGTCGTGACCGAGCTCAACGAGCGGAAGGTTTGTATCGAGTCGGAGGAGACACTTTGGATTTGATGGAAATTTGATATTTGGGACGACTTGGAGTCCATAGTGAATTTGAGGAAATTTGTTTGAAAGTTTAGGTGTGACTGGACTCGGTGAGAATTTGATTTACACCGAGTTTCCTACGTATCCACTTGTTTGGTGGAATCAAGTCACCGTAGTTCGGGACGAACCACTTTAATTGGTTTGGAGATTGAACCCGGCTAGCTTTTAGCTTTATGTCGAGCTTCCTACGTACCCGTTTGGACGGGATCAAATCGGGCGTAGTTCTGTAGCGAACCAATTTAATTTGTTTGGTTTTGACCTCATATTCATTTAAAAGGAATTTAGAGGCAAACGGCTGTACCCGATATAGTTTTAGAATTTAATATCGGGTTACCTACGTAACTTGTAAACGAGTATCAAGTCTTTACGTAGTTCTTTTGAGCACCATTTTAATTTAATTGGGGTTGACCTCATATTCATTTAGAAGTGAATTTAGAGGCCGACGACTGTACCCGATATATTTTTGAGATTTAATATCGGGCTACCTACGTAACCGATTTTACGGTGTCAAGTCTTTACGTAGTTCTACCCGAACCGATTTTAATTTAGGAAAATTCGGTTTAGGCTTTTGACTCCGTTTTTGTTTAGGAGCCGGTTTGAGATTGACCCACTCGAATTAATCCGCAAAGAATTTTTGACGAGTTTAATTTTATGTTTTGATCAAACTCTAATTCTTAATTTGTGCCAAATATAATTCTTATATTTTAGTGGGTGGGTTTTGCAATTAAATAAAATTTCTTTCAAATGTCTCGTACATATATGTGGGCATGTAGCTGGCCTTGAATCATTCCCCTCTCTCTTTTTTTTTTTTGTTTTTATTTTTATGGGCAGAATTAAGTGAAGGGCTGAATTAAGCCCATTTCTTCAAATTGATTAATTCAGCCCAAGTATTACGTATGTCTGGCTTGTTTACACAGACAGGTACACAAGACACTAGGTTTGAAGAAATATGAGACGACGGCCATTCAGAGACAACGCTCCAGATTGGCGTCGCGGTGACAGCTCAAAGTCACCATCTCGGCTCCTC
This sequence comes from Persicaria maculosa, assembly GCA_963922045.1. Lineage (NCBI taxonomy): Eukaryota > Viridiplantae > Streptophyta > Magnoliopsida > Caryophyllales > Polygonaceae > Persicaria > Persicaria maculosa. The sequence continues at coordinate 14,884,933 of OY998256.1, forward strand.
CGGTCTGTGAAGAGAGAAATGAGAACCAGCGGCTTCAGCAGGAGACTCAAGGACTAGCGTCTTGAGCGACTCAAGGACAGAGGGTCAGGCACCCAACGACTGTGAAGAAAGAGCAGACCTAGGTAGCTTCTGCAAACTAAAGAAAAGGAGCAGGTTTGTTCTCCTTCTTCTCTTGCAATTTGATATGAACTTAGGCTAATTTTGCTCATTCGGTTTCCCAAAATTGACTTAGGCTAATTTAATTGGGACTTTTATGTTTGGGGCAATTGAAAGAGGAGCCAATCCAGAGTCTGGAGAGCCTGAAAAGAAGCCGAGGGAAGAACAAAACGGGCTTCCGTAAACAGGAACTCCGGGAGATTCTGCAACCCGAGGAACAATTAGGTTTGCCCTTTCTCTTCCTCTCTCTACTATTTGCCTTTAATTTAATCCGATTTGGGATTTGGAAAACAACAAATAGGGCTCAGTGTGCTCAGCTTAATTTGACAGACCCTTTGGTTTTGAGATTCAATTTTGATTTAGGTTTGAATCTACTGATTTTGGCCTGAAAATTCACCGTTTCACTTTGTGTGAATTAATTGGGATCATTTGTTAAAACTTCATTTAGGGAAACTTTAGCAGAACTTCACCCTTGATTAGGACAGTTTTTGTTCAAGGTCCCATGTTCAGTTTATTTGTATGGAATTCTGTAGAGTTCGGCATTTTATTGCTTGTGAACTCTGGGCAAAATCCGACAGCCTTTCAGCACTATAAGCCGATCCACGCCGGGATCGAATGTAGTGGCGAAAGAATATACTTTTGTTGTATTAATCTTGTCATGTAATAGCTAGCTAACTTTCGGACATTGAGCACTTAGACTTTGGTAATCTTAGGTTTATTATGTTAAGTGTTTAGATTATACATATAATATACTAAGGTTGGATATCACATAAGGTTGAAGTTACCCTTGGACATTTTACATGTCTTTAGTTGGTGGCTAACTTATAGTGAACACCCCTTATGTATATATGTTATGTATAATCTAATAACTTAGCATTTCCGAGCTAAGGTGTTATCTGGGCCCTTTGTTGTATTGGGCCAGATTTGGCTTGCTTGGTTCACTTGTGGATTGGGCCCCCAACAGCTGACCACCTGGAGATCCTTTGTAACCCTAGCTCTTTGCGAGGGCTATATAAGCCTCCCTCCGGTTACTGTAGCCCTTTGAGCCTCATTTAGGAAACCCTAGCTAAAACAGAAAGAGAAAGCTCTTGTGTGAGCGACGGCTGAAGACGGTGGTCCGACGAGCTTGCACGGTGGCTGTGGAGCTCCTCCTCCGTGGGAAACTTCTCTGAAGTTTCTCGGTTGCCTTTTCAGGGGGCATCTCTTCCTTTTACTCTTGTTTCTGTTCATCTTGCTCGCTTTTTGAGGTTCCTTAGGTTGCTAGTCTTTGTGCTCTGTCCGTGGTGCTTAGCTTGTAACCTTCTCTTGCAACATAGTGAACTCTGGGACCGGATCTCCCCTCTTGAGATCCCGCAGAGTAGGGTTTTACCCGAACTGCGTCAACAAATCGTTGTGTTCTCTTTTCGATCTTCGTTTACTTGTGTGTTTTATGGCGAAAATCGAAACTTCAATTTGGTATCAGAGCATGGTTCTCTGGATCTGGGTTTCTAGGTCTTCGATCTAGGGTTTTGGATCCAGAAATCGCTTTGCATCCTCGTTGTCGCTTCGCTTCCGCTTCTGTTTGTCCTTTGTTTTCTTAACATAAAAAAAAAAAAACGTGTCTGTGCTTGTGTGTTCCCAGAGTTCTGAGATCTAGATCTCCCTTCAATCCACTGTCGTTTGAGTCTCCTTAGCTACTTGCGTGTGCTTCGGTCTTGTGTCTTTGTTTTTTCAGCTCTTTTTTTTCACTTGAGAAATCTGACTTGTGATTCTCTGTAGGTACAACGATGACGGATAATGCCATGAGAATCAAGCCTTTCGATGGAACGACTGATTTCTCTATTTGGCAACTGAAGCTCAAAGCTATCCTCATCAAAGAAAAATGCTGGAAAGCCGTGCTGGGGCAGTACCCAGAAGGAGCTACTGAAGATACCAAAAAGGATCTGAATGAGGCTGCTCACTCAGAGATCTTTATTCGGCTTTCTGACGACGTAGCTCGTCAGGTTGTAAGTATTTCTAACCCTAAAGAGCTTTGGGGTACTCTGGAAAATCTTTACCTGACTAAATCCCTGCCTAGTCGAATTTCCATCTTGTGTCGTCTATTTAATTTTAAAATGGACACAAATCAGTCACTTCAATCTAACTTGGATAAATTCTTGAGAATGACCCAGGATTTAGAAAGATGTGATAAAAAGGATGCTATAAAAGATGAATATTTGGCTATCTTGTTGTTGAACTCTTTGCCTCCTCAGTTTGATGTGTTAAAGGATGTTATTCAGTACAGTCAGGACTCTATAACTAAAGATAAAATTCTTGAGTCTATTGTGCAGAAGAATGAGAGTCTTAAAGTGTTTAAGAACAGATCTGACAATGGTAACTCCAACAACACTAAAACTGAGACTAAAACTGAGGTTTTAATGGTTAAAGGCAAAAAGAAGAAAAACAAGAATAAGGGAAAAGATAAGAAATCCGAGGATAATGATAAACCTGCTGCTTCATCAAATTCTGATAAAAAGAACAGAAAGTGTCATTACTGTGGTATATATGGTCATTATATAAAGGAATGTCATAAGAAACAAAGAGATGAAGCAGATAAAAGTCAAAATCAATCTGCTGCTGTGCTGGAGTCTCAATATCCATGTGAATTACTTGTTGCTGATCACTATCAATTCTCTGATGATTCCTGGATCTTAGATTCAGGTTGTACTGTGCATTCAACTCCTAACAAGTCTGATTTCAGTAATCTGCAGGTGTTCAATGGAGGTGAGGTCAAATTAGGTGACCACACTTCCCTTGAAATCAAAGGTATTGGTAGTGTACCTATGTGCATGTTTGATGGTAAGGTAAGACTCCTCCAAAAGGTTATGTGGGTTCCACAACTAAGGAGGAGACTTCTCTCTGAGTCTGTCTTTGATGATCTTGGCTGTGTTTTTCAAGTTAAAAATGGTGTTAGAGATGTCATTAAAGATGGAACCACCATTATTAGAAGCATTAAAAAGGGGGGTCTCTACTTTGTAGTGACCTCACCTGAAGCAAATGTGACTAGTAATGGTGGCTCTATGGACTTAGATCAAACTAAGTTGTTGCATAATAGGCTTGGTCATATTGGTAATAATGGTATGCAGTACTTATTTAAACATGGCTTGATAGATCATAAACCTCTTAACCTTGACTTCTGTGAGACTTGTGTGTTTGGTAAAAAGGTTAAGCATGTTTTTAGCAATTCTACTTATGTTGCTGAGAGGCCCCTAGAGTATATTCACTCTGACCTTTGGGGGCCTGCACAGGTAGAAACCATTGGAGGTAAGAGATACTTTATTACTTTTGTTGATCACTTTTCTAGAAAGGTTTGGCTTTATCTGTTGAGATCAAAAAATGAAGCATGTCAAACTTTTATCACCTGGAAAAACTTAGTGGAGAATCAAAATGGTAAAAAGATAAAGTGTCTTAGAACTGATAATGGGCTTGAGTATTGCAATGCTGTGTTTGACAACTTGTGTAAAGAACATGGAATTAAAAGACATCTCACTGTTCCTGGTACTCCACAACAAAATGGTACTGCAGAAAGAATGAATAGAACATTGCTTGAGAAAACTAGGTGCATGTTAGTTAGTTCTGGTTTAAAACACTCTCTGTGGGGGGAGGCTGTAACCACTGCAGCCTACCTTGTGAACAGATCCCCATCTTCTGTGGTGAATTTCAAAACACCACAAGAGATGTGGACTGGAAAGAAACCCAATATGACTTACCTTAGGCTATTTGGGTGTGCAGCTTATCCACATGTAACTCAAGGTAAGCTGCACCCCAGAGCTCAAAAGGGAGTCATGTTGGGTTATCCTGATGGTGTTAAAGGATACAAAATCCTACTTATTCAACCTCATGGTTATAAGGTCATCATCTCTAGGAGTGTTACTTTCAATGAGCTTGAATTCCCTTTTAAATCAGTACTAACACCTTCTTTTGCAGGTACCAATGAGAGTACAGGAGAAGATGCTACATCTCTTAGGCACTTCTGTACTCAGAATGACTTGCCTGCTGGCAATGATGAAGAAGAGTTTGATGTTGGTCAATACTCCCCTGGTGTGGTAAGTGCAGGATCCTCATCTCAACCTTTCCAAGAAGGGACTGAACCAAATGAAAACTTGGAGCCAGTTGCCTCCAAAAGTGCTTCTGAGCACTCCAGTGATGCAGGAAGTTTAAATGCTCAACAATTAAGGGAGGGAGTTCAGCAAAGGGAGTTACATTCTAACCCTTCCTCCTCTTCTAATTCTTTTCATGGGTCTAGTGCTGATGATGTTGGTGATTCTGGTGTGCTTATTTCTGTTCCTCAGCATGACAACTCTGATTACCAATTAACAAGAGATAGATCCCCTAGAGTTAGAATCCCAAACAAAAAATTCCTGAACAATATTGTTGAGTATTGCTTCCTTGCTTCTGATATTGTGATAAATCCATTTGTGCCTGAAACCTATGAGCTTGCTGTGAAATGTGCTGATGCTAAGAACTGGATTAAGGCTATGTGTGAAGAGTTAGGTTCTATGACAGCTAATGACACCTGGGATCTTGTTAAGAAACCTGCTAAAGCTAGGGTTATTCAGTGTAGATGGATTTATAAGTTTAAAGAAGGTGCAAATTCTAATGAACCTCCTAGGTTTAAAGCTAGATTGGTAGCTAAAGGGTTTACACAAAAAGAGGGCATAGACTATAATGACATATTTGCTCTTGTGGTTAAATATAAAACTTTGAGATTGATGCTTGCTATGGCTGCTGTGTATGATTGGGAGCTTGAGCAAATGGATGTGAAAACTGCCTTTCTACATGGTGATCTTGATGAAACTATTTACATGTCACAATTAAAAGGTTTCATTGATAAGTTTAAACCTGAGCATGTGTGTCTACTTAAGAAGTCTATCTATGGTTTAAAACAATCACCTAGGCAGTGGAATCTGAAATTTGACTCTTGCATGTCTAAACTTGGTTTCCATAGAAGTGAGTTTGATACCTGTCTCTATTTCAAAGGTGTTGGTTCTAAGTCTCCTCTGTATATGCTGCTGTATGTTGATGACATTCTTATAATTTCTAATTCTAAGATTCTCATCTCTGGTGTTAAAAGAGACTTAAAAATGCACTTTGATATGAAAGACTTAGGTCAGGCTCAGAAGATTCTAGGAATTAAGTCAAGAGAGACAGAAAAAGAAAACTGATGTGGCTTTCCCAATCTGAATATGTTCATAAAGTCCTTGAAAGGTTTCAAATGACAAACTCTAAATCTGCTGTTGTTCCTTTGGGTGGTCACCTTGAGTTATCTAAGAAACAATGCCCCTCTTCCCAGACTGAGAAAGATAAAATGAGCAAAGTGCCTTATGATGTTGCTGTTGGATCTGTGATGTATGCTATGCTTTGCATTAGACCTCATATTGCCTTTGCTATTAGTGTGTTGAGTAGATATATGTCTAATCCTGGTGAGCCTCACTGGAATGCTATGAAATACTTGTTGAGATACTTGTGTGGCACTGAACAAAAATGCTTGGTTTATACTGAACACAGCTCTAGAAACAACTTAATAGGCTATGTAGATTCTGATTATGCTGGGAACAAAGATAATAGGAAATCTACTACTGCTTATTATTTCACTTGGGCTGGTAACTGTGTGTCCTGGAAATCTCAACAACAATCCACTGTAGCCCTCTCCTCCACTGAAGCTGAGTACATGGCTGCTACTGAAGCAGCTAAAGAAGCTATTTGGCTCAGGGGTCTCCTTGGGGAGATTGAGAGGAAGACTTATATTCCTACTGTGTATCTTGATAACCAAAGTGCAATATATTTGTGTAAGGATCCTCTATACCATGAGAGGACAAAGCATATAGATGTCAGATTCCATTACATTAGGAAGAAGGTTAAACATAAAGTGCTTAATGTGTGCAAGATTAAGTCTGAGCTTAACCCTTCTGACTTTGGCACTAAGGTTGTCACAGCTGACAAGTTTGCTTATTGCAGGGATACCCTGCATATCTGGGATGCCCCTTAGCACCTAAATGCACCAGGAATCGAGGATGGACAGGAGCTCTAACCAGGATCCTATGAAGGCAAGAGAGTGTTGGATGACAAGCTTAAGAGGGCAATTTGTTGTATTAATCTTGTCATGTAATAGCTAGCTAACTTTCGGACATTGTGCACTTAGACTTTGGTAATCTTAGGTTTATTATGTTAAGTGTTTAGATTATACATATAATATACTAAGGTTGGATATCACATAAGGTTGAAGTTACCCTTGGACATTTTACATGTCTTTAATTGGTGGCTAACTTATAGTGAACACCCCTTATGTATATATGTTATGTATAATCTAATAACTTAGCATTTCCGAGCTAAGGTGTTATCTGGGCCCTTTGTTGTATTGGGCCAGATTTGGCTTGCTTGGTTCACTTGTGGATTGGGCCCCCAACAGCTGACCACCTGGAGATCCTTTGTAACCCTAGCTCTTTGCGAGGGCTATATAAGCCTCCCTCCGGTTACTGTAGCCCTTTGAGCCTCATTTAGGAAACCCTAGCTAAAACAGAAAGAGAGAGCTCTTGTGTGAGAGACGGCTGAAGACGGTGGTCCGACGAGCTTGCACGGTGGCTGTGGAGCTCCTCCTCCGTGGGAAACTTCTCTGAAGTTTCTCGGTTGCCTTTTCAGGGGGCATCTCTTCCTTTTACTCTTGTTTCTGTTCATCTTGCTCGGTTTTGAGGTTCCTTAGGTTGCTAGTCTTTGTGCTCTGTCCGTGGTGCTTAGCTTGTAACCTTCTCTTGCAACATAGTGAACTCTGGGACCGGATCTCCCCTCTTGAGATCCCGCAGAGTAGGGTTTTACCCGAACTGCGTCAACAAATCGTTGTGTTCTCTTTTCGATCTTCGTTTACTTGTGTGTTTTATGGCGAAAATCGAAACTTCAATTTTCAAGCCAACTACGAGAGTAGATGCTCTCAACCTATGACGTGATGGCCTCTAGGCGAAAGAAAATACTTTCAAGCCTATAACGAGCCCAAACACTAGGTGAGAGCATGTGAACCCGATCCCGGGTCTTCTCTATTGCAATGCTTATTTGTACCTGCAAACAAAAAGAGAGAAGTGAGGATATATACCCTCTGTTTTGGTGTTTAGACAGCAGCACTGATGGAGTCCTTCTCCTTTGTTGATTTTTTGTCTGGTTTGTGTGTGTTACAGGTGGTGCACCCGAGAGGAGAAGAAATCAGGAGGAAGAAGGCTGTTTTTGTTCCTTCTGTTTTGCAAACGGAAGTGCCAGGAGGAGGGGAAGACAACTGCTTTCTTTTCTTTGGTTTTGCAGTTGAATAGCTTGAAGGGGGGATAAAACCAGACCCAGGACCTCACTTTTGCAGGCTGCAGTAGCTTTTCAAAGGGAAGAATAGGGGAAGTTACTTTGAGTAACCTCCCATGTTCCCACGTCCAGCAGTTCATCCCTTTCAAATTATTTTTTCTATGTATTTTTTTTTCTCCTTCTTTTCAACTGCAAAGATTAAAGAAAGCCTACAGTTAGCTTCAAATTCAGCCTTTAGTGTTGGGCTGATTGGATGTGGGCTTGGCTTGATGTCTTGGGCCTTTGAAAGAAAACTTGCACCTTTTTGTTAAATTTTAATCCAATTAATTTGTAGCCCATTCTTCCATTTTAATAATGGATATCAATTAAATTAATCACAATCTGATATTTTCATATATGATTAATTTAATAGGGAAATTTTAATATTTCAAATTTGTGAAAATTAACCCTCCAACAGTTGCCCCCCGAACTTTGTGCGTGTGAGAAATCGAACGCGTTCAAAGTTCGAACAATATGCTATTTATGCACCATTTATGTTTCGAACGGAACTTTGCTTAAGGAAGTTTTTGGTTTAATTTATAGTTCGAAGAACATTGGAACTTGTATTTATCGTTCTGATAAAAATTGGTCATATATGAAAAGCAATTCTACTTAGAACTCGCTTCTGACCAATGAAATGTAATATGGTATGGGTATGTGAGAGTCGGAAAAAAATCTCCGTCTCTAAATTTGATTTCTGCTTTTTTGGCTTTTCAACCAGTTTACTTTTGAGCTTTCAAACCGATTGGATTTTTGGCTTGAGTCATATTTGGCTTTGACTTTTGCCGATTTGGTCTTTTGACTTTTGGCTAATTCGGTTTTTGGCTTTTGGTCGGAGATTTTTGACTTTAAGCTTGAATTTGGATTTGACGGTTTTCTTGTGAAGGACAAGAATTTGGTTTTGACGACTTGGTGTCGTAGGTTTGAGCTTTTGTCTTTGGACCGATTTCATTTTGATTTTCGGTCTTAGACTAAATTTGGTTTTGACGACTTGGTGTCGTGATCTTAGCTTTTGTAACCTTTGTGGTTGAAGCTTTGTTATCAAAATCTTATATGAGATGATTCTGAAATTTATACCCATACCATTTGAAGCCAAGGTATTTGGTGGCTTTTTTTTTCTTTGAGCTTTGTGTGCTTTGAATGACCATACATATATAGATGATGTAGGTCAATTTTTGTTTGGGAGGGTTTTGAGAGGCTTAGGCCTTTTTGGCTTTGAGAGAGAAGAAAACATTGACCATTTGATTAGTCAAATTTGGAGGCAACTTTTGATTTAGGGTTCCTTGGAAGAAGAATTTGATTTATGAGACTTGAATTGACTACCACATTTGGACGTGATGATCAAAGTCGGAAAATTTAGGCAGAGGCCTTTTGTTTATTTCTCTTTTTGAGAATGTCTTTGAAAGATAATTTCTTTCTTCTTCTCTCTTTTCTTTTGCATCATTTCCACTACAAGCAAAAAATTGCGAAGTCTTCGGACTAAATTTGATTTTTCTCCTTATAGTCGAGACAATGCTCATATGACTACAAAAGGGAGAGGATCTGATCTTCTTTTCTCTCTTTTTTTTTTTGAGAAAAGAAGACGTTTTGTTTGTTTTTGTGGCTGCACCTAGCACTTTGACTAGCTAGACTGCCTACGTACCCCCTTTATGAGGGATCAAGCCGCTCGTAGTTCTTTATGAACCCATTTTTCATATGCTTCCGGGTTGTTTGGATTTAGGACTAATTTCAAGTCCTTTTTTTCATATGCATCACTCGAATTATTTGAGCACACCTTCTAAGAAGAGTTTCTCAAATAACCCAACTATCATTTGCAAACCGGGATTTTTCCTTCTCTTTTTTTTTTCATTTCATTTTTTTTTACCGCATCATTCAAATCACTCGGGCCCACCTTCTAGGAAGGGTTTTCTGAATAATCTGACTATCATATGCGAACCCGGATTTTTTTTGTGCGACTGAATTTGACATAGATTTTTTTTATGCCAAATTTCCAACGTACCCCTTGTTGGGGATCAAGTCTTTACGTAGTTCTAGGCGAACCTATTTTCTTTTCCCGCCTTGGAGACTATTTGATTATTTTGACACCCTTACTTGGCTTTAGGTGTCTTTGATTTGGTTGAGCTTATGGATGCAAACTTTTGACTGTCTCTTCCGGAGCTCTTGCTTTTGGTCCTTTTCATTTGGACCTTCTTGCTTTTAGACTCATCAATTTTTCCGAGCCTTTCAAATATCGGAGCTTTAAATTCTCCACTTTTCGAGGCTATATGAAGCCTTTGAAACACCGAAGGTTTGGATTCTTCACTTGTCGAAGCCATATCGAGCCTTTAAAACACTGAACATTTGGATGCTTAATTTGTTGAGGCTAGCTTTAGTCTTTCAAACACTGAAGATTTCGGTGCTTCATATGCAGAGGCTAGATCTAGCCTTTTAAACACTGAAGATTTAAGAGTTCTACCTGAAGCCGTCTCGAGCCTTTCAAATGCGGACATCCTAGGCTCTATCACACTTGCAGTTAGAACACCGTCTTCGTATGAGATTTGGAAATTTTTGACACAAGCCTCCTCGACAAGTTTTTGTGGAGCTTTACCCATGAAAGAGGGTTTTAGCTTTTGCACTTGAACCTTGTGCTTCTTGTGCATTTTTGAAGCTTCACCGAAGCTTGATTTCTTTCCCTTTGATTTCTCTCTTGATTTTGAGGAGAGAATTTGCTTCTCGGAGTGAAAAGTAATCTTTTTAACTCCTGCTTCATTTTCGTCCATGTCATTGGTCCATGAGACCATACAACATTGAGCGATGTCTTTTTCATTCAAGGACTCTTCTTTTGAAGTGTCATCTTTCACCAATGCTTTAAGAGGCAATGAAACCGTGGGGCTGCCCCCAGCTTCAATGGCCATAGCAGATGTTTTTTCCGTTTGAGAAGACACTTGGAGTGAGGGAGTGGACTCTGCAACGTCTACCACTGAAATGATTTTTGATGAAGCTGCTTGAGTTGAGGATGTTGCCCCCTCGATTTCAATTTCTCCTTTGTTAATCATCTCCTCTATGATGTCTTTGAGGACGTAGAAATCCTTGATTGGATGACTAACGAGTTGATGATACGAGCAGTATTTTGGATCACTCGTCTTGCCAACTTCTTTTGGCCTTTTTGGCTCCGGGAGTGTTAACATTTTAGCACTCACCAATTCATCGAATATCCCTTGCACATCATCATCGTCAAAAGGATATTTCTTTTGCCTTCTTTCATGAAGGGCGAGTCTGTTGGCTGGCTCCTTGGCTTTCTCTTTTCTTTGAGCTTTAGAACCATTTCCGTTACCGGACTCTCGATCATGTTTGGCGAAAGTCGCCATAGACTCTTCTTCTTCCTGCAGCTCATTGCCATCATTTTTGTTAGCCCCACTATCTTGAGGCCATTTGGATTCTCGTGCTAGCTGTTTTTCAACATTGCACGCTTTAGATACCAACTCATCAAATGAACGAGGCTCGGCACTTCCAACATGTACCGCTAATTCCGGTATTAGGTTGTTGGTGCACATTTGAACACAAGCTTGTTCGCTCAATTTTTCATGGCATTGGAGTCTCATGCTCCTCCACCTGGCGATGAAGTCATTGGCGAGCTCATTATACCTTTGATAGGTGTTTGCAAGATCAAGAATGGAAACTCTTGCTTTCGAGCTCATAAACTGAGCTAGAAACTCTCTTTGTAGATCGTCCCATGTTTGAATCGACCCTGGTTGAAGTTGAGTGTACCAAGTGAATGCCGATCCCTTCAATGATTGGACAAATTGCCTAATTAACAAGGCGTCGCTTAAGGCAGTTTCACCACAAGCAGAATAAAAATGAGCTAGGTGCTCGTGGGGTGAACCGTGAAGGCCATCGAACTTCTCAAAGCTCGGTCTTTGGTAGCCCGGGGGAAATGGCATCGAATCATAGTGTGCTGGATATGGCTTTTTATACCCAAGCACTTTTAGATTTTGTGATGCATAAACTTCTTTTATCCCCTGAGCGATCATCTCTTTAATTTCTTGTGGAGAGATCGATGTGCTACCGCTTGAACCTTCACCATTTGGCCTTGATTGCTCTTGTCTATTTCCTTGAGCTTGCACATTTAATTGTGCGAGAAGTGCTGCTATTTGAGCATCTTTCTCATCAAGTTTCCTTTGCAACTCTTGAAGTTGCTCTTCGACACTTGATGTGTTGGTAGTCAATACCGGCATCACATCTGATCCGTCTTGTGAGATTTTTGCTTGAGATTCAACCATCGGAGTATTTGAACTTGTTAGCTCCAACCGGGTTTTCTCTCTTGCATCATCTTTGAAGACTTGACATGTCTCTTGAACCTCCTTGCCTTTCTTGGATCTTAGAGGTTCACCCTTTGTGCCCCCGATTTCCGTCTCTTCCGAATATGAAGTCATGTTGACTTGTACAATCTCTTTCGGATAGATAGGTAGAGACCCAACGAGGATCTGTCTTGGAGAAGTCACTAGGGGAATTTCTCCTGCCCCCTGCGATCTAATAAGATATTTTGCAAGAGTTGCATTGGCTCGCTCTAAAGTTGATGAGCGAGCTTGCACAAGAGGAGGTCTTGTCTTGTCGCGTTGAGATCCGCACTTGCGTCCCCTTCGCTTCATGGAGTTATTTGCCTTCTTGGGAATGGAGATGGGTTGTGCGGAAGTTGCGATTGCCCCCTCATTCGTTTTGATGACACGAATGATAGGCCTTTGAGCGACTTCATTAGTTGGCTTTGTGCCGTTGTAACCACCCTCCTGCATTTTGAGCTTGTTGCAGATAGGTTGGTTGTTGAACTTGTTGTCACCGAGTCGGGTGATCTTGAGCTTCCTGCCCCCATGGCTTGGAAGAGTTGTTGGCTTCATGCCCCCTTCCCTTGAAAGCGTTTCGGGAGAACTGGACACCCACTTGGCGATGGTCTGATTCTCCGGAGCTTGAAGAGCCCCAAAGACATTGTTGATCGAGACCTTTGCAAATAACGAGTCCCGAGTGATGTCAATTTGCTCTTCGAACGATCTCTTCTTGATCCAACGACCTTCTTTGATAGTGAAGGTTGTTGGAAGCTCGATGAAGTTGACAATCACTTGAGGTGCCATTTGTACCTTTCAAATATAACCATGTATTAGTATAAATACAACTAAGAGATGAAAAGGCAAAAAGGGTCCCACCGTGCGTGCCAAAAATATGTTGAACAAAAATGCGCGAATAATTGAACAACACATTTTATTTAGTTTTTAATATTTGAGTTCGACCCCTTTTGGTTATCCTCTTGATTCGAAGTCGTATCGATACTAAGATTTGAGTGGTTTTGGTGATTTGGGCTGCACCCGAATTTTAGCGGGTTGCCTACGTATCTCTTAGAAGAGAATCAAGCCTCACGTAGTTCCGAGTGTTTTGGATATGGTGTTTGCTTTGATTTGGTTTGGATTTGATTTCGTTTTCTTGTATGCATCAGAGGATGAAGTTCAAACCCACCTTCTAAGAAGGGTAGCTCGAACAACACTCCACCCGAGTAACCTGAGCCCACCTTCTCGGAAGGGTAACTCAAGTAACCCGCCTATCATTTGCATAGAAAACGATTTGATTTTGATGGTGGAGTTTGATTTGATTTGATTTGAGATTTGACAGAAAAGTCAATTTGGGGGCTGTGATTGAACTCGTTTGTGAGTTTCCTACGTACCCTTTTGGAAGGGATCAAATCATACGTAGTTCTTGAAAATGACAAATTTGATATTTAATATTTTGAAGTTTTAGTCGTGACCGAGCTCAACGAGCGGAAGCTTTGTATCGAGTCGGAGGAGACACTTTGGATTTGATGGAAATTTGATATTTGGGACGACTTGGAGTCCATAGTGAATTTGAGGAAATTTGTTTGAAAGTTTAGGTGTGACTGGACTGGGTGAGAATTTGATTTACACCGAGTTTCCTACGTATCCACTTGTTTGGTGGAATCAAGTCACCGTAGTTCGGGACGAACCACTTTAATTGGTTTGGAGATTGAACCCGGCTAGCTTTTAGCTTTATGTCGAGCTTCCTACGTACCCGTTTGGACGGGATCAAATCGGGCGTAGTTCTGTAGCGAACCAATTTAATTTGTTTGGTTTTGACCTCATATTCATTTAAAAGGAATTTAGAGGCAAACGGCTGTACCCGATATAGTTTTAGAATTTAATATCGGGTTACCTACGTAACTTGTAAACGAGTATCAAGTCTTTACGTAGTTCTTTTGAGCACCATTTTAATTTAATTGGGGTTGACCTCATATTCATTTAGAAGTGAATTTAGAGGCCGACGACTGTACCCGATATATTTTTGAGATTTAATATCGGGCTACCTACGTAACCGATTTTACGGTGTCAAGTCTTTACGTAGTTCTACCCGAACCGATTTTAATTTAGGAAAATTCGGTTTAGGCTTTTGACTCCGTTTTTGTTTAGGAGCCGGTTTGAGATTGACCCACTCGAATTAATCCGCAAAGAATTTTTGACGAGTTTAATTTTATGTTTTGATCAAACTCTAATTCTTAATTTGTGCCAAATATAATTCTTATATTTTAGTGGGTGGGTTTTGCAATTAAATAAAATTTCTTTCAAATGTCTCGTACATATATGTGGGCATGTAGCTGGCCTTGAATCATTCCCCTCTCTCTTTTTTTTTTTTTTGTTTTTATTTTTATGGGCAGAATTAAGTGAAGGGTTGAATTAAGCCCATTTCTTCAAATTGATTAATTCAGCCCAAGTATTACGTATGTCTGGCTTGTTTACACAGACAGGTACACAAGACACTAGGTTTGAAGAAATATGAGACGACGGCCATTCAGAGACAACGCTCCAGATTGGCGTCGCGGTGACAGCTCAAAGTCACCATCTCGGCTCCTCCGGTCTGTGAAGAGAGAAAGGAGAACCAGCGGCTTCAGCAGGAGACTCAAGGACTAGCGTCTTGAGCGACTCAAGGATAGAGGGTCAGGCACCCAACGACTATGAAGAAAGAGCAGACCTAGGTAGCTTCTGCAAACTAAAGAAAAGGAGCAGGTTTGTTCTCCTTCTTCTCTTGCAATTTGATATAAACTTAGGCTAATTTTGCTCATTCGGTTTCCCAAAATTGACTTAGGCTAATTTAATTGGGACTTTTATGTTTGGGGCAATTGAAAGAGGAGCCAATCCAGAGTCTGGAGAGCCTGAAAAGAAGCCGAGGGAAGAACAAAACGGGCTTCCGTAAACAGGAACTCCGGGAGATTCTGCAACCCGAGGAACAATTAGGTTTGCCCTTTCTCTTCCTCTCTCTACTATTTGCCTTTAATTTAATCCGATTTGGGATTTGGAAAACAACAAATAGGGCTCAGCGTGCTCAGCTTAATTTGACAGACCCTTTGGTTTTGAGATTCAATTTTGATTTAGGTTTGAATCTACTGATTTTGGCCTGAAAATTCACCGTTTCACTTTGTGTGAATTAATTGGGATCATTTGTTAAAACTTCATTTAGGGAAACTTTAGCAGAACTTCACCCTTGATTAGGACAGTTTTTGTTCAAGGTCCCATGTTCAGTTTATTTGTATGGAATTCTGTAGAGTTCGGCATTTTATTGCTTGTGAACTCTGGGCAAAATCCGACAGCCTTTCGGCACTATGAGCCGATCCACGCCGGGAACGATGTAGTGGCGAAAGAATATACTTTCAAGCCAACTACGAGAGTAGATGCTCTCAACCTATGACGTGATGGCCTCTAGGCGAAAAAAAAATACTTTCAAGCCTATGACGAGCCCAAACACTAGGTGAGAGCATGTGAACCCGATCCCGGGTCTTCTCTATTGCAATGCTTATTTGTACCTGCAAACAAAAAGAGAGAAGTGAGGATATATACCCTCTGTTTTGGTGTTTAGACAATAGCACTGATGGAGTCCTTCTCCTTTTTTGATTTTTTGTCTGGTTTGTGTGTGTTACAGGTGGTGCACCCGAGAGGAGAAGAAATCAGGAGGAAGAAGGCTGTTTTTGTTCCTTCTGTTTTGCAAACGGAAGTGTCAGGAGGAGGGGAAGACAACTGCTTTCTTTTCTTTGGTTTTGTAGTTGAATAGCTTGAAGGGGGGATAAAACCAGACCCAGGACCTCACTTTTGCAGGCTGTAGTAGCTTTTCAAAGGGAAGAATAGGGGAAGTTACTTTGAGTAACCTCCCATGTTCCCACATCCAGCAGTTCACCCCTTTCAAATTATTTTTTCTATGTATTTTTTTTCTCTTTCTTTTCAACTGCAAAGATTAAAGAAAGCCTGCAGTTAGCTTCAAATTCAGCCTTTAGTGTTGGGCTGATTGGATGTGGGCTTGGCTTGATTTCTTGGGCCTTTGAAAGAAAACTTGCACCTTTTTGTCAAATTTTAATCCAATTAATTTGTAGCCCATTCTTCCATTTTAATAATGGATATCAATTAAATTAATCACAATCTGATATTTTCATATATGATTAATTTAATAGGGAAATTTTAATATTTCAAATTTGTGAAAATTAACCCTCCAACAGTAGTGCTATGTTGATTTCCTCGGCTTTCCTAATGCTTGTTCCACCATTTTGTTTTGATTTGCAAACCTGATCCCATCTAATTAGTGGGTGATAGTTTCCTACTTTATTCCAATAAAAGTTTTTGTTTATTTTGTCAAGTTCCAAGAGTATGTTTTTTGGTAGGAAGAAACTTTGCATGATATATATAGGTTTTGCGCTTAGGTTAGTCTTTATGAGTAAGCTTCTTCCTTCTTGAGATAAAGAATTTGCTTTCCATTTTTGTAACTGTTTTTTTGAATTAGTTACAATCTCCTCAAAGGTTTGCTTGTTCACCCTACCATTGACAATCAGACACCCTAGATATTTGTCTAAGGCCATAGTAGAGGTGATCTACAGATTGTTTTGTATTCTATGTTTGTCTTGGTTGGACATATTACCCGTGGTTTGAAACGTTGATTTGTGATAGTTAACAGCTTGGCCTGATGTTTCACAGTAGTCATTTAAGATCTCTTTGATCCGTGAGCACGCTGATTCATTTGCGTTTGCAAAAATGATGATGTCATCTGCAAAGGTAAGGAATGGATTGATATTGCCTTGGCGACATACTTTAATCCCTATGTTACTATTGGGGTTATTGCTTTCTTGTTGTAGCATTCAAGAAAGTATTTCTGCTTCCAACATAAAGAGAAACGGGGAGAGGGGGTCTCCTTGCCTAAGGCCCCTTTTAGGAAAGAATTGTTCTGAGGGACCATCGTTTACTAGAACTGAGTAAGAGAGTGTGATGATACATTCTTTAATCCACTTAATGAAAGTGGGATCAAATCCAAATTTGTTTAGGACTTAAAAAATGAAATCCCATTCGATTCGGTCGTACGCTTTTTCCATATCAAGTTTGATTGTCATTAATCCTTTTGTTCCCCTTTTATTTCTAAAGGTATGAAATATTTCGTGGGCGATAAGGACATTGTCATGAATAGACCTACTGGGAACAAAGGCCCCTTGCATGGGATGAATTAGTTTAGACATGACGTTTTTCAATCTGTTTGTAAGTATTTTAGAGATAATCTTGTATACCGTTGAACACAAACTGATTGGTCTAAAGTGATTAATCGTGTTAGGGTTGTCACATTTTGGTAATAGAGTGATAAATGTATGATTTATTTCTTTCAGAAGTTTTCCATTTCTGAAAAAATCTTTGACCGCTTTAATTATTCAAGGTCTGATTATATGCCAATATTTTTTATAGAAGCCAGATGGCATACCATCAGGACCTGGGATTTTTCTGACCCAATACTCAAGAGGGCTTGTTTAATTTCAGTATTTGAGACGAGTTTAGTTAGTTCTCTGTTATCCACGTCCGAGATCTCTTTGTTAATTAAATTTAGTGATTGTTAAGTTTATTTTGGTTGATTTGGGATGTGGAGAATTTTTTCTGATATTCTTTTTTAATTTATTCTCTGATCTGTCTCTCAGAATTAATTATTAGCCCGTCGGCATTGGTAAATGATTTAATGATTTTTTTGTTTCTTCTTCCAGTGGCCACCCGGTGAAAATAACTAGAGTTGAAATCCACGGATTTTAAGTGTTTGTTTTTTGCTCTTTGTCTCCAATATCGCCCGTGGTAATTATGCAGCTGTCTTAATTTCCTTAAAAGTCTAGCTTCTTTGTCTTCTAGTTGATTACATGGATTCCTCATAATGATAGCCTGAATCCTTTGAAGTTCATTTTCAACTTCTCTAATTTGTTTGAAGATGTTTCCAAATGTTGTTTTACTCCATAGTTTAGCTTTATTTTTTAAGAGTTGTGTTTTCTTTGCTAGATTGTACATGTGGGTACCACCAAAATTTGGTCTCCAAGCTTGCTTTACAATATTTTCGAATTCTTTCCTTTTTGTCCACATCATTTCAAAACGAAAAGGTTGTGGTTTAAAATCAGAGTTATTGTTCAGATCAATCGAAATCTGATAGTGATTAGATGTTGAAAAGGCATGGTTTTTTGTGGTTAGGTTTGGAAACCATTGTAAAATCTTATTCTGGACCAAAACTCTATCCAGTTTTTTGAATATGTTATCAGAGCCTCTCTTCTTTTTTCTCCATGTAAACTCATTACCAAATGTTTGCAGATCGGTTAACGCGCACTCGTTTTTGAATTCAATGAGTCTCTCGAATCTCGAGGATTTAGGTTGCGAGCCCCCTTGTTTGTCACTACTCTGTTAAATCTCGGTAAAATCACCCATAATAAAATATGGTAAATCTAGTGAGTTGAGAAAATTTATGAGGTCGCTCCAAAAGGGTTTTTTTTTTCCCGATATGATGGAGGTGCGTATGCCGCTATAATGTACATGTGTTGATTCAAGTTAGTATTACTGTATTTTAGACAAACAAACCGGTCTCTTTTTGTAATTAAATAGACCGATTCATGAGTCATTTGGTAAGATTTCCACACGACACAAATTCCTCCCGATCTTCCAGAGGCTGGACTAAAGACCATATTGTCAAACCCAACGTTTTTCCAATTTGCTTCCGTTGGTTCGATTTCTGTTTTAGTTTCTACTAGATTCATGACTTGGATATGTTCAATCTTACAAGTAGTTCCGGAAGTTTTTCCAGCCTAATCCTCTAACATTCCATAGGCTAATTTTCATGAATTACCATTGAATTTTTCCTCCACCAACTATTAAGAAGCGAAGGAGATGCTACAAGGGAGCCTAATTCCTAGGAAGGACAATTTCAAGTGTGGGATCGATGCTGCAAAGTGATGGAGGAGTCGACAAAGATGTCAAGCACCAGATTCAGAGGGGGTGGCAGAAATGGAGGGCGGCTTCGGGCGTCTTATGTGATAAGAAAGTGCCATTGAAATCAAAAGAAAAAATTTATACGATTATGGTGAGGCTTGCTATGATGTCCGGAGCAGAGTGTTGGACGACTACAGAGATTCAGGAACAGAGTCTTATGGTATCTGAGATGAGGATGCTCAGATGGATATGTGCGGTCACACTCGCTTGGACAAGATAAAAAATGAGATAATCCGAGGAAAAATAGGAGTCTGCTGTATAAAGTAAAAGTTGAGGGAATCTAGGCTCAAATGGTTTGGGCATGTGCATATAAGATATTCGAAAGCGCTGGTACGCGGATGTAACCTTCTTCCGATCGAGCATGTGCGACATAACAGAGGGCGACCCAAGAAGTCCTGGAGGGAGTTCATTAGGCGGGATCTTACTGTGTTGCACATAACTGAGGGTCTAACAAGGGAGAGAGGTTATTAGAGTGAACGAGAGTTAGCCTAAGCTAACCAAACTAGTATCCTTTTTATGTGCTCTACTTCTCTATCTCCTCTTCTTGTGTGTCTATGTGTGTTTACTATGTGTTTGCTTTTCTTGTTCATGCTTTGTCTGGTCGAGTCTCTTTCACATGTACGGGTCTGACAAAAACTCTCTCTCGACCTGGTCGGAGAAAAAGAGCGTACAACGAGACCTCCTAGACCCTGCTCTAAATGGGATATACTGGATTTGTTGTTGTTGTTGAATGTGGAATACGTGGGTCAAATCGGATTCTTGGGTTGGGCAAAATGTTGCAAGTTCTAGACACATGGTTGGAACATGGTGGTCCCCCTTCCACGTTGGCAAAGATTAATTAAATAAAGGGTTAATTGTGAAAAATAGTCTGAACTTTAGAGGTAGTTGCGTTTAATGGCATGAACTTTCAAAATTTTAAAAATAATCACCAACTTTGGTTATGGTTGCAATAAGTGTCACATCTTTTTGTTTTTTTTGAAATATCACCTCTTATTAACATTCTTTGTAGAAAAAAAAATCATCCAATTTTCAATTTTTTTTTGAAAATGCCCATATTTCATTTTAAAAAATAATCCATTTTCAATTTTTATTTTAAAAAATATAATTTATTTTATATAAGTTATATAACACTAATTTTCCCCTTTGTTTTTAAAAGAATACACTCATTATTTACACCCGATTAAAAAAAGAACTAATTTTATTTTCTCCATAAACTCAGTTTTTTTCAAAAAATTAAACAATAAGTAATGTCTTTAAAATGAAAAATCAGTGTCTTAAAAAGATACCAATTAATATCACAATTATATTTTTTTTAAAATAATGTTTTTTGAAAAATTGAAATTGAGTTTATAAACATGAAAATTGTTTTTTTTAAGAAGAAAATTGTGAGTGGGTTTAAAAAAACAATGGAAAATGTGATTTTTCACTACTAGAAAAACGCTATATAGCCTCGAAGTTTTTAGCTACCAATTATTTCGAGGGTACCATCATAGCCCATACCCTCGAATTTGACCTCGAACAAATATTTGGAGCCTAAGTACCATTGAAATAAATTTGGGGCTATTTTTTCTTGCTATATAACCACGAATGTATATTTCGAGGGCGTTGTCGAGTGTATATTAGCCTCGAAATAAATTCGAGGGCACTTTTTTGAAGCTATTGTCGGGCGATGTTAGCAATGAAGTTTTTAGAGGGTACACTCAAGGCTAATTCCTAGGGCATATAAGATCGAATATTTTTTAGAGGGTAAAGTTGAGGGTGCAACTACTCAATATATATTACAAGGCTAATTTCGAGGGTAAGTTTAATCCTAAATGGTTACGATTTTTTTGGGGGGTAAGAATGTGGCTAAATAACCTTAGATTATGTATTCGAAGGTATATTTGTAGGCATATAACCTTGAAAAATTGAATTTTCTTCAAGGGCAAGATCGAGAGCAAATCTGTTTGCCATATTTAATACATTAAATACCCCAACTATCTATTTTGCTTAATCAACTAAAAGGTACGGGGTTCATCAATTTTCACTCTCATATATATACTTTTCTTTCGCTCACAACTTTCAAATATCGCTACCTTGCTACCTTCCATTTTGTGTGCTTTCTTAGATTCGATCAAGAGTTTTGTGGTATTTGGTCTTCATTACTGATAAGTTTATCATTTTGATAATTATTCTCTTATCATCATACAATTTACATGGTGAAAAAGCAAGAAAATCTATATGATTTAGAAATTGGTAAAGAGATGTATAAATATTAACCTCGGACAAGCACTCGAGTTCATAATTTCGAGGTTAGACTATTATGAATACCCTCGTCAATACTCTTGAATTATTACTTTCGAGGGTAAGCGAGTACATGAACTATTCCCCAATAGCAACAATATTATGATTTCGAGGGCAATTTGATGCTACATATAGCCTCCAATTACCTTTCGAGGGGAGATATGGACAAAGAGAAGATCATGTATGTGTCCTTGTTTGAAATGTAGTAACGAAAAATTTTAAGATGTTAAAACGGTACGTCTTTAATAATGCATATTTTAGATAGGCATTATAGATAGGTTTAAATGCATTTAGGATATATTTCTTGCGTGTTTTATAGTTAATTTGCATTATTAACCATTTGGGAATTCGAGTCGGAATCTACGTTATTTTGTGATTATTCTGTAGTTTTATAATCCGAGCTTGATGAGGGGCAAATGATGGCTAGAAGAAGCTGATTTTATACTTAAGAGAGTCAAGGAAGATCACCAAGAGATCTAAGGAAAGAAGGATCGAAGACAAGAGAAGAAATCGGGAAGACATAATAACGGCACCCGCCGCTTTTCCACCGGCACCCGCCGATTTCGTAGATTATGCAAACGTCGATTCAGTATGAATTTATCTTATTAGTTTATTATTATTTTGCTTCAAGGTTTTAGAAGGGCCGACTATTATCCTATTTAGGCCGCCTTTTGTTAGTTTAGAAAGACATCCAATTGAGAAATTGGTCATTCACTAGACACTTTCAATTCGTTAGAGTATGAGTTGCTATAAACTCATTGTTTCGCGTGTGATTCAAAGACATGGTTGAATTGTGAGGTCTTGATTTCTATTTTTATTCATTAGTTATTTCATTATCTTTGTGCCTATAATTATTGTTTGCATATATTATTGTTTAATGATTTCATAAGAATAGTTAATCAATGGTAGCAAGCATAGGTAATTGGTCCCATGAAAGCATCAATTGGCTATATAGGGTAATGACACTTTGCTAAATATCAAATCCTTTGAGATTAGGGTTGAAGCCTTTAACATGCTAATTGCTTAGGAGGGTTGATACTCCCAAACTGCCACGTACTTTGTGAATTTTTGCTATTCTATGTTGATATCTATCCATCAAACGAAGATTGCATAGGGTGTAAGGGATTGTCATGATGTGAGTGATGTCAATCTATTTAAACCAATGTCGGAAAACTCAAGTATAATTTTGCAAAATATAACTAACTTTTTTTCATATATGCCCACGTAATAACCAAAAAAAGATTTAACTAATTAATACTCCATCCGTTAAGAAAAATATGTCGTTTTGTGTACTTTTTATTTTTATCTTAAAAAATTCCAAGGTTTTGATTTATTTATTTAAGAAAATTTTAAGTATATTAATTTTAATCAAACATAATTTATTTATCTATTATATATATAGATACTTTTTTATTTTTCTATATATATAATGTATATTGATATGAACTAAACATACTACAGTATTAGTTTAGTTTATTGTTATTAAAAATCCAAAGCTTTCAACCAAACTATATATTATAACCTTTAAAATTTAAAAATAAAATATAAATTAAATATTATTTTATTTATTAAAAAATTGCACAACGGGCGGGTAGTAATACTAGTAAATAATTAAAGAAGGGAGGGCAATAAAACTTGATTGGTGAAAAAGAGATGATTGAGGAGAGACTGACACGTAAGCATAAAATATTTTGTTATAAGAGTATAATAACTAGTACAATTCCCGCGCCATGACACGATTTTTTAAACTAAAATCTTAATAATATTATAAAATTTATTATAAAATATTAATAAAGGTTAAGATAAAATTCATATAAGCAAAGTCTTCTAAATTAAAGTAGAGGATTAAGGAGAATCCTGATTATATAGATAATACTAGTACAATCCACGAGTCATGGCACATTTTTAATTTAAAATAAAATATTAATAATATAACAATTTACTATTATTAATATTGATTCTCAATACCAAAGCTACTTTAAATGAGATTTAAAAATTTAAAAATTATTTCTAAAATACTTTTATGGTATTAATTTTTATGATTCTTACCCTAACTTATATTAATATTTTATAATATTAATTTTTATATTATTAAAATTAGATTTTTAAAAAATCACACTATATCATGTGGATTATTCTAGTTAATTACCAATAGTTCCTAGATTATTAAGTAAAGTACTCCGTATTAATTTGGATGGCAAATATTTATTTTGTCAATTTTTGGAACAAAAATAAAAGAAGATCACTTAAATTTATTTATCACCCACGTCAGCTATCCGTGCCAAATGCTTGTCATCAGTCCGGAGCCATTGATTTGCACCTTTTTATTAAATCTAAACCGTTGATTTGCTTTCCTACCCATCACCTCCTTTATCGAAAGATCAATACGGAGTAGTAGGGAGAGCCCAACAATGTACTCCAACCCAAATTACCTAAAAGAAAACCTAAATCCCTCCCAATTTCTTCCTTCAACCTCTCGCCCCCTTCTGTAAAACACTTATGGCTCCTTCATCCACTACAAACCAACCTTTCTCCCCATTAATACACTGATACACAAACTCCCTCAAATTGATAAGATATATCGATGGATCACATTAGACTGGGCGGACAATCGCATATTTCTTTAGATCTGGCGCTAGCTCTTCAGAGTCGAAGGACAATCGACTAATTAGTCAGATCCGGCGTCGTAGCTTAGTCATCACATCATTTCCGCCATTGATGAAGCATTTTCTAGGGCTACCTACCGACAATAGGTAAGAAACGCTTTGTGTTTAACTTATGTATTTGTGGTGAAAGTCTGAACTGATGTTTTTTTAGGTAAAATGTAAGTGTGAATTGATATTCTAATAATTTGTGTGTTTAATCTATATGGGGTTTTGTTAAGTGATTTATGTTGTAAATAGATTATTTTGATGGCATTGGCAGGGAGTTGCAGAGCTTTGAAAAGATCCCATCAACACGTGATTTGCAACCCATCAGTGGATTGTTCTAGAACATGGAGAAGAAGCATATTGTCATGTCCCAACATGATTTATGGAGATTAAGGAGAAAGATAGAGAGATTAGGAAAGAAAGGAGTTTAGGGTTAAAGAGAGTAAAGGGAGAGAGAGTAAGGATTTGAGAGAAAGAGTAAAGGGGTAATTGGTTTGATTATTGATTGGATGATCATTACAAAGGTCTTAAGAGTGTATTTATACCCTAAGTGCTATATGGGTCATTACACATATGTAGGCATCATTGGATCTTATCTAGTACTTGGATGTGTTAAATCTCTTGTACTTATTTTTAACCATCTGTAGACATAGTGATGAATAAATTTATTTCATTTACATGTTTTATGTTTGTTGTTTATTGTTGTTATTTAAAGGAAATTTTATGTTTTATATATGCATAAATTGAAAAATAAAAAAGAATTTGATGCTAATGAATTTAACCTCAAATTTGGCTAGAAAATTTATAAAAATTAACTTGAAAATTTGGAACCAAAATATTAAATTTAACCTCCAAATTGACTATAAAATGAGTTAATAAAATGCCCTTGAAAATATATTACCTTTGAAAATGCCCTCGAATTTGACCCCAAATACATTTCGAGGTGTAGAGGAGGGAGGTTAAATGTGGTCTCGAATATTAACCTCAAAATATTTTTTCGAGGCTACGATAGCCTTTAAATATTTTGGTGGTTAAATTGGAGGTTATTTTGCTCTCACATTTGCACTTAAATTATTTTGAGCCTATGAATCGATACTATTTAACCTCGAAATTTGTACTCTCGAAAATACCTACCAATATCATTTGAAGGCAATATCAAGGCTAAATAGAATCAAATTTAGTTTCGAAATAGTTCGATACTAATGATATCGAAATTACCCTCGAAATTATTTGGAGGCTATGTTGCTCTCGAAAGCAAATTTTCGAGGTTATTATTCGAGGCCACATTTAACCTCCCTCCTCTACGCCTCGAAATGTGTCTTGAGGTCGAATTTGAGGGCATTGTAGAGGGTAATATATTTTCGAGGCTAATGTTGAGGCTATGTTTAAGGTTAGCTTCGAGAGTATAGAAGCGTTTTCTAAGTAGTGTTTTAAAAAATAAACTGTTAATAAGGGGTGTACTTTTGGTTATGCTACTAACCACAACCACACTTCGATGTTGGTGATTATTATATAATTTTTGAAAGTTGGTGCCACCTAACGAAACTACCCCTAAAGTTCGTGTTATTTTTTGCAATTTGCCCTTAAATAAAATCATATGTACGTACATTTATGGTAGACTTTATAAGGTCATATCTACAGTTGTCCACAAAAATTCAATCAACTAGTGGGGCATACCCGTGCTACGCACGGGATATATTTTGTATATATAAACCAATACAGTGTGTATCATATACAAAAATATATAACTTACAAAATATAATTTTTAATATGTTATTTCAAATTCATAATAGTTATTTGATATATAAATCTTACAGAATTTATTAAATTAGAGTTGTGCATTTTTCATCACTTTCCTAACTAAAAGGAATTTGTCGATCCTGTTTCTCTCATCCTAGCAATTTCTCTCCTTTTATTTTTTGTTAAATTGACAAAAGTTTATGTGATTAATGTTTTTTTGGCTGAAATTGGGTTTTGTGCTCTAGTTAGAGATGTTTTGATCTGCCTAGAATTGGTGGTTTTGAACAATATAATGAAGTTGGAATTGTGAAAAGTTTATATGATTAATTAATGGGTATTGATTGAGATTGAGGTTCACTGTGTGGTGTTCTTTGTTTCAAATAACCAAGAATACCATCGATCATTCTACCTTTCCAGCGTAGGGTATTTTAGGTTATGCATAGTTGATGGGTGGGGTACATTTTGGCCGGGTGATGATTTTTTGGGCATATTCGATGGGGTTTTTGAAGATATCATGATTATGTTGAAAATGATATTAACACACATACGAATATACAGAAGACATACTAAAGCAAGGAATCCAAGGATTAATATATATCGAACACCATAAACAAAGCAAGGGGAATAATTGCTTCATATATATGTGAAGTTCGTTTATCGCCATCACACACAAGTAAACAACGAAAAACGAAAAAGGGAACACAAGATTTGTTGACGCAGTTCGGGTAAACCCTACTCTGCGGGATCTCAAGAGGGGAGATCCGATCCCAGTATCCACTATGTTGCAAATGAAGTTACAAGCAAAGCAAAACAGGCAGAGCACAAGAACTAGCAACCTAGGAACCTCAAAACCAAGCAAAGACAGAGATGAGAGTAAAAGGTAGAAGGAAAGCCCCCTGGAAGGGCAACCGAGGAACTCTAATGGAGTTCCTCACGGAGACCAGGCCACCAAACCACAGTTGGTGCTTGTCGGACCACCGTCTTCAACCTCTGGAGCTCACACAAGAGCTGTCGCCGATTAGGGTTTTACTCTCTCTGCTAGGGTTTGTAAAAGGAGGCTCAGGTTGTACAGTAACCAGAAGGAAGCTTATATAGCCCAAGCAATTAGGGTTATAAGGGCTTTCTCCAACGGTCACCAATAGATGGGCCAAAATGACAAACCGAGTGGATCAAAGCCCAACCAAATAGGCCCATCCGTCCTTGGCCTGATTTTGAGCCTTCAAGTGATGAAATAACACACTTATACATTAGCTAATAATATGGTAACATATAATAGTCAAGGGATCCACACTTAGACACATAAATATGTCTAAGGGTCCTTGCAACCATTAATGTTTCTCCAATATTACCTGCACATGTATATGTATTATTTCATCACTAAGTAAGGTCCTAAAGTTAGCTAATTGTTCTAAGTGCTCATGCCTTACACCTTTGCTAAGCTATTACAATGAACAAGTTTAATATTACAACAAATTGCCCTCTTAAGCTTGTCATCAAACTTCATCATTTGCCTTCACAGGGTCCTGGGATCTCTTTCTCCCGTCCGTCCTCGATCCAGGTGTGTGTCATGTGCTAAGGGGCATCCCAGATGTGCAGGGCATCCCTGCAATAAGCAAATTTGTCAGCTGTGACAACTTTGGTGCCAAAATCAGAAGGATTCAATTCACTCTTAATCTTGCACACATTAAGAGCTTTATGTTTGACCTTCTTCCTAATGTAATGGAATCTGACATCTATATGCTTAGTTATTTCATGATAAAGAGGATCTTTGCACAAATAGATAGCACTTTGATTATCAAGAAACACAGTAGGCAGATAAGTCTTTCTCTCAATCTCCTCAAGGAGACCTCTGAGCCAAATAGCTTCTTTGGCTGCTTCTGTAGCAGCCATATATTCAGCTTCAGTGGAAGAGAGAGCTACAGTGGACTGCTGTTGAGATTTCCAAGACACACAATTGCCAACCCAAGTGAAATAATAAGCAGAGGTAGATTTCCTATTATCTTTGTTGCCAGCATAATCAGAATCTACATATCCAACCAAATCATTTCTAGAGCTGTGTTCAGTGTACATCAAGCATTTCTTTTCAGTGCCACAAAGATATCTCAGCAAGTATTTCATAGCATTCCAGTGAGGTTCACCAGGATTAGACATATATCTGCTCAAAACACTGATAGCAAAAGCAAGATCTGGCCTAGTGCAAATCATAGCATACATGACAGATCCAACAGCAACATCATAAGGCACTTTGCTCATTTTTAAAATTTCAGATTGGGATGTAGGGCACTGTTTCTTAGACAACTCTAAATGCCCTCCTAGAGGAACCACAACCGATTTAGAATTAGTCATTTGAAACCTATCCAAGACTTTATGAACATATTCAGATTGGGACAACCACATAAGTTTCTTTTTTTCTGTCTCTGTTGATCTTAATACCAAGAATTTTCTGAGCTTGTCCTAGATCTTTCATATCAAAGTGCATCTTTAGATCCCTTTTAACTCCAGCAATGAGAATCTTAGAATTAGAAATAATAAGTATATCATCAACATACAGGAGAACATATAAGGGAGTATTAGAACCAACACCTTTGAAATAAAGACATGTATCAAACTCACTTCTGTGGAAACCAAGCTTAGACATGCAGGAATCAAATTTCAGCTTCCACTGCCTAGGTGACTGTTTTAACCCATAAATAGATTTTTTCAGCAAACACACATGTTCAGGCTTACACTTATCTATAAATCCTTTTGGTTGAGACATATAGATAGTTTCATCCAGTTCACCATGTAAAAAGGCAGTCTTAACATCCATTTGTTCCAATTCCCAATCATACACAGCAGACATGGCAAGCAACAATCTCAGAGTTTTGTACTTAACCACTGGTGCAAATATATCATTATAGTCTATAACCTCTTTTTGAGTAAACCCTTTAGCCACAAGTCTAGCTTTATACCTAGGAGGTTCAATAGAATTAACACCCTCTTTCAACTTATAGATCCATCTGCACTGAATGACTCTAGCTTTTTCAGGTTTCTTAACAAGAATCCAAGTTTCATTAGCTGTCATAGATGAAATTTCTTCACACATAGCTTTAAACCAGTGTTTAGACTCAGCACATTTAACAACAAGCTCATAAGTCTCAGGCACAAAAGGATGCAAAACAATCTCAGAAGCAAGCAAGCAATACTCAACAATATTGTTCAGAAATTTTTTGTTTGGGATTCTCACCCTAGGAGATCTATCTCTTGTTAATTGATAGTCAGAATTATCATGCTGAGGAATAGAAATCACACCAGAATCACATGCATCATCAGCAATAAATTCATGAGTAGAAGAAGAAGAGCTAGGGTTAGAATGTAACTCCCTTTGCTGAATTCCCTCCCTTAATTGTTGAGTATGTGAGCTTTCTGCCTCACTTGATTTATCTTGAGAATTTGTGGGAGCCACAGCAGGCTCAACATTCTCATTGGGTTCAGTCCCCTCTTGGAGGGGTTGAGTAGAGGAATCTGGACTAGCTGCTGCAGGACTGTATTGTCCAATGTCAAATTCTTCTTCACCATCCACTGGTGGAAGGTCATTCTGATTGTAGAAGTGTCTAGGTGGTGTGACATCTTGTTCAGTATCTCCATTGGTGTTCACCTGCTCAAGAGAAGGAGTTAGTACTGTTTTGAAGGGAAATTCATACTCATTGAATGTTACACTCCTAGAGATGATAACCTTATAGCCATGAGGCTGAATAAGGAGGATCTTATATCCTTTTACACCATCTGGGTAGCCTAACATGACTCCCTTTTGAGCCCTTGGGTGCAACTTACCCTGTGAAACATGAGGGTAAGCTGCACAACCAAATGGCCTAAGATAGTTCATGTTAGGTACCTTCCCAGTCCACATCTCCTGTGGTGTTTTGAATTTTACCACAGAAGATGGGGATCTGTTGATGAGATAGGCTGTTGTTGTAACAGCCTCTCCCCACAAAGAGTGTTTCAAACCAGAACTAACAAGCATGCATCTAGCTTTTTCTAACAATGTTCTATTCATTCTCTCAGCTGTACCATTTTGTTGTGGAGTACCAGGAACAGTAAGATGTCTTTTAATGCCATGTTGCTTACAGAAATCATCAAATTCAGCATTGCAATACTCAAGCCCATTGTCAGTTTTGAGACATTTTATCTTCTTACCATTTTGATTTTCCACTAAATTTTTCCAGGTTATAAAAGTCTGACATGCTTCATTTTTTGTTCTCAAAAGATAAAGCCAAACTTTCCTAGAGTAATGATCAACAAAGGTAATAAAATATCTCTTACCTCCAATGGTTTCAACTTGTGCAGGCCCCCACAAATCAGAATGTATATATTCTAAAGGCCTTTCAGCAACATAAGAAGAAACACCAAAAACATGCTTAACCTTTTTACCAAACACACATGTCTCACAGAAGTCAAGATGCATAGGTTTATGATCAATTAAGCCATGTTTAAACAAATATTGCATGCCATGATTTCCAATATGACCTAGCCTACTATGCAGCAACTTAGTTTGATGCAAATCCATGGAGCCACTATTACTAGCAACATTAACTTCAGGTGAGGACTGTACAAAGTACAACCCTCCCTTTTTAATGCTTTTAATAATTGTGGTTCCATCTTTGATGACCTTCCTAACACCATTTTTAATTTTTATATCAAATCCCATATCATCAAAGATAGATTCAGAAAGCAGTCTCCTCATTAGTTGTGGTACCCACTTAACATCTTGAAGGAGCCTGACCTTACCATCAAACATACATAGAGGCACATTACCAACCCCTTTGATTTCAAGGGAGGTGTGATCACCTAACATGACCTCACCCCCATTGAACACCTGCAATGAACTGAAATCAGATTTGTTAGGAGTGGAATGCACAGTACATCCTGAATCTAGGATCCAGGAATCATCAAAGATATGGCAGTCACTAGCAACAAGCAATTCACAGGGATAATGAGACTCAAGCACAGCAGCAGATTGAGTTTGATTTTTCTCAGCTTCATCCCTTTGTTTCTTATGACATTCCTTAATATAATGACCATAGATACCACAATAATGACACTTTCTGTTCCTTTTATCAGAATTAGAAGAAGATGCAGCAGATTTATCCTCATTCTCAGATTTCTTATCCTTGTTCTTATTCTTGTTCTTTTTTTTCTTGCCTTTTACCATCAACACCTCAGTTTTAGCCTCAGTTTTAGTGTTGTTACTGTTGTTATTATCAGCCTTGTTCTTAAACACTTTCAGACTCTCATTCTTTTGCACAATAGACTCAAGAATTTTATCTTTAGTTATAGAATCTTAGCTGTACTGAATAACATCTTTTAACACATCAAACTGAGGAGGCAGAGAATTCAACAACAAGATAGCCAAATACTCATCTTTTATAGCATCCTTTTTATCACATCTTTCTAAATCCTGGGTCATTCTCAAGAATTTATCCAAGTTAGATTGAAGTGACTGATTTGTATCCATTTTGAAATTAAACAAACGACACAAGATGGCAATTCGGCTAGGCAAGGATTTTGTCAGGTAAAGAGTTTCTAAAGTATCCCACAATTGTTTAGGGTTAGTGATACTCACAACCTGACGAGCTACGTCTTCAGAAAGCCGAATAAAGATCTCAGAGTGAGCAGCCTCATTCAGATCCTTTTTGGTTTCTTCAGTAGCTCCTTCTGGGTACTGCCCCAGTACAGCTTTCCAGCATTTTTCTTTGATGAGGATAGCTTTGAGCTTCAGTTGCCAAATAGAGAAATCAGTCGTTCTATCGAAAGGCTTGATTCTCATGGCATTATCCGTCATCGTTGTACCTGTAGAGAATCACAAGTCAGAATTCTCAAGTGAAAAGAAAAACGAGCCGAAAAACAAAGACACAAAGTCACAAGACCCAAGCACACACAAGTAGCTAGGGAGACTCAAACGACAGTGGATTGAAGGGAGATCTCAGAACTCTGGGAACACAGTTTTTTTTTTTTGATAAACAAAGACAAAGTAACAAGCGGAAGCAGAACAACAAAAGATATTCAAAGCGATTTCCAGATCCGAAACCCTAGGTCGAAGACCCCAAATCTCAGATCTGGCCAACTCAAGCTCTGATACCAATTTGAAGTTCGTTTATCGCCATCACACACAAGTAAACAACGAAAAACGACCACCGTCTTCAACCTCTGGAGCTCACACAAGAGCTGTCGCCGATTAGGGTTTTACTCTCTCTGCTAGGGTTTGTAAAAGGAGGCTCAGGTTGTACAGTAACCAGAAGGAAGCTTATATAGCCCAAGCAATTAGGGTTATAAGGGCTTTCTCCAACGGTCACCAATAGATGGGCCAAAATGACAAACCGAGTGGATCAAAGCCCAACCAAATAGGCCCATCCGTCCTTGGCCTGATTTTGAGCCTTCAAGTGATGAAATAACACACTTATACATTAGCTAATAATATGGTAACATATAATAGTCAAGGGATCCACACTTAGACACATAAATATGTCTAAGGGTCCTTGCAACCATTAATGTTTCTCCAATATTACCTGCACATGTATATGTATTATTTCATCACTAAGTAAGGTCCTAAAGTTAGCTAATTGTTCTAAGTGCTCATGCCTTACACCTTTACTAAGCTATTACAATGAACAAGTTTAATATTACAACAATATGAAATTTTTTTTTAAACGAAAAAAATGAGAAGACATGAGCTAATATGGAATCAAAGCATGGAGTTGAGAGTTGGCAATTTTCCAGACCCAAGAAAATGAGTTTATGCAAACCTGCATGTAGAATGCGGAATCTCATAATAGATAGATAGTGGTGAAAGTGGTGAAAAAAGTACAATGAAATATTCAACATAATAGAACCCATATGTAAATATTGAGGTACAATTATCACTTAATAGGTGATATAGTTTTGTGGATTACCTATTATATTGTCTCGTAAATCACATTTAGGAATTTTTTTTTAAGAAACAATGGTGCTTCCAAAAACAAATAACATGATAATTATTGTTATTATAGTTCATGTTCCTGATTTGTAATCCACAACTTTCCTTCCCACCAAAATCGTTAAATGAACCAAGATAGCTCCTCGTTTAGTTGTAGGTTTGAGTTGTTTAAGTACCATAGGTGTAGAAGTGAATGATGTTTCGTTTTGAATTTAGCAAATATCTCAAATAGAAAAACCTTATGTGGTTGGATTCATTGTGAGTCGTTGGTGTGTTTGAGATAAAGGAGGAGTACCACTCTACCGCCTTCAATATATATATCTATCTGGTCTAGGTTATTTATTTTGAGTTGGGGGTAAGTGTGCATACTGGGTAGCAATTTAGGGGTTTTTTTTTGGCAAAATGAGCGGAAATTTTGTAGATCTCATTATTATGTTGAGAATTAAATCAACACCCATTTGTATGTGTCCAGTAAGTACCAAACCAGAGGGCTAATATATTTTAACACCAAAGACAAATAAAGGGGAAAAATTGTTTCATACAGTTAATTATATCAAGGAATATTGTTGATATATAATTTACAGGCAATTGAACAAATATGAGAAGGCTGACCTGATATGGAATCGAAGAAGGATGCTGAGAGTTGGAAGTGCAAAAATTTCAGATAAGAAATTGTGAAAAAAGGAGCACAGACAAAATGTTCAACATAACACACCCCAAAGTGTAAATATTAAGGTACAATTATCACATCATAAATGGTATGGTTGTTTGGATATATGATCTATATATTTACATTGAATCATAAATCACATTAAGGGGTTTTGTAGAAGAAGGAATGATATTTCAAAAAACAAATAACATGTTAATTATGGTTAGTATAGTTCTTGTTCCCCTCAATCCACAACCTCCCCTCCAACGAAACCCCTCGTAGAAACCAAGATACCCTATTCGATCAAGCATGTTAAGGAATATAGAGATTAGTATTGATTTATTGGGTAGAAATACAGATTTTTAGTGGTAAGACCACACACATTCAACAATATTTCCATAATCATTAACATAGTGTGCCTTTATATTTATAAAGAATAGATCATATATATACCTTGGAGTCGGAGACAATGAAACCTGTGCTTAAAACATTTTTCACATCCCATTTGTTACAAATGCAGACTCTCGTTTCTTCAACAGGCCTTCCATGAGACTGCCTTCAATCTACAGGGACGTACAGCCCGTGTGCAGCCGGAACTAAGTGGAAAATGGAGGTGTATTTGTTTTGGGTAATGTGAGGGATTTATATATTGATTATATTAACAGTTACAACTCTTTAAAGTGGAACGGATGTAGTGATGATGAATTTCAATAAACCGATATAATTCTTTACATATTCCTAATTAATTACATATTTCTAATCAATTAGGGATGTCAATAGTGAATGAATGATGAATTTTAATTGACAGTTACAATTCTTTACCTATTCCTAATCAAATGGAGACATTAATATTGAAGGCATGATTCCTTGAATCAGCCGGCCAAGAAAAAATGAATGATTCATATATTTAATTTATTTTGGGAGAAAACTTCATCAATCTGTATTCAAACGTTTTTCCTACATATTATTTTTAATTCATAAAGCAAATAGTGCGTTATTAGTCTTTTCACTTGTAATTTTATCTCGTATAGAAAGTAAATTAAGCAGTTAATTACTTTTATTTGATAAAATTAAATTTTATCGGTATATATTTAATAAAATTATATTTACTAAACCTTAATTCAATAGATAAGATTTTTTTTACCATTATTTTTTCTGCATATCAACCTATCATTTTTTTTAATCTATAATTTTAGGGTTGATTAAATTATGCATAGTATTAAGTTTAGTATGCTAGCTATTAACGATTATAATTGGCCATGATAACATAAACAAAAAAAAACCACAAAAGTAAGGGTAATGAGATTCGAACTCTAGATCATGAAACTCTAAATGACATTGATAACCATTAAGGTAAATATATTTTCATGATACAAAGTGAATAGATAAGATAAAGTAGTGAAAATTTTAATGGAGTAAATTATGACAATAAATTGCCCATGTACACAACTTTTAAGGTTTATATATATATATATATATATATATATATAGAAGATTGGGATTAATTCTAGATCACCATGCATATTCCAACAACAGTGTATATAAATGAATAAAGAGGGACCAATTAACCAACAACCAAAATTATACATAGAAGTAGAAAAAACCGGAAAGATATTCAATTGGTTCAGCTCAATCAAATTGCTATAACTATGCAGTGTACATCCATCAACATCAGTTATAAACTTAGTTGTAATTCATAGATACAAATACAGATCAAACAAATTGATCGATCATCTGAAATAAATCAAAACCCAAAAACGCATTATAATTAATATATATATATTTCTATACAAATAAATCAAGTATGAGCTTAGGAACTCATTATTGGATCCACCTTCCTTTGGTGGTCAAATGTGCCTCCATGGATTTTCAGCCAAACTGACACAATCCTTATACCTGAAGCAATCAACAAGATGGTCAACGGTCATCCCTGCGGCTTGCATAAAGGAGTGAACGATGACGGGTCCGACGAGCCGGAATCCGAGCCTTATAAGCTCTTTGCTTATGGCTTCTG
Source organism: Persicaria maculosa (assembly GCA_963922045.1). Taxonomy (NCBI): domain Eukaryota; kingdom Viridiplantae; phylum Streptophyta; class Magnoliopsida; order Caryophyllales; family Polygonaceae; genus Persicaria; species Persicaria maculosa. The sequence goes on from OY998256.1 coordinate 14,920,001, forward strand.
ATTTGGGAGACCTCAAAGGCACACTTCTTGGGTACCTGTACTTGTTTATTATAGGCTTGTAGCTGAAGTACTCCCATATGTACCCACTGAATGATCCATGTTCCTCCACAACCTTCAAATTCATCATCATATACTATCACTTATATATAATTATAACAACATCTCTCTCTATATATATATAAGTATTATATATCAAATCAATCCAAAAACTGTAGTATAAGATTTCATGCCTTTTGAATTGCTCTAGCATTTTCTATGATGCACCTTGACCTGCACTCGGCGAGTCCTAGCTCTTTGTTGGATGAGATCTCGAAGATCTCCTTCTCCCCCATGTTCGCAACGTTGTTAGGATCATACCCGTTAAAAACTTCTCTGTTAATTCGATTTTTCGAAACCAATGAATTTTAGAACTAATAAAATTGAGATGAAATTAATATATATTTATATTTATTTCAAGTGAATTTCATGATTACCTTAGGTATTCCTTTCGCTTGAGGATTTCAGTCCAATTGTAGTCCATCAACAATCCGGACAACACCAACAATTCAAACAATCGGCTGTCGAAAATCCAAACAACATTGCTCTCAATCAACAATTGTCCACATATATGTATGTTTGTCATTGTAATCGATAACTCGACATATTGCTTACTTGTCATCATAAACCGGCACTCCCCATTGCTCGTCGTGGAATGCTACATACGTTTTATCTGCACCTCACAATGCAAGGGATATATATACTTAATTTAGAAGCTACTGTACTCTCTGTTAATTAAAACATGTCGTTTAACTTACCGCTATTCTTAGTGATCCATTGGCACCTTCTGACCTCACCGGATTCAGCCTCAAGATCAAGTATATCCTTAGGAGGACTAGGGCTTTGTCTACCAACCGGAGACCCCACATGAGTGTCCCTCCTCTGAAGGGTCATTCTGACGCGTCTTAGCGACTCAAGCGACAAAACGATCTTCTGATCCAACGGGCAGGAGCTGGAGTCAGTGAGAGACGAATCACTTGAGTTTTGCGACAAAGACGAAGCCAAGGAGGAGACCGATAGGAGCGAGTTGCTTCGGTAGATGCCAAGTGGGTACACCTTCTTGAAGTGTTTGAATAGGCATGGGGTTTGGTTTGGGGTTTGGGTTTGGGATTGGCCTGTAATTGGGTTCTCTTTCTCTTTAAACCCTTTGCTCTTCTCCATTGCAATGCCATGCCTTCTTGTCACCACACCCACCTTAGACATGGCTTTTGCTAATTTTACACAAGGGGGGAAATAAATTATAAATAAATAAATAAATTAGAAATAAATTAAGAGGTTTGTGGTATGTGTGTGTACTTAAAACTATATATGTTTATGAGCAACTTATAAGATAAAATGGGAGGACATGTAGTGGGCTATGTTTGTGGAGCTTGTGGTCTTTATAAGTAAAGCCTAAAGGGGAAACCTTTAATCTTTTTTATTTATTTATTTATTGTTATATGGTTTGGTGAAATGTGAGTTTCACTAGAATATATATAATATATGAATTTCAAACTTTCCTACTTTGTTTATAAGCAAGCAAGATTAAGAAAATGAGGTGAAATGCCTTACTATATACAATAAGATGCTTATATACCTTTCAAGATGATGTAATTGGATTTGGACTTCTCTCAAAACCCTAATTTTTAATTGGGTTTTTTCAAAATTGCAATAGATTTTTTTATGATATAAATATCAATTAATACTCCATTATCCAAACCCCGTTTAGTTGTTGGCTTGGATATGCCAAATAACTAGTTTGGACATACTCACATACCTGTTAAATGTATAAAATGTGTACCACCAATTCAAAAGGGTCATATACGGAGTATGTTTATTTAATGTTTTTTTTAATTAAAGCTACATAATAATAAAATACTGATTAATGTTGTACTAATGAATTCAGGTTTATATTATATCATACTTATATTGGTGAATGATTAAAGGCAGCCAATACCTCTAACAAATGTTGACTGCTTACCATTTCGGAATTCAGAATTTGGTTGTTGTGTGGAACTTCAAGTTCAACCTCTCCTTTTGAAAGTCCAAAATCTTCGTATTGTACAAATTATAATAACAAACAGGGTGAGAAGGGAATAAGTTACACTAGTTTTCTTTACTGATAATTGGATTGGTACATATTTTCGTCGAGCATTTGGACTGAGACGTTTGATCGCGTATGAACCGACAATTTTAGGTAGCAAGGGTACTTCCATAACTAATAGATTTGCGCGAATTTCACCAAGGGTAACGAGATTTTGGCGACGGGTAAGTGAGAGTGGCACTACATCTTAATTGATGGATCAATGTGTGTGTTCTTAGTTTTAGTTTAGTTGCAATGTTTAACTCAATGCAAGGTTATGGGGTCCATTCCAAAGGGTTATAAACTTTGAACTTACTCCTGAATTTATCTTTCATTCTATAGGTATGTTTGTGAGGGTTGAAGCCAACATTTTGCCTATCTAAGATAGAGATATGCCATCCATTGTTTAACTCACACTAATTTAAACTGTGGCACCAAAATGTCATACAAGTGGTAGGAAATACCCAAACCTTAGAATCCATAAACTAATTTGAATACAAAGTGGTTTTCTTTTCTTTTTCGAAATCACTGGTATTGTAAAGACCCGAAATATTAAAAGATTATTTTATAAAATATTAATTTAATTCCTAAGATTTTGAAAATTTTGAAAATCTCCGCCCTCGATCAAAAGAAGTTTATTTTAGTTCTTTTGAAGCAAATTCCGGCTTAAATTTGAATTTGATTTTAAAACGGTCTATTCCGCTTTCTTATACCGGGACTTGAAAATATTTTTCGGGTTTCATTACTATATATTTTGAGTCTGGATCTATGTTTGCTTGCTTGCTTTGGACTTAAACTGTTTTGCGCATATTAGACATCAGGACAGGTACACACCGGGTCCCCAGTGGACCTTACGCGAAATTAGGGTACGAAATCCCTCCTATTAAAACTTAACTCCTTTGTTTTCTAATCAACTTGTACTTGAATTGTAAAATCCGAACGAAGATATCCAATCATTCGAAACGTAACTCGGATTCTATAACTCGGGCCGTTATATGTATCCTAAACCGAAAAAAGGAGTTTGTTTCTGCTTGTATGATGTGCCTTTTTACTTTATCTATATATAAAAAAAAAAGGGGGTATAGGGTCTATTACATATTTTAAAGGTGTTGGTCGAACTCGAAGCATTTGGGTTCTCGATGTCATAGATGATACATAGACTACTGTAGTAATGAGGAGTTTAGGGTCACGTTGAACACACAAGTGGGCAGCACTCTAATTTCAAGATAAGGCCCAAAGATGGAGCATAAGGTTTGGGCCCTACTAAAGAAGTAGACAAGAGTGGCCCATTTGGTAATGTGAAGCTAACTAATAAGCACTTGATAAATATGATTAGTTGAATTGATTTACCTATCCAGCCGGACTAACCCAACTAAAAAGAATGGATCAGAAGCTTTTTTGGCTCAGAAAAGTCAGAATTGATCAGAAGCTGTATAAAAGAGTTCGGTTTTGATCCGGTAGAGTTCCGGTGGAGTACATGGGAACTCTACCAATAGAGTTTGTCATTCCTCTCATAAGTAGTGTTCTAAAAAGCGTTAGGCGGAATCCTAGGCAATGAGGGGCCGCCTAGTGCCTAGGCGGCATCCAGGCGGTCAAGGCGGACGCCTAGGCGTGTTTCGACGGCCATTTCGCTCTAGGCGGAGGGGGGTCGTCTAGCGTCTAGGCGGCGCCCAGACGACGCCTAGACGCGATTTTTAGAACAGTGCAAGTCATAAGTAATGCCGTCATGGTGTGTTTCAATCGCTAATTTTGATTGGTTAATTAAGAATTTTTTATATTTAAATTTATATATTAAAATGATTTGATTTTTAACTAATAATTGCTAATCGTCAATCCGAATGATTGAAGTGTAATAGAAAGTGAAATACTATATTTTAAAATAGCTAATCTTCGTACACTCAATGTACAATGACAATGTTGAGTAAAATCATCAGTCAATTAGCAAGACATGGAAAGTAGTACTCCCTCCGTTCGGTAAAACTTGACGTTTTACTATTCACGCACGTTGTTTTAGGAGCTAAAAGCTATATAAAATATCTAGTTTTTTAAATAAATTTTTTTAACAATTTCGTAGTTATTATTAATAAGTACAAACTTGTTAAAAAAAATTAAAAAAATGAATATTTTATATAGTTTTTATCATTCTAGCGTGCGTGAATAGTAAACGACAAGTTTTGCCGTACGGAGGGAGTATAGAAGATTTAGCCATAGTGGTCCACTCCAAACTCCTATGAAGAAAGATGGTCCAAAAACTATGTTCTGACTTCTAAGTCTCTTTCCGGTGAACCAGGCAAGTTATTAATGAGTTCAAGTTACATTTTTTGTATTTCCCTTTTCCAAAGTTTTAGAAAGTTAACTTGCATTTCATATACTCCTTTTTGTTGGAATAAGGCTTCGGGGTAGAAAGTGGACCAGATCGAGAAGAGCCTCTCAGCTGAGGCCCTTTGAGACTTTTAGTATTATTGTTTATCTTTATTAATCGGGAAAGCTATATACTCTTATTAAATCGTAATGAACAAAATCGTGAGAGAGCCTTGTGCCCTCTCACCCTCTACCCTCCGAAAGGGTTCTCAGAAACTGAGTGTGAAACAGGAGCCCGAAGAACTTGTTAAAGAAATAGTAATTCTCTAATATTAGATTAGTGAAAGAAAACAAACAATCACCTATTATAGGAAAATTAAAATGGGAGGTGGGATTGTTACAAGCCTCCAATATTAGATTGTTGCAAGCCTATATAGATAAGAAAGTTTTCATTTGTAAATAATCCAATCCAAAAACACAGAGAGAAAAGCTTAGTTTAAAGCATTAAACAGAGAGAAGCTTTCGGGGGAATTTTCTGCGTAAAATTCCAGAGTGTAGATTTGGGTGTGGGTGTCAAGTAATTTAGTTGTAATCAGGTTATCATTCTATTAAAGTTTTGCGGCAGATTAGAAACATCTTGTGTGTGTGTTTTCTATCATTGTCATTCTCATTATTCTGATTTTCGGGAAAGTTGAGCGTATTTTTCCCAACAATTGGTATCAGAGCCAGATTATAAACAATCCACATAAAGTCAGATTTGAGTGGGAGCAATGGCCGCAGAAGATAGAAAGGTGAAACTAGACAAGTTCGATGGTGCAGATTTCGGATTTTGGAAGATGCAAATCGAAGATTATTTGTACCAGAAAAAACTTTATCAACCTCTGTCAGAAAAGAAGCCAGAGGGCATGAAGGATGAAGATTGGAATCTCCTGGATAGACAAGCCCTTGGAGTTATCCGACTTACGTTATCACGCAATGTTGCCTTCAACATAGCAAAGGAAACTACCACGGCAGGTCTTATGTCAGCCCTTTCTAATATGTACGAGAAGCCATCTGCCTCTAACAAAGTTCATTTGATGAGGCGATTATTCAATTTGCGGATGACAGAAGGCGCATCGGTAGCTCAACATCTCAATGAACTCAACACAGTCACAACCCAGTTGAGTTCAGTTGGGATTGAATTTGATGAGGAAGTACGAGCCTTGATACTTTTGTCTTCTCTTCCAGATAGTTGGAATGCTACCGTCACGGCTGTGAGTAGCTCAACGGGAAGCAATAAGTTAAAGTTTGATGATGTTCGTGATCTGGTGCTCAGTGAAGAGATCCGACGGAGAGGGTCGGGTGAATCATCAACCTCTTCAGTTTTACGTATAGAGTCAAGAGGGAGAAATTCAACCAGAGGAAATGGACATGGAAGATCGAACAATCAAGGCAGACCAAAAGACAAGAGGTCGAGGTCAAGGAATCCCAATAGTTCCTCTGGCTCGAAGACCATCGAGTGTTGGAATTGTGGGAATACCGGGCACTACAAAAATCAATGCAAGAGCGCTCCACAAAAACAAGAGACGAAGGTGGAGGCAAATGTTAGCTTTAATCCTAGAGCAGATGATGCATTGATATGTTCCTTGGAGAGAAAGGACGAATCTTGGGTGTTAGATTCTGGAGCATCATTTCATGCTACCTCAAAGAAAGAGCTCTTTGAGAGCTATGTCCCGGGGAACCTTGGAAATGTATATCTTGGTGATGATCAACCTTGTGCAATTATCGGTAAAGGTCGAGTGAAGATTAAGTTGAATGGCTTTGTATGGGAGCTAAAAGACGTTCGACACATTCCTGATCTAAGAAAGAACTTGATATCAGTAGGCCAGTTGGCAGATGAAGGCTATGATACAATTTTCAATGGTGATAAATGGAAGATTTCAAAGGGTGCAATGACAATAGTGCATGGAAAGAAGAGTGGTACTCTTTACATGACAGCAGGGGCACGTTGCTCAATTGCAGTTGCATCAGGAAATGAAGATTCCAAAATGTGGCACCAGAGACTTGGCCACATGAGTGAGAAAGGGATGAAACTCATGCATTCAAAGGGAAAGCTTCCAGGTTTACGCTCAGTTGAAATGGGCATGTGTGAAGATTGCATACTTGGAAAGCAGAAGAGGGTAAGCTTTCAAACAAATGGCAGATCTCTAAAGAAGAATCGGCTAGAGCTTGTCCACTCCGATGTTTGGGGGCCAACCACTACAGCATCCATTGGCGGAAAGCACTATTTTGTGACTTTCATCGATGATTACTCTCGGAAAGTATGGGTGTACTTTCTGAAACATAAGTCTGAAGTTTTTGAGGCTTTCAAAAGATGGAAAGCTATGGTTGAAAATGAGACAGGTGTGAAAGTTAAAAGGCTTAGAACCGACAATGGTGGCGAGTATGTAGACACCATGTTCAAAAGCTTTTGTTATGAGCATGGGATCCGAATGGAGAGAACGGTTCCAGGTACACCTCAGCAAAACGGTGTAGCTGAGCGTATGAACCGAACATTGACAGAAAGAGCCAGAAGCATTCGTATACAATCAGGTCTACCGAAGCAGTTCTGGGCAGAAGCAGTCAATACGGCATGTTACCTGATCAATCGAGGTCCCTCGGTTCCGTTAGATTACCAAATACCAGAAGAGGTATGGAGTAGTAAAGACATAAAACTTTCGCACTTAAAAGTTTTTGGTTGCGTAGCATATGTGCATATTAGTGATCATGGCAGGAATAAGCTTGATCCGAAATTTAAGAAATGCACTTTCATCGGCTATGGCGAGGATGAGTTTGGCTATCGCATTTGGGATGATGAAAAGAAGAAGGTGATCCGTAGCAGAGATGTGATTTTCAATGAGTCAGTCATGTATAAGGACTTGACAAAAAGTGACGCCATTAATTCAAAGCAGAATGGCCCAGTATTTGCAGATGCAGATTATCTTCCAGATTGTTCTATGACAGAACCGGTCGCAATCAATCCTCAGTCAGAGGAGCATGTTGGAGAAAGTAGTGCACAAGAGACTAACACGACACTACCTTCTACTCCAACTCCTGTATTGAGAAGGTCTTCTCGGCCACATGTGCCTAACAGGAGATATATGAATTATTTATTGTTGACTGATGGAGGGGAGCCCGAATGCTATGATGAAGCTTGCCAGAGCGGTGAAGCAAGCCAGTGGGAGCTTGCAATGAAAGATGAGATGCAGTGTTTGGTTTCTAACCAAACGTGGGAACTTGCTAAGTTGCCCATAGGGAAGAAGGCACTTCACAACAGATGGTTGTACCGGGTGAAAGATGAGCATGATGGCTCTAAGAGGTACAAAGCTCGACTAGTTGTCAAAGGCTTTCAGCAAAAAGAAGGTGTTGACTACACAGAGATTTTTGCCCCCGTTGTGAAGCATACTACTATTAGATCAGTGTTGAGTATTGTTGCCGCTGAAGATCTCCATCTTGAACAGTTAGATGTGAAGACTGCATTTCTTCACGGAGACTTAGATGAGGAGATATACATGCATCAACCAGAAGGTTTCTCAGAAAAGGGAAAAGAGAAGATGGTGTGCAGACTCAAGAAGAGCTTGTATGGCCTTAAACAAGCTCCGAGACAGTGGTACAAAAAGTTTGATGGCTTCATGCACAAGGAAGGTTTCCAGAAGTGTAACGCCGACCACTGTTGCTACTTCAAGAGATATCAGTCCAGTTATATCATTTTGCTCTTATATGTTGATGATATGTTGGTAGCGGGTTCTGATATCAATGATATCAGAAGGTTGAACAACCAGTTATCAAAAGAGTTTGACATGAAGGACTCGGGTCCAGCAAAGAAGATTCTTGGAATGCAAATTACAAGAGATAGGCAGAAAGGGACATTGCAGTTGTCTCAGTCAGAGTACATCAAACGTGTCTTGCAAAGTTTCAACATGGGCAATGCAAAACCAGTTGGGACACCCTTGGCTAACCATTTTCGCTTATCCAAGGATCAATCTCCTAAAACAGAAGAGGAAAGAGCTCTCATGGCTAAGATTCCTTATGCCTCGGCCATCGGGAGTTTGATGTATGCAATGGTTTGTACAAGACCAGATATTGGACAAGCAGTGGGAGCTGTCAGTAGGTTTATGTCAAATCCCGGGAAAATTCACTGGGAAGCAGTGAAATGGATTTTAAGGTACCTACAAGGAACGACAGAAAAATGCTTGTACTTTGGTGATGGTGAATTAAAAGTACAAGGATATGTAGATGCTGACTTTTGAGGTGAAGTCGATCATCGGAAGAGCACAACCGGTTACATATTCACTGTCGGAAATACAGCTGTTAGTTGGATGTCACAATTGCAGAAGATTGTTGCTCTATCGACTACAGAGGCTGAGTATGTAGCAGTGACTGAAGCTAGTAAAGAGATGATATGGCTTCAAGGCTTGTTAACAGAGCTGGGATTCGTGCAAGAGAATAACATCTTTTACAGTGACAGTCAGAGTGCAATACACTTGGCGAAGAATTCGGCATTTCATTCTAGAACCAAGCACATTGGACTTCGATACCATTTCATCAGATCGTTGTTGGAAGATGATGTATTGAAACTGGAGAAGATCCAAGGTAGTAAGAATCCAGCAGACATGTTAACAAAGACGGTGACGCTTGATAAATTGAAGTTGTGTTCAACTTCAGTTGGCCTACAAGAGTAACAAGACCATGTGTGTGAAGACAGATTGAAATCAGTCTTCAAGTGGGAGATTGTTAAAGAAATAGTAATTCTCTAATATTAGATTAGTGAAAGAAAACAAACAATCACCTATTATAGGAAAATTAAAATGGGAGGTGGGATTGTTACAAGCCTCCAATATTAGATTGTTGCAAGCCTATATAGATGAGAAAGTTTTCATTTGTAAATAATCCAATCCAAAAACACAGAGAGAAAAGCTTAGTTTAAAGCATTAAACAGAGAGAAGCTTTCGGGGGAATTTTCTGCGTAAAATTCCAGAGTGTAGATTTGGGTGTGGGTGTCAAGTAATTTAGTTGTAATCAGGTTATCATTCTATTAAAGTTTTGCGGCAGATTAGAAACATCTTGTGTGTGTGTTTTCTATCATTGTCATTCTCATTATTCTGATTTTCGGGAAAGTTGAGCGTATTTTTCCCAACAGAACTTACTATTCCTACTGCTTGCGTTTTGCTCCAAAATAATGGTAAGAACCCAATGGTGGTAGGGAGTTCTGCTTCCTCCCTAAACAACTCCCGAAAGGGCACAAATCCTCCTAGCGAGGCAAATCAATCTGAGGGGAGCTTGCTCCCGGAAGAGAGTTGGCAGCTCGTCTGTCATCCTAAAATTCATGTTCGCTTCACCTACAAGTACTTATACATTGTCCCTGTTTTATACCAACTCTCGTTCAGGCTATATAATCCGTTCGGTTGGTTATGCGGAAATATCAACATTATGCAATTTCTAGGGACTTTATGTATGGAACTAGTTGGATGAAATTTGTATTATATGTAGCTGTTTGTGTTATTTACAGCTATTTGTGTATTGTTACGATCTATCCTTGGTTTCGAATCTCTTTCGAACTAATCTGTTTGATTCCTTCGATCTATCCGGTGATGTCTTCCTGCTCTTTCGGCGTCTCCTCCTGTCCGAATTTGTGGGCTCTATCATTTGTTGGTCGGATTGTCTGCTATGATAAAATTTCCTTGCAGTATGCAAGTGTGATTTGGGATGTGCCTCCTCTATCCTATCATCTTATATATGCTTGCCATAAATTAATTGTCTATGCTACTCCTAAAATGCACAAGAATCAATTCATTATTGTACCACTGGTTTTTATGTATAATCTTCATCTTTCCCCCTCTTTGTATTATGTGGACGTTGGCTTGTGGATTATATATCTCAGCCTTGTACTTATTTTTGTTAATCTATATTTGAGCTCAGTCGGGCTTAGTTCCAAAAAGGTGGGGATCGGTGCTGAGTTAGTTAACCATTTAAGTATCTTGCCTGCATATAGCTTGGGCTATCTGCCTGAATTCCTAAGAGTTGGGATGATCACCAAATGGCCAGAATGCTCCTTTCTGGCTGGTCACACGCTATTTTGGGTGCCTAGTACTGGCTTCCCCATGGCCAAAATAATTCCATGTAACAGCTCATTGGGTGGGGTTGTTAAGTTGTCCAATTATAAATGTAAACAAGGATGTAGGATTAGCAAGTCCAGGTGGACTGTGCCACGTGATTGGCTTTGGGCATTCATATGGGCTGATCGCCTAAAACATGCTCGGCAACTAGGAGGTTTCTATATTCAAACATCAAGGCTTACCAAGAAAAATAACCCACTTCATTCGCTACTATTTTTTGATTTAAGGACTTGGTACATTAGTCCTTTAATCATTATAGGTTTTTTATGAAGATATGCTTTTGGAACTGCCGAGGAATTGGAAAACGAACCTTTTGGACGGAAATTGATTCTATGTGCAAAAACGACCACATTCAAATCATGTCGTTAGCAGAAACAAAATCAGAAAATATCCCGGATGACAAATTATGGAAAAATATTGGTTTCGACGATGGGGTATGGTCGCCAGCCGTGGGAAGATCTGGGGGTATTGGAGTCATCTGAAAATCTCACCAATTGCTAAATTACTCTATTTCTATAGCTATCCATGCTCCTCGCATCATCGGACTCCGAATTGAGAGCACCCATGATGGATTTCCGATCCTAGTCCTGTTTGTTTATGCACCTCCGACTCAAACGGATAAAGATATATTTTGGGAAATGCTAACAACGATTGTGAACGACTCCACTATTCCGTGCATGGTGATTGGGGACCTAAATGAAATTCTATGCAGCGCTGACAAACTTGGTGGGGCCCCTACCCGGGTCGCCAGGTTCTCGCGACTAATTTCCTTTAAAAACGACTGCTCTCTCCTTGACCTCCCTACATTTGGAAACCCGTTCACCTGGAGGAAGAATCCGGATGAAAATTTAAATATTCGCGAAAAAATTGATCGAGTGCTTATTCACCAACAGATCTAAGCATCATTCCCTAATATGATAACCTATCATGGTACGTTCTCTACCTCGGATCACTGCCCAATTTCCATTTCTTTCGACGACAACTCTACCTTCAAGGCACCACCTTTCAAATTCGAAAATGCCTGGCTGCTGAGGAAAGACTTCCGTAACATAGTCAAACAAGCCTGGAGGTCAACATGTCCTGGATCGGCTATGTTCCAATTAATGTTTAAGCATAAAATTCTAAAAACCAAGGCAAAGGAATGGAATAAGACAAGCTTCGGCAACATCTTCCGTCAACTAAAAAACATAGACTCCGATTTGCTGCGTATTCAGTCCACGGGTCCTGGTTTTAACTCTCAAGCAGATCGACAGAAAGAAAAACAACTCATTGTGAAGAGGGAAAAACTCCTTTTATTTCAGAAATCTTACTGGAGCCAAAGGGCTAAAACAAAGCATTTAAAACTCTCAGACTCAAACACGGCCTATTTCCATCGAGTAGCCTCAGGACGACGTCATAGAAAACAGATACGCAATATCCTTTCCTCTACTGGTACGGTGGTCTTGGGAGAAGAAAATATTAGGACTGAGATAAAACGGGATTTTGAAAAGAGGTTTAAGAAAGTGCCAACCGGTGACGGCCTGCTTATTGAGATCTCATACAACCGGCCATCTCACCGGATGAAAACTGTTTCCTTACAGCAATCCCGACTAATTCTGAAATTAAAAAATCGGTTTTTAGTCTAGGCCGAAACAAGTCCCCAGGACCGGATGGATTCACGGCTGAATTCTATACAAAATATTGGGATATAATCGGAAAATCGGTAATTTGTGCGGTAAAAGGGTTTTTCCATTCCGGTAAAATGCTCCGACAAATTAACCATACTTTTATCCCCCTGCTTCCAAAAATTGATGCTCCCACAAAGACAAGTCACTACAGGCCCATCAGCCTGTGTTCAAATGTATATAAAATAATTTCCAAGATTCTGACAGAAAGAATGAAAAAAGTCATTGGTAAACTCATACATCCACTTCAGGGTGCCTTCGTTTCAGACAGGGCTATTCAGGACAACATCCTAATAGCCCATGAAATTTTCCACTCTTACAAGAATCGCAGGGGACGAGAAGGATGGCTGGCCATAAAATTAGACATGGAAAAGGCCTTCGATAGGGTGGATTGGCACTTCCTCAAAACGGTTCTACTCAGGTTTGGATTCCATGAAAGATTTGTCGCGTGGATTATGGAATGCATTACGACTGTTTCATTCTCAGTGTTAGTTAACAATGGACCTACGGACCTATTCCTTCCGTCAAGAGGGATCCGCCAGGGTGATCCGCTGTCCCCCTTTCTATTCATTTTAGGAGCTGAGGTCCTAGCGCGGAAGCTAACCGCGGAAGCTAGCTCTGATAGGTCTCAGCTTGGCTTCCCGATTGGACGCAACGGGCCTCGCGTTCCGTTCCTCTCCTTTGCAGACGATATCATCATTTTCTCAAAGGGAAGCATTGAAGCAGGGCGCAAAGTAAAGATGATCATTGACTCATACTGTAAAGTGTCTGGCCAAAAAGTCAATTACCACAAATCATGTTTCCAAGCAACTCGGGGGATTCCTGATCATAGGATTCTCCAGTTGCGTAATTGTCTCAACATTACTCATGAAAACTCCATAGAAAAATATCTAGGCTGTCCTATTATCAATGGTAGAGTCACAAGTAATACATTTGAAGATATCATTTGTAAATCTAAACAACAATTGACAAAATGGAGGGCTAATACCCTATCCCAGCAAGGTCGTGTTACACTAATAAACTCTAATCTCTCGGCTAAGCCTCTTCATGTGATGCAGAGCTTTATGCTCCCTGCTTCTATGCATAAAGAACTTGATCAGATAAACCGCTCTTTCTTCTGGAATAAGGACCTCCAATACCGGCCGCTAATTAGCTGGGACAGGATATGCAAACCAAAACAGTTTGGGGGGCTTAGAATTCGTAAATCAAGTGATATGAATGCTGCTCTCCAGATGAAGCTCTTGTGGAAGATACTGGTAGAACCTAGCAATGTGTGGGTTACTCTGATTAGACATAAATATCTACGTACCAAAAGTATCTTTGAATACAGAAAATCGGGTTCATGCTCTTGGCAATGGTCCAAGCTATCGGAACTAATAGATAAATTTAAAACTGGACTAATTTGGTCTGTAGGAAATGGACACTCAATAAAATTCTGGACCGATAATTGGATCTCTACCTACCCTCTTCTAGCTAGGGAGAGCTGTCCTACAGATTACGATCAGGAGGAAAAGGTTAGTGACTATATTTTGGGGGGTCAGTGGTGGATTGAAAAACTAGCTTGGATCCTCCCTAACAATCTGGTACAAGAAATCCTAGACATCCCGCTTCCTGCATCGGAGATGCAAGACCGCCTGTACTAGTGGCCGGATAGGGAAGGATGGTTTACTACTGCCAGTGCACACAAACTGATTACATCTCAAGCCTCGGCAACCCAAGACAGTAATGACTGGATTTGGAAGATCGACACACCTCCGAAAGTCAAGAACTTTCTTTGGAAAATAGCTCAGAATGGCCTCCCCACTGCCTCTAGGCTGTCCTCTAGGGGTTCGGCGGTTCCTTCCACCTGTTCACTATGTAACTTGGCGGTTGAGGATGAGGTCCATTTGTTCTTGGAATGTCCCTTTATCACGTCATTTCACCAGCTACCGACCCAAGATCAATCAATGGTCGATCGCTTGATTGCCCAGTCCCGGGATGCCAGGCCCATTCTATGTGCCCTTGGGAAGAGGCTAAACTCCACCGCCATAGCCAGGCTTGCTTTCTCCTGGTGGACTACATGGTATATTAGAAATCAATTTCTGTTCCAGCAGACCAATATCCCACAGAAAGATAAAGCCATGCATATGATCAAAACTCATATAGACAACTGGAATAGAACTTCAGTGCGGGAAACAGAATTTGAAGAAGATCTTTGCCCACCTCGCCTGCACTTGGCAAAATGAAGTAAGAAACAACGTTCTGTGCACTGGCGGAAGCCTCCTAGGGGTTCGTACAAACTAAACTTTGACGGTTCGGCCCTTCCTAATGGCGATAGTGCAGCTGGTGCAATTATTAGGGATTGGGAAGGGCGTCCTGTCTCCATTTTGCACCAGTTGCTTGGAAAACAAAATCCCCTTAAAGCGGAGGCGTTAGCCCTAAAAATGGGTGCTCAAAATGTAAAGGCCCGGATTTTTAAATAATAAATTTCAACAAATAATATAAAATGGATTTAAGTCGAGAAAAAAAATAATAATAAAAATATATATATATATATATATATATATATATATATATAAATTCGGATATTTTAAGGAAAACTCGTCTTTAAATTACTAAATCGAAATTAAAATCTTTCGAAACAATTCCGGCATTATTCTAAAACAGATTTTCATATGAAATTGTGTTCCGCTTTCGAGTTGCGAGTCTGGATAGATTAATATAATTCCGATAATGATTTACAAATCAAAGTCGATCGAGTCGGGATAAGGTCGAGAGAGAACGTGGATTTTAAGGTTTATTTCCGGGTATTTTGAATTGTGATTTTTGAAAACATGTATTACTTTGTCTTCTTCCTCTTTTGTGTGAACAATCCCAGTCAACACCTCCCCCTCCCTCTTCTGTCGACAGCTGCAACATCTTCCCTTCATTCCTCTTTGTGGCTCAACACTCCATCCCCCTTCTTCTTTTCCCAGGCCTTGCCTCCTCCAATTCGGGCAACACAACCACGCCAAAGCTCTGCAGTGCACCTCCCTCCTCCTGATTACAGATTTCTGTAAGAGCTCCCCCACTTCATTTGGTTTCACACCCACAACCACTCTCCCTTACCTCTTCGATTGATTCAAAGAAAAGAAAGAAGGAGAGACCTGCAATCCCATCTCTCTACCTCTTCCAAGCCTTTTCCTCGGCTTTCATCAGGTCCAACCACCACCTTCTCTCGGCCTCCAGACGTCAGCCACCAGCTCCTCCTTCCTCCGACGTCTGCAACAGAAGAGGAAGACGCCCGAGCACCTCCAGGCGCTGAAGTCGTTGTAGCGCCGTCCACGTTCTCTGTTCTCCTTCCCTGGGTTCCGACGGCAGCAACACTGGCGCCCTCCCTGTCCCTTGTTTTCCAGAGCGCATCTCTGGGCGAAACCGAGCCTCGCTGAGCCCCTTCCGAGCCACCTCCGAGGACTGACGAAGCGGAGCTGTGCCGCCCAGAAATCCAGCGCCGCTCGTCCCTCCTCTTCCCTGTTCTGTCTTGATCCGATTCCGGTGAGTTCCTCCTCTTCCTTTCTCTCTAAATCGCCATAAAAACGCGCCTTTTGACCCTCTACCTTCAGCCTAGGCTGAACCAGCTTGAATTCCGCCTCCGACGAGCCCAATCGCTCCTCCGACGAAGCTCTCCCGACGAAGTTCTCCGATCTCGGTAATCTCTCTCTTTCTCTCTCTCCTTCCCTTGCGGTTGAGTCTCTTTGCTTGGGTTGTTTTCGGAAATGTCTGACGGCGGGGATGGGATGGTTTTCAGGCCGGAAGGCCGCCGGCAGGTCCTATTCTTCTTTCCCTTCGCTTTATGTTCGGCGTTCAGAGAGCTCTGCCTGAGCTTGAGGGAGGCATGCCCTATTTGGGCCTTTCCTTCTCTTCAGTTTTCATTGGCGGGTTTTGGGCCTAATTTTTCGGGTTGGGCCTAATTTTATTCTGGATCCGGGTTTGGGCTTGTTATTCCGGGTTACATCTTGGGCTGTGAGTTTGGACGTTTGAGAGCATTGGTTATTTTATACTATTGAGTTATATTAAGGTGATGTTATATGATTATAATTATTGTTATGATTATTATTATTATTACTATAATATTCTATTTTGAGGAAATATATTTATGAAATTATTATTATATATTATAAAATAGTTTCAAAGAGACACTATTGGAATATGTTTTAAGTGATGATTTAAATATGTTATTTTAGAGAATTTGAAATGAATTATGAGTTGTAATTTATAAATATAGTTGTGAAAATAGAATTATTTTGTGACTAAGTGTCAGAATTTATTTATGTAATGATTTTGAAAATAAACATGCCGGTATTGTGTTAATAATATGATTTTGAGAATTTGTTGAGGATTTAAATGATAAATGTCGGAATTTGGCCAAGTAAGAGTTGGGAAATTATTTTGAATATGAGTTGACTTAATTTGGGATTTAAGAGTTGAGAAATACTGTTGGTGAGATTTATCAATGATTTTGATTAAATGGTTTTGGTTGATGTCGATCATATCGGAAAGGTTTTGAAAAAATGATTTTACCGTCGATTGGTTTTAAGGATGTTGAAAACTTGGGTTTCGTGTGTGTGAATGTTAGTCTGGTAGCTTACGGAAGTGGCTTGATAATAGGTGTGTATTGCGTTTGGATTGCTTTGGACTTGCATTTGGGCCCTTGCTTGTATTATCCTGGTGTTCTGCATCTTCAGGTAAGTTCCCTAGGGGGCTTACTCAGGTTGGACATTCATGCCTGTTGTTGCATTTTATGTTAGGTGTTGCATATGCATAAAAGCATGCCATGTAGTATCATGTTTAGGTTGCACTAATTGATTGAGCATCTGTTTACTTTATGCGTTTGAACTTCCTTGTATTATGATATGCCTGCGAGCTTTATTGTGGAGCGGGTTAGGCATGCGTGCCCCCCGATTATGATGGAATGCATTCACGAGCTGGCCAGTCTCCGCCCTATCGGAAGGGGGTGGAGGTAGGAGAGGGATATGCCACTTGGCATTGTCTTGGGCCCTTTACAGTATTTCTGCACATTATTATACTTAGGGGCATGCTAGTGTGTTTGACTTTCGTACTGCATTAGAGCATCTTTATTAGGTATAGCACATACTATGTGGCCTCAGCGAGGACTGCCGGTCCCGCATGAGTGGCTCGATCTGACTCCTTTCCCCGTTCTTCTTTTAAAGGTATTCTCTACAGATTTGAGTGCTCGATGTCTATATGACGGGGTTCCCTGTTGGCGAATCGAAGAATCTGGCTAATATCCTAATTTAGTAAAATGGTAATTAAACACTCATGTTTTGGTTTTGACCGGTTCTTCCGTGACACTTGTATCTTTACTTTGCTTTCGCTTTACTTCCGTCTGAAATGGATTCCGCGACATAGTCTTAGGACAGGTCAAGGGTACCCAACGGCCCTTCGATGTTTTTAGGGTTTGAAATCCCTCTTTCTACTAATCTTAAAATGAGTTTGAAACCTCGACCCGTACCTGGATTGCAAGATCCGAACAAGGGGTTTTATCCCTTGAAACGTAACCCGGAAATCATAATTCTGGGCCGTTACACAAAAAGTCGGACAACTAAACATTCAAAAAATCCAAATTGAAGGCGACAGCAAGATCATTATCGACCATTTAAAAGGGATATCTTCATGCCCATGGGAAATCGAGCTTATCCTTTCGGACACACAATTACTACTATCGACGGTGAAAGAAGCAACGTTCTTTCACATTCCTCGCATGGGCAATAGAGTGGCTGATAAGGTTGCACACCTTAGCTACTCTGCCCGAGGAGTCGATATTACAAACGATATTGGTCTCCTTGACCTCATCCGTAAGGATGCTGCCGGGTAGGGCTATCCCACCCGAATTTTTTCCCAATCAAAAAAAAAAATTAAATCGTAATGAAGCTAGAGGCGAAAATTTGTGCAAGCTGTCCAATCACTATTCACTATTTGATAGATTTTTTTCTCTAGTTTATAGTAGACCAAAATATTGACATTTTAGTTTAAATAATAATATTTTAGTTTAAGACAATTTTTTTCCAATTAAAAAAACAACAATGATTTTGTTCAAAACGATGGTGTTTTAGTTAAAAATGAAAACGTTTTAGTTTAAAATTATAACAATATAGTGTTGGTTCGTAATTGTTGTGTCATTAGTTATTGTATATTGAGGACCAAAAAAAGTTATTGTATATTTTTTCTCTTTAACGATCTAATATGTAACTTGTTCTTCTCTTAACATCTAATAACGTGTAATAAGATATATATAACAACTTAAACTTACACAATTTATTATCTAATTGTCGAATTTAGTAGTATAACCTTTTGTTTTGAAGTCCTGGATCATTAAGAAGCATGAGAGAATCAGCTCAACGCGTAGAGTCTCTATTCCAGAGTTTCCTTTGCCCCTTGACCAAGGAGATCATGGATGATCCAGATCCACTCACTATACAGAGTGGTGTGACCTATCACCTATGAAAGGCAGGCAATCACCGCGTATTTTGAAACATTGGGGAGTTCAGGTGAAGTCACTTGTCCAACAACAAATCACATCACAAGCTGCTAAGTAGAGATTTTGCCCACCCCCAATACAGGACTCAAGTCTACACCATAGATGAGTGGAAAGAAAGAAACGAGAACACAAGGATTAAGGCTATTCGTTCTGCTTTGTCTACGGCTAGTACAGTACAGAGAGTATGGTACTTGATGCATTATATGACCTGCACAAGATATGGAAACGAAGGCCGAATAAGAGAAAAGAACTATGCAATATGGGAATGATACCTTTGGTTGCTAAACAATTTAGCTGAGTGTCCATACATGATACAACATCAAGTATTCAAGTGTATGGCGGAAAATGGTTTCATTGATCCTTTCTTGATAATCTAGTTGAAGGTTATAACCATCTTTTCAGTTTACCACTGGATTCAGCATGAGGATCTAAACAGCATGATGTCTTAAATGGTTTGTTTTTTATAAACTCTAAAGCAGGGTCGGATGAGATGAAGTTAAAGATGGCCACCTACCTGAGTGAAATAGTACTAGGACACAACTAGATTATCAACCACCCTAATGAAGAAATAAGGATTTCAGCACTCAGATTGTTGATCAAGCTATCATCAAACATAGAAATAATTAGCTAAAAAGACAAAATTCTCAAACTAATTAGGGAAGTAGCCAAACTTTGAAACTATTTAGGGAAATAGCCAAAGTGTTGACTTTTTGACCTTTTAATTGTAGAAAGATATCTCTATTTATACTAAATTACGAATATTATCCGAAATTTCTTAGATGTTAAAATATTACTACGAACTTAATATTGATTGTTTATAAAAATGACTTTTTGTGGTACTAACTACCATAATCTACTAACTATATTAAGAATAATAAGTTTTCTGTGGTTTTAAGCCCACCACGCTCTGCAATTAAAACTTTCAAGCTAAAGAGGTTTGATCCATACATGAACGTAGTTACTCTAGACCACCGGCGTTCCTTAGCTTCCGGCTTTCTAGAGGTGGCTAACCTTCAACCAGGCCTCCCTTGGTCCAGATTGAGCACATATTTGTTTCGTTTCCTACCTCAGACCGTAGTCTCTAGCTTTTGGTTTTGATTTTGAGAGGGTGAAGGGATTTGAATCAAGAAAACAAAGTATTCAAAACACAGTGTTCAATTAAGTAGCTTTCCCTTTCTTAAAAACAAACTTTATTGAATCTAGGAAATATTACAACACACAAGCACTCTTAACTTAAAACTTAAACACACTTAACACTCATACCAGAAGATCCATTGAAAGGTTTTGAACTTTAGAGTGATGGAAACACCAATCTACTCAAATTCAAAACGTTTCTACTTCTCTTTCTGATTTACAAACTCTCTTTCTCTCTCTGAGCATATGTTTTTTCTCTCTGGAATTCGATGCCCCTAAACACCAAATGGATGCCCTATTTATAGAACAAGTCGAAGGGCATAGGATACCTCTCCAACGACATAATTAAATGGCCTACATGCTGGCCTGATAAAGCAAATAAAAGCACACAGTACACAGGTTCACGTGACAAAAGCAAAAATAGTAAAAGCATAAAGTACAATAATTGTGCTTAGTGGATGATGATGCCTTTCAGTTGTCCAGGTTCTGGACCCCTTCGTCTCCCATATTGGCTTCCAGGTCATCGTCATTGTAATCTTGAACTAGATCTAGAGTATTATCAAACTCTAGATCTTGATCATTGTCTAGATCGAGATCAAGCATTAATCCTTCAGTGTATTCTCGATCCCAAGCAATCAGTAAATCGATCATCCTCTCGTGTCCTCTTTTGTCTAAAAAGTGACCGGCCTCTATTTCAGATAAGTAAAGATTGATGGATTTGGTCCTGTTTATGGCTTGCTGCATTAATGGATTGAGTTGTGGGGTTACGATGAAGGTTGTATTTCCAACTTTGAATATCCCACAATCTGTACGTCTGTCTGAACTTGGTGATGTAGTAGTAGATGTAAAAGAATCCTTTTGCTCTTGCCTCCCAAGTATGTCTTACTACGTCGATTCTAATTCCTTCCACTACTGGATCTGTTACGTACTAGTAGTCTTCCCTCATTAGTAGGAAGATTAGGTAATGTGGTAGCCGGGTTTTTCCCTGGCTGACATCTATGCAGGCACTGATAACACGACAACAATCTATGTTTTCTATTTTTTCGAATTTTGCTGCTCTGAGGAAAACCTCCTTTTGGAACTTAGTGAAGTACTTGTACAGAAAGCTCTCTTCTTCTTTCTTTGGCCATGGTCGCCTATAATTGTGGATTCCATTGCACATTCCATACTTCCACGATTTTAAGTAATCTGCATCTTCATTTGGCATGATGGGTAATGATAATCCTCCCAATCCGGCGCCAGTGGTTACACAAAAATGGTTACACCATTCTCTTATTGTTGCTGGAGTATCGTGATCTCTCAAAGTTACCATCCGGTAGAAGTTGTCGAAATCTCTCATTTTCCATCTTCTACAGATGTCTTCCTGGAGCTCAGTAGGTAGTTGAAGAACTTTTATAATTATTTCTAGAGTTAACATTCGTATAACCGCTCCGTGTCTCGCTTGTAGGAGTCCACGACGGAATCTATTATCAGTAAATCTTCCAAAATCAACAGAAATATGAAAACTTGGAGGGGAAACCCATCCTTGGTATCCTCGTATTTCTCCTAAGAGGTTAATATCCCATGGGTGGAACACCCATTGCGGATTTTCCCACCGCGTTTGATTTCTCTGATCCATCAGCTAACTCTCTCGTTAAGCTGTCAGCTAGAGAATTTTTTGATCCCTGCACATGTTCAATGGTAAAAGTGAATTGATTAAGGGCTAATTGCCAACGCAGGAGTCTCCCATGCGCTTTCATATTATCAAGATTGTTATTTATGAAACCCAATATTCCTTTACAATCTGTTTTGACTGTAAAAGGTTTAGGAGCTAAGAAGATTATAAACTTCTGGATTCCACGATAAATTGCAAGAATCTCCTTTTCCATGACAGTGTAATTATACTTAGATTTGTTTAAGCTGCCACTTCTATACTTGCAAAGCTTGTTATCTTTCTTTATTTTTAAAACAGCTCCCCAATGATAATCACTAGCATCTGTTTCAAGAACTAAGTCATCATCTTCATTAGGTAAAGTCAATATTGGAAGTTTTTCACATCTTCTTTTAAGTTCTTTGACTATTTTAGTATCTAATTGAGTCCAACTCCAGACTTGATCTTTCTTTAATTTAACCTGTAGAGGTTTTCTCAATTTGGCTAGATCTTTAATAAAATCAGAAGCATAAGTAAGACAACCTAGAAATCTTTCTAGTTGTTTTCTATCTTTGATTTCATCAGGAAATTTTTCTACTTTTTCTAGAATATGTTCCTGCAAAATAATTTGACCAGCTTTAATCTTTAATCCTAGGAACTCAATTTCAGGCTCAGCATAAATGCATTTCTTCTATCCTAAAATGGTTCCATGGTCAATACATTTTTGGTTTATAGCTTTCAAGTCATGCTTATGTTGTTCTATAGTTTTAGAGAAGATTAAGATATCATCAATGTAAACAAGACAGCAATGTTTAAACTCTTTAAAGACATTGTCCATTCTTCTCTGAAATATTTGTGGTGCATTTTTCAAACCAAAGGGCATGACTACTCATTCATAGTGTCCTTGTGGAGCACTAAATGCAGTAAGTGGAATACTTTTCTCATCCATTCTTACCTGCCAATAACCACTTTTACAATCCATTTTAGAGAACCAAGTGGCTCCCTGTATTCTATTAAATAAAACTATCTTATTAGGGATATAATATCCATAAAAAACAGTATTATCATTAAGCTTTTTGTAATTGATAACCATTCTAGCTTTTCCTCTTTTTTCTCCTGCATGATTCCTGACCATAAAGGCAAGACTAGAATGAGGACTTTTACTTTCTCGAATTAAACCCTTTTTTAAGAGTTCATCAATTTGTTCTTTAAATTCTTGTTGATCCTTATAAGTGTAAACCATTTGTCTTACTCTAATGACCGCTTTTGGATCTATTAGTTCTATGGTAGCAAATGATTTATCTTTTTCCCAAAACTTTAAAGGATTTTCAGAATATAACTCCTTACACATTTTTTCTTGTTGTTTAAGAATTTTATCTTTTAATGTTACTTCACATATAGATAGTGCAAATTCTCTTTGTGTAGGAAGAATATATTCCTCACCACGCTTAGTGCGTGTAAATTCTATTGCTTGGTGTGTATAAGCTTGTCTAATCTTTTTAACCCAAGCATCTTCACCATTGATGTTGAAGACCATCATATCTAAGTGTTGTGTTACTGGAACATGGAGTCGTTGGAAATTATTTCCAATTAGCATATCATGTGAGGGCTGATTAGTAGCCCAGAGTGTAGGAATTACACATTGGACTCCTCCTATCATGATAGGTACATCAGAAGCTAATTCTGAATGAATCATGATACTATCATCAGCTATTCTAACTTGGATTGGTCTACGAGACTTCTGCCAAATAAAATCAGGAAATAATGTCTTCTTTCCAAAGCATACTGAACATCCAGTATCTACAAAGGCACATAACTCATATTTATTGAACCCTTCTAAGAAAATACTTATCGGGATATAGATGCTATTAGGGTTGGTAATCCTATAATTTTTCTTTAGTGATTCTCTACTGACATGTTCAAGACTTTCCTCTACCCTTATATTATCTCCATAAAGATGTCTAAGGTCTATTACTTCCATTCTCATACTCACTTCATCTTCAAATAAAGAATCTGTGAGAGATTCTTTTAAATCTTTAGCTCCTGGATCATTCTCATAGATAGGTTCACTAATGGTTTTAGTTTGATATCCTATTATCTTTCCTTTTTGTTCGGAACTAGATGATCCTTCTTGATTTTCTCTAACCTTGTGAACTATTGGAGGAATTGATGTTATTGATTCCTTAAAAGGATAAGAACCTAGATCTACACTATGTCTGCCTGGTTCTCTTATAATCTTATTTTCTAATCTCTTGTTTAATGCTGCTATTATGCTTGCTATGTCTTCATCTACCACAAACGATTTGTCTTTTCTACTAGTGGTAGCTCCCTGATTCCTTGGAGTAATATTAAGATTAGGATTGAACCTAAAACTAGTGCTTCTGGATAGGCTTGAACATCTAGAAAGACTGACCGGTGGTTTAGCATTCGTATGGATTCTACCTTCTTCATCTATGGTTAAAACCTTATTACTGCTACTACCCGTAGAATTTTCAAATGCGTTTATCCAAATGGTCTTAAGTCTTATTTGATTAGGTTTTAACTTAACAGGTACAACCTCTTTGCTTGGTCCTACAACCTCGTGTTTCTCAGCTTCCACTATATGGCATTTTTGTGGGGGATTTGTAGTATTCTCAAGTTTATAGACTACCTTCCACTTTAATTGTAAAGGACAAGTTCCCTTATGCATACTAATACCTTCTGTTAACAATTTTATAGCTAAGAATTTAGATGCATAATGATCCTCTAGACTAACATAATAGTTAGGCCTACAAATCCAAGAAACTGCTCCTTGACTCAAATTACAGACTATACCACTGATGCATTGATCACTAAACTTTTTATGCCTAATGTCACAAACAAAATTAATGCATTGCACATCTTTTCCATAGTCTTGTAATGGAGTTATAATTACTTGGATACCACATGTGAAAATATATTTAAATTTTTTTACCTGTGTTATGTTTCTGAATGTTTGCCCAATTGATTAAGTTTACTTCAGTTGCTTGATTTTCATTATTCTTGACAGTTACATCTCCAGACATTTCTTCGCAAACATATTTAGCATATTTAGAGAATAATGATTTTTTAACAAACTGTTCTTTAGCTATGATTGGGAAATCAACCCCTGATCTCGTCATTTCTTCAACTTGTTCTTCATCAATAGAGGTTTCAGCTTGTTGAAGTTGAGCTAAAGTAGTCATTTCATATTCATCAGAGAACTCACTAGGAGATTCTCCTTCCATCATTTCATTAATCTCTTCACCTTCTATTGACTCATTTTCAGATTCTATTTCTTCTTCAAGCTTTTCTTCTATTATTTCTACTATCCCTTTGTTATTTCTCAGGGCTAGATCTACTGCGTCATCTTCAGATAACTCGATGTAATCCAAACTACCTAGGGCTTCTGCTAATCTATTGTTCTTCTTGTTTTTGCATTCATTAGCATAATGACCGGATTCTCCGCATGCCCAACACTTACAGTTTTTCTTTTTCTCAGGACAGAACGAGGCTTTCTGGAAAAATCTTCTGTTTTTAGAGAATGGTTTTTTATAATACTTCTTATAATATTTTTCACCTCTCTGTTTATTGAAACTTTTTCTCTTGTAGTTTCTCTTTCCTTGGTAATCTCTATTGTTACATCCCCATTCTGTTGGCGTCTCTCAACAAGTTAAAAATTGTTTCTTCATTCTTTGGGTGCTTCTTACGTCTCGACATTTTTTCTCAACCCATTTCCTAACATAGGAAATTCTGTTACCAAGGGTATCTTTATCTCCAATTTTAATTAACTCTCGATATTCTTCACTTATTTGTTCATTAATTGGGGCAGAAAGTTTATCAAAGAACATTTGCAGATTAGTGCTGTTTTCACCTATCTTATAATAATACTTCTCGAATTCTGTTATATAATTATCGACATATTTCATGTTACAGATTTCAAGATTGTTTAATGTTCTTTGCCATTTTAAAGCTTCCTTATCTTCATCTTCTTTTTCTCCAATGAATTCGTCTTCTATTAATTCACATATTAATGTGAACATAGTCACTGGACTTGGCAAATTCCTAAGTTCTTGTTTTGGTTCATCTCCAATGGCTCCATACCAATCGGCAATACATCCATAGAAGCTATGTTCTATATAATTAAGGAATTGGGAAGAGTTCCATCCTACATTCATGTTTAATACACTCATCATACTTTTCTTCCAGAACTCTATAATTTCACGCCTATTCCTCACACCATCTAGGTTTAATTTATAACCTGTTTCACTTATGGGTTCTAGATTAATTTCTCTTTGATTTGGTCTATGGTTCGGCATAATGCTTACTCCAAATCTTTCCTTCTTTTCCAGAAATTCTTTAGGCTTTAACCTAGGCCTATAATTGCTGTAGATCCATGTTCATATTGTCTGTAATGTCTTCTAGCTTCATTTTGTTCTACAGGTTCATTCTCCCTCGGCCTTCTTTGTCTTAAAATTTCATTTAACCTTTTTTGGACTCTAGATATAGGAATGTTTTCCATATCTTTTAGGTTAATTAATCCCATTTGTTGATATATACAGCTTCTTCATCCGAATTCTTTTCAGACTCGTCGTCGCTCATGACCTCTTGGTTCATAAAGTTGGTTTCAATGACCTTTTGTTTATGTAATTTCAACTTCCATTCTGGATCATCTAACTTAGTGCTGAATCTCCTTGTTTGTCGAAGTGGATGGTGATTCATTTTTAAGATTTTCGTCTTGGTCTTCTTCTTCTACAGTCGCTTTGTTCTTTATATTATCTAATTTAGTAGAAAACTTCTTTTTGGATTTTTTAAATGGGTAACTATATTTAAAAGGATCTCCTTTCTTAATTTCACCTCCTGATGTTAAGCTTATCTGATGGCTAATTTCGTTAATGACTTTTAGATTTGTTGAGTGATGTACTTCGCCTGTTTCTTTTACAGTCTTAAATATTTTACTGCTAATCTCAATATATAATTGTTCTAATTTTTTAACTTCGAGTTTTAGTTCTATAAGTTGGTCCGAAATGGCATTTAAAATTGCTCCAAAATGCTTATCGTTTATATCTAAATGTAAAGCATGAGGATAAGTCTTATGGGGGCAATTAGTAGACACCTCCAGATTGTCTTATAGATAAACACAGACTATTTTTAATTAACTAGGCTCTGATACCAAATTGCAGGATCACGTTAAAATGAAAGTACTAAATAATATTAAAGCGGAAATTAATAACACACACTAAGGATATAATTTAAACTTACTAAAAGGTTGGGTGTATTTTTATAATTTTTTGATTTTTATGGGACAAAGTTTATGATTGTAGAAAAGTGAATAGTGACTTTTGGTTATTCTCCAAAATACTTTAGAGATTTGGCTAAAGTCTTACTAATATTTTTGGGATTTTTGGCTAAAGTACAAGTTTGTTCTCAAACATAGGACACATGTTAGCTGACAGATTTTGCAATACCAATGGCCTACTTGAGGGCCTGCTTCAAAGCCCATCACACACTTTACAGAAACACATGTTCTATCAGCCAATCAATTTTTTCTCTCTCTGTCTCCACCTTCTGCCATGGCGGCGAAAGAGCTCGTACGAAAGCCTCTCGCAGCCACCATCCGTCTGACGGTCCCAGCCGGCGCCGCTCGTCCAGCGCCGCCGGTAGGTCCGGCGCTCGGTCAGTACAGGTTGAATCTGATGGCGTTCTGCAAGGACTTCAACGCTCGAACTCAGAAGTACAAGCCGGACACTCCGATGTCAGTGATGATCAAGGCCTACAAGGACAACACCTTCGATTTCGTGGTGAAGTCGCCGACGGTCAGCTGGTACCTCAAGAAGGCGGCAGGAATCGACACCGCCAGCACTCGGCCGGGCCACTTGACGGCTTCATCGGTTACGGTGAAGCATGTGTATGAGATCGCGAAGGTGAAGCAGCAGGATCCAAGTCTCCAGAGTGTCCCGCTCGAGAGCATTTGTAAGTCGGTCATTGGAACTGCTAATACTATGGGGATTAAGGTGGTCAAGGAATTGGAGTAGTCATGTTAGGGCTTTTCTGTGTTCTCGCATCTCCTGTTTCTGTGGAAGATCTGGATGTGTTTCTGTAGACTTCCGATCTGCTAGGGTTTGGTTGCACTGGTTTGTACTCAGGTGCTTTTGTTTTGATTATACAGAGGTTAATGATGAAGATTGCAATCCATTTCTGGTTTTCTCTCCATTTCCCTCAATTGGTTACTAGAATTGCAGAATGTATTGGATGATTGATTAGGGTTTAGGGTTGCAGATTAGTTAACCTTGATGACAAATAGCATCAAATAAATTAAATACCTGGAATATTGGGGATGGATCCCCCTCGATCTCTTCCTCATTCCCTTTCATATTTATGTACATTGCAGCAGTAAGATTACACAGTCCTCTAGGGTGAAAATACGTTCCAGAGCATGTTGCTGACAAAAGCTGTTCTTGAGTCTATCAACTGAGCCTGTGAGCCTCCTCTTCCATTCCCTCTGCTCACCCTGACTCAAAGCAGAAAGCCTCATGGCTGCACGAGGGAGCAACTCCTCTGCTAGAAGGAATGCATTTGCGAGCAAGGCTAGTTGCTGTGACTCATTCTCCGCTACACGAACAAGTTTATTTCCAGCACCTAGATTTGCCTCTTCTTCAATTGCATTAGGTAATGCTTTTATTAGCATGCTTACATAGGAGTTGAAAACCAAATAAAACACCTTCCAGTGTTTTACTTCCCAACTGCATGCTAAGAAGTGGCCCTACATCATCGAATAAATCCTGCAAGAAAGATAATTTTCCCAGACAAATCAGTTTGAATGAGAAACAAAAGAGCTCTATGCAACTTGTAATCACTTAAGACCTCTACACTCTGATTTCCCGAGACTGCCTCACTCTGGCGAGAAGTTATGGTCCCTTGAATCTTTCATAGGTTGTCCTTTCATCAGTAAGAACCAGATGATCAAGGTATGCTTTCTTTTATTCTTAGGTAGATATATTAGATTCACAGGCACCATATATGAGCCTCACATTCTATCTCAAGTAATGAACTACAGATTCCCAGATATTTTCACAGCTCTTCTAGCGGAAACATCAAGCGGTGAAGTTAAAAGGTTAGCAGCAACTGGATTGGAGAAACTCTCAACAGAATCCATAAGCCTGTCAAAACAGGCATCAAATGAGAGAAAGAAAGCAACATCTCTATTCTGCTTCTCATATGGTTCGGAAGTAAACAAAAATGTACCAGTTTGTGCAGCCATCAAATGTACCAGTTTATACACGATTTGATTCTAAGTGATTTTGTGTAAGCAATCAATGTGTGAATGCTTAAGATCATGACAGTATGCAAGTATGTTTCTTGTGAGTTACCACAAATTCCTTTGTTTTAATCCAAATTAATTGTCCCCATAGGCCATAGCAGAGCACATTCAAGTTGCTTGAATCATGGATCCATCAGGTAGCAATTGCTTCCTTGTGCGAGTTTTATAGACCAACGGAATGAATTAGCGTCTATGTGCCTGAGGTGAAACAAACTGCTTTTGATCTTCCAGCCAGTAGGCCATACCGAACACCATGCCTAAATTGGCATCTACCCTTAAATACCAAAATCTACATATAGCATTCTGCATAAATCTCACACTTCATTATATGGTTTCTTAAGCATTACACATTATTTCTGAATCTCCATTTACATGAAGCAGAGAGGCTTGAAATAGCCTTACCAAATGAACGCAATCATGATTTGACGATGATACAACCACCCGGAAGAGGCTATTAAGCACGACTACAGCTCAAGTTCAGGGCAGTTGCATAGCCTCAAATAAAGGCCACTACTTTTGAAAGTGTTGTAAGTCAATCCTATAGCGCTGAACCTGAGTCCGCAGCAGATTTGCGATCAAAAGTTGGGATTTTAACACTGGTTCTGAGTGTCAAAAGGTCCCTCTCATTTGTCCGGAGATCTGCTGCGGACACATAACGAGGGCTAAAAGGTGGATTGCCACAAACATAACATGCAAATAGAGCAGATTTGGACAGTAGCCAACTCGTATTATGATTTATGATAGCAAATTTGACAGAGGAATTTGGTCGAACACCTTGCATGCATTCCCAACGGCAGGGGCCAACAAAAAATTATGATAGCCAAATCAGTGAATCACATCAACCACCAACACAAAAGGCCCAATAAGCAACATATGTAGTCTTTTAATGGGCCTAAGCTCGTTTCGTGCGAAGGAAACCCCTCTTCCTTCTTGTAATCGAACACCTCCCCCTCCATAGCCGCCTCGCCTCCCCTCCCCACGTACCCTTCTCGCCGGCGATTTGAAACCAGCGACGGAGCATGGCGGAGTTGCAGCCGGTGATCGGGCTGAAATGGCAACCCAAGATTCCTTCCTTTTCCGATTTGTCAAAGCCCTCTTCCTCCAAGTCCTCCGCTTCTGCAACTCTTCAAAGCAGCGCGCTTTTCATGCCGTCTTCGCAGATCGTTGATGGTCTTTACGTCCCACCTAACAACCCTAGAGCGATCAACAAAATGCTGCGCAAACAAATCAAAGACACCGCCGGTAAAGGCTGGTATTTTTCCATCCTTCACCTCTACGCCTCTATTCTACGCTTTCTCTAGTGTTTCTATTTTTGAATTTGTGTTCCCTCTTACTGCAATTTGAATTAGGTTTGACATGCCTGCGCCTGTTATCACTCCCGAGTTGAAACAAGATCTTAAATTGCTAAAGGTTAGGGTTTTACTCTGCTTCGTTGTTTACTTAATCGTCATTTATCAAGCATTTAGCACATGGATAGAATTTGGATTTAGTGCTGTTAAGTACTGATCTTTGATATCTATCTGTAACTGTCATAGTTGAGGAGTGCCATGGATCCTAAGAGGCATTATAAGAAGAGTGAATTAAAATCAAAGGAGCTGCCAAAATACTTCCAGGTTTGTTAACTGGTTTGCTATGTTCGAATGCTGGCTCGTGAGTTTAGTGATCTTGATGAGCTTGTATGGATCAAATGCTGATTTTCATTCTGTTTCTTTGTTAGGTTGGTACTGTTGTGGAGCCATCATCTGAATATTACTCTTCCAGACTGACAAGATGGTCTTTACGTCCCACCTAACAACCCTAGAGCGATCAACAAAATGCTGCGCAAACAAATCAAAGACACCGCCGGTAAAGGCTGGTATTTTTCCATCCTTCACCTCTACGCCTCTATTCTACGCTTTCTCTAGTGTTTCTATTTTTGAATTTGTGTTCCCTCTTACTGCAATTTGAATTAGGTTTGACATGCCTGCGCCTGTTATCACTCCCGAGTTGAAACAAGATCTTAAATTGCTAAAGGTTAGGGTTTTACTCTGCTTCGTTGTTTACTTAATCGTCATTTATCAAGCATTTAGCACATGGATAGAATTTGGATTTAGTGCTGTTAAGTACTGATCTTTGATATCTATCTGTAACTGTCATAGTTGAGGAGTGCCATGGATCCTAAGAGGCATTATAAGAAGAGTGAATTAAAATCAAAGGAGCTGCCAAAATACTTCCAGGTTTGTTAACTGGTTTGCTATGTTCGAATGCTGGCTCGTGAGTTTAGTGATCTTGATGAGCTTGTATGGATCAAATGCTGATTTTCATTCTGTTTCTTTGTTAGGTTGGTACTGTTGTGGAGCCATCATCTGAATATTACTCTTCCAGACTGACAAGAAGGGAAAGGAAGGCGTCCCTTGCAGATGAATTGTTATCTGATGCTTCACTTCAAGCTTACAGGTTAGTTCAAGTTTCTAAATAATGGATGATGCACAAATTTCATATGCTTGTTTTTGACACTGTTTGGTTAGTGAGTTGTTGGGAGTAAGGTTAGAGTTTTAATTTGCTTACAGCCTTGGTTTCCTTTGTTTCACATGTTGAGCATGATTTTGGAGAAACTGTGTTTCATTAACAAAGGGGCTACTTTTTACTGATGTAAAAATTGTTCGAATTATTTTCTGCTGTTCATTCGCAGACGCACATTTTATCTGTTATACAATGATAAATAGTTTGGTGCAAAATACCGAGTATAGGTTTTATGCTCCTTTTTGATATAGACTCTTGCGCTTCTTGCCCTTTCAAATTTACGCAAGTTATTGAATCAGGGTTTGCGAGTCTTGGCTTCTCTTTGCATTTCACGAACTTCTTATCCACATTACTTTAGTTGAGATGTTGGAGAACAATTTTGCAGTGGGTTCTTGTATGTGTTAATTGTTTTATGTACTGATATATTATTATTTCTTTATGAAGGAAACGCAAAGTTCGGGAGCTCGAAGAAACGAGCCGTCCAGAATCCAAGGAGAAGTGGAAGAATAAGGGCAAGCAAACCCTAAAACGCGCAAAACAAAGAAGACATTTGTAAACAATTTGCCATATGGTGAAGGCAATCTACACCAGCTGATGTTGGTGTGGCTATCTTATTCCATTCACTCCCTGGCTTTGAAGTCTCCACTTCCGTATTGTTGCAGACTTGCAGCAGATTGCTTTCACCATGGGTGCTCTTTCCTATCCCTACACATTTCGGCTGTCCTCCAAGAATTCCAACTCTTTACAGTCTTGTATGTTTCTTTAAACACTTATTTTAGGGTCAATTTTTTATCTTTGTTTTATAGCCAAAGTATTAGCCCACCGCCCCTCAGATTTTGTCTACTAGTTGAACTACTGTCTTTTCTCTGTGCTATGTTAGATTAATTATATAATCTATTTTCATGGAATATGTATTCAATCCTTTTTATACATGATCTTTAAGCCTTCCTTCTGTAATGGACACGAAGGGACTGGGAAGTTGGATTGTAGATGTCAAATCTTGGGATCGTTGTAGTCCTCATCTCAGGAAGAGTGACTGAGTGAAGATCATAATTGTTGCCACATTATTCCCGCTTGATCTTATTTTGATAACCATGCTTGAACTCATATGTTAACAACATCGTCAGCATCTGCTTGCTCTTTCACCTTCTTTAATCGTTACATTCGTCTTTCTCCCTCCCAATCCATTCTGTCTATAATTGATGAGCATAGCCTTGAAACTTGCCAATTCTCCCCCCCTGCTGGATTTGCTCGCCTTGCAACTCTACCATCTTTTGTTGGGGCTTCAATCTTGAAGACTGAATCCCAGTGTTCTCCCCAATTCTCTACCAGTTATGACAAGTATAAATCTGCTCCATCTTCGTTCAAGTGTCACCTCTAAGAAGCGTCACGAAGCACCAAGAAGCGAATTGGCGATGAACTTTAACAAGCTTGCTTTTGGGGAAAGGAAGTTCCAACTTGAATATTCACAACTTAAAACTGTTCCTTGATTTCCAACATTGTGATTGCACCTACAAAGTTTTAACAGTTCAAATGCTGATACAAACCCATATACACAAATAACATAGCATAAAAGTTCCCACAAACTCCTTTTATCTTCTGAATATCTAATCCTATCTCGAGTAGATTTGCTAGTATTTCTGCTGCTTCCTTCGGTGCGTCTGATGATTCAATGTATATATATATTTCTTGTGAACATCTCTTCTATAATGATCTGAGCAATCCCTGCATCAGCTAGCATCTCTGCGTTTTCGTGAGCAGATGAGATGGGAACAAGTGCTTTAAATGCTGCCTTCCTTATTGAAGCAGTTCCACTGCGCGTCATTTTGATAAGCATAGGCGATTCTTTCTTGGCTATGATGGTATCACCATCATGACCAAGAACTACTTCAGCATTCAGCAAGGTAGCTCGCCGTCTCAACCTTCATATCCTCAGAACCTGCTTCATGGAGAACCACAGAAGTTCAGTTAGCAGCTGCCAACAGTAAGAAATTCTTTTTTTTTTTTAACTGCCTAAAATACTTTTGCTGGGTCCATTGAAGTCTCTGAACTTTGGAAAATTAAAAAAACGGGCCCCTAAACTTTTTTTATGGTCACTTGAAGTCCTTGAACTATGATATTTGGTGTCAATCATCAAAATATGACAAAAATCTTTTAGTATAAGGAATATCGACTTGGTTTTAAGTTTTTAAAAAGTTCTGAGACCATAGATTGATTTTACCCATACTAAGTATATGCAAGATTTTTCTTCTAGAGTATCCACAAATTTCAGGTCACTACCTAAGAAAATACAAACTTAGAACTCAGTCAAAGACGATGATGCGCTGTGCAGATGTTATGTGCACATCATTGCAAGAATTCTAACAAAGACTAGCATACATTACCTCCTACTAAGTTGTCAATAAGTGGTTCCAAGAATCCATTTTCCGCCATGCACTTGATGTTGTGTGGAGTCTGCGCGAGATTTTTTAGAACTTGATTAGCTGGTTCTGAAGCAAACGTGTCTTTTGATCTGTCGTATTTGGTTTTGATCAGCATTAGAATTCAATTCCCCCAGTAACCCACCCAATCTTCTCAGACAGTGAAAGCTCAACAAGGAGTAATAACGCGGCATGCTTTACTGGCTGGAATCTACTTGATATCATCCTGATTGTTGATGAAATTGCTGCTGTTTTCCCAATCAGTTCCTCTGAATTTTTATGCTTCATAAGGTGATGTTTGTTTTAAACTCAATACAGTACTGCTGAATTATAGATTAGTGGCCTTGCTTGGTTCAATTTCAATTTTCAGTTTTTAGTTTTGAACCATTTTTATTTCCATTTATCAAGTAAAAAAAATCTTAAAGCTGAGGATAAGTTGTGATCAAATCTTTCCCTCGTCGTCTTCTGCCAGTTGGTGTAGTATTTCCAGTGTAAGATGCCTGATTATGCGTCTTTATACTCTAGGAACTTAACTAGCAAAGGTACGATTCCTTTACTAAGCACTTCTCTTAGTCTCTCCGGCTGTCTCTGGCAGATAGTCTTAAGATCCTTCAGTGCTTCCATCACCATGCTTTCAGAGCTAGCTAAAGATAGAGCTGCCTGAATAACTTTGATCTTCGCTGTTTCATTCCTGCCTTTCCATTCTTCTGTAATGGCCTGCAGAGCTACATTTCGGTACATGGCTTTACTAGACAGCTTCTGTAATCTGTCCTGTGGCCAGGCAGGCAGGCAGGCAGCTTCATGCGTATCTTCTTCTAGCCTCTCAAACCATTCATAGATTGCTTGTCTCTCATACGTTGCTCCATTTTGGATGGTGACCTGATCTTCCATGATCTTCCTAGTCAGTGGACAGAAGAAGCTTCCATAGTTCCATATAAAGGCTCCACGTATTGCGCAACATCTTGCATCACTCCTGCTGAACTGTTTGTGATTCTTCCTAAGCTATGTGAGCTTCTTTTTCTCGGATTTCTTAACAATTCCGACAGCTGAGCTTGCAACTAGATTGAGCTGCGGTCTACTTCAGGTGTTGATGATGCTGCAGATGGATATTGCCCAATTTCTGTTAATTGACTCGGACTAGCCTCAAAAAGAGTTTGTGCATACTCATGTTAACGAAATGGAGAAGGCGGTATTGAACTCAGGCTTTCGCGAAGGTAGAATACCATGCCTTCCATTTGTTTCATGATACTTTGCAGGTCAGAGCTGCTAACTGATTCTTGATTTTCTAGTGACCCATCCAACATATCCTTGGTCAGTTATTACATATCAAATATGCAAAAACAGTGAACAAATGAGAAGGCGTCAAGATTCAAGGCAAATCAACAAAATTTGGAAATTGGTTGCACTTGACCAATGACTTTTTCTCTTTTTCATTTATTCAAGAACTTAATATCTCACATCAATTACACAGAAAGTAAACTTTACCATGCTCTTTCTAAGTTCTAATTAGGCTTCAGATACTGTGCAAACGTAGCTCAAAAGTTTCATGGCCTCATTTAAGCTTTTGTTAAGGGCTTCATGAATTTATTTTTATTTTTTTCAAGTAAAAATAAAAAATCCTTCAAGAACAAAAACTGACAGAATAAAAAACTGCAAGAGGGATTTCAATGGAATCATACCTGCATACGGTAAGGAGGAGATGATGTGGTGGTTATGGTTGGTTATCTTTATGTTCTGCATATAGGGTTGAATGAATCTTGGTGGTTATACACTTGAAAACAGTAATATGAGGTCATATGAATTTGATATAAAGGGGTAGTATCCACCTGCTGTTAAAGTGACCTCAAACTGTTGGTATAGGTGCAGCAATAACACGCAGTTTCCGTGTCCTGTTCCTTCGAATTCTCGTACATATGCCAATCTAATGAGGTCGTATGAATTTGATATAAATTCCAGAGAATCAGTAGCATTTCAGAATGTAACAGATATGAAATCATGACCAGATAGATGTTTAGAGGGCTCAGATTGAGTCAGCTGATGTTTGATTTCGGAGTTGTGTTGTTCAGACAGTGAGAAATAAATATCCCTTGTATTGTGTAAATTCCCATTGATGTTGGACCTAGAAAATCAATTACAAAGTTGCATTTTCGAATGGAATTACTGAATTAGTCTCTCATTTCTTGTATGACTGGTCCTGATGAGATGATCATGAATGCTGGAATGTGAATCTGTCTAAAGCTTTGGAAGCAACCGAAATCGGAAACTACCCTGTTGAGTGTTGAGGAAGTCTCTTATCCACAATAACCAAAACATGACCTGACTTGGAATTTTACAAAATTATTGTAAATTACTTTTGAACATGTAATCCAAGATCACAATGTATGGCAATATACAAGCCTCAAATGACTTATAGGTACTCAACAAACATTACATTTTCAAGTTTTGTATAAGCTTCAAATAACATATTAAGGGCAAAGCTTTCTGAATTGAATGAGTTAACTTCACTCCCATTTGCATTTAATCTGATGGGTGTGTTTGAATTCATATGTCAGCACCAAACTTCCATCCATTCTCTTGAGAACAAACCTTTCGACCAACACATAGCATCCGTATCTCCTCCACGAAGAACATACATTTCCTCCTCCAATGAAGGTCTCTACCTTACCAATCATCACTTGTTTCTCGTTCCCCTTCTCCCAACCGACTCGTTCTTCCTCCCATATCATCCTCTCAATTATCACAAGGCTGAGCCCCACTTTCGTGTGCTCCATTCGATCATCCACGGTCCAAAACCACACCACTCCCTGGGCTTCGTCCCTCTCGGTAACAGCATCTTTCCCATTGACCATCACAACTTCTGTGGGAACAACAACATTCACTGCCACTGAGCTAGCTCCATCAGTGTTCTCACAGGCGAACACGCGCTCCCATCTCTGCTCTAGCGTCATCTCGTAGAATGGAGTCTTCTTCATCCGGTCTTTCGGCTTCCCCTCCCTTATGAACATGAATGGGCAGGCCCATTTGCCTACAACCACAGGCGGAGTGCGCTCCCTTGATAATGGGAAATCAAAACTCGGTAGGCAGCTACGAAGGGCAGAGTTAAGGCCAGGAGCTTCATCACTTAGTTCCGGAATTTGAATCTTCGATGAAGACGGAAGATACACATCCCATGCTCCTCCCAAGAGGCTTGTGACCACACCATCCGGAGCCACAGACTTGGCCTTGAAACATTTCCTTGCCGAGCCAGTCAAAATGACCTCAAACTGTTGGTGTATGTTGAATGGGTTTAGCCTTGTCGGCTTTTTTGCCTCTATGTAGGTGCAGCAGCATTTGGTTTTTGTGTCCTCTTCTGTCGAACTCACATATGCTAATCTAATGAGGTGATAAGACAGTAAAAGATTTCAAGTCATGATCACATCTTTGGAAATGTTCAGTTTCAAAAATCATCTGAATCAATTGAATTCAATGTCTTGTAAGTATAGACATTAGACAGTAAAATGTCATCTCTCCATTCAATTTTGCTATTTTTTTTTTAAAATCTTCCTAATCATACAATCTATAAGGAAATGGAAAGCAAATTGAAATACATAAAACAACCACACAAATAAACTTAAGCTTCAGGAATTTGGTTAACTGATTTATATATACTTACCCTTGATGGTCACCCTCAGCCAAGATCATATAATAGCGGTTGGAGGACAGTGGAAGATTGATAACAGGGATGAAGAGGACATGTAAACTGATGGTATATTCACCGTTGTCATCTGTTGCACCAATGATCTTGTTATGGGGCAAAGGCAGCTCCTTGATGGCTTTGGATCCTGGGTCAATCACTAGATAGCCGGAGTTTGGACCTTCGGGTGGTGCTTGAGAGATGGCGTCTGGTGAAAACTTGTACAGAGAGCGAGGCCTCGTCACATACATCTCTTTTGTTGGCTCTTGGTTTTGTTATGTGCAGATTTAGCCTAACTTGTATGGTATAAAGTTGATTCATTCCCATCTATTTCAGTCCTTAAAAATCAATTTCCAATTGTGTTTTGGAATTGGTTTTAGTTTCTCATTGCTGAATTTGTCAAATTCAAAAAGCTTGAAACAGCCCTGTTGAGGAAGTCTCTTATCCTTCATCCAACATTCCAACGTGCTGGCGAATGTATAAAAGAAGAGGGTTTCAACTCTATATCCAGCTCAAAATTCAAGAATTTTTTAAATTGCCTCCAACACCTCCATTGAACATGGTAAACCAACTATTGATACTAATGTTCTCACAATGATTTATTTCAGTCCGTTGAGAACTTTTCCTTTTTTCTGATGTAGGTGGGTCGCTAACCATTACAAATGGATTGTATGGAAACTTCAATGTTATGATAGATTGAGTTCCACTAAGTGTCATGGAATTTTTTTTGTCCGTATCTAATGTTCTCGAGGAATTGAAGTATAGGTATTCCTGTTTTTGACTAAATCTTATTCTTCCTGTTAATATCTTAGTTTCTTGTAGCTGTGAAGAATATCTATAATGGTTACTGTTTATAGAATTGGTAGCATATTTGACATGAGTTTTTTTAAGGTATGAGCAAGAAGTGAACCATGGTAACCGTTCTGCAATCAAGAAAATCCTGGAGGGAGATGCATCACCGTCTTCTGTCCTGATCCTGTGCATTTCTAGAGTCTGCCATCCATGATAACAATGTTGAGGTTGGCCCTGTGAAAATTGATGAGAGTGAAACAAGAGCTGCTATTACAATTGAGCTGACTGATGGATGGTAAGAGAAATAATAAACCATACTATGGTTTATTATTATGTGGGAAAAAATGTCACACATCGATATGCATTCATGTGTGTATATGTATTTCCATTCGGGTACATATGTATGCATGTTTGTGCTTATGATCTGGTTCATGGCCTTGATTGTGATTTATTTCCTGATAACACCTGCAAGCATCAAGTCATATTATATATCATAGTTTTCTCATGAACGAAGTTTTGTTCGATATATGCCAATATGTATGCTTTCAGGAAGCTGTAAATCAATTTATGCTCTTATCACAATAATTCTGGCACAACAGCTGGATTATCAAATGTTTCTTCTATACGAGTATATGACCATCTCTAATTGACGGTGCAGAGAAGTGTGATTGTAGGATCTAATTTTGCTTCAATAATATTAAGATATATTAGGATATTTGTTAGATATATCTCTTTATCATATCTTATCTAATTAGGATAGAATTTCTCTCCCACATGTATCTATTTAATCAAGTTCAATCAATGAGAAAACACAAGCTTTTCCCTATCAAAATTCTACATGGTATCAGGCTTAACTACGATCCTCTAAACCCTAACCCACCGTCGGCCCTAAACACCGCTGCCGCCACCATCTTCCGCCATCACCACAACCTGTCTCATGGCTCAACCACCAGCGGCCCTAACGCCCGCTTCTCCCTACTACCTTCATCCTTCCGATCACCCGGGTCTCTCTATTTGTCCGGTGATTCTCAAAGGAGATAACTACTAAGAATGGACCATCGCTATGAAGAACGCCTTCTCTGCTAAGCGCAAAGATGGTTTCATCGATGGTTCAATCACTCAACCTGCTGCTACCTCTTCCGATCTTCAGTATTGGTGTCCTGTTAACGCTATGCTCATCGGATGGATCACACAATCTATCGAGCCCTCCTTACGCTCGACAGTCACCTACTTCTCCACCGTCAAGGAACTCTGGGACGACCTATCTCAGCGATTCTCCATCGGCAACGGTCCTCGGAGGCTTCAACTACGCTCTGAACTTGCTCGTTGTCGTCAAGACGGTCAGTCCGTCGCCTCATACTTTGGCCGTCTGACCAAGCTTTGGAATGAACTCGACACCAACCTCGCCTCTCGAACATGTACCTGCGGCAACTACGCCAAGGAACGTGAGGAGGAGCGCACCCATCAGTTTCTTATGGGCCTGGATGATCTCATTTATGGGACCCTTCGTTCCACGATCGTTGCTCAGGACACGCTCCCCAGTCTCAACAAGACTCACTCGCTCGCGGTTCAGGAGGAACGGATGTTGTCGATGCGCACTACCCAACAACCTACCGGCGATGCTCTCGCTTTTGCTGCTCAACAGGGCTCGTCTCGCCCCTCCTATGCTCCTATCGACAAAAAGTCGATGTTTTGCGTCCACTGCAACAAAGCCGGTCATGACAGCCTCTCCTGCTTCAAAATTGTTGGCTACCCGGACTGGTGGAACCACGGCCGTGGCGTCGCTGATCCCGTCACTGGTGCCCCACCGCCGAAGCCGAAGTCCCCTGCCCGTGCCAGTGGCGCTGCTCCTGATTCGGGTGCTGGCCGAGGGCGTGGGCGAACCACTACCGCCAGCGTCAATTCTGTCCTCACGCCATCGACTTCCGCATCCGGATCCCACAACATCAATCCTTCTAATCGATCCGGGATCACCCTCTCCAATGAGCAGTGGGACCGAATGTTGAACATGTTTCAGAAATTCAACAATAAATCCGGTTCTGACACCTTAGCAGGTATTGCCTCTTCCCCTTGGATTTTTGACAGTGGCGCCTCGATTCATATGACGGGTGATCGCCGGTTGCTCCGGAATATTCATATTGTTGATGAATGGCTTATCAAGTATCCAGATGGCACCACAGTCTCCGCTAATCAAGCTGGATTAATCACTCTCTGTGGCTCTTTTGATATTACTGCTTTATACGTTCCTGGCCTCACTTGTCAATTAATCTCTCTTGGGTGTTTAACTGCCGATTTAAGATGTGTTGTCACCCTCACTGATAAGCTTTGTGTGATCCAGGACCGCACTTTGAAGACGCTGATTGGAGCGGGTGAGGTTCGGAATAGGATCTATTGGCTCTGCTGGGCTTCTTCGTTCAAGTCTCTTGGCGTCAACAGCTCTGCTTGTCACCTAACCAAGACCGAATCCCCTTCCCTATGGCATCAACGACTTGGGCATCCATCTTTTTCTTTGCTTTCCACATTACCAAACATTACTAGTCATAGTCTCTCAAATAAAGATTTACCTTGTGATGTTTGTTACAAAGCCAAACAAACTCGTCATTCATTTCCTACTAGTTTATCAAATGCTTCTGCATCTTTTGATTTAATTCATTGTGATATTTGGGGTCCTTACCGTGTTCCATCTTCTTCTGGTGCCTCATATTTTCTCACAATTGTTGATGACTTCTTTCGGGCCACTTGGGTCTACCTTATGGCTCACAAATCGGAAGTCTCCCATTTGTTGAAACAATTTTGCACCTTCACAGTTACCCAATTCCACAAAACAATCAAACGTGTTCGCAACGATAACGGCTCTGAATTTCTTGCCCTTCGTCCCTATTTTGCCGATCTGGGCATCCTCTTTGAGTCCTCCTGTGTCGCCACTCCTCAACAAAACGGCCGTGTCGAGCGTAAACACCGTCATATCCTTAATGTGGCTCGAGCCCTCATGTTTCAAGCCAACCTACCTGTACAGTTCTGGGGTGAATGCACCCTCACTGCATGCTTTCTCATCAATCGCACCCCATCACCTGTCCTCGACGGCAAATCTCCCTATGAATGTCTATTCCAAAAGCCCCCAGACTACACACATCTCAGGGTCTTTGGATGTCTCTGCTATGCATCTGTCATCCCACGCTCCTCAAACAAATTCTCACCTCGCAGTCGCAAGTATATCTTCATTGGGTATCCTTTTGGACAGAAGGGGTGGCGCCTATATGATCTCGCTACCCGTCAAACCTTTGTCTCTCGTGATGTGTCTTTTCATGAGGACATCTTTCTGAATCCCCTGCCCTTGAACCCCCTAATTACCCTTCCCCTTCCACCCATGACAATGCTCAGCAGCCTGCCGATACCCCTCCAACAGCCCCTCAACCCCCTCCTCCTCGTCGGTCGGCTCGCCCCCACACCCCGTCACCGCTGCTAAGAGACTACGTCTGCCACACTCTTCGCAAGGTAGATCCTATCTCGGCCTCATCAGCTTCTGTCACGTCATCAGGTACCCCTTACCCTTTAGTAAACTATGTCGATTTGTCTTCAGTTACTCCTATGCACAGCCAATTCTTGGCTGCTATTGCCGCTACTCTAGAGCCGTCTTCGTTCCAGGAAGCATTCCGTCGTCAGCATTGGCGGGATGCTATGCGTTCTGAGATTGATGCTCTTCATCGCAATGGCACTTGGGAGGTCACAGACTTACCTTCTCATAAGAAGGCTATCGGCTGTAAGTGGGTCTTCCGTATCAAATATAATTCAGATGGCAGCATTGAGCAGTACAAAGCTCGTCTTGTGGTTCTGGGCAATCGGCAAATTGAGGGCACGGATTTCTCTGAAACTTTCGCTCCTGTTGCTAAATTGGTTTATGTGAAAGTATTTCTTGCTGTCGCCTCTATTCAGAACTGGGAACTCCATCAGATGGACGTTCATAACGCCTTTCTTCATGGTGATCTTGATGAAGAAGTTTACATGTCTCTACCTCCTGGGTTCTCTGGTACTGGCTCTTCACAGGTATGCCGACTTCGCAAATCGCTCTACGGGGTTCGCCAGACACCTCGCAATTGGTTCTCTAAGCTGGCGTCTGCTCTTCGACAGGTCGGATTCTCTCAGTCTTATGCTGACTACTCTCTTTTCTCCTATGCTCGGTCGGGTGTTATTCTGCATGTGCTCATTTATGTCGATGATTTGATTATTACCGGCAACAACTCTGCATCTATCACTCGGTTCAAGGCCTATCTCCACTCTTGCTTTCACATGAAGGATCTTGGTCCACTCAAGTATTTTCTGGGCATTGAGGTTTCTCGGACTACCTCTGGCATCGTTCTGTCTCAGCGTAAGTACACTCTTGACATTCTGGGTGAGCTGGGTCTCCTAGGCTCTAAACCGGCGGCTTTTCCAATGGAGCAGCACCACACCCTTACACTCGACGCCAACCCCCTTCTTCCAAAGCCAGAACAGTATCGTCGGGTCGTTGGTCGACTCATCTACCTCACCATCACTCGCCCTGATCTGTCTTACTCCGTGCACACTCTCGCTTAATTCATGCAGCAACCACGCTAGGGACACTGGACGGCTGCATTGCGAGTCCTTCGGTACCTCAAGGGCCGGCCAGATCAAGGTTTATTCCTCTCTCGTCACAGTGATCTTCGACTAATTGCATATTGTGACTCTGACTATGCCACGTGTCCGCTGACCCGTCGATCTCTCACCGGCTACATCGTCAAGATCGGCGAGTCACCAGTGTCCTGGAAAACCAAGAAGCAGTCTACGGTTTCTCGCTCTTCTGCTGAAGCCAAGTACAGAGCCATGGCAACGACTACTTGTGAGTTGATTTGGCTCAAGTCTCTTCTCCGATCTCTTGGATTTGATCATCGGAGTCCTATGCGCTTATGGTGTGACAATCAGTCAGCCCTTCATATCGCCAACAATCCAGTATTTCATGAGCGCACAAAACATATTGAGGTGGACTGTCACATTGTGCGAAATCAGGTTCAGTCAGGCAACATCGCCCTATCTCATGTTCCTTCTTCTCATCAGCTGGCAGACATCTTCACCAAAGCATTGGGAGACCAACAATTTCATCTTCTATTGTCCAAGTTGGGCATTCATCTTCACCATGCTCCAACTTGAGGGGGAGTATTTGTTAGAATGTTTATAAACATTTGATGTGGCTCATGTGTCTAGGTTTAATTGAGTATTTATTATGTTGTTGGATTTAATATAAGAGTCGAAACCGTGATGGATCGGTCTCGGTTAAGGAATTAAATCTGGGGGGTTTATAATATACTCCCTCACCCCTTGCCTATAATATATTATAGTTTGTCTTTCTCATAAAATTAATATAATGGGATTTATTAAAAGGGAAAAAAAGAAAAGAAAAAGAAAATAAAAGAAAAGAAGATGACGATTATTCTTCTTTCTTTTATTTTGTACGGTTTCTTCTTCCTCCCTCTGATAATTGAGTAACGTCCCATGAAGTGAAAGAGAAAGGCAACAGTAGAGGTCTCTTCCATCAGAGACAAATCAAAGAGAAGGCTAAGGGGCAAGAAGTCGATTCACGATTCCGCTACGAAGACGCTAATGGACCAAGGTTAGTCTTCGGTATAGAATTAAGGTTTGAATTGAATTGAAATCTAGATCCTGGTTTGATTGATTTCATGATCGAAATCGAATAGAAATCTTACAATTGGTATCAGAGCGGGTTTAAATTTCTACAATTCACCATTATATTGATGCGTTCGGGTTATCGGAGTAGTATTTGCCGATTTGGATGTAACCGATTGCGAAAAGTTCATACGCCGACTTAGTTTATTCCTGTTTGCTTTTCGGAATTGGAGTC
The DNA here is from genome assembly GCA_963922045.1 of Persicaria maculosa. Classification (NCBI taxonomy): domain Eukaryota; kingdom Viridiplantae; phylum Streptophyta; class Magnoliopsida; order Caryophyllales; family Polygonaceae; genus Persicaria; species Persicaria maculosa. The sequence goes on from OY998256.1 coordinate 14,964,056, forward strand.
GTTATCGTTGAATTGCTGTCATGAATTGTTGATTTGCAATTATAAATCGATTGTTGATATTAATTTGCCGATCGAATTGTCGAATTGCTATTAATGGATTGCCGTCATTGTTGACTTGATTTGAGGAATTCATGAAATGTTGAATTCTTAGTCCATCTCAATTTATTAAGTAATTTGTCGATTGTATCATTCATGAAATAGTGAATTGATATACATATATGCGGTTTTAAAGTAATTGCCGATGTTTTGACATTTTGTCTTAGAATGAGATGCATTATATGTTAATTGATTTCCAATCGGCATCATAGTGATTTTAGGTTTAACCTAAAATTCGCATAGTATAAAGGTTAAATGCGTTATATGGTTTAATCGCATTATAAAAGATATCTATCTATGCATTAAAGTAGGTTAATTCATTGTCTAAATTTAAAGGAACTTGTTAGTCACCAAAGTGGCCTGGTTGAAAGGAAATTTAGACTTTGATTTATGGTTGTCAATTGTTCATGATTAAAGGATGCTAAATGACATAAAAGGTTGATTGAACAATTGATTTTATCGACTATAATTCTTGGAGATCACCCAAAGGTGGATCATTGAATATAGTTGATAATATTAAGGGGATGATTTATCACAATTAAGATGGGTAGTATGTATATCCAAAGATAACATGCTTATTTGTCTAATGTTTGTGGTGATTGTCTATTAAAGTTTATATATTTAGCATCGATGATTGTATGTGTGTTTGAGTATTGCCCAAAGTTTGCTTGAATACATGTTTTAAGGTTTATTGTCTGAATCTGTATTAAATTTTCAAAGCACTAATAGGTAAGCATGTATAATTGTTTGCAGCTTCATCAAATATCTTTGCATCCGCAAACTCTGTTGTGAAATTCAATGGGCTCAACTATGATGATTGGTCCGAACAGATCCGATTCACATTGGGTATTATGTCCTTGGACCTTGCAATCATTACAGAAGTACCACCCGCTGCCATTACAGAGGCTAGCTCCGCCGCAGAAAAGTCTTTTTATGAATTGTGGGAGCGGTCTAACCGGCTGGGTTTGAGCCTTATGAGGATGACGGTGGCAGAAAATCTTAAGCCATCTCTTCCTAAGACAGAGAGTGCAAGGGAATTCTTATTGGCAATGAAAGAGTATTCAAAGTCGGATATGGCTGACAAGTCGATTGTAGGCAGCATTATGTCTGAGCTGACTACGAAGAGATTTGACTGGTCTCAGCCTATCCATGATCATGTGATGCATATGTCCAATTTGGCAGCAAAGTTGTCGACCATGGGGATGAATGTAAATGAGACATTCCTTGTCCAGTTCGTCATCAACTCTCTACCTCATGAGTTTGATCAGTTCCAGGTGAATTACAACACCATTAAGGAAAAATGGAACATTAAAGAGTTAACGACCATGCTCGTACAGGAGGAAAGGAGATTAAAGAAAAAGATGACAAAACAATCAGTTCATCTCATGGGTCATAATGGTGCTGGCAGCAGTAAAGGAAAGCCAAGTAGGAAGGACAAGAAGGACAAGACTTCGCTGAAAGTTAGTGAAGGTCGTGTTCAGAAGGAAATGAAGTGTTTCTTTTGCAAGAAATTGGGACACTTCAAGAAGGATTGTCCGAAAAGAAAGGCATGGTTTGACAAGAAAGGTATTCATTATTGTTCTGTTTGCTTTGAGTCGAACCTTATGGAAGTGCCTAATAATACTTGGTGGATAGATTCTGGTGCTACTACTCATGTTTCTCATATTGAACAGGGATTCAGTACGATCCAGCCCATAAAAGGAAGTGAACAGTATTTGTTCATGGGGAATAGGATGAAGACACGTATTGAAGGCATTGGGACGTATAGATTGATCATGGACACTGGTTGTCACATAGATCTTAAGGGTTGTCTCTATGTACCTGATTGTGCTAGAAATCTTGTTTCTGTTAGTAGACTGGATGATTTAGGTTTTGATGTTAAGTTTGGACATGCTGGTTTTTCATTGTACCGGAATGATTACTTTTATGGTAGTGGTACTTTGATTGATTCACTTTACAGGTTCAATCTTGATGTTAAATTTTCTGAATCCATTATGTATGTTGAAAGTAATGTGGGAATTAAGCGTAGTGCCTCTAATGAAAGTTCAGCTTACTTGTGGCATCAAAGATTAGGTCACATTTCCAAGGAAAGGTTAATGAGGTTGATGAAGAGTGAAATTCTTCCTCATTTGGATTTTAGTGATCTTGATGTGCGTGTAGACTGCATTAAGGGAAAGCAGACTAAGCACACTACAAAGAAACCAGCCACAAGAAGCACTCAGCTTATTGAGTTAATTCACACCGATATCTGTGGTCCATTTGACGTTCCTTCTTGGAACGGAGAAAGGTACTTCATCACTTTCATTGATGATTACTCACGGTACGGTTACATATATCTATTGCATGAAAAGGCTCAGTCTGTGAATGTCCTAAAAGTGTTCATTGACGAAGTGGAAAGGCAATTAGATAGAAAAGTAAAGATAGTGAGATCTGATCGAGGTGGTGAGTTTTATGGAAAATACAATGAGAGTGGACAATGTCCAGGTCCATTCTCAAAGTTCCTCGAAAGTAGAGGTATTTGTGCGCAATACACAATGCCCGGTACACCTCAGCAGAATGGTGTTGCTGAAAGGCGGAATCGTACATTAATTGAAATGGTTAGGAGTATGTTAAGCAATTCCACCTTACCTCTTGCATTGTGGACACACGCATTAATGACCGCGACATACCTGCTTAACCAGGTTCCTAGTAAGGCAGTTCCTAAGACCGCTTATGAACTGTGGACAGGAAGGAAACCCAGTTTAAGGCACCTTCGGGTTTGGGGTTGTCAAGCAGAAGTAAGGGTGTACAATCCACAAGAAAAGAAGCTTGATCCGCGGATAGTCAGTGGTTTCTTCATTGGCTATCCAGAAAAGTCCAAGGGGTATAGGTTTTATTGCCCTAACCATATATAGTACGAGAATAGTTGAGACGGGCAATGCTAGGTTCATCGAGAATGATCAAACTAGTGGGAGTGGTGAACCACGAAAGGTGGACATTCAAGAAATTCGGGTTAAAGTTCCTTCACCTGTTGTTTCTTCTAAGGTTGTTGTGCCAGTTGTTGTATCACAACTTGATGACATAATGGAACAACAAGAGGATGTCCAAATCCCACATCATGAGAATATAAATGATGAGCCAGTCACAATACAAGAAGAGATAACTGTGCCACATGAACCACTAAGGCGATCTGTAAGGGAAAGAAGATCAGCCATTTCAGATGATTATGTGGTGTATGCTCTTGAAGATGAATGTGACTTAAGCATTGATGAAGATCCAGTCTCATTCAAGAAAGCCATGGAAAGTAACAATTCTGATTTGTGGTTAAATGCCATGAAGGAAGAAATTCAGTCGATGGGTGACAACAAAGTCTGGGATTTGGTTGAGTTGCCTGAAGGTTCCAGTACAGTTGGGTCAAAGTGGGTCTTTAAGACCAAACGAGACTCGAAGGGGAACATTGAAAGGTATAAGGCTAGACTTGTTGCTAAAGGTTTCACCCAGAAGGATGGCATTGACTACAAGGAGACCTTCGCTCCAGTTTCAAAGAAGGACTCTTTGAGAATTGCTTTGGCGTTGGTGGCTCATTATGATCTCGAACTTCACCAAATGGATGTGAAAACCGCCTTTCTCAATGGTGAACTAGAGGAGGAAGTTTATATGGACCAACCTGAAGGGTTTCTGGCCACAGGAAAGGAAAACTTGGTGTGTAAGCTGAGAAAGTCAATATATGGACTAAAACAAGCTTCCCGACAGTGGTACTTAAAGTTTGATGATACTATCATGTCATATGGTTTTGTAGAGATCGTCGTTGATCGATGTATCTACATGAAGATTAGTGGGAGCAAGTTTGTTGTTTTAGTTCTGTATGTTGATGACATTCTGCTAGCTGCAAATGATATTGGTATGTTACATGATGTAAAGAAGTATCTCTCAAAGAACTTTGAAATGAAGGATTTGGGTGAGGCATCCTTTGTGATTGGGATAGAGATATTCCGTAATAGATCACAAAGATTGTTGGGATTGTCTCAGAAGAGTTATATTTAAAAGATCTTAGAGAGATACAGAATGGATAAATGCTCTGCAGGGGTAGTTCCAATACAGAAAGGGGACAAGTTCAGTAAAATGCAATGTCCTAGAAATGAGTTGGAACGAAAGGAAATGGAGAATATTCCCTATGCATCAGTGGTGGGGAGTTTGAACTATGTTCAGACTTGTACTCGACCCGATATCAGCTTCGCTGTAGGAATGCTGGGTCGATATCAAAGTAACCCTGGATTGGACCACTGGAAAGCTGCTAAGAAGGTTCTTAGGTACTTGCAAGGCACCAAGGAGCACATGCTTACATATAGGAGATCCGATCATCTTGAGGTCATTGGATATTCAGATTCAGATTTTGCCGAATGCGTTGATAGTAGGAAATCGACGTTTGGCTACTTGTTTCTACTAGCTGGTGGGGCAGTATCATGGAAGAGTGGAAAGCAGTCTGTCATTGCTACTTCCACTATGGAGGCTGAGTTTGTGGCATGCTTTGAGGCCACGATTCATGCATTGTGGATGCGGAACTTTATCTCAGGGCTTGGGATTGTCGACAGTATAGCCAGGCCGCTGAGAATTTATTGTGATAACACCGCAGTCGTCTTCTTCTCAAAGAACGACAAGTACTCGAGGGGTGCTAAGCACATGGAGTTGAAGTTCTTGTCGGTGAAGAAGGAAGTACAGAAACGTAGAGTGTCTTTTGAGCACATCAGGACGGATCTCATGATCGCAGATCCGCTGACTAAGGGTTTGCCGCCCAAGGCGTTCACTGGCCATGTAGAGCGCATGGGCATTATTGATAGAGCCTTGCTATTATGATTTTAGCTCATTATGGTTATGACACTTTCTGTATACACTTATGGTTATGTTTCTGCATTATTAGACATGTTATCATTATGGTGTTTATGCATACTTATAGCTTCTTGATGACATGTTATTTGAGGCTTATAGTTATCCTCATATTTAACGAATAACTGAGTTTGGATTGTTCCGTGATACATGGAAGGAATCATGTCGCTCAATGACTTGTGACCGCCATGATCCGATCAGTTCTAATTCTATAAAGGTTATTAATGTTATATGGGTTTTATACATTATAGTTGTACATTTAAAGTTTCAATTAAGCCATCAAGTCGTCACACGAGCCAAGTAGGAGAATGTTAGAATGCTTATAAACATTTGATGTGGCTCATGTGTCTAGGTTTAATTGAGTATTTGGTCCATGTATATTATGTTGTTGGATTTAATATAAGAGTCGAAACCGTGATGGATCGGTCTCGGTTAAGGAATTAAATCTGGGGGGTTTATAATATACTCCCTCACCCCTTGCCTATAATATATTATAGTTTGTCTTTCTCATAAAATTAATATAATGGGATTTATTAAAAGGGAAAAAAAGAAAAGGAAAAGAAAATAAAAGAAAAGAAGATGACGGTTATTCTTCTTTCTTTTATTTTGTACGGTTTCTTCTTCCTCCCTCTGATAATTGAGTAACGTCCCATGAAGTGAAAGAGAAAGGCAACAGTAGAGGTCTCTTCCATCAGAGACAAATCAAAGAGAAGGCTAAGGGGCGAGAAGTCGATTCACGGTTCCGCTACGAAGACGCTAATGGACCAAGGTTAGTCTTCGGTATAGAATTAAGGTTTGAATTGAATTGAAATCTAGATCCTGGTTTGATTGATTTCATGATCGAAATCGAATAGAAATCTTACAGTATTAAGATATATTAGGATATTTGTTAGATATATCTTTCCTTATATCTTTATCATATCTTATCTAATTAGGATAGAATTTCTCTCCCATATGTATCTATTTAATCAAGTTCAATCAATGAGAAAACACAAGCTTTTCCCTATCAAAATTCTACAAATAACACCATATTTTGCCTTGGAGCTAATTAAAGCTCCCAATTTTTTATTTTATTTTTAATTTTTAAAATCTCTCTCTTAAGGGCCTCTGATCTCATTGTTTCAATTTTCTCTGCAGATGCTCTAAATATCATAGAGGGTGTCATGTCAGACTTCTGCAGAGGGAGTTATGGCTCTGGTGCGGAAAACGACTATGATTGTGAAGGAGCAAAGATCCTGAAGATGCTTGAGAATGCATTTGAACCTGAAATGCTGATGGCTGAAATGAGCCCTGAAAAGCTAGCATCTGTCACTAATTACCAAGCAAGTACTTATATCTATATTCTTGAAAAGCTCCTAATTGTGGAATCTCTATTTACAGTCACGCAGACAGCAAGATATAGAGAGTTCTGTTAATAAAGTTCTTGAAGATGCAAGATTAAGTACCCGAGAAGTCACCCCATTTATGCGATTGAGGGTAGTTGGCTTGACTTATCAAAGGACTGATAACAGATAACTATCTGGACCCCTAATGAGAAGCAGGTAATATGTGGTTTTACATTGTTCTATCACGTAAGACTTGTGATTCATTGCTTGTCTTGATATTCATCTTGTATTTTGAAGCCTTTTTTAGTCCTTTTTCTGCAGCAACTTGAAATGGTTGAGGGTCAGGCTTACGCCATGTGTACGTGGACTTGTTTCATTACATTCTAATTCAAGTACATTGTTTCTACATGATAGAGGATCTACATTGAACTGGCAACCTTTAGCTTCCTCAGAAAGGGAATGTTTTGCGTGAGTATTTACCTTTGACGTGTTTGTTGCTCTTATCAATTAAATTAAGCAGCAAGCTTCAGAGTGAAGAAATGCAGTTCTTGCTTATCTGAATTTTTTTTCTCTCAGGCCCTTCTTCATTCCTCGTGAATCTGTCCTAATCTCAAAACTTATGGAGGTTCCCCTGTCGAGGTGATAATTTCGTCCAGTAAGAGTGCATGCTTGAGAGATAAGCAAATCTTTGTGTTTAATGCTTAATATCGATGTATTGCCTATTTAACAGTGAGTTTGATACTGCTGTGTTGGTTTTATACGTGGGAAAGGAATACGTGATTGCTCATCAAAAGAGACAGTGGGTGTTTGTCACTGATGGCTCTACATCTGAGCTAGAAAAAAATGAATCTACAATTTCTTTGGTTGCCATTAACTTCTGTTCATCATGTTCTGATGAATATGCTGTATCACCAGTCAACAGTAACCTTGTTGGATCAATAGTAAGTTCATGATGAGATGCTTCAATTTTCAACTTATTTGGCTTTTCTCAATGTTTTTGTTCAGAGATGGCTTCATGTGAAGAATGACAATTGTTTTTATTTGATTTGCAGCCATCTAGAATAATTTTGATAAAAGTGATTACTTCTGTTGTTATCCCTGATCCAAGATCTTTTTGGATTGCAGAAAGGAAACCTTCTCTAGTCTGCAACTCTCCATCCATTATATGAAACTCTTTCCTATGTTCTGTCATGAACTGAAAGATCTCCGAGCATATGCTGATGTCTTTTAGAAATCATCAAAGTCTGAACAATTCTAGTTTTCATAGTTTTGCCCTGCTAGAATATGTTTTCCATTGATTGATTTCAGTGATTTACAATCATTCAATATATATTATAGAAGGATGACAGTAGAATAGGAAACTACTAGGTAACCCATAACTGTTTACAAGTAGTGGGTAGCCTAGTGGACAGCAGTTGCCTCCAATTAACCTTTGTGCATATGTGTGCTAGTACTCCCCGGCGATCCCATCGGGAGTATGCAGAGATGGGATCGAGACAGTTCGACCTAAGCAGATGATAGTGGTTTTGTAAGAACATCAGCTGTTTGATCTCGAGAAGACACAAATGAAACTTTGAGGGACTTGTTGGCAACTCTTTCTCGAACAAAATGATAGTCGAGAGACAAGTGTTTGATCCTGTGATGAAGAACCGGATTGACCGCAAGATATGTAGCGCCTATGTTGTCACACCAGAGAACGGGTGCGGATGGTAGAGCTATACCGATAGAAGTGAGTAGCGACTGAAGCCTGTAGATCTAAGACCCTTAGAATAGGATCCAAGATCTCCAATCGATACTCATACAGAAACTAAAACCAAACAAAGAACACAAAGGCTTGTTTACGCGGTTCGGGTTAAACACTACATCCGCGGAGTTTCAGGTTCGGGGAGACTCAGGCCCAAGTTCACTATGTTCGTTTTATCGATTACAAGAGATAGGGTTGCAGTTTCTACACAAATATACAGATCCAACCAGGAAACAACCAAGAAAGCAAGTACAAGAGAAGACTAGAAGTAGGAAAGAAGAACTCCCTCAGATCTGGTCTCGGAAGAATAGATCTTCGCCGGAGAAGCTTGTACGAGCCAGAAACTCGCTGCCAAGGAAGCTGTGGAGCTTCTTCTTCTTCGCAAACCTCAAATCTAGAGTCCTCAAATCTAGGGTCCAGTAGATGGATGCGCCCTAGATCCAAGAACTTCGTCGTCGATCGAAGCCGGAACGGGCACCAGAGAGGAAACCCTAGCGCTCTCTCTCTCTCTCTCTCTTTCTGTGGAGCGGCTTACCTGAAGTGTCGAATGAGGAACCCTAGCAGACGGGTGATCTTTTATATAGAGCTCCCAAGTTGCTAACACTAGAAGCGAATGGACCCAACAACTTCTGGAGCTTACTGGGCTTAACTTGAAGCTTCTTGTGGGCTTACAACATATGGGTCGGTAAGATATAATAACACCAATAGACAATATAACATAACACATATATATAAAGTCTAAAGTATAGTTGGGATATAAGTGTAACACTTTAGCTTATATTTATACATAGTGTGAGTATATGACCCGGAACCCTGTGTTTCCGGATTAATACTTCGAACACTTAATATAAATATTACCATATATAAGTGCTTCCTTAAGATCAAACATATAATTGTATAGTATCTGCCTTCTGACTATATCTTATGCGGGATTATACATAGACTAAGATAGGCTTTACAATTTGCCCTCCTAATCTAAGTATTGATCCCTAGTAATCAAAACATAGCGAACTTTATTGGACCCGAGTGAACAACCGGACCGTCGTCGACTCAAGTATGAGAGGTTAAGGAGGCCTCTCTATATGCAGGAAGTTCCTGCAGAAACAGAACTTGTTAGAAGGCACAACTTTAGTGCCGAAGTCAGCAGGGTTTTCCTCACCTTTGATTTTCTTAGCATCTAACTCAAAGGCTTCTATCCTATTTCTGATGAAGTGGAACCTAACATCTATATGCTTGGTTCTCTCGTGGTACATAGGATCTTTACACAGGTAAAGGGCACTCTGGCTATCAGTGTAAATCACATGCTTGAATTTCTTCTTAAGAATCTCTCCTAGAATGCCTTTCAACCATATAGCCTCTTTAGCTGCTTCTGTAGCAGCCATATATTCGACTTCGGTCGAGGATAACGCTACAACAGTTTGTTGCTGCGATTTCCAGGATATGCAGTTTCCTGCCCATGTAAAGTAGTAGGCAGTGGTAGACTTTCGGCTATCTTTGTTACTAGCGAAATCGGCATCTACGAAACCATATAGCTGATCTAGGGGAGAGTACTGCTTATAAGCTAGACACATATCTCTAGTGCCGGAAATGTACCTAAGAAGGTATTTCATAGCGTTCCAGTGGTCCATACTAGGATTAGACATGAATCGGCTAAGGACACTAATGGAGAAGGCTAAGTCTGGATGGGTGCAGAGCATGGCGTACATAACGAAACCTACGGCAACATCATAAGGAATCTTAGACATGTCCTGGATCTCAGAGGGTTTAGTGGGGCAACTTCACTTAGTTAACTCAAGATGCCCTCCTAAAGGTATGTCTGTGGGTTTGGAGTCTACCATGTTGAACCTCTTAAGAACCTTTAGGACATAATCATCCTGGGTAAGCTAAATACTGTTTTTGGAACGGTTTCTAAGGATGTTGACCCCTAGGATTTTCTTAGCTTGACTAAGGTCCTTCATGTCGAAATACTGTTTGAGATCATTTTTTACTCCAGAGATTAGAATCAAGGAGTTACTGATCAATAGTATGTCATCAACATAAAGGAGAACATAAATGGCATCCCTAGAAGCTGGATACTTAAAATAAAGACAATTATCATAAGAACTTCTATGGAAGCCTAGTTTCTTGATAACGACATCAAACTTAAGATTCCATTGACGAGGTGGTTGCTTAAGACCATAGATGGACCTTTTAAGACGACAGACATGGTTAGGGTATCTCTTATCTACGAAACCCTTAGGGTGACACATGTAAATAGTCTCATCTAAGTCCCCATGGAGGAAGGCGGTCTTAACATCCATTTGTTCTAGTTCCTAATTGAACACAACAACCATAGATAGGAGTAATCTCATGGTTTTATATTTGACTACTGGTGCGAATATATCGTTATAGTCTAAACCTTCACGCTGAGTAAAACCTTTGGCTACTAGACGGGCTTTAAACCTAGGAGGATCGGTAGGGTTTAAGCCTTCTTTAAGCTTGAATATCCACTTAGAGTCTATAAGCCTAGCTTTATCAGGTTTAGGTATAAGGGTCTAGGTTTTATTCTGATGCATAGAATCTATCTCATCCTGCATAGCCCTAAACCAATGCTTAGAGTGGGGATTGGAGTTAACTTTCTCGAAGGAACTAGGAGTAGTAGGGTGCCTTATGGTTTCAGTTGCTATAAGGGCATACTCTACTAAGTAACTGGTGTACTTCCTGTTAGGTATACTAACCCTAGACTCTCTATCTCTAACTAACTGATAATCATTCACATTATTATGCACAGATAAATCAGAAGAAGGAGGAGAGGAGAAACCAGAGTTATTAGACAGGCCGGGTACAGAACCAGAAGAGAGGGGAGAAGAAGGTAAAACAAGTATTAAAACTTGTTCTTCTTCTTCAGGAGGTTCTTCATCTAGGTTGTCAGCCTCTGCTTCAGGGGGTTCTGCCTCACTAGTAGTTTCCTCTTCACCTTTGGGTTCCCCCCGTGATGTGGATGGTTGAGGTAGCTTAGGTGAAGCTCCAATATCGAACTCCATATCCTCTAGCTCAGCATCAGTGGCTGCAGGGCCGAAGTGAGCATCAGTGTTCCAGTTGTTATGCTGAGTGGTACCTGCTTCTTGTGCAAAAGATGTCAGTGTGGTCTTAAAGTGATAATCATGCTCATTAAACTTTACATTTCTAGTAGATATAACTTTGTAATCCCCAGGTTGTATCAATAAGATTCTATACCCCTTAACCCCTTCTTGATAACCTAACATAATTCCTTTCACAACTCTAGGTTGTAACTTTCCTTGTGAAACATAAGCATAAACAATACAACCAAAAGGCCGAAGGTAAGTCAGATTAGGGAGCTTACTAGTCCATTTTTCTTGTGGAGTTTTAAATCCTATGACACTAGAGGGAGATCTATTGATTAAATAGGCAGCTGTGATATCAGCCACACCCCACAAACCGGGTTTAAGACCAACACTTATAAGCATACATCTAATCTTTTATAGAAGAGTTCTATTCATCCTTTCTGCAGTACCATTTTGTTGTGGTGTTCCAGGAATAGTGAGATGTCTTTTTATACCATTAGCATTACAGAAATTATCAAAATCTTTGTTACAATATTCCAGGCCATTGTCGGTTTTTAAGCATTTCAATTTATATCCAGATTGTGACTCAACTATAACTTTCCAATCCTTGAAAGCACTAAAAGGATGATCTTTATATTCAAGCAAAGTCAGCCAGCCCTTCCTAGAGAAATGATCTATAAAAGTAATAAAATATTTTATTTTACTGACAGAGTCAACCTGGGCAGGGCCCCAAAGATCAGAATGCACATACTCAAGAGGAGAGGAAGCAACATAAGCAGATTTAGGAAATTGTAACTTAGCAGATTTGCCTAGCACACAGTTCTCACAAAAATCCAAAGTTGCAGGTTTCTTAGGAAGCAATCCAGACTTATATAATTGAAATAAACCTTTGTTACCAATGTGGCCCATTCTGTTATGCCAAGTTTTGGTTTCAGATTCAGTCATCACAGGCAAAGACACAGTGTTAATCTCAGTAGTTTTAGCAACAACATAATAAAGCCCTTTAATTCTTTTTGCTTTTAAGATAGCTCTATTATTCATAAACACAGTTCTCATGCCATTAGAAGATGATATATTACAACCAATTTCTTCAAGATATGACTCAGACATCAAACTTCTTCTCAGATTAGGAACATATTTAACATTAGTAAAAGTTCTAACCACATCATCATGCATAACAAGAGAAACAATACCAACACCTTTTATATCCAAAGTGGTGTCATCTCCTAGCATAACATCACCAGCAATAGACTCATCAAGAGTTTTAAACATGTTTTTATTAGGAGCAGCATGCATGGTACAGTCAGAATCGAGAATCCATGTATCAGCATTAATAGGAAATTTATCATAGCTATCAGCACACATGAATAACTCAGCAGGATAAGAACTCATAGACTCAAGCACAGAAGCAGATAATTTAGTCTTATTTTTCTGAGCCAATTGCTCAGCCCTTTTCTTTTTTTCTGCAGTCCTTAACTCAATGACCCAAATTCCCACAGTAATTGCATTTAGAGTTGATCCTTTTTATCCTTTTTTCAGAAGATGAAGGCTGATCCTTTTTATTCTTCTTCTAATTGCATTCAAGTTTTTTAGAAGATGAAGGCTGGTCCTTTTTATCCTTTTTATTCTGCTTATGCTTATTACCTTTCTTATCTTTTCCTTTTGTAAAAAGAACCTCAGATTTTTCAGTTTTAGCTTGGTGTCCTTTAATCTTGAAGACTTTCATTAGCTCATTCTTTTCAATAATAGACTCAATGATTTTATCTTTAGATAACTCAGAACTACTAAACTGAATCACATCTTTGAAGTTGTCAAATTGAGCAGGTAAAGCATTTAGAAGAAGGATAGCCTGATGAGTATCTTTAATCACATCTTTACATCTTTCCAATTCTTGGGTCATTTTAAGGAACTTATCAAGATTGTCGTCTAAAGTAAGAGCAGTGTCCATTTTAAACGTGAACAATCTACAGAGCAAAGAGATCCTAGAGGGCAGTGATTTAGTTAAGAAAAGCTCCTCCAGGGCTTTCCAGAGCGAGGAGGTGGAAGAGAATCTTACCACCTAACGGGCTATGCCGTCAGACAACCTCACCATGATCTCCGAATGGGCTTTGAGATCCATCTGAAGCTCCTGGTCAGTTGGCGCTATCTTCTTCCCTTTGTCATCCACTTCTTCTTTGGATGAGGATGAAGCCGGGATCTCCACTGGATGTGAGATAGCTTTCCAGTAACCTTCTTTGATCAAGATGGCGTGCATCTTAACTTGCCACATGGCGAAGTCGATGACGCCATCGAAAGGTTTTATGCGGCATGTCTTGTCCATGGTAGGGTACCTGGGATCAACACAAAAACCAAACAGTTAGTAAACTTGGTTGAGTTTTCAAAGGCAAGAAATAAACCAAAGAAAACACCAAGGTTCAAAAGCGGAAGCGACAGTAAGAGTAGATCAGAGGCTCTGATACCAATATGTAGATCTAAAACCCTTAGAATAGGATCGAAGATTTCCAATCGATACTCGTACAGAAACTAAGACCAAACAAAGAACACAAAGGCTTGTTTATGCAGTTCGGGTTAAACCCTACATCCGCGGAGTCTTAGGTTCGGGGAGACTCAGGCCCAAGTTCCCTATGTTCGTTTTATCGATTACAAGAGATAGGGTTGCAGTTTCTACACAAATATACATATCCAACCAGGAAACAACCAAGAAAGCAAGTACAAGAGAAGACTAGAAGTAGGAAAGAAGAACTCCCTCAGATCTGGTCTCGGAAGAACAGATCTTTGCTGGAGAAGCTTGTACGAGCCAGAAACTCGCCGCCAAGGAAGTTGTAGAGCTTCTTCTTCTTAGCAAACCTCATATCTAGGGTCCAGTAGATGGATGCGCCCTAGATCCAAGAACTTCATCGTCGATCGGAGCCGGAACGGGCACTAGAGAGGAAACCCTAGCTCTCTCTCTCTCTCTCTCTCTCTCTCTCTCTCTCTCTCTCTCTCTCTCTCTCTTCTCTCTCTTTCTTTCTCTGGAGCGGCTTACCTGAAGTGTCGAATGAGGAACTCTAGAAGACGGGTGATCCTTTATATAGAGCTCCCAAGTTGCTAACCCTAGAAGCAAATGAACCCAACAGCTTCTGGAGCTTACTGGGCTTGAAGCTTCTTGTGGGCTTACAACATATGGGCCGGTAAGATATAATAACACCAATAGACAATATAACATAACACACATATATATAAAGTCTAAAGTATAGTTGGGATATAAGTGTAATACTTTAGCTTATATTTATACATAGTGTGAGTATATGACCCGGAACCCTATGTTACAGGATTAATACTTCGAACACTTAATATAAATATTACCATAAGTGCTTTCTTAATATCAAACATATAATTGTATAGTATCTGCCTTCCGACTATATCTTATGCGGGATTATACATAGATTAAGATAGGCTTTACAAAGCCAAATGGTTTCACAGGTGGCAATAGCGAGAGCTCGATATTCAGCCTCAGTCGAGGAACAAACCACATTATTTTGTTTCTTAGATGTCCACGAAATCAAGTTTGAACCATGAAACACACAATAGGCACTAACTGATCTCCAATCAGATCTATTTGTCCCCCAATCAGCATCCGAAAAGGTAGATAGTTGATGATTGACAACCGAGGAGATGTGAAACTTGTAGAACTTAGTGTGATTGAGATACCTCAATTTTCTCTTAACCGTCTGCCAGTGAATCAGTTAAGGATTGTGCATGAATTAAGACTCTTTGTTGATGGCGAAGGCAACATCCGGCCTCGTGAAACCCAAGTAATGAAGGCTGCCGACAACGCTGCGATAAAGATGATCATCAGGAAAGGTGGGTGACTCTTGAGCAACATCGAAGTTGGTCGCCATTGGAGTTGAAATGGGCTTGGAGGAGGCCATTCCCATTTTTGCTAGGAGATCCTGAATGTGCTTTGATTGGCAAATATGAAAACCAGTGGCATCTCGATCAATCTCGATGCCAAGAAAGAAGTGGGAAAGTCCCAAATCTTTCACAGGAAACTACATAGCAAGAGAAGAAACAAACTTTGTTGCCAAGGCGGGATTAGATGCAAGAACAAGGAGATCATCAACGTAAACCAAAACGAAAACACTGTCATTTCGATTGCGATAGGAAAAGAGAGAACTATCAGCAGGAGAAGAAGAGAAACCCATGGATAACAAAGCATCACTCAGACGAGAAAACCAAGCTCGACGAGCCTGTTTTAACCCATAAAGAGAACGATTCAACTTACAAACATAATCCGGGAAGGAAGGATTTACAAAGCCCTGGGGTTGTGCAACATAGACCTCCTCTTCAAGGGTGCCATGTAATTAAAAACGCTTTTTGTATGTCCAACTGAGTCGTCGTCCAATTCTTCATCGCTGCTAACTATAGCAAGAGACGAATCGTCGATGGTTTTGCCACTGGACTGAAGGTATCATTGTAATCGATACTAGAACACATCACGAGAACCAGAAGGATCAATTCAGACCTACTAGACTAGATCTGGAAAATTGACTGTCCGCCTAAAGTTAAAAATTTCCTCTGAAAAAATCTGCTAAACGGAACCCCAACAAAATTCAAATTACAAGAAAAGGAATTCATATGCTTTTGGAACGCCCCCTTTGCTCCCATCATGAAGAAGATAACACCCATCTCTTTACAGAATGTCAGATTGTCTTGTCGTTCATTGGAAGATTAAATAGGCAGATTGAATGTACGATCCGGAACACTGACAAAGAAAAACAAGTTATATAAGGATATAATCTCCGAAATATTCCACCAATTATCTACGGAACATAAATCGATTATTGCCTTCGCCCTTTGGGGTGGTCGATGAGAAATAGAATAATTTTTTACAACAATGATAGCAGTACAATTGAAGAATGGATAAAAAATATAAAACAATATAGGACTACTTGGAGAAGAGTACAAGCTGTGGAACAAGAAGACGACATTGACACATTAAAACCAGACTTCCAAAATAAGATAATGCCAAAACAAAAAGTAGTTAAATGGAAAAAACCTGCTGAGGAGTTTTTTATGCTTAATTTTGATGGCGCTCGGATTGGGTCGGACCGTGCGGCTTCTGGCTTTGTCATCCGTGATAGCTAGGGAAGGGTCCTTTCTTGTGGTGCCCATAGTCACGTCAAGGTGTCTGATGTGCACGCAGAATGCTATGGTCTCATTGTCGGTCTTCTGGAAGCTTTGAAGCGGGGTTTCGCTCGACTGATGGTTGAAGGCGACTGCTTGACTGTCATGAATGTCTTCAGTGGCCTTTGACACAGTGCCCGTGGGAGATTGAGATGACTATTTCGGATGCCCTTGGCCTTTGTCGATCTTTCGAGTGTGTCACCTTTGCGCACATCTTCAAGGAGGGTAACCTGGTGGCAGATCGATTGGCGCATCTGGACTTGTCCTCGTGTTTCGTCGCTGACTATGTTCGAACTGAGATCACAGATTTCATCCACTGGAATGCTATTGGGCGATGGGAGAACCGTTGTTGACCTTTCTCCATTCCTTGCCTTATATCCAAAAAAAATTTAAAAAAATTGGTTAATTACTACTATCTAGGGTGAGACTTGACCCACAACATGCCACCACAACCCTGGGCCCCACAGCATGCCCATCTTCAACCACAACCTTGACCCTCCTCAACACACATGCCGCCACCTTCTTCATCTGCATGTAAAAGCAAACTTCTTCCCCCACGCAGTTTATTAAAAAAAAAGGTTTGAATATATACGTATATATATAGTTAATATTCAATTTATTACAATTTTTTTTGAATTAATCTCATTAGTTAAAAAAATATAGTATGAAATGATATTGTGTAATTGATATAAAAATAAATATTATTATGTAATTTTTATTAACTTTATTTAAAAAAATAAGTTATGAATTAATCAAAAAATAGATTGAAATTATATTATATAATTAATATAGATTAACTTATTAAAAAAAGTTTTTAAATAATCTCATTGGTTAAAGATGTTGCCTTTAGGGTAGTCAGTCAATAAAACCTAATGAGTAATGATATATTATCATGAATTTCATTCATTAGTTGAATATGGCAACATGCAACATATCTCCATGTTTTATACATTTAAATGCAGCAGACATCAAATTGACCGTGATAAGCAAACTAATATTACCAGGAATAGAACTCAAAAATCAAAATGGAACAGATGAACCGACTTCATGGTCATTGACTCACCTTTCTTCCAGGTTGAGACCTTAAGTAATCGACACGTAGATTTTCACCACCAATTTGTTTTCCATTTAAACTTTTCAAAGCTGCAGAAGCATCCTCTAATTTGACATATTCAACTAATGCAGTGCAATTGAAGATGTTAACAATCATATTTAAGCCTAATCATTCATCAACCGCTTAAATTAGCTGATTTTTTTTTTATATAAAGAGAGTAATAGAAATTTTAAAAGATGCCGAAAGAATAAAGAAGAAGCAAGCATCACAGCACATAGAATTTAAAAGAAATAGCCGCTGTAGGATGGGTAATATGACATAGTATGTGAGAGCAATTTGGTCTTTTCAGGTTCTGTATGAGCTCGATATAAGAGCAGTTGGAGAGCGGGAGTTGGTTGTAACAAACTTGTATGTGTGTGTTTGAGATAATTCCATATTGAAGGAGAGTTTCTCCTCTCCCTTTTTGATTGAATATGTGTGTGTTTTGTGTGAATTGCTACTGTCCAAATGGTATCAGAGCTCGTGGTGTGCTCAGTGATTCGTGCGTAATTCAAGAGGGCGATCTTGTGGTTGTTCATCATTGCGCGGCCGACGTTTGCAGAGATCTTGATCGGAATGGTTGGGCGAGGTGTTGGTAACAATTCGCCAGGATCTGGATCAGTCAATGGAGGCAGCAGGGGAGGCGGAAGAGGATATGTGGCTATGACGCCTCCTGCTCCTGGATCGCACAACGGAAACTTCAATGGTGGAGCTCATGGAATGCAATTCGGGAACTTTGGACAAGGTATGGGAAACATTCATTACGATCCTTACTTCCTGTCCAATTCAGATCACCTAGGGATGCAACTAGTCTCCACGTTGTTCAATGGAGTTAATTTTGCTAAATGGAATAGAGGAGTTAGAATGGCGCTTGGCGCAAAACTGAAATTAGGACTCATAACTGGATCGTGTGTGAAACCTCCACAAGATAGCGAGGAATATGAGAAATGGCAGAGGGCTGATTTTATGGTCATGTGCTGGTTAATCAACTCGATGATGAGTGAAATTGGTGAGAATTTTGTGTATATGCAGACGTCCAAGGAGCAGTGGGATGATCTCACAGAGAGATATTGTGAATCGAATGATCCTTTAATCTTCCAACTACGTAGGGAAGTTTGTAATCTGAAACAGGAGAATATGTATGTAGGAGTGTATTTTGGGAAGCTCAAGAAGCTGTGGGATGAACTGAAGCTTCTTGATGCAATTCCTACTTGCGTATGTGGTGGTATAAGCAATTGCTCCTGTGCGATACTAAAAAAAATGATTGATAGAGAGGACAAAGTGAGGGTGATGCAGTTTCTGATGGGGTTGAACAATGTTAATGATCCATTGTGCAACAACATTCTGTCTAAAGATCCGATTCCAGGGATCAATAAAGTGTTTCAGATGGCAACACAGATTGAGCGTTCAAAAGGAATGAATGCTTTGATTCATGGTGATTCTCGGGTGTTGGCTGCAGGTTCAAGTGGTCACAATGATAGTGAGGCTAATGCTGTTAATAAGTACAATTCAAATTGACAAGCTGATTACAACAAACAGATGGATGCTGGAAGAAAGGATTTTAAGAGAACCAAGTTTGACCGGTTTTGTGATCATTGTCATGAACGTGGTCACACAAAGGATTATTGCTTTAAACTTGTCGGGTATCCTGAATGGTTTCGTGGATCCAAGGATGGTGAGAAGCCTAAGCCATCTGGGAAATTTGCAGTAAATATGGAAGCTGCTTAGTTTGAGAGCCTAATTGATTCTTCATTTAGAGAGTCAAAGCCCGATCCAGTGATGGTGAATGCCATCTTTCATGAGGTGATCAAAATGATGAAAGGCAAACGAACTGCAGAGGGATCTGATCATGCTGCAAACCAGGTCTTTGTTCACTGTTGCAGGTAACTTGAGTGTCTCATTTTTAATTGGTGCTAACAAAGGCAATAAGATTGATTGGATAGTTGATTCAGGTGCCACTGATCATATAGCTTTTGACCACAATCTGGGTCTGTTCAGTTGAGATCAAATTTGATATTGGATAATGTGTTATATGTGCCTCAATTCAGACATAATTTGTTGTCTGTTTCTAAGACTATGAAGTCTAGGGGACTGGAATTTTGCTTTGATAAAGGTGCTTGTTGGTTACATGACCTTACAACTGAAGAACTAGTTGCTAGAGGTGTTGAAGAAGGGTCTGTATGAGCTCGATATAAGAGCAGTTGGAGAGCGGGAGTTGGTTGTAACAAACTTATATGTGTGTGTGTTTGAGATAATTCCAGAATGAAGGAGAGTTTCTCCTCTCCCTTTTTGATTGAATCTGTGTGTGTTTTGTGTGAATTGTTACTGTCCAAAGCCGTAGAAGAATCAGATCTTAGCCACTGCCACAGAAAGCATCTCATTGTTTCCTCCAGAAATGCATCGATATTCAAGAGGAAACAGTTTTGTATGGGGTTCAAGACCTTTAACAAAAGTTCAAGCAAGCAAGCAATCCTTTCAACAGATCTCTCAAAATTGAGGATTCACTTAATTCTTAAACTCCACACTAAACAATCAAAGACCTAATCGTAGTAAAACTAAAACAGAAAAAAACGACGGTGATCACAAACAGATATATTTTGAATAAAAGAATACTAGCTAGCGACTTATAGAGCAGCCATAGTAGCGAACATCGCGAGCATGGGAATATATGGAGAAGCGAGATCCGAAAGGTAAAGTATCGATCCAGCTGATAATCAGTGAAGGGGAGTAGATCGATATGGTCGGATTCGAAGCTTGAATTCGAATATGGTTAATCGACTCCATTGAACCGGGTGTGGCTGGAGATGGAGGCGGCGGTGGCGAGGTTCTCCGACAGCGATGAGTAGAGGCGAGATTCCGAGCACCGATTGCAGAGAGCGAGAGGGGACCGAAGGAGCAGAGAGCGAGAGGAAGAGGTGGTTTGCAGAGAGCGAGGGTTTGTGGAAGAAGAGACGGGAAGAAAGGGGGAGACTTAGGACTTCCGACCCGATTTCAATTTTTAAGGTCCATTTTCATTTTAACCACACCACATATACATATATATATATATATATATATATATATATATATATATATATATATATATATATATATATATATATATATAGGGTGAAAACCAAAATTGCGATAAAAATCCGTGAGGACCGGCTTTTTAGCTCGGTTCACATTCTTTTTAGCCCGGTTATGAATAAAACCGATCTATAAAGTCACAAATTTTAGCCCGGTTCTGAATAATACCGAGCAATAAAGTCACTATGTAATTTTAAAACATTGGTTTTTTAGCACGATTTTTAGGCTTAACCGAACTATATAAAGCCATGTGTTAATTTAAAACTGGAGTTATATCTTAACCGATAAAAGTCCCGAGTTTTTCATATAAATTAAACGATTCGGCTATATACACCCCAAATCATGCACGTTCTTAAGGACGTGCATGATTAAAAGGGGTTAATTTTTTTTTAAAAATTTTAATTAGTCACAAGGCTTGCACGTCCAATTTTAACCTTGTGATTTGTGGTGTATCTAGCAACACCCAAATTAAAAGCATTTTGATGGGCCCCCTTAGACTCTTGGTGGTTCACCTTGTTGATGTCATAGTTCATGTCTCCGTTCCAAGCCGACGGCTTAATTTAATGTCATTGACAGTAAGTTGATTATAGTGGTCCAAGCCTTTTCGGTGCATACGTTCGTGCGAAGATTTTCATCAATCATGCCCCATCTTTCTAATTAATTGATTTTTACTAATTAAATTGTTTGTGATAGATTACATAGGTCTCCTCATGTATAGTGGGCTAAAAGTCCGATAAGGCTCAATATCTTTGTAACCTATATATATGTTTATCAATGAATGGAAACCCTCAAAGGGGACTTTACATCAATTCTAAAATCCTACATGGTATCGCAACCTTTTCTTCCTCACGGAACCCTCATTTGATCCTCCCGCCCCACCCCTCCTCTTACCGTCGCCGGCGTCGTCTCCTCGCCGCCTCTCTCTCTCTCTCTCTCTCTCTCTCTCTCTCTCTCTCTCTCTCTCTCTCCCCCCCTCGCCTCATGGCTCCTCCTCGTCGCCGACCCACCTCCCCCCCTCGCTCTCGCTCTCGAGCGCGGCTCTCTCCCTCTCGCCGGCCTCTCGCTCTCGCTTCTTTCCGCAAAAATAATAATAATAATAATAAAAAATGTGCGACCTTTTCTGCTGCGCCCGCGGCCGCGGCATCGACATTAGCAGCGGCCGCCGCATCACTCGCGGCCCTCCACCTTCGACCACCGCCCCTCGATGGTCCCCGGTGCCTGGCTTCAACCCTCATTGGCTACACTCCGGCTCTCCTTCCCTGCGACCTCAGACCTATCTGACATCGTCTGATCATCGCGTTGTTCCGCCGGATGGGCATCACGCCTTCTCCTCTATGCAACCGACACCTTCAGACTCTTCTTGGTACATGGACACTGGTGCCACCTCCCACATGACGAACTCCTCAGGTAACCTCTCATCTATTTCCTTTAAAGGCCCTGCACACTCTATTATCATCGGAAATGATGGTCGTCTTGCTACTTCGGGGATTGGCCATGCCAAATTACAAACCCCAACCCACCCACTACACCTCAACGATGTCCTCATTGCCCCAAAGATTGTCAAAAACCTTATCTCTCTCCATCGGTTCACTACTGACAACAACGTTTCCCCTGCGTTTGATCCCTATGGTTTCTCTGTGAACGATCTTACTACGGGGGTTACTCGCATGAGATGTAATAACACCGGGGAGCTCTACCCTGTCACACCACCTCCTGCGTCCAGCCAGTCGTGCCCGTCGCCCTCTCGGCATCGTCGTCCAGCCTGTGGCATGCACGCCTGGGCCATCCCAGTGCTGCCGTTCTAGATGTCCTCCGTTCCCAAAGTCTTGTCACCTGTACTAAAGACCCACGCTCTGGTTTATGCTCTTCCTGCCAACTAGGCAAACATGCCAGATTGTCGTTCCAACGGTCTTTGACCTCTACCCTTGCTCCATTCGATATCATTCATAGTGACATTTGGACCTCTCCTATGCCTAGCAAGGAGGGTCACAAGTACTACCTCTTGTTTCTTGATGATTACACTCATTACTTATGGGTCTTCCCGTTGCATTTCAAGTCCCAAGTGTTTCCTGTCTTTGTCAGATTCCATACCTACATCAAAACACAGTTTCACATATCCATCAAATGTTTCCAATGCGACAATGGCCGTGAATTTGACAACAAAGACTTTCACTCTTTCTTTGCCACAAATGGGATCTCCTTTCGGTTGTCTTGCCCCTATACCTCCCAGCAGAATGGCAAAGCCGAACGAATCATCAGAACCATAACCAACATGATGCGCTCTCTCCTCTTCCACGCATCTATTCCCCTTCCCTATTGGCCTCACGCCTTATCCACCACCTGTTATCTCCTAAACATTCTCCCATTTACCACCCTTCAACATCGCTCGTCAGGTCAGGCCCTCTATTCCACTTTGCCTAGGTATGATCACCTTCGTACCTTCGGGTGCTTGTGCTTCCCAAACCAGTCCTCCACCGCCCCACACAAGCTTCACCCGCGTTTCACTCCTTGTGTCTTCCTAGGCTATCCGCCTGATCATCGCGGTTACCTCTGCCTCGATATCACGACCCATAAGCTCCTTGTGTCTCGTCATGTCACATTTGATGAGTCTCGCTTCCTCTTTGCTTCTCCTCGCCTCCCCTCTTCTACATCTCCTGTGTCTCAGTCTGAGTCAGAGTCATCGTTCCCTCACTTCTTTCTTCCCCAGAGCTCTCCCGGTGCTCCTGCCTCTCCCCCGCTGCCACCACTACCTCCCCCTCCCACCAGACCACACACCCGCAGCGTCTCCGGTGTCTTCCGACCCCCTCAAATCGTCTCCATGACCACCGCATATCACCCCGCCGCTCAACATCATGCCTACACCCCTCCGTCAGATCGCCATGTTGTGATGCTGCGCCCGCAGCAAGACGTTGCGCCCGCAGCCAATCAACGTAACCACCCCCCACCCTACGTCCCACACACTGGCGGCGCCCGCAGCATGCCTTGCGGCGCCCGCAGCCAATCAACAAAGATCCGCCCCCCTTGCCCCCGCCCCTCCCGACTCTCAATCAACCCCTTCCTCCACATCAACCTCCCTGTCCCCCATCCCCACCTCCCACAAAACATCCCTCCTTGACCCGAATTGGCAGGCGGTTATGCTTGACGAATACAGGGCCCTTACAAAGAATGGTACTTGGGTTCTTGTCCCTCGCCCTTCAGCGGCGAACGTCGTTCGCTGTATGTGGCTCTTCCGTCATAAGTTCCGCTCTGATGGGACGTTGAAGCGCTACAAAGCACGTCTTGTGGTCAACGGTCGATCTCAGCAGGTAGGTATTGATTGTGATGAGACCTTCAGCCCCGTGGTCAAGCCTGCCACTATCCGAGTGGTGTTGAGCTTAGATCTGTCACGCAACTGGGCCATTCATCAGCTGGATGTCAAGAACGCTTTTCTGCATGGTCACCTGAATGAGACAGTCTACATGTTTCAGCCGCCAGGGTTTGCTGATGCTGATCGTCCCAAGCACGTCTGTCTCCTGAAGTGCTCTTTGTATGGTCTGAAACAGGCTCCGCGAGCTTGGTTCCAGCGCTTTGCTTCTCATCTATCGCAGCCGCTCGGATTCGTCCCTGTTCATCTATCGCAGAGGCTCCGACATGGCATTCCTGTTACTGTATGTCGACGACATCATTCTCACCGCCTCTTTTGATGCTCTTCGGACGTCGATTATTTCACAGCTGAGTGCTGAGTTCGCCATGTCAGATTTGGGTCAGTTGTCTTACTTCTTGGGAGTTGCTATTCAGCGGCATGCGTCTGGGCTATTTCTCTCACAGAGTAAGTATGCTGCTGAGATTGTTGCTCAGGCTAAGATGAGTAACTGCAATCCTGTCGCCACCCCTGTCGATACATCAAACAAGCTCAGCGCTCATTCTGGTCCTTTGGTTGATGATCCGACATTGTACAGGAGCCTTGCTGATGCTCTTCAGTATCTCACCTTCACCAGACCTGATATCAGTTACGTCGTTCAGCAGATCTGCTTGTTCATGCATGCACTCAGGGAACCCCACTTTCATGCCTTAAAGCGGATCATTCGGTACATCAATGGCACACTCGAGCTAGGCACCACGATCACTCCTTCCTCTAAGCTTGACCTTGTTGCTTACACTGATGCGGATTGGGGTGGTTGTCCTGACACACGTCGCTTCACGTCTGGTTACTGTGTCTTCCTCAACGACACCCTTGTGTCATGGTCGGCCAAGCGTCAGTCTGTCGTGTCTCGCTCCAGCGTTGAGGCCGAATACAGGGGTGTTGCCAACATTGTCTCCGAGTGCTCCTAGCTCCACAATCTCCTTCTTGAGCTCCGTTGCCCTCTTCAGAAGGCCACTCTGGTCTACACTAATAACGTCTTCGCCGTCTATCTGGCTAGCAACCCAGTCCAGCATCAACGCACGAAGCACATTGAGCTCGATCTCCACTTCGTTAGAGACAAGGTTGCCATTGGACATGTCCGCGTTCTACATGTCCCGTCCTCTTATCAGTACGCTGATATATTCACCAAGGATTTACCTAGATAATTATTCATTGATTTTCGTTCCAGTCTCACTGTACGGCCCCCTCCCGTTTCGACTACGGGGGTTTGATAGATTACATAGGTCTCCTCATGTATAGTGGGCTAAAAGCCCGTTAAGGCTCAATAACTTTGTAACCTATATATATGTTTATCAATGAATGGAAACCCTCAAAGGGGACTTTACATCAATTTTAGAATCCTACAGATTGATTAATGCCAAAATATTTGATTTTAAGTGGGTCCGTTTTTAATTTGATAAGGCCACTTTCAAAAATAAATGAATGAATCATGTTTGCTAAGCGATTAATTGATCATTTTCTTTTACGTGATCATGGCCCCACTTTTATTATCAAAAATAAATGAATGAATCATGTTTTTAATTTAAGTAGGTCCGTTTTTAATTTGATAAGGTCACTTTTATTATGCAAATCTTAAGTATATTATCTAACCAATTAGTTGATCATTTTCTTTTACTCATCGAATTTACCTTTTATTTTATTTTATAATAAATCTAAACTAAGTACTACTATATTTGTTAAGCTATATCATTTTCTTAAATCTTAGTATATCAATTTTTTTTCCTCTTTTAAAATTTGAATTCATACAAATCTATACTTTCTCCAATCATTATTATTGGATGTTTTTTTTATATTAGCACTGTACAATCTAGGGTTTCTTACTTCGAATCGCTCGCGATAAACTCAAGTAAAGCGATAAACATGCATAAACGAGAGACACAAGACTTTGTTTACGCGGTTCGGTTTCCCTACATCTGCGGAACCTCAGGAGGGGAGGTTCACCCAATTGCACTAAGCATCCAAAGGTTCAAAGACAGATTACAGAGGTTTCAGATGCACTAGCTCTAAGACGCGATTCTAACTAAACAAGGACAGAGAAGATAAATGAGGAATAGGGTTAGAAATCGTTCGTGAAGGACACCGAGAAATCTCAGTGGAGATTTCTCCTTGCAGAACCCTCCCTTCTTCTTCTTCTTCTTCGTCAGACAAGCAGGCACTCAGGTAGCATCAACCCAGAAGAGCACCCTTGAAGAGAATCGCCGACGTCGGGTGGTGATGAACGGTTTTTAGTCGCGTAAAACGTATCAAAATAAAACTCAAACCTACAAACTAGTATAGCAAGTAAGTAAGAGGTCGATCCCACAGAGAATCAAGTATTTCTCTGCAATGTGTATTCACCAATTAGTAGAAATGGGGGTTTTGGTTGATTGAGATTGAAAAGAAAAGAAAACAAAATAAAAACAAATAATGCAAAACAATTTAGAGAAGATCGCTCTACCTACAACTATCCACTATATTTGGTTGAATTGATATTGTAACTTCCTCTTGTCCTTTTAGGCTTCCTATGAATGCCCTTGTCCCGACCTAATATAGTTACTAGTCCAATCAGTCCTAGAAACCCTTATCAATCAAACAGTTCCTAAAGAAGGATTTAACCCAATTGATAGCTTTAAGTTAAGAGATTAACCAAGGTATTTGCAGTCCCTAAAGAGGGATTTAACAACACATCCAACTTCCTACTTATCCAATTAGTTCAATCAGCCCTAAAGGAACAAGTTTGCTACTTAGGTTAAGGTTCACAATCAGAAATCTACAAAACCTTAGCAATTGAATTGATCTAACAAGTTGGCCAAACAAGATAGAACCAAACAATAAACAATCAAGCACAAAGAAGTTGAAGCATTCAATATAGGAAATAAGGAACAAGATTAAGAAACTCACAATCGATCCAAATAAAGCTTCAAATTGCAAGTAGAACGAAGAGAGTTTAGTCGTCCATGGCGAGCATCGCTCTCTCTCTAATTTTCTGATAGAACGTAGAATAGAATAGAAGTAGTAGAAAAATAACTAAAATTGGCCTTATAAAAGATCCAAGTCGGCCACAAGAGCAAAGAACATAAACTAGGGTTTTTAAAGTCAAAACGGCGTCGCTGACAACCCGTGTTGCGGTCGCGGCATATGTTGCAGCCGCGGCATCATCCCAACCTGCTGCATCCTCACTGGTGGCGGCCTCTGCATTGGTCTTTCACGGACAATCAGTCTCAAATTTTCTCTTGTTGTCAACAGAAAAGTTGTAGCTCTCTGAAAGAGCTTTCCAACGCATGGTCATAATTGTCAATTGGACAATCGAGGCCTCCAAAAAGTGCAAAACAAGTTCAGCATGTCTGACGACAACTTCTGCAGACTTGTTCATCGTTTAGGTTCGCTTCTTTTTCTCAGGACCTCTTTAGATCTTCATTTAAGCTTCTTTGATCAACTAGACTTCCTCATCTTAATGCATCATCAACCCATTTCTCCTTCTCGGATCCACAATTACCTGAAATAATAAATAAAAACGTGTAGATTCCGACTCCACCAACATAGAGAGCAAATATGCAAATTCTACTTAAATCATGCATGATATGCATCTTAACTAAGCTAAATGCAACCTATTATGCCTACCTAAATGCATGCTATCAAACTCCCCCACACTTGAGCTTTTGCTTGTCCTCAAGCAATGAAAAACAAATATAGAATTAATCATCCCACAAATAAGATCTTGATGCTATAGTTTTAGAAAAGCAACATCAAGCAATAGGAGCCATGAATAAGAGAACAAATATCCTAGCAAATATATGAGCGATCCAATAGTAAAAGCAAATTTAATCCAACCTCACCGGGATAATGTGTTTCACTCAAGCTCTCATGTGTTTAGTCTTTAAAGTCCAACTCTCAACTCAACCCAAAATGCTCTATACACCGTGAAAGTCATCACTTGCAAACAACATCATGAGGTCTTTTATAGGGTTGTAATGGGGCTTTGGTAGGAACACAAGGCATGAGAAATATTTAGGCTTGTGGTGCTAAAAATCCGGGAAAAAGGAACAACAACCAACCAGAACAACACCAAAACTTCCATACTTCGCAAACCATTTCAATAACATAAACTCCAATACACATCAATAAGCACTCTTCGATTTCAATAGCCATACAACTCATGCATATTTTTTTCATTATGATGACTTCCTTTCTTTTCTTTTATGCTTACTTTTGCCCCTATGTGAATTTTATCCTCCCTAGGTCCAAGCTTACTAGACTTTTACTCCTAAGTGAATTTTATCCTCCTTAGGTCCCTAGTAATAAGTCATCTCTATTATGCAAGAAGGGTTACCTTATTTCGGCTATGCCTCTCGCAATGCACTACCATACATACATCATATCCACTCAAAGCAACTCCAACATAAAGATTTTTCACCAATTCTCCCCCTAATTCCCGGATAGGGTCAGGCTAATCATTGTCTATGATATATTTTTGTGGAGCTATAAAAAAAATAGGCTTTAAGGCTCGGATGGGCTTCAAGTAAAGGATAATGCAAATGGTAGATAAGGTGTAATATGGCTAAAGAAAACATGCCTCAATCATTTGAAATTCACAAGCAACAAACATGTACAATACGGTATTGAAATAAGAAGCATATGGAGAGTATAATCACACAATAAAAGTAAAAGGGAATAATATGTAAAGTCCCTATAAGGCCAAAACAAACTCACAAAGGGTTATGTTTTTGCTAGATTTCAATTAAACCTCAACTATGAACCATACTTGCTCAATTATATTCTCAAATCCTGCTCCAAAAATCATTTTCAAGCAATTCAATCAATTCATGGGATTTATGTAATAAGATCATAAAAATAAATTAGAGGACAAACTAAACCAAGATGGGTATCTTTAATAACACCTAAATGAAATGCATGATATTTTTGTGATTTTTTTTAAATGTTATATATGAGTAAAAATAAATATGAAAACATAAATAAACATGATAACATAAGTAAACATGATATGCAAATTCTATCTATATGCAATGCAATCCCTCCCCCACACCTAAACCTTTCATTGTCCTCAATGAAACATAAAAGACAACAAAAAATAAAAACATTAAGGAAGAGATGAATGAAATACTCACAATGTGGTGGATGGGTCTCTATAGGTCGGATCTGAGCATTGCGGCGGGTTAAAGGCGGCGACCTTTCCTGAAAGGTTAGTCTATCCAAAAACTAAAAACAACTATCTAATGCCTAATGGAAAACCTAATTTATTGAAAAGAAAACTAGCTAACTAGGAATTGAAATAACTAAAACTTACCTCGGGTTGCCTCCCGAGAAGTGCCTTTCTTTAATGTCATTGGCTTGACTTATTCTCAATCTCAAGATCTTATCTATCAGACATCGTCAAGGCACTCAGTAGCCTATCATATTCCTGTGCACACATCTTACAAGGCACATCATAACACAATAAATTGAAAGCATAAAATGTGGAACTCAAGAACCCTTTCAATCTATCAAAGAGTCTAGCATGACTCTCTGCAAAAGGAATATGATACCACCAACACAGTTCCGCTGGCGGCTTCTCAAAATAGCAATCAAAAGGATCAACATATACACCATTAACTTCAAAATTGCAAAAGTTTACCTTTATTACCTCTTGCACCTCAGCTGATGGCTCTAGACTTGGTTAATCAATGGACAAGCTCAGAATGGATGTTGCAGATGGAGTAGGAGACACATCACATGTAACCTCATGCGTCGACTCATGAGATTCCAAGTCAGGAAGAACTAGACCATCTCCTCCATCATCTAAGAAACTATCGTTGTCTGCAACCAATTCCTCCTCTTCTTCTTCGAAGCTCCTTCCTTTCTCAAATTTTGCACTTAAAATTTGAATGAGTTGGCTCATCTGATTCTCCAAGTTTTTACAGTGGCTCATTTGTTCCTCCAATTTTCCGATTCGGCTCATTTTTCCTTCCTCTAACTGCTGCACCACTTGAGTAAGAGTGTGCAATGGATCCGCCAGGTGTGTGATAGAGTCCTCCATCGGCGGAGAAGACGTAGCGAGCAAGACTTCTTGTGAAACATGGTAATCCATATAACAGAAAAAATCCCACAACCCCGACAATCCTCCTAACCGTTTCAAGCCTCCGTTACTCATGTACTCAGTAAGCACTCGCGTCTCAACAATCATCCCATCAATTATACAAATAATCATATCTCGGATGCTGAATTGATAACCCCATGAACCAAGGTCGTCAACATACTCATGCAATCTAGAGAAGTATTGGTGAAAGTTCTCACCTTCAAACTGCGCTAATCTCAACATCTTGAAAGGTTGGTAGAAAGGGTGTCGTGAACCGTAAGATAGGCTCACAACGGGTTAGGTATATGCACAAAAATCAATAAATATACAAAACAAAGAAATAAACTTGATTCCACGGCAACGGCGCCAAGTTGATGAACGGTTTTTAGTCGCGTAAAACGTATCAAAATAAAACTAAAACCTACAAACTAGTATAGCAAGTAAGTAAGAGGTCGATCCCACAGAGAATCAAGTATTTCTCCGCAATGTGTATTTACCAATTAGTAGAAATGGGGGTTTTGGTTGATTGAGATTGAAAAGAAAAGAAAACAAAATAAAAACAAATAATGCAAAACAATTTAGAGAAGATCGCTCTACCTACAACTATCCACTATATTTGGTTGAATTGATATTGTAACTTCCTCTTGTCCTTTTAGGCTTCCTATGAATGCCCTTGTCCCGACCTAATATAGTTACTAGTCCAATCAGTCCTAGAAACCCTTATCAATCAAACAGTTCCTAAAGAAGGATTTAACCCAATCGATAGCTTTAAGTTAAGAGATTAACCAAGGTATTTGCAGTCCCTAAAGAGGGATTTAACAACACATCCAACTTCCTACTTATCCAATTAGTTCAATCAGCCCTAAAGGAACAAGTTTGCTACTTAGGTTAAGGTTCACAATCAGAAATCTACAAAACTTTAGCAATTTAATTGATCTAACAAGTTGGCCAGACAAGATAGAACCAAACAATAAACAATCAAGCACAAAGAAGTTGAAGCATTCAATATAGGAAATAAGGAACAAGATTCAGAAACTCACAATCGATCCAAATAAAGCTTCAATTTGCAAGTAGAACGAAGAGACTTTAGTCGTCCATGGCGAGCATCGCTCTCTCTCTAATTGTCTGATACAACGTAGAATAGAATAGAAGTAGTAGAAAAATAACTAAAATTGGCCTTATAAAAGATCCAAGTTGGCCACAAGAGCAAACAACATAAACTAGGGTTTTTAAAGTCAAAACGGCGTCGCTGAAAACCCGTGTTGCGGCCGCGGCATCATCCAAACCCGCTGCATCCTCACTAGCGGCGGCCGCGGCATATATACTGCGGCCGCTGCATTGGTATTTCACGGAAAATCAGTCTCGAATTTGCTCTTGTTGTCAACAGAAAAGTTGTAGCTCTCTGAAAGAGATTTCCAACGCATGGTCATAATAGTCAATCAGACAACCGAGGCCTCTAGAAAGTGCAAAACAAGTTCAGCATGCCTGACGACAACTTATGCAGACTTGTTCTTCGTTTAGGTTCGCTTCTTCTTCTCAAGACCTCTTTAGATCTTCATTTAAGCTTCTTCGATCAACTAGACTTCCTCATCTTAATGCATCATCAACCCATTTCTCCTTCTCGGATCCACAGTCACCTGAAATAATCAATAAAAACGTGTAGATTCCGACTCCACCAACATAGAGAGAAAATATGCAAATTCTACTTAAATCATGCATGATATGCATCTTAACTAAGCTAAATGCAACCTATTATGCCTACCTAAATGCATGCTATCAGGTGGCCAGAAAGCCAAACCCTAGTGTTTTCTCCCAAACCCTAACCTAGTTGCCCCTTGGCTTACCAGAGAGAATGAGAGCGATGCTTCAGTTCTCAGAGGTGTCCAAAGAGAGCTTATAAAGGCTAGAGTTGCAACGTTCGGAAATAAGCCAAGAGATATGGGCTCAGATTTGGGCCAGATGGAATAGGCCCAAATCTGTATGAGCTCAAACCTGCAA
This sequence comes from Persicaria maculosa, assembly GCA_963922045.1. NCBI lineage: Eukaryota > Viridiplantae > Streptophyta > Magnoliopsida > Caryophyllales > Polygonaceae > Persicaria > Persicaria maculosa. The sequence continues at coordinate 14,995,930 of OY998256.1, forward strand.
GCATCAAACACAAAAGGACCCAACAATGAACTATAAGGCGTCATACATACTTAGCTTCACCTTATGGGTCAAGGCTAGCCATTGGTCCCTAACATGGTGCTACCATGGGTCCAATGTGCTTTTCCTTGTCCATGGCAATGGCTAAGTCATGTTGAGCCTTTAGTGAACCTGTCCTAGTAGTTAGTGCATCTTACAAACCAAATAAACCATTGTCTTGTTTACAACTTATTACAAGGATTACAAACATAACAAATGCCCTCCTAATCCTTGTGATACTGTTTTCCTTTTGGTCACCACTAGTGAGTTGGTATTCCCTCTAGTCCGTCGTCGGTTCATGAACAGCTAAGGCACTTAGGTACTCTCCCATATATGCAGGAAGTTCGTGCAAAAGGAGAATTTGTCAGCTGTGACAATTTTTGTACCAAAGTCAGCAGGATTAAGGTCTCCCTTAATCTTCTTCACATCTATAAGATTCTTTTCAACCTGAACACGGATGTAATGGTGCCTCACATTAATGTGTTTGGTCCTTTCATGATAGACATGATCCTTACACAAGTACAAGGCACTTTGACTATCCATATGTAAAACAGGTAAGAAAGTCATAGGGAAGATTTCACCAAGTATTCCAGCCAGCCAGGAAGCTTCTTTAGCTGCCTCAGTTGCAGCAACATATTCAGCCTCTCTAGATGACAGAGCTACAATGGAATGTAGATGTGACTTCCATGATATGCAATGACCAGCCCAAGTGTAGACATAGGCAGAGGTTGATTTTCTATCATCTTTATTTCCTGCATAATCAGAATCAACAAACCCATGCAAATCATGCTTTGAAGCATGTTCACCAAACACAAGGCAGTAATTTTTGGTACCACAGAGGTATCTGAGCAAATACTTCATGCCTTCCTAATGGACATTGCCAGGGTTAGACATAAATTGGCTAAGAACACTTATAGGAAATGCAAGGTCAGGTCTAGTGCATAACATATCATACATAACAGACCCAACAACAACATCATAGGGAATTTTAGACATCTTTTGTTTTTCAGCATCTTCAGTGGGACAGTGTTTCTTGGTTAGGTCTAAATGCCCTCCTAAGGGAATACTTGTAGGTCTAGAGCAATTCATGTTGAATTTATCAAGCACCTTCTGAACATAATCACTTTGAGAAAGCCACATCAGTTTCTTTTTCCTATCTCTAGTGATGTTGATGCCAAGTATTCTTTTAGCAGCTCCTAAGTCTTTCATATCAAAATGCAGTTTCAAGTCCCTTTTTACAGTAGCAATGAGAACTTTAGAGTTGCATAAGATAAGAATGGCATCAACATAAAGGAGCACAAACAAAGAAGACTTAGACTTAACACCTTTAAAATATAAGCAAGTGTCATAACTACTTTTCAGGAAACCAAATTTCTTCATGCAAGAATCAAATTTCAAGTTCCATTGCCTAGGACTTTGCTTTAAACCATATATATATTTCTTAAGAAGACAAACATGATCAGGTTTATTAGCATCAACAAATCCTTTTGGCTGGCTCATATAAATGATTTCATGCAAGCCGCCATGGAGAAAAGCAGTTTTAACATCCATTTGCTCCAAATCCCAGTCATAAACAGTGGCAACAACAAGCATTAATCTCAGTGTTTTATACTTAACCACAGGTGCAAAGATGTCATTGTAATCAATTCCCTCTTTTTGAGTAAAACCCTTGGCCACAAGCCTAGCTTTGTATCTAGGTGGTTCATGAGGTTTTACACTTTCCTTTAACTTGTAGATCCATTTACAATCTATGATCCTAGCATTTTTAGGTTTAGGAACCAACACCCAGGTTTTGTTCACAAGCATAGACTGTAACTCATCTTGCATAGCTTTTAACCAACGCTTAGAATTTGAATTTTTCATAGCTTGATCAAAAGACTCAGGAGTATAAGATCTAACAAGTTCAGCAGAAATGAAGGCAAACTCCACCAAATCAATATCTTCCAATTCAACAAAATTAATATACCATCTGTTAGGTTTAATAGCTCTAGGTTCTCTATCTCTAGTGAGTTGATAATCACTATAATCAGGCACATGATGCACAGAAGTATCATTCACAAAGGACTCTCCAGACTGAGAGGAGTTATCTTCTTTGATCACTGTGGTCATTTGAATGACCATCATCTTGGTTTGATGGAAGCTCTGAATCATGCTCCCCCCCCCCCCCCCCCCCCCATGAGAGGAGTTATCTTCAGGGAAGGGCCCATCCTCATCATCTGGAGGTTGGATAGCCTCATGAGGTAAGAAGAAGTTGGGAATATCCTCAGCTGCTCCATGGGTACCTGCACACTCATCAGAACTTGTCAGTTCAGCTTTATAATGGTAAGCATCCTCATCAAAAGTCACATTTCTTGAGGTTATTACTTTGAAGCCATGATGTTGTATCAGCAATAACTTGTAACCCTTTGTGCCCTCGGGATATCCTAACATGACTGCCTTTTGGGCCCTTGGTTGCAGCTTGCCTTGAGACACATGTGTGTAGGCAGTGCATCCAAAGGGCCTAAGGTGTGTCAAGTCAGGTTTTTTCCCAGACCACAACTCTTGTGGAGTCTTAAACTCCACAACAGAAGAAGGGCACCTATTTATGAGGTATGCAGCTGTGTTGACAGCTTCACCCCATAAATAAGGTTTCATCCCAGCACTGAATAACATGCACCTTGCTTTCTCAAGCAAAGTTCTGTTCATTCTCTCAGCTATACCATTTTGCTGAGGTGTGCCAGGGACTGAGAAATGCCTTTTAACACCATGATGCTTGCAAAAATCATTAAATGCATGATTACATAATTCTAAACCATTGTCAGTCCTTAAACATTTCAGCTTATGGTCAGATTCATTTTCAACATGCAACTTTAAAGTCTTAAACACATTAAAAGCTTCAGATTTTGATTTAAGCAAGTAAACCCACACTTTTCTTGAGTAATGATCTATAAAAGATATGAAATATTTTCTACCCCCTATAGTATCAATTTGAGAAGGACCCCACAAATTAGAATGCACATACCCAAGAGGTTTAGTTGCAACATAAGAAGACTTAGGAAAAGCATGTTTCGATTTCTTACCATAAATGCAACCCTCACACAGTTTCAAATCAACAGGTTTAGAATTAATCATGCCAGATTTAAACAAATGATTCAAACCATTAATGCCAATATGACCAAGTCTAGTGTGCCAAAGTTTGGTATGATCAAGTGCCACACCATCCTTAACAGTGGTACAGTTCAGTTCATGAGTTCCTATAACACATTATAGTCCTCTTTTCTTGATACTGCGTATAAGTGTAGTCCCATTTTTAGAGACTTCCTTAATACCACTGTAAGTGTTGATGTGATACTTGGAATCATCCAAAATAGATTCAGACATTAAATTTCTCTTAAGATCAGGCACCCACCTGACCTTTTGGAGAACCCTGACTTTCCCATCAAACATTCTAATAGGCACATTTCCAATACCCTTAATAGACAAAGCAGTGTCATCACCAAGCAAAACATCACCACCATCATACTCAGAAAAAGAGCTAAACATAGATCTATCAGGAGTAGCATGAATGGTGCAACCAGAGTCTAAAATCCAAGTATTAGAAGGCACATCAGAAGAACACACAAGCATTTGATGAGAATAATCAGTTTGTTATTCAAGCACAGCAGCAGTTTCCTTTTTCTTCTTGTTTTCATCAGCCTTTTTCTTCTTATAACAGTCTTTAATGAAATGCCCAGGTTTGTCACAATAATGGCAGTTTCTATTAGTGTTACCTTCCTCAGAAGAGCTAGACTCATATTTTTCCTTATCTTTCTTCTTAGACTTCTTGTTATTGTTTTTATTCTTAGCCTTTGTAAAGAGAACCTCAGATTTTTTTATTGTTTTCAGCTTTCTTTTCATTTTTGATTTTGAACACTTTCATAATCTCATTTTTCTCAATAATAGACTCAAGAATTTTTTCTTTACTCAAGTCATCATTACTGAATTGAATGATCACATCCTTAAATGTGTCAAATTGAGAAGGCAGAGAGTTCAATAACAAAATAGCTTGATGAGTATCCTTAACCTTGTCATCACATCTTTCAAGCTCTTGAGTAAGTCTAAGAAATTTATCCAAGTTTTCATTTAATGACAGGTTAACATCCATTTTAAAAGTGAACAAACGACACAACAGAGATATCTTTTTAGGCAAGGACTTAGTCAAGTAAAGAGACTCAAGTGCATCCCAGAGAGTTTTAGCAGTAGTTTTGCTCACCACCTGACGAGCTACATCGTCAGCTAACCTTATCATTATTTCTGAATGAGCTTGCTCATCCATTTCAGCCTTGGATGATTCTGTAGTGCCAGGAGGATAGGCTTCTTTCACAGCCTTCCAGCACTTCTCCTTGATCAACACAGCCTTCATTTTGACTTGCCGGATGGCAAAGTCATTGGTCCCATCAAAGGGCTTCATCCTTACTGTGTTCTCTGCCATAGAAAAACACAAGTATAAATTAAGGAAAACTTAATACAAAGGATCTAAAGCAAGGAAGGCTAGATCTAGGAAACCCTAAAGTAAACAAATCGATTTTTGTTTTATCTTGTTACTGTAGAATAGAAAACACAAAAGGAAAACTAAGCGAAGACAATAAACCCTAGATCCAGCGGAAGCTTAAAGAATCAAGGCCGGTTCAACTCTTTTTCGAAGACGAAAGAGAGTCAAGACTAGGCTCTGATACCAATTTGTACGATCTAGGGTTTCTTACTTCGAATAGCTCGCGATAAACTCAAGTAAAGCGATAAACATGCATAAACGAGAGACACAAGACTATGTTTACGCGGTTCGGTTTCCCTACATCCGCGGAACCTCAGGAGGGGAGGTTCACCCAATTTCACTAAGCATCCAAAGGTTCAAAGACAGATTACAGAGGTTTCAGATGCACTAGCTCTAATACGCGATTCTAACTAAACAAGGACAGAGAAGATAAACGAGGAATATGGTTAGAAATCGTCCGTGAAGGACACCGAGAAATCTCAGGGGAGATTTCTCCTTGCAGAACCCTCCATTCTTCTTCTTCTTTATCAGACAAGCAGGCACTCAGGTAGCATCAACCTAGAAGAGCACCCTTGAAGAGAATCGCCGGCGTCGGGTGGCCAGAAAGCCAAACCCTAGTGTTTTCTCCCAAACCCTAACCCCATTGCCCCTTGGCTTACCAGAGAGAATGAGAGCGATGCTACAGTTCTCAGAGGTGTCCAAAGAGAGCTTATAAAGGCTAGGGTTGCAACGTTCGGAAATAAGCCAAGAGATATGGGCTCAGATTTGGGCCAGATGGAATAGGCCCAAATCTGTATGAGCTCAAACCTGCAAGCATCAAACACAAAAGGACCCAACAATGAACTATAAGGCGTCATACATACTTAGCTTCACCTTATGGGTCAAGGTAGCCATTGGTCCCTAACATGGTGCTACCATGGGTCCAATGTGCTTTTCCTTGTCCATGGCAATGGCTAAGTCATGTTGAGCCTTTAGCGAACCTGTCCTAGTAGCTAGTGCATCTTACAAACCAAATAAACCATTGTCTTGTTTACAACTTATTATAAGGATTACAAACATAACAAGCACAATAGCTAAAGAAAAATACTACAATATCTCATATCATTAATTAGATTGCAGACTCCTTATGTCTCTCGATCATCTTTTTTTTTAACTTGCCGGGCAAGATTTTCATTCAATTAATTACGAAAATTTAACCTAATCTGAGTTTAAATTTGACCTTTCAAATTTTGAAAATGTGATTGGAGTAAATTTTAATTATCCTTTTCTTAATAGTTTTTAAGTATATGCTTAGTTTTTTCTGGTGTATAAACGTTGCTTCATTTGTTAATGTTTATTATCAAATGATCGTGTGCGCGCATGATCGAACGTACGTTGTTGAATGTTGGTGTTCTCCTCACTAAAAAAAACACCCCCAATAAAGATTCATATATCACTAGCTAGCTTATTGGGTATTGCATTTAATTCATTCTCTTTGGTGTCTCTATCTTACCTTTTTTTTTTGTCAAATTTATACTTACATTTGAAACCGAAAAAAAAAAAAAATATGATAACAACGGATTAATCAAGTTCAACGTCGTTCATGTAGGACATCCATCCTAAGACATTTCTATGTACATGCAAAACATTAAACTTTATATTTTCTTCTTTATCTATAAAATGGATTGTAGGGCTATACGGACTCGAGCAGTAGATAGTTAAAATCATTTTTATTAATTAAAATATGAAATTTTTTGACCAAATCATAACAACTTCTCCAAATTTACATATTATTTTTCATCCAATATTTTTTAAAACCGGAAAATAATAAATCAATATATTACTAATAAATAAATTTCAAACTCTTTTGAATGATTGTTATGTGAAATTCACTTTGTCAATTAATTCAAATATGTATTAATTATCCAAATCTTTTTATTTTATTAATTTAACTAAATATTTTTAATAAAAATCTTTTTTCATTATCAAATATTTACAGATTGTTTACTTATTTCAAGTAATTGGTACTTAAATCAAATATTTTGAGCTAATCCTAACAACTATGCTATACATTTTGTTTAACTTAATCACGTATATAATACTTTACTTTAACCTTAGTTTTATACTACGTCACATTTTTAAAATTTTCAAGTCATTAATTTTTGGACGTATTACAAAGTCCATATCGGTCTTCAAATGATTAGATATTTAACTAATTTTTAAAACACTCCCGAACAATATTTTATTGTTATTGAGTGTTTTGAAAATTATTTTAAATCAATAAATAAATTATTTATTTATTGTTAAAATAAATTACATACTTATCTCATTTTGAGAGCTTTTTATTAATTTCTATTTAATCTTTTATTGAAATAGTTGATTTAGTTACAATTATTTACTATTAATTGTTGATTTTAGGCAAATAAAATACTATTTTGAAATATAACATTTGAATCCATGTTCAAAATTTTCATTATCAATAGGTTATGAGCTTGATTCCCAATCCTCATTTTGTTTAATGATTTTTCCTCCACTTCTTCTTCTTCTTCTTCTTCCTCTTCTTCTTCTTCTTCTCCTTCTTCTTCTTTACAAATGAATTGAAAGTACAAGCTTGAAATCCAAAAGATTTTCATTCATTTTTTTTATTTGTCATATGTTTTATGACACTAAGCTAACTATCCATGTTTTGGCCTAATATATAATAATAAGCTTCTATTTAGACATTGCAAATCATATAACATGCTCAAATAAAACTAATAAAAAGATAATATTTGATAGAGTTTTTAGTTTTTAGTTTTGAAAATTCCATTCACCGGCGTTTGTTGAATGTGTAGTCCAACTACCAAATTATTTGGTTCTACCTTCCAACCCATTACCAAAACAAATGCGTATTTAATGCTCAAAGTAATCAATCACCTTGCTAAAAAACTTGAAGGCTAAAAAAAACTCATTCTGATGCAGGTCATCTTCTACACCTCCGGACTCGCCAATCATCTTAGGAGACGGACCTATGACTCGAGCCCGAGCTAAGAAGCTTCAACGCGACTCATTCCTGTTTGTGAGTCATGCCTTGTTCTCGAGCACGGTTCAACTCCCCGAGCCTTCATTGAAGACCTACATGTGCATTGGGATCAAGAGCGTCGAACCATCTTAATCACATGTTGGAGCCGAAATGCCTAAGAGTTTTACCTCGTTATATTTTCTATTTTAGTAACTGTTATACTTAAGCTATTTTAGGAAACTTTTAGGGTATTTTAATTATTTCTTTTTGGCCGAAAATCCTTGTTAGGGTTTTATATATTCGGCGTTCATCAGTTGTGGAACTCACGTACAATTTTATGAGAAACTCAATCTTTGTGTGAAACACAAGTGTGAGAAAGTCAATCGATTCGAAGCATTTCTCATCGATTGCAAATTGGTTATAGATCTTGCTTGGTTTGCTTTGAGTTCATCAACCTTGCGAGAGCTTGGTGATCCTGGTAATCATAAGTCCCCTCCTTGTGACTCCAAGTTGTCCGCTTGGTTGTGTAAGGTTGTAGAGGCGGGTTTTATAGTCGTTGGTATTTGGTTCCTACCCTCTTAGGAGGCCTGGGGTTTTTATCTCGTTCTATATTAGTTCGAATCATCAATCTATTGGTCTTTATTTTATTGCTTTGTTTGATCGAGTTGCTGCCTTTTGTTTGTTCTAGTCGATATCGAGTCATTGTTTAGTGTTCTTGAGTCTTTTTCTTTCGTTCTTGTCTTTGAGTCTTGATTGTCGAAGATCGGGCCATCCTACGGCTAACCCCGTATCAAATTGGAATCAGAGCTTTGGTTTCCGACGTCAAAAGTTGTGTCTTTTGTTGTTGCAGGAGGATGGTCAAGTATGAAATAAAGTTCAGACTGACTTCCCTGTCTCAGTAAATAAATACAAGACTTCCTCCCGTTGTAGTAAGAGAATAGTCAGGATCGAATCCACGAGGAAGCGCGTCAGCAGTTATCAGGTAGCTGTAAATCTCACAGACAAAGCAGCAGAAAAGACAAAAACACAGAAAGAAACAGAAATAAAAGCAAAAAATAACAAACAAAAGCAATGAACTAAACGAAGACAGAAAAGACAAAGCAAAGTAGAAACTAAAAGCAAAAGCAGAGACTACTCGATCTCGACCAACAGGTACTCGAGATCGACTACCAACAAATCGACAGAAACTTGAAAATCGACAACAGGAGTAGAAAACTTAACTCGACCAAGGCAAGACCTACTCGATCTCGACCAGGTCCTACTCGAGATCGACGAGAACTACTCTATGTCGACTGGAAACAGAAACTTTAAAATGCAAATTTTCGAACACAAACTCAGATTTTTGACAGAAATAAATCAATATGCTAAAAGACTTCCAAAGCCAGGGTATCAACACCACAACGATAACCATGCAAAGTAACACATAAAGGCATAAAAGATCATGCTTTCCATCAAATAACTTTCGTTATTAACAAATAGGCATATAGAGGCTTTCGCATAAACCCTAATTGTTACTAACCCTTTTCACATAATTAATCCAAGTTGCATTAAGATCACTTTCGCTTCAATAACACAAACAAGGATCACCTTCAACTCTCGCAAAAGAATCATGCTTATAGGGATAGAAGACGAATTGCATAACAAGATCTGACCTTTACCGCGTTATCTCACATGGCCACCGTCGGGCTCACCCCAGCCCCAGAAGTGGGTGGACTACTCGCTCTTCATCATCAAGAAAGACATTAAATAACAAAAGGAACTAAATTGCATTAAATTAAATAAAGAAAGCTTACAACCGACAAGACAAATCCGCTTTCGCCTTTCCACCTTGCTTGCTACAAACTCTCTCTCTCTCTCCTACTTACTTGAATTGATTGTGAATTGGAATGAATGAAAAACCAGCCCCTAGGGCTTTATTTATAGCCTTCTAATCCTTGCTAATCAAGGATAGAATCTCCTATCTATAGCTAAAATTTATATCTAAAAGCATAAAAGATAAATAAATTGCATAATGGAAATAAATCTAAAAGGGAAAAGATAAATCTAAATAGGTAAGTCTTCATGTCTTGATAGATCTTGTCTCCCATGGATAGACTTGATAGAATTTGGATAGAATCTTCCTCCTTCGGCCCCAAGGAATCCCAACTCGACTAGGACAGCCCTCGACGACGCGTTTCTGGAAACTGGTCTACTCGACCTCGACAAAGGCTTGTCGACATCGACTAGGACTCGTCGTCTTGGATAACTGGTGCTCGATGTGGCTCGGTCTTGGCTCCTGACGCTCGTCGACCTCGAGTAAGCGTAGTCGACCTCGAGTAGGAAAGTCTTGCCGACTAGGTCTCCTCGGGTAGGTGTACTTGACAAGCTCGGACCTGGGCTCTGGGCTTCGTCGATCTCGACTACTCCTTGTCGAGGTCGAGTAGGGATGTGGCCTTCTCTGGTCCAGCAACTTCTCCTTGGCACGGACTCGGACTGGCGTTGTGGGGCTTGTCGATCTCGACAAGGCTTCGTCGAGGTCGAGTAGAGCTGTGCTCGGCTTCTCGTCCAGTTCTCTCCTCGACTCCGGGTGTGGCACTGGGATTCGTCGATCTCGACCAGGATCTTGTCGAGATCGAGTTGGGTCCGGAAATCGGGTTGGTCTGGTTCTCGACGTTGCTCCTGGTCGACAAGGCTGTGCTCGGACATGCTCGTCGAGATCGAGTAAGGTCTACTCGAGATCGAGTAGCTTGGGTTCTCAGCTCGATTCGACTGGTTCCGTTGCTGCTTTGACCTTGGACTTCTGTAGCTGTTTTCCGAGCTGTTCCGTCCTTCCTTAGAATTGCTGTAAATTGCCTCGAATTCTGCGAATTAAACAGAAACTGGTGTAGATTCCATAATTTGGCAAATAAACATAAACTACATAGATTCTGTATTATCTTAACCCAAATGAATGCAATATATGCAGAAATCGATATAAACTTAAGTGTAAAACATGGCAGATACAGCTCACAACAAACACCACATACTTAAGCTTACTTGTCCTCAAGCAATACTTTTAATTGTCATTCAGGGGAAGAAATCAAAACTCTCAACATCTTAGATTCATTCTCATATGACCCTGCAATCAATTACCATCCTCGAAAAGGTACTAGTGTCACAGATCCATGCATGTGCAAATATATAAGAGCAACATTTACTCACAAAAGGAGGGTTATGCACAAATAATTTTTATGTGACAAAGCAACAATAATCAAGAGGACTTTTATTTAAGCTCAAATAAGGAGTAGAATTGGTAAAAGGCTAAAGGTGGGCAATTTCTGGCAATGTGGTGCTAATGATCCGGGGAAATGGAGTATTTCCAAACTGAATTTCATACCACATTCTTTCTCCATAACATTCATCACCTTTCATATTGCTTTTCTCAATAATAATGCTTTTACCTCTCTAACCTCAGCACTGCATTCTCGCGAGTCGCAAACATGGGTGTCATGAATGGCCCCGGATACTTAGTGCTTTGGACTCCTTACAATGTGTCCCATCTCTCCAAACTATTATCTCAGAGAGCAGGGTCAATCTACCTTTATCTCCTGAGGTGATTGAATTTTCTTTCACTCATTAAATTTTCCATATATTTCAAACAATTTCCTTCCAAACTCCAATAATGATAATAACAACAACACAAACATCATATAACATCTCCATAATGTAACATCATTCTCAACATAATCCCCGAATAAGGTAAAGAATGGCAAATATTTAGTTCATGTGGAGCAATAAATGAAATAAGGCATATTATGGCTTTTGTGATGCATAAGCATGGGTAAGGCTAGGATATAACTTATGAGCATTATATGAAAATATAAAGTCCTCCATCATCTTATCATGCAACATGTCAAAAGCAACTTCAAATTTTACCTCCTTTCATGGTTTTCAAGAAAATATGCACTTCATTGTGACTTCCCTTTACTAGGCAATTTCATGCTATATCTCTAATGAATCCAATTTTGCATCGTCGAGTTCAATATAAGCTTCCATGACACTAATCAAAATTTTTATGGGGGTCATTTTTCTCAAAATTTGGAAAACATGCATATAAACACATAAATCAATAATGCATTCCAAAATAGCCATGTAGCAATTCAAGAAATAAATTCCAAATATGCACAAATAATGTTAAATATGGAAAATAATGCATAAAGTAAGCCCTTCCCCCACCCCATACTTAAACATTACAGTTTCCTCACTGTATAAAAACAAGGGTAAAGAAAGAAACTCATTAGACTGGTGTGCAGGGCTTCTAAATTTCGAATGGAAGCACCTCCTGGGCCGAGTATGAATATTGCTTGGTTCTATCCATGGACCTGAAAAGTGTAGAAGACATATACCCACAATAGAAAAACTAAAAGTTCCAAAAAACAAAAACAAACAAAAGCAACAAAGTCTCAAAAGTCCAAAAATAAATGTCTATGTACAAGCTCTAGATTTTATAGTCGCTAGGCCGACTTTTCCATTTTAGCTCAAGGTGGCACCTGCAGGGCCCATGTAGCTTGGGCTTCAAATAAGACTCCATTCTTGTCCATCAGCTGTAATCCTCCAAAATGGATCTTGTTCACCACGAAAGGTCCCATCCGCTTCTTGTTGAATTTGTTGGGAAACCAATGATCCTTTGATTTAGAGACATAGAGCTTGTCTCCAACTTCATATTCCTTAGGCTCATCATTGGATATCCTACATAAGCGCACATACCAAGGCAGACCTCTCCCATGTATAGATAAATCTTTAATGGAAATAGGAGAAGAAAGATCCATACCTTGGCTTACCTTTGCAGAGACGGAATCGAGGACCACTGTGTTTGGTCGATCTCGACTAGGTCTAGTCGATCTCGACGAGACTGCTGGTTCTGGTGGTGGTCTGCTCGAGGATGCGGAAGTCGACGAAGGACAGGGCTTATCGATCTCGACAAGGCTGGTCGACCTCGAGTAGGCTTCTGCTCCTGGTGTCTGCAGCGTCGAGGGGGAAGGATCTGGTGGAGTCGAGTGGTGGTCGACCTCGACAAGGGTGGTCGAGATCGACGAGGCTGGTCCTGGCTCTGGTGGTCTCAGCGTCGAGGAAGCAGGAGTCGAGTCAGCAGAGGGCTTGTCGATCTCGACAAGGGTGGTCGATGTCGACGAAGATCCTGGCTCTGGTGTCGTCAGCGTCGAGGAAAGCTGAGTCGACGTAGGGCTCTGGTGGTCGATCTCGACGAGCCTACTCGAGATCGAGTAGGGTTCTGCTTCCGTCTGGCTGCTCGACGAGGCTGGTACTGGTGGAGACTCCTTGGTCTGGTCGAGATCGACTAGGGTCCGGTCGATCTTGACCCCATACTTAGCTCCTGTCAAGGCATCCGAAAAATAATTAATCCGCAACGACTTATCTTGGTCCGTGTCGATTGGATTCTCTGTGTTCTCCTTGAGGATTGCCATGATCTCCTCCACTTGGGCCTCCATGTCCCTCTTTTCTATCTCCTCAGGGGTCATATTTCTGACCTTGGGTTCCCCGCAGGTGATGTAGCCAGCTGAGATAGATTTGACCTCTTCCATTGAACCTGTATGCCTTTCAGTTTTATTAAAGGAATACTCAATTACCTCTTCGCTGATGTTGAAGGTGAGCACTCCTTTCCTTACGCTTATGTTGGCATCCACCGTCGCCAAGAATGGTCTTCCTAAGATAATTGGACAAGCAGGATCTTCTTGCATATCAACAACTAAGAAATCAGCAGGGACAAAGAATTTACCTACTTGTACTGGCACATTGTCCACCATGCCTGTTGGAATGACCACCGTGTTGTTGGCCATGTAAAGTCTAGCATCCACAGGCTCAAGGGCACCTATCTTAATCTTGGACCAAATCGTTAAAGGCATTATACTCACACTAGCTCTAAGATCACATAAAGCATTAATTTTATATGGACCAAATCCAATAGTTATAGCAAACTTACCTGGATCCGGCCTCTTCTCCAATATGTCCAGATGGCTGCACTCCTCTGTGATTTCAGCCATTGATCGCTTTTTGCTCAGAATCTCTTTCAGGAACTTGACATAGGATGGCATTTCATTGAGAGCTTCTGTGAAGGGGATGGTGACGTTGAGCTTCTGAAGCATCTTGATGAAGCGCTGAAATTTCTTTTCTACCGGGTCCTTTGGAGATTTTGTGGGGAAAGGCAGCTTCTTTTTCTGAGCCAGAACAGACGTCGGAGGTGCTGCATCTTTGTCGACTTCGACTAGGGGCTCCTCGACATCTACTACACCCTTGTCGATCTCGACCAGATTTGGTGATGTCGAGTTGCTGTGTGGTGCAAACGAGGGTTTCTGAAGTTTCTCATCGAGATCGAGTAGGCCCTCTTGAGATCGACTAGGCCCTGGTCGATGTCGAGTTGCTGGTCATCGTTGTTCAGCTGCTTTCCGACCTCTGGCTCTTGCAGTTGATGGCCGCTTCTGAGTTTTACAGCAGCGATGTGTCCAGTCTTTCCCTTAGGATTTGGTTCTGAAGATCCAGGGAGCGCACCTGACTGTTTGGGGATTCCCGCTGCTAGCTGACCAATCTGCGTATCAACTGATTTTCGCCATATATCAATTTCCCCAAGCCTAGAGTTTACACCTTGCATCTGAGTATAGACGGAGTTGAAGGATTGCCTAGTTTCTGAGTGGTTCCTCCGTATTTCCTCCAGGACTGTCTGTATATCATCCTTTTTCTGGTCCCGTTCCGGATGTCCTGGAGCTCTGTAGGTCGGGGGGTTCCTAGGGACACCTTGGTTCCATTGTGTTTGCTGAAACCTTTGGTCCCCCATGTAGCGATTGGGACCCCCTGCGTAAGCTACCTCCTCTTGGTGTTCTGCCAGCCTGACTTGCTCGGTGTGTGGGCACTCAGGAGTGGTGTGCCGTTGCGATCCGCATTCTATGCAAGGCTGGTTGACAGAGAGATACTTCACTTGCTTAAGGAGCTTCTTATTCTGGTCTCTGTAGTACTGCTCCCTTACATCAGGATCGATCTCTTTAGGAGGATCATAGAGGGGCATGGATGGTGCTGGCCTGGCGTACGGGTTCTCTTCATAGGTTGCAGTAGACCCATACTTGTTGTCATAGGTGGTAAGCTTCTCTAGCACACCCCATGCGTCACTTGGCGGCATTGTCAGATACTCATAGCGAGTATAATGGTTGATTCTGTCCTTGGTGACTTGATCAAGAGAGTTGAAGAAGATCTCCTGAATGACGTAGGGTGGCTGTCCATGAGTAGGGCAAGATCGCAGAAGTTCTTTGTAGCGCTCCCATGCCTTTGCCAGCGGTTCCCATTGCTTCTGTCTGAAGGCGGTGATTTTCTGGCGGAGATGTGCTGTTTTGGTGGGTGGGAAGAATTTGTTCAGGAACTCTTGCTCTACTTGGGCCCAGGTTGTGAGTGATTTTGGTTTCAGCCCTTCCAGCCATTTCAGTGCAGGCCCAGCGAGAGACCAGCGAAAAGCTTTCATCTTGACATATTCCAAAGTTGTACCTTCAGCAAGAGTACGGCACATGTCAGCAAAGTTTGTAATATGTTCAAGAGGACACTCATTAAATCTACCATAAAAGGCATTATTTTTAAGCTCTATAAGAAATTGAGTGCGAATTTCAAAAGAGTTGTCAGGGATAAGAATCGCCGATTCAGGCACGACGAGAGTTGGGTGCATATAGTCCTCTGCCGTGGTTGGGTACTGGGCAAGCTCAGCCTGTGCTTGTTCCCTTGCTGCTTTCTCAGCGGCGATAGCAGCATCTTTAGTGGCCAATTCCCTGGTAAGCCTAGCGATCAGCTGTTCCTGTGTCTCAGCGGCCGCCATGGCTCTTTGTAGTTTAGCTCTGATGTGAAAAAGGCGTTCTGGTTCGTCTAAGGCGTCAAACTCAGGTGTTTGACCAGAAAGACGCATACACCTGCAAAGTAACTCAAAGAAACAGTGAGAACTGACTACCTAAGGCGCGATTGATAGCTTCCCCGGCAACGGCGCCAATTTGTTGTTGCAGGAGGATGGTCAAGTATGAAATAAATATGAAATAAAGTTCAGACTGACTTCCCTGTCTCAGCAAATAAATACAAGACTTCCTCCCGTTGTAGTAAGAGAATAGTCAGGATCAAATCCACGAGGAAGCGCGTCAGCAGTTCTCAGGTAGCTGTAAATCTCACAGACAAAGCAGCAGAAAAGACAGAAACACAGAAAGAAACAGAAATAAAAGCAGAAAATAACAAACAAAAGCAATGAACTAAACGAAGACAGAAAAGACAAAGCAAAGTAGAAACTAAAAGCAAAAGCAGAGACTACTCGATCTCGACCAACAGCTACTCGAGATCGACTACCAACAAATCGACAGAAACTTGAAAATCGACAACAGGAGTAGAAAACTTAACTCGACCAAGACAAGACCTACTCGATCTCGACCAGGTCCTACTCGAGATCGACGAGAACTACTCTATGTCGACTGGAAACAGAAACTTTAAAATGCAAATTTTCGAACACAAACTCAGATTTTTGACAGAAATAAATCAATATGCTAAAAGACTTCCAAAGCCAGGGTATCAACACCACAACGATAACCATGCAAAGTAACACATAAAGGCATAAAAGATCATGCTTTCCATCAAATAACTTTCGTTATTAACAAATAGGCATATAGAGGCTTTCGCATAAACCCTAATTGTTACTAACCCTTTTCACATAATTAATCCAAGTTGCATTAAGATCACTTTCGCTTCAATAACACAAACAAGGATCACCTTCAACTCTTGCAAAAGAATCATGCTTATAGGGATAGAAGACGAATTGCATAACAAGATCTGACCTTTACCGCGTTATCTCACATGGCCACCGTCGGGCTCACCCCAGCCCCAGAAGTGGGTGGACTACTCGCTCTTCATCATCAAGAAAGACATTAAATAACAAAAGGAACTAAATTGCATTAAATTAAATAAAGAAAGCTTACAACCGACAAGACAAATCCGCTTTCGTCTTTCCACCTTGCTTGCTACAAACTCTCTCTCTCTCTCCTACTTACTTGAATTGATTGTGAATTGGAATGAATGAAAAACCAGCCCCTAGGGCTTTATTTATAGCCTTCTAATCCTTGCTAATCAAGGATAGAATCTCCTATCTATAGCTAAAATTTATATCTAAAAGCATAAAAGATAAATAAATTGCATAATGGAAATAAATCTAAAAGGGAAAAGATAAATCTAAATAGGTAAGTCTTCATGTCTTGATAGATCTTGTCTCCCATGGATAGACTTGATAGAATTTGGATAGAATCTTCCTCCTTCGGCCCCAAGGAATCCCAACTCGACTAGGACAACCCTCGACGACGCGTTTATGGAAACTGGTCTACTCGACCTCGACAAAGGCTTGTCGACATCGACTAGGACTCGTCGTCTTGGCTAACTGGTGCTCGATGTGGCTCGGTCTTGGCTCCTGACGCTCCTCGACCTTGAGTAAGCGTAGTCGACCTCGAGTAGGAAAGTCTTGCCGACTAGGTCTCCTCGGGTAGGTGTACTCGACAAGCTCGGACCTGGGCTCTGGGCTTCGTCGATCTCGACTACTCCTTGTCGAGGTCGAGTAGGGATGTGGCCTTCTCTGGTCCAGCAACTTCTCCTCGGCACGGACTCGGACTGGCGTTGTGGGGCTTGTCGATCTCGACAAGGTTTCGTCGAGGTCGAGTAGAGCTGTGCTCGGCTTCTCGTCCAGTTCTCTCCTCGACTCCGGGTGTGGCACTAGGATTCGTCGATCTCGACTAGGGTCTTGTCGAGATCGAGTTGGGTCCGGAAGTCGGGTTGGTCTGGTTCTCGACGTTGCTCCTGGTCGACAAGGCTGTGCTCGGACATGCTCGTCGAGATCGAGTAAGGTCTACTCGAGATCGAGTAGCTTGGGTTCTCAGCTCGATTCGACTGGTTCCGTTGCTGCTTCGACCTTGGACTTCTTTAGCTGTTTTCCGAGCTGTTCCGTCCTTCCTTAGAATTGCTGTAAATTGCCTCGAATTCTGCGAATTAAACAGAAACTGGTGTAGATTCCATAATTTGGCAAATAAACATAAACTACATAGATTCTGTATTATCTTAACCCAAATGAATCCAATATATGCAGAAATCGATATAAACTTAAGTGTAAAACATGGCAGATACAGCTCACAACATCTTTTCATTCTTAAACACAAAACCCTACAAAAAATAGAGTCTTTCTTTATTCTTGGTTATCCCTTCTTGTTCTTGAATTTGGTTATTGCTAATCTCTTATTTGTGATTGTTTGTGGTTGCTAGCCTAAACACAAGCCACCCGAGTCCCTTGCAAGCCGAGAACAACCCACTCGAGCACCACCTAGTCGAGTTCGGCCATCACACCTAGTCGATAGCCTTCCATTGGTGTGACTTCTAGTCGATTTCGGCCCTAGTGCTCACAAACTCTAGTTTGTTGCTTGCTTCTATCTTTTGTTATTCTAGATCTATCTACTTTGTTGCCTTATTTAATTTGTTGAAATTTATGGTAGATATATCTCATATATCATAGATTATAAAGGGCATAGATAGATTTATTTACCAAATTTAGCCAAAGTTCCATCTACATATATTTCATTAGGGCTACAAATTTTATTTTCTTTCACCATTAACCTATAGTTTCGAGTCCTTCATTCTAGTTGTTAGTTTCTTGCATTAGAAAAAAAACAAAAAAAAAGAGTCCGAAAAAATATTACAAAAAAAAGAAAAACGAATACATTCAAGCTTTGACCTAGGAGGATAAAATTCACTAGGGGCAAAAGTAGCTTAAAAAAACAAAAAAAAAAGGATTGTTGAACCTTCAAGGACTAATTTTGGTGAAATTCCATAGCCCTAGTTGAAAATCTCAAACACATACCTCCCAAAACACAATTTTTTTTTAAGCCCTAAGCAAAAGTTGGATCGGACCGGAATCGGACCAGGACCAGACCGGAAATTACGGTTTTTGGATCGGACCGGAAAATTACGGTCTGGTCCACGGTCCAAGAAATTCTTTATTTCGGGTTCCAGTCCAGACCCGGGACCAGACCGGAAATTTCGATCCGGACCGGAATTAGACCGGAACATGATTTTTTTTTAAAAGGAAAGAAAGCGTTGCTTCAGACTCCAGCCATCCCTCCTCTCTCAAGTCTCAGCCCTATTCTCTCTTCTTCTTCTCTCGCGGCTGCTTCAGTCGTCCCTCCTCTCTCAATCCCGAAGGCGCTCCGCTCTCTATCCCGAAGCCTCTCTATTCGAGTGTTCACTCACATCGCTGGCCAGTAACTGCTGTGTTCTTCACTTCTTCTTCTTCCCTCTCTTTTCCCTTTCAGATCTAGGTTTGTTCTAGGTCTGTAGCATCTCCATCGCTGTTTGCGGATAGGGAATTTTCAACTGATCTATCCGTTGATCTTCTCAAACGAAAAAAAGGAAGGAGAGAGAGAGGTTGAATTCGAAGTGGATGAGCGCTATGAAGGTCTCTGTGTTGGCCGTTGTACTGGTTCTCTTTGCGTCTTTCGAGTTAGGGTATTGCAAGGAGTTCGAAATTGTCTCGATGAAAAAGATGGGTGATAATTGATATGCAGAACTGCAAGGGTTTCCAGAACAACACTGAGATCGAAAGCCTTGCTCGTTTTGCCGTCAATGAGCATAACCGTTTGGAGGTATGTTGAATCTCTTGTTCTTTGGTTGGGTCCTTACAACTGGTGAAATTGGAGGCCTTTTTCAATTAGGAACTTAGTGGTTTGTTCTTTTCATTGTTTTTATTTTTGGGATTTGGGGTCACTGAGCTTTTCTGATGCGTAACATTTGTTCTGTAGCATCTCCATTGCCGATTTAGGGTTTGGCTGTTTGGAAAGAGGGTTGAGTTCAATTTAATGGAATTGTCCAATTCATTTATTGTCATCTTCTTTTGATTTGAATTTGAAATTTAATCCCTAAGTTGAAGTCTTGAACGAAAACATCATCCATAAAGGGCAAGCGAAGAAAAATGGATTTCTTGAATAGCGTTGTAACATTCAGCCCCTATCTGAGCTCTATTTGCTGGAACTGATCAACCCAAAAAATGAAAAAACAGAAAAAAAAAGTTGTAGTTTATTTATGGTCCAACCGGTCTTTCCGGTCCGTGGACCGGAAAACCTGGGACCATATTTATCGGTCCCGGTCCGATCCGCGTTCCATGTTTTAGAAAATTCCGGTCCATCGGACCGGGACCGGAATTTCCGGTCCATCGGATCGGACCGGGACGGAATTTCCGGTCCATCGGATCGGACCGGGACCGAAATTTCTGGTCCGGTCCGATCCGGTCCAGACCGGAAGCTCAGCCCCTGCAACGTCCTTGCTAAGGGTTTGAATCAAAAAGAGGTAAAAGTCCCAAGTTTTCTTTTTATTTTCTTTATTTTCTCCTATATCGAGTTGCTTGTTTGCTATATCGAGTTTCTTTGTGCTGTGTCGAGTACTCAGTCAGCCTATATCGAGTCCTGAAGTGTCTTTGTCGAGTACTACATAGCTGTGTCGAGTGCTCTAGGAGGCCAATATCGAGTATTGTTATTGTCTGTCGAGTTGTTTGCCACATACCGAGTCGAAACCACCAGTACCGAGTCGATATCCCCTCCTTTCGACTCGATAGTTTCCCTCTGTTGGGTTTTGCAGTTGGTTGATTTTGGGTCATTAGGTCGATATCGACCTCTGTCACCAGTGTTCACATATCGAGTCGGTACCACCCCCTACCGAGTCAATACCCCTTGTTTTGACTCGATACTTTTGTGTTGTTGGGTTTTCGGTTGTTTTGTTTTCCCCTTTCTCTTCTTCTCTTACCTTGCATTGTTAAGTCCTTGGTTGAGTGTTGATTTGCCCAAAGCGGATTGCCCCAACAAGCTTGTCAAACCAATTAGAGAGAAGAGTGCGAGCGAAACACTTGCGAGATTGTTTATATTTTGCTAATCTTGACATAGTTCCGTGTTTGTCTTTATTTGCAATGTCTCAACAGGTTAACAACGGGAACAATGCCAACAATGGCAACGATGACAACAATTCCGAAGCAACTGTATCCGCCGCGGTGTTCAACAACCAAATGAACACTCTTAACACCACCTTGGCGGCGATAATGGATAGACTGACGGCTTTGGAGGCTAGACCAATGGGTTCTAATAACCTTGGTGGTCAAGGTAATCTACGGCGTGACGATACGCCTAATGATGAAAGGGAAGTCCGAAATCCTAACCCTCCTCCTAACCCTAATTTGAATAATCCTGTTTTTGAAGAGAACAACTCTCCACGAGGGGAGAGATATGGTAGAGATAACGGATTTGCTAATGCCCAGGGGCAAGGACGGGGAAGAGGACGAGGCCGTGGCTTCCAGGAGGAGTTCTACTATTCGGAGCGTGACGATGACTTCCAAAAAGAGGACTATTGGGAGCAACGCCCGAGGCGGAACGACAGAGAAGGTAGATACCAATACCGTGAGCCTAGAGATCCTGATCAGGAAGGCATAGGTAAGGTAAAGGTAAAGATTCCTTCCTTTGATGGTAAGACAGATCCAGATGCATATATTGACTGGGAAACAAAAATGGATCAAATCCAGAAATGTCACAATTTTTCTGAAAATAAAAAGGTTCAATTAGCTTCTTTAGAATTTCAAGGGTTTGCTCTTATTTGGTGGGATAATTTGATTAAGAAAATAAGAAGAGCCCTTGATGCGCCTATCGTGTCTTGGAACCAATTGAAAGCTTTAATGAGAAGTAGGTTTGTCCCTCAACATTATGCTAGAGAGCTTAGACAACTCTTAGAAAACCTTAAACAAGGTAATAAATCTGTTGAGGAAACCTTTAATATTATGCAAGAAACCATGGCTCGAGCAAATGTTGTTGAACATTATGAGGATACAAATTCTAGGTTTCTTCGTATTTTGCATCCCGCCTTAGCTCATGACATTGATTGTTTTCCTTACTCTACTCCTACTGAATTGTTACATTTGGCTATTAAAGTTGAACGTGGAGCTGGTGATAGGATGCATTCAGGTAGGCATAATAGGTTGCATTTAGCTTAGTTAAGATGCATTTCATGCATGGATTAAGTACAATTTGCATATTTGCTCTCTATGTTGGTGGAGTCGGAATCTACACACTTTTATTGATTATTTCAGGTAATCGTGGATCCGATGATGAGACATGGGCTGATAACGCATTATATGAGAATGTCTAGTTGATCGAAGAAGCTTACATGAAGATCTCAAGGGGTCCTGAGAAGAAGAAGCGAATCTAAACGAAGAACAAGCCTGCAGAAGTTGTCGCCAGGCATGCTGAACTTGTTTTGCACTTTCTGGAGGCCTCGGTTGTCCGATTGACTATTATGACCATGCGTTGGAAAGTTCTTACAGAGAGCTACAACTTTCCTGTTGACAAGAAGAGCAAATTCGAGACAGACATTCTGTGAATGACAGATGCAGCGGCCGCAACATGTATGTCGCGGCCGCATCAGAGCAAATGCCGCGGGATGGAAAAAAGATGTTGATGCCGCGGCCGCATCATTTATCGTCAGCGTGGCGTCGTTTTGATTAAAAAAACCCTAGTTTGTGTTTTGTTCCAATTACCGACTTGGATTGTTTAAAAGGCCGATTTATGTTTTTTTATAATACTACTACTATTATATTCTTACGTTCATCAGACACTTTAGAGATTTGAGCAATGTCTTCCATGAGGAACTAAACTCATCTGTTCTGCCTACAATTTGAAGCTTTATTTGGATTGATTGTGAGTTTCTAATTCTCGCTCCCTTGTTTCCTATATTTGAATGCTTCAACTTCTTTGTACTTGATTGTCTATTGTTTTATTCTATCTAGCCCGTGCAACTAGTTAGAATCAATTCAATTGCTAAGGTTTTGTAGATTCCTGGTTGTGAACGTTAACCTAAGTGGCAAACTTGTTCCTTTAGGGCTGGTTCAACTAATTGAATGAATAGGAAGTTGGATGTGTTGTTAAATCCCTCTTCAGGAACTGCAAATACCTTGGCTAATCTGTAAACTTAAAGCTATCAATTGGGTTAAATCCTTCTTTATGGACTGTTCGATTGATAAGGGTTTCTAGGACTGGTTGGACTAGTAACTATATTAGGTTGGGACAAGGGCATTCATAGGAAACCTTAATAGGACGAGAAGAAGTTACAAGGATCGTTTCAAACCAAATAAAGTGCAAAATTGTAGGTGGAATTGCTTCTCCTAATTGTTTAAATCACAATCATTTACTCTTGTTTTCGCCAATCCGCTTTGATTAAAGGCGGATCTTTTTCACTCATAAAACCCCCCCAATTTGGTCACTTTAATTGACACTTGAATCATACTTGAATTACAAATTTCCCTGTGGGTCAACCTCTTACTTATCGCTATACTAGTTATAGGTTTGAGTTTCTTTGACGGATCAACGACAGGTTTCCCCTCCGTCGGCTAGTTACAGGAACCAAGGCGGAAGAATGACGAGTGGGCAGCCCCAACCTTGGCGCCAAAGCCGGCCACAGCAGCCCCAGGGGCGGCCTGACGGAGGTTACAACTCTCGGCCAAGCCAGCCGCAAGGGAGAGGTGATGGCCGAATAGCCCAGCAATCCATCGATAAGGGTAAGACGCCTTGTTCAGGACGAGATTCGTCTGGGGTATCTACTGGCCCCAAAGGGAATAATCCTAACCCCTCTACTACTAGATCTAGGGAAATTGTGTGCTTTAAATGTCAGGGTAGAGGTCATGTTATGAAGGATTGTCCCAATAAGAAAACTCTCATGATTAATCACTTAGGCGAATATGTTTCTGACAATTCTTGTGATGAAAATGAAGAGCATGCTAATGATATTGATCAAAACCTTAACCTACTTACTTATGATGAAGATGATGATGGCATTGATTATGAACATGGAGAATCATTGATTGTTAGGAGAGTCTTAAGTGTTGTTCTTGCACCATGTGATGACAATCAACGTGAGAATCTGTTTCATACTAGATGCTTAGTTAAGGGTGTTGAACAAAAATGCGCGATATAATTGTACAACACATTTTATTTAATTTGTAATATTTGAGTTCGACCCCTTTTGGTTATCCTCTTGATTCGAAGTCGTATCGATACCAAGAGTTGTATGGTTTTGGTGATTTGGGCTGCACCCGAAATTTAACGGGTTGCCTACGTATCTCTTGGAAGAGAATCAAGCCTCACGTAGTTCAGAGTGTTTTGGATTTTGTGTGTTTTAACACCTTAAAGATTTTCATGCATCATTGGATCGTATTAGGACCCACCTTCTCGGAAGGGTAGCCCTAACATAAATCACACTATCATGTGCATGAGATTTTTTCGTGTATCACCCGAATAAATTGAGCACACCTTCTCGGAAGGGTTTCCCAACTTAACGGCTATCACTTACACGGCAAATCATGTGTATTTAATTTAGATTTAATTTTAACCCCATCTTCATTTTAAAAGTGAATTTAGGGATTAGCGACTGTGCCCGACATATTTTGAGATTTAATATCGGGTTATCTACGTAGCCGTTTTTACAGCGTCAAGTCTTTACATAGTTCTTTTATTTTGAAACCGTTTGATTTAATTTGTAACCGGTGACTGAATTCGGCGTATTTAGAATTTTATACCGAATTTCCTACGTAACTCGTAAAAGAGTATCAAGTCTATACGTAGTTCTGAACGATGACATGATTTAATTTTTATTTGACGATTGAACCCGACGAGCTTTTTGCTTTATGTCGAGCTACCTACGTACCCGTTTGGACGGGATCAAATCTTGCGTAGTTCTGTTGGAGAACAAATTTGATCTTTTGAGGACCGTGTGATTGAACCCGATGAGTTATAGCTTTGTACCGAGTTTCCTACGTATCTCTTGGAAGAGAATCAAATCACTCGTAGTTCCTTTAGAAACCAAGTTTGATTTGGTTTTAAAAATTTAATCGTTTGAGGATCGTGATTGAACTTGACGAGCTCATAGCTTTATGTCAAGCTTCCTAAATACCCGTTTGAACGGGATCAAATCTTATGTAGTTCTTTTTGAACACAAATTTGATTTTTTGTTTTTGGCCTCATATTCATTTAGAAGTGAATTTAGAGGCAGACGACTGAATCCGATATATATTGAATTTTAATATCGAATTTCCTACGTAACTCGTAAAAAAGTATCAAGTTTATACGTAGTTCTTTTTGAACACAAATTTGGTCGTTTGAGGACCGTGTGATTGAACCCGATGAGCTATAGCTTTGTATCGGGTTTCCTACGTATCTCTTGGAAGAGAATCAAATCACTCGTAGTTCGTTTAATGAACCCGTTTGATTTATTTTCGGGCAAGGTGACTGAATTTGGTACATGTTAAATTTTATACCGAATTTCCTACGTAACTCGTAAAAGAGTATCAAGTCTACACGTAGTTCTGCCTTTGACCGAGTTTATATTTGGTGAAACTCAATTTGAGGTTTTGACTCCGTTTTTATTGGAGCCGATTTGAGATTGACCCACTAGAATAAACCGGCAAAAGAATATTGACGAGTTTAATTTGATATTTTGATCAAATTCGAATTCCTAATTTATGTCGATTATAATTCTTATATTTTAGTGGGTAATTTTTATAAATAAACAACTTTTCCCTAAAAAAAAAAAAATTGAAGGCATACATTATGTATTATGTCCTCCTTTTCTCTTTTTTCTTAGATGTTTCACCTCATTATATATTTGTGAAATAAATCTGGGCAAATTTTTCCTTGCATTTGACAGTGGGCTTGATCACAATCAGAGCCACGGAAGCGCAATTCATTTTTCCTTAATCAATTTAGCCCAATGTATTTTCAGCCCAAATTCCACTTTAACTCTTACGTATTTCCCTGCTCTCTTCAACCTTTGCCAGTAGATGCCACTAGGTCTAATTAGACTCAGAAAGCGGCGACACTCCAGCAAGGACGGAGCTCGGGAAATTGCAGAGCGGAGACCTATTGAGGCGGTGAAAGCACCAGGGCCACTGCGACTCCGGGAGCAAGAGATCAAGCGTCGTTCGGAGCAAGGAGCGGTTGAGATCACAAATTGAAAGGCCGCTGATCCTGGAAACAGGTAGCATCCCCCAAAACTTTTAAGGGGGAGATTTGAGTTTCAATTCACCAGCGTTGATGAATATGCAGGCCGGGAGTGATCGGGAGTTCTTCAAAGGCGACTCCGTTCGGAAAAACCCGAGAGGTTCACGATCTTAAACCTCCCTGTATGTTTGAATTTTAGATTAATTGTTCTTCCAGGTTAAAAATTTCCCTTTGTTTCTTCCGAATTGATATCCCAAGCATGAACTGATTTAGGTTTTGATTTGTATGCTCAATCCTGGTGAAAATTTGGCAGCAATCCGCCTTGATTTAGGGTGATTCATTGATTCTGGAACCCAGGCCATATGAAAAGCTCTCGAGGTTTTCATGGGCGGGGTTACAAGAATCGAAAGGATACCCAACAAAATTTTGACAGCACTTCGCCATGGCTTATGTGATTTAGTGATTCCGGAACCCAGGCCACATGAAAAGCTCTCGAGGTTTTCAAGGGCGGGGTTCCGAGAACCGAGCATGGATCGATCAAAACCACTACCTTGTTGTTGTCGCTTCTTCTTCTTGCTGATTTTTTTTTGTTTTGTTCTTGTGGTTGCAGGTGAACAACCGTGGAGAGGAAGGAGAAACTGCCTTTTTTTTGTTTGGTTTGCAGTTGAATAGGGTAAAGAGGAGAAGAAAACCAGACCCAGGAACCCCGTTTGTAGACTGCAGTACCCTTTTTAAATGGGAAAAATGTGACAGTTCCACGTTTTGCCATATTGGAGAACCGCTCCATCACTCTCCCATTTGTATTTTTTTTTTAACTGTTATCAGAAATAGAAAACTGTAACTTTTCTGTAACTTTCTGAATTCAGCCTTTCTTTAGTGATGGGCTTATTGCATTTGGGCTTGTTGTTTGGCAAAAATTGGGCCTTACACCAAATTCACATAACCCAATTTTAAATTTTCAAGCTTTATGCTTAAAGAGAATAAATCAACCACACTTTTTGATGTATAATAAATGTGATGATATAAAATCATGAATTAAAAATAAAATTCATGAAATTTTACCCTCCAACAAAGGGTAAGGTGGTTAATGTGATCATTGATGGGGGAAGTTGTTGTAACTTAGTTAGTCAGGAGATGATTGATAAATTACAACTCCCTACTATTCAGCATCCTAGGCCTTATAGATTGCATTGGATCAATGACTGTGGTAATTTGAAAGTGAATAGGCAAGTTAAAGTGCATATCAAATTAGGACATTTTGAAGATGATGTGTTATGTGATATAGTACCTATGCAAGTCTGTCATATCTTATTAGGTTGTCCTTGACAATTTGATCGTAAGG
Organism: Persicaria maculosa; assembly: GCA_963922045.1. Lineage (NCBI taxonomy): Eukaryota > Viridiplantae > Streptophyta > Magnoliopsida > Caryophyllales > Polygonaceae > Persicaria > Persicaria maculosa. The sequence continues at coordinate 15,022,836 of OY998256.1, forward strand.
TCTTGCATGATGGCTTTACTAATAGATATTCCTTTACTTTTCAGGGCAAGAATGTGGTTCTCAAGCCTATGACGCCAACCCAGGTGGCTGATGAGATTGAGAAGCGGAAAGTAAGTAAAGGTGAGTTAGATAAGGAGGCTCAGTCGAGCCATGTGTCTACCCCTACTCGGCCTAGAGAGGTATTCTTGCCTTCCAAGAGTACATTTTTAGACGATTTTGCGGATGGGGAAACAACCCTCATGCTCCTATACAAAGGGTTGAACATGTTGAGTGATGAGCTTAGAGCTACCCTCCCTCCTCACATCCTATCTCTTATTGAAGAGTATAAGGATGTATTCCCCGAGGACATACCAGCAGGTCTACCCCCTGTTAGAGGAATTGAGCATCAAATTGATCTCATTCCAGGGGCTTCTTTGCCTAATAGGCCTGCTTACAGAATGAATCCCACTGAAACCCAAGTCCAGGAACTATTGGACAAGGGATACATTAGGGAAAGTTTGTGTAGACTGTAGGGCCATTAACAACATAACTGTAAAATAACTGTAAAATATCCTTATTGTTAGCCCCTAAGAAAGATGGTTCTTGGAGAATGTGTGTAGACTGTAGGGCCATTAACAACATAACTGTAAAATATCACCATCCTATACCCCGCTTAGATGACATGTTAGATGAGTTGCATGGTTCTTCTATCTTCTCTAAAATTGATTTAAAAAGCAGTTACCATCAGATTAGGATGAAGGAAGGCGATGAATGGAAAACAGCCTTTAAAACGAAATTTGGACTCTATGAATGGTTGGTTGTGCCTTTTGGGTTGACTAACGCACCTAGTACTTTCATGAGGTTAATGAATCATGTGCTTAGAAATTTCATAGGTAAATTTGTTGTTGTATATTTTGATGACATTCTTATCTATAGTAAATCACCTGAGGAACATGAAGCACATTTAAGGGAAGTACTTTCTACACTTAGATTAGAACACTTGTATGCCAATCTTAAGAAACGTGAATTATGTAATAATCAAGTGTCTTTTCTGGGTTTTGTAGTGAGCTCCAATGGACTGCGTGTCGATGAGGTGAAGATCAAGGCTATACAGGAGTGGCCGACGTCGACTACCATTGGCCATGTGCGCAGCTTCCAGGGATTGGCGAGCTTCTACAGACGTTTTGTGCGCGAATTCAGCTCCATCGCAGCCCCTCTTACAGAGCTCACAAAGAAGCGGTGTGAGTTCAAGTGGGGTCCAGCTCAGGAGGATGCGTTCCGACAGCTCAAGGAGAAGCTCACGCAAACCCCATTGCTGGCTCTGCCTGATTTCACTCGGCCTTTCGAGGTTGAATGTGATGCTAGCGGAGTTGGAATTGGAGGAGTCCTCATGCAAGAAGGTAAGCGTATTGCCTTCTTTTATGAAAAGTTAAAAGGTGCTTGTCTTAATTACTCTACGTATGACAAAGAATTGTATGCATTGTTTAGAGTCCTTAAGACATGGTCCCATTACCTTCGGCCTAGAGAGTTTATTCTTAGGACTGATCATGAATCCTTAAAACACTTTAAGAGACAAGATAAACTTGATAGGAGGCATGGTAGATGGATGGAATTTATTGAAACATTTCCTTATGTTATAAAGTATAAGAAAGGAAAAGACAATGTGGTTGCTGATGCTTTATCTAGAAGACATGTCCTTTTGACCACTTTGGATTCTAGAGTCTTAGGCTTTGTATACATTAAGGAATTGTACGCTAATGATGCTGATTTTGGGGAAGTTTTTCGAAAGTGCCTAGATAAGGGTCCTACCGACCAATTTTATATCTTTGATGGATTCTTGTTTAGGAAAGACCAAGTGTGTATACCTAGGTGTTCTCTTCGGTTATTACTGGTGAATGAAGCCCATAGTGGAGATTTAATGGGTCATTTTGGGAGAGATAAGACCTATCATACACTTAAGTTGCACTTTTATTGGCCACATATGCTTAGGGATGTAGAACATTGCCTTAAGAGATGTATTGACTGTTTAAAGGCCAAGTCTAAGCTTATGCCCCATTGATTGTACACACCACTCCCTATACCCTCAGCCCCTTGGGAAGATATTTCTATGGACTTTATTGTGGGATTGCCTAGAACTAAGAAGGGGAAGGATTCTATCTTTGTGGTGGTGGATAGATTTTCTAAGATGGCTCATTTTATAGCATGCCATAAGATTGATGATGCTACCAATGTTGCTAACTTGTTCTTTCGAGAGGTAGTTAGGTTGCATGGGGTGCCTGAAACCATAGTGAGTGATAGGGATGTTAAGTTCTTAAGTCGTTTTTGGTGAACTTTGTGGAACAAATTGGGAACGAGATTTTTATTCTCTACCTGTAGTCACCCCCAAACTGATGGCCAAACTGAGGTGACCAATAGAACCTTAACCACTATCCTTAGAGCCATATTAAGAATGAATTTGAAGCTTTGGGAAGAAGCCTTACCTCATGTGGAGTTTGCTTAAAATAGGACATTGCATTACTCAACTAAAATCACTTCATTTCAATGTGTATATGGTGTTAATCCACTAACCCCTTTTGATCTTACTCCATATCCTATGAGAGAGAATGAGTCATTTGACGCAGGTAAGCATGTTGAGTTCTTCAAGGAACTACATGAACGGACACGTCAACAGCTTATGCAGAAGGCTGAGTACAACGCCAATAAGGCCAACAAGGGGCGCAGTTTAGTGACGTTCCAGCCTAGGGATCTAGTGTGGGTGCACCTGAGGAAGGAGAGGTTTCCCAATGAGAGGAAGAGAAAGCTTGCACCGCGAGGAGATGGACCTTTGAAGGTTCTACACAAGGTGGGTGAAAATGTCTACAAGCTGGAGCTTCCAGGAACATATGGCGTGAGTGCTACCTTCAACGTTGCGGATCTTATTCCATACCTTGCCGTGGACAAGGACTTGGATTTGTGGTCGAATCGTTTCCAAGAAGGGGAGGTTGATGCGGGACCATCTTCTACACCTCCGGACATGTCAATCATCTTAGGAGACGGACCTATGACTCGAGCCCGAGCTAAGAAGCTTCAACGCGACTCATTCCTGTTTGTGAGTCATGCCTTGTTCTCGAGCACGGTTCAACTCCCCGAGCCTTGATTGAAGACCTACATGTGCATTGGGATCAAGAGCGTTGAACCATCTTAATCACATGTTGGAGCCGAAATGCCTAAGAGTTTTACCTTGTTATATTTCCTATTTTAGTAACTTTTATACTTAAGCTATTTTAGGAAACTTTTAGGGTATTTTAATTAATTCTTTTAATTATTTCTTTTTGGCCGAAAATCCTTGTTAGGGTTTTATATAGTCGGCGTTCATCAGTTGTAGAACTCACGTACAATTTTATGAGAAACTCAGTCTTTGTGTGAAACACAAGTGTGAGAAAGTTAATCGATTCGAAGCGTTGCTCATCGATTGCAAATTGGTTATAGATCTTGCTTGGTTTGCTTTGAGTTCATCAACCTCGCGAGAGCTTGGTGATCCTGGTAATCACAAGTCCTCTCCTTGTGCCTCCAAGTTGTCCGCTTGGTTGTGTAAGGTTGTAGAGGCAGGCTTTATAGTCGTTGGTATTTGGTTCCTACCCTCTTAGGAGGCATGGGGTCTTTATCTCGTTCTATATTATTTCGAATCACCAATCTATCAGTCTTTATTTCATTGCTTTGTTTGATCGAGTTGCTGCGTTTTGTTTGTTCTAGTCGATATCGAGTCATTATTTGGTGTTCTTGAGTCTTTTGCTTCCATTCTTGTCTTTGAGTCTTAATTGTCGAAGATCGGGCCATCCTACGGCTAACCCCGTATCACATTCTCAAACAGCAATGGTGACTCTAAACTTTATACTACCTTTGTTTCAAAATATCGGCCGTTTTACTTTTTAGCACATTTTTAAGGAGCTAAAAACTTTATAAAATATTAACTTTATTTATTAGTTTTTTAAAATAATACTATACTTATTATTAATAACCATAATATTATTTATAAAAAAAATAAAAATATGATATTTTATAGAGTTTTTAGCTTTTTAAAAAAATGCCAAAAAAATAAAACGACCTATATTTTGAGACGGATGAAGCAATTTTTTTTACTTTTAAGTTTATTACAAGAATATTTCTTCTCCGACATTTTTATGTGCTCTCCATCCAAAAGTTCTTAAAGCTCCATTCGCCTAGAGTTTGTGTAATATGTAGTCAAACCACCAAATTATTTGGTCTTACCTTAATTACAATCAATCAACACAACAAAAAATAATAGTAGAGGGCCATATTTTTATATATATCTTGCCTCGGGCATTTCAAATCTCAAACTCGATCCTGCGAGGAAGGTGAGACATTGACGTTTTTCCACATATATTATATATTGATATAATATAAGCATTATTTTTTTATCCAAATTTATATTATTTTCCTATATCGTTTTCATATTATTATTATAATAGTATAATATATGTAATACATAATGTAAATAAATTACGGTAATATCTTCTATAAAATATAATATATTTTACAAATCCCGTGCGTTACGCACGGGTACTACGGTAGTACATATACTAAAACCGATGCAGTGTTGCCTACATGGCGGCGTGTGAGTGTATCTGCATATGTGGCGGCGCGTGAGTGCATTTCGCAAAGCTTTCTCCGGTCGGAAAGGAAATCTAATAAAAATAATTATTTTATTTTACCATTAACTCATATAATTGGATAGATGAAATATCTTATAAAAGGAAAAAAACTAAATTAATATAACACAATTCATCCGAGTATAGATATTTTAGTAAACTAATGTAATAAATATATATACTACATATTTAATAAAAAAATATTAAAATATTTTTAAAAATCAACTATCTAAATATTTATATTTGAGAGAATTTAAATAAAATATATTTGAGAGAATCAACTATCTAAATATTTATATTTGAGAGAATTTAAATAAAATATATTTGAGAGAATTTAAATAAAACTCAACCAAAACTAATTTTATTAAGATTTATATTATTTTTTGAAGAAAAAATTAATTTATAGGTTAACGTATTCTCCGTCCACGGGACGGGATCTACCCTAGTATGAAATATTCAACGTACGGGAAGTTTTCTTTTGAGCGCTAGTTCTTCCAAGAGGTGCACTAAGGTAAGCATCTATAACTCCAAAGGTATGCTCACTCCTCAATCTCAACCAAAACTCTGGCTAAGCCCCACAATACTGCCTTCTGGTGGCTTGGTGGCACGCCAACCCAACCTTACTCAACAACACTTCATCCAAATCCTTCTCTACAAAAATGGATACTCTCTGCCTGGCTTTAGTTCTCTTTTAAGTTGCAGCAGCAGTAGAACAGTGAAAAATCAAGGTATGTCTTCTACAAAAACTCAACCAAAACTTCGGTTAAGCCCCACTTCTTTGCCTCCGGGTGACGTGGTGGCATACCAACCCAACCTTACATATCAACACTTCAATCAAAACTTCGGTCACAAACAAACAAGCTACTATAAAAATGCAGATGATCTCCTCCAAGCTAAATGGACAAGACCTCAGCAAAGCAAGCTGTAAAAGAAAGCTGATCTCATTCCTTTTATAGAGAATGATCTCTAATATGTATCACATCATGTAATGCAAATTGTGAATCAATCTGAGTGTATCAATGTAAATCTTCACCATAGTAAAAGCCTAACAGGCAAAATTCACAACTATGTCCATGATTAAGAGCGGGTATTGGAATGTTAGAGAATCTAGACGTCCTCTTCTTCTCCAAGAAATAAATCAACTTAGATCTAACAATAATCTTGATATTTTAGCTATCTCCGAAACCAAATCTGTAGAACCCCCTACTGAAGTTCAAATTAGAACTGCAGGCTTCCACAAAGCTTTCTCTATGAGTTCAATTGGCCACAAGGGTCGAATTTGGATTCATTATAAACATAGCCTTATTCTGAATAAAAGGCAAATTATAGACTCTGGCAAAAGATTCTGTATGATTCAAGTTACAATTGAAAATCTTACTTTAGTACTACTCTTCGTTTATGCACCCTCTGTAGAACAAGAAAAAGATAATTTCTGGCAAGAATTTTTTACAGTTGTAAATAAATATAACCTTCCAGTACTAATCATTGGAGATTTAAACGATATAGAGAATGATACAGAAAAACTTGGTGGAAATCATCCAGCTATATCCAGATTCAGGAGGCTCCTTAGTGTTAAACATGAGCTTAATTTACACACTACTCCTTACATTGGTTCTACCTTGACTTGGAGGAAGAACAAATCAGCCACTAATAATACCTATGAAAGATTAGATAGAATTCTAGCTCAGTATGAAATTATTAGAAAATTTAACAATCTAAAAGTTCAACATCACTCCTTCTCTTCGTCAGATCATTGCCCAATTACATTATCCTTAGGGACAAAAGAAGAAAAAAGAGGCTCTCCTTTCAAATTTGAAATGGCATGGTCTGCAAATCCTAGAGTTGAAGAAATTATAAAAAAAAGTTTGGCACAACAAATTTCATGGCTCTAAAACCTATAAATTTATGAAAAAACAACAATTATTAAAGAAAAATATTAAAAATTGGTCTAAAAATCAAAATAATAATTTCAAAAACAACTCCAAAAACTAGAACCAGAAATTCTCAATCTGCAAAAATTACTCCCATGGGGATCCCTCACAGTAGCCCAAGAAGCAAAACTGGCAAATTTAGAGAACAAAAAGAGGAAAATTTTAGAATTTAATTACCAATTTTGGAAACAGAGAGCAAGAACTAAACACGTACATTTAATAGATAAAAACACAAAGTATTTCCAAATTAATGCAAATATGCAAAGATAAGAAATTTTAAAAGGACCAAGAACTCCTTTACCACAAAGCAAGGACAAATGGTAACAAACCAACAAGAAATAACAAAACAAATTACTAAGGAAATGTCTGAAAGATTTATTGGCATAAATCAAGAAAAAATTACAATAGAAGAAATAAGAAATATCTAACCTCAAATAACGCCCGAAGAAAATGCACAGCTAATTAAAATCCCCACTAATTCAGAAATTAAGCAAATATTAAGTAACATGGTAGAAGACAAATCCCCTGGTCCTGATGGTTTAATTTCCCACCAGAATTTTATCTAAAATACTGGCATATTGTGGGACCATTCTTCTGCAAAACAGTCAAATCTTTCTTCCATTCTGGTAATATTTTAAAACACATTAACCAAACATTTATAGCCCTTATTCCAAAAGTAGAAGATCCAAAAAATATTAATAATTATAGACATATTAGTCTCTGTAACACGATTTACAAAGTAATAGCAAAGATTTTAGCAAACAAGTTAAAATCGATTCTTCCGCATTTAATTAGCCCCTTTCAAGGTGCTTTTGTTGAAGGAAGATCGATCCATGATAACACCCTAATCGCACATGAAGTATTTCATACTTTTAATAAACAAAAAGGTAAGAAAGGATGGATGTCATTAAAATTAGATATGGAAAAAGCTTATGATAAAATTAATTGGTCATTCATAGAAGCTACTCTAAAAAAAATGGGTTTCCATCCGATTTGGATTAATTGGATCATGAAATGCATTACAACCACAACTTTCTCTATATTAGTTAACAATACAGCTGGAAAACAGTTCAATCCAAATAGAGGAATCAGACAAGGAGACCCTTTAATTAGCCCCTTATATCTTTGTAATAGTAATGGAAAGTCTCACTAGAGAGCTACATCAAGAAGCAATAAAAGATGATGCTCTTGTGGGAATTAAACTAACAAAAAATGGAGCCCCTATACCCTTTTTAATCTTTGTAGATGACATCATAATCTTTGCAGAAGCCTCCCAATTGAGTCTTCATACTATACAAAATTCGCTAAATAACTTCTCTAACAATTCTGAGTTAACCATAAATTACGCTAAAAGCTCCATCCAATTCTCAAAAAATCTCAATCCAACAACAGCTAGATCCTTGCCCTTCAAATGCGTATACCTATATAAAAAACAATTAAAAAATATCTCGGAATTCCACTGGTCAATGGTAGAGTTAAAAATTGTGTCTTTGATGACGTCGTACAAAATCTGAAAAAACAACTTTCTATATGGAAATCCTCTTCTATTTCTCAAGCTGGAAGAGCTACTTTAATCCAATCAAACCTAAGCTCGAAAACAAATTACCTAATGCAGAATTTTTTACTACCAAAAGGGATTCTTCATCAAAAAGATCAAATAAATAAAAATTTCGTTTGGAACAAACTACAATCTGAAAGATACACACCACTAATAAGCTGGAACACTATATGTCAACCTAAAAAGGAAGGAGGACTTGGAATCAGAAAAGCAGAATCCTTAAATGAAGGGTTACAAATGAAACTTCTTTGGAAAATCCATACTGATCAAAATAGTTTGTGGGTTAAAATTATTAAAGAAAAATACCTACAGAATTCTAGTATTAAATGAAAGGGATACACAAAACACATCATGGCAATTTGGGAGACTTCTATCTTTAAGAGAAAAATTCAATAAAGGACTCCAATGGATAATTGGAAATGGAGAACAAATAAATGTATGGAAGGATTCATGACTTGATAATGCAAAATTATACCAATACCAGAATTCTCAAGATCCAAGTTTGAAAGTAGCTCAACTAATAAATAATCAAAGACAATGGAATTTGCCCCTACTTCAAAGAATATTCCCAATTAACATTATTAATCAAATAGTGTAAATACAAATACCAACTTGGGATACTGATGATAAACTGATTTAGAAATTTGAAAAAGATGGAATATTCTCGACCAAGTCTACAAACCTCATAAATAATAACAATAATCATCAAAGTATAAGCGATTTAAAATGGATTTGGAAACTCAATCTACCGCCTAGAATCAAGAACCTTATATGGAAAATATTAATTGACGGACTCCCTGCTACTTAGAGATTAAACAAATATTACAATAGAGTCCCAGACCAATGTTCACTAAGCAATTGTGAAGATGAGGATACTACACATCTACTAATAAGCTGTAATTTTGCTAGGAAACTTATACAGAACTATGAGACTACTTGGGGTAAAATTCTCTTCCATCGGGAAGATTATAATAAAAATATCATTGACATCCTTTTGTTAAATAAAAATAAAACTATAATTCAAGACTTAGGTTTCATCTGGCAAACGATTTGGGAAACTAGAAATAATGCAATTTTTTTTAAAAAAAAACAGACCCTAATTCCCCAATTAACTTGGCTTTTGAAGTAGCTTCAAACATAAGGAATTGGAATGCCGAAGTAGAGACGAAAAAAAAACCGAGTATACCGAGCCCCAAAAGAATGAAAGCTAAGTGGACTAAACCCCCTAGCAATATCTATAAGATTAATATAGAGGCTCGGTCAAACCCACGGGCACCTGCTAGGTGGGAGGAGTTATTCGTGACTCCGAGAGCAGTTTATTAGATGTATTCTTCCAAAATACATCTAAAGGTTCAATTCTACAGACGAAAGCAGAAGCAATCATCAACATGCAATCAGAAAAGGAATTCAGAAGGCTATAGTTGAAAGTGACAATCAGATGATTATCAAGGCACTAAAAAGAGAACTCAACACTCCATGGAAAGTTATCCATCAAGTTGAGAAGATTATACTTATGGCTAGAGATTTTGATTATATTCAATTTAGTCATTGCTTTAGAGAAGCTAACAAGGTATAACATACTATATAGCAAGAAAAGGTATCGATTATGTTAGGTCTACATCCCCTCTTAATAGGGATCTGTACTCCATCATCCTTAAGGGTGATCCTGATAGTTCGCTACGTTTCTCGTAGCAAACTCCAAATGTTTGCATATTGTAAAAAAAAACGTACGTGAAAGCGTAAGCGAGAGAGTGTAGTAACATAACCATTCCGGAATGGCTCACTGGAAAGGACTTGTGGGTAGTACCCATAGGTCCCCGGTTCGAACCCCGAAATGACCGCTCTTTATTTACCAATTCAAAGAGAGAGTGTAGTAACATGTAAATCCAAATTGCCCTCATATATATGATATATAATTGATTAGGCCGGGCAATTTGGTAACTTAAACAAGCTGAGCTGAAGCCTATAAATCAAAGTTGGGGATGTGATTTCGATCAAGCTCAGCTAGTCAGCTTGTGGCAATCGAAAAACCAGTGTGGATCTGCTGTGACGTCCGGTGCACCACAAAATTATTCACGGTATCACTTTATTTCCAAAAAAAATTTAAAAATTATATTTGTGTTTCATATACTTATATTTACATGTCTATAAAATTTCATTATAAAAAAATATATTTTTAAAATATATATAATTAAAAGAACGATTATATTAGTTTATATTTTTTTAAATAAATTTTTTCATAATAAAATTTATAAATATATAAATACAAGTGTATGAAACACAAATATAATTTTTTAAATTTTTTTCGAAGTAAAATTATACACTAAATACTTTAGTGATGCACCGGGCGCCACAACAGATCCACACTGTCGAAAAACATTTTGATACCCTCTTAGAGTCTTAGTTTTGATTAGGGGTGGGCACAAATCTCACAAATCCCGGGTCCGTCCCGCACACACATAATAATAATAATAATAATAATAATAATAATAATAATAATAATAATAATAATAATAATAATAATAATGTAATACTATATATATATGTATATATATGTATAAATATATAATATTAGGACATAAAGTATTTTGAATAAAAACAGTAACTATATATATATATATATACACACACACAACTTAAAATAAAATAAAAACAGTATTTTGAATAAAAAAAGTAACTCAAAATAATGTAATACTATATATAAATAAATATAATATTAGGTTTGCGGGTATCCGCGGACTACCCGCACCCGCATTCGCGAACGGGCTTGGACACGACTTCTAACCCGTTAAGCGGGTTTAGCCCGGCTCGCGCCCGCAACAACGGGACAATGCCCGTCCCGTTTGATATAAAAAAGTATACATATATATTTGTTACGTCTTTGAGAATCGCAACATATACATGAAAATTTTGAATTTTTTTATAATTTTTTTATTTGAGGGACAAGGCCCGTCCCGTCTCGATTCCGGTCCTGTCTCGCAAAAATTACGCGGGATGATGTAACAGCCCGGGATTATGATTCCCGGGTTACGTTTCGAGGGATGAAACCCCTCGTTAGGATCTTGCGCCCCGAGTACAGGTTGAAGGTTTGAAATTCTATCCTAACATTTTAAAGTGGGATTTCATACCCAAAATTCGAAGGGATCGTTGGAATCCCCGGGGAAGCCCCCTGTACCTGTCATAGGTCTAAGCGTGGAAAACCAAAGGTCACACAAATAGCGGAAGTAAAGCATAATACAAAGGGGTGCCACGGCAGAGCCGGGTCAAAATATGATCAACCATTCAAATTCGAGCCGTAATTAAATTGGTGAAGTTTGAATCCCAACTCTCTCTTTCCGCCATGTTAGACCCAGCGGTCATGGACTCAAATCAGCATCAACAGTAGTAAGCATAACGGATACCTAAAAAATTTGATATGGGGCGGGATCAGATCGATGCCCACTTTAGCTCTGCATCCCAACCCTAAGCACACATATACGCTATACCTAATAAAGATGCTTCTAGATGCATGGCAGAATATTAACACACTAACATGCTCCTAAGATCAAGTGCATAATAATAATAAGGCCTTAGCACAGAATACCAAGTGGTATGTCCCTCTCCTACCTCCACCCCCTTCCGATAGGGCGGAGACTGGCCAGCTCGTGAATGCATTCCATCATAATCGGGCAACACGCATGCCTAACCCGCTCCACAATAAAGTCCGCAGGCATCTCATAATATAAGGAAGTTCATGACTCGATTGACTCAGGACGGGACCCGATGAGACTAGGTCGTCCTATAACCCTAGCAATGACTCTAGTTACTTCACAGATAACGACCGTTCTGTTTACATACACATAAAGAAATAAAATGCTCAACGATCGATGCAACCTAGCATGGTACTACATGGCATGCTGATCATGAATGCAAGCACCTAGTATATCATGCACCTAAAGCAGGGAATAGCTCTATTTAATCTGAGTAAGCTCCGAAGAGACTTACCTGGCTTTGCAGAACAGCAGAGTAAAGAGTCCAGCACACATAAATCATAGTTACAAGTATCACCTAAATACATATCAGAACACATATATAAGTCTACATCTAATCATCCAAGCACTCAAAGCATATCATCCAACAAGAATAGCAACCATATCGCAATCATCATTTCGTCAAGTTCAGCCATTCATCATATTGCCACATTCCACGAGACCATATCATTCTCATCATTCCATTCAGCCACATTCAATTCATGTATTCGCCACACTATATCCGCATATCACATATATCAAGTTCATCATATTCATCATATCTCGAAAGCATAAATTAACGATACACAAGTCTAACACTTCATCATGTCTTTATTCAATCAATCATGCCATTAGTACACACCAATCATGATATTAGTCAACCATTCACATCAATCATGCTAGTTAGTCACCAATCACACAATTCCCGAGTTAGTCCCGAAACCGCTTTAAAATCCTAATCAACTAGTTGGAAATTTCGATCCTTGAAAACGCTCGACAAATTCCTTTTTAAATCTCCAAGTCTCATAATATTATAATTTCTTTAATCTTAAAATAATGATTTATATTTTAATCCCAATAATATTATATAATATTCCAAATACTATTTTCTTTAAACATTTTCATAAAATATTTCTAAATACTTTAAAATCCCAATCATTTTTTTTTTATTTATTTATTTAATAATAACAGCCCCTTCCTAAATTACCAAACCAACCCTTTTATTTTGTAAAACCCAAAACCGAGCCTCTCCTTTTCTTAAAACCCCAAACCGAAACCCTTAATAAATTAGGCCCAAATTCATTTGTTTTGTTTCCTGAACACAAAAAGGCCCAACAATCTTTCTTTGTTTTAAAATGGAATGGGTCAACAGCCCAACAAAACAATTAGGCCCAAAACCCACTCTTCCTTCCATCTGATATCGAATGCATCAGCTAAAAAAAAAAAGAAAGGGTCCCACGCTGACTGGGCAGATGAGGTGGAAGGGCGGGCCCGCGTGCAAGGGAAATGGGGGAGAGAAAGGAGCACTGTTCCTCCTTCTCCTTCCTCTTGCACTTACAAAGCTCGAAACGGAAGAGAGTGAGGGCGAGGGGAGGCTCGCCGGTGGCGGCGCCGGGCTTCGGCATTTCGACCCCCACACACATGACAACAAGGAAGGGAAGAAGGAGGAGGAAGAGGGCTCACCGAGGGAGGTTTCGAGACACCGGGGGCTGTCCAAGCTCGTCGAAGGGGCGGTTCGAGACGTCGGAGGTCGGATTCTTCGCCGGAATCTACCTAGGAGGGGCGGAGGAGATTAAAGGCGGGAGATTTGCTCGATTTGAAGGTGAAAGAGAGAGAGCGAGCGAAACGGAGCCTTACCGAGGGCGGCGCTCGGTCTCCGGAGGCTCCAATGGCGGCCCTGGTGCTGCTCGGGGAATCGAGGAGGCATGGTGAGGATGCTCTTGTGGGTGACTCGCAATAGGGGGACGAAGGATGGAGGCGAGCGGCTTGGTAGTGGCTCACGACAAAACAGGGAGGGAAGAGCTATCCGCGGCTTCGACGGAGGTGGGCGCGGCGCGGGGTGCTGCTGGCGGTGCCGGAGGGTGGTCTGGTGGTGGCGGCTGAAAGGAGGCAAGGAGCTCGATTGCTCTCGCCAATTTCAAAGAAAGAAATAAGGGGGTGTTTGGCCTTTGGATTTGTGTGGGTGTGGAAAGAGGGTCAAATAATCTGATTTTTGTTTTGAAGAGAACAAGGGCATATGTTCACCAATCAAAGTGGAGGGCAGATGTTGTTTGGAGCTGTTGAAAATGAAATGTTGGGAGATGGTGCAACTTTTCTTCGGTCAACACAGGGAGAGTAGGAGCTAGGTCCCTTGCAGCAATCAGATAAGGGTTTGGCCATGAGTTGACACCTTACCAACTATGGGGAAACAAGGGGGTGTGGAGGAGAGGAAGAAGGGGTGTAGTCTAGCCAAAAGTGGGAGGAGAGAGATGAAAAATGATGCTGAGTGAGATGCTGCAAATCGACAAGAAGGGGAGTGAGGGATTGTGTGCCAGCTTGAAATTGGGATGGAAGAAAAGAGGGTAGAAACATAATCCTTGAAATTCAAATTCCAAAATATCCGTAGGGAAACCCGTAAACTCACTCTCTCGATCCTATCTCGACTTGATCAATTAATTTTAAAATTCTCAATCCGAATTAAATAATAAAATTCTCGGCATATGAAAGCGGAAAGAAAATTCTTTTTAAAATTTCGGTCGAAATCTGCTTTAGTTCAAAAATCCGAGTTAGCGAGTTTTCCGTTAAATTCCGCTTTAAAATTCATTTTGATTTTCTTTTTCCGTAAAATTAGGATTTAAAAATCCGAGCCTTTACATCATCCACCTCTAAAAACAAGTCTCGTCCCCGAGACTAAAGCCAAAACAAGGTAGGGGATGAAGTTGGAAATAGGTGAGTCCAAGGACCATTCCATTGACCCCGTAAGTGCCTCATAAGTGCCCCTATGAGATTCCCACAGCATCGTCATCATGATCATAATATCCCCGATAGGTCGTAGCGAGAGTGTGATACGGGCCCTTACCACATCCTTACCCCGACTTCTCGATTATATCATAACTCGAAAAGCATTACGACATCTTTACTAGGTCTTAACAAGCAGTCTACAAGAGCCCTTATAAAATGCATGTATCCACTTCGTGGAGCGTCAAAATGCAAGCTCGGTTGGAAAGTTTCAAGGGGAATCTTAGTTCGAAAAGGTTTGATTTCAAAATCATTGAAACTCTCAATCGCGTTAGATTCCCAAAATCCAAGTTAGTTATTTTTAAACATCATTCAAAACCGCTTAACCCGATGTTAGTCAAGCAAACTTATATTTCAGGAGGTGGAATCATCCACCTCTAAGGCTAATCCCAATTTTCATCCTAGGTTCCAAGTCAGAATCAAAGTTCATCAATTTGGTTGTAGCATCCTAGCAATTCCAATTCAAGGCATTGTATATCATAGCGATCGTTTAATATAGAAATCATATCACACGTTTATGGACATATCATACTCATGTCAAGGATAGTCACATAATACAACATATTTAGCATAGTATCATTCATAGTAGGGTCCATCACATCACATCATAGCGGTTGCACATCATATCATTAAGATAATCGCGTCATATCAATCAGATAAGAACATCATACTCATGCTAACCACCAAGCGTCATCGCATTAGAGGTGCACAAGTACTTCTGTACACTAGCATTTCATCAAGTTCAAGGGACAACTATTGTTAGTACTAATAGCTCACTATCACCTATGACAATACATCAAGGAATCATCATCGTCCAAAACATAGAATCCACATAACACTCGGCCCCAAATAAAGCATTCGCCAGGTCACACCCTCAAGAGAATCTGTCTATAGCTATCAACCATAACAAGACACAACCACTAATCCTTACCTCTTGCATCAAGATTAACCTCACCTAGGTCTACCAACTCAAATCCGATACTTGTTCTAACACCATTGTACTAAGCTTAGCATACAATCTCTCTAGCCGCATAACTATCCGCGATTCAAGGCCCACATCTCTAACCAATTACTAGGTATCCCAACTCTTACGTCATCAAGCCATCTAACAATCAATTTGCTTCAATATCTCAATCTCAAGTCCTCGACTGAACTGCTCTCACGATCGATCTAGACGCTTTTTAACAATCTCTCTTACTTTTCCTAGGCTCTCAAGACTCAGTCTGACCAACATCTCCCAAAGAGACATCTCGAATCACCTTGCTAACATGATCACACTTCCCGTACCACTAATCACTCTCACTAGCCATCCACCTCTAAGAACCCAACTCATACCGACCATCTCACACCTGACACTCCCATCCTTATCCTCGACATTACCAACACAAGCATCCTACCTTGCTAGAGTCCACTCAACCGCCTACTCCCGACAACTCTAACACCGAAACCCATCTAGTGCTACTTCCAACCACGAATCACTAGAACCTCATCACTAGCACCTATCCTCAAAGATCAACCACTGATTCTACCTAGTCATCCCATTTTGAATCTCACAAAAACGCAACCAATCACGACTCCTCAAGACGACCTACTCTTAGATCCTCTTCCTGGCATTTTCCGAAACTACCTCAAGCTACCATTCCTTAATCACGACGTCCTGGGCCTAAAGCCTCTATCCATCGGCCTTTCTTCCCAAAGAAACCTTATGCCACCCTAGCTCGAATTTCCCATAATATCACAACTTGACCAATTCTCTCACAATCCTCCAATCTATAGATTCCCAATATCCTCTACCGAGACTAGTTCTCCTCATATTGCCTCAGATCATGCTTCCTCGACCTCGAAATCTCTACCGCTTAAACCATTATGTACCGATCATCATTTCCACGGAATTCCTACGACATCCTCATCCGAGTTTCCCAAGTGCCGCACTTCGCCAAATCTTCTAAAGTTCTTCTTCCTCTAGCGTCCTCAATACCTTCTGCTTTCCGAATTCCTAATTCCATGCTCAGAACTTCCATATCTCAACCTTAAGCCCACAATCTTACTAGAAAATCTCAATGACATTCTTGCCTAGCTACTAGTCCTTCCTCAAAAATTCATCTCACATCCTCAAATACTTCAATAGCCATAATAACCTTCACTCATAATTTCCCCAAGCATTTCCAATCCTATCTAAACAACCCCAAATACTCATCGAACGTACAGTCCTGACATGAACAACCTAATATTCAAGATTGATAATTTCCCAAGCAACATCATACTACTCATCCTTAACACTTCCTCAACCCCACCCTTTATCAAAATCCCTCCCAATCACAGCACATACATCCTAGTCCCGGATTCTATGATTCCTTAGACCTTTCTTAACCGATCAGCCTTGACACCGCTCACGGTCCGCTCCTAGACTATCTAGACACTCTCTCCTAGTACACTAACTCGCCTATCAACACATCCCGTAAAGAATCTCTCCGATCCACTCTTAACTCACCCATCCACCTCTAGAACTACACTACCCGCACACGCTATTGCCCCACACTACCTCTAACGAAGACCTTTCCCTCGAAATCTAGCCATGCTAACTCCACTCTTCACCTAAGACCTACCTGGAAGCTCAAATATACTCACTGAACACTATCTCCAACAAGCCATAACTCACTCGACTCTACCCAAGCTAACACATCCTTCATGCATTCCATCTCGCATAACCAATGACCAACTCGAACACCTCAATCTACCTGCGATTTCCCGATCCGTCTCACCAAGGGAAACACTCGACTCATTCCCAAGAAGAATACACCACCACATATATAACCCATAACCGATTTACTAGCAGGTCAGTACACTTAAGCATATAGGCACATCATCACAAACACAAGTTAGTCAGGCAATCATTCACTACCAGTTCAGCTTATCAGTCATCAAACCTCAATTTAGTTAGTTCCAAGCCTATCGCACGACACCGATTCTAGATCGCATAGGAGAGATCACAATTCGGACGAAGAACGTCATTCCTTGAGTCATCTAGGAGGATTACGTCTGCAACCGCCATCTTCGAAAGGCGTCCTTCCTTTGGTGACGTCGATCCTAGGGTCCATGAGCCATGGGCCCACCACACTTCTGTTGCGCCACTCTGGTGCCACTCGATCGCTCGTTTTCTCTTCTATGTCGACGTCCATCAAGGGGATCACGAGGGGTTAGAAGTCAAGGAGATAGGGGAGGGCAAGGGAGGACAAAACGACTTTCTTAAGAATTCAGACACAAACCAGGACTAGAGATGACGAGACTCAAGACAAGACACAGACTCGAGAGTTACAAAAATCCTCTTAGGGTATTCTATAAGGTTACAGGTGCACATGGAAATCACAAAATATTTCAATCATATCATTCCACACTATCATGTACCTATTAAAGGAATAGCGTCCTATGCATCCATAACATTTCACATAATCAACTTTACATGCACACGGGACATGCTAAAACTTATCATCTCATGCACTAATCATGCTTGACATATTAATATCATGTATGCACAAACCGACAATAGACATATGCAGCATAAGTTATATATGACATAGCGAGCATTATAGGATATCACATGTATGATCCATTACTCACTTAGTGTACACATAAGTAGGTCAAAACAATGTGGGTTCCAGGTAAGCATGTTAAGATGCACTCTAATAATCGTGTCAAGGGGTATGGCTAAGTCATTTGGGCATAACAACTATCACATCCAACACAACCATATACATGTAGTATGACAATTATGGCACATAGATGCATGATGGTCAATAATTAGGAGATGTATATCCTACATGATACTACCAACACTCATTAAGAAAATACATAGTCAATGAGGTTCAATTTGATTAACTTAACAAGCTCAAAAATTCATTTCTCATGGCACTCATACAAGGAGGGTTGACCACACTATCATGGACCTAATTCATGGGAAGACAATAATCATGGAAATTCATACACGCGACACATATTCTCATTCACAATTGCAATCATGCAAGATATCAGACAAGTCATGCTGAAATATATCAATGCATTATGTCATGCAATCATATGGTGGGCTACTATCATAACCTGACAGAATTCTCCAAGGGCAATCACTGACTCAACACTCCGGTTCCTCGTGGGACACTAGTATGACTCACTCGGTATGACACAAGGACATTCACATTGTTTCCGAGAGGAGAGGGTAGAATTTGTGTTTAGACTCTCATTGTAAGAAGACACGATTGACCGGTATAAAAAAATCGAGAAGGATAACTCCATAAGACAAATCACTTCTAACTCGAAATTGTTTCATTGATCACCCTCCCTAAAATACTCATGAATTTCCCATATCCGACACACCCCCGGAAGTAGCTAGTTGACCGATCCAAATTTTCCCGTGGAAGACACCAACCTTAGATACGAGACTCGATAGAAGCATAGATGGTGGGATCTCAAGCAGGACTCAAAACGGGGAGAGCGGAAGCTCCTCGACCCTCGCTAACATGCCTAGATGCTTTGGTGGGATAGACGACTGAGTCAGAATCATCAAGGGGTTTGAATTAGGGAAGGGTTATTCTGACAAGACAGGAATTCCGGCTACATAAGGACAAGGTTTCCTCCCGCTATCCCGTTCACACATTCAGTTATTTAAATATTCAAATTAAGGCATATTGATTAGTTCTTTAGCTTAAGCACAATATTACTCAGCACGGAAGAATTCAACGGAATTAATATGATCCTCTTCGAGGAGGATCGCCCTCGGGCCACGTTAGATATAAAACGCACAAGCACAAAGACGATCTATGCCGTACTTCGAGGGACAACTAACCGGAGGAGCAAATACCTCACGGCCTCTAGCCCAAGCTACTCCAACCCTCGGGCTCCTTGGAGTCTTCAAACCCCATCTGTAAAAGAAAGATAGTATTTTGCCTATCTGTTCCCAACTACATCCAATAGGGACGGTCTAGCGCCTTTACTATCCCATCGTTTCCCTTTTTTTTATTACCGGATTTATTGAGTCAAGTTCGTATTTAGTCCATTTGAGTTAGCCATATTAAATTCATTTTGCCCATTCTAAACATTTTGGAAAACCATTTGAAAATCTTGGGCCATTTTCAAAACCACTTCAACCTATCATACTCGGTTTGCACAACCTCAGCTCTGATACCATCTTTGTAACGGCCCGGGATTATGATTCCCGGGTTACGTTTCGAGGGATGAAACCCCTCGTTAGGATCTTGCGCCCCGAGTACAGGTTGAAGGTTTGAAATTCTATCCTAACATTTTAAAGTGGGATTTCATACCCAAAATTCGAAGGGATCGTTGGAATCCCCGGGGAAGCCCCCTGTACCTGTCATAGGTCTAAGCGTGGAAAACCAAAGGTCACACAAATAGCGGAAGTAAAGCATAATACAAAGGGGTGCCACGGCAGAGCCGGGTCAAAATATGATCAACCATTCAAATTCGAGCCGTAATTAAATTGGTGAAGTTTGAATCCCAACTCTCTCTTTCCGCCATGTTAGACCCAGCGGTCATGGACTCAAATCAGCATCAACAGTAGTAAGCATAACGGATACCTAAAAAATTTGATATGGGGCGGGATCAGATCGATGCCCACTTTAGCTCTGCATCCCAACCCTAAGCACACATATACGCTATACCTAATAAAGATGCTTCTAGATGCATGGCAGAATATTAACACACTAACATGCTCCTAAGATCAAGTGCATAATAATAATAAGGCCTTAGCACAGAATACCAAGTGGTATGTCCCTCTCCTACCTCCACCCCCTTCCGATAGGGCGGAGACTGGCCAGCTCGTGAATGCATTCCATCATAATCGGGCAACACGCATGCCTAACCCGCTCCACAATAAAGTCCGCAAGCATCTCATAATATAAGGAAGTTCATGACTCGATTGACTCAGGACGGGACCCGATGAGACTAGGTCGTCCTATAACCCTAGCAATGACTCTAGTTACTTCACAGATAACGACCGTTCTGTTTACATACACATAAAGAAATAAAATGCTCAACGATCGATGCAACCTAGCATGGTACTACATGGCATGCTGATCATGAATGCAAGCACCTAGTATATCATGCACCTAAAGCAGGGAATAGCTCTATTCAATCTGAGTAAGCTCCGAAGAGACTTACCTGGCTTTGCAGAACAGCAGAGTAAAGGGTCCAGCACACATAAATCATAGTTACAAGTATCACCTAAATACATATCAGAACACATATATAAGTCTACGTCTAATCATCCAAGCACTCAAAGCATATCATCCAACAAGAATAGCAACCATATCGCAATCATCATTTCGTCAAGTTCAGCCATTCATCATATTGCCACATTCCACGAGACCATATCATTCTCATCATTCCATTCAGCCACATTCAATTCATGTATTCGCCACACTATATCCGCATATCACATATATCAAGTTCATCATATTCATCATATCTCGAAAGCATAAATTAACGATACACAAGTCTAACACTTCATCATGTCTTTATTCAATCAATCATGCCATTAGTACACACCAATCATGATATTAGTCAACCATTCACATCAATCATGCTAGTTAGTCACCAATCACACAATTCCCGAGTTAGTCCCGAAACCGCTTTAAAATCCTAATCAACTAGTTGGAAATTTCGATCCTTGAAAACGCTCGACAAATTCCTTTTTAAATCTCCAAGTCTCATAATATTATAATTTCTTTAATCTTAAAATAATGATTTATATTTTAATCCCAATAATATTATATAATATTCCAAATACTATTTTCTTTAAACATTTTCATAAAATATTTCTAAATACTTTAAATCCCAATCATTTTTTTATTTATTTATTTAATAATAACAGCCCCTTCCTAAATTACCAAACCAACCCTTTTATTTTGTAAAACCCAAAACCGAGCCTCTCCTTTTCTTAAAACCCCAAACGGAAACCCTTAATAAATTAGGCCCAAATTCATTTGTTTTGTTTCCTGAACACAAAAAGGCCCAACAATCTTTCTTTGTTTTAAAATGGAATGAGTCAACAGCCCAACAAAACAATTAGGCCCAAAACCCACTCTTCCTTCCATTTGATATCGAATGCATCAGCTAAAAAAAAGAGAAAGGGTCCCACGCTGACTGGGCAGATGAGGTGGAAGGGCGGGCCCGCGTGCAAGGGAAATGGGGGAGAGAAAGGAGCACTGTTCCTCCTTCTCCTTCCTCTTGCACTTACAAAGCTCGAAACGGAAGAGAGTGAGGGCGAGGGGAGGCTCGCCGGTGGCGGCGCCGGGCTTCGGCATTTCGACCCCCACACACATGACAACAAGGAAGGGAAGAAGGAGGAGGAAGAGGGCTCACCGAGGGAGGTTTCGAGACACTGGGGGCTGTCCAAGCTCGTTGAAGGGGCGGTTCGAGACGTCGGAGGTCGGATTCTTCGCCGGAATCTACCTAGGAGGGGCGGAGGAGATTAAAGGCGGGAGATTTGCTCGATTTGAAGGTGAAAGAGAGAGAGCGAGCGAAACGGAGCCATACCGAGGGCGGCGCTCGGTCTCCGGAGGCTCCACTGGCGGCCCTGGTGCTGCTCGGGGAATCGAGGAGGCATGGTGAGGATGCTCTTGTGGGTGACTCACAATAGGGGGACGAAGGATGGAGGCGAGCGGCTTGGTAGTGGCTCACGACAAAACAGGGAGGGAAGAGCTGTCCGCGGCTTCGACGGAGGTGGGCGCGGCGCGGGGTGCTGCTGGCGGTGCCGGAGGGTGGTCTGGTGGTGGCGGCTGAAAGGAGGCAAGGAGCTCGATTGCTCTCGCCAATTTCAAAGATAGAAATAAGGGGGTGTTGGCCTTTGGATTTGTGTGGGTGTGGAAAGAGGGTCAAATAATCTGATTTTTGTTTTGAAGAGAACAAGGGCATATGTTCACCAATCAAAGTGGAGGGCGGATGTTGTTTGGAGCTATTGAAAATGAAATGTGGGGAGATGGTGCAGCTTTTCTTCGGTCAACACAGGGAGAGTAGGAGCTAGGTCCCTTGCAGCAATCAGATAAGGGTTTGGCCATGAGTTGACACCTTACCAACTATGGGGAAACAAGGGGGTGTGGAGGAGAGGAAGAAGGGGTGTAGTCTAGCCAAAAGTGGGAGGAGAGAGATGAAAAATGATGCTGAGTGAGATGCTGCAAATCAACAAGAAGGGGAGTGAGGGATTGTGTGCCAGCTTGATATCGGGATGGAAGAAAAGAGGGTAGAAACATAATCCTTGAAATTCAAATTCCAAAATATCCGTAGGGAAACCCGTAAACTCACTCTCTCGATCTATCTCGACTTGATCAATTAATTTTAAAATTCTCAATCCGAATTAAATAATAAAATTCTCGGCATATGAAAGCGGAAAGAATTTTTTTTTAAAATTTCGGTCGAAATCCGCTTTAGTTCAAAAATCCGAGTTAGCGAGTTTTCCGTTAAATTCCGCTTTAAAATTCATTTTGATTTTCTTTTTCCGTAAAATTAGGATTTAAAAATCCGAGCCTTTACAGACGACCTCCATCCCGTCCCATCCCGCGCCCACCCCTAGTTTTGATACCCTCTTAGAGTCTTAGTGCTCGACATTTTGATACCTTCTTAGTCTCTTAGTTTTGATACCCTCTTAGAGTCTTAGTGGTCCACTTTGTTTAGGGGAAGTTATATACGGTTTCGCTATATACACTCCAAATCCTGCACTTCAATTCCGACGTGCAGGGTTAAAAGAGGTTAATTAATGTTTTTAAAGCCCTAATTAATCAGAAGGCTTGCACGTCGGTTTCGAAGTGCATTTTTTATGTTGGATTTATGAACACACCCATTCAAAGCCATGTATTGGAAAGGACCCACCCATTTATGAACCGTTTTGTTATCGGCACGGCTTCATCTCGCCATCGTCACGGTGTCGATGCCGAGTACCCAAGACGGCACAAGTTTTGCCGAACCCGAGTGCCCAAGTCAGCACCAAAGGATGCCGAACCCGAATGACCTAGTCGGCACCAAAGCCTGCCGATCCCGAATCACCAAGTCGGCAAACATTGACCTAGTATGTTGAAAGGCCTATAAATAGAAGCATGGTCGGAGTTGTTTTGGATTGCAAATTCCATCATAGCATCGGAGAAAAATGGCGTTACCGGAAGAAGATGGCGGAAGCAAGTTACCGTTCGACATTTTTAGCTATAGTGATCCGGAGGAGCTCGTGAAGAATCGCGAGGTAAATTTTGCATACATTGTTAAACTTTGTAAAACGAATATATATATATATATATATATATATATAGCAAAATTTTGTATATAATTATGGATATGTTGTTTGAATGGAATCATAATATAGCGGAAATTTTTCATACATTTTTAGTTATAGTGATCAAAAAAAGTTGTTTATATAGAGGGAACGTTTATATAATTATGGATATGTTGTTTGAATCGAATCATAATATAGCATAGTTGTAAACGAAACCATCATATAATATAGCGTTATTGATAATATTTTGTAAAATTCCATATAGTGAGATTGCGTGCGAAAAAGTTCTTAGAGGGTAAATGAAACCATCATATAACATAATATAGCATAGTTGTAAACGAAACCATCATATAATATAGCGTGATACCGTGATTGGGTTAAGACCGCGAGATATGCTATGCGGGATGAAGTATGATGATCATGACTGCGTGACGGAACATTCGTCAAGTGTACAATACACGAGCCTAGTTGCAGAGAAGCGTTGCAGAGGGACGGAGTGACCTGCCTCAAGCGCTACACAAACTCCACCAAAAGGGATAGTATATCGCCACAAGGAAGTCCGTTAAAGCATGAGTAGACGAGGTTACTGACATATTTTTGTCACATTTGCACTCGTGCCATCTTTTGATGTTGTTTCCATATGTTATCATGATGGACTCGACCTACAAGACGAACGAGTAAGAGTAATCAAATTTTTGTCGACTACTTTTATATTTATCATACGTTGTAGCATTTTGTTATACTAATTCATGTTCATGTGGTAGGTACGAAATGCCGTTGCTAGAGATCGTTGGGATTACTAGCACAATGAACACATTTGCAATTGCGTTCGTATTCATGGCAGGGGAGAGCACGGATCACTATAGTTGGGCACTAAGGTGAGTACGTCACTTGTGCGGTCAACGACTCCTAGAAGTAATTGTTACAGACAGAGAGTTGGGTCTTATCAAGGCTCTTCGGGAGGAGTTTCTGATAGCATACATTTAGGTAGGCATAATAGGTTGCATTTAGCTAAGTTAAGATGCATTTCATGGATGGATTAAGTACAATTTGCATATTTGCTCTCTATGTTAGTGGAGTCGGAATCTACACACTTTTATTGATTATTTCAGGTAACTGTGGATCCGAGGATGAGGCATGGGTTGATGACGCATTATAAGAGAATGTCTAGTTGATC
This sequence comes from Persicaria maculosa, assembly GCA_963922045.1. Classification (NCBI taxonomy): domain Eukaryota; kingdom Viridiplantae; phylum Streptophyta; class Magnoliopsida; order Caryophyllales; family Polygonaceae; genus Persicaria; species Persicaria maculosa. The sequence goes on from OY998256.1 coordinate 15,047,904, forward strand.
GGAGAAGCTTACATGAAGATCTCAAGAGGTCCTGAGAAGAAGAAGCGAACCTAAACGAAGAACAAGTCTGCAGAAGTTGTCGCCAGACATGCTGAACTTGTTTTGCACTTTTTGGAGGCCTCGGTTGTCCGATTGACTATTATGACCATGCGTTGGAAAGCTCTTTCAGAGAACTACAACTTTCCTGTTGACAAGAAGAGCGAATTCATGATATATTTTCCGTGAAAAGCCCCTGGCTGCGGCCGCAGCAACCTTGCGGCGCCCGCGGCAAATCAATTTGCAAAGGGTTGGAGGAAACAGTGTGCGGCGGGCGCAGCACCTATGCTGCGCCCGTAGCATTGGTCGGCCGCGCCTGTACGCGTCGTTTTAATTACTAAAACCCTAGAACCTATTGATTTCTTTGGGGGGCCGACTTTGGATGATTGATAAGGCCAATTTTAGTGATTTTTCCAGCACTTCTATTCTATTCTATTCATCAGACACTTTAGAGATTTTGAGCGATGTCTTCCATGAGGAACTAAACTCATCTATTTTGCCTGCAATTTGAAGCTTTATTCGGATTGATTGTGAGTTTCTAATTCTCGTTCCTTGTTTCCTATATTTGAATGTTTCAACTTCTTTGTGCTTGATTGTTTATTGTTTTGTTCTATCTTGTCTGGCCAACTTGTTAGATCAATTCAATTGCTAAGGTTTTGTAGATTCCTGGTTGTGAACCTTAACCTAAGTGGCAAACTTGTTCCTTTAGGGCTGGTTGAACTAATTGAATGAGTAGGAAGTTGAATGTGTTGTTAAATCCCTCGTTAGGGACTGCAAATACCTTGGCTAATCTCTGAACTTAAAGCTACCAATTGGGTTAAATCCTTATTTAGGGACTGTTCGATTGATAAGGGTTGCTAGGACTGGTTGGACTAGTAACTATATTAGGTCGGGACAAGGGCATTCATAGGAAACTTAATAGGCCGAGAAGAAGTTACAAGGATCGTTTCAATCCAATAAAGTGGAAAATTGTAGGTAGAATTGCTTCTCCAAATTGTCTAAAAACCAAATTCATTTGCTTTGCTTTCTTTACTTTGCTTTGATAAAAGGCGAAACTTTCACACTCAAAACCCCCCTCTTTGGTTACTTTCATCGGTATTAAAATCATACTTGAGTTATAATTTTCCCTGTGGATCGACCTCTTGCTTATTGCTATACTAGTTATATGTTTGAGATTTTCTTTGGCGGATCAACGACAGGTTTTCCCTCCGTCAAATTTGGCGCCGTTGCCGGGGATTTTTTATTAATTCTTGTGTGTTTTTGGTGTTGATTTTGGTGTGGACCTCTTATAGGGTCCATACCTGTGCTACTAATTCTTCTCTGTAGAAAGCATTGCAGAGATGGCGAACGACGCAAATCGTATTCTAAAGGAGCTTACTGCTCCTGATCTGGCACAACAACCCTTAGCAATCCAATTCCCTGCGCTGGGGGAAGGAGTCAACTTTGAGCTTAAGTCTGGGGTAATTCATCTTCTACCCAAGTTCCATGGGTTGAGTGGGGAGGACCCCCACAAGCATCTGTCTGAGTTCCATACTGTGGTAGTTGGGATGAAACCTGAGAACGTCACTGCAGAGCAAATCAAACTGAGAGCTTTTCCCTTCTCTTTGAAGGATGATGCGAATGAGTGGTTCTTCTATCTACCACCTGGATCTATTACTACTTGGGCTGAGATGAAGAGAGTCTTCCTAGAGATGTACTTCCCTGCAACAAAGCTAAATGCCTTGAAAAGGTCAATCAGCAGCATTGAGCAGTACGCGACAGAGTCTATTCATGAGTACTTTGAGCGTTTCAAGAAACTCTGCGCTAGCTGCCCATGCCATGGGTACTCTCAGAAGGATCTGGTTCTCTTCTTGTTCAATGGGCTTACTGATGGAGAGCGCAAAACGGTGAATTCCTGTTGTGGGGGAAACATGTTGAATAAGACGCCTGCTGCAGCTTGGGAAGTGTTTAAGGAGCTCTTTGAGGGCTCTAGGCAGTTCAACAAGAGCACTCGTGCTAGAGGTGTACTTGCTATTGATGCCCCAGTGGCTGCATTACAGACTGATATGGCAGAGATGAAAGAGATGCTCAAGAAGCTGGTAGTTGACAGAGCATCTCAGCAGTTGAAAGCATGTGAACCCTACACCAATCCATCCCACCCTATGGATATGTACTCAACTTTGCAAGATCCTAGTGTTGAGTTGAATGCAATTGGGAATTTTGCTCCACAAAGACCTAGGCAAGGCAACTTTGGTAATCCTGGGTACTTCAACAATAATAACTACAATAGAGGCTATCAGCAGGGTAATGGTTATGGCAACTACCAAGAACCTTTCAATCAGCAAGGGGGGCAACAAGCAAGGCCCCACCAACAATTTGAACCTCGACAGGGAGGCCAACCACACTCCAATGAGCCTATTGAGGATCCAATACAGAAATTGTCACGGTTAGTCTTGAAGGTTGAGAAACAACAATCAGACCGGATCACAAATTTGGAGAATCAACTGAGTCAGCTCATTCAAATCTTAAGTGCTAAGGAGGCAAACAATTCAGGAAAGCTTCCATCACAGACCATCGAGAATCCAACGAAGGAGAATGTCAGTGCTGTAACACTTAGGAGTGGCAAGGAACTGGTTGTCACACCTCAAAAGGATGAGGAGGAAATAATGGACGAAGAGATAGAAATAATAGAAGAAGATAATGGGACGCATACTGTGCGGCGCCCGCAGCAACCTTGCGGCGCCCGCGGCCAATCAATCTGGCTGCGCCCGCAGCACCTTGCGGCGCCCGGCGCCAGTACACCCGCCACCTCCTCGTTGTCAGGTACGCCTCTTACTACTTCTTCCCCTCTTCCTCCTTCTTCTTCTTCTTCTTCTTCTTCTCCTCCTTCTTCCTCTTTGCCTATGGAGACTCCAAAGCCAATCCCGCCCTTCCCGGAAGCCTTGAAGGATACACGAAGGTATGAGAACGACAAGGAAATCTTCGAGACATTCAGTAAGTGTGAGGTAAACATTCCTTTGCTTAATTTAATCAAAAGCATTCCTAGATATATGCTAAATTTTTGAAGGAATTGTGCACCATCAAGAAGAAGCAAAGACTAAAAAAGAAGGAAAAGGTAAGCTTGAATGAAAATATCTCTGCTATGTTACAAAGGAAATTGCCTGAAAAATGTGGAGATCCAGGTATGTTTACAATTCCATGTGCAATTGGGAATACTAGATTCAAACAAGCCATGCTAGATCTAGGAGCCTCAATTAATGTTATTTCCTATAACATGTACATGTCTTTGGGTTTGGGTGCTCTGACTGAGACTGGGGTTTCAGTGCAACTTGCTGATCGATCACAAATCAAGCCAAGAGGCGTTGTTGAAGATGTTTTGGTTATGGTGGATGATTTGTTTTTCCCTGTTGATTTCTTTGTTTTAGATATGGAGCAGGGAGCCCCTGAAACACCCATTATACTAGGAAGACCATTCCTGAAAACTGCAAAAACGAAAATTGATTGTTGTGAGGGTTTATTGACTATGGAGTTTGATGGAAGAAAGATAGAATTCTCTCTCTTCAATAATGCTAAGCTTTCTCTTGAAAATTCTTTAGATATGCCTATTGTTGACAATATTGATCGCAACAATAATTTTCGTGATTTGTTAGAGACACCTAAGGAACATAGTTTATGAAACTTTGAACCTCCTAACAAATTGAAACCTTTTGTGATTCCAGGACAACCCCCAGGCATAGCTCAAGGAGAAAAGCTAAGGATAATGGATGAGTGTTTGGACAGAGAGCTACACCTTCCAAGGGTGCCCGCATTTGTCAATGAAATGACAGGTGTAGGTGACCCTGGTGGAGGAACCTAGGCCAATCAAGGGCCATTACGTCGAGCCAACGACTTGAAACAAAGGCGCTTCTCGGGAGGCAACCCGAGGTAAGTTTTGTTTTTTTTTTTCCTTTTTCTTTTCCTTCACTCTGATTATATTTGATTTACTTTTGTTGTCTTTATTGTTTCATTGAGGACAATGAAAAATTTAAGTGTGGGGGAGAAGAATTCTGTATATAGATGCATATAGGAGATCATATTTAAATTTCTGCACCATGTTTAGTTTATTTCATTTTTTTTTATTAATTTCTTGTTTATTTTCGTAATTAAAAAAAAATTCGAAAATCCCAAAAATAACCATGCATTGCATACATATGTGTTATTCAAACACCCATCTGGCTTAGTTTGTCCTCTAATTTAAATTTCAAGCATAATCATATAAATCCCATGGAGTTTTGGATGTTTTGATTTTGTCTTTATTTGATTTTTGTGGAACATGAGCTAGCAAATATAATTGAGCATGTATGATTGAGCTAAAAGTATGATTGATGTCCTAAAAACATGACCCTGTGAGAATGTTTGGCCTTATTTGAATTCTTTTGCTCAATTGTGTGAATTACTCTCCTTGTGTTGCTACCTCTTGGCATTGACTGCAGTATCTATTTTTAAAGACTGACTCACATGTCTGTTGCTTGCGGAGTTTATGTTTATATTTTGAGTCTATTATTTGAATTTGTGCATATTTAGTGAATAAGGTGGCAATGGTTGATTCACTTAGTAACCGGGTCTACGCATGACCATGGTTGTTAAAATCTAGATCCGGATCGTGGGATCTTACGATTCTACGATCCAAAGTGGCCCAATCGATCTGGATCGCACATACAGAGTCGGATGCAGCAGGATCGCAGCAGGATCGTATAGAATCGTAGCAGGATCGTAGGATCGTAGTAGGATCGGGAATTGAATCTAGATCCTACAGCATGAACTAATATGTTTATTTTTTAAATATTTTTTTTTGGTATTTTGATTTTTTTAATTTTTTTTAGGTAATTTGAATTAATATGTTGATTGATATAGTTATATTGATTATTTAAAATAATGTTTTGATTCACTCTCTATTTAGGGATATAAAAAATCTAGAATTATGACTCACTGCTCGAATTTTTTGGGTTGTTATATACACATGTGTGGATTTTTCATATATGGATAGACAAATAAAGTGGTTAATAGCTATTGAGCATTGATTTAACTTTACATATAAGTGATATGAAATATTTTGTAATTAGTTTATCAAAAAATTTAAACATGTAGTAGGATCTTACGATCCTACGATCCGATCCTACGATCCGATTCTACTGCACCCCCATCGATCCGATCTAGAATCTCGATCCTAACAACATTGCGCATGACACACATGGGCATGATTCGCGCAAAAAAGTGTTGAAAACTATCCACTAGGAAAGAAAGCTTGATCATTGAGTAACCAGGTTCATTCATGACACCCATGTTTGCAACTTGCGTCAAAAGATGTTCAAGTGGAGTTCATATTAGTAGGTTGAGGTGTTGATAGACCGGGGCCATTCATGACACCCATGTTTGCGCCTCGCGTAAGGAAAGCACCAAGACAAGAAAAAAAAGAAGAAAAAAAAAGAAAAAAAAAAGAAAAGAAAAAAAAAAGTGTCACATTTTATTTAGTTGTCTTTATTGTGTCCCGCAAGTAATGACATTTCGGTAGATATTTGGTGATATGGTGGTCATTATCTATGAGCTTAGTGCATTTTGGATTGAGTTGAGAGTTGTACCTTAAAGCCTAAACACATGAGTGAAACACATATTTCTGGTGAGGTTGGATGATGTCTACTTCTAAGCTTTGATCACTGGAATACATGCTATGACGTTTGTTTGCTTAGTTTATGTTTTCACATGATATGATGTTGCTTTTTGATGAGGTTGAAACTTGAAGGATTCCATGTGGGATACATTGATTCATGTTCATTCCATCATTGCTTGAGGACAAGCAAAAGTTAAGTGTGGGGGAGTTTGATAGCATACATTTAGGTAGGCATAATAGGTTGCATTTAGCTAAGTTAAGATGCATTTCATGGATGGATTAAGTACAATTTGCATATTTGCTCTCTATGTTAGTGGAGTCGGAATCTACACACTTTTATTGATTATTTCAGGTAACTGTGGATCCGAGGATGAGGCATGGGTTGATGACGCATTATAAGAGAATGTCTAGTTGATCGGAGAAGCTTACATGAAGATCTCAAGAGGTCCTGAGAAGAAGAAGCGAACCTAAACGAAGAACAAGTCTGCAGAAGTTGTCGCCAGACATGCTGAACTTGTTTTGCACTTTCTGGAGGCCTCGGTTGTCCGATTGACTATTATAACCATGCGTTGGAAAGCTCTTTCAGAGAACTACAACTTTCTTGTTGACACGAAGAGCGAATTCATGATATATTTTCCGTGAAAAGCCCCTGGCTGCGGCCGCAGCAACCTTGCGGCGCCCGCGGCAAATCAATTTGCAAAGGGTTGGAGGAAACAGTGTGCGGCGGGCGCAGCACCTATGCTGCGCCCACAGCATTGGTCGGCCACGCCTGTGCGCGTCGTTTTAATTATTAAAACCCTAGAACCTATTGATTTCTTTGGGGGGCCGACTTTGGATGATTGATAAGGCCAATTTTAGTGATTTTTCCAGCACTTCTATTCTATTCTATTCATCAGACACTTTAGAGATTTTGAGCGATGTCTTCCATGAGGAACTAAACTCATCTATTTTGCCTGCAATTTGAAGCTTTATTCGGATTGATTGTGAGTTTCTAATTCTCGTTCCTTGTTTCCTATATTTGAATGTTTCAACTTCTTTGTGCTTGATTGTTTATTGTTTTGTTCTATCTTGTCTGGCCAACTTGTTAGATCAATTCAATTGCTAAGGTTTTGTAGATTCCTGGTTGTGAACCTTAACCTAAGTGGAAAACTTGTTCCTTTAGGGCTGGTTGAACTAATTGAATGAGTAGGAAGTTGAATGTGTTGTTAAATCCCTCTTTAGGGACTGCAAATACCTTGGCTAATCTCTGAACTTAAAGCTACCAATTGGGTTAAATCCTTATTTAGGGACTGTTCGATTGATAAGGGTTGCTAGGACTGGTTGGACTAGTAACTATATTAGGTCGGGACAAGGGCATTCATAGGAAACTTAATAGGCCGAGAAGAAGTTACAAGGATCGCTTCAATCCAATAAAGTGGAAAATTGTAGGTAGAATTGCTTCTCCAAATTGTCTAAAAACCAAATTCATTTGCTTTGCTTTCTTTACTTTGCTTTGATAAAAGGCGAAACTTTCACACTCAAAACCCCCCTCTTTGGTTACTTTCATCGGCATTAAAATCATACTTGAGTTATAATTTTCCCTGTGGATCGACCTCTTGCTTATTGCTATACTAGTTATAGGTTTGAGATTTTTTTTGGCGGATCAACGACGGGTTTTCCCTCCGTCAGTTTCCCACGGTAAATCATATGTTGTGCTCCTTTCATATTATGTGCAACATTGAACTGAAGGGTACGATCACACAATCGAGCGAGAAACGAACCGCCTTCTACAATGACTGCGCTGTCTTATTTGAGTCGAAGACTGAAGAAAGTTATGAGGTGCATCTACAATCGATGAAGTCGAAATGGGAGGCACGATGGGGTCTTATGAAGTACCTTGAAGACACCTGGCTCATAGAATTCAAGGAGGCGATTGTTAGTGCATGGATTGATAAGTTCCAACATCTTGGGATGCGAACTACGAATAGGTAAGTGACATTGAATTGTCTAAATTTGTAATTATTATTTTATTTAATTATCCTATATACGTCAAACTAATAGATTTTTTATGCTATAGTGCCGAGTCAGCACATGAAAAATTAAAGTCCATGCTAGGAATGGTTGTTGGTGGATTCGTTGACGTTACAGACTGTATTGACAACATGGTTAATGAACAGGTGTTGTTAGGGAGGAAATCGAGTATGAAATATAACAAAATAAATCAAACCAGATTCTGCCCACGCAAATAATTACAAGACCTCCTCCTGATGTAGCAGCGGGAAGTCAGGATTGATCCACGAGGAAGCGTGTCAGCGGATCCTAGGCAGCGGTGGAATCTCACGGTCAGAAGTCGACAACAGGGTCCTCGATCTCGACTAGGGTAGTCGACAGAAGATCGGACAGTCGAACACAGCGCAGCAGCTCGGCAGTTTCTAGTCGATATCGACCAGAGGGTACTCGATGTCGAGTAAGGTCTTGTCGACTTCGGCTTGTCTTTGTCGATCTCCTGCACAATTAAGCTACGGCGACTCAGGGTCGAGGATCAGTAGTCGAGATCGACCAGGGTTTGGTCGAGGTCGACGAGGGCAGGGAGTAAAACGAAATAAAAGAAAGTAAAAACAATTGCTTTGGGTTCGAACTAAACTTAATGTGAAAGAACTTCCAAGATTGGGGTTTGCAACGACAATAACCAAGCATGCATAGGGTAGAAATAAACAGATAATCATGTAATTCGCATTAAAGGACTAAGCTTTCGCCTTTTCCAACAATTAGACAACTCTCTCAAGAAACCCTAATTGTCTCTACCGATTTTATGTTTATAATCCAAGTTGTTAGCATGGATCTCCATTAGATGGGCAATAAACACATCAACAAGTAGGAAAATGCTCAAAACATGATAAAGGTCGGATCTTTACCTCAATTATGCACGGCTATCATGGGGCTCGCCCCAACCCTAGAAGTGGGTGGACTACTCGCGCTTCATCATAATTAAAGACATCAATAATAAAAGGAAATAAACTTGCATTAATAAAATAAAATAGAGCTTACAACCAAAGGAAGTCAATTCCGCTCTCGCTTCACAAAACTCCTCTTGGCCACTCACTCTCTCTCTCCTACTACTTCTCCTACTACTTACTTCCCTCCGAAATTGAATGAAAATAAAACTAGTCCCTAGGGCTTTATTTATAGCTTTCTAATCCTTGCTAGTTAAGGATAGAAATCTCTATCTATATCTAAAATTATATCTAAAAGCTTTAAAGATAAATAAATTGTTTAAGGGAAATAAATCTAAAAGGAAATATATCTAAAGTGTCTTCAATGGATAGAACTTTTCTTCTTCATGGTAGATCTTGATATTTTCGGATAGAATCAGCAATCTTCACGCCCAAGCAATCCCAAGTCGAGTAGGATTCGTCGAACCGAGTAACGCGGCTCTGGAGGTCTACTCGATCTCGACAAGGGTCTGGTCGATCTCGAGTAGGGTTGACTGGCTCGGCTTCGTCGTCTCGGCTAGCTGGCGCTCGACAGACTCGGACTTGGTTCACGGTGCTCGTCGATGTCGACAAGGGCTCGTCGAGGTCGAGTAGACTGGCTATGTCGACTGGGTCTTCTCGGGTGGCTCTACTCGACAGGCTCGGATCTAGACTCGGGGCTCGTCGATCTCGACTAGGGCTCCCCGAGATCGACAAGGGTGTGGTCTTCTCTGGTCGAGCAGCTTCTCCTCGGCAAGGACTCGGACAGGCGCTGGTTGTCTCGTCGATCTCGACAAGGTCTCGTCGAGGTCGAGTAGACTTGTGCTCGGCGTCTTCATCCTCGGCTTCTCGATCAGCTTTCTTTCTCGACTCCGGGTGTGGCGCTGAGGCGTCGTCGATCTCGACAAGTGGTACTCGAGATCGAGTAGGCTCCGGAAGTCGGGTTGATCTGGCTCAGCTCTCTCGACCAGGCTTTGTCGACCAGGCTGCTCGGACTTTCTACTCGAGATCGAGTAAAGTCCACTCGAGATCGAGTAGCCTGGGCTTCAGCTTGGTTCTGTTTTCTCGGATCCTGGACTTCTGTAGTTACTTTCCGAGCTTTTCTGACCTTCTTTAGAGTTGCTGTAAAATGCTCCGAATTCTGCGAAATTAAACAGAAACTGGTGTAGATTCCACAATTTGGCAAATAAACATAAACCACATAGATTCTGTACTATCTTAGCCCGAATGAATAAAATGCATGCAGAAATCGATATAAAAGTCACAGTAAAACATGGCAGATTAGGCTCACAACAAACACCCCATACTTAAGCTTGCTTGTCCTCAAGCAATACTTTTAATTGTCATTCAGGGGAAGAAATCAAAACTCTCAACATCTCAGATTCATTCTCATATAACCCTGCAATAAATTACCATCCTCGAAAAGGTACTAGTGTCACAGATCCATGCATGTGCAAATATATAAAAGCAACATCTACTCACAAAAGGAGGGTTATGCAAAAGCAATTTATGTGACAAAGCATCGATAATCAAGAGGACTTTAATTTAAGCTCAAATAAGGAGTAGATTGGTAAAAGGCTAAAGGTGGGCAATTTTTGGCATTGTGGTGCTAATGATCCGGGGAAATGGAGTATTTCCAAATTGAATTTCCACATTCCTTCTCCATAAGATTCATCACCTTTCATAATGCTTTTCTCAATAATAATGCTTTTACCTCTCTAACCTCAGCACTGCCTTCTCGCGAGTCGCAAACATGGGTGTCATGAATGGCCCCGGATACTTAGTGCGTCGGACTCCTCACCTGGTGTCCCATCTCGCCAAACTATTATCTCAGCGAGCAGGGTCGATCTTTGATCGGATTTTCTTTCACTCATTAAATTTTCCATATATTTCAAACAATTCCGCCAAACTCCAATAATGATAACAACAACACATCACAAACACCATATAACATCTCCATAATGTAACATCATTCTCAACATAATCCCCGGATAGGAAATAAGGTAAAGAATGGGCAATATTTAGAACATGTGGAGCAATATATGAAATAAGGCATAATATGGCTTTTGTGATATGCATAAGCATAGGTATGGCTAGGATTATAAACAATGAGCATTATATGGAAATATAAAGTCCTCCATCCTCTTATCATGCAACATGTCAAAAGCAACTTCAAATTTTACCTCCTTGCATGGTTTTCAAGAAATAATGCACTTCATTGTGACTTCCCTTTACTAGGCAATTTCATGCTATATCTCTAATGAATCCAATTTTGCATCGTCGAGTTCAATATAAGCTTCCATGACATTAATCAAAATTTTCAATGGGGGTCGGGGGTCATTTTTCAAACTTTTGGAAATCATGCATATAAGCACATAAATTAATAATGAATTCCAAAACAGCCATGTAGCAATTCAAAGTAATAACTTCTAAATATGCACATTTATGTCAAATATGATCAAATATAGAAAATATGCATAAAGTAAGCCCTTCCCCCACCCCATACTTAAAATTTACAGTGTCCTCACTGTATAAAAACAAGTAAAAACAAGAGTAAAGGAAGGAACTCACAGGATAAAGCATCGAGGAAGGTGAAATTAGGCAGGTCGAGTAGCTAGCTTGTCAATATCGAGTACTCCTTACTCGATATCGAGTAGATTTCTCAGCGTCTGGTGAAATTTGAAGTCGAGGAGCATCTGGGTTTGTCGATGTCGAGTACGTCTACTCGAGGTCGAGTAACTTCGGGGCTTCTCCTCCTTGTCGTCGTCGACTTGGCCTTCGTCGATTTTGACTGTTTTTCAGGGACTTCTTATTCCACTTATCGCGATCCTTATATGCTTCCCGACCTAAAAGTGTTAGATTGCCCAAAAGAACAAGACTATCCACATGAAATATTCTAAAAGACATAAAACCAAACCCAAAAACAAAAACCAAAAACTAAAAAGTTCAAAAGTCCCAAAAATAAATGTCTATGTACATGCTCTAGATTTTAGAGTCGCTAGGCCGACTTCTCCGTTTGCGCTCAAGGACCATTATTGTGGGGCCCACTCATGCTTGGCCCTTCTCCTGGATCATCTAGGTCCTGATGGTAGTATGCAAGCTCAGCTGACAGGTGATTGCTTGCACCATCTCCTTTCTCTTTCTTCTTCTTCTTTGTAGCCTTTAGTTTCTGTAAATTCTCTCGCCATGGTGTCTTAGCTCCCTTTAAATCATTGAAAATTTTACTTATGGACTGAGGGGGAGTAGAATTCATACCTGAACTTACCTGTTCGGACCCAAAACAGAAATCTTTGGGCTTGGGTCTACTCGATGTCGAGTACTGCTGGTCGAGATCGAGTACAGGGACCCCATACTTAGGCTCCTGGCAAGTTTCTGGCTCAGTGGTGGTGGTCGACATCGACGAGTCTTGGTCGAGGTCGAGGAGGATTCTTGTCGAGGTCGAGAAGGCTTCGTCGATCTCGAGTACAGTTTTGGCTCCTTCCTCCGCTGTTTGCTTGGTCCCGTCGATGCTGATGCTTTTCACCTCCAGCCAAGAAATTTCCTCTTTTGCAGGGCCAAAAGAGAAATCCAAAACCTCATCGCCTATGGTGAAGGTGAGCAATCTATTCTTGACACTTATTTTGGCATCTGCAGTAGCTAAGAATGGTCTACCAAGAATAATAGGGCTAGTAGGATCTTCAGCACAGTCAATGATAAGGAAATCTGCTGGAACAAAGAATTTACCAACCTGAACAGGGACGTTCTCAACTATACCTGTAGGAATGACCACTGTATTGTTCGCCATGTATAGTTTGGCATCCACAGGTTCTATGCATCCTATTTTTACCTTCCGCCAGATTGATAGAGGCATGATGCTCACACTTGCTCCTAAATCGCATAGAGAATCATATTTATATTGTCCAAAACCCACAGTAACAGAAAACTTACCAGGGTCAGACCTTTTTTCAGGGAAGTGGAGTACTTTGCATTCGCCTGCGATCTCTGAGATGGATCGCTTCTTGCTCAGGATTTCCTTCAGAAACTTGACATATCCAGGCATCTCTTGCAGGGCTTCTGTAAAAGGAATAGAAACATTCAGTTCTTGCAGCATATTAACAAATCTGGTAAACCTACCTGCAGTGGGATCTTTCTGTACTTTTGAAGGGAAGGGCAGTGGCTTTTTCTGCTTCGGAGCCAGATCAGCTGTCGGAGATGCTGCAGAGTCGTCGACCTCGGCTTGCTGCTCCTCGATCTCGACCACGGGCTTGTCGATCTCGACTAGGGGCTTGTCGACATCGAGTTGGGTTGTCGACCTCGGGTTGCTGGTCTGCGCAGCGGAGTCCGAGCTCAGCTTCTGGTCTTGGTCGAGTAGAGGCTTGTCGACATCGAGTACGGGCTCCTCGAGATCGACCAGGTTCTGCTCTGTCTCGAGTTGCTGCTCTGCGTTGCTTTGCTGTTTTCCGACCTCTGGCTCGTGTAGTTGATGCCCACTCCTGAGTTTGATAGCTGCGACATGTCCGGTTTTCCCTTTAGGATTTGGTTCTGTTTGCCCAGGGAGCTTGCCGGACGGTCGTGGGATCTGCGCAGCGATTTGACCCATCTGGGTCTCTATTCCTCTTTTCCAGATGTCCAGTTCCCCAAATTTGGTGGTGATGCTCTGGAACTGGTTGTTGATGGTGCCCTGATTTCGTCGCATCTCCTCAAGGATCAGCTGTAGATCATCCTTCTTTTGATCCCTTTCTGGATGTCCTGGAGCTCTGTAGGGTGGGGGGTTCCTAGGAGGACCTTGGTTCCACTGAGGCTGATAGAACCTTTGATCTCCCATATAGCGATTTGGACCCCCAGCGTAGGCTGCTTCCTCATGTGTCTCTGGAATTCTGACTTGCTCAGTGTGTGGGCACTCAGTAGTGTTGTGCCTCTGTGATCCGCATTCGATGCAAGGCTGGTTGACAGATAGATATTTGACCTGCTTGAGGAGCTTGCGATTCTGGTCCCTGTAGAACTGCTCCCTGACATCTGGGTCAATCTCCTTTGCTGGCTCATAGAGTGGCATAGATGGTGCTGGTCTGGCATAGGCGTTCTCATCATAGTTTGTAGAAGTCCCATACTTGTTGTCATATGCCGTGAGCTTGTCCAGCACACCCCATGCGTCAATTGGTGGCATCGTCAGGTACTCATATCGAGTGTACTGATTGATCCTGTCCTTAGTGACTTGGTCAAGAGAGTTGAAGAAGATCTCCTGAATGACGTAGGGTGGCTGTCCATGAGTAGGGCAAGATCGCAGTAGTTCCTTGTACCTTTCCCATGCCTTTGCTAGCGGCTCCCCAGGCTTTTGTTTGAAAGCTGTGATCTTTTGGCGGAGGAATGCTGTCTTGGCAGGAGGGAAGAATTTGTTGAGAAACTCTTGCTCTACTTGTGCCCATGTTGTAAGGGATCTTGGTTTCAGTCCTTCTAGCCACTTCAGTGCAGGTCCAGCGAGCGACCAGCGGAAAGCTTTCATCTTGACATATTCCAGAGTGGTACCTTCAGCAAGAGTACGGCACATGTCATGAAAATTGGTAATATGTTCAAGAGGGCACTCATTAAATCGTCCATGAAAAGCATTGTTTTTAAGTTCTATAAGAAACTGAGTGCGAATTTCAAAAGAGTTTTCAGGGATTAGAATCGCCGATTCAGGCACGACGAGAGTTGGATGCATATAATCCTCTGTTGTAGTTGGATATTGGGCAAGCTCGGCTTCTGCTTGCTCCCTTGCTGCTTTCTCTTGCTCCTTCGCTGCCCTTTCATTGGCGATAGTGGTATCCTTTTCGGCTAGCTCCCTTGTAAGTCTGGCAATCAGTTGTTCTTGTGTTTCAGCGGCCGCCATGGCTCTTTATAGTTTAGCTCTGATGTGTAGAAGGCGCTCTGGTTCGTCTAAGCCGTCAAACTCAGGTGGTTGACCAGAACGGCGCATACACCTGTAAAGTAACTCAAAGCAGACGTGAGATTTAACTACCTAAGGCGCGAATGATAGCTTCCCCGGCAACGGCGCCAATTTGTTGTTAGGGAGGAAATCGAGTATGAAATATAACAAAATAAATCAAACCAGATTCTGCCCACGCAAATAATTACAAGACCTCCTCCTGATGTAGCAGCGGGAAGTCAGGATCGATCCACGAGGAAGCGTGTCAGCGGATCCTAGGCAGCGGTGGAATCTCACGGTCAGAAGTCGACAACAGGGTCCTCGATCTCGACTAGGGTAGTCGACAAAAGATCGGACAGTCGAACACAGCGCAGCAGCTCGGCAGTTTCTAGTCGATATCGACCAGAGGGTACTCGATGTCGAGTAAGGTCTTGTCGACTTCGGCTTGTCTTTGTCAATCTCCTGCACAATTAAGCTACGGCGACTCTGGGTCGAGGATCAGTAGTCGAGATCGACCAGGGTTTGGTCGAGGTCGACGAGGGCAGGGAGTAAAACGAAATAAAAGAAAGTAAAAATAATTGCTTTGGGTTCGAACTAAACTTAATGTGAAAGAACTTCCAAGATTGGGGTTTGCAACGACAATAACCAAGCATGCATAAGGTAGAAATAAACAGATAATCATGTAATTCGCATTAAAGGAATAAGCTTTTGCCTTTTCCAACAATTAGACAACTCTCTCAAGAAACCCTAATTGTGTCTACCGATTTTATGTTTATAATCCAAGTTGTTAGCATGGATCTCCATTAGATGGGCAATAAACACATCAACAAGTAGGAAAATGCTCAAAACATGATAAAGGTCGGATCTTTACCTCAATTATGCACGGCTATCGTGGGGCTCGCCCCAACCCTAGAAGTGGGTGGACTACTCGCGCTTCATCATAATTAAAGACATCAATAATAAAAGGAAATAAACTTGCATTAATAAAATAAAATAGAGCTTATAACCAAAGGAAGTCAATTCCGCTCTCGCTTCACAAAACTCCTCTTGGCCACTCACTCTCTCTCTCTCCTATTACTTCTCCTACTACTTACTTCCCTCCGAAATTGAATGAAAATAAAACTAGTCCCTAGGGCTTTATTTATAGCTTTCTAATCCTTGCTAGTTAAGGATAGAAATCTCTATCTATATCTAAAATTATATCTAAAAGCTTTAAAGATAAATAAATTGTTTAAGGGAAATAAATCTAAAAGGAAATATATCTAAAGTGTCTTCAATGGATAGAACTTTTCTTCTTCATGGTAGATCTTGATATTTTCGGATAGAATCAGCAATCTTCACGCCCAAGCAATCCCAAGTCGAGTAGGATTCGTCGAACTGAGTAACGCGGCTCTGGAGGTCTACTCGATCTCGACAAGGGTCTGGTCGATCTCGAGTAGGGTTGACTGGCTCGGCTTCGTCGTCTCGGCTAGCTGGCGCTCGACAGACTCGGACTTGGTTCACGGTGCTCGTCGATGTCGACAAGGGCTCGTCGAGGTCGAGTAGACTGGCTATGTCGACTGGGTCTTCTCGGGTGGCTCTACTCGACAGGCTCGGATCTAGACTCGGGGCTCGTCGATCTCGACTAGGGCTCCCCGAGATCGACAAGGGTGTGGTCTTCTCTGGTCGAGCAGCTTCTCCTCGGCAAGGACTCGGACAGGCGCTGGTTGTCTCGTCGATCTCGACAAGGTCTCGTCGAGGTCGAGTAGACTTGTGCTCGGCGTCTTCATCCTCGGCTTCTCGATCAGCTTTCTTTCTCGACTCCGGGTGTGGCGCTGAGGCGTCGTCGATCTCGACAAGTGGTACTCGAGATCGAGTAGGCTCCGGAAGTCGGGTTGATCTGGCTCAGCTCTCTCGACCAGGCTTTGTCGACCAGGCTGCTCGGACTTTCTACTCGAGATCGAGTAAAGTCCACTCGAGATCGAGTAGCCTGGGCTTCAGCTTGGTTCTGTTTTCTCGGATCCTGGACTTCTGTAGTTACTTTCCGAGCTTTTCTGACCTTCTTTAGAGTTGCTGTAAAATGCTCCGAATTCTGCGAAATTAAACAGAAACTGGTGTAGATTCCACAATTTGGCAAATAAACATAAACCACATAGATTCTGTACTATCTTAGCCCGAATGAATAAAATGCATGCAGAAATCGATATAAAAGTCACAGTAAAACATGGCAGATTAGGCTCACAACAACAGGTAGACCAACTCAGAGGGTTCCTTGAGAAGTCACGGTTGACAATCAAACGGTGTGTCATGAGTGAACCAATTTTCGCCCCGCTATTACTGCTGGTGACTGACGAGTGCTTCGAACTTCTGCTGGCCAACTACAATAAGGCGAAGGCACTTCCGTCAAGTCATGATGGTGTTTGCAGGGATCAATATTTGAGGGATGCTTACGGTGTTCCATGTGTACATGAATTCTTAGACGCGATCTCCAACCGACAACCTATTAGGCCCTCACAGATTCATCCATTCTGGAAACAAGTAATGTGGGATCCAGTGATTCCTCCCGAGGGATCCAGTTGCGGAAACGATGACACAACTCAAAATAGTCAAGAATTTGTCACCCTTCGAAGGGATATTGATGGAAACAACCTCACGCCTGATCAGCAGGATTTGATGGGCGAGGCATACTTCAACATGAACAACCCTGGTTTGTCGACCATGCGAGAGCCAACCGGGATCCATCGAAAGGGTCGTCCCACAGGGAGACGATCATTGTAGCGAGACCCATCTGGATTTGAGCACGGGAGACGAGAGGGTGCTGCTCGGTCGCATGGTAGAGGTCAATCATGAGGTAGAGGTCGGCAGATAGATCCTTAATTCGGTTATGTTGACTGCTCACATCCATAAGTTCATGCTACACTTTGTTGATAGAAGTTGCCCGGTTGCTGGTGATGGTCATTGCGGTTATCGTGCCTTAGCGTTGGTTCTTGGGTATGGCGAAAACTAGTACATGCAAATCAGAAGAGAGGTCGCTGCCGAGCTTCGAGCGAATAGGTGGTTGTACCAACACGCATCACTATTACACTCAATTGACGATCTCATCGAGAATGTTGATGTGCAAGACCCAGCTCCTTGTTTACATCGTCATCAAAACTGGATGGAGGCACCTATAATCCCACTTGATGTAGCAACCTTGTACCACAAGCTCGTTGTGGTCCTAAGTATCGACCATCCTCACATCTGCTTTCCTATTGTCGCAAATGGGTCGAACCAAACTCCACCGACTAAGGTTATTACATTAGCCTGGCTGGGAAGAGTCCATTGGAGCCCCGTGTGGCTATTACAAGAGTCACCACTTCCTCCTACTGTACCAGAATGGTCGCATTTCCACCACCCAAGTGTGAATGGCTGGGATACCCCATACAACGAGCGCATTCAACAATACATCAACTACCATCAAGTGGAAAAAGCGGCCCAGGAATTGTGATGATTTGCTTTTCACATATCGTACTTAATGGATTTGAATTGATGCAGCTATGTACAACTAATATTATGCAATATTAAAGTGTTAGCAATCCGCAATACGTACAACTAATATTTAAGAATTGTGAAATAACAATGTTGATAAGGTTTGATTTTATGATAAACAGGCGGAGCAGTTGTTTCCGGTAGCTGTTGGCGTGAGCTTCTGAAAACAAATGGATGGTCGTGCTCACCATACCACTCCATGTACTCTGCTGAAACAACGTGAGGCTCAAGCGCTGATCTATGTCCGATGAATGAGATGTACACAGTTGGAACAATTAAGTGGTCATCCCAATGCTCGTCCACGGGGTGCCAGCGCAGCTTGAGGCCCTTGGCCTGTGGGGGTCTCACTTCTTGTAGGGGGAGGATTCTCTCCGTCGGAATTGTCTGCACATACCCAAACTGGCGCAGAACTCGGTCCGGCATGTAGGCTTCCATGATGTGAGAAAATTGTATTATTCCTCTCTACCGAGATACTCAGTAAAACCCATCGAAATCTAGAGGACCGTAGGGCATGAACTTGACGTCCTCGGCACGCATTGTTTCAAGTTGTTTGATGAACTTCAGAGTCCTCGCAGCTGTCGCATTTGGTGTGGGTCGAGTAGCGTATCGCTTTGCCCAACGTGGGTCTCCATGGTCCGCCGGGTCCTCACATACGCCGGGTGCGAATATTGGGAAGTGAGCAAAGATCCAATACTGAAAGTCCATAACACATGTAATTCATTGATTAATATTATATAATAAAACACAACATAAGTAGTGGATGGAGTCATACCTGCAGCAGAGCAGTACACCCACCAATGGTAGACATCCCGGACCTCGACGAGATCCCCAACTGCCGATACAGATATGCTAGGACACCTGTTCCCCAAGCGTACTCTGGTGTGCGTGTATGATCCGTCACGAAGTCCATGGAGGTGGTGGTTCTGTCGTTCAGCACTACACAACCAAGAACCTGCAACAGATATCCTATTGCGATTACCCGATGGGGTGTCTGTGGGTTGAGCAACAGCTCCGCACAATGCAAATCCAGGCTGTTGTGGAAAAATGAATTCCTACTTTGTACGAAGTCGTGCGTGCCGAAGTGGAAGTTTTCTGTGAGCCACTAATGTCGTACAGCGTTTGAAAGGGTAGGAACCAGTGCACGTCCGTCGATTTGCAGACCAAAAAACTTGTGCGCATCGTGCAAGGTAATTGTCATCTCCCCCCATGGGAGATAGAAGTTGTTGGTCTCCGGATGCCATCGATATAGGAAGACTTGGATGAGAGAGTGATCTACTGTGTCAACACTTATGTCATCCAACACATGTAACCCACTGTGTCTCGCCAAATACCACCAGTTCCACTGGTTTGCTTCACGTGGCCATTTGCGCATTGTATGCCACCGTTCTCCACGCATGATGCTCTTTACATGCATCTCCACTGCCTACAAACCATATAATGATATATTTAGCTAAACAGTTGCACACGCAATAACCGTAAATATTTACAAATCCTTCACACAAGTACACCCACCTTATTTATCCACAGGCTGCGACACCTGTGAGTCTTGTAGTGTCGAAGTGGCTCGACAAACTTGGGGCGGCCGTCGTCCACATCCCGAACATTCACACTAGTACAAAATGTATATTATAAGACGCCATATAGACAACGGTTTTTATAAAGATGGGGTCTATGTTAAAAAAAATTAGAGATTTTGAGACGGACAACAGTTATAAATTTAATCGTTGTCTTTGCGTGTGTTTGTATTTATAAAGACAACGGGTATTTAAAAAACCGTTGTTATATATACAGAAGACTTCTCAAAGAAAACGGTTTATAAAACCATCGTGTAAGGCCGATTAGAATCGTTGTCTATTACGTTATAAAGACAACAAATATTTAAAAAACCGTTGTTATATATATAGAAGACGTCTTAAAGAAAACGGTTATTAAAACCGTTGTCTAAGCCTGAATCAATTCGCCCTTTATCAAGTTTAAAAGAAAATGAGTATTTAAAAAACCGTTGTTATATATACAAAAGACTTCTCAAATAAACCAGTTCATGAAACCGTTGTATAGGGCCGATTTGGATCGTTGTCTATTACGTTATAAAGATAAAAAAATATTTTAAAAAATGTTGTTATATATATATATATATATATATATATTAAAGACGCCTCAAAGAAAACGGTTATTAAAACCGTTGTTATATATACAAAAGACTCCTCAAAGAAAACGGTTCATAAAACCGGTTTGAAAGGTCGATTAAAATCGTTGTTTGTTAAGTTATAATGACAACGGATATTTAAACAAACGTTGTTATATATATATATATATATATATATATATATATATATATATATATATATATATATATATATATATATATATAAGACGTCTCAAAGAAAACAGTGAGTAAAACCGTTGCCTAAGGCTGAATAAAATTGGCATTTAATAAGTTAATAAGACAACGCGTATTCAAATAACTGTTGTTATATATACAGAAGATTTCTCATAGAAAATGGTTTATAAAACCGTTGTGTAAGGCCGATTAGAATTGTTGTCTATTACGTTATAAAGACAACAAATATTTAAAAAACCGTTGTTATATATATATATATAACACGTCTCAAATAAAACAATTATTAAAACCATTGTCTAAGGTTGATTGAAATCATTGTCTCTATTAATTTATACATACAACGAATATGAAAAAACCGTTGTTATATATAAAAGACGGCTAAAAGAAAACGGTTAAAAGAACCATGGTCTATGCCTAATTAAAAATGTTATTTTTTTACTTATCGTATCTAATTTAATTAATTTTTTTAAGAAATCTTTTGAATAAATTTGAATTAAATATAGTGGTTGCATTTTATCATTTATGAGATTGAAGACGATTTTATTAAATAAATACATAGGACGTCTAAACGACAATATGGTAATTAATAATGTTATAGAAAGGAAACTGGCCCTAAGATAAAGGAAAAAAGATATGAAAGAATCGTGAAAGATAAAAATAAAAATGCCAAGAATTATGAAAATATTAAAACCTAAGTAATGCTCTGAAATGAACTAAAATGCCCGAAAAAGCTCATAGGTCACCGTGATGCGTGAGTTTGATTTGTGGCGCAATTCTCTATCCGAAAAGGTATCATAATAAGCAATCGGACAACGGAAGCCTGGATCACCTCCGACGATAATTGTTGTGCTATATCTTGTATAGAATTGTTGTTATGCATAATCTTGTAGATAGATGATATGTATATAATACTTATGCTATATATATAAAGAAACTATTATTAATTATTATTATATAAAATATTTTATTTGATTAACATTATTCGATTTGTAAAACATTCCATTCCACTCCCCTTAATTCTCTCTTCTCCATTTCTAGCATCAACAATAGGAATGGTTTGAGAAAATAGTTTACCTTGTAGCATTATATTACTTCTTGATTTTGGTAAATAGAGAGTGGCTATCCGGGGTTCGAACCAGGGACCTTTGAGCCCCGCCAATGACAACTGAATTGGTCACTCCTTTGCAACCGCAGACATTTGCAGCGTTCAACATTATACTACTTCCGTTTCACTATATAAGCCTTTTTATTTTTTTTGAAATATTATTTTAATGATGTAAAAACTATACTAGCATAAAATAGTATTTTTTAATTAATTATTTTACATAATTATAAATTCATTTGTAATTTGTATAAAACTATGTAAAAATAATAATTAAAATAATATTTTGTATAATTTTTAGCTCTAAAAAGGTAAAAACAAAAAAACTTATACTCCGTTTTTTGAAACGGAAGAGGAAGGTATTGCTTAGCCTTAACACAGTAAATTTGATTTAAGTTTAGAAGTAAGAGAATTTTCCGCCAAAGTGCCTATGCATTTTGTTTCAAATGTTCATTTCTAATTTTCATGGTTAAATTTTAAAATAATTTAGTATCTCCAGCGTAAAAGAGAAGCTAAAAACGACCCACTCTTAGCACAACCATTGATTAATAGCTATTACTACTGTATCCAACGTTCCAAACTTCTCCAGGTCATCGATCCGCTCCTCTGCTCAGCACTAATATTCATTTTTTTTTTTAGGTATGTAAAAAGGAAATGCGACCAGAGTTCTTTCACATCAATCAATTCTCAAATCTCAGTTTGCTTTCGAATTCAATCTCCCCCTTTCCCCGATTCCAAAACCTTCTTCATCGAATTCAATGGCGCCAGTCCAAATAACCTGGGTGGTAATTGGGGTTATGCAAGGGGTCTGTACTGGATACACCCCCAAATTGGTCACCTACCCCGAAGGTGTCAAACGATGGTGTCGATGTACCAGCAACTAGGTTGGATGAGGACGCACCCACGTCATGGATGGGCTGAGTGGTCATTCCCGGCCACATCCGCCACTGTTCAGGTCCCAGCACGGGCGTATACTCGGGGGTCTGGTGACATGCATCTCCCCATGAAGTCGTATGATGACTGAAGTCGGGGCTATGCTGGGTCTCTCGCACCGCTGACGTATCGACCTCGTCGACGCTGTAATCGGTGAGGAAATCCTCGTCGTCGCGCCCTAGAAACGATGTGCTTGCCCGCGCGGGCTCCTGCACCGGTGGTTCAATTTCCGGTTGTCTAATGGCGGATGTGCTGGCACGTGCTGGCTCGAACGGCCTATCACCTCGCCTTAGAGACGCAGTTGACCTTACCCGTTCGCGCTGGGATACGACCCGTCTCATTGCGTACATTAGCAAAATTATCACATTAATACTGACATTCGTAAATTATTACTTAAATCATATTGTAAATTTAAATACGGAATTGATATTTGCACTGTCAATTTTTCGCCCATTACACAATATAGAAATCCAATCGCGGAGTGCGAGTGCGCGACCACGGTGGGGCCCATTGACAGGATCCGCGTTGTGCTGCGAGCGTCCTTCTTCCTCATCCCAAATTCACCGTACGATATGACCAGTCCTCCTCTCCGGCGCCACCACCGCCTAACTCACCATCACTGGGTTCTCCCTCCGCCCTTCCAAGTTCTCCCACCGAGAGGGCTCGATGACGACGATGGAGATGAAGTCCTTGGAGGCGACCCGCAGCACTGGCAGCGCTTCTCCTTCTCGACGAGGTCGTGGATCTCCGGGTCGACTTGGAACAGCGAGGTTTTCCCCAGTCGGAGATGGAATCCATGGCCGACGAAGAAGAATGGATTTTGCGTTTGAACCCAGATCCAAAAAAATCGAGTCCAAATAGTCATCAATTGAAAGCAGATCCAAAAATTTGAGTCCAAATAAAATCGATTGAATCCCCCATCCCAAATCTACTGCGTTCCTCTACTTATCAATTGAAAGCAGATCTACTAAGAAGATGCAGATTACAAGATGCAGATCTACTGCCTAGTCTGCCTTCCATGGTCAGCGAAGACAAAAGCAGACTATAAAATGCAAATTTAAAAAAAAAAAAAAAAAACCGCAATCGCGGATTGTGGATACGCGATGTATTTTTTTTAATAAAAAAACGCAATTGCGGATTACGAGTGCGCGGAAGTGTAAAAGGCGAAAAATTCACCGTGTAAATAATAAGACCCTTTAAATAACATACTAAACCTTTAAATATAATCAAAATCATTGACTTTTGTGTTATATCAACATAGCATATCAAATTCAATATTATTTATAATTTTCACATAGTTGGTCTACATTTTATCAACTTTCATACTAAATTATCCATTATTTTTGTCTTTCATACTAAATTATCCATTATTTGAACATATAATATAAATTATCCATAAACTATGTGAAAAATAATCATCCATTATGTGAACATGAAATAATAAATCTTGTCTTCCATAAACTATGTGAAAAATAATTATCCATTATGTGAACATGAAATAATAAATGGGTAAAATACACCTATGGATCCTGAACTTTGACCAAATGTTCAAACGGGTCCCTGAACTTTATTTTTGTTCATTGAAGTCCCTGAGCTTTGATACTTTGTACACATTTGGTCCATCTGTTAGTAAATTTGTTAAATATGTGTTAAGTAATGATATGAAATCAATGTATTTTTGTATTAATTACATGAGTTAGGTTATACAATTGTAATTGCACGGTATTTGTTTTACTAAAGTAAAAAATTAAGCTTTTCTCTTCTCAAAAGTCACCATATATAATAGAGTTTTCTTAAAACAAAGCATATTTTAAAATATATTTTTATCAAAAACGCTTTCTATTTTTTTTACCAAATGTTATAATTTTCCAATAATAGTTTATTTTAAAGTATTTGAATAAAATTTCCTTATTTAATTAAAAAAAGAGTTTATTTTGTTAACACATATAGATTTTATTTTTTATAGCAAAAGTATAGTTTTTTTTTTAACAAAACACATTTTCAATTTTTTAATTAAATAAGAAATTTTCTGTCATTAAAATACTTTAAAATAAAATATCAACGGAAAATTATACCATTTAGTTGGAAAATAGAAAGTTTTTTTTATTATAAAAAATATTTTTTAAAAACATAAATTTTTAATATAATATAATTTTTTTACTTTAGTAAAACAAATATTAAGCGATTACATGTGTATAACCTGACTTATTCCATTAATATACCAAAATATATTGATTCTATATCATTATTTAACACATATTTTACAAATTTACTAACAGAGAGACCAAATGTGTACAAAATATCAAAGTTCATGGACTTTAATGAACAAAGATAAAGTTCAGGGGCCCGTTTGAACATTTGATCAAAGTTTAGGGACTATAGGTGGATTTTACCTAATAATAAATCTTGTCTTTCACGTAACATGTAATCTTGATTCCATATGTAATTGGTACGAAGTTCCATTTCTAAATTTCACATTACTCAACCTACATTTCATAACATTTTTCTCTACATTACATATCTAAATTCCATATCTAAATTTTTCTCTAAATTCTATTTAAATCTACATTTTATCTAAATTTCATATCTAAATTCCATTTATAATTGTATTAAAAATTCAATATGTAAATTTTACATAACTAAACCTACATTTTATCTTTATTTCATTATTAAAATGTAGACCAATAATAACATAAAATTACCATTAAATCTCGACATACCTCGGTTGCGGCTTGCGCTCGAGGATCGTTCGACGGGGATTGAGGTGAAGGCTCCCGTAGATCATTCGGCGGGGGTTGAGGTGAAGGCTCCCGTGGATCGTTCGGCGGGGGTTGAGGTGAAGGCTCCCGTGGATCGTTCGGCGGGGGTTGAGGTGAAGGCTCCTGCGAAGAGCTCTTTCGACATATAAGGTTGCGCCACTTCACCATGTCTCCTTCTAATCTCTCTTGACGACAATTACACCTGGGCGTGAGGCTTACAACTCGCTTCTAATATTTAAAATATTATTTTAAATATTTTAATTGGTAATTATTAAAAATAAAATATGAATTAGGTAAATACATTATTATAATATATATTTTGGGAGTGAGTTACGATAATTTAAAAATAGTTAAGTTTGTGTAGTTATGGCGTAAAATATTTTATCCAATTATAAAAAAATTTAATTCACAATTAAGTAATATAAATAAAATCAAAATTTCAAAACACAGCATCCAAACTTTACGGTACATTGGAATACGATGATGTATTAATTGAAAGACGGTGAGATTCGAAATATTCAATGTGTATACAAAAAATCAAAACAGTTGGATAGAGCGCATAGTCAAAGTGAAAGCGAAAGCGGGAAAAATAGAGATGTCCGTCATTATGTATATGTGGAAGTATCGACCTAATTTATTAGACTAATTCTGAATGCGATACCGCGCGGGAGAGTGTGTAGTGGTGGCGGGTGGGTGTATATAAATCCAAAAAACAAAGGTTTATTCGTAATATGCGATTATATATGAGGGCAATTTGGTAACTGTAAACAAGCTGACCTGAAGCCTATAAATCAAAGTTGGTGTGGAGCTAGCTCAGCTTGTGGGAATCGAAAAATAAAGCTTAATTCCTAGCCGGTTCTCTTCGATCGATCAATCAGCTTCTTCTTCTTGATCCTCCACCATGGCTGGTGTGTATGTCATGGAAAAGAAGCTGTCGAATACAGACACCACATATAGATTTGGTTTGCCCACCCAACACCTCCATCACTTCTTGATTGACCAAATCCAGGCTCCCCCTTCTCAGCCCATATCCCTTTTTGTGGTGGATTCTTCTGGCAAAGAGTTCCCTCTCCGCCTCAAAATTCGCCGATCATCTCAAGGATATCTGAAGCCAGAAATCATCGGGGGATGGCTTGCCTTTGTGAGATACAAGAACCTTTTGCCCGGAGATAGGGTTATTTTCCACAGCCGCCCAATTGGAAACACCAACCAGATACTTTTCACCATCTCTGTGCGAAGGGCACTTCGTGTTTTTGGTGCTGTCATTGGATATCGTTCCCAGATTGATTAGTTCAAATGCCCGCGCGAGTTGTATGATCCATCTGTCATAAACATCTCTCTCTCTCTCTCTCACTCTCTATCCATTGTGTTCTTTAATTCTCTACTTGTACCTTCTTCTTCTAGTTGTTGTTCTTTACATGCGTGCTGCTTTACATAGATTCTTACTATTAATTAGAAATATATATATATATCTTCTTCTTCTTTTTGAGTAAATTAGAAATACATCTTTACAAGTATAATCACGTTTTTACAAATTATGAGATTAATATGCAATTATTAATTAGTTAAATTTGATGTAATTGGCAGATTATCATTCAAATGGCATGGAATTATAATAATTAATGTGACAAAATTAAACAGCAATGAAGTTGACAAGTGCATGCGATTTAATTATATTTAGGAAAAGACCAATATGAAGGAATTATTTAAAAGGAAATTAAACTACGGAATTTCTAAAAACTTAATTCATATTTTATTAAGAATGAACTTAGTCAATATATTATGAGTGTGCAGTAAAGTCTGATTATGAAAGTTGTGTGTAACTGTGGAAGATACAGATTAATTGAAATGTATGAGCACAAAATATCCCCTAGAAGAAAGAGCTATATACACAGCTTGGATTTTTAAGGGTGTAAGTTATTTGAATTGTATTTAATTATCGACTATTCAAACAACTTGATTGAGCTTGCCATGCCATCCAATGTTCCTTAAACGTTATACCATGCCAAAATCCGTTATCTATCTATCTATATTATGTTTTTTCGGTCTATTTAAATAAAAATATACTCCGGTAATTCTTAATTAATTAGACTAAAGCGGATACATATTAATTAAAGTAATAAGTCAAATCAATAATGACATTCATAATTAAGCTTTACTCATCTTTTAATTAGCTATCAATTTTCCAGTAGTTAAAAGAGTCAATAATTATTTTGAATAAATAAAATGAAAAAACTGACAAAAGACAACGTAAACAAATTTCAACACTACGACGCTCACGTGTTATTACGGGAATGGATGAGGGGATAGACCGTGTGCAATGGCGATCCGGACGAATTATTTGGGCAGGTCAGCAAAGTGATGAGATGGAGGAGAGAGACTTTTGATCCGGGGTGAATTTGAATTTTTTTTAGAATTAGCCAAAAATTCGAAAATAATTTGCAAACTAGCCAAAATCTGAAAGTATTTAGGGATTTAGCCAAAGTGGGGTAGACAGCGACTCTACCCCACTTTGGCTAAATCCCTAAATACTTTTAAATTTTGGCTAGTTTGCAAAAAAATTTCAAATTTTTGGCTAATTCAAAAAAAAATTCGCTAGCTGATGTGCATCATCCACTTTATTATTATTATTTTTTTAGCCAATGATAATTAAACACATGGCAGGAGGTTTTACTTAAAATTAAAACCCAATTTATCCTTAAATAAATAGTTTATTTAAAAAAAATTATTTTTTAATACGATTTATTTTTCTCTACCCAATGATACCCATTTTGCATATGTCTGGAAAAAAAAATTCGCTAAGTTTAATATGTTGTTTGCAAGAGTATACTTTTTTTAGGTGTTTTTCAGTGTATGAAGTTAATAAAATATTTCTAAATTTAATTGAATGCCTTTTTATTTTAAGGATATGTATTAATTTTAATATTAATAATATCATTAACCAAAATTTTTAAGTAAAATAAATCAACATATAGCTTAATAATTATAAAAAAGTGTAAAGTGAGTTTTGATTCGCACGACTCTTTGTTGTGGATGACAAATGTAAAAAGTTGAAAAGTTAGTGGAAAGCTGACGTGGCAGGAATAGTTACTGATATGACTGAAATGAGTTTTGATTCGTGTGTCTCTCTATTGCACATTGTCTTATATAGAGGGGTTTTGGTGGACAAAGTCATGGTCTCAATAATACTATAGAGGGGTGTAGTAACCAATTACAATCCATACATGAATGTACAACATGGGATGGGATGATAATGGATTGAAATTGAGATCACCTAGTTCACAATTACGGTTTATTTTATGGTCCGTATCGGGTGATTGGTTGTTTCGAATTATCTTATTATTTTTCTTAATAAATATGATAGTATTATAATTGATTTCAACTAATAAAAAAATACAGACTATAAAATGAATTATAAATACGGATAAGAGAATCCTTACCGAATACCGGATGATAATGGGACAGAGCTAGGGTACCCATTTATTAACATAATTAATTACTGTCTTTGTCTTCATTCGAGGACTATAAATTTATTGCCTCCATTTCTGTTTTCGGCGGGTCTCCATCCCCAGTGGATAATGTTGTTATATGAACTGAACAGTTCGAGCTCGGCTCGAAAAAGCTCAACTCGACCTCGTTCAC
This sequence comes from Persicaria maculosa, assembly GCA_963922045.1. NCBI lineage: Eukaryota > Viridiplantae > Streptophyta > Magnoliopsida > Caryophyllales > Polygonaceae > Persicaria > Persicaria maculosa. The sequence goes on from OY998256.1 coordinate 15,076,682, forward strand.
TTATTTAAACAAGTCGAGCTTGAACAAAATTTTAAGCTCGGTTGAAAGCTCGACTCGTTTGAATAAAACTCGAATAGCTCGAATTCTATTAAATTTTAAAATTTTCTTTTAAGTTTAAATGTTATAACTAAATAGAACTACTTAAAACTCGAAAAAAGCTCAGCTTGAACTCGTTCATTTCTTAAACAAGCCGAGTTTGAACAAAATCAAAAGCTCGTTTAAAAATTAGAATCGGCTCAAGCTCGTTTAACAAATAAACAAGCTTGAACATATCAAGCTCGGCTCGAATAACACCCCTACCGGTGGAAAATCCCCGTCCCCTCCAGATAGACAGGTAATGTGAATTAAAAGATCTTTTTTATTTTAATTTTAAACATAAAAATTGAATGTTAAATGGATGATAATTACTCCGTAAGTCATAACTTGATATGACTTATGGACTTCGGTCAAATTATGAGATTACAATTTACAAACCGTATTTTCTTGATCGAAATAAAATATTTTTCCAAGGAAAAAATTCAGATAGAACAAAATGACACAGGTGTACGTGCAACCTTATCTGTCGCTCTGTTGTCCGATCCGAAGACGTGAGAGAAAGATCAAAACTTCCCTCACCTTCAACAATAGAGTTTTAATATTTTTCCCTTTTTAAATTAGAAAGTGGGTTTAGAATGATACTCCATCAGTGAATTAAAACATGTCGTTTACTATTTATGCACGTTTTTTTAGAATGATAAAAACTATGTAAAATATTAACTTTTTTTCACATTTGTTTTTATAAGTTCATACTTAATACTAATAAGTATGAAATTATTTAAAAAAATAATTAAAAAAGTTAATATTTTAATGTGACAAAATTATCATTCAAATGGCACGGTTGATAGTAGGAAGAGGGTCCATGGCCAGGATACTATTGCGAATGTTCTCAAAGGGATCATTCAATCCCATGAGAAACTGCATAAGTTGAGCTAGCTCAGCTTGTGGGAATCGAAAAACAAAGCTTCATTCCTAGCCTGTTCTCTTCAATCGATCAATTAGCTCGATCATCAGCTTCTTCTTCTTGATCCTCCAACATGGCTGGTGAGTATGTAATGGAAAAGGAGGTGTCGAAGACATACACCACATATAGATTTGCTTTGCCCACCGAACACCTCCATCACTTCTTGCAGGCTCCCCCTTCTCAGCAGCACATATCCCTTTTTGCGGTGGATTCTTTTGGAAAAGAGTTCCCTATCAGCCTCAGAATTCGCCGATCATCTCACGGATATCTGAAGCCAGAAATCATCGGGGGATGGCTTGCCTTTGTGAGATACAAGAACCTTTTGCCCGGAGATAGGGTTATTTTCCACAGCCACCCAATTAATTAATATTGCTGGAAACACCAACTAGATGCTTTTCACCATCTCTGTGTGAAGGGCACAGAGATGGTGAAAAGCATCTAGTTGGTGTTTCCAGATTGAGTAGTTCAAATGCCCGCACCAGTTGTATGATCGATCTGTCATAAACATCATCACAGGTGAGAACTGGTTCGATCGAGGATTTAAAGAAGGGTTAGGTTTATCCATTTGTCGTTGTTGTTGTTTTTGTTATTGCTTTACTTGTACCTTGTTGTTTGTTGTGTTTTACGTGTTGTTGTTCCTAAATGCTATGATTAGTTATAAATATCCATTGTGTTCTTTAATTCTCTGTTCTTCTTCTTTTAATCCTCAATCTTTTCAAAAGATTGAGTTTTTTTGACCCGTTAAATCAATTCGAAATTGGGACAAATCCGATTTGACAAGACGACCTAGAATGAACGTCGTGACTCAATTGACTCGAAATTCGATTGATCCAGGACCCAAAGGTCCCGAACCCGATTCCTACTTGATCAATGACTTGATTCATAATTTGATAGGCCGGTCTATCCGTGGGTAGTATGAGTATCGTATGTATACGTAAAATTGTTCATGCATAAGACAAGCTAACCTAATGACTTTGACATCCATGCAAACATGTAATGGTTCTGCAAATTGTATAGCAATCTTATTTAAAATAAAACATTAAATATTTATAATATAGTATAGGATAGGATGGAGTATTTATTAATATAATTAATTAGATGATAATTAAATAAATTAATATATGGCATGATTTTCGTGGAGAAATTAAGGCCATGTTCAAAATCTCAGATATTAGCTAGGGAGTCCACTTGTAAAACTCATCAACCACTCCGTCATCACCATCAAAGCATCTTCGAAAGCTATCCATGTACAAACCTTGCCGTACCTTAATTGATCTCTAGTATCACGATGATCGAGCATCCCATGAAACCCATCCTTTGTTTGGTTTCACACGTACAAAAGTCCCGTCCCCATCGGAGAATCCCCGTCCCCTTCAGAGAATGTGAAAGGTCTTTTTTATTTTATTTTTAAATATAAAAATTAAATGTTAAATAGATGATAATTAAGTAAACATGATATGACTTCGGTCCCAAAGTGAGAATTTATTTTATGACTTCTAGTCTTTATTTTATTTTTAAATATAAAAATTGAATGTTAAATAGATGATAATTAAGTCATAACTTGAATGTTATGCAATCTTCTGCGCCTTTGGTATGTCTCAAAAACGCTAACAGAGGGGCCTGCTTTAAAGCTACACATTGTGGAAACCGTGAGAAATACCGACTTCTTTTAGCGGTGTTTGATTTGTCATATTCGATGATGTCGTGGATGTGCATTGACATTTGATGACTATTTTGAGTCCATAATCTGAGGTGTCCGCTGATGTTCCCCAGAGTTCTCTGTGTGCGTCGTCCCTTTGACCGATCGTTTCATTTCTCTTTGGCTTGTGATTTTTAGTGTAGGATGGCTTGTACGTTTTGTTTGTAATTCTATTTCTGTCATTGGCTTCTGTAATTTTCTTTCTGTCATTTGCTTCTGTAGTTTGCTTCCAGTTGTACATGATAGTTATTAATTCCATCTACCGGCTTATCCGGTCTCTCGGTTTCTCGATCTAGACTTGTCTAGGGAACCGAATTCTTATCTTGTTTCGAAAAAAAAATAACTTGATATGACATCTATGATTGGTTCTAAAGTGAGAAAGATAATCTTACGAATAAAAAAACAAACAAGAGGTCTAAAACTAAATGGAGCAGACCACCAAAGAATGTCTACAAAATCAATGTGGACGCCTCTGTTAAACCCACTGGCACCTGTCATGCGGGAGGGGTTGCTCGGAACTCCCGGGGCCATGTCATTGATATGTTTTATAAGGAACTATCAACGGCTCAGTTATTCAAACTGAAGCTATCGCTATTCAGACAGGTATGGAGCAAGCATACAGGAAAGGACGTCGAAGAGTAATAATAAAAGGGGACAATCTACAACTCATCAAAGCCATCACCAACAACAGTAATGCCAGATGGGAGCTAGATTATGCATCACATTGAAAAAATCAAGCAATTGGAAGCTGCTTTTGACCTTGTCCAATACAAACACTACAACCGAGAAACGAATCAAGTAGTTGACTTTATAGCTCGGAAGGGTATCATTTGTAATAGCTCTACTATCCCTTCTAATAGGGAACTTTGTACCATCATCCTTAAGGATGATCAGAGCCAGATTACAGCTTGTGTAACCGCTTCTAATTCTTGCCTACGGTAAAAAAAAAAAAAACTTATGACATTACAATTTATAAACATATTTTCTTGATCGAAATAAAATATTATATCCTTGATTTTTATAAGGAAAAAATTCAGATAACCAACGTTATTTGATAGCATTCCAAAAGATTAAAGTCTCTAAGACTTAGGTCTTTATATATGTCGATCCATCGGGCAAAATGACACAGTTGTGCAATGCAACCTTAACGATCCGCCGTTCTGTTGCCCGATCGAAGGACGTGAGAGAAAGATCGAAACTTCCCTCACCTTCTACAATGGGGGTTTAATATATTTTTTTCTTTTTAAATTTGAAAGTGATATAGGTTTGGTATGATATGATTTTATATAAAGTTAAAGGAAACAATTAAAAAATATCATTTTCTCAAACAAAAATAAGAAGTATGAAGATATATAAAGAGAAGTTTTAAAAATAAATAAGAATAAGTTAGTAGTATATATGTAATATTATAATAACATGTTTAACTAGCACTTAGATAGAGGGTGGGTTTGCAAAGTATACAAATGCAAAGGTTAAATTAGCAAACTATACAAAGTTGTGGGAATTTTGCCAAACTATACACAACACTATCACACACACGCGCGCGCCTCCCTCGATCTCTCCTTCTTCGCCAATGCTAACACGAGATTAGAAGATCTGATTTTCGATCGTTGTAGGTATCGATCGACGCCGATCTCTTCCTGAATCTCGGTACTACATCTTTCTAACATCCAAACATTACTGGATTGTGGTTTTAATGTCAGCATTCGTATAGTTGATAGATCTATCGTTCATAGATCTGTGAAAAAAACTTCAATTCGTGTGTAAATATCGTTTTATATCCAATTGCTGAACTCGTATAGTGTAGATCGTGTAATTTCGACTTCGTTTGTTACTGTTTCAATATAAATCAGAGTAAGTCGTCGACAATATATAGAGTTTCAAGTTCTTCGTCGATCTGATTCGTTAATAGATACTCAATCTGTCAACATCATGAAACTTAAATCTGTCTGTTGGATGAATTACTGTGCAATTCTTAATGGGATTACATGATGGATATGAGTTACTATGCAATAATTTGTTGTCAATGGATCCATTGCCTGGGATAAATAAGGTGTTTCAGATGGCTATACATATTGAAAGGCAAAAAGGGATTACAGGTTCTCAACCTGAGTTGAGTGCTCTTGCTGCTGGGAGGCAGGAGCAGATAGATAGTACTGTGTATGCTGCTATGAATAAGTATGTTAATGGGAAGAACTATGATCAGACTAAGAGAGAGTTTAAGAAGCCTATGTTTGATAGATACTATGAGCACTGTAAGAAAAAGGGGCATACCAAAGAGTTTTGTTTCAAACTAATTGGTTACCCTGAGTGGTTCAAAGGACCACATGAGGAAGGTCAGAGTTCTGGAAACTCTAAGTTTGCAGCTAATGTTGATGGACAACAAAGTGAGATGGGGTTTGAGCACCCTTTGGAGACTGATTCTGTGAAGCCAGACCCGAGCATGGTGAATGCAATCTTCCATGAGATTATCAGGATGATGAAAGGGAAGGCTCCAATGGATGGAGCCGACACATCCATCAATCATGCTTATGTGAACTTTGCAGGTAACACGAGTTTGTCCTTTCTAGTTGGTAATCACAAAGCTGACAGGTTGGTGTGGATTGTGGATTCTGGTGCCACAGATCACATAGCCTTTGATAGGGACATTTTATCTAAATTACATGTCCTAGGTAAACAGGTTTCTCTTGGTTTACCTGATGGGACTACCTTCTTGGTGAAGGAGTCAGGGACGGTTGTAATTTCAGAAAAAATGAGCCTGCATAATGTCTTGTTTGTTCCTGAGTTTAGACACAATTTGATGTCTGTGTCCAAATTCTTTCGACATAAGGGAATGGATTTCAGTTTTGATTCAGTATCTTGTGTATTACAGGATCTTACAACTAGGTGCCTGATTGCTAAAGGGATCGAAGAAGGTGGTTTATATTTTCTGAATGCTCATTCCAAATGCAGTATTGGTGTTGAAGACAAGTGCTGTACTTTGGGTTTACTTACTTATGTTGGCAGATCTTGTAATAAAGTTGAGAATTTAGACTTACTTCATGCCATATTGGGGCATTTATCAGTTTCTAAAATGCAACATTTGGATGCATGTAATGACTGTGATTTCAGCAAGTTTGCTTGTGATTCGTGTGATATGACCAAACACCATCGTTTGTAGTTTAATAGATGAGAGTATTTTACTCAGTATGTTTTTCAATTGGTTCACATGGATGTTTGGGGACCATACAAGGTTCCTGCCATGTGTGGTGCTAGGTACTTCCTCACCATTCTTGATGACTTTTCAAGAGCAACTTGGGTATATTTGATCCAAGACAAGGCTCAGGTAATTCGCGTCTTGTCTGCTTTAGTTAATCTTGTGGAAAATCAGTTTCAATCCACTATCAAAACTATACACACGGATAATGGTACAGAATTCACACAAAGAGCTTGTGCTTTGTTGTTTGAGAGTAAATGGATTACACATAAGAGAACAGCTCCAGGGGTGCCCAAATAGAATGGAAGAATTGAAAGAAAGCATCGTCATCTAATTGAAACTGCACGGGCCATTAGACACTTTGCTGGTTTACCAATTCAATTTTGGGGTGATTGTGTCCTTAGTGCTGCTTATCTGATCAACAAAATGCCATCTTCAGTGAGGAATTGGCAGTCCCCTTTTGAGATCTTATATCATTTTCCTCCTTCTTTGGATAACCTTAAGGTGGTTGGTTGGTTATGCTATGCATTCCAACCAAATGACCCCAAAGACAAGTTAGGAACCAAAGCTAGGAGAGGTGTGTTCCTAGGGTACCCACCTAATCAAAAGGCTTATAAATGTTTTGAGTTGGAGAGAAAGACAGTGATCATCAGTCGGCATGTGAAGTTTTTAGAAGGGACATTTCCATTCAAGGAAAGTAATTCACATCAGCTACCACACAAGGATCAAGTCAGGGTTCCTTTAGTCTCTCCTGGTGATGATCACTCACCTTATGTGTCTCATGGTCCTCTCACAGATGCTCACCCAGTAGGTGTTTTTTCTCCATCTCAGGCATCAGTATCTCCTCCAGTTGAGCAGGTCAGTGATTCATTGGAGAGTATATATAGTGGTCAGTTGGACACATCTTCCAATCCACAGGGGTCTCCCAATGTTGAGTTCTCCCACACTTCTGATCCCATCCAAGTCAATGCTCGCCCAAGGAGAATTATTACTCGACCTCAAAAGTTCCGGGATTACATTTGTACACAATTGCCATCCAGGAATGATTCAGTCTCTCAATCTTTTCAGTGTTTTCTACCAAGAATCTAGCTCATTTATCATCATCATATGTGAAATCTCTAGTGAATGTTTGTGCTGTGTTTGAACCTCGCACATACAATCAGGCTAAAGACTCTTTGGAGTGGCATTGCAATGCAATCTGAACTGGATGCCTTAGAAAGGAACCATACCTGGAGTGTCACTGATCTCCCACCAGGAAAGAAAGCTATTGGTTCTCAGTGGATCTATAAAGTCAAATATAAGGCAACTGGGGAAATTGAAAGGTACAAAGCTCGTCTTGTAGCCAAAGGATACACTCAAGTGAAAGATAAAGATTATAAGTAAACCTTTTCTCATGTGGCTAAACTGCCTAAGGGTTGGAAGCTTCATCAGCTTGATGTAAACAATGCTTTTTTTGCATGGCTTCCTTGAAGAAGAGATGTATATGATTCCTCCACCTGGATATACCAAGGCAACCCCTGGGAAAGTTTGTAAGTTGCTCAGATCCTTATATGGATTGAAGCAAGCCAGTAGGCAGTGGAATTTAGAGCTTACCAAGTTTCTTGTCAAGTTAGGATATACACAATCTCATCATGATTATTCTCTTTTTACAAAAGTTGTTGGTCAATCTTTCACAATAGCTTTGGTGTATGTTGATGATATGCTGATCATAGGTAATGACAGTGATGAGATTGTCCACACCAAGGCTTCCTTGCATTCAGCATTCACAATTAAGGATCTAGGCATAGCCAGGTACTTTCTGGGTATGGAAATATTGCTCGATCTTCTCAGGGTATCTTCTACAAAAGAAGAGTTGCTCAGTGGTCCTGAATCATATAGACGGTTAGTTGGTAGATTACTGTACCTAACTCTCACCAGACCTGATATATCATTCACTGTGCAGCAACTGAGTCAGTATCTTCAATCTCCTAGACAACCACACTGGAAAGCTGTGTTGTATTTGCTGAGATATCTCAAAGGGAGTTTCAATGTAGCTCTATCTTACTCTGCACTTTCAGATCTCAGGGTCTGATGAGACCCGAGGACCGGGATCGCCCAAGGCTCGAGCTTTCGAATACTCTTTTTGTGGGGCTAAATCTTGGGATTTTTGGAAACTGGAAAAAAGGGATATGTGGAGCAAGATTCGCATGCCTCTCACCCTTGAATCCCTTACACTCGATCTCAATCCTCTCGGAATCTCACTCCGAGGATCTCGACCCTTTGACACTTTCTCCTCTCACTAGGGTGTCACCCTCGGCCTCTCACCAAAGGGTTTGCTCTTAGCCTCTCACCAAGAACTCGGTCCTTAACCCGGAATCATATGAAGCTATTAGTGGCTTAATCTTTAACTCAACTAAACTTGACTTGATTTAAAATGAATGTTTTACAAGAAATATATAGGATGAAGATAGAAGCCCCAAACATCTCTAAGCGATGTGGGATTATTAGAATAGACAAACTTAAAGAAAATTCGTCCAGATTTGATCTTCTGAAATGAACGTCAAATTTGAGCATTTTCGGGGCTGATTCGGAATGAACGTTCTTCATAGAAGTTGTAGCCACTTAAAATAGCTTTCCAACAAGTGCTCAATGGCTTCGATCGGAAGTTTATACAGCCCGAAAGAGCCAAAATACCACGGTGTTGTCATGCTGTTTTCTCAGACAAGAGTTGATATTCAGCTCCAGCGACAAAGCTTTGTAAGATAAATGAGTCGAGCTCACTGAACATTAGGATCACATCATCCTCCTCCCCTTGAAAAGGATTCGTCCTCGAATCCGTGATGGAAACGAGCGACTTCATCGAACATGCTTCTTCTTCCTTGAACGGATCTTGAATCCCATCTTCTTCATGAATCGTGAAAGACAAGCAAGACGGAATGAAAGAAGTCGATTCTAACCACTTACTTGACATGGAATTTAGAAAGCTAGGCATGTCGGTTGACATTCGTTTCTCGTTCATGGAAAGCGCAATCTTGGGAACTTGGATGATTTACTCATCTTTCATAAGCTCATGGCTGACCTTCGCAATCTCAATAGGAACATCATTGGACTTGCCTTCTTTAATCTCAAGTATCGATCTCTCCCATGGGCATAGAGGATGTCGTATTTGAAGAGGGAGGTGGGGCTGTTGTGGGCTTCGATTGCGTCGACCCCAATGTGTTGACGACTTTTCGCATTTTTTGTACTTGTTGCATTGAGTCTTCCACGAGCTTGCGAATCTCTTGCCAAGGTGGTTCAACCTTCTTCTTATGTCGAGCCTCATTCTCTCGAGCCCTTCTCTTTCAATATCTCCTCTGGAGCTCTTGATCAACTACATCGTATGTAGCACCATCCATGTCTCTCCAATGAAGATACTCATCATCATAGGCTCGAATGGCCCATCGGATGTACTCTTCGGACAAAGGCTTGAAACTTGTCTTCTTGAACATTTTGACTAGGAAGAAACAACTCAGTTATCGAAAGCTCGATGGACTCGAGTCGATTAGCTCTGATACCACTTGATGAGACCCGAGGACCGGGATCGACCAAGGCTCGAGCTTTCGAACACTCTTTTTGTGGGACTAATTTTTGTGGTTTATGAAAATTGAAAAGAAGGGATATGTGAAGCAAGATTCACAAGCCTCTCACCCTTGAATCCCCTACACTCGATCTCAATCCTCTCGGAATCACACTCCGAGGATCTCGACCCTTTGACACCTTCGCCTCTCACTAGGGTGGCACCCTCGACCTCTCACCAAAGGGTTCGCTCTTAGCCTCTCACCAAGAACTCGATTCTTAACCCGAAATCATAGGAAGCTATTAGTGGCTTAAACTTTAACTCAACTAAACTTGACTTGATTTAAAATGAAAGTTTTACAAGCAAAATATAGGATGAAAATATAGCCCCCCAAGCATCTATAATTGATGTGAGATTTATTTGATAGAAATAAAAGCATGGCAAAACGTCTATGTTGGAGCTTCTGGAAAGAATGCCCAATTCGAGCATCTTCGAGGCTGATTTAGGAGAAATGTCCTTCATGCAAGTTGTATCCACTTAAAATAGCTTTTCAACAAGTTCTCATTGGCTTCAATCGGAGTTTTATACAGCCCGAAAGAGCCAAAATACCATGGTGTCGCCATGCTGTTTTCTGAAACGAGGGTTGATGTTCGGCCCCGGCAACATAGCTTTGTAAGGTAAAGGATTTGAGCTCATTGACGACAAGGATCACATCATCTTGATGAGACCCGAGGACCGGATCGACCAAGGCTCGAGCTTTCGAACACTCTTTTTGTGGGCCTAAATTTTGGGATTTTTGGAAACTGGAAAAAAGGGATACGTGAAGCAAGATTCGCAGGCCTCTCACCCTTGAACCCCCTACACTCGATCTCAATCCTCTCGGAATCGCATTCCGAGGATCTCGACCCTTTGACACCTTCGCCTCTCACTAGGGTGTCACCCTCGGCCTCTCACCAAAGGGTTCGCTCTTAGCCTCTCACCAAGAACTCGATCTTTAACCCGGAATCATAGGAAGCTATTTAGTGGCTTAACCTTTAACTCAACTAAACTTGACTTCCTTTAAAATGAAGGTTTTACAAGCAATATATAGAATGAAAATAGAAGCCCCAAACATCTCTAAGTGATGTGGGATTATTAGAATAGAAAAACTCAAGGAAAATTCGTCCAGACTTGAGCCGCTCAATTGAATGTCAAATTCGAGCATCTTCGCGGCTGATTCGGAATAAATCTTCTTCACGGAAGATGTAGCCACTTAAAATAGCTTTCCAACAAGTGCTCAACGGTTTCAATCGGAAATTTATACAGCCTGAAAGAGCCAAAATACCACGGTGTTGCCATGCTGTTTTCTCAAACAAGAGCTGATATTCGGCTTCAGCGACAAAGCATTGTAAGATAAATGAGTCAAGCTCACTGACCCCTAGGATCACATCAGGGTCACTGCCTATAGTGATGCGGACTGGGGCAATTGTCCTGACACATGTCATTCTTTGTCAGGATACTGCGTGTTTCTAGGATCATCACTGGTTTCGTGGAAGTCTAAGAAGCAAAAAGTGGTCTCAAAATCATCAGCTGATCAAGAGTGAGTATAGGAGCATGTCTTATGCAGCCAGTGAACTCATTTGGATTCAAGGTTTGCTTTCTGATCTTCACATTCCAGTAAGGGTGCCAATCACCTTGTTTTGTGACAATAAGGCAGCTCAATCTCTAGCATCTAATCCAGTCTATCATGAACGCACGAAGCATGTAAGGATTGATTGTAATTACATCAGGGAATTGGTTCAACAAGGAATTCTCACCTCACATGTGTCATCTCAACTTCAAACTGCAGACTTCATGACAAAGGCTCTTGGGGCTCATCAACACCATGTTTTATGTTCCAAGCTTGGTCTTGTTCACCCAACCACAAGTCCAGCTTGAGGGGGGGTATGTAGAGAGGAGTTAGTTTGTTAGTTCTGTAAGGGCATTTTAGTCTTTTCCCTTGCTTGGAAATTAGTTAGAAGAAGCCCTTCACATGTATAAGTACTGAACTCTGGTGGTTCAGCTCGGTTGTTGTTTTTGGATTCCAATTTACAATTCAGTTACAAAACCTCCATTTCTGTTGATTTCTCGGTTCCAATTTCATCTTCTAAGTGTTCAAAGCATGTAAGCAAACTTCTTCCCCACGCAAAGTTTATTTAAAAAAAAGGTTTGAATGTATATATATATAGTTTATATTCAATTTATTAAAAAATAGATTGAAATATATTATATAATTAATATAAAATGAAATAATATTGCATAGTTAATATTTAACAATATTAATAAAGAAAGTTTTTAAATAATCTCATTGGTTAAAGATGTTGCCTTTGAAGGTGTACGTTTTAAATTCAATAAAAGCAAGTAGTCAGTCAAATAAAATCTAATGATTGTCATGAATGAAAGACTATAGTTCAATGTTTGGGTCAGTTTAAACATTTGAACAAGTTGGACCACTATCTTAACCGATAAAAGTCCCGAATTTTTCATACTCGTATGAATTAAAAGCATTTTGATGGGCCCTCTTAGTGGTCCACTTTGTTTAGGTGAAGTTATATATTGACAAGAACCTACCTATTCAAAGCCATGTATTATTGTATTGGCAAGAACCTACCTATTCAAAGCCTGAATGTGCTGTAATCGGTATCTTCATTATTGATAAATTGAGGGCTTAGCCCACCTTACGAATCAAAAAAATAAATAAAAATCAGCATTAGATAAATTAGTTTTTTATTTATTCAAAGCATTAGATAAATTAGTTGATTGTTAATTACTACTGTGCTATATAGAAAATTACATAATTGTAACATTTTTATGAAGGAAAAAAAAAAGATAGTAATTTGTCACTTTATTTATAAATTTTTTAATTGGTAATTAAAAATAAAATGTGAATTAGGTAAATACATTATTATAATATATATTTTGGGAGTGAGTTACCATAATTTAAAAATAGTTAAGTTTGTGTAGTTATGGTGTAAAATATTTTATCCAATATTCCAATTATATAAAAATTTAATTCACAATTAAGTAACGTCATAAATAAAATAAAATTTTCAAAACACAGAATATTCCAAACTTGTCGGTACGTACATAAGATGATGTCAGTATGGAAAGAGGATGAGATTCGAAATACGCAACGTGTATAAAAAAATCAAATAAGTTGACTTACCGAGAGCGCAGAGTCGAAATATGCAACGTACGTACGTACGATGATGTCAGTATGAAAGAGGACGCGAATGCAATGTGGTAAAGAGTTCCCTCTCCGCCTCAGAGTTCGCCGATCATCTCACGGGTATCTGAAGCCAGAAATCATCGGGGGACGGCTTGCCTTTGTGAGATACAAGAACCTTTTGCCCGGAGATAGGGCTATTTTCCACAGCCACCCACTTGGAAACACCAACCAGATGCTTTTCACCATCTCTGTGCGAAGGGCACTTCGTGTTTTTGGTGCTGTCATTGGATATCGTTCCCAGATTGATTAGTTCAAATGCGCGCGCGCGAGTTGTCTCATCTGTCATAAACATCATTACAGGTGATCCAGAAATATATGGTTGAGAATTTAAACAAGGGTTAAGTTTATCCATTTGGGACAGGCCAGTGTTTTGACTTTTGTGTTCTCTCTCCGATCCATTGTGTTCTTTAATTCTCTACTTGTACCTTGTTGTTGTTGTTTTTTACGTGCGTGCTTCTTTACATAGATTCTTATAATTAGACATATATCTTCTTCTTCTTTTTTTTTTTTTTTTTTTTTTTGAGAAATTAGAAATATATCTTCACAAGTATAATCACGTTTTTACAACTTATAAGATTAATATGCAATTATTAATTAGTTAAATTTGATGTAATTGGCATTTGGCAGGTTATTATTCAAATGGCATGGAATTATACTCCCTCCGTATCGTAATACTTGTTGTTTTAGAGAAGTAAAGTTGTATAAAAAAACTTGTTGTTTTAGTTATAATTATTATCTTTATAGGTAATGATGGCTCTTTTTATGAGTAATAATGACTGCTTTTAGGTATTTTAACCTATAAAATTAAAGTAAATATAGATTTTGTTAATAAGTGTGCATAGAGTTAAAACGACAAGTATTGCAATGGAGGGAGTAATAATTAATGTGACAAATACCACAATGAAGTTGACAAGTGCGCTTCAATTACTGTTTGACAAAAGCATATTTAGGAAAAGATCAACATGTTTGGTGTCTGTACGTCATCCTTTTTGAATGATTGGTGATATCCGGCCATCATGCATTGGTGTGTGTCGATTCTCGTCGTCACTCGTTGGACTGGTGATATCGAGTATCTACAAGTTTCCTCCTTGTGTCTTCAAGTAGTTCGCTTTGTTGTGTAAGGTTGTAAAGATTGAGTTATATGGTCATTGGTTTTGGTTCTAGGTCTTTGAATCAAGGGTCTCTGTCTTGTTCCATATAGATCATCTCACTCCTTTATCGTGTCTTGCATCCTACAATTTCGAGTCCTTTTGTTTCATTGCAGTCGCATGGCCCGCATCTTGTTCTCTTCTTGCATAGTTCTTGCATCCATTTTTGTTCTTTTCTTGATTTGAGGCTTGTTGTCGAAGATCGGGACATCCAACGGCTAACCCCGTATCACAAAATGTTTAAAATTAAATACACATTATTTTTTTTTAGTAATTTGCTCCATTAGTGAAATGTGCATTTTTTACACACTATTCAAATACAATTCATTTAAAACAAAAAGGAAAATGAAATCACAACTCACCAATGAGGATCGACACGCTAGGAACAACCCATCGAAACCTATCCCACGCAGGGGAACTCGGTTCATTTCCTAGGAGAACCCTCCAAATTTGATTTTCTTTGTCAAATAATTCTGTTCTATCTATTCTATTGAATGAATGAAAAGTTTAAATAGGAAAATAACTAGGGTTTGGTAGGCTTCCTTAGAGGCTAAGAATTGCTTGCCAAATTTTATCCTAACTAGATAAAACTTATCCTACTTATAATAAAGATAAAAACTAATTAGATATAATATCAATTAATTGAAAAGTCAACTAATAGAGATTATTCTAATTTACATTATTCCTAAATAAATATAAGGAAAAAATGATAAACTAAACATGGAAAGATAATTATTTTCATCAAAACAGTGAACAACTGCAATTAAAGATGTTGATTTTTGGTCATGTTCTCAGTGGATTCTGGAAAAACCTTCAACATAAAAGTTGTCGATCTATTCGTCCTCGTTCCAACAAGGTATGACACGATCCAATCCGATCAATATGGACTCCGAACGACCCATTTTACTGAGACGTCGCAATGCTGTCAAATTTGCTTGAACGATTCAAACTTTTTGATAAGCACCACTCGGTTGATCCTTCATCATTTTGTAAAAATGTGTACATTTTAACCAAAAACATTGTGGATGGTGTTACGGATAGTATTTAGAGAAACATCATTACGATGCAATCCAAATTGGATAATGACCCTGCTGGAACCTGTGAATACAACAACTAGCAAACACGTTAGGGATGTAGGCCGAACCTTGTTTCTGTGAAGGGGCTGGGCTGCGGTGAAGCTTGGTATGGGAGCCACTGAATGAGAAACGTATTTGCCCTCGACAGTGGTGTAGATCGTATGCGAGGCAACGTCCCCCAAGGATTTCACCGTCTTCTCTCACAGGTGCACTCGAGGGAGAGAAGTTGGAACTGGAACAGGCGCTCGGAACGGGAAAAGGGTAGGAGAAAATAGAAGAGGGAGAGAGGCGATTGTGTTCGCTGTGTCATGAAAAGCGAAGCCCTAGTCCTCCTTATATAGGCTCTGAAAATCTCCTTAATCCGCAAGCAAAGGAGAGATTCAAGTCTATCATCAGCGGATTTGAGCTTATCCAAAACGGTTTTCAAAATATCGGAAAAGATAATTTTCAGTGAAAAATAGATATTCGCGGATAGGCACGAACAAGCTAATCCGTAATATCTTCGGCCTCAAAGAATAATTTTTCCGCAAAAAATTAACTCCAACTCCCATCTCGGAGCACGAGCACGAGCACGAGCCGAGCCGGACGGCGGCGGCGGCAGGCGCGCGTGTGGGTGCCCCATCTCCTCCTCAACCTCTCAATGCAGGTAGTGGAAGAGTCTCCTCAAAAACCCTTTAGGGTACCCTTGGACTTTCCATGTGGGATGTGGGAAGTTCAAAGGGCACCTTCCTTAAACCCACCTTCTATATGCATTAACTCCAACAAGTAGCATCAGGACCAAAAAAAAAAAAGTTAATTAACAGAATGGAAACGTTTAAGGCTAAGACTTGTCTAGTCATAGAACATTCAACAAGTATATATATGATTAGTCGACTCATGGGAACAATCCCCGAACATACAAGTACAGAAATATGAGACATTTATAGTCTATCGTTAGACGGTAATCCATCACGAGCAATTTTTTAAAGGAAGTGCTTTAAGGTATACCTCGCGAGTTTTCAAATCCAGCAGCATTGGAAGTTAATTAGTGATACAAGCACCGTGGTTTGGTATTAACGAAGAAGCCGGATTCTTAGTAAATCAATTAGAAGTGTTAGGGCCAAATAAAGGCGATCAGAAATCGTGTAGAGCAACTGAGTCAAACCAATAAGCTCGATAACCTCCCTCCGGAGGGAGGAAACCTTATAAGTCTGAATGCAACCTCAACATAGATTATTAACTGTTTTAGTACGCCTTATATTATATAGATTTGTTAAATTTTGTGCTTGAAAACACACGACCATTTTATTTACTAAAAAACTTAAAAATATGTCCAATGTTACTAAAATAAAATAAAATAAAATAAAAACACAGTCTAAAAATACTTGTACTCGGACCACTTTATTTACTAATGTTTTATAAGGGTTGACAACTTAGCTAGAGATGGACAAATCTACTTAACTATCGATCACTTTATTTAACACACAAATATATATATATATATATATATATATAGTGGTTAATTGGTTACTTAATTTCTAGGATGAAACTTGACTGGAAGCCCATGCTTCATGTACAAGGTAGTAGTAACCTTGGGTCCCACAACATGCCCATCTTCAACCACAACCTTGACCCTCCTCAACACACTTGCCGCCACCATCTTCATCTGCATGTATGCAAACTTCTTCCCCACGCAAAGCCTCGGCCCCGCGTTGAACACCGTGTATTTATACTGACTCTCCGCCACCAGCCTCCCCTCCTTCAGCCACCTCTCCGGCCTGAACTCCGCGCAGTCCGGTCCCCACAGCTCCTCCATCCTCCCCATTGCATAGATGTGGTAGAACACCCTGTCCCCCTTCGCCACCCTCACCCCTTCTCCCGTCGGATACTTGTCGTCCTCCATCACCTCCTTGAAGTCTATCGGCACCGGCGGGTATAGCCTCATCGCCTCCGTCAACGCCGCCTCTAGGTACACCATCTTCTCTAGTTCATTCGCCTCCAAAACCACCACCTGTAATGTAAATAAGTGATTAATTAAGGTAGATGTGACACATATATATGCGAAAACTCTTCTGTTTTAATAGAATGAGCTAAAAACCTGGTCTCGGACGACGACTCGATGGATTTCTTCGAGAATCTTCCCCTCGACTTTGGGGTGGCAATGCAGGAGCCAGAAGAACCAAGTGAGGGCAACGGAGCTAGTGTCGCGCCCCGCCAGGATGAAGCTAATACAAATATCCCGGAGAAACTCGTCAGAGAATCTCCGGGTGGAAATCAGGCGCGAGAGGAGGTCGTCGGCGGTCGCCTCAGACTTGCGCTTGCTGACGGTATCATCGGCGAAGTCATGGACGACCCTAACGGCGGCCCTGAGGCGCCTCTCGGAGCCGAGGTTGAGGAGGCGGAGGGACTTCCACCAGAAGGGAGGGACGAGGAAGCGGAAGAGAGAGAGCTCGGTGGCGGACTCGAAGGCGTGGGCGAAGGGGACGGAGGGGAGGTGGGGGGAGAGGCAGCCGGGGTCGACACCGAGGGCGACGATGCAGACGTTGTCGAAGGTGAAGCGGAGGAGCCACTCTTGGAGGTCAACGGAGGTCAACGTTGGTGAGTTTGTGATGGTGTGGGTTTCTATTAAGGGTATGAGTTTGTCACGGATTATGCTCTGCATCGTCCTCATTGAGTACTCCATGAACCTGCATTCATTCAACAAATTTAAATACGGAGTATATTGGTTGGTAAGTGATAAGTGATGGTTGGGATTATTTATGTAGATGCCTACAAATAATTTACCTATATAATTTCGATCTCCTTCCTAATTAACCAATAAAAAAAGATTGCATTCACGCCAAATGTACGTCTCTCGGTCACTTTGCACTTGCGAAGTTGGCAACTTAATTGACCCACCTAGCTAGCAAGTTTCTATTTTTAACCATATTTATAGAAACTAGCTAGTCTTGATTACTATTAAAGGTTACAAAGTTATTCTTTTTTGACACATACAACTACCTTCCAATAAATTTATATTACCTATAATTACTTCATAATATACGTACATACCTTTTTTAAGCGACTTGGTTTTTTAATTTATAACTTTTGTCAAGAAAAAGATGTCATAGATATCCGTTTTACATAAGCACTCTTGTAAAAATTAGTAAGTAATCCCTCTGTTAATTAAAACTTGTTATTTACTATTCATGTGCGCTTTTTTAAAATAATAAAAACTATACTGTATAAAATATTAACATTTTTTTACATTTGTTTTTATAAATATATTCATACTTAATTGTAATAAGTATGAAATTATTTTAAAAAATCAATATTTTACATAGTTTTTAACACCTAAAAAACGTGCGTGAATAGTAAAACGTCAAATTTTAATTAACGGTGGGAGTACGTAGTTTTTAATACAGTAAAAAATAGAGTAATAATTAGGAGTATAAAAAATATTTTTTATTATTTAAAAAATATGAAAAATGCTAGAATAAATTTTTTTTGTCCAACAAAAGGGGTATTAATTAATCACCTTCTAAATTACAAAATAATAACTAATTATATAAAATATAGGCTTTAAAAAAACCTTCAATTAGTCTAATAAATAATTATATATGCTCAAACAAACCATAATTTTAAAGACAAGGATTTCCATCATACATACTTATATAATATATAAAAACATATGACTTTTTTCTAAGCACAAAAAATAGACTCTATCTAGTCTTGAATATAATGGTTACAAAGTTTTTTTTTTTTGACACGTACAACTACCTTACAATTAATTTATATTACTTATAATTACTTAATCATATATATACCTTTTGTTACCTTTTGTTGAGAAAAGTAAATCTTGTTAAGAAAAAATATTATTTTATAAAAATGTGATTTGATACTCTTGTAAAAGTATAATTAGTAAGTAAATAGTTTTCGTAAAAAATAGAATAATAATTAGGGTTAGTTGTAAAAATACTAAAATACTCCTAGGTCATAGGGGTATTTTTTTTTATTCAGTGTAAAAAAAAACTAAAATAACATATTTTTCTCAGTGAATGATGAATTAATTAATCAACTTTTAAATTACAAAATAATGACTAATTATATAAACTCTAGGTTTAAAAAAAACTCAATTAGTCTAATTAATAATTAGATATACTCAAATGAAAACATAAACAAAGTTTCAACAAAAGAAAAATCAAAACATAAACAAATTGATAAAAGGAAAAAATATTTTCCGTAGTACATACTATATAATAACAAAAAATAACTTCATTAATTTAGTACTAAATTCAGAAATATACGCATGTGTATATGACGTCGTACCGAGTGGTATGCATAAGGGAAGTGACAACGCGGCGTTGCTCCCTCCAAGAGTCGCCGTCGGCGTTGAAGATGCCGTCGCCGAGGAGCTCCCGGAATCGCTCGCGGTAATAGGGGCCCTTAGGGAAGTTGGGGAAGCGGGTCTTGAGCATGTACTCCACCTTGGCCGGGTCTGACGTCATCACCCCCCGGCAGTTGCTCAGCCAGAACGCCCTGTACGGGTAGGTGGCGCCGCACCCGATTAGGGCGCGTGCGTTCCACTCGTGGAGCTCGTGGAGGTGCCGCACGAACGTCGGCACTATCCCCACCACCGGCCATAGCATCGGCCCCTTGGTGGTCAGCCGCCGGTGGACCGACACGAACACGAAGAGCCCGAGCAGGGCTAGGGCTAGGTCCATCGCGTGCAGGTTCGAAAGGACCAACTCCAGGGCCCTCGTTAATCCCATTGTGCAGATCGATCGATCGATATGAATGTAGCTAGCTATATTAATGTAAAAGAAGCTTCAATTAGTGTCTTCTCTATATATAGAGAGAAGGGCAAAGTTCCCGTTATAAAAACTTAAAAAAATGGTTTATTCAAAATAGTGTTTTTTTTTTCAATCGTTGAGACTATATACAGCGAGAACACGTGTTATATACACTCACACGAACGGATTCTAGATCCGTTTAAACCTTATAATTATGACACATGTCTAGTATTAAATACGTCTGACATTAAAAAAGTAATGAACTAATCTTTAATCCATTCAATATATGTAACAGATCATAGATCCATTCATATGTAAGTTTTTTAAAAATAAAGGTTGTTTTTTTAAATTTCAAATTTTCTCGTTTTAAAATTATAACACGCATGATCCATTTGTATTATTTTAAAAATTATGATTAGTTTGTGTTACTTTTAAAAATTTTCGTAATAATTATTAGAAACATGTCAAATTATAAGGCAAACGGATCTAAGATTCGTTTCGTCGAGTGCATATAGCAACGACTTTTTCGACACATATTTTATATATAGTTACCAATTTACCATATAGATGTTAATAAAGTACGGTAAGTTGAAGTTGAGACCATCTATTAGTTAGTAGTTACCATAAAATCCATAATTCACAAAATAAGTTTGAGATCCATCTATTAGCTATTTAGTATATACCATAGATGTTAATTAAGTAGGGTAAGTTTCACCATATATATATATATCCCTGCTCTTATACCCAATTAAAGTATATGTATATGTATTGTTATATATCCCTTTCTCAACAATATTAATTTTTCATATTTTAAAATAAGCCGGTCCAATGAAGTTCAAGTCTTTGAAGTGTGCGATGGTTAAGCTAATCATCGGCGATTGATGGATATATCGTACGAGTATGACTTTATTTGATCATTAATTAATTTGGTGTTTAGTAAACGCACTAAGTACTCTTTCTGCTTAAACATTTAAATAATTTCCATGTCTCCTATATATGAGCAATACATTTATATACTTAGCGTAAGACATACACAATGGATCACGATACACTCTTAGGGGGTCGTTTGGTATGGACATCTAAATATCAAGATATCGATATCGGGTGATATCTTGATATCAAGTGGTACCTCTTTCAAAATCAGTATGTCAAATAGATAGACTTAAATATGATATTTGTCTATATTAAACACAGATATCATATATCAAGTGATATCGATATCTACCTATACCAAACACTAGATATCAGATATTGAGACTAATATGTATCTAATATCTGATATCTAGATACTAAATACCAAATAACGTACCCCTATTGATATTGGAAGTTTTTTTCTCTTGCTTAAAAAGATGTCGACGAAGGTTAGCATGACCTGATACATTTCAACCCCTTAACTTGTATAAAAAGATATTACTCTACTATGATCATATATTGATCGGACATTAATTCGAAGTACTATGATAAGTATTTTGTGCAACTCTACTATATATCCATATACTGATCGAACCTTCGAAGTATTATATATGGTAAGTATAATGGACAACGTACACAAAGAATATATGATTGAGCAAAAACAAAACCATCGCCGGCAGAAATCAAATTGCATATTGTTAGAGATGTGAATGAGACCAAAAGTGTCCCACATCGGAAAGTTGAACATATCAATCCCTAGTATATGAGTCGGTGGGCTACTTCTTCTATTATCAATTGGTTTTAGAAAGAAACCTCACTCGGGAGCCGAGCCTAGCACATGTGCGCCCGTGCACACGACCCATATCCAATCAATGTGGTGTGGAGAAAGGAGTAGCACATCAATTGTGAAAATGTAGGCAATTTTAGTCGCTTTCATTTATATTATTATATATTTCATATGATAAACCCACTTTCTTATTTTAATTAGGGTAATTTTTTAGAATGAATTCTTTTTCAATTTCACCACTTATTTTTATACTAGTTTCTTTCGCAAATAATTAATTAACCGAGTATTTCTAATTAAAGTATTTATAAATGCGGCCTGCGGGAGAGTACGTAGTATGTACACTGTGATTCAAAATAAAATAAAATGTATGTACACTGATCAAGAAATTAAGTATGAATTTGTAGAATTAATGTTGATTCGTACTCCTATATTATTATACTTAATTTAGTAAAGCAGTTTCCTTTCCTTTTCATTTGCCCAATTTAAGCTTTTATCTGATAATGCTATTAATTGATCAAGGTTGAAGGCATTGATCAATGAAGTAAAAGGTAACATGACACTAAATGATCAATTCAACCATAATAAACTATCCGTTTTTCTATCAAGGGCATATGACAACAAATCAAATTGGGAAATATTTTTCCCAGATACATCCGCTTTTACCATTTTTAAATTAGATTATGAGGTTCATTTATTTTCTTTTAGAGTTTTTTTTCCCAATAAAGTATCTTTATTCTATACTCTTGGCTCTAATTATGGCACATAATAGACAAACCGATAAACAATTACTAGCCTCGGAAAATTTAAATAAAGGGGTTTTTTCTGATGACTAAATGGTTTTTTTTTTGTCATGGGTTAGTTTTTATATATTAAAAGTTGATATATCTTTGATCGTGTAGTGAAAAAAATATGCATGATGTCAACCGCCCAAAAAGAAAATGGAGTTTCATAAAATTAAAAAAAAAAAAATGGAGTCGAGTTTTAGCTATGTAGGTAACGTACACAAGTAGAAAACTTATACATGTTCGAATTAACATTTATTATGAAAAATTATAAGAATTGAAGAGTAATATTAAATTTGATCAAAAAAAAAAAGAAGAGTAATATTAAAAAATTTTAAACAATGAATCTAAATTATATATAACTGAACTATATTCATTTAGATTCTCTTTACCTTTTATAATCTTATATCAAAAACAACATTTGTTATATGTTTTAAACGGTTTTCCCGTTTGGCAGCTTGGCCCGGCCCTTGAGTTTCAAGTTTGTCTGAACTCAAATTCTTATTTAATAAAAAACAAAAACAAAATTATATCAAAAATACTTTTATTGTAAATAATTTCACCCCTAATATATATATATATATATATATATATATATATATATATATATATATATATATATATATATATATATATATATATATTAATTCCACTACCACGTAACACAACCACCCTCAAGGCTCAAGGGCAAATAATGAAATTATGTCAAAACAAAGCAATATAGAATTATATTAAGTCGGACCTTTTCAATATAGAGAAGCGAATACAGCAGCTGATTACATAGCTAAGTCTAGAGATGATTGTAATATGTCGACTCTGCCCTTGCATGAGGATCTTTTAAACATCATCCTTAGAGATGATCAAGAATAAACTAGACTTTGTTTGGCATTTTGTTATTTGCCTATTTGAAGAGAGGCTAATTGTCGTCTGAATTTTTCGTTGAACTTGAAGAAAGCGTTTACAATATATACACACCGAAAGGAAAACTCTAGTGCTTAAAGATAATTATGGGAACTAATTACAAAAATATATACAGAATATCATAAACCTCCAATACTCCCCCTCAAGTTGGAGCATGCAAATCACGAATGCCCAACTTGCGGAGGAGATAGGTGAACTGTTGGCGACCCAATGCTTTTGTCATGATGTCGACGAGTTGATCATTGGTACGCACGTGAGATGTTGCAACAACGCCAGCAGTGATGAGATCCCGAACGAAGTGACAATCAATTTCAATGTGCTTAGTCCGTTCGTGGAAAACGGGATTCGCTGCAAGGTGGAGGGCGGATTGGCTGTCACAAAACATCCGCATTGCTTCTTAGTCTTCCAGGAGACAGGAGATTCACCAAGGAAAACAAAGAAACCGGTGACGGAGCGACGAGTAAGTGGACATGCCGCCCAATCAGAATCACAATAGACAGAGAGGCGAAGAGAACTCCGCCTCGACAAGAACAATCCCTGACCTAGATGGCCCTTGATGTAACGAAGAACCCGAAGAGCTGCTTGCCAATGTTCTTCCTTCGGAGCTTGCATAAATTGAGACAAAGTGTGAACTGAATAGCTCAGTTCAAGTCTTGTAATCATAAGATAAATCAGCCGACCAACGGGTCGGCAATATTGACCAGGAGAGGAATAAAGAGGGCCCGAAGCAATAGCTAAATCATGGTTCCGTGACATGGGAAACTCAGCAGGCTTGGCGCTTAATAAGCCGGCTTCAGCAAGGATCTCAAGTGCATACTTCCGCTGGCAAAGAAATAAACCATCTGGACCATGAGCAATCTCAATGCCAAGGAAATATTTGAGAACACCCAATTCAGAAATATACGCATGTGTATATGACGTCGTACCGAGTGGTATGCATAAGGGAAGTGACAACACGGCGTTGCTCCCTCCAAGAGTCGCCGTCGGCGTTGAAGATGCCGTCGCCGAGGAGCTCCCGGAAGCGCTCGCGGTAATAGGGGCCCTTAGGGAAGTTGGGGAAGCGGGTCTTGAGCATGTACTCCACCTTGGCCGGGTCTGACGTCATCACCCCCCGGCAGTTGCTCAGCCAGAACGCCCTGTACGGGCAGGTGGCGCCGCAACCGATTAGGGCGCGTGCGTTCCACTCGTGGAGCTCATGGAGGTGCCGCACAAACGTCGGCACTATCCCCACCACCGGCCATAGCATCGGCCCCTTGGTGGTCAGCCGCCGGTGGACCGACACGAACACGAAGAGCCCGAGCAGGGCTAGGGCTAGGTCCATCGCGTGCAGGTTCGAAAGGACCAACTCCAGGGCCCTCGTTAATCCCATTGTGCAGATCGATCGACCGATCGATATGAATGTAGCTAGCTATATTAATATAAAAGAAGCTTCAATTAGTGTCTTGTCTATATATAGAGAGAAGGGCAAAGTTCCCGTTATAAAAACTTAAAAAATAATTTATTCAAAATAGTCGATCGTCGAGACTATATACACCGAGAACAAGTGTTATATACACTCATACGAACAGATTCTAGAACCGTTTAAACTTAATTCTGACACGTCTAGTATTCAATGTGTTTGACATTAAAAAGGTAATGAACTGATTTTTTATCCGTTCAATATATATATATATATATGTATGTACATATATATATATATATATATATATATATATATATATATATGTATGTATGTATGTATTGTTATATATCCCTTTCTCAACAATATTAATTTTTCACATTTTAAATTAAGCCGTTCCAATGAAGTTCAAGTCTTTGAAGTGTGCGATGGTTAAGCTAATCATCGGCGATTGATAATGATGGAAATATATGTACGATGACTTTATTTCATCATTAATTTGGTGTTTAGTAAACGCACTAATTAAGTACTCTTTCTGCTTAAACATTTAAAGAATTTCAATGTCTCCTATATATGATCGCAATACATATATATATTTAGCGTAAGACATATGATGGATATCGGTATTAAAATATCGATATATGTTGATATCTTGGTATTAAGATATCGGTATTGGTATCAAGATATTGATATCGGGTGATATCTTGATATCAGGTGGTACCTCCCTTAAAATCAGTATACTAAATAGATAGAGCCAAATCTGATATTTATCTATATCAAATACAGATATCAGATATTAGATTGAGTGATATCGATATCTACCTATCCATATCAATACCAAACAACCCTTATTGATATTGGAAGGTTTTTTCTCTTGTTTAAAAAGATGTCTAAGAAGGTTAATTAGCATGACCTTACACCTCTCAACCTCTTATCTTGTATAAAAAGATGTTACTCTACTATGATCATACATTGATCGGACATTCGAAGTCCTATGATAAGTATTCTGGGCAACGCTACTATATATCCATATATTGGTCGAACCTTCGATGTATTCTCATAAGTATAATGGATGTTAAAGTCGGCTGGGTTCGGTGAGGCTAAAGACAAGATGGGGAGGTCGTGCGTGCGAGTCTACATACGGGAGACTTGAACAACACGTAACCCCCAACGAGATTCAATCTCAAAACCAATTGGCAATGAGAGGAGTAGCCCTCTCAAAACCTTATAGGTTCTTCAAGCATTTTCTATATTACCGATATTGGACAACCACATTCCAACAATGGACAACACAAAGAATACTTGAGCAAAAACAATAAACCAAGGCAGCGGAAATCAAATTGCATATAGTAATTTTAAACTCAAAAGATAAACATAAAAAATAGCACCATATCCAACCAATGTGGAGAAAGGAGTAGCACATCAATTTTGAAAATGTAGGCAATTTTAGTCGCTTTCATTTATATTATATATTTCATATGATAAACCCACTTTCTTATTTTAATTAGGCTAATTTGTTAGAATGAATTCCTTTTCAATTTCACCACTTATTTTTATACTAGTTTCTTTCGCAAATAATTAACAGAGTATTTCTAAATAAAGTATTTATAAATGCGGGAGAGTAGTATGTACACTGTGATTCAAAATAAAATAAAATGTATGTACACTGATCAATAAATTATGAATTTGTAGAATTAATGCTGATTCATACTCCTATATTATACTTAATTTAGTAAAGCGGTTTCCTTTCCTTTTCATTTGCCCAATTTAAGCTTTCATCTGATAATGCTATTAATTGATCAAGGCGGAAGGCATTGATCAATGAAGTAAAAGGTAACATGACACTAAAATGATCAATGATCAATTCAACCATAATAAACTATCGGTTTTGCTATAAAAGGCATATGAGAACAAGTCAAATTGGAAAATATTTTTCCTAGATGCACTCGTGCTTTAGCCATTTTAAAATTAGATTATTATGGGGTTCGCCTATTTCCTTTTAGAATTTTCTTTCTCAATAATGTATCTTTATTCTATAACCTTAGGACACACAATAGGCAAATCGATAAACAATTAATGGCCTCGGAAAATTTAAATAAAACTTTTTTTTTGGTTTAGCTAGGTTAGTTTTTATTACAAGTTTATATATCTTTGATCTTGTAGTGAAAAAAATATGCATGATGCCAACATGCCCAAAAAGAAAATGGAGTTTCATAAAATAAAAAAAATGGAGTCAATTTTCATAAGTAAAAGTACTAGGTATGCAAACTTATAAACTAATAACATATACTAATATATGTATCGATTCACAAAGGTTCATTGCTCATTATGTTTTAGCTATGCAGGTAATATACACAAGTAGAAAACTTATATATATTCGAATTAACATTTATTATGAAAAATATAAAAACTTATATATATTCGAATTAACATTTATCGATTCACAAAGGTTCATTGCTCATTAATTTTTTTAAACAATTCATGAATCTAAATTATATATAATTGAATTATATTCATTTAGATTCTCCTTACCTTTTATAATCTTATATCAAAAACACTTTTATTGTAAATAATCTCACCCCTAATATATATATTAATTATATTCCAAAACACCACAATCACCAAGGGTCAAGGGCAAATGATGAAATTATGTCAAAACAAAGCAATATAGAATTAAGTCCAACCTTTTCAAGTAGTTGACATATATCATGCCAAAAGATTCCCACGAAGGTGTACATAGACAATTTGAATATATGAGCATTATTTAATAAAAAACAAAATACTCAAGTAAACAATAATTAACAAGTTTTCTAACCCTAAATCTGGCATATTTAGTTAACATACAACCCAAATAAAAACCCTAATCTAGCTCATTGATTTGATTAATGGTTGAGACGAACACATTAGGTAAGTATTAGGTATTTTTACTAAGGATCTGATCCGATCCATATATGGAGTTATAATTAAACTCACCATTAAATCTATAACTTCTATAACACCAATCACACCACATTCGATGGAATGGAGCATATAACTAACTCTCTTGTAAGCCTTGCAAAAAAATATTCTTAATGAGAAAAAAAAAGTACAATAGATTGAAAGAAAGATACTCTAACAAGAAGAACAAATAAGAAAGACATATGTATATATATCTCACAATCGGAGATCGGTAATTCGTCGGAGATATTGCCGAATAAAGATAAAGAGAGAGATAAGGGAAAGAGAGAGAGATAAGAGAAAGGAATTTGTATTTTGTATATCGATGCCCTCTCCTCAGCTACTAGGCAAGACCATTTATATAGCAGTTACAATTCATGAGCTTAGCCCACCATTCATTGGATTTGGCCCAAACACATTTCAAGACCTTGACCTATCATGACAATACCCCCCTCCATTTGAAAGACTTGTCCTCAAGTCCCAAGTATTTTGGAAAGAAAAATACAGAAAATTCTGCTATTGTATTTCTAAAATCCAACGAATTGTGCCAGTAAGCAAACCAATATGAATTTGGGTCATAACCTTCTCCGAATCAGTAATCACATGGCCTAGTAATCAATTTTGTCACTAGCAACAAAACCACATATGGATTTCTTCGCAACAGAGGTTGAGTTCTCAGCAGCTCCATGACCCTGACCGTGTCACTCTGTATCCTCTCGAGCTTCCAGTTTGCATATGCGAGCTACTTTTGCAGCCACTCCTGGCAACCTCTTCCTTTGTTGCGTAATCAACTGGTTCCCTGTCAATATCTTGACAGAAGCTTCCTCCGGAATCCCCTGTAACTCAATCCTTTGGCCATTCCTCTCAAACGAAACCTGCATCTTCTCGTAGTCGAATTGAATAGGACTAAAGCCCTTCATCCAATCACCTCCCAGCAACAGATCACACCCCTCGAATTCGAGTACTCTAATATCAAAAGTGTAACTATGGCCCTGCATCTCCCACTCAAATTCCTTGCAAATCTCCTTACTGAACATACGATGACCACCAAAGGTTTCCACAATCATGAGGCTTGCTCTCAGCACTTCGAATCCTAGTATTTTTGCAATTCTCTTACTCAAGAAACTATGAGTACTACCACTATCCACCAATATAGTCAGCACTTGATTTTTAATTTTTCCATATACCCGAATGGAATTGGATAGGGACGAGTTGTCACCTGTAAGAGCATGGACATAGGCACATTTTTCTGGCTCATCGTCCGCTTCGGTTTCCCACTGATCGCACTCCCCTTCTTCCAGAGATTCTTGGCTTGACTTCCCAAAGAGCATGTTTGCCTTAGCTTGTGGTTTGCATTTGTGGCCTATGAAGTACCTATCACCGCATCTGTAGCACGTTCCTGGTGTTCTTTTCACTGCTCTTGTACTGTTGGCATAGTAGTCAGCCTGGGAAGTCCCTTTGTAGTCCGATGGTCCGGTGTGAGACGTGCCATATGTGCTCCCTGTTGAGAACCGACCCTTCATTGTGAAGCCGAGACAATTCAAGGGCTGCAGCAAGATCGATCGGCCTTCCCAACTTGACCAGGGACTTAATCTCCGGTTTTAAACCACTAATGTAGCTGGATACAAAGTAGTTTTCTGGCAGACTCGGGTTGTACACAAGCAGTTCGGCTCGGAGTTCTTCAAACCTTTCGTTGTAGTCATCTAAATCCTCTGTCTGTTCAATCTTGTTGAATTCCTCGACGATTTCGACCCCTTGTTTTTCTCCAAAGCGCACACACACCGCTTCGCTCATTTCCTTCCATTTCACTCCCTTTCTTTGCATCAAGTAGCCCTGAACCCAAACATATGCCCTATCGTACATGTACATCGCAGCAAATTCCACCTTCTGATTCTCCGAAATATTGAAGATCGCGAAATACCTCTCGCACTTTCTTACCCAGCTTCGCGGCTTCTTGCCATCAAAAGTTGGGAAATCAACCTTTGGCAAACGATTCGACCCACCATGAGCTGTACCTGTGGACTCCATTCTAAAATTCAGATGTCGAATTGAATCTTGATTACCTTTGTGCGCTTCCGGTCTTGAATTGGGGTCTTCTAGTGCTTCGCCCCTTTCAAGATTCGTCTCTGCAGATCCGTCTTGTTCACTCGACGCCGATGTGCCTTCGCCTCTGGTGATGAACTTCCTGACAAGCTTTGTGAGGGCGTCGATCTTTCGTTCGGTATCGGCGATCTTGCGATCGGTGTCGGCCTGACGCTTCGCCGAGTCCTAAAGAAGCTGTTGAGTAGACGACGCGAATTGCTGAAGCACTTGGAGTTGTGCTTCGTTCTTGCGCACACTGTCTTCCATTGATTTCCATCTCGTGTCGTCCGCCATGGCCGGGATCGGAGCTCTGATACCAATTGTCACGATCGGAGATCGGTAATTCGTCGGAGATATTTCCAAGAAAAGATAAAGAGAGAGAGATAAGGGAAAGAGAGAGAGATAAGAGAAAGGAATTTGTATTCTGTATATCGATGCCCTCCTCGGCTATTAGGCAAGACCATTTATACAGCAGTTACAATTCATGGGCTTAGCCCACCATTCATTGGATTTGGCCCAAACACATTTACAAAGACCTTGACCTATCATGACAATATATTTGAAATATAATAAATGATTTATCGATGATGAATTTGAAGAATGAAAGTGGAAATCACTAAAATACAAATGCTTGTATTTAAGGATAGTTAGATCATTTTTTAAATTTTGTTTTTAAAGGTTATAAATCATTACTTCGTATTATTCTTTTTCAGCATAGGAATTAGGAATAAAATAAAAATAATTTCCAAATCATATTTTACACACCTCAATTAACCATCCATATCAATATATAAATATCCCACAGTTTCTCTAGTGAAGCTCTTTGTCAGATCGACCAAGAGCTAGCTCCGATGTTGTCCTCGCAAAGAAAAATACCGATGTAAATATATCCATGAGAGAGTGTTTTAGCTGATAGGGTATGACCTATTGATATGACAACATTGTCATAAATCAATATAAAAACACATTACAATTTACTTTGAAAACCATTCCCCATTGCTAGATTTATTTCTATAGATATTGTATTAAGTATTAAAAAAATACAATTAAATCATTTTTCGTTTTCGCTTATCCTAGGCCTATTAACGAGCCTGCTTGTGTCATTTATATATAAATAAATGGTGAGATAATTATAATACTATACAAGTTAAGTATAAATGACAATTTGAGTAAATGAAGATAAATTATACGGAGTAATATATAGGTAACAAAATCAAGTTTAATTACCTTGGACTCATCAATAAACATTGTGAAACGCGGTCTTAAATAGAGAATCTCCAAGTAGGCACCAAGTGAGTAGTGAAGTGGAACCATCTAAAACCAACAAAAACATTTGTAAGTTGATGTTTAAATATAATATTAATTATATAATACCATCTATAGGTCCACAAAAATGGATATATATGTGTGTGTGAGAGAAACAATATTCTACCGATTTAGTTGTTTAACCGGGACGAGTTTTGACTCTTCGTTGAGAAATACATATGTCTTCATTTTAATTTACTCTACCTTCTGGAACTAGCGACATGTCCATATTCCATATAAGTATGAGTGTTCTCTTACACTAATTAATGCTGCCCAAATATATACCAATTTGTATAGGGTCCAATGAAGAAACTCTTAGTATAGTGTCCATGTAGCTTTTTGTCATTGAAAGATTCTAAAATGAAGTATCATTATTCCTTCCCTTGAGTTTAAAAGGGATGCATGACACTTAAACAACCCACATTGTTAAACAATACTGTATTAGTTTAAATTATAATTAGTAACTTGCTCAAAGTATACAACATTAATTAATTTAGTTGTTCAAAGCTTGATTGGTATTCAAATAACTACTTATGTTTTTCATTTCATTTAATGCTTGTGAAAGCAATGCAACAAAACTAGTGTATGTTTTTTTTAGTGAGAACAAGAACATACTTCCCTAGTCTCATTGCCCCCATTTGAAATATTACTCAAGTTTTAAAAAATTATAAAGTTTGTTTATATATAAGAGATCGTTCTTCGAAAACGTACTCCACCTTAAAACCAATATCAAATATTTCGTTCCAATCAACATTTTCCAACCCCACAACTCCGATTGACACCATATTTAACAAATCTTGATGAGACATTCTAAAACCATTGTCTTTGATAGAAATCATAGGAATCTCGCAACTATTCTTATCCCAACACTCTTCAAATGAAATTGTAATATTGTTTTATAAAAGGTTAAATTATTGTCAAATTGAGATTTTAATCATGAAACAACAATAAAACAAGCTTTGGTAATATAAATAATAATTGAGTTCGAGTTTTTGAACAACAATCTCTTATATATGTTTAACCTTTTAGGCTCCAAGTTAGGATAGTTGAGATTGGAACACCACATCACACATTGAATATAATAAGGATGTTTTGACCGGTTTATATTCAAATCATAGCCACGTAACATCTCATCCCACATCAGATATAATATGGATGTTCGGAGTGATTTACAAGCAATTCAAGATGTAGAGCAATGCAATGCATGCATTGCTCATCTCTTAATTTTTCTAGTCATTACTAACATTCCATATTATATATTATTTGATTAATAACTCATTTTTACATTGGTTGTTTCCTATGTAACCTATTTTCATAAAGACATAGTAAAAGTACAAAAACCTATCAATCAAGAGCATAAGATGAACATATAAATCAATACCATTCTCCTCGCAACTGATCTGTACCGACTTCTACCTTCCTCCACTTACGACACTTGTAGCATTGGACCCACTCATTAGCTTCTGGGGAAACATTCCTTGGTGCAACCTATGTAAGCATAGTAGAGCATTAAGCAAGTGATCGATCGAAAAATTTAAACGTTGTTAGCCAAATCCTAACAAATTCAGGTAAAACTCGTACCACATGATAGGAATCATATTCTCTATCACAATAATGGTTTACTTGGGTGGACAACCATTCAACCAAGCAAATGTAGCGCTCACTTTCAAGAAAACTTGGCTTGTTAGCATTCACTAACACCTCTCCGTTCTCATTCAACTGCTTTAAAAGCAACATATTAAATTACTTGCATAACTAACTACAATAATATTGACAATAAAAACGATCTAATTGATCAAATACCACACAAACAAAAAAAGAAAGAATCTAACATATAATTGAAGCAAAATGACATGCGAAACAAGTTGTGATCGTACAACTAAAAAATCAACAAACACATTGAAAAAAAATTAGATATTGAGTCATAATTAAACTTATCATTAAATCTATAACATCTATGACATCAATCACACCACATCCGATGGAATGATGGAGCATATAACCAACTCTCTTGTAAGCCTAGCAAAAACTATTCATAATGAGAGGAAAAAAAAGAATGAAAGTGGGAAAAACTAAAATACAAAGGCTC
Organism: Persicaria maculosa; assembly: GCA_963922045.1. Lineage (NCBI taxonomy): Eukaryota > Viridiplantae > Streptophyta > Magnoliopsida > Caryophyllales > Polygonaceae > Persicaria > Persicaria maculosa. Next base: position 15,109,548 of record OY998256.1, read on the forward strand.
GTATTTAAAGATAGTGAGATCATTTTTAATTTTTGTGTTTTGAGGATATAAATCATTATTATTCTTTTTAGCTTAAGAATTAGGAATAAAGTAATGGTAGAATTTCCAAATCATATTTTACACACCTCAATTAACCATCCACACCAATATATAAATATCCCACAGTTGTTCTGGCGAAACTCTTTGTCAGATCAGCCAAGAGTTAACTCCGATATTGTCCCCGCAAAGGAAAAACTCGATGTGAATATATCGGTGAGAGAGTTTTTTAGCGGAGAGGATATGACCTGTTGATATGACCACATAGTCATAAGTCAATATGGAAACACATTACAATTTACATAAGAAACGATTTCACCAATGCTACATTGATTTATTTCTATAGATATTGTACAAGTGTTAAAAAAATAATTAAATCTTTTTTCGCATTGCTTGTGTCATTTATATATAAATAAATGGTGAGATAATTATAATACTATACAAATTTAAGTATAAAATGTCAATTTGAGATAATGAAGATAAATTATAATATATATAGGTAACAAAATCAAGTTTAATTACCTCACACTCATTAATAAACATGGTGAAACGAGGTGTTAAATAGAGAACCTCCAAGTAGGCACGAAGGGAGTAGTCAAGTGGAACCATCTGAAACCAACAAAAACACTTCATAAGTTGACCTTTAAATATAATATTAACTATATATAATATCCTCAATACGTTCCCAAATATAGATGTATGTGTGAGAGAGAAGCAATAATATACCGATTCGGTTGTTTGACCGGGACGAGTTCTGACTCTTCGCTGAGAAATACATATGTCTTCATTTGCATTAACTCTACCTTCCGAAACAAGAGACATGTCCTAATTCCATATAAGTAGGTGTGTTCCCCGCTTCTTAATCCTAGCCAAATACATACCAATATGAATAGGGCCCAATGAAGAAACTCGTTTTATGGTGTCCATGTAGCTTTCTGTCAATGAAACATTCTGAAATGAAGGATCATAATTGGTCCCCCTTTTCTTATAAGGAATGAATGGCACTTGAACAACCTACATTGTTAAACAATATTAGTTTAAACTAAAATCAGTAACTTGCCCAAGGCATACAACATAAGTTGATTTTGTTGTTCAAAGCTTGATTAGTATTCAAATAACTACTTACACTTTTCCCTTCATTCAATGATTGTGAAAGCATGGCAACAGAACAAGTGTCTGAATTTTTAGTGAGAACAAGAACATCCTTTCCTAGTCTCATCGCCCCCATCTGAATTTTTTTTAAAAAAAATGAAATCAAATGTATAAAATAATATTATAATGTTATTGAAATAGAGGAGATGAAATACCAACTTGTCTTAAAATTTTATAAAGTAATATATATAAAAGAGATCGTTGTTTGAAAACTACCTTAAAACCAATACCAAATCTTCCAATCCGATCAACATTTTATGACCCTACAGCTCCGATGGACACCATATTTAGCAACTCTTGATGAGACATTCCAAAACCATTGTCTTGGATAGAAAGCATAGGAATCATGCAATCCTCATTAACCCAAAGCTCTTCCGATGAAATTGTAATACTATTTTATAAAATGTTAAATTGTCAAATTGAGATTTTAATCATGAAACAACAATAAAACAAGCTTTGGTAGCATAAATAATATAATTGAGGTAAAATAAAAAGAAAAGGAAAAAAATCGTATATGTATCTTACGCACTAGCTTGGGCATCACTTGCATTGTTGAACAGATCCGCTATTCCTGCAAAGATCCATTCATGCTCGTTTGCCAGAGTTTGTAGGTAACTCATACTCAAAGAAGAAGAATCTTCTGTATGCCAATTAAATTTCATAGATATATAAAACACAATCAGAAATGACAAATTAAAAACAAAGAGAAAAGCACAAATTTTATTTTGGATTTGGCTATAATATATATGTTGATGCTAAGTTAGAGTAGTGTCGTCACCATCTCTTTGAGTGGTTCCTTCCAACCCTCTAATTTAACTGAATAATGGTTGGGTTCAGATTCCACATTTATATCGAGTGTGGGTTAGTTATTGGGATCCCTCAAGTGGGATAAAGGAATGTATGACAGAATATCCCATGATTTGGGTCTATCAAGGAAAGTGGGTAAAATTAATAACAACAACAAAATAAAAAGAGGCATACAAATTCATTATGTTGATCAGGTTTATTCAATTTAAAAATAATTGCTTTTTAAAAAAAAACATGTTTTATATCTAACAATCAACAACCAAAAACTATACTTACAGAGTAAAATCCGTCCAGCATTGAGCTGAACAAATTAGTTCACTCTTTTTTAGCAACCTAATCACTTGTACATCTACAATTACCAAACATGAAAACACAATCAAAATCTATTTCATAAATATACACATACATAATAAAGCAACCTTGAAAACATAAAAGACATATATGAATTTGAACTTGCAACCTTGCACGGTCTTATATATAACTGTTGCAGATGCATTCCCATAATCCGAATGATGGTTTGTGAGAGGGGGGATAAAAAAGATATGTGAATTTGAACGCACAACAACAACCTTTTCAACTTTGAAAAGTAAATGTATATGGATCAAAATTAAAAATAAAAGTCATAGCCATGTAACACCTCATTCCACATCAGATATAATATGGATGTTCGGAGTGATTTATAAGCAATTTAAGAGATAGATTACATTAGCTTAAAACCTCAGGTCTTACATATTAAAAGGAAAATTAAGCTTACCACATCTTTTTAAGCTTAATCTTGATTTTGTTGGAATCAATAAATAGAAAACTTAAATACTCTTTAAGTTACCAATCGAGTGACATATGAAATCAACAAATTAAATTCGTATTTTTCCAAAATAAAATGAGAGAGGAGGTGAAATAGAAAATATAGTTCATAACTAATGAGCTACTTGACCTGATGAGTTCGCTTCTTCATATGACAAATAACTATGTTTTTTCCTTTTTAATTTAAAGAAGTGTGAAACCATTTTCTTCCTTCCATTTTGGAAACATGGACATATAAATAACTAAAGAAATTAATGGAAAACTATATAACATAAGTTTGCTTCATATGTTGCAACCATTTCGGAAACCCGGGAGCCACTGACGGTGTCATCCACCGAGCATTGAGTTGAACAAATTGGTTCACCCTTTTTTGGCAACCTAATCACTTGTATTACAATTACCAAACATGAAAACACAACCAAAATCTATTTCATATATATATACATATATATATATACACACACACATAAAGCATTTAAAAGATAGTTATTAACTCTATAGAATTTAGGTGCTCCTTGAATTCCTTCCAACCCTGTAATTCATGTAAAAAATTGATGGCTTCAGATTCCACATTCATATCGAGTGTGGGATAGTCATTGAGAACCTTCAAGTGAGATACAAGAATGTATGACAGAACCTCTCATGATTTGGGCCTATCAATGAAAGTGGGTAAAATTAATAACAAAAAAAAGGAGGCATACAAATTCATTATGTTGATCAATAACCAAAAAGTATACTTACACAGTAAAATCCGCCCAGCATTGAGCTGAACAAGTTAGTTTACCCCTTTTTAGCAACCTAATCACTTGTGAATCTGATACTCTACCTCGGTTTGCTTCAATGGTTGCAACTATTTCCGAAACCCTAGAGCCACCGGCCGAACTGGAGGCAGCCATGGAAAGGGGAAATATTGGTGGGGGAGGAGGACCTTTTTTATCGAATGTGGGGAGGGGGACATGCAAGGCTGCAAATATATGTTGTGGAAAGGGGAAATATATGGTGGTGGGGGAGTATTGTGGAGTACATATTGAGGGGTGAAATTAAATATGTATTGCACAAAGGACAAAACGTCCCACCACTAGTTAGAGAGTGACTGCCTTGTTTCCCAAGGTTGCCTCAATCGGAGGCTGATAAGTTTTCCCAAATTTTTATGGATATAGGTCCACTTTACTCCAAAATTTTATGGATAACAATTTTTTTAATATATTCTTCCTAAATATTCTTTTTAAAGATTGTAATCACAATTTTTTATGAAAGAGTTATCGCTTTGCGGATAAAGAAATAAAAATTTTCTATCTCGAATGTATTGATATATTTATGATATATATTTTTTATTATATATATAGAATTATGGATAAATTTTTGAATTTTGACCTATATATACTTTATATTGTTAATGTTATTTCACAAGTTCATGTGTTAGAAATTCTCCCTTGTTTTTGGAAGTTGTGTTGTTCTTACATGTTATTTACAATACTGTTTACAATTATGCGCTATCTTGATTGTGTAGACTTTCTTTAATTAAAAATGCTACAGTAATGGTTTTTTATTTTTGTGAATTTTGTAGGGTGTCTTTAATTGGAACTAATGGTTTCTTTAATTAATGTGTAGACTTGCTTTTGAATTGAATTAGCTTTTCAATCTTTATCATTTTGGTCTTTTGGTCTTTAAATTGAATTGAATTAGCATCTAATTGGTTTTTTTTAGGATGACAAGTATTAAATATTAGGATATATTTGGATATTATTGTTTACATATTATTTATTGATAAGATTATAAGATTCTATCAATCAATCTAGTTAGGAAAAGATATTGTTATTTAAGGTTGGATAGAGTTGGCTCTCTAGGGTTTCCTCTTGTATATATTCACATCTCTTACCACAATCAGATAACCTGGTATTTGTCTTAGATAGGCACACAAGCATATCAAAAGCAATTTATATGAGGTTTACTCAAATGCTATACATTGCATATGTACATGGCACCTTAAGCAAAACATCAAGATCACTTCAAGAAAAAACAATTATGTGAATTGTTCCAACATGCAACAGAGAGTTACACAATTAGTGATTTCAATCACTACTTTGCTCAGATAACAAAAATCAGCAAAGATTTGTCAGCTTATATGATAGAAGCGGGATTTGAAAGATGGTTTAGAGCACATGCAAGAGGGGACAAATACAATATGTTGACATCCAACAATGATGAGAGTTTGAATTCTATGGTCAGGGCTAAGAAATCATTACCTATAGTTGCCCTACTCAACTATCTTAGAGATAAGTTGACAAAATGATTCCAAGACAGAAGGGCGTTTGCCGAAAAAAACACACACGGAATGCCAGAAACTATTGTTAAAATTCTTGGAGAATTGCAAAAATTAGCTGGAGCATACAATGTTCAGAAAATGAATGATTTCCAATTTGAAGTTTTGGAATAAGGGACAACAATAGTGGTTGATTGTCAGCAATGACATGCACTTATAGAGTGTTTGACTTGCAAAAGACCACATGCGTACATGCTTTTGATGCTATAACATACAACAAAGCCCATGTAACACACTTCATTGGAAGCTTTTAGACTATCGAAGTTTGGAAGTTAGCGTATCATGAAACAATATACCCAGTGCTGCAACAGGATGAAATAAATATCCCTATACAAATTAAGCAGATCGGATGTTTACCACATCTACAAGAAAAAGAAGTGGAAGACCAGCTACAAAAAAAAATATGCATTGGAGAATTCAGAAGAAGGACAACACAAAGTACAAAGTGGCTGAAAAGAGAGCATAAACAAGAGGATACTAAGCTAACAAAGGATGACAAAGCATGACAGATAGCGGACAAAGCATGATAGATAGCTGACAAAGGATAACAGATAGCTGACAAAAGAATGACAGATAGCAGAGAAGGAAAGATGACAACAAGTAGCTGATAAGAGACCATTTACTTGAACATACTATTATATATTTACTTTATTTTTACTACACAACATACAATTACTTTATATGCAACCATTTCGTCTATTAGTTTGTCTACATATTACATATTTCTCCATTACAAATTATCAAAAACACAACCCCTTCAAAAATGGTTTACAACAGATACAAAAATACACCAACAAAACCCCTCATAATACAAAAGATCTGACACACATGAGTTGTTCATTGTCCGCATCACCAGCAAATCAACCACCAAACCTCATCGCCACCACTATCCGATTCAAAACATAGTTGTCAGCTACATCAAACACTTTTTGCCAGTTATCTTTTATCCAAATATCAGCTACATTAAACACTTTGTCAGCTTCTTTTATCCATATGTCAGCCACTTCACCTCTCTTCCGCCCCACACTCCTCCATCTACATAAAAAACCAGACATTTCTTCAATATTAAACTGACATTTGTATAATTCCAAGTACAAAACACAGAGACAACGATAATCGAGAGAGAAGAGCAATGGAAGTACACTAATCATCGCAAATGATGGGCTTGATTCAACAATTATTCATCAGCAATGATCGAGAGAAAGAGGAGAAAGAACGAGAGAGAGGCGAGAAGCATAAACAATAAAAAGTAAAAAGTTGTCTGGTGAACCATTAACATATTTAGACTGGCCGGTGGACATATCATTAATTTAATAAGGACCCAATTTCCTCATTTTCCTATTATAATTGTCGCTTCTCTTCATATGGGATATATCAAAACTAAAGAACTAATAAGCAATAACTTTATTCCTTGTAATTTTTTCATCGAGGTATATATTTATTAATAGCTTTAATCGATAAACTTTCCATTTTCCCAAATACATTCAAAATATATAAAAATCCCAACACGAGTGACTATCCAAAAAGCACAAGTCCCCTTTACAACTGACGGTAATCCCCATACCCCAAACAGGCAAACACCTCCATGCGTTGAATTTATAAATAAAGAATGGTCATATCCGGGGTTCGAACTGGGGACTTTTGGGTACTACCGCAAATCCTTCTCAGTGAGTCATTCCCCTCTATACGCAAAAGACCCCTTACGACATCAGAGATGACTTTTCCATCATTCTTTTGCCTTTGCACTTATGGAAATTCGGTTTTTACATGCTTCAATAATCTCTCTAGCACACACTATCGGTGTACATATTCCGAGCCCGCCAAGTCAATGTATACAAAAGCATACAGCATCATTCAGCTGCTTCCCTTGAAACATACCTCCTTTCCTGATCGCTTCTGGTTCTCTCTCACAAACCACTGCAACCACTCATTCAGCGTTTTTCCATAACTGAAGCCCCTCGGTCTACCATCTTGCCAAAGACAGAAGAAGAAATTGGGTTGAGGAAGGGACAGCCATGAATAGTGAACTGTCTCAGTGTAATCTGCTAGAGGTTGACCCGCCTGATCAGTCAACCAAGGGAGAGACCCACATTGTTTTATTCAGGTTAGAAATGAGAAACAATTTGCCAACAAGGAATGAACGGGGACGAAGCTAATGGACCAGATTTTGATTGTGAATCCAAGCAAATTAAAAGGAAAGGGAAAAAAAGGCTAGTGTTATATATCACATTTTAGGCAGTATGAATATAGACTTGCAGGTGTCAAAATTGTGTCGGTATAGGACCAGCGAGTTTGTATAGTCTCATGGAGCCATTAGTCCTTCAATGGTGTATGAGATAGACTTTGCCCAATCTTCTTTGAACAACATTGTCTGAAGAGTGTGCATTACATCGTAGTCGGGGTCAAGCTTCCTCTGCCAACCCTGTAAAGTATACACAAAACGAGACGTATTAGCTTAGGATCACCTATTGTTAAGACATTCTATTGTTAAGAGTTAAGACATACTGGAAGTTGAGATCCTCCAACAAGTGATTTACAGATACTTCCCAGATGGGGGTTTTTGATCAATCTCATGATTTATTTATAAATGGAGTAGCAGTCTCCTGATTCACTGTTTTTGCATCTACTATGTGCTAGATACTTCCCAGATGGATCCTTTCTTAAAGAAAAATTGGGTTTTTGTCCAAGCTTTGTGTGGCAGAGCATCCTTTGGGGAAGGGAGCTTCTAGAGAAAGGTGAGATGGGATGTGGGGAGCGGGTAAAATATATGGGTTTGGCAAGATGAGTTGACTCCAAGACCTTTCGCTAGCTTTGGGGACAAAACTCAAGAACAAGACATGGAATTAGAAAACATTTGTGAGACCAGATGTTAAGGAAACCCTTCCGATTTCAGCAAATATATATATATATATATATATATAGGAGATCGAATCTGTAGGCACTTTAGAGATCGAAGATGGGAGAATTCATAGTTAGATCAAGCTTATTTGTTTGAGTTTGCGCAGCAGTGGCGGGCAAGGAGATGAGTTCACCGTCATCTACAGCCAGCAATGATAAATACTGGACTAGATGGCTGCTGGAATTCATGAATCTTGACAAGGCTGAAGATAAAGCAATTCAATTTGCATTGAGGATGGCTGCTGGATTAGGATGGCAGAGGATTTTGGTGAAATCAGATTGCTCCGCTTTGGTAAACAAACTCAAATCTGGGAGAATTCCAAATATTCCCTTTGTACGCTTACTTCAGTACCCGAATCACAAAGCAAAACTAAAAAATTAAAAAATGCAGCAAGAGAGACTACTTACTTCCAGAACTAACATTGTCACTATTACAGTGCAGACATTCCCATCAATGTTGACCCTGTGATGCCTGACTTTCTCAAGTAATTGATGCATACAGTCCGCAGGGTGTACCAAGTCACCTTCTGGTGTACCCCAGAAGTCAAATGACTCTTTAATCTCCTATATTTCCAAATATAAACAGTTGTCACCAATCAATATGCCCAGAAGAACAGATCATGAAGTATGATACCAAATAAATGAAATGGCAACTGAGACCAGAAGTTGTCAGCATGCTTAGCGATATGTTGTAACTTCTTAATCCTCGTACATGGATTAGATGTGTTGGCCAGAGTGCATACGAACAGATAAGCCAATAAGGATGTGGAAAATTATCAATTATGCATAACATGAATAAAACTAAGAAACATATGGGTGTTTAGAAATTTGTATAATATGAAGACAAGAAAACAGAAACTCTATAAACAGAGATCATTGACAAAGTCGGTAAATTTTACACGGTATTCCAAATCTTTAGTGAACAATTTCACACAGTTAAATAAAGGGAATTGGAAAAAAGAAGTCAAAATTCATTACACATGACATGACTCTTAACTCCAAATATGATCAAAACAAGAAGAAACACCAAATAATGAAATATGGAAGAAATAGGAGTGGGTAATTCCAACTAGGCATCAATGCATCATATCAAAGTGCATGGCCATGTGTATATATCCTGGGGTGCCAAAGAATAGACAAAGGGAAAAAGCAAAATTGTTCAAACAATTTTTTTTATACACTTTTTAGTTCTTACATTTTCTTCTTTTTTCACCACAGACAATAATCTTTCGGTGTTCACATTCCAAAGATCAAGGCATTAACCATAAGTATACATGAGTTGGATAAAGTAAAATTAATTATAATTTACACTTCTGCTAGGTTACTTTTGTCCAAACAGATGTTGGTCCAATGAATTATAATATTAAGCTTTATTAGAAAGTTAAGAGCTGTGGTGTTTAATCTTCTCAGGGTACTATTGGAAATTTGTAATTTTATGTGAAATGAAGTATATATGTGCATCATGTGCTGTGCAAAGACAGAAACCTAAACAGATGAAAACCGTGAGAGAATTTTCTGGCAGGACTCGTTTTTTTATGATTTTTGGAAACACCCTCTTGACTCGTTCAGGGTAAGGGTGTGAGCATCCTTCATTGTGGGATACACTAGGCTGTTGTTGTGACCCATTTTTTATGATCCCAATATACAATGCAGATAATAATTACTATATGACATCAAACCCCAGTAACTAACTATGTGGTACTTCATTTTCTATGAATTTCTGGATAAAAGCTTGATTTCTAACAACATCAAATTTATAAGATTACATATCTGTAGCACGGGATCAAAAAATTGGAAGCATTTTGGGTTCGGGGCTTTTGGATTTGGACATGATGGGTCATGACTTCCAGATGTGGTTTGTCAACTGTGGCACTTTTTGAAGAAGTTTTTTAAATTTGGTTAGTTCTAGGACTGAATCAGGTTTCAGATGTCAAAAACTGGATAAGGTTACGCTAGGACTAATGTCAAGATAGACGCTTATTAAGTAAGTTGATCTATTCATGTTGGAAAATTTTAAAAAAAAATTATAGACCGACCAATGCAATTAAAACTTTAGCTACAAAAGTTGATGCCTGCAAAAAAAGGCCAGACATTTACCTTGACAAAAGCAACTGGGTTGGGACAGCTCTGTCGCTTTGACAGCCGAAGTGTGCTCTCAGCAGCTGTCTGACCATCCCTACAAGCAACTGCTTTGAAAAACTCTATCAAATTCACTCTATCATTCTTAGAAAGTTCAGCAGTCATGCCTACATCAATAAATACAACATGTGGCCTTGAATTTTCCAGCCGCTTCCGGTGAGAACTCTTATGAGCCTTCCTGACAAGGATATTTCCAGGATGCATATCTGCGTGAATAAAGTTGTCTACCTGGAAACGGTAAAAACAGTGTTTCAGAATTTAAAGTGATCACAGAACATTCAGTTGGGGGAAGAACCCCTGGTACTCCTGATAAATGATCAAAATGACATGATAGCCATACAGAGAGTAGTATAGATAAGAGCAAATCAGCTTTGCACAAACTACCTCATGCAAAACAGTATAAAAACCCCTTAAAAAATTTTATAACATGGCTTCAAGTAATCAAATCTCATACATAGCAAATGATGCATTTGTTTTTACCAGTAGCATCTTTAGGAGGGCATGAGTGCCAATGTGAGCAAGAGCAGTTTTAAAGCGTTCATGCCCTTCAAACTCATCAACGTAGTGTGCCACACTCTCTCCTTGTTCAAAAGTTTCCACTAAAACAGCAGGATGCACGAGAGGGTAGAGAGGTTTTGGAAAAGAAACATCTCTCCATCTGCGGAAATTATAGATAAAACGGTTCAGATTAGCAGCTTCCCTGGAAAGGTCAACTTGTGACATCATGAATACAGCAAACTGCTGCACACTTTCATCCAGTCTTAACCACTTCAAAGTAGGTATGAAGTTTGATATCTTTGCAACTGTATTGATAATGACAAAGTCTCTCCTGATTGACTCCCCGACACCAGGATGCCGAACTTTCACTGCAACATCAATAAGTTTCGCAGTTTTTAGACCAGGGTATCGGAATCTCAATGACGCTCGATGCACCTGAGCTATACTGCCAGATGCTATAGGAATCTCTTCAAATCTTTCAAAAATCTCAGCTAGTTTACGGCCAAAAGCTTTTTCAACAGTCCTTTTGGTGTATGCAAAACTATGCTCCGGTGCTTCAGAATGAAGCCTAGCTAGCGTTGCACACAGGTCAGTAGGAAACAAATCTGGCCGAGTAGCTGCCCACTGCCCCCACTTTATAAATGCAGGACCTGCTAATTCTAGAGTTCGATGAACAACGTTAAGCCAAAATCTTCTGAAATTGACACCAAAGGTATCAGCAAATGGAGCCATTGTTATGCTGGGTGAAAACAAGATTGCAAGATAGAAAGTTCTCAATAGCAAAATAAGAACTTCCAATACAGAAGAGAGCAGAGAGAGAAAATAGGCATGCCCATCCTCTGCTTGCATGGAGACCAAGTTTCTTGAAGGATAATAGCTTGACTCTGCACGTGATGTTGGTGCCAGAGCTAACTCTCCAAAAATTAGGGCAAAAAGTCCAGGAATTATAAGGTGAGATCGAGTTGAAGCCAAGCTGAATGCTTGAGCAAACCTGCTAAGTGCAGAAACAGTTGTACTGTTACATGAAGACATCTGCAACAGCCTTCTCCAAGCGGTTTGAGCATGGTGTTGCTTGCTCTTTCTTGCATAAAGAGCGGAGTAGCTCCTTGAAAAATCTCTCCTTGTAGTAGACTGCATAGTTTTGTAAATCGGATTAGGCATGTATTCTCTATGGTAATATCTAAATGATGAGAATAATCTGTATTGGGGCATAAATGACATGGCATATGCTCCATGCTTTCTCAATCCAGAATTGCTGCTTTGGCTCTTCACAATGGTGCTGGAAGCTCTCCTCAAATGTCCAAACATGAAAAATCTGCATTTAAGAAAACAAAATTTAAGCCATTTCTTATTATTTCTAAAGCATGAGTTTACTAAGCAAACATAGCACCATCACATATTTAGTTATGTATTACATCTATGCACTGTGCAAGAGAAACTTCTAAGCAGTCCTTACTCCTTGACAATCTTTCATACTTCCACTGCCTAGGTTTAGAAATCATAGTGTAATTTTATAAACAGGACATGAATATTGTGTATGCAACTATGATAAAGGATTTTGCAGGCACACCATTTTGTTGTGTGCTTGTGCCTAGGCTCTACAACCTCTATTGCCTCGGCGCCCTTTACACCTCTTTAAACACTGAATTACTTGATCTTGTGAGTCCAATAGACAACATTTAAGATTTGTTAATATCAAAGAGAGCTTCAAACATAAAAGAAAAATGTTAAATTAACTATGAATCAGCAATCTAAGCAGCTGCCCAATTACTAACATTGGTCAAATACAACAATAGGTCAAAAAGTCCCCTAAGGGTTTCGAATTCAATTGATGGATATTGGTGTTTTCTTATTCAATTCAATTAGGGGCTCTATTATCCGATTCTTATGAGTTAAATACCGCCTTTTCATTTGGTGCTTTTGGATGATTTCTCTTCTTTTCATAACATGAAAACCCTATATGTGGAGGAAGTTTAGGAATTCATTCACCTTGCTGGTTAGTGTTCATGGCTCACCCATTATTTAAGTTTAGGATTTCTCTTGCATATCAGCTCAATATGGTGCAGACGCTTGAGTATTTGCTTTATTTGTATGAATGATGGATGTGACATTTAGTCTTCATGGCCAAGGAAGATAGTGTGATCATAAAACATAGCAACAACTTTTATTTTTTTATTTTTTTTTTGGTAGACAAAGACAACAACTATAAAACAATAGCCGAACATCAACAATGGAATCTGAATAAAATTCGATCAATACATGAAATTCGACAATAAATTAGAGCTTAGATAGGAAATTCAAAGATTAAGATAGATTAGAGATTACCACTTGCCAGAGAAGAGGGTCAGAGCTAGCAGAAATGAAGGCCAAAGCGACAAAGCCAAAGAGAAAAGGTCGAAGTGGCGAAGCAAGAGAGGAAGGTTAAACCCAGTAGAGAGGAAGGGCGAAGCAAAAAACAGCTGAACTAGAGGAAAGTCAGAGCCGGCATAGAGGAAGGCCAAATAGAAGCTAGAGAGGAATGTCGAAGAAAAAATGAAATTGAGAGGGAGATTAAATTGGGAATCGGGAAGAAGTGAGGAGATTGAAGGCCGATTTACAAGCAATAATTATAATTCTATCTTTCAGATTTGAGATTGAAGAATTGGGAAGAGTAGAAGAGATGAGATGTCAAAATTAATGACGAGAGCGGCGAAAGAGAAGAAGAAAGCTTGAACATGTAAACGGGGAAGAAAGGTACTCCGTAGGACTGTAGCATGTAAATCGATCTAGGAATATTAAATTTTTTTTTTTTTTGTTAAAACCATATATAGTATATTGGGCTACATATATGGCCCAACAAAATTGGAAGCTCTATGCAAGAAGAGCCTATTCTGCATTGAGTCCGGCCTCAACAATTTTTTTTTTTTTTTTTTTTTTTTTGATAAGGTAAGAATTCGAGCTCAGACAAGTCTTAAACTCGAGGGCCGATGAATCGAAACCTTGAGTTTTGAAGGTTGCATGACCATAGATTTGGAAATTTTTTAGAATAGGTTTTGTTTGAAATTTTAGGGTTAGGGTTAGAAAGATTGAGGATTCATTGCAGATGTGTGGAGGTACTAGAGTAAGCTCTGGTAAGGGTCAGGGGTCGTTGAAGGTGGCTCTAGGAGGAACAAAGCTCGAACTCTCTCTTTATTTTACAAATATACTAGTTCATGAGTCATGACTCACATTTTATGAAGTTTTTAATATTAATTTATTTTAGACCAAAAAATGTATAAAAAAAATATAATTTGTAATTAAATCATAAAACCTACCTATCACTATACTATATATTCTTTTTTTTTATAGTAGGCAAAAATTAGGTGGAACTTAAAGAAGTAAGGTGTCACCATGATCATTCATACGGATGATGTTACAAAGATCCCTACATGTAGGGAGATTCGAAAACGTACAAGTATTCCTAGACTTAGCTATAAAATCAACTGTCTTGTTTACTTCCCTGTAGTAGTGTCTGAATTCGATGTTGTTAAAGCTTGAGCTAAGTTTCCTTATTAGTTCCACTTCTCACAAAATTTCTCATCTGACATAGCAGTGTCTGAATTCGATGTTGTTAAAGCTTGAGCTAAGTTTCCTTATTAGTTCAACTTCTCGCAAAATTTCTCATCTGACATAATTGCTATCATTAATTGTCTTGGTGACTTCCAGGCAATCTCCTTCCAGTATGACTCTTCGTAAGCCTTTAGCTAGAGCTAAGTTTACACTTGCACAAAACGCAGCAGCTTTTGTTTGGCTAGCAGAGGTTGCTTCCGTTTCCGATTGAAAGATATCAATCACAAAACCATTATTATCCTTAATACCCCCCAGGGTCGGACTTGAGATTTTGAATGCCTAAGGCGAGATTTTAAAATAGGGCCCTTTACTTTTTTTAGTATAAAAACAAGACAAAAAAAATAGTAGCAAAATAAAAAGCTTTGATGTTTTTAATATAAAAAAAGGAGGCAAAACGGAAACATCAAAGTATAAAAACGAAACAAAAAAAAATAGTAGCAACAACAAAAGCTTTGATGTTTTTAATTAAAAAAAAGGAGGCGAAATGGGGTGTGATGTTTGATTCGAACCCCGCTCCAACTCACCCTCCCTCCTGCTTTTCCTTATCAATTTTCACCGGGCCAAATTGTCCTTGTGCTCCTTATGTGTATTCAATTAATTTTAATATAAGGCCTTGTACCATTTCCATATAACCATTGGGCCCCTAATGAAAGTGGGTTTGAGGCGATAGTCCTAGGTGGTTTGATCCATTTAGACTTACGTCTCCTCTTCACATTTTGTGCTAAGGGTGGTCCCTTAGTTCTGGTTGCATCATGCCAATCTTTGAGGTCCGTTATTGTTCTTATGGCTACCTGGTAAGATGTTTCTGGCTTTTTATTCCTAAAAATCATATCGTTCCTAGCTTCCCAAATTTTTTTCCATATAAAGCAGAGTTCTTCGATAGTTTTCTTGTTGAAATCCGATGTCAGAATTTCGCTAATGTTGCTACAAGAATTGGGTATAAGTTGGGTGTTCTTTCCTAACAATTGTTCATAAGGAGCAATAATAGTTCTGGTGAATGGGCAAAGGAAAAAAAGATGGTTGTTGTCTTCATTATTATTATTGGAAAAACCGCAGCTAGACGGTACCCTATTGAATTATTTATTTAATCTTTCTTTTGTGGCTAGACTATCTGTTGTGATCCTCCAAAAGAGTTTTTTACTTCTTGGGGGGAGGTATAGTTTCCAAATCCATTTGTAATCCTCGGTGGAGTTGTTGTTATTGTTAATCATTTGTCTAACGGATCTGGTAGTAAATTGACCATCTGAGTTAAACTTCCAAATCAATTTATCAGGAGCGTTCCAATGAGGGATCCTGATTTTGATGATATGTTGGACAATGTTGCTTGGGAAAATCTCACGGAGAAGGAGAATATTCCATTCTTTGTTAGAATTGAATAGTTGGTTCACTTTAAGATCGGGATCTAAGTGTTCTTGAAAGCTCGTGAGATTATGATTGGGGACCCAGAGATCTTTCCAAACATTTATCAAGTCTCCGTTTCCTACTATCCATAGTAATCATTGTGCGAATTTTTCTCGTAAATGAAGTAGCCAGCCAAATTGCCAGGATGTGTTCTGCGATGATCTTTCCATTAATCCTTCCTGATGGAGGTATTTTTCTTTTATTACTTTTACCCAAATGTTATTAGGCTCAGAATAGATTTTCCACATAAGCTTCAATTGGAGGCTGGTGTTCATGTCTTCAGCAAGTTTTAAACCTAATCCCCCTTGCTCTTTGGGTTTGCAGATCTTATCCCAACTAATTAAGGGGGTGTATTTTTCTGAATGCAGTTTGTTCCAGAAAAAATTCTTTTGTATTTGATCTATTTGATTTAGAATACCTTTCGACAAAAGGAAGTTTTGCATCAGGTAGTTAGTTTTGAAACTTAGATTTGCTTGAATCAGAGCCGCACGTCCCGCCTAGATGAGGGAGGAGGCCTTCCATTTGGATATCTGTTTTCTCAGACTATTAATGGCGTCATTAAAATGGGGATGTTCATATCAAGTGCTAGGGAATTGGCTAGATTCGGACTTACATTTTCTGAGACTTGAAGAGAGCTCTTGTTGTAGTTTATTGTTAGCCTCGAAAGGTTTGAGAAATTATTGAGTATATTTTTAATTGTGTGGAGACTCTTATGGGATGCTCTCGAGAAAATTATCGTATCTTATGCAAAAGTAAGGAAGGGGATTGGGGTATCGCGCCAGGTGTAAGGAATATAGGAATTTCCCACATTCTCCGTATTGGCAACAGGGTAGCGGATAAGGTTGCACACCTTTGCTACTCTACCAGGGGACCTGATTTAT
This sequence comes from Persicaria maculosa, assembly GCA_963922045.1. Lineage (NCBI taxonomy): Eukaryota > Viridiplantae > Streptophyta > Magnoliopsida > Caryophyllales > Polygonaceae > Persicaria > Persicaria maculosa. The sequence goes on from OY998256.1 coordinate 15,126,075, forward strand.
ACAATTACACAGGTCTACTTGACCTCATCCGGAAGGATGCTTTCGGGTAGAGTATTCTCACTCAAATTTTTACATAATAAAAAAAAATCTCATCTCTTTTCCTTTTTTCTTTTTGGAAAAAAAGAGAGGAAACTAAGGGCCCGTTTGGAAAGGGTATATAGATATAGGATATAGGCTATGGGTATTGGGGATTCAAATAGCTTGAACCCTAATTCGAGCCGAAATTTTCAAACAGCAGCAATAAAAATTCATGATTTGCTGAGTGTAAAAACAAGGGAGCTATTCTTTAAAAACTAAGTTGCAGAGCTTGATCGAGAGATGGGTATTATCCATACACAAGAAGAAACAGGGAGGCACGTGAGAATGATGGCTCATAAGATTAGAAGCACTCTAGATAGGCACACAATTCTTAAAACAACTCTTGTTGATTTGGGTAGAACCTTGGCTTTGGAAGAGTGTACAGGCATGGATTTGAGCTTCTCTTACACTCTTCATCACCAAAATCTTGTTGCTTTTACTGTACCCATACAACTTCCTATAATTAATCAAGTATTCAATAGCATATGTGAAAATCTCACCCAACTGTCCATTGGCAAAAATCGGGCATGTGACTGGAAAGTATACGCAACAAAAAATTGAACAACTTGGACCCTAATTTGAGCAGAATTTTCAAACAACGGCAATAAAAATTCGAACAACTTGGACCCGAAACTCGAACATATGCAACAACATTTCAAACAGGAATTTTCGAACAGAAGCAACAAAAATCGAAGAGATGCAATCGAACAGATGCTATAGAGGAGGAGGAGGAGAAGAAGAATCTTCTCTCAATTGCTCGTATGCCGCTCTCTAGTCTCTATAGCCCCCAATTTTGGGGATATCTAAAAGTGAAAAAAGCCGTAGAATGAGTATATAGAGATATAGGATTGATATCCATATACTAATTTGGATAAATATATCAAACAGGTATATAGATATTGGGTCTTCTATACCAACATATATCTATACACCCATCCTAAACAATTCTTCTTAATTTATTCACTCAAGGCCTCAAGCAAAACCTATTTGGATATTTCTGACCACTTGGGTTCTCAAATGGTCTTTAGTGAGTCCCTCTTTAATTGTTCTCCAGTGTGCACCATTCGTCTTTGCCTCCTAAGATTCTTATCCTTTCTCGAGTTTCTTCCAACGGTTGATTCTTGCTAAGGTCTTGAATTTCTTATGCTTGAGTCTCCATCTTGTCCTTCTCATCCAAACCTACAACTTGTTTTTCTTTGGCAAAAGCATAAACTAAAGAGCTTTTTATCATTCTCAAGCTTGTGAAGCATAATTTCACAAGAAGGAGAAAGTCGAATAAGTTTAATTTCTGGACACAAAGAGAGGGGAAAGGTCATTTGCTTACTAGTGCGAATCAATATGGATCCTGCTGTGCAATTTCTCAAGAATAGCCACAGAAGGTATCAAAGATGAGTTGAACTTGATTGTTTTGACCTCCAAAACTTGATTTTCCAAATTAACACCTAAATCGGAAGAAAAAAAACAATAGGAGTCGGGACAATTGATGACTATAAAGATATGATAACAGGGAATATGGCGGTTATCACAATATGTTTCTAGAGAGAAGGGCTCTCCCTTCTCTCTAGAAATTTGTCCAAAATCAGCCATGTTTCTATGGCTTGTGCACCCATTATCTATCAATTGTAATTGTAAATCCCTCAGTCTAATTTCTTATTGACTCCCCTGTCCTGCGCATCTTCTTCTCACTTTTGTGCCTCGGCCTGGCCTTGGCCTTTGCGAGCCGGAGTCCAGTGACCTGACTATCGATTTGGGGGTTTTTTGGTTCATCCCTTGATTCCCCATATCAACTATCGGCCCGGTTCTTGGTTGCTCTTGAGTCCCCGTCTTCCGGTCTTCGCTCTACTGGTCATCGATTTCGAGTACTCTGTCGGCGCTTGTTCGCCTCCTTCTCGCGTCGCTTCGTCCAGTCTCTCGGTCTGCTGGCGGCGTGTCTATCTCCTGTCGTCGGAAGTTGCTGTCGTGATGGTGGTAGTGCCGCCTGGGTAGTCCGTCTCCGGGATGCTGCTCCATGATGGTGGTGTCCGGGTTTCCTTGGCCCGACGTTGCCGTTGTTCAGAGCCTACAATTGTCCTTTGGGCCCAAGGTTGGGTCCCTTTGGGCCCAAGGTTGTGGGTTTGGAGGAAAAATAAAATAAAATAATTGTATACCCACCCGAAAGGGATTGAGAAAATCCCGCAAGGGCTTGTCGTTATTTTGTAGGTGAAAGTTTGTTGGCGTTTTGTTTCAAGCAGTTTGCGGCTCTGCTTCCGATGTTTCTAGGAGATCTTCTGCTTGGTTGGGGGGCGTGGAGTCTGTGTCGGATCTGGCTGGGGTCGTGGTGGTGCGCTCAGGGCGACTCCGTATCTGTAAAGGCTCGGATTTTTAAATCCTAATTTTCAGAAAAATGAAATTAAATCGAATATTTTAAGAAAAACTCGTCCTAAATTTAATAAATCGAACTCGAAACTATTAAAGCGGATTCCGGCAAAATTTTAAAATTTATGCAAAGTAGACCTTATTCCGCTTTCATATGTCAAAAATTCGGAAAAAAAAATATATTTGGATTTCATTATTAAACTCGAAATTGGAAATTTGAAATCGTATTGAATTGGGTCGGATAAGATCGAGAGAGCGGGTTTTGAGATTTGTTTTCCGGGTATCTTGAAATATCTTTTGAGAACCACACAAATTGTCTCTTTATTTCTTCCATCGGAAATCAAAGAAAGAAATTGTAGCTCTTTCCCTTCTTGTTATCTGATTGCCCAGCCAGCCTGCAAATTGGTTCCCTTCTCCTTTGTCTCGTTGCTACAGCAGTAGCACGCCTTGTCTCTTTCCCAATGTGAAACCCAATAACCCCCTATGGCTATCTGCAGATCCCACGCCCTCTTTCAATTGGAATTCAACATACAACACTCCCTCACCACACAACGCCTCGCAGTCCCTCCATCCCCACCTGTTGAATCGCCGCCAGCACCTCCATCAAGCCACCTTCTTCTTCCTCAAAACCGAGCTGCCCATCCCCGCATCTCTTTCACTTCCGTCCGAGCAGCAGTCCTCAGACGTTCCCGGGTTGAGCACAAGCGATTGCCCAGGAGATCCTGGTGCCAGTCGTCACCAGAGCCGCCGCCGAGCCTCTTCCTCTCTTCTTCCCCCCTGTTCCGTCCAAACACATCCGGTGAGCTTTCTTCCCCTCCTCTCGCTCTAAAATTTGACATAAAAGCTTCCGCCTTTAATCTCCTCCGCCTCCCTAGGTGGATTCCGGCGAGAACCGCCTCCGTCGAAGCTCAGTTCAACCCCGACGAATCTCTTTTCCGGCGAAACTTCGAACCTTGGTGAGCTTCCTCTTTTCTTCTCCTCTCTTCTGTGTGCGCGTTCCATTCTTGTATGGGTCTTGGTCGGGATCTGATTCCGGTCTGATTGGGTAAGTCTGGGTCGGGAAAGGTGGTCGCCGGAAGCCCTGGATTCTTCCTCTTTTTCTTCCGTCATCTGTCGTCGTTGCAGAGAGCGCTGCTCTTCTGATCTGGGAAGGAGACGGTGTTCTTTCTTTCTTGGATTGGGCCTGGTCGGAATCTCACTTCCGGGCTATAAAATGTGGTGCTCGGGTTAAGCTTGAAATCGGATCCTTCTTTTTCTATTGTGACCGGATCTTGGGCTGGAATTGGATCAGAATCCGGGTGAGGATTGGGCCTGTCTCTTCCTTTCTATGTGGGTTGTTGGGCTGAGGGTGTTGGTTTTGTTATATTATTTGTTAAGTTATTGTTGTGTTATCTATTACTATATGTTATGATTATTAATTATTATCATTATTATTAACTGATTTTTATGGAGTTTTATAGTAAATATTATATTTTTGGATTTTATATATTATTAAAGTATTTGGGAAATAACATTATTTGGAAATGTATTTAGTGATGTTTTAAATTGTGATTTTAGGAATTTGAAATGAATTATGAGTTGTGATTCATAAATATGGTTGTAAAAATAGAATTATTTTGTGACTAAATGTCGAAATTTATTTATCTAATGATTTTGAAAATAAACATGCCGGGATGGTGTTAATAATATGATTTGGAAATTTGTTAAGGATTTAAGTGATAAATGTCGGAATTTGGCCAAGTATGATCTGAGGAATTATTTTGAATATGAGTTGACTTAATTTGGGATTTAAGAGTTTGGAAAATATGGTTGGTATGATTTTATCCATGGGGTTGATTGGAAGTAAATGATTTTGGTTGATGTTGATCGTAGCGGAAAGGTTTTGGAAATGTTTTTACTATCGATTGGTTTTGAGGATGTTGAACACTTGGGTTTCGTGTGTATGAATGTTGGTCCGGTAGCTTATGGAAATGGCTTGATGATAGGTGTGTATTGCTTTGGACTTGCAATTGGGCCATTGCTTGCGTTATTTTGCTATTCTGCATCTTCAGGTAAGTCCCTAGGGGGCTTACTCAGGTTGGACATTCATGCCCGTTGTTGCATTTTATGTTAGGCGTTGCATATGCATAAAAGCATGCCATGTAGTATCATGTTTAGGTTGCATTAATTGGATGAGCATCTGCTTACTTTATGCGTTTGAAACAGAACGGTCGTTATCTGTGATAGTCCTAGAGTCTTTGCTAGGGTCATAGGGTAGCCCAGCCTCATCGGGTACCCTGAGTCAATCGAGTCATGAACTTCCTTATATTATGATATGCCTGCGGGCTTTATTGTGGAGCGGGTTAGGCATGCGTGCCGCCCGATTATGATGGAATGCATTCACGAGCTGGCCAGTCTCCGCCCTATCGGAAGGGGGTGAAGGTAGGAGAGGGATATGCCACTTGGCATTGTCTTGGGCCCTTTACAGTATTTCTGCACATTATTATGAACTAGGGGCATGCTAGTGTGTTTGACTTTCGTACTGCATTAGAGCATCTTTATTAGGTATAGCACATACTATGTGGCCTCAGCGAGGACTGCCGGTCCCGCATGAGTGGCTCGATCTGACTCATTTCCCCGTTCTTTTTTTTAAGGTATTTTCTGCAGATTCTGAATGCTCGATGTCTATATGACGGGGTTCCCTTTTGGCGAATCGAAGAATCTGGCTTATACCCTAACTTGGTAAAATGGTAATTATCCACTCATGATTTGGTTTTGACCCGGCTCTGCCGTGGCACTTGTGTCTTTACTTTGCTTCCGCTTTACTTCCGTTGAAATTGATTACGCGACATAGTCTTAGGATAGGTTAAGGGTACCCAACGGCCCTTCGAGGTTTTAGGGTTTGAAATCCCTCTTTCTACTAATCTTAAAATGAGTTCGAAACCTCGACCCGTACCTGGATTGCAAGATCCGAACAAGGGGTTTTATCCCTTGAAACGTAACTCGAAAATCATAATTCTGGGTCGTTACAGTATCCGGGATAGAGTTTCCTTGGAGTTCGTCTGCACTACCCACGGGAGTTAGAGTCCTACTGTACTACTGGCCCGCGGTGCTACTGTTTGGTGGTGCTTGGCTGCGTTCTTCGGTGGCTTCCTCAGCTTTTCGGGTGTTTGGTCTTCTTGGAACGTTTATTGTAGAGTTTATTTCTGTTTGGTTCATTACGCTTGTTATTTGTATTTCTGTTTTTAGGTTGCTCTGTTAGATGGTTCGCTGTCTGCCGACTTCGGTCGGCCTATCGATGAGTCAGGCCTGTCTGATCTTCGAATTTTTACCTAATCAATATATATATATATAGGGAGTGGTTCCCTTGTGCACACCCCTTAAAATATATCTTGTGCACAATTATGGGTCGTTGATGGAGGAGAGATAAAAGGCCATGATTAAAAGAGTTTTTTATTTTTTTTTCTTTTTGAAATGGTGGGACCCATGTGCCAAAAAAACCCATCTCCTCTCTAGGTGCGTGTGATCCACCCCCCACACTCCATTTTTGCCCTTTTTTTAAATTATTTTTTTGGTATTTTCTTTTTTAAAATGTTTTGTGAAAAATAATAAATTATGGGTGATTTGATGATGATATGCACCAGATTTCGTTTTTTTCAATTCTTGTAATTCCACCGAATAATATTTCACATTTTACCGAATAATGTTAGGTTATGTTTTTCAAAGATGGTGTTCCTAACTATCGATTTCTACTCACAAAATTCACAGATTCCAATGAATAATTATTCTAAATTCAACGAATAATATCGAAAACCTCACAACTCAACCACACATTGATTTCGAATTATAAAATATACTCAATTTCATTGAATAAAATTCAAAATTCAACGAATAATATGGATCCACAATCTCAGCTCCCAATCACACATTTATTTCGAATAACAAAAAAACACACATTCCGTTGAATAATTATTCAGAACTCAACGAATAATATCGACAATCACAAATCTCAATCACAAAATACACCCATTCCATTGAATAATTATTAGAGATTGGCTGAATAATGTTTGTATTGCGCCGATTGATTCACCTATTGAATAATATTCAATGGAATGACGAATCCCCAACAGCCCTCGCACCACCTGCAGACCACCGCCACCTTCATCTTCACTGCCCATCTCCGATCTCCGGCCACCGTCACCACCTGCAGACCACCGCCAACCATTGATGAGTCCAAATCCGTCTCTGAAGCAGCGACGAATCCCCAACAGCCCTCGCACCCTCTTCGCACGCACCTCCCTTACTTTCTCCGACCACCACACCCGCCGCCGGAAAGTGTCCTGCCCAGCCAGATCCGGCACCACCATCACCCGACAGATCCGAAAACAACCCTGCCCTGGCCCCCCACGCAACCCACTTCGGCCTCACCTCGCAACCACCACAACCGCACTTCCTCTCGCCTTTCCGACCACCAGCGCTCACCTTTGGCATACCCAACTACCCCCGCCGGCCACCACTGCCCTCTTCGCCGCCGCCTCGCCTCAACGACGAACCCCCAGTGGCCCTCACCACTTACAAGATCTGCCGCCTCTCCTCAACGACGATCCCCCAGCGACCCTCGTATCCACCACAACCGCACATCGCAACCACCACAACCGCACTCCCTCGCCGTCGCCCTTCCTCTCGCCTTTCCGACCACCAGTGCCCACCTCTGGCATACGCAACTACCCCACCGGCCACCACTACCCTAACTATCGATTTTGGATTGGATTTTCCACCGAGATTTCAGATCTGATTTCCCCATGGTGGTGGCGATTTCAGATCTGAATTTCCACAAGATGAAAAAGGAGGGCTAGGGTTTTAATCACTTTCCTCCACCCGGCCACATATTCACACGCGCCTCATTTGAGAGGGTAGAGCCGGATTCCACTATTAGTGCGCGGGCCCCACCTCCATTTAATTAAAAAAAAATATAAAACCTCCTTTTAATCTCCTCCATTCATTCTCATAAGATCAATGACCCAAAAACGTGCACAAAGTACACCATAAGGGGTGTGCACAAGTTACCCATTCTCTCTCTCTCTCTCTCTCTCTATATATATATATATATATATATATATATATATATATATATATATATATATATATATATAAAGATATGAAAACTATTTTAAGATTAGAAGCAAAGGAAGAATAAGGAAAGCAAATCTAGAAAACGGCACAAATGAACCTATTCAATGTCATAATGATCCATCAGTCAATAATTTTTTGGTTCTTCTTTTGCTACATCTTTTAATGCACCTAGTACTGCTTCTGCTATAAGGCATGGAGGGAAATTATCTTGAACTACCGAGTAACATTTTGGGTGTGTTTGGATTCCAAATGCATTATGTTTATAATGCAAAATGATAAGGCGGTGTTTGATTAACATAATTTTTAAGGTGTTTAAATTATGATGTTTTTGAATTCCACGATGTATTGATTATAATGCAATTATTTTATCTTGATTTATGTGATTATTTGATTAAATTACGATTTTACCTCGGTTTTTACAAGATTTTTATTTTCGCAACCAAATGATCACATAAAACGAGGTAAAATAATTGTATTATAATTAAAATGCATTGGAATCCAAACACACCCTTTATTTCCACCGGGTTGGGTCATTTTGGGTTTTGGGATCCTCCAAGCACGGTTCTTAATTCTTATAACAAATCTTCCAATCCTCTAACCAATTAACAACTCATTCGAATATTGTTCATGATTAATCTTCCATCAATTTCATTCAAGATTTTAATCTTTAGCTCCATAAAGTTTATACATTTAAACCCGCGGTATCTTTTTCTCGAATAATTTAGACCCACTTGAGATGTATGTGCGTGTAATATAATTGCAACATAGAAAATGTCATAAATTAAAGGACTAGACTCGGTTTTCTTAGGTTAAAAACTACAATGTCAAGAGAAGTGTAGAAGTAGTCGATCTCTTATTCTTTGTCAAATTCGAAGTACTGATGGTTTTGAGAAAAGATTTCATCATGACAACTAAAAATTTCGAACAACGACATAGGGAGGAGAATGAGCAAAAAATGGTATGTTAGTGGAAAATTGATGTGTGTTGAGCATTTTGTCTGTTGCGTCAAACTTGATCGAAAATATTTTGAAAACAAACCCGAACATGATTTGGGAAAAAATGTAGTTATATATATATATATATATATATATATATAGAGAGAGAGAGAGAGAGAGAGAGGAAGGATCCTTTGTAAACACTCCTTAGGATACAATTTGTGAACAAATCTGAGCCCTTGAATTGGGTGAAATGGAGGCTCAGGATTTAATCTTCATTTTTTATATTTTTTAAATTAAAAAACGTGGGGCCCACACGAAAGACTAACCCACCCTCGTTGCAATCTCTCACTGCGCGTGTGTACTACACAAAATGGAGTGTTTTCTTTTTTTAATTAATTTGCAAACGTGGGTCAGTGGGTGGTTGCATAAACCCTTATGATTTTTAAATTAAACAAAAAACAAAACAAACCACCCACGTTTTATTTCTTTTTTTTTTTTAATTAATTTCACAAATGAGAAAGATCTTCTTCATTGAAACAATTCTCCGTCAAATGAGAAAGTGAGATAACGGGCTTTTTCGACCAATAATTATTCATATATCAACGAATAATTCTGTTATTTATACAGATAAAGAATAATTGCACATATATCAACGAACAATTCCTCTTATATCGACGAATAATTCTATTATTTATACAAATAATTTTTCCTATATTGACAAAATTTGGGTTTATATATAAATAATTTTTCACATATCGACGAATAATTATTCATATATCAACAAATAATTCCGTTATTTATACGAATAGCTCTTCATCTATCGAAGAATAATTGTACTTGTATCAACGAACAATTCCTCTTATATCGCCGAACAATTCTGTTATTTATACGAATAATTTCTCCTATATTGACGAACTCCGGGTTTATGTATAAATAATTTTTCATATATCGACGAATAACTATCCATATATCAACGAACACTTCCTCTTATATTGACGAACAATTATGTTCTTCATACGAATAATTTCTCCTATATTGACAAATTACTCTAGGTTTATATTTTGATTTAATGTTTAAACAATTTATAGAAATGATTCCTCGTACATCGATGAAAAATTTCATTATTTATATGAATAACCTTTTCTTTTCCACATTCTATTACCCATGGCCGTATAACATATACCAAATTACTCGAAAAAATAGGAAAATACTCAATAATATATACGAATAAATTATCTAATTGAATGAATAATTAATTCCTCGTTCACCAGTAATTGTTAATATTCAAATTTAGCGATTCACGAATCTCTCTCTCCTCTTGATTTCTCTATCCTCCTTGTATATATACTGGGTTTCTAGAGAATTCTGTTTCCTTTTTACGGAGTAGTTTTGGATTAGGATGGAAGGCGGGAGCACGCGCACACACCGGGCTATGGACAAGTTTTTTTTGTTTTTTTAATATTGAAAAATTAAGTAATTACAAATAATCTTGGCCATTCGTTTAACACAAATTAAAGGCTACAATTTGTTCACAAATTACATTATAAGGGAGTGGTTCCAGAGTGCACACCCCCCTTAGGATGTACCTTGTGTATATTTATAGACCATTGATTGAAACAAATGAAAGGTGGAGATTAATCCAGATTTTTTTGAGTTTTTTTAATTAAAATAGAATGGGTCTCACATAAATCTCACTTTCACTCTCCCTCCTTCTCCTCTTTGTGCGTGAGTTCCAACTTTCCATTTTTCATTTTCATTTTCATTTTTTTTTTATTTTTAAGATTTGGATGAGTGTAATTTTTTATTTTTTATTTTTTTCTCATTTATCAATTCCGCTGAATATTCACGTAATTTCGTTTGTTTAAAAATTTGATGATTCCACCGAGTAATGTTTCATACTTCCATTCAATTCAGATCAAAATTTATCAATTCGACTGAATAATTTATCACATGTTACCGAATAATGATTAGTTGTTTTTTTTGTCAATTAAAGAAACCTCAAATCTCTAAATAATACTTACAATTTATACGAATAATCCTTCATATTTCACCGAATAATGTCTCATATTTCACTGAATAATGTTTTATTTGATGTTGTTAGACCAAAGATACCATATTCCGACGAATAATAAAACAGATTTCACCGAATAAGTTACCAACTCGTTACCACTACTAACCAAAATTTGATACATACGTATGAATAATTTGACAATAATGAATAAAAATTATACATTTTCAAAACCCTACTCGCCCAACCAACCACCCCCACCCCCCCCGCCCACCACCCACCCTCACCCATCGTCAAATTTTTGATCGGCCGGCCCCTGCTCACCCACCCCCACCCCACCCCACCCCACCCATCGTCAAATTCAATTCTTCGGCGGTTTTTCGATCGGCTGGCCTTGCCCACCCTACCACCCCCCACCCCCACCCTGCACCCACAAAAAAAAAAAAAAAAAGATGAAATCCAAGGAGGAGCGAGATCGGGAAATCGAACCGAAGGCCAAACTGAATCTGTGCAGCAAGTCTTCGTCGGCCTTGATTTGGGCACAAATTGCCATCGTCATCGACCCTCCTTACCTAAATCGCCTCGCTGTAATCACCACGCCAGCGGCGGCCTTCGCCGTCGTTGCTCTGCCCAAATCGCCTAGGAGGTCCGCCCAGCAATAGGAGCGGCTATAGCGCGGGCCTTCGCCGTCGTCGTTCTGCCCAAATCGTCGTCTTCCTCCCCCTCGCTCCCGGTGGATCTGAGAACCGGCATCGCCGGCCTGCCGAATCTGAGTCTCTTTGGCTCCACCGGACATGGGGCTCCACGGAGATGAAGAAGGCGCCAACATCACCACCACCGCGGTGTCACCGTCCAGAAACTCGATTCACCTTCAATTCGCTCCTCTTCGCCGGCGTCGAGTTCGATATCGCCACCACCGCACTTCGTCTTGACCGCCGCCTTCAATTCACCATCGCCGCCTTCGATTCGCCCATGGATCTCCGTTGTGCTTTCCACCAGGAGGATGACACAGCTGATTGAAAAAGGGGATCGCCCATGGATCTCCGCTCTGCTTTCTACAAGAGGACGACGCTAACTGATTGAAAAGGAGAGTTAGGGTTGAATTGAAATACACGCACAGCACATTTTCTTTTTTTAAAAAAATATTAACGTGGTTTAATCTTAGCCATCCATCAAAATCAGATCAAGGGTTCACAACTGTGCACAAATTACACCCTAAGAGTAGTATATATCTTCCAATTAAACTTATATAATTATCTTCCAATTAAACTAGCTGATACTATGCTTAACGAATGCTTATTTAAAAATTAAAGTATTGATAGAAACGGTACGAGGTTAGTAAACAAGAATTAAGTCAACTAGTGCTTTTCTCGTACCTTGTACGTGTGAGTATTTTTATTGAAACTTACCACTTTTGTTCCCCCTCATACCATGAATATGTTTCACTTTATTTGAATTGTTGTCATGGTATCAATTATAACCCCTGTTATAATACAATAACACTTACAATCACAAACAAAAGTCTCATAATTTTGGTCAAGTTTGATATCTTAAACAAAAAATTCGACACATTAATTTTCTACTAACATATTGCTCTTGCTTCTTGTCATGTTGTTCTTCGAAATCTTTGATTATCATGATGAAGTGCTTTTTTTCTTGAGACAATCAATACTTCAAATTTGACAAAAAAAAATAGTAAATCATTCGCTTCTAGGCTTCTCCTAGTATCCATCCTAATTGAAGGCAAAGAAAAGAAACCTTGTAGTTTTTAGCTTAACAAAACCGAATTCGGATCCTTTATGATATTTTATCTATTACACATCATTCTACATTTTTTAAATTGATCTAAATTATAAATCAATTTGATAAAGATACCTTAAGTTTAAGTGTATAAACCTATATAGCTAAAGAATTTAAAAAATGATATTTATTGTGTGTTTTTTATAATACTTAGACCCTTAATTAGAAAAAGGAACTCTATTTTTAAGTGTATAAATCTTAAGATGCCAAAATATTAAAAAAAAATGGGGTCAAGTTTTTTTCACCACCATGTTGTGTGTCACGTCGCTCATATGAAATTATCATCAAACTATTATGAAGTGTGATATTATTCTAATTACGGCTCTCATTATTTTGCATATTCCGCTGTTAAGAGACTTTCGTCAGTAAACCTAGGATACTTGATAAGTTTGCAAGTCACCATGTTATGGTTTTAAGGTTCCCGGTCAATATTTACAATCAACACCAAGACTCACAAAATACTAAACACATCAATTTTCAACTAACATACCATTTTGTTCATTCTCCTCATTATGCCATTGTTCGAAATATTTAGTTGTCATGATGAAGTCTTTTCTCAAGATAATCAGTATTTTAAATTTGTCAAATTAATAATAGTAGATCGACTGCATTCACACTTCTCTTGACATTGAAATTATTGGCCTAAGAAAACCGAGTGTGTTCTATGTTACACATGTTACAACTCTCAAATCGATCTATTTTTTTAGAAAAAAAGATGTCATAGGTTTAAATGAACTCTTTGGAGCTAATATTAAAATCAGAACCACCACCAATTTTCTCACTTGATGAGGATATGACATGAAAAAGATGAAGACTTGCATATCACCCAATATGCAAAATCAGAACCACAACCAATTTTCATCAAAATAAGCATTTTAGAAACTCCTTCCCTTGTTGTCAGACCCTTGTATTGTGGCCTTTCTTGCCCTTGCATAGACCATAAGAACCCATGTCATCAAACCCAGCAGCAACAACTTATCACACAACAACAACAACACAAATCTTTGCATGACAATAGAAACTATGACAACATTAGTTGTTCTTCATTGACTCAATCCACTCAACTTGTTTCGGAAAAAAAAAAATTGCTCCCTTTCTCTGACAGCACTTGACTCCTGAACACACCTTCCACCAAATCAAAAACCCATATCACGCCCTCAACCCGTCCAATGCAAACTTTCCAAAAATTTGACCAATGAGTGCTTTGCAAGGACTTATACTTGCTCAATTTACTGCAAGACTGATGCGGGACCATCCAAGACACCTTCGGACACACCTATACTTGGGGATGGACCTATGATTCGAGCTCACGAGAATGATGTCATCCTCAAAAGGAAGAAGAAGGCTCCACCATGGGAGAAGGTGCAAAGGTGGAAGCTCGACGTTTTCGATTCGTTCAGCATTTGACAGCTTTTCGACGTCTCAATAAAATGAGTCGTACGGATTCAATATTAATCGTATTAGATCGTTCCATACCTTGTAGGAACGAGGACGAAGAGATCTACAACTTTGCTGTTGAAGGTTTTTCCAGATTCGACCTAGAGCTTGGCCGAAAATCACATTCTTTGGGCTGTCACTGTTTTAGACGGGAAATTCTTAAGTGTTGGAACTCTTTTTATTGCTATTTTTAGAGATCTTATTTACTTAAGTTATTTTTAGTATTTTAGGGATTAAAGTTATTTTCTATTATATTTATTATTTTCATTAAAATCAGCCCTAGGGTTTTCTATATTAGAACGGCTGATCCCTCCATTGTAATTCAGACGTCTCTTTTATGAAAATTTCAGTTTGTGTGAAACACAATTGAGAGAAAGTCAATCGACTCGAAGCGTGGCTCGTCGATTGCAACAATTGGTTATAGATCTAACTTGGTTTGCTTTGAGTTCGTCAACCTCGCGAGAGCTTGGTGATCCAGGTAATCTCAAGTCCCCTCCTTGTGCCTCCAAGTTGTCCGCTTGGTTGTGTAAGGTTGTAGAGGCGGGCTTTATAGTCGTTGGTATTTGGTTCCTACCCTCTTAGGAGGTCTGGGGTCTTTGCCTCGTTCTATTTTAGTTCGAATCAGTCCACTATCGGTCGTGTCTTTGTTATCAATTTCGAGTCTTTGAGTCTTTTGCTTCCGTTCTTGTTATTTCTAGTTTGATTGTCGAAGATCGGGCCATCCTACGGCTAACCCCGTATCAAATTGGCATCAGAGCTTTGGTTTCCGACATCAAAGTTGTGTCTTTTGTTATTTCCTAAACACAAACCTACAAAAATAGAGTCTTTCTTGTTCTTGGTATTTTTACTTCTTGAATTTTTAAATTTGATTGCATTAACCTTTGTTTGTGATTGTTGTGGTTGCACTTAGCCTAAATTTACACCAGCCGTGACCCACGTACAGTAGCCACGTTGAAGTGGAGCCGGCACAGTAGCTACATATTTGATTGAATTCTTGATTCTTTCATTTGTGCAGCCGACACAATTATTGAATTCTTGATTCTTTCACTTGTGCACCACGATTGCAGCCGAGCCAATTACCACCTTTGTGGTTTCGGCATTCTCCAAACCCTAGTTTTTGTTGTTCTATCTTTTGATCTATCTTGTTTTATCTATTTTATTGCCTAAATTAAATTCTGGTTTTTTTTTGTGGTAGATATTATTGTTTTATCTATCATAAATTAAAAAGGCATAAGATAGTTCTACTTACCTAAGATAACCAAACCTCCATTATATATATTTCATTAGAGCTATACACATTTTTTTTTTCTCACCATAGCTTAATTTTCAAGAGTCCTTTATTTCATTGTTAGTTTCTTGCATTAGGTTAAAAAAAAAAAAAAAACAGTCCGAAATATTCAAAAAAAAAAAAAAAAAAAATTACATTCAAGCTTTGACCTAGGAGGATAAAATTCACTAGGGGCAAAAGTAAGCTTTCAAAAAAAAAAAAAGAGAAGGATTGTATCTAGTGCAAGAAAGCTTAAGGACCAAATTTGGTGAATTTGCTATAGCCCTAGTCACAACCTTCAAACACATACCTCCCAAACCATAAAAAATTTTTTTTTTAAGCCCTACCTTGCAACTACAACATCCATACTAAGGGTTTAAATCAAAAAGAGGTAAAAATCCAAGTTTTTCTTTCTTTTCTTTCATTTTCTTTTCCTATTTTTGTGTGTCGTGTACTGCAGTGCCCATACCGACCCCATACCAACCCTTTTTTTTTTTTTTGAAAGCTTACTTTTGCCCCTAGTGAATTTTATCCTCCTAGGTCAAAGCTTGAATGTAATTTTTTTTTTTTTGAATATTTCGGACTGTTTTTTTTTTTTTAACCTAATGCAAGAAACTAACAATGAAATAAAGGACTCTTGAAAATTAAGCTATGGTGAGAAAAAAATAAAATAAAATGTGTATAGCCCTAATGAAATATATATAATGGAGGTTTGGCTAACTTAGGTAAGTAGAACTATCTTATGCCTTTTTAATTTATGATAGATAAAACAATAATATCTACCACAAAAAAAAATCAGAATTTAATTTAGGCAATAAAATAGATAAAACAAGATAGATCAAAAGATAGAACAACAAAAACTAGGGTTTGGAGAATGCCGAAACCACAAAGGTGGTAATTGGCTCGGCTGCAATCGTGGTGCACAAGTGAAAGAATCAAGAATTCAATAATTGTGTCGGCTGCACAAATGAAAGAATCAAGAATTCAATCAAATATGTAGCTACTGTGCCGGCTCCACTTCAACGTGGCTACTGTACGTGGGTCACGGCTGGTGTAAATTTAGGCTAAGTGCAACCACAACAATCACAAACAAAGGTTAATGCAATCAAATTTAAAAATTCAAGAAGTAAAAATACCAAGAACAAGAAAGACTCTATTTTTGTAGGTTTGTGTTTAGGAAATAACAAAAGACGCAACT
This sequence comes from Persicaria maculosa, assembly GCA_963922045.1. Lineage (NCBI taxonomy): Eukaryota > Viridiplantae > Streptophyta > Magnoliopsida > Caryophyllales > Polygonaceae > Persicaria > Persicaria maculosa. The sequence goes on from OY998256.1 coordinate 15,142,268, forward strand.
TTGATGTCGGAAACCAAAGCTCTGATACCAATTTAATACGGGGTTAGCCGTAGGATGGCCCGATCTTCGACAATCAAACTAGAAATAACAAGAACGGAAGCAAAAGACTCAAAGACTCGAAATTGATAACAAAGACACGACCGATAGTGGACTGATTCGAACTAAAATAGAACGAGGCAAAGACCCCAGGCCTCCTAAGAGGGTAGGAACCAAATACCAACGACTATAAAGCCCGCCTCTACAACCTTACACAACCAAGCGGACAACTTGGAGGCACAAGGAGGGGACTTGTGATTACCTGGATCACCAAGCTCTCGCGAGGTTGACGAACTCAAAGCAAACCAAGTTAGATCTATAACCAATTGTTGCAATCGACGAGCCATGCTTCGAGTCGATTGACTTTCTCTCAATTGTGTTTCACACATACTAAAATTTTCATAAAAGAGACGTCTGAATTACAATGGAGGGATCAGCCGTTCTAATATAGAAAACCCTAGGGCTGATTTTAATGAAAATAATAAATATAATAGAAAATAACTTAAATCCCTAAAATACTAAAAATAACTTAAGTAAATAAGATCTCTAAAAATAGCAATAAAAAGAGTTCCAACACTTAAGAATTTCCCGTCTAAAACAGTGACAGCCCAAAGAATGTGATTTTCGGCCAAGCTCTAGGTCGAATCTGGAAAAACCTTCAACAGCAAAGTTGTAGATCTCTTCGTCCTCGTTCCGACAAGGTATGGCACGATCTAATACGATTAATATTGAATCCGTACGACTCATTTTACTGAGACGTCGAAAAGCTGTCAAATGCTGAACGAATCTAAAACGTCGAGCTTCCACCTTTGCACCTTCTCCCATGGTGGAGCCTTCTTCTTCCTTTTGAGGATGACATCATTCTCGTGAGCTCGAATCATAGGCCCATCCCCAAGTATAGGTGTGTCCGAAGGTGTCTTGGATGGGTCCGCATCAAAGACTCCACTAATACCATTGAAAGGCTGGTAAAGAAGGCTGCTTTCCTCTATCATAATCATAAGGCCAAATGGTTGGGTTTAGCTTTAGCTCAATGCCCAAACTAACCGCCCTCGGCTCGAAGCTATCAAGATCTGAGTAACACCCATCAACTGTTAAACTAAGCATTTTCACATACACCTTGTATGCGCTTTCATTTATCGAGCAACCAACTGAAATTCTTGTAAATTAGTCATCCTAATTTCCATCAATTCCAACAGGAGCCCAATCAATTCATACATTTCCTTAGATGTACAATCAGGAACAATAGTCGACCTAGAATTTACCTTTGATAACTTGAGGATCTCCGAGTCTGAAAGGTTCTTGACGTCATCCATCTCTGATCCATACTGAATCTAAATATCTTTTGCCCGCTTATTTTTTCCTCGATCCGTGATTACACATAAGTACATGATTTCTTTTGACCATTTTATCGAACACCTTATATGCACACTGTTAATTCATATACATGGTTGATTCATAGTTTCATAAATACCACAACTCACCTTCCAATTGCTCCTACATTGCATCCTTTTCCCTCTTTCGATCTTCTCATCTCCTCCATTGTCGCGCCAACTCCGCCTGTAACCAACTGCGACTCCGACACCCATGCAGAGATCCTCTTCTGTTGGGGCCGCTGTTGATCTCGCCTGTTTACCTGCTGGGAGGACCCTCCACTCCTAGCCGATTAAGCTCGCCACCCAATCGCGCCACGGCTCCACCCGATTGCCTCCTCCAATCGCCCTCCTTCAGTCATCAATCAGTTGTGCCCCGCCTCCACAACGCCAAATAAAACCAATTTCAGCTTTTGTGAGGAAGAAGGTAAACGTGGGTGAGAAAATCAATTTCTTGCTCCAAATAAAACCAATTTCAGCTTTTGTATTGAAAGGCGAGAAAACGTGGGTGAGGAAGAAGGTAACCGTGTCTCTTAAGTTTGCCCTGGGCTTGGCTTAGCTTCGTCAGATCCATCGTCGGGATGAGATAGGAGTAGGAGATGTCATGGACTCATGGGAGAGCTTGAGATTTGGCTTCGAAAGAGATGAGACGCTATGAGAAAACTTTCAGAGAGAAAGATAGGGTTTTTGAGAGAGTGGAATGAAACGTGGGTGAGAATGACTTTTTCTTTTGATCAAACGTGGGTGAGAATGACTGGAAACTGTATTTCTTATATTTGTTCAGGGAGGACACATGGCTCAATATTTTGCAAAGACTTTGCTTCTGATTTTATAAGTATAAGGGGTGGATATTTTCAAACATATCAAATTTAAAAGTTTCAATTTCTGGCTATATATGAATAGATCGTTATATCATTTGGGTATATTTTCTTTTTGAAGCAAGATATGAAATTCACTTCTCTAAACAAGGGACCGGACAACTCGGTGGATAGACTAACCATCATGTACAACAGAAGCAAATGACAGAAATAAATAATAGAAGCAAATGACAGAAAATAAAAACAAGGAACGTACAAGCCATCCTACACTGTGCAACACAAGCTAAAGAAGAACGAAACGAACGGCCAAAGGGACAACGCACACAGCGAACTCTGGGTACTAGCGGACACCTCAGATTATGGACTCCAAGAGCCTTCAGATGTCAATCGCACGTCCACGACGTCATCGAACATGACGCATCAATCAACGCTCACAAGAAGCCTACAACACAACAAGAATAGCACAATACACTAACCCGCAATACAACCACAAACCACACCAATGCACAATCAAACCCCAAGACCTCATCACAACCCTCAAGGACGATAATAAAATCGTGGGCATGCTATCACAAGGATAAGCCTAAAAGAGGCGATACAAAACAAGACAAGGAAGAAAAACCGGGCAAAGATGAACCAGAAAGCGACTGAAAGAGCGGATTACAACAAACAAAAAGGTTGGTGGCGCAGGAGGATCAAAATGAAGGGATAAAGGAGCTCGATGGAGACACGGAGGAGCCCGGCAGGCGTAGAGCTCGAAGAGGATTGAGGCCGGAATTGAGGTAGACAGGTGGTCGTGGGCCGCCGCCAAGGAGAGCGGCGACAGGAATGCCGAGAGCACTCGAACCTGTCAGACACCAAAACCGAAGGCGAAGACCAAGGAGGCGCCGGGATGGGGGCGAAGAGGGCGAGGACTATGCAGAAAAAAGGAGAAGAAACTGGAGGAGGCCGGTGTGAGGCGGTGGAGACTGGAGAGCCGAGGGCGAAAGGCGGAGCCAAGGGAACAGGTGGCGGCGGTGGCCATCGAAGGAGGGCTGTGAGCGGCGGTGATAAGCCGATAGCTATTGGAAGTGGACGAGGAGATGGAGCCGATGGCTGAACCGGTGAAGTGTAGGGGAGAAAGCCATGGGAGGCAAGAGGAGGAGGAGGCGGCGGCGGGAGGCTCGATCAGAGCGTTTAGGGTTTTTTGGTTTTCCCTAAATTTATTTTATACTACAAAATAGTTTTACATTTCGAACTCATAACTTGATTGTTTGATTTTAACTGTCTTAAAAAGAATATAATGGGGTATAACGATGAAGAAAAACATGATATCTAATCTATGCTGTAGAGCTGGCAAGTCGGTCGTTCGGGTCGGGTTCGGGTTAGGTTTGCTCGAGTCGGGTCAATTCGGGTAAAATTTATGGTAGGGTATTGGTCGGGTCGAGTATTGGTCGGGTCGGGTTCGGTCATAATGAATTTTAGATTGGTCGGGTTTCGGTTTAAGTCGGGTCATGCCCATTCGGGTTCGGGTCAAAGCGGGTCGGTCTCGTTCGGGTTTCGGGTCAAGAGGCGGGTCGGTCTCATTTGTGTTTCGAATCAAAGTGGGTATAGCGGTATAGTTGGTTTGAGTTTTCGGTCGAATCATATTCGACGCGTTTGGATAATTAGATTTATTTTGACTCAGTTGAATACTTAAATATGTAATTTATTTAAAATAAATGATTTTGACTCGGTTGAATACTTAAATATGTAATTTCCTTAAAATAAATGATTTTGACTCGGTTGAATACTTGAATATGTAATTTTGACTCGATTGAATACACTCATTGTTATTGACTCATCGGTTGTCGACCGATTTTCAAAAAAGTCATAATCGGAAATTCGATATTCGGCAACATCGTCCTTTTTTAAACATTTAAACCAATTGATCGGTGCTATAATTAAATCAAATTAATTGTACATTTAGGTTTTAACCTTATTTTAATAACCAAGTTGCAAATCGGCTTATTTGTGGTTTAACTATATCATTGACCCATATAATTTTCAATGCCCATTTCATTTTTAGCTTTTGGTCCATTAGTTTTTTTTTTCATTTTTATATATTATTATTAGTTTTTTTCAATTCAAGTTGGTTCGGATCGGGTCGGGTTGAGAGTCGGGTCGGGTTTATTTGTGTTCGGGTCAGGTTCGGGTCGGTTTCGGGTTATGAATGACTCCGAATTTTCGGGTTTCGGTCGGGTGAGTCGGGTCGGGTTTTCGGGTCGAATCAGATTTTGCCAGCTCTATTATGCCTACATATATGGGCAATTTCATATAATTAATCTGAAAACATTCACAGATTTATTGAAATAGTAACAGAGTAACCCATAAGAGAAAAACTTTCCAAAAAGCCTCCGATCCGCATTTCCAACATAAATTCAAGACATTTATAGAACTCTACTCCCAGTATTCACTAGTCTTCAAGCAATACTAGTGTTACATATTACTGGCCATTCAACACTCACCAGTCACCATAGAATAGATGAAGGAGTTCCATCTTGAATTGAATCTGTAGACGCTTCCCACATTACAGTTGTCTAGCATTCGCTCTTGTCTTCTTCTAAGAGATATGTGTGTATATAAACCTGGTGTAATTCTGTTATCGAAATCAATGGAAATCCACTATCGAATTCATAATTCTAGAACATATCATAATCGCTGCTGTCATTCGAGTCAAAGTGGTAGGAGTGGATCGAGCCATCATCGTCCGACTCATCAATGTCAAAAGATAAGAAGCAGCCCTTGGATTTATCATTGGTCACCTTTACCTTGGGATATTTTTCTTCCAAGAGTTTTTCATCAAGGGTTTTCTCCAACCAACAATCGATATTAAGCGACTCGAGCTCGGGGAAATCTGATAGTATCTCTAAGACATCCTGGGTTTTGAGATTGTAATAAGCTATACTGAGGTGCTTAAGTTTGGGCATGGTACGGGCTATGATATGAACCTCATCTGCATCAAACGGCTTGTATGGATTGTAGTACGAGCTGCACACGGTCAGGTTGTACAGACTCAGCGACACGAGGTTTTTACAGTTTCTTCCTATGGCCTCCAACGCCTTGGCACCGATCAGGTTGCATCCGGACATATCCAATGTGGTGAGCGAGGAGAATTTATAGGCAACTCGCTCGATCGTGGAGTCAGTTATTGAACTATATCTGATTCTCAATGTTTGGAGAGACCCTGCACTAGACGAAACCAAGAAAACAAAACATAAGCCATTTTTCCAAAAGAAAAAACAGTCATATACTTGTACTAGCAATTGATTGCATCACATACAAATCCATACGTAAAATGTATCTAGGCAGCAAATTTAATATACTAGATAACAATAACAGCAAAATCAGAAAAAGAACCGAACAATTCTATTAATCCCTAAAAACTACCTAACATCCGACATCCGAATTGATATTGGAATGGCGAATATTTCGCCCTAAAGGATGGTGACAACCACGGTTTCTGAAACCACAGGAAACACCGTAGGAACCCTTCCCTCCTCAAAACCGGCCCAAATCGTCCCAAATCACCTCCCACAACCACGGTTTCTCAAAGCATGAGAACTAGACCTGCCAAAGCATGGGAACTCCCGATTTTTTTTGGGTTTGGACACGGTGCTTTAGACATGGGTAAAAGTCAACCTGGTGGGTCAACCAAAACCAAGACAAACCTAGTTTGGCTCGATCTGGAACGACCCGTACCCTGATTGATCCCTAATCTGGTCTGCTTGGGACTCAAATCCAAGGCCAAATAATAACTTTGTGGGTAACCTGTTTTCTTTCATACAATTTCCACTTACATATCAATTAAACACCACTCTTTCTAATCTTCCTATATCAAAAGATTGAATATCAAAAGTATTTCATAAAATTTCCCTAACCATACTTCGTTACCAACTCAATAGCAAACTCACAAAGTTTGTTTCTTCACAAATGAAAGGAATTTCAGAAAATTCACATTTTCTCTTTATGTTTTAATGGGAATAAATTGAGTATGGTTCTATATTGCTAACAAAGATAATGGATGGTTAAAATGCATTTTTGTGTAGAATGATTACTGAATGGTTTTGTTTAATTCATCCTTTTAATGTAAACCTAATTGAATAGTCAAAGGCCAAATTTGTAAAATGCATCTCAAGGAAACAGAATTAAAACAAAGAATAGAGAACTTTTAACTTACTGGTCAGCGATGAAGGAGAACATCTGGTCATTTTTCAAGTCAGGAACAATGAGCTCACGAAGTGACCCAGAACTCCTTTTGATGAGTGTTTGAAGCATTCGATCACGCTTCTCAGGGGAGTTTATGAAGCTCTCGCTCCGCATATCGATCCTTTTCCAACAATAAGGTCCCTCCACAACTTTAAACCACGATTTGCAAACCACGGGAATCACTTGCAAGACCTCATGAAGCTTAAGGTTTTCGAATATAAGCCCAAGCAAATCCGGAGCCAACTCATCCCAATGTCGAAAATCGGATTCTCCTTCCATGTGTATTTGATTGTAACCTTGAATGGTCAATCCATCAGATTAAGGAATCAATAAAGCTTCAATTTATTTTTATTTTTATTTTTGCAATGCAATACACTCTTTACCCTGACATAACCCTTCCTAACATAACCCTGGTTTGGAAATTGAAATCCTTTCACCTTATTCAATCACCTGCCCCAATTCCTTTACAACTCACTATTTGACTGAGTTACGAGAGTGCACCAAATTCACTCAATTTTGCCCCAATTTCCTCAATCTCTCCCTAACATGCACCTTAATTTTATAAACCCTAGTTTTCACAACTTTCAATTTCACCATAAGCAAGACAATTAGAGTGGATTGGAAGCACAACCCACTCTAATTAGAAATAGCAAGTAAAAAAAAAGAATGGAAACTTGTTCAACAACAATACCTCTACAGGAGGATGATTTCTTGCTCAATTCTCACAGGAGGCTGCAGAGAGAGAGATAACCGATCCGGCTAATCCATCCGAACCCCCTAAAGTAGGTTTAAATAAAGGGAAATTCACCGAAAACCGCCCTTTAAACATGGAAGTTTTCACTTAACCACCCTTTAAATTCAAAATTATAGAAAACTACCCTTTAAATGGTATTTATTTACAATTCACCACTCGATCATTCATCTATTTTCGACCACCCTTTAAATTCAAAATTATAGAAAACTACCCTTTAAATGGTATTTATTTACAATTCACCACTCATTCATCTATTTTCGCTAATTTATCATTAAATATATTATATTTTAATATTTTTAAACTCAAAATTGATCATAAATATATTCAAAATTTGAATTTAAGGGCTTAATTATATTTTAGGGATAATTTTATTTATTTTTGAAACATAATAATAAATATAGTATAAAATTATTATCTTAATTTATGTTTGAAAATATTTATAAAATTTTAAAATATTATGTAAATTACTCTTCTTCATTTATATTTTAAATATTTTAAAATTATTATTATTTATTTATATATAATTTAAATATTTTTGTTCAATAATTATCTTTGATAAAAGTTCAAATAGGTCTATTTTTATATTTAAGTTGTAGGATTAATCGATAAACTATTTCTTTTAAATTTGGGGTAAAAGGAAGGTGAATTCCCCCATATATATATAAAGTTTTTTTACATGAAAAAGAAAGTTATCTATTAAATTTTTAAATATTTTTCAACTTAAAATATGAGTTTAATCCATTTATTTTTTATAGATAACTTTTTTCTTTGAATTTCCCTAATTAAAAAGAATATTAGGTTATCGATTAATCATATAACTTAAATACAATGATAGACCTTTTTTAATATTTAACAAATTTTAATTAAAATATAAATAAATAATAATTTTAAATTTATTTTTAACTTTATAAACAAAATTATGATTTTTAATCATATTATAAATAAAATATTAATTTACATAATATTTGAAAAACTTATAAAGATTTTCAAAAATAAATGAAGATAATAATTATAGGATATATTTATTATTATTATTTTAAAATAAATAAAATGATCCTAAAATATAATGAAACCCTTAAATTCAAAATTTGAGTATATTTATAATCAAATTTGAGTTTCAAATATTAACATATAGTATATTTTATGATAAATTAGCTAAAATAGATGAATGGGTGGTGAGCTGTAAATACAGACCATTTAAAGGACGTTTTTCTATAATTTTGAATCTAAAGGGTAGTTAAGTGAAAACTCCTATGTTCAAAAGGTGATTTTTTGTAAATTTCCCTTAAATAAAGGGCTATTTAGGTTTTTTCTGCTTATAAGGCAGAAACGACGTCATCGGGACTCCTTATGCAGTTTTGCCCCAATGTTAGTTCATGAACACTTTGGGTGTGTATGGCACAAAAATAAACAGGTTTAAAATATAAATTATTAACTGTTAAAAAAATAAACCGGTTTAAATGATGTATGGGAACAACAAATAAACTATAATCAGTTAAAAAAAGGGGTTTAAAAATAAGCTGCGAATTGAAGCTTATTTTGGGGTTTATATTCCATAATTACTATTTTACCCCTTCTCTTTTATCTTATTTGGTTTGAAAGTACCACAATATCCCTAATAAAAACCAAATAAACTCCACTTTTTACAAATAAACTGTTTTTCGCCCCATACGGAGATTATCTTGTTGTTTAAATTTTTAACTACTTTTACCAACAGTTTTATAAATTTTACCCTGTTTATAATTTTAGTCAGTTTATTAACTCCGTCCCATACGAACCCACAGAAAAAGGTGCATGGATGCACGAGGGGCGTAGAGCAAACCCAATCTCAGATGACAGTAGCTAGATAGTTAGTGATTTGTAAATACATAGCTAGTCATCCGTTAATTAAAACATTATGTTTTACTATTCACACACGCGTTTTTAGGTGTTAAAAACTATATAAAACTAGTCTTATTGTCCGCGATTTTCGCGGCTTTTTTACAACTTTTATTTATATAAAATAAATTTTATTAATTTAAATAAATTATTAAGGAAAATATAAATTCTTCACCCATGTTTCCTTTTGTGAATAAATTTCTTCATCTTCATTTGTGTTATTTTTTGAATATAAACACGAGTGTTTTTGCAATATATTATATTTGATCTCTTGTTAAAAAAATATAATTTTTTATATTAAATCCTAAAATATCAACGTAGATATTGGGTATAATTTCTATTATATTGATAAGATTTTTATTATATATTCTATGTAAAATTCAATCCACAAGTTGATGTTATTATATTATTATTATTGTTTTGCTAAGATTTGCAATGTAACTCAAGGTAAAATACTCCTAATTAAATGATAAGTTTTGCAACTAATTAAGATATGAAGTTAATATTTATAATAAAAATTAATTAATATATTAAAATTGACGCTAGTATTTATATTCAAAAGATGAGTTAAATCACTAGTTGTATGACATGTTTTAAATTTATTGGATATTCATTAATTGAAATGTCAAAAAAATTTAACCAGATTACACCAAAATACGACACGTAAATAAATTCGTCCAGAGTCCGCCACATAGTATTTGCATGTTTGTTTTAGGCCAGAGCATATATTTGTATAGATAGATTTGCAAAATCACTAAACTTGATAAAAGCTACCCGAGGTTGTGGTTGACCCTTCGAAAAGAATTTACCGCAAAAATGATTATTGATAAAAGCATTAGGGAAAAAATATTTTAAAGTTATATATATGTTAAATAAAAATAACTCAACATATACAACGAACTAACTTTATATATTTATCTTTAATAAAAACCACATTAAAAAAATAAAATAAAACAACCATCTATTCTAACCTAATAAATTTAAAATAATATTTTTTTTCATAAAATTTATCGTATTAATTATTTTATACTATAATTTTTTTTGGTCGCATTTTATACAATAAATAATTAAGAAAATATACACTTTAACAAAAAAACCCGTAAAGATTAAAAAATCAACTATTTATTCTAACCTAACAAATTTAAAAGAATACTAAAAAAAAAGGCTTGTACCAATTTGATATACTAACATTTTAATTTATATAAAAAATTTAATCCGATAAAATGATAAGATTTGTAAGATATGAGGTTAAATATTTATAATAAAAATTAATTTAATCATCAATTAAAATGAACAAATAGGATGACACATGTATAAATAGATGAGAATATCGTCTAACGTGGCTTAAATTTATTGGACCATCATTAATTGACTTGTCAAAATACCCGGGTCAGATTGCACCAGAGTACGACACGTAAGCGAATCGCACCAGAACCCGCCACATAGGATTTCCACGCCTCTGTTTTAGTATTATATATTGATATTAATTTTTTTAATAATATTTTTAAACTACTTCATACTTATTACTATTAAGTTTAAATTTATAAAAACAAAATTTTAAAAAAGTTAATATTTTATATAGTTTTTATCATTCTAAAAAAGCATGCATGAATAGTAAACGACATGTTTTAATTAACATAGGGAGTATTAGTTCCAGACCAATGAGCCTTGCTCTAGTGGTAAGGGAGATGTAACTCTTGCAAGAGATTAAGGGTTCAAATCTTATTCCACTAGGCCAAAAACACTGTTTTATCTCGGTTCTGTTTGGCCATATATCTCGGTTTTTAATCGTCTTATTTTGTTGCTGGGATAAAAAAAACAGAATTACAGAAACGGGATAAAAAAAGGGTATATATCACGGTTATGAACAGAGATAAAATCCCCCAAAAACCGTACTAATAAACACGCACAATATTGTTCACACATTTTAAATCCCAATTAATAACCGTGATAAAATCCCTACGAACCGGGATAAATAATGTGGCGCCAATTCAAGAAGACTTTATATTCCATATTATGCCCGTGATATAAACTTATATAATCGTGATATAATTCCAAATTTTGGCATTGGCGGGAACACTTATTATCACACATACTATCAACCGATAAAAACCAAGTATTTTTTTTCTAAATATACACAATATTTTAATAATCTCACAATTGTTTTCCCTGTGCATTCATTCAATTCCCACATTTCACAATTCATTTGCACGATCAACGTAAAAGATATAAAAACAAACAGATTAATTAGTTTCATTACCATTTCGCAGAACCAATCAACCGTACAGTACTGCAAATTGATCAATTCAATCAACTAAAAAAATACCTAATCAAATCATATTGATTTGAGATATCAAGTTTCAATAACGGAAATAAAACTAGAATATATGTTCAACAAAACATAATACCCTAAAATATTGAATGCTAAATTGAAGAATATGTCAAGCCCTCCAAAAATGTCCAAATGTACCTAGTTCTAGCTCGTTCAAATAGTTTCAACCTTTCAACCTTGACTAAATACCTGTGAGCAAGTGAAATAAGATTGATCTATGTTAGGTTATACCAAATATATATGTCACTCGCATAGCTATAATCTCATTATTATAGATTCCAGTAACCGTAAATTTTCAAATTTTGCCTAATTAATCATCATTGATTTGACTGAAACAATCCAACCACTCCACCCGGATCTCATTGATTAAGTATTGTGTTGTCTTCTATAGTACTACAACATAGAAGACAAATTATATCGATATAAACTCCTATGATATACAAATAATCAAATGAATTCATACATATGCACAAGGCTAGAAATAAACCTGTTTTGGGATCGAGTTTGTATATCGTTTCTTAATGACCTCTCGCATGAATCTGAGCATGTAGTATCCAGAATCAGCTTTGCCAGAACTTCGAGGACACTTCAATCATGACATGACAAATATATTAGTAAAAACACATCAAATAACTTCATATAAGAAAGTAATAGAGACAGTTAGAAGTATTACATGTACTTTCACCCATCGTACGTGTTTGCATGTGAGGTTTCTTTCGTTGCCAATCAGCCCAAAACACCTTTAAGCTCCTATTCAACCAAAATAATAACATATTTATAACTAAAAGATATAAGATGACATGTCACGAGTAGTTATATTACTATAAATTCACTTACGTCTCGAAAAAACTAATGACATCTAAGGGAATCTTGTCACGAACTGAATCAAGTAGTTATATTACTATAAATTTCCTTACTGTCAAGGCTTCTTGTAAATAAATTTCCTTACTGTCAAGGCTTCATCAGTAATCCGTGGAAGCTCTACATCCCCTTGATCGAGGTGGATCGACAAACACTTCCTATAGCAGCTTTTTCCCTCGTAGTTGGCCAAAACAAATAGCATGGGGAATACTCCTATAGTACATAAAGTTACTTAGTAGTCAATAAATTCCCTTCATCAGATAAAGTTATCATTATCTTTAAAAAAATTACCTCAATTGATGAGTCTGTTTGGGCAGTTTGGGGGATAGAAGAGGCCATGACAGACTTAACAACCTTGGACGCTTCGGGCACAGGAATTCCAGACTTTGGGGTTGGCAGATTTCAAGCAAATTCGTACAAAAGATTAAAGTAAAAATTAGTAAATAATCTTCATTTCTACGCCAAAGTGTCATAACATTAACAAATTACCTTAGTTGATGAGTTCATTTGGGTAGTTTGGTGATTAGAAGAAGCCTTGAGAGACTCATAAACATTAGACACTTTAGACACACGGATCCCAGACTTAGAGGTTGGCAAATCCGAGGCCAATTCCTACACCACAAAACTAATACTTATTAAATATCTTTCCTTCCTAAGATAAATTTATCATTACATTAACAAATTACCTCGTTGGCGAGTCATTTATAGTAGCTTGGTGAATAGATGAAGCCTTGGCAGGCTGGCAGTTATGCACTTGTATTGACATATCCGAAGCAACTTTCTACAAGACATACAAGTAAGAATTCATAAATGCTAATCAATCATTTACAAAAAAGATTAAAGAAAGAATTAGTAAATAATCTTCCTTTCTACGACAAAGTGTCATAACATTAACAAATTACCTTAGTTGATGAGTGGATTTGGGTAGTTTGGTGATTAGAAGAAGCCTTGACATACTGATAGACATTAGAGACTTTAGACACACGTGTCCTGATAGAGCTTGTGTCGAGCAGATTAGTGACGATAGAGAGGCGGAGAAGCTGATGCTAAGTTCTCTAGTTGAGACAAAAAGGGAAAAGAATGAAATCGCTAAGTACATTAAACCGTAAGCTGAGAAGGGTTGGTTGATAACTATGGACAGGAAAAGCAAAACAAGATAGGTAAGAAGCCTTGACAATAAGGAAATTTATTTATGACAGATTTGATAGCTTGTGTGATAATCGTTTTCAACACTTGCTAAGAGCTGAGATGAACAGTAGCAATTGGATGAATTTGCTCAACATGACCGAACAAAATGTGAGAATAATTAGCTTGGTTTTTAATGTATAGGGTTAAATTTGGAGCTTAGATTTTTTATATAATAGTGCAAGGGGCTTTAATTAAGTTTGTCACTCTTGAGCTGAGAATGGTTAAATTTGGATAGTGTTTTACACTCTTGAGCTGTTTGTGATATTCTCTCTCTTGATTGATTCACTTATAGCTCTTTTCTTGCTGTTGTTATGGTATTTTTACACAGTCCAAATGTTTGAGCGTGATTATTCATAGGCCTTAGAGTCGAGGATGTGTATTTTAACGTTGATTTTACGTAATGTGGATACTCTTGGGGAATAGCTTAATCTCTAAATGTTGTTTAATATTTCTTAGGCCTTAGAGAGTTAGCAAGATATTTTGTCTTAGGCCTTAGAGAGTTAGCAAGTTATTTTATGTAATGTTCATAGGCCTTAGAGAGTTAGCAAGTTATTTTTTCCAACCTTACTTTTAAATGTCAAATTTTTATTTATTTTTATATTTGAGTGAAACTAGAAAAATGACTTTCCTATAGATTCATCTGTAATTTGTTCTCAACTACAGGACGGACCAGTTAAGGTCAGAATACCTAGTGATTACAACCCCTCACTTGCTGCAACACCAAATTGACTGCACTTTATGTGTGACTAGCTGATCGACTGTATAATGTGTACAAGGATTTTTGGCCTCTTCGATCACAATATATTGTATTAGAAAGGGTGTTGAGATTATCTCCATTCATATAAGAGTGAGTAATTACGTACGTTCTCCACGGTAATGACAAAGAAAAGACGAGGATATGTCCAAAATGGCCAAATAATGCACTTCTATAGCTTAGCTCCTGTATATTAATTGTACAAAAAGCATTGAAAGTGGCCACTATATATCTCCAAAGAACACTCCAACTCCAACTGAACTACAGACATGAAGACAACCCCACAAAACAAGCATTTGTCACCAGTAATGACGCATATGTTTATCCATGGGTTTCTACTCTTTATAATAGCCATCAGTAATGACGTTCAATGTCAATTGACTGCACTTTATGTGTGACCAGTTGAATGTGCTTAATTTGTTGTTTTTACAAGTCCTTTAACCCCAATCACTGGAAACGGTTAATATATATTCTGGAAAAAGCCTTATAAAAGCAGAAGTAGATGTGGACCAGTGGTGACTCATTCATAAGCATTCCTTCCCACAAAACATAAGGTTGTATTGTAAGGCATCAGATTAAGGACCCTTTTCAACATCAAAATGATATCCCATCCACTCAAATACAGAATAAAATCAAAAGGTGCATCTTTTTTCTACCAAAACTCAAACAAGCAACTAACAAGCAAGTTTTCCACATCAATAATTTCAATAAAATAGGGAACATTCAATTGACGATTGCAATTATTTAGGACTTCTTGTTAGCTGTTTGAGGGATGAACCGGCTATTGAAATTTCAGAGTTGCAATTTCAGAATAAACATCACCATGTTAAATCAAAGTTGCAATTTTTTCACAAAACCGGTTTAGGATTGAAGATTATCGTACCTTTAATAGAGGATTCAAGCAACTATGGCAATTAGCAGAGTTGGAGATGAATTGGGGCAAGCGCACACGCAGATACGATGGCTCAAGAGTACGTCTTCGGAAGTCGCCCCTTGGTCAACGATGGCTCCAGTCGGCTGAATAACCGTCGGTGATTTGGGGGCTATGTTGGCGGAAGGGATGAAACAACTGGTGCTGGTGGTTGTAGGGTTGCAGCGAGAGGCTGGTGGTTGCAGGCCAGGTTGAAGGGAGGGAACGGTGGAAGGAGGAGAGATCACACGCGGGTACGTACTGGCTGATTTTAGGTTTAGGATTTAAACCCTATTATTAAAAATTAAAACAATCTCGATCGATCCGTAACACCGTAACCAATTCGGGATAAATATAAAATCTATTAAAATGCCCCCTTTTTATATACCGGGTTTTCAACCGGGATGTATTATGTCTTACCAAACGTTGCCTTTCCTTTATAATATATCCCGGACAAGTTACAAATGCGAGATATAAAAGAGCAAGATGAGTTTTTAAGCCAGAAAGCAACGGAACCGTGATATATGAAGTGGGATAAAATGGTGTTTTTGGCCTAGTGTTCTTTACACATTTGTGTAGTTAGTGGGTGCTCAAGTAGGGTGAGCAGAAAAACCTAGGGGTGGGCACGGGACGGGACGGGATTAAGCCGGGACGGGACTCGTCCCGCGAAATTTTTACGAGACGGGATCGGGACGGGATTGACACTTTTTTTTCGGGAAGGGACGGTGTCTGGACGGGACGCGATCGGGACGGGACGGGACGGGCCTTGTCCCGCAAATAAAAATAATAAAATATTATATAAATTTACAAAGTGAAAAATGCTTTCATAATTCATTAATTTGTATAATATGTTGAATACGGTATTCTTCTCAACTATATTATTCAATATTATTATTATTATTATTATTATTATTATTATTATTTTAATACTATTATTAATTCATACAATGATTGTATAATTAATTATAATGTTCAACATATTTGGCTACATTATCTTACTAGATCAGGACGGAAATAGATTGAGACGAGATTCACAAGATACTGTCTCATTATCGATTGATAGTTGGGAAGAATACTGTATTTAGCTATTTGCCTCTTGTAGCTCTAAATGGGTATAATAATAATAATAATAATAATAATAATAATAATAATAATAATAATAATAATAATAATAATAATAATAATAATAATAATAATAATGCCACGATATAATTAAAAAATATTATTACTTATTTTTATTGTTATTATTATAAAATAATTATACTTTACAAGGAAAAAATATAATATGATATAATAATAATAATATGATATAATAATAATATAGTAATAATTTTATTATAAAGAAATATTATTATTAAATTATATTATTATATTATATAATAATAATATTATTATTATAATCAATTATTATTATAAATTGAAAATTATTATTATAATTATAAATAATATTTGCTCAAATAATAATAATATGATTATTATAAACAAATATTATTATTATTATAAATGGAAGATTATGATTATAATTATAATTATAATATTTGCTCAAAATAATAATACTAATAATATATTATTATTATTGTTATTCTATAATATTATAATAATAATAATAATAATAATAATAATAATAATATTATTATTATTATTATTATTATTATTATTATTATTATTATTATTATTATTATTATTATTATTATTATTATATGCGGGACGGGACGGGATTTGCGGGATCCCACCGGGATCGTCCCGCGTTTTGTCCCGCATAATTTTTGCGGGACGGGATCGGGACGGGATTCGCTATTTTGTCCTAAATCCCACCGGGATCGGGACGGGATCGGGATTTGCGGGATTTAAGCCCACCCCTAGAAAAACCCGATAAAACACGACATTAAATGGTTCATGTTTGGAGCAGGCATATCCTCTTGTTGGATACCCGATACGAACCGTTTATTTTTTTTAATTTTTAAGTACGGTAATATAGTACTAGTATATAAACGATCCTTAAAGTATCAAATAACCCTTGTTGGATACCCGTTACGAACCGTTTATTTTTTAAATTTATAAGTACGTTAATATAGTACTAGTATATAAATGACGAGAGGGTTTCTCGACCAAATAAATTTGTAGTCAAGACCCCGCTATAGGATAGTGGAGTCAGGTTCGTCCTCAGGAGAGAAGTCAGCGGTTATAGGTTTAGTGTGTTTTGGGGTTCAGGGGTAGCGGGAAAAGGTGGCGAGGTTGTTGTCGACGTCGGTTAATTAAGAGTTGGTCGATGTCGAGGGATGGAGGGAGAATGGTGGTTTGATATCGAGTAGAATATGTGCCGAATAAAAAATGATAAAATAAAACAAATAAAGATGCAAACTTTCAAGGTTAGGGATCACCACAGCAATAAACATATGTGTAGATTATAAATCACATAAAGATGCATGCTTTATATCAAATAATCGACTTTCGCAAATTCCAACAATTTAGGTGATAGAGGCTCTCGCATAAAAACCTAATTTGTTTCTACCTTTTCTTAATTAGGATTAGTTGGCTCTCGCAAATAAACCCTAATTACTATCCAAATTCATAATAAGATCACTTTCGCTTCAATATCATGAATAAGGAATTTCCTCAACTTTCGCAAGAGATTAAGCACATAGGTAGATGATGATAAAGACATACAAATTCATAAATTTAAACACACATATCTATTGTTGGGATCATCCCAACCTTAGAAGAAGGAAATTAGAAACAAACCATAATGAAAGAAATTAACTTTAACATAAAATAAACTAAAACTTACAAAACTTTCCAATCTCTCCTCTGTCTTCTCTCTTGCCTCCTCTCTCTCTCTCCTCTCTCCTTGCGTCCTAAGACGACTTGACTTGAATGAATAAAAATCAGCCCCCTAGTGCTTTATTTATAGGCTTCATTCCCTAGCTATTCTAGGAAAGAAATTATATCTATAGCTATATTTATCTATCTAATAACATTAAGATAAAACATGAAAATAAATAATTATATCTAAAAGAAAATAAAGCTAAAGTGGATAGATCTTCCTTCTCCTTGATAGAACTTGATGTATCTTGATAGAATATCTCGAATCTTGGCTTGCAAGTAACCTCTTAGGCTCGGATTTCTCCTCGTACTTGACTCGGACTTTCTGGAATTATCCTCGACATCGAGTAAGGTCTTCACTTCTCGGGTTGTACTCGATCTCAGCTATCGTCTGGGCTCGTCGAGTTTCCTCGACATTGACCAAATTTGGTCGACGTCGACTAAGTGTGGCTCCTTGAGTGGCTCCTGCTCAGCTCGTGCTCGATCTCGTCCTCTGGAACAGTTGTCGAGTAAAATTTTGGTCGATGTCGACCAGTTTGGTCGATTTCAAGTAATTCTGTTGCTTTCAACATTCTGCTCCGTTCTTAAAACGCACTTTTCCGAGTCCTCGTTCCTCGGAGTGACGCATATGAGCATGCGTTGGAAAGCTCTTTTCGAGGGATACAACTCTCATGAAGACATCAAAGCTTGATTCAAAATGATGAATACCGAAAAATGGCCTTTTCTCTAGCTGCACCATCCTTAGCTTCTTCATGGGTTTCCTTTAAGCTCCAAAGTGCGTCCGATTTCTGCGAAATATAACAAAAACTTGTGTAGACCTTCATATATTGCAAATAAACATAAACTACACAAATTATGTATTATTTTAGCCCAAATGTATGAAATGTATGCAGAAAACGATATAAAAGTAACTATAAAACATGGCGAATTAGGCTCATATCAATAAACAATCCTTGAAGTATCAAATAAGTCCGTTAACTCAGTTGGTATTGTGCATAACCAGCATGTCTAACGCCCCAGGTTTGAATCATGTGTAGTGGGTTTTTTCTCTTTAGAAAACAAAAGATATCGGATATGGGTATCAACAACCCCATATCCATATATGTGTTTGGTATATACTTAAGATATCAGGTATGGGTATCAGCAATCCCATACCCATATCTGCGTTTGGTATAAAAGTATATGAGTATCAAGTTGATATTTTTGATATACTAATTGGATCGATTCTTTGTAATCTGATATACCAATTTTTCAGTGTATATGATAACCTCTCTTTTCCACTCTTCATCCTCTTCTCTACTTATGTTTCTAGCTTCCAACAGATCTTCATCTCTTCTTATATCTCCAGTCTCCATGCACCTTGGTAGGGTTCTATAACTTCTATTGGTGGTCTACTGATCTCTCACCTGTTAAGATTGGTGTAGAAGAACACACTTTCCATTCAAGAGTAGAAGGAAATATATAGAGCGTACAATGATAATGGAGAAGGTGGAGAGAGATTTACTCTAACCACATTTGACTAATTCCTAACCCTAAACAATATAAATAATTAAACTAATTAAATCCTAATAATAATAATAATAACAAATATTATTTTCCTAATATTCTCCCGCAGTTGAAGCAAGAGATATCGAAACTGAAAACTGGATAAATATGGAATAAACCATGAATAAGGGGATTTTTTTTTTTTTGGTTGAAAGCGTTCACAACGCACGTCTAGCGCAGCGATTCCCCTGGCTACCGCAGCGAGGGTGGCGCAGCGGTGTTGATCTGCAACGGGAGGGAAGGTGGTGGCGGTTTTCGGCGACGTTGGCCTCCTGGCGGCTGTTGTGACTCGGTGGCTCGGTGCTTGGGTTGACTTTGCATCCAATCTGTAATTGTCGTCCCGTGGAAGTGATCTCTTGTGTGCTTAATTAGCAAATGCTAATTAATCATTTCAATATGCTCAAATGTGATCAAATCGATGGCCATATGATGACGTCGTGCACTAAGTACGTGTGCGAGAGGGGGCGGTGGGTCTCGATCGGTCGAGGCAGGGCTCGCAGTTGATCAGCGGCAATGGTGGGTGGCCTGGGTGGTGCGATAGCGAGGGTTTTGTGAAAGTGGTGGTATGTAGGACTAGGACGCCGTGGAAGAGGCATCAAGGAGTTTTCTAGGGGTAGTTTGATGGTGGCAAACGCCGAAATTGGATTAGCTAGAAGGCAATTTTGTGTGGCCGAGATGGTTTGGCCAACGAAAATTAAGAATAAAAGGCCGACATGGTTTTGGCCGAAATTTGGATGGCAAAAGCCAAAATTTTGGTTAGTGGGGTGCAGCGGAAGCACCGGAGTCAAGTTTGATTGCCTGTAGGCAGTTTTGTGGTGGTTTGATTTTGTGGTGGCTTAAGCCGTAGGATAGATTTCTTGGTAACATGCCGAAGCATTGGTTTGTACCAAAATTTGGATAGTTACCCGGCAGAAATTTGAGAGGATCAAAGCCATTAGGCGAAAGGCTCGGATACCATGTTAAGATCGGTGTAGAAGAACACACTTTCCATTCAAGAGTAGAAGGAAATATATAGAGCGTACAATGATAATGGAGAAGGTGGAGAGAGAGGTGGAGAGAGATTTACTCTAACCACATTTGACTAATTCCTAACCCTAAACAATATAAATAATTAAACTAATTAAATCCTAATAATAATAATAATAACAAATATTATTTTCCTAATATCACCTTATGTTCTCTTCTCTCTCTCCCCTTTTGAAGTGGGGGTCTACCTTTTACTGTTATCCATCAAGAATTGTTTTCCACCATGTTAGGGTTCTTCAAAGTGTTGGCCTTATCTTCTTCTGTGCACCATTTACTCGCTTTCTCCTTCTTTCTAATTTGAAAGCCCCATCTATTCTTGTTCTATTTGAGACGTGTGGCTAGTAGTGGTTGTGAATTTTTATTCCTGCTTTCCTCTTTAAGAATTTTTGTTCCTGCTTCAATTTAGGTCTATGTTTTTTCCCCACATTATGTGTGTATTTTGTATTATTGATTCATTGATTGCTTGGGGTACTAAAACAAATTATTTGGGGGAGTTTGGATTTCTATATCCATATCGATCTAATATACTTAACCTACAAAACATAGATATTAAATATCAATTTGATACCCATATAATATCTCATCATCAGTTTCAACCAAAACTTGAGTATAGCTCAAAATTCGTATCACCAATTCAATTAGACAAAATTAGCTTGAAATCAGGTATCCAAATCGGCCCCTGAATATCAACAACCGATGAAAAGTTCAACAAAATCAACAGAAACGGGCAGTATGAGGAAGACAACTGCCTTGACATGAAGGATAAATGTAGGGAGAAAATTGCGAAAGCTAGAGTGCCTAAGGGGGCGGTGGGCGGTGAAGGTTGCATTTTCTGCTCATGTCAAATGGATTGGTAGGAGGAGATTGGGAGGTGGTGTCCCATAGCCGGAGGAGAGAGAGAGGGAGAGAGAGAGAGAGAGATAGGTCGATGGACGAACAATTTATTACATGGGAGAGAAGTGAGGTTTTGGGGTTGGAGAACAAGCAATCTTTGTTGCCAAAGATTATTGGTGACCACGATCCCCTATCCCCTACACTATTTAAAGCTCTAGCAATCTTTGTTGAAAAGAATTTGCACGTGTTAGGGGTAGATGAATTTGTAGAAATTTTTTTCCCCTGTTTTCTTTCTCTTTCATGTATGAGGAGTTGAGCACACTTTTAGCAGTTGAGTTCTGACAACCACAATCTCCAGCTTCCCAATATGGGCGAACGTGGTAGTTTAGTCAAGATAGCCGGATTCCCGTCTTCAATTTAGCAACTAATAGAGAGGTATAAGGAAGTCACTTCCCCGAGGTTTTGGCCGTCGATGAGCCATCACAAAGGTTCTCGTTTTTTTACGGAAGCAACAGAGGTGTTGATTTGTTGGAGGCAGAAGATGATTGGCAAGCTCTTTCATAGTGGTCTCTGTAAAGATCCCCGATTTGATCAAGGAACTCTAGCTAATCCGCCATGGAAGCTTAATTTGGAGAAACAGAAAATGAATTTGGAAGGAAGAAAGAGTAACAGATTTTCTCAACAGATTTCGTTAACCCAACAAACCGGCCACATTACAATTTATAGCCCACGGCCCATAGACCTGTGTGGACCATTTTGTCCCTATTTTACAAGCGCAGATTTACCAAAATACCCTTGATTACACTTTCCTCTATATCCCCTCCTCAAGCCGGAGGAGTGGATGACACCAGTCCGAGCTTGCACAGAAGGAAATGGTGCTGGTCATGGCCGAGGGGTTTGGTAAAAATGTCGGCGAGCTGGAGTTGGGAACGAATGAATGTCGGGACGAGGAAGCCTTCCTGAAACCGCTCACGCACATAGTGACAATCCAGGCGTAGGTGCTTTGTGCGCTCATGGAAAACTGGGTTTTCCACTATGTGAATCGCCGATTTGCTATCACAGAAGAGGGGAATTGGTTTGGGAACCGAGCAATTGAACTCGAGAAGAATCGAATCCAACCATACCAACTCACTTGCTGTCTTCGAGAGACTCCGATATTCAGCCTCAGCTGACGATTTTGAGACCGTGGTTTGCTTCTTGGTCTTCCAAGAACCAAGTGATTTGCCTAAGAACACACAGAACCCAGTAAGGGACCTGCCAGTGAACAAGCAATTCCCCCAGTCTGAATCAACATCCTCACGGTGGTAAACTTAGCCACTGGTGAGAATGTGTGTTTGTAATCTTTGCCCTTGATTTGGTTGTAGCCCTTAGCAACCAGTTGAGCTTTGAATCTTTCAACACTTCCATCAGGTTTGAACTTGATTTTGTACACCCACTTACTACCAATAGCAGATTTGCCTTGAGGTAATGTAGTGAGAGACCAAGTTTCATTATCCTCAAGAGCTTGCAACTCCTTCTGCATAGCTTCAATCCAAAGGGGATCCCCACAGGCTTGGGAATAGGTGAGTGGTTCTTTAAGGGATAGGACATTGGCAAGAGAGGCTATGTAGTCAGGAGGATAATAAGAAGGATCACTAAGGGAAGTGGCTAGAAAAGAGGTGGATAAGGACTGAGAGGTGCCAGGACAAATAAAATCTTTGAGGTGGGCAGGTAAATGGGACTGTCTAGTGGATCTTCTGATGGGTATGATAGGAGATGGGCTAGATGTTTCTGAAAATTCAGAAGATAGGTGAGGTGAAAAATTGGGTTCAGTGATATTAGCAGTCTGAGATCCAGTGGAATTAGGGACAGATATAGAAGGGATAGGGTTATTGGTTTGTGAAGGAGGAGTTTGGGGTTCAAAACAAGTAGCTGGGTTGACTAGAGGTAGGGTGATTTGGGTTGGGTGAGTTTGAGGAATAGGTTTTGGTTGATCTTTGAAAGGAAAACTGTCTTCAAAGAACAACACATCCCTACTAAGGAAGGTTGTTTTGGTTGCCAGATCATAAAGCATGTAAGCTTTGTGGTCTTGAGGATATCCCAGCATGATACACTTCCTAGTCTTGGAAGCAAACTTGTCCTTCACACTGCCTCTTATCAAAGCAAAGCATAGGCAACCAATAATTCTCAATCTGCTATACACAGGTTTGTATCCCATCAATTTCTCAAATGGAGTCAGCCAATTCAAGACAGAGGAAGGCATCAAATTTATCAAGTGAGTAGCTGCAAGAACACAATCTCCCCAAAATACCAGAGGAAGATTAGCAAATAGTCTGATGGCTCTTGCTGTTTCAATAAGATGCCTATATTTGCGCTCAACACGTCCATTTTGTTGAGGCACATATGGCACTGAATGCTGGTGAACAATACCATGCTGTGTGAAGAACTCCTTACACTTAAGGAATTCAGAACCATGATCGGATCTCACTGCTTTGACTGTAGCAGCAAATTGGTTTTGAACAAGAGCAATGAAATCAATGAGGATCTGAGCAACCTGATGTTTAGCATTAACTAGGAAGGTCCATACAGCTCTTGTATGGTCATCCAAAATGGTGAGGAAATACTGAGCACCAGATCGACATTGGACCTTATAGGGCCCCCATAGATCAACATGAATCAACTCAAATTTCTCATTAGCTATAGTCTTGCTTACAGTGAAGGGAATTGAATGATGCTTAGCCATGATACAGACTTCACAAAATAAACTGTCACTGCCTGAGAGATGACATCCCTGGACATGTTTAAGCTTTGAAAAGGAAATATGTCCTAGCCTAGCATGCCAAACTTGGCTAGAAACAACTTTATTTGAATTGAAACTAGACTGTGGTGGCTTAGAAGCCACAGTTACTACACTGAAATGACTGTGAACTCCATCTTCAGTTTGCAAAGTTGCCTTGAAAAGCCTTCCAGTAAGTCTTGCTGCACTGAGAACTTCCTGACCACTCTTAGGGTCCTGAAATACACACTTGGTTCTCTTAAAATTCACATCCAAATCGGTATCATCCACAATTTTTCCAACAGACATCAGGTTAGTCTTGAAATCAGGCACATGAAAGACATTTTTCAAAACAATGCCTGAAGTAAGTTTGATGTCTCCAATATCCCTAACCTGTCTCATTGTTCCATCTGGAAGACATACCCTTATAGGCTGACTCAACATACGTCTATGTTGCAATAATTTCTCATCATATATCATATGATCAGTTGCGCCAGAATCAATGATCCAAGTTAAAGCATTCTTAGTCTAAGTTTTGGAAGAGAACAAAGCAAGAGATGTACCTGCACAGTTGGCAGCCCCTTTAGCCTGTCCTTTGCCTTTCATGGCCTTCATGGCCTCTTGGTAGACAACATTAACCAAGGCCATGTCAAATCCTGTGCCATCCTCTACAATCTCCTCTTCATTATCATCTAACGGAGACTCGAAAATCCCTGCAGCATTTGCAGAAGATTTGGGTGGTTTCTTGCCTTTCAGGTCTTTGAACCAATCCGGATGGCCAATTATCTTGAAACAACCATCTAATGTATGTCCAGTCATCCCACAATGACTACACACTTTATAAGATTTGTCCTTCTTAACAGGCTTCTTGGATCCATTTGACTTTCCTGCTGCAAAGGCACTACTGTCCTGTGATGATTCACCATTGTTTGATCCACCTGCAGCCTCTACCTGCTTCACCAGATAATAAGCTCTATTGACAGTAGGTAATGGATCCGTGGAGAGGATTTGATTCCTCACACCTTCATAGGTTTCTCCCAATCCCATCAAGAACTGGAGAAGTTTGTTGCGGTTGTCTGCTACTTCCAGTTTCTTGGACAATCCACAAGTGCAGCTGAGTCTAGCATCACAATCGCATTTCAAAACTCCTTCAAGTGTAAGAATCTCATCCCATAGTTTCTTAATTTTGTTGAAATATTCAGCAATGTTCAGATTTTCTTGAGCCTGATTACTCAAGCTCTTCCTGAGTTGATACAAAAGCGGACCGTTCGTCTGTGCGTATCGTTCCTCAATCTCCTGCCAGAGTTCTCTTGCTGAATCGATGTACATGAAGCTTTCGAAAATCTCCGCATTCATGGAGTTCAGAATCCAGCATCTCACCATATAATCACACCTCTTCCATCTCGGAACATCTGCTGGTGCGATTGAATCTGGATCTGAGCTTCCATCTATGAAAGCGATTTTGAGTTTCGCTCCAAGTGCCATCTTGATTCCTCGACTCCAGCTCAGGAAATTGAGTCCGTTGAAGTTGTTTGCAACAAGCCGTGCTCCTGGATGATTGGAGTTGGATAGGTTCAGTGGATCGTTCTGATTTCCACCGCCAAATCCAGTTTCTCCGACCACGTCGTTCGTAACCTGATGATCCTCCGCCATTTCTTCAATTCTCTGAACTCAGAAGCTTCCAGTTGTTGATCGAACACCGTCGAGCTCTGATACCATGTAAAGATCCCCGATTTGATCAAGGAACTCTAGCTAATCCGCCATGGAAGCTTAATTTGGAGAAACAGAAAATGAATTTGGGAGGAAGAAAGAGTAACAGATTTTCTCAACTGATTTCGTTAACCCAACAAACTGGCCACATTACAATTTATAGCCCACGGCCCATAGACTTGTGTGGACCATTTTGTCCCTATTTTACAAGCGCAGATTTACCAAAATACCCCTGATTACACTTTCCTCTATAGTCTCATCTAGCTCAATTTGTTTCCCGTAAATTACAAACCCTAAATTTTGCTACTTGGCGACAAATCTCCGCAAATTCCCCCAAATTAACTATGCGTTTTCAAATTCAAATCGTGACAAAGGGTTTGGATGGTGGAGAAAATGAAGGTAAGCTGGTCGGTGGTAGCAAGCATCTGGAAGTGGATTCAGATTTGAGGGTGATGGCCAAAATTGTCGCTTGAAATGTTAGCTCTTGCAAGCTCGGCAATGGCGTCGTCTCCCTCCGAGATGATAATATTGAGACTGGCCTATTAGTAGTAAATACTTTTCCCCCTTTTGAACTTACACTCTTTAATTCACCCTTTCATGTCTAAACTGAAAAGGACAAATTGTCTTGTTGCGATTTGCAAGCCCACTGGAGCACAATTGCATCTGGTAAACATCCAATTCCAGAAGAAGGTGAAATTGGATGAGGATTTGGCAAACTGCAATGAGTTTCACAGATTTGATATCATATATGTTGATTGTGATGACTGGTTATAAGGGTTTTTTTGCCTTTTTGGTTCCATTATTAATGCGGTGACTCTTTTTGTTTTAGTTTAACTTCATCTTATTTATTTCAAGTTAATTGTAGATAAGGATAAGGCTTTATGAGATTACAAGGTGAAGTGTGGTGATGAAATTTGCACTTCTTCCATATAAGCCGAAGATGGTGTGTACTCCCACAGACATGGAAATTTTTTAGTCACATGGTAGGCCTCTTCAAACCTTGTTGTTGTAAATAAGATTGTTGATGGAATTTTAATAATTGAATATTTGAAGTTTAGACAACCTAATTTTTTTTAAAATCTACTTCTATGTAGGACTATTGAGACTCTATTGGGAATAATGAACACTTCCATAAAAGGTTGCTGAAACAGGTTCTGTTTTGCTTCTATAATGTATTCATGCGTGGATTCTTGTTGATATAAGAATAAAATTAACTTGAAGATGAGGAAATACTCCTCATTTATAGTTGTAGAAACAAAGGGAGAAAATTTGTCTGGATCAACTAGATTCAATTCAATTGCTAGACAAGCATCACTTTGAAGTTATAACCCAAATAACTATTTTACCTTTTATACATTTAACATCTTCATTTAATCATCTAAATACAAATTTGGTAAGAACATCGTATCTTTGTAAAAGAATTTGCCACAGAAAACTGCTTCTCAACTTCGCGAAACCAACTTTCTAGTGTAGAAAAGCCTTCTCTTTCTTCTTCGATAACCACTGTGATATTGCAGTTGTTATGATTATTGCAATTGACGCGGCCATTTTTTTTACTCCTATTGTTTAGGTTGATTCAAGTTTAATTGGGATTATGATGTTGGTGTTACGGATAAGTGATATGATATTGAAGATATCTTCCATAAAGAAAACGGGAAATGATGTTACAGATAAGTGATACAGTATGATATTGCAGTTGTTATGATTATTGTAATTGAATGTACTATTTTCTTCTTGATTTTCATGCTTGTGATTTTCAACATCTTCTTTTGATGGGAAAATTGGATTGCATCATATTGAGGTATACCATTTCACTATGCCAAATTACATCTCAGGCGACGGACGAAAATCGTCGCCTGAAAGGAATTTTCGCCGCTTGATGTTTCAGGCGACGGATGTCCGTCGCCTGAACGTCTGTCCGTCCAATGTCATCCCTAGAGGTTCTAAGAGACGGATGTCACAAGGTCCGTCGCCTGAGTACCTTTAGGCCACCAAATATGCGTTCGTCGCCTGAATACATTGTCAGACCCCAAGGGCTTCTCAAGCCCGCCCATTAACTCTTAGGCGACGAACTTTAAATTTCAGACGACCAATTCGGTCCCTCGCTCTATAGTGGGCTCGGAATTATAAATCATTATTTAATTTAACTCAAGCGACGGACCTATACTAAGTTTATGGTCGCCTGAATGGGAGAGGGATAAAAGAAATTGCTTCAAGCCACCAACGGGAAAGGAAAAAATCCGTCGCCTGAAATGGTTCACAAGAGGGCAAAACATCCAAGCGACCTATTTATTAGTAAGTTCGTGGCTTGAGTTTGTTTAAGCCACAAGTATTTAATTATATTCGTCTGATGTTCGTCGCCTGATTGCGTATAGATTTAAAAAAAAAAATCGCAAATCGCTTTTTGCCCCCTGTTTTTATACCGAAAATTTGCAGAAAAATCTGTGCATTTATTTTTTTTGCACGAAACCTGTAATTCAATATACGAACATACAATCCACACAACTCAAAGAGATTCCAAACAGACAAATTATATACACAAACACGAAATTCCATCCTTCAATCCACATAAAATCCAAACAAATTCAATATCCCTACAAGGACATTAACAACCTGCAATTCAATGCTTCAATCTAGACAAACACAAAATACAACCTGCAATTCAATCTACACAGCCACAAAATACACAAGCAATCCGAACAATATATGCCAAAGTAGTAGACAAGTCCAAAAAGGTGCGTTATAGGATAGAGGATGGTTGTGTGATACCTTCTACTGCTGGGAGGAGGGCTGAGAAGACACAAGAGGAGGGTTAGATGGTGCAGACGCTTGTGCAACTGAGTTGAATGACGGCTGCGAGCACGCAGCTCCACCTAGGAAATCACAAATCTTCTTCTCCAAGTCTGCCAAGCGCGACTCCAGCGCTTCGTTCACAGCTCTAACTTGCCCCACTTCCTCCCTTGCTGCTGCAACATCCTCCCTTGCTGCTGTAGCATCATCCTTCGCTGCTGCAGCTTCATCCTCTGCCCGCTGAGCTTGTACATTCGCTTCCTCCACCTCCTTCTGCCTCTTGTCCGCCCTTGCAGTCCACGGTCCCCCCCTTTTCTTTGCAGGCCGCTGGCCAGCCGCACCCATGCCTTCAAGAAAAGGATATAGTCATACACTCAAGTATAACACACAAATCTGTTTATAAGTAGAACATATCTATATATGCAAGTTTTCAGTTTTGAGGTACACAAATCTGTTTTAAGAAAATGGTTTTCACCTTACAAAATGTAGTAAGTTTGTTTTCACCATGACAAAAGCATCATGAGCCCATGACAAATCCACACTATGAAGGAATGACAGTAGCTATACCAAAATCAAGAAATGACAGCAGCTATAGATATGTACGAAAACAATTTCAATCAACTATAAAAATTAAGGAAGCAACCATGACAACAACCGATTTCAGTAAACTATACATATTCTAGTTATCAACCGATTTCAGTAAACTATACACATTAACCAATTCCAATTTGTGCATATTCTAGTTATCAACCGATTTCAGTAAACTATACATATGTACAACAGCAAGGCACCAAACAAGAACACATTCAGCAACCGAACACATTCAACAATTAATAAATCAGTAACACAAAACTTACTGCAACTCTAAATCAGCAATCAGAAGGAAAAAAACGCAATTGAAGCCTGGATATAGTGATAATATAACAATCAACTATGACAGCAACCAACACCAACGTATTGACAGCCCATGAACACAGCAACCTAAAAGCAATTTCCTTTTGCTGTGTGTATTGATAGGAACCATGACTCGACCCTAAAATCAGCAATCAAAACCATGATGACAATCATAGCCTATTGCGATAATAAATCAATTTCCTCTTGTTGCGATTATAAATCGAAGCCTATTGCGATTAATAAATCAGCAATCAGAATCATGACAGAAACCATGCGATTGTAAATTAGTAATCAAATCCAGAAGCCTATTGCGATTAATAAATCAAATCCAATTTTTAAGTGAAAATCAGAAGGAAAAAGAACGCAATCATGAGGTTAGTTCAATTAAGATATACCTCGGACTTCGGTTCCCCTTCTCTCGCCGAAGCATTCCATGATCATAGCTGTCTGTTTTTCGATGGGGATTGGGTCCAATTGGCTAGGGTCGTCAGCCTCTCCTTCCTTAGGTGCTAGTTCCACCGCAACAAGTGCCTTTAATTTTTCCTGTCAAAAGAAGTCAGTTAACCCAACATATCAAAACTAAATTAACCACTTCATTTAGAACAAGCATTTAATCTATATAGGACAAGAAGCATGCACTCGAATAACACAAGGAAAATTTGGGTGCTCACGAAAACGGAAAACCTCACTATCGACTGAAAATCTTAAGCTGATTTCCTTGAACGAAAGTCACACAAGTCAACAGATGCATCATTTTCTGCTTCTTCACCTAGAGAAGTACAGCTGATTTTGTTTATTGGAATAAGAACAAATGAGTAACAGTTAGCATGAACACCTAGCAAGCAATATTAACTCTTATTATCCAGACACATATACCTGTCAATCGAAAACCTCTTTCAATTTCATTTTGAGTGAAATAAGTAGTAAAAAAAAATTGGCTTTAAATTCTAGTCAAACAACTGTTTAGGAGAATAGTTATAGGAAATCAAATACATGAAATAAGTCACAATTAAGTAAATATTGAAGTTATAGGAAACACGTCTAGCTAGTATAAAATAATACTATCGACTAAGGCCATCTTTAGTAAATGTCCCTCCTTTTAATATTTTTCAGTTTATAAAATTATGATTAGTTTCCAACAAGGGAGGACTAAATTTTAGCCCTTCAAAAATTTCACCAATTGATCTCCAATGGAACCACCATGTCACTTGCACCACCCTAAGCTTGATAACTCTTATCAAGCTTAGTGCATAGCTTAAATTAAACTTAGGTATAATTTTAATTTTTATAAAACTAACAGTCATCATAAATCAAAGGGTGAGTTATAGACTTACAACGCATTCCCTTGCATTTTCACACTTTTCGTAATTATTGATGCAAGCTTGTGCCACTGCTGCGCGGTCACGCTTCAGAATAAGCTCTTCAGCTCGGAAGCTCATGGGAACGGGGCCGCTATGGTGGTTGATGGGATTTGGGTTTTTGGTTCTATTCATCTTGTTTCTCTCACACATAGCCTGAAAGAAGAAAAGAATGAATTTATCGGTTATAAATGTGTGAAAATATACGAATAAGTTCAGACAACACACAAGGTACAGATATAACCTGTTTTGCTTCATCGAGAAACTCATTGTTGACCAAGTATATCCACTGCTCAGGGCGCCCGACAAACTCCAATGGAAGTTCGTCCCCGTATTCCTTGAAGTGCATATGGCAATCATATTTCCATGCCGGATAGGCTTTGCTCGCCTTCTTATCCAGGAACTCCGTCATGGGATCTTTTTTCGGTTCTTTCCCCGGTAACTCCTCCGGTAACTCCTTCGGTAACTCCTCCGTGGGATCTGGTTTTGGAAGTTCATAATAAACCTAGAAGCAAGCAGGTCACAATTAATCTTGATGTGTAAACCATATGTATACAAGTAACTTATAAAAGTTTTGTAAACAAAATTTTGTTAATTTAAATGTATATCTATGTGTAAGTAACTTATACCTCTAGGTAATCCTTCACTATGGCCTGTTGCTCTTTCGTGAGTGCCAAAAATGTCGAGGCCAGCATGGGGACTTTATCCCTGACAGCACACCCAAGGTCCCTGATGAATGTGCTATACATCGCCCGGGTGCCAGGCCCCTTGTGGAACATAGAGTACTCAATCTTGAGCCTCTTCCCCCCCGTCGCCTGCATCATATGCGCAGTCTTGTTGCTCTTAATTATGCGCACCTTACCTGGAAACCATATGAATCAGAAGCAAGCCATACGAATCAGAAGCAAATTAAGAGTCAAATAAACAATGTGTGAGAGAAGCAAAGTAGACAGCAATGTTGCATGATGGTATTTTTGCCTATTGAAATATCCTAGTACTGATCTTTGATTTCTATGATTATTTTGACTTTTCAAACGTTAACAATGAATCAATGATGAAAGTAAAACTTATACATGTTTATACTTATACATGTTTATACTTTATATGTTTATACTTTATTCCAAAGAAGCAAAGTACTGATCAGTCTATATATATTAAGAGCAATGACAGCAATCGACTCTAAAAATTCATGAAAGTAAAACTTATACATGTTTATACTTTATATGTTTATACTTTATTCCAAAGAAGCAAAGTACTGATCAGTCTATATATATTAAGAGCAATGTGTGAGAGAAGCAAAGTACTGATCAGTCTATATATATTAAGAGCAATGACGGCAATCGACTCTAAAAATTCATGAAAGTAAAACTTATACATGTTTATACTTTATATGTTTATACTTTATTCCAAAGAAGCAAAGTACTGATCAGTCTATATATATTAAGAGCAATGTGTGAGAGAAGCAAAGTACTGATCAGTCTATATATATTAAGAGCAATGACAGCAATCGACTCTAAAAATTCATGAAAGTAAAACTTATACATGTTTATACTTTATATGTTTATACTTTATTCCAAAGAAGTAAAACTTATACATGAAAGTAAAAATTCATGAAAGTAAAACTTATACATGAAAGTAAAAATTCATGAAAGTAAAACTTATACATGAAAGTAAAAATTCATGAAAGTAAAACTTATACATGAAAGTAAAAATTCATCAGTCTATATATATTAAGAGCAATGACAGTAAAACTTTTGTCTAATCAGTCTATATATATGTTTATACTTTATTCCAAAGAAGTTCATGAAACTAGCCTATACATTAAGAGCAATGACAGCAATCAGTCTATATATATTAAGAGCAATGACAGCAATCGACTCTAAAAATTCATGAAAGTAAAACTTATACATGTTTATACTTTATATGTTTATACTTTATTCCAAAGAAGCAAAACTTATACATGAAAGTAAAAATTCATGAAAGTAAAACTTATACATGAAAGTAAAAATTCATGAAAGTAAAACTTATACATGAAAGTAAAAATTCATCAGTCTATATATATTAAGAGCAATGACAGTAAAACTTTTGTCTAATCAGTCTATATATATGTTTATACTTTATTCCAAAGAAGTTCATGAAACTAGCCTATACATTAAGAGCAATGACAGCAATCGACTCTAAAAATTTTGTCTAATCTTGTTAAGAGCAATGACAGTAACAAGAACAACAGTACATACAATGACAGTAAAACTTTTGTCTAATCTTGTTAAGAGAAATGACAGTCTATATATATTAAGAGCAATGACGGTAAAACTTTTGGCTAATCTTGTTATTTCAATTGGTAAGAAGTTCACGAAACTAGCCTTACCAATTGAAATAACAAGAACAACAGTATATATCATCACCTAACCCTTGCCAGTGCGCTTGTCATGAAGAAGTCAACATCCTGGCAATCAGTTAACACTTGCCAGTGCGCCTCTGCAATCATATCATCACCTAACCCTTGGCCACGAGTGATTTCACCCTGTGGACACACGAGTTTAGACACAACATTAGTGTCGTAGTTCGAGGCCTCTGTAGCATTTGCCTCTTCACTACCCTCATTTTGTAGCCCTAGGTATAGGTTGCAGTATGTAGTCGCCTCTTTGAGCGTGTAACGCTCGGCAATACTCCCCTCTGGGTAACGATAACTTTTGACGTCGGCCTTATAGTCGCCAAGTTGCCTAAAAAAATCAACCCATTATGATGATGTCAAACCAGAGCCAAATAATTTCAGTGAAATTGAAAGTATTAGCATACCTTTCAATTGGATACATCCACGTATAATGCACAGGTCCAGTTTCAAGCACCTGTTGCGGCAGGTGAACCAGAAGATGCACCATGATTGTGCAAAAGTGTGGGGGATAAATCATCTCCAAGCTGCACAGAATCTGCACTATCTCATCTTCCATCTGACGTACATCCTCCCTCCTCAGCTCCCTAGCACACAGTTTCTGAAACCATTTCGATAGCGCAACCAATGTCTTTGCAACACTAGGTGGAAGGTATGCGCGAACGAAAATGGGAAGCAAACGCTGGAACATGACATGACAATCATGGGTCTTCAAACCAGTGAACTTTCTCTCTTGAATGTTGACCTTGTTGTGCAAAGATCCGGCGTACCCATGCGGATACTTGACATCAGCGAACCACTCGAATATCTCTGGTATGTCCTCCGGCTTCACTAAGAACGGCGCATGAGGGAGTCTTCCATCTCTCCTTGGTGCCTGGCTTTTTCGCACCCCTCTCTGCTGCAATGCAACTCGAGCTTTAGGACCATCTTTTGTCTTCCCGTCAATGCTAAGAGTGGTTCCGATAATGTTATCAAATACATTCTTCTCAATATGCATAACATCCAATGCATGTCTCACTCGAGTATATTGCCAATACGGCAATCTCCAAAAAGCGCATTTATGAGTCCAGCAGACCCTATTAGTCGCACTGTACGGGGCCTTCAAAGCAGGGTGCGAGCTAAGGACAGGGAAGTTGATCCTGTTGCAACAGATACGAGAGTAGTATAATGAGATGGATGGTGTATAATTTTCAAGTAAAGTAAAGAAGGAAGAGTGTATGTATAACAATCTCTTACCGATTTATTTGTGATAGAATTTGCTCCCCGGTCCAAGAATGAGGTCGTCCTCTTTCCTCGCATTGCCCGTTGAATGCTATAGCGGCAGATCTCCAAGGGTGGTTTCGCGAAAGCCATCTTCGGTGCCCATCATAAACCATTCTTCCCTGTTCATGCGTTGCAGCCGTGTTGTCCAAGCAAGCAGGGCACGCTTTATACCCCTTTGTTGTCGTTCCTGCCAACATCCCTAGACCAGGAAAGTCGCTGATAGTCCACAGAACTGCTGCTTTCATGGTGAAAGTAGACATCGAGTGCCGATCAACTGTACACACTCCAGTCTGCCATAGGTGCAGAAGCTCATCGATCAATGGCTCCATGTACACGCTAAGACACTTTCCAGGAGACTTCGGTCCCGGAATCAGCAACGCCAGCATGTTGAATTCCCGCTTCATGCACATTGATGGAGGCAAATTGTAGGGCATGACAATCACGGGCCAGGTGCTATGGAGACTTGAGTGTTGCCCAAACGGATTGAACCCATCAGTGGCAAGTGCAAGCCTAACATTCCTCACGTCATCAGAAAAATGCGGATACGTTCTGTCGAACTGTTTCCATGCCTCACCAACTGCAGGGTGTTTAAGCCATTCTGAATCTCTCACCCGCTCACCATGCCATCGCATTTTCTTCGCAATGTTCGGCTCCATGAAGAGTCTCTTCAGTCTTGGGGTCAAGGGAAAGTACCGAAGGACCTTTCTTGGAACGCTTCGACCGTTGTTGCCCTCGTCAGTCTCCCATCTCGAAGTGTTGCACTTAGGACATGATTCTAGTTGTGCGTATTGCTTGTAAAACAGTACACAATTGTACTCACAAGCATCGATCAGCTCATACCGAAATGCAAGGTCCTTAATCACACTTTTCATCTTCTTCCAATCAACTGGATGTTGGTTTTCTTCTGGCAAAAACTTCGAGAAGTGTTTGCAATTCAAATCCATGCTTCTATCTGTCCATCCACACTCTGCCTTCAACTTCATTGAATCTAGACATGCCTCCAGAACAGTCCACTTGCTGCGGGGATACAACGGTGTTTGAGCCGCCTCTAGAAGCCTCTGATATTTCATATAATCATCATCGACGACATCTTCGAACGCGGGTTCTTCAGTAGTCTCGTTAGCATCCATGTGTGCATTGTACCCAGCATGATAAGGAAAGGCATCATGTAGAATATCCATAACAGGACCATGATCAGAGGAAGATGCCCTCTCATCCAACATCTGATTTCGTCTCTGGTCATTTCTCATATCAGCTGGTCTCTCTCCATGTTTGTCCCAAACTGTATAACAAGACCACATCCCATAGCGCGCCAAATCTGAGTGCATCTCATCTACGGTTACCCATTGGTTATTGTGACACTTTCTACATGGACAAAGGAAATGAGTCGTCCCACTCCTAATCGCATACGCTCTCATAGCTTCCATAAAATTAAAGATTCCTATTTGATAGTCCGCGTGAGCGTGAGGGAGTTGCATCCAACTTTTATCACCCATTATCGCCCTGTCAATATCAATTTCAATCTCTAAAACACATTCTCAATCCACATTGTAAAATGCATTCTCAATTTCAATCTCAACCTATACAAAATTCTCAATCACAAATACAATCTCATTCTCATCATCAATTCCAAATCCCATTCTCAATCTAAAATACACTCTCATCATCAACTTCAAAACCACATTCTCATTATCACATCATTCTCATCATCAATTTCAATCACAAACATGTATTTTAAAACCACATTCTTATTATCACATTATTCTCAATAAAAAAACCTAATATATAGACATATACGTAATCAACACAAAAAAATCAACATAAATAATCCATTTTCCCATAACCTATCTTAATTGAAACCCCATTCTCAATATCACATCATTCTCATCATCAATTTCAATCACCAACCTAATTTATAAACATATTCATACAAAACATAAGATATTTGAACATACCTTACTTAAAAATGGAGGAATGAAGTTGATAAATGGAAAAGACCTACCTAGAAGGTGATTAGGGGAGTGAAATGGCGAAGAGATGGATAGGGAGGAGACAAATGGAGAAATGGGGGAGTCCCTGAAATTCGTGATTCAAAAAGAACATTCAGGCCACGGACATAGCCCTAAGTTCCTCTCCTGAGTGAACAAAAATAAATGTGCCAACTGGGTTGCTTTTTGCGGTAACTCAGGCGACGGACATAGCCCTAAGTTCCTCTCCTGAGTGAACAGTATTAAATGTCACTCAACCGTTTACTTTTTTGGCATGAATCAGGCGACGAACATAGCCCTATGTCCCTCTCCTGAATGAATAGTATTAAATGAACCCCACTAGCCTACTTTTTTTTGCCAGATGGCCTATTTTTGGCCTAATTCAGGCGACGAAAAAGCGTAGTTGGGCCCTATGTTCGTCGCCTGAATCCTATTTCTGACAGAGGTTGTACTTGTTGGGCTCTAAGCTCGAGCCACCAATTTTCTTCCTTTGTTCGTGGCTTGAATATGTTCGTCGCCTGAGTAAACGTTCAAGCGACCAACATTGTTCCTTTTGGTCGCCCAAATAAGATTTCAGATGAGTTGGGAGGCCCCGTCAGTTAGGCGACCACATTCGACAAGTCCGTCGCCTGAGGGTCATTCAAGCGACGGACGGTTTTGGATCCGTCGCCTGAATTGCAATCTGGCATAGTGTTTCTATTTTTTTTTTTTTCTTTTGCCAAATATTCTTTGTTTTTAATTTTTAGTTTCCTTTGAATGAGTTTCAGTGTTCCGATTCAGAACCCTTATGCTCGAACATTTGTTTCTCGGAGCCTTTTTTACCAGTGGTGAAAATTTCTACAAGTATTGTTTATCATTTTTTTAAGATCGTTATTTTTAGTTATTACTTTTATTTTTTATTTTTTAAGTTCGTTATTTTTAGTTATTATTTTTTTAAAATTTTTGTGTGTGTGTGTGGGTGGAGGGGATTAACTTCTAGAAGGATAAATGAAACCGACCAATCTTTCAAACTGATATTCAGTGCCACCTAATGTCGGCTCTACAAGTTCAATAGAACATAGAGATGGCATCTTGTGTGTGAGTGTGGGTGTGGGGGGGGGGGGGGGGGTTGACTTCTAGAAGGATAAATGAAACAGACAATCTTCCAAACTGATATTCAGTGTCATCCAATGTCGGCTCTACAAGTTCAATAGAACATAGAGATGTTCTGCATCTTCCCAACTCTTCGCATGCATCTGCGGCAACCGCCCTTCAAAGTACTTCAACATAATCCGATGCGAACGGTCTACACTTTTGCCAGCCTTACATTCTTCTCACAAAGCGTGAATTTGGTTGACCCAAAATACATCTAAAGTAATCCCAGACTTATAATCATCTTTGAATATCTTCTCCCGAAGAAAGTAAAGAACTTGATCCATGTGCTGTCAAACTAGTGTTATAAGGTCATCCCAATCATTTATCCAAATCATACAAACTCGAACAGAAATTGGTAGTAGTGAATGCACATGTTAGTGAACTTACCTCACTTATCAACCACATTTTAGGTTGAAGTAGCTTCTTAAAAAAATTCCTCGTCTCATGCTCCCCCAGCTAAGCCATCACGATCGTTCTCGCTGCGATATTAAATGAATATTAGCGACAAAGTGTACATTATTTTTCCCAAGCACTACACATGTAGCTAACCTCGGTGAATCCACTTAAGCACTCAGCTCTGCTGATGGAAGACAGTCTCCAACACCCTTAGCTACTTTTGAGGCCCTCACCCCTCGCTTGTAAATGACAAGCGTCTTCTCCATATGGTCCAACTCGATGCATTTCGGGTTTGTATAGGGGGAGGACATATGTTTCGACTTCTCCTTTTTGCGAACTGGAAGGACCCTTTTCAGATTATCGAGCATCTTCTTCGACCGAGTGATTGGCTTCCTCCCGAGTGGTTCCTCACTCTTATTAGTAACTTCATGTACCTCCTTAACTTCACGTCCCTTTGCATCCTCAATGATAATGTCCTTAGATCTAACAGCAACTTCGACTTCAATTGGCCCCCCTTGTTCATCATTTGTTTCAAGGGGACAATTACCACCTTCTATATCGATAATCCATATGAATAAAGTCTAAATAAATATTAAAATTTAATCCACTAAAATAAACTGCATTCTGCACTAGGTGATTTCATACCTCGTTATCCACTAGTGGAAAAAGGGTCTTTGGCTACAGGGCAATTACCACGATTCCGTGTTTCTGCGAAGTAAATTCGCAAACTTGACAATTTACTTCGGTTATGAAGGGAACCGTGGTAATTCAGCACCAAAAATTTACCACACGCCATGGTAAATATGTAAGTCTGACCTATTTACCACGGATGTCTTATGAACCGTGGTAATTTAGCACCAAAAATTTACCACACGCCATGGTAAATAGTAAGTCTGACCTATTTACCACGGATGTCTTCTGAACCGTGGTAATTTATGAAACAAATTCTTTTATTTTTTTTGTAAATTACCACAGTCCTGTGTATTCGCACGGTAAATTTGTAAGACTGATAAGACTGATTTGTAAGACTGATAAGTTTACCACAGTCCTTTCCGGTGAGCCATTCCGGAATGGTTAAAAACAAATTTGTAAGACTGATAAGTTTACCACAGTCCTCTTGTGGCGTCGCATATGATCGTATGTATTTCTAGTTCTCCCTTCGTCGCAGACTCCAGTCACTCCACTGTCGAAGCAAACTAAGCCAGTGCAAGGATCGATAGCCAGCGGCCCAGCGCTGATCGACTCCTTCGGCCTCTCACCGTTGCTGGCATGCTTTTGTCTCCTTCGTTAGATCGATCGCTCTCCCGGGTCTCTCCCTCGTCTCTTTGTGGCCAGAGGTATATTTTGCCTCGATGGATGATTTGCTTGCATTTTTGTTTCATTACTAATTGTGACTTGTGAGTTGTGAGTATTAATGGATTATACAAAGCAAGGAAGTGATTTCAGATTTTTCATATGATTAATTAATCTATAAAGGCTTTTGCTCAACGCTACTTTGAAAGTTTGCAGGATGTTGCTTTGATTTCTAATTAATCTTATTATTTTACTTTGGCAGTTATTCATCACTCAGTAAGTATGTGGATACCAAGGGCCATCCCGGTGATTTCGAAGACCCGGTGCGAGAATAGAATTAGGCCCTATTATTTTTTCACATTTTTATATGATCATAAATTAATATTTATATTTATAAACTACCATATACGATAGGCTGAAAAATGGATTGCTTAGTATTTACATGAAAATAACCTATTATATATATTTTTGTATTACTAGATGCATATTTTTATTATAAAAAATATAAAATTCAAAGGATGAAGAAGGCAAAAAAATCAAGGATTTTTTAAAAAATTGTTTAAAAACGAGAATATATTTTTTAAAATGATAAATAATTATATTATATATTATTTTTAAATTTTCTTTTACTCGTAACTCATTTTACACTTAAAAAATATTAAAATCTTCATTAATTTGTAGAACAAAAATGTCATAAATTAAATTTGGCATATAGGCCCCTATAAAAATTAGGTAAAAATTCATCATTTTGTAATTTATCCAAAATTAAGAGAAAAAATAAACGTTGGAAAAAATATTGAAAAACAAATTGAGGTGAAAATAGAAAGGAGAGACCCTTCAAAAAAGAAAAGAAAAGAAAAGGGGGCCCCGCCAAAAAAAATTGTAAGCTGAAACGGAAAGTATGAAAGAGCCTTCGAAAAATGAAAAATGAAAAATGAAAAACGAAATGACAATAATGAGAATCGAACTTACTACCAAATTACCAATAACCGCTAGTACATTTCACCAAGCGTGCCACAACCACTGCGCTACTATCCTTTTAATGTATCTCTATGAAAGCATTATTTATATATACCATTACATATTATATTGGGCCCCCAAAATAATTAGACCCTGTGCAAACGGACCGGTTGCACCGCCCACCAACTGGGCCTGTGGATACCGCATTATGCAGATTGGAAGGCCATTGTCTGGATTTGCTTTGGATGACGTTGTGCGTGTCTTTAGCCATAAGGTAGGAACTGATATTATGAGTAGTCTGAGTGAGATCGTTGCCCCCAAACTCATGAAGAAATTGACAGACATATATTTCACATGGATTACGAAAGATGCAGAGAATACTTTTTCCTTCTCATCGTGTCAGATGACTTTGTGGAGTTCTCAACGTCGAGACCATGCTACTGACTGGCTTAGGGCTGTCCCCATCTCAGGGCTGGGTCGGGTTATGAATGGTAAGACGTATCGTTGTGTTATGTGCTATCGGTTAGGCATCCCTTTGTTTGCCATTTCGAAGCCTTGTTCTGCCTGCTCCAGAGTATTTGAGGGAGACGTTTTTGGAGATCATGCTGTGTCGTGTGCTAGTATTGTGGAGATTAAACATCGTCATAATGTTGTTCGTGACACTTTGGTGAATGTCTGTTATCGTTCTGGGATCTCAGCTGGTGAAGAGGTTGATATTAGCTTGTGTGGGGGAGACGGGAAACCCCTCCGTTCGGCGGACATGCTTCTTTATGCGTGAGATGAAGGGCTGGATGTTTGTGTTGACTTGACAGGGTCATCCCCTTTGACACAATCTGGGATGGTTGATTTTGTTCCCGGGCATGTGGTGACCGAGGCGGCATAGCCTTCTCTTTTTTTGCATTGGGGGAACTTGAGGCATACGTCATAGCCCTTCTAAAGAGGATCCAGAAATTTGCTCAAGCTCACGATATGGTGGCTCACAATGTAGTTCATATTTTCACTAGGGTGGAATTTGCTATTGCTAAAGGAGTGGGGGCCCAGATTGTCTCTCGGCTCCCCACTAATTCTTTGTAAACTCCTATATTTATTATAAAATATATTTATAATAATAATAAAATAGTAATAATAATAATTTTAATTATATAACCTGCTGCAATAATTATTACCACATATCAATTTTACCTCGGGTGTGTCAAATTTACCACGATTCTAGCGCTTTTTTTATGATGTGATTTTACTTCGGTTAGTCTAAATTAACACGGTTAAAACAAGATTATCACAATACATGTTTACTGCGGTTCATCATATTTACCATGGTTTATAATGCATTTATACTACTAACATTTTACCACGGTTCGTCACTTTTACCACGATTATGAGTGTGGTAAACAAATTTACCATAGCCACTTTTACTACGGTTCATAACCGTGGTAAATAGTGCATACGGAACCGTGGTAAAAGTGGCTTTTTGTACTAGTGATCGTTCCCATTATCTTGTTCATCAATCAACGAATCGACTTTGGCCATCGGAGATAGGTTGGATGTTTTCCTTTGAGGTAGAATGATCTTATCTAACCTATCTTCTATCCTTTCATGTCTTTCAACCAATGACTTCTTAATCCGCCTTATGCTAAGTGTTAACTTTGTGATGGCACCAATGGAATGTCTTGAGTTAAGGGAATCTACATTTTTCTCCCTATCATCCGTCCCAACATCAACCTCTAATTGCCTCCGTTAAGTCCTCCTAGTACCGATACTTTTCTCTCTCTCTGCTCTTGACTATGTTGTCAAAGTGCTCATCACTCTCTTCGTCTAAAAAGTAACACTTTGACATAATATCTTCCTCATCCTCTTCGGCCACCAAAATCTCTTGGACTTGCCTTTCTTCATAGGCCAACTATTTCTCTAGGATCTCATGGTTAGACTCCTCTTCAGAAGACCATCGTATACCACGAGGAATTGCATATTCATTCCACTTCCTTGCATAAAGTATTACAATCCCTGACACGACTTCATATATCCAAATCTACAATAACATTCAACAATACTAATCATCAAAAATTTATTTGAATATGTTCGCCTAAAAAAAGAAATAGAAAACCATTGCACTGTGATTGCACATCCCCCAAACCCCTAACTATCAATTTGCCATAACTATACCTCAGAAATCCCGAAACTCGAATTGTAACCATATGATAATTCAAATGTAAATAATATGATACACAATTCCCAAAATAAGCAAATACCAAACACAATCGTAGTTTATCATAACCAATAAAATATTACTCCATCCGTCTCAAAATAAATGTCTTTTTAGGACGGAGAACGGGAATTAAGGAGTAGGTTAATTAAGTGTAATAATTAGATGTAAAAAGTTAGGTTAAATGTAATGATTAGACTTTGGTATTAAAGTATTTGTTTTTTTTTTAAATTTGTGAGGAGGAGAGTAGGGGTAATGTAAAAATTAGAGTAATGATTAGATGTAAAAGTAGTTTAAGTGTAATAATTAAATCTAAAAAGACGTGTATTTTTGACAAAATTACATGGGCTAAAAATACATGTATTTTGAAACGGAGGAAGTACCTGAAAAGCAAGAGGCATTCCTTGAATGGAGTATGAAATTTTACCCTGTTTTGATAGAAGTTTTGTTTTTTTAGCTGTCTCCAATATTTTGCCCAAAGCATTTGTCAAACTTCTATGCAACTCCAAGTATCCCTTACTTTCCCTATGCATATGTATTAAACCTATCCATATTATGTAGAAGTTTCACATGCACATGATTGACCTTTCTCTTATTATCACCCCCAAATAAGTATACACTCCACAAGAAATAGCAATTCCAACTTAAATTTGTAGTTGTTTTCATCACACACCGCTTTGAATCTCTCCAAAAGAGCTTACACTGTCATCTTGTCACTATTCGAGTCACAAAAAACTTCTTCATCACAATGTCGGTGTCTTTGCTCCTGAAATTCGACGGGAGATTGCAGCATAAACCAGTAACCATATAGTATTCCTTAACT
The DNA here is from genome assembly GCA_963922045.1 of Persicaria maculosa. NCBI lineage: Eukaryota > Viridiplantae > Streptophyta > Magnoliopsida > Caryophyllales > Polygonaceae > Persicaria > Persicaria maculosa. Next base: position 15,185,580 of record OY998256.1, read on the forward strand.
GAAAACTTGTTTCCTTTCCACCAACATCATACCATGTCTCCCACGACTTTTTTGTTTGAAGTTTCTTCATCAATACACCATGTATAAGCTGGGATAAGTATGATACCTCTTGCATCATCTTTATGATTTTCCCAAATGGTCCATTTAATATTCTTTCCCAATCTTTGGTGGTGAGACGTTCTTCAATCTCAGAAACAATAGTCTTCCTTGCATTTAGATTTATTCTTACATAAATAGAGTTTCCGGTGTAAAACATATATTGTATATGCGGAGAAATCAATATACAAGATAACTATGTTGCCTATAATGCACATATCGCGAGAGATTAGACGACTGGTCTTTCTAGAATTTTAGGATCTAGTCTCATGAGATACATAAATGAAGAGACCTTCATGTTCACAAACATCTAATCTAAGAAACAAAAATTCAAAATTTTCCGCTAAACGCAAATAAACCTGGAGAGTTGTGCAAACATTTGAAAGGCATTTGCATACACTTGGAAAGAGCCATTTCTAACACTTTCATGCTTCTTCAACTAAAGTGCACACACACATTCACATCAAAATGATGATCACATCCATGGAGCCAGTCTCGGGGGTAAAGTGTTCACATATGTATAATGGGAAAAACAATTTCTTCTTTATAACAATAGTTTTTAGTTACCAAAACAGAAAAAGAGAAATAGATGGAAAAAAAGACATCAATTCCTTTGGAGAAAAGCCCAATGACAAAATGGATGACAGACAACTACAATTATGATTCCCCCTCTCTTATATATTTGGGGTAAGAGTTTATGGGATATGCTTTTAACTCAAATTCTCAGTGGCTAACTGGATGATGGATGAGAAATAAGAAAGAACAAACAAAAATTATGATTCCACCTCTAAAAAAAGACCTTGAAAAAGGTAAATAATCCCAACTCTGACATAAAAACAATGTTTCAATATGGCATAAAAGAGTTCATATCTTATGTATTTAGTGAGTCGGTTGGTTACTCTGACTACCTCAACACCTGTCATCTAGATTTTATTTGACAATCTAAATATCCGACTAGCTAAATATTAATACAATATTTTGTAAGTATTTTGAGAGAAAAGATAGACTTTATGCTTCCAACTTCATCATAATCTTTGCCCATGGTTAAGTAGTTAACAAAAGCTATAACTTCAAACACTATAACAGAGGTCGGGTTGTGAAGAAATTGGGATCTCCCAAGCACCTTCATGCATCAATGGAAACCAAAATGCTTGGCAAGGCAATCAACCCACCATGAAAGAAGAGAACATGAAATAAAAGCAAGATGAAAAGGTGAAGGATATGCTATACAAACAAAAGCATTGAGTTCATTACGCCACAATCATGAAGTACAAAGTACTAAACAGTTGCACTTACATCTTTTTTGAAGAGTTTTCCCTTGGCTTTGTCGTTGGCCGGTGCTTTCATCTCCTTCGATCGACAAGGGCTCGAATCCTTACCGCCTCTTGTAATGGCCATGGATTGCAAGTAATTTCGAACCTAGGGTTTACTTGATTCGATGACAGAGAGAGCATGTAAGTTTAGAGGAGCTTCGACGGACGAGACTGGACCGGCTACTGACCGACGTCGAACGCTCCAATCTGAATTGTCCGTGGTTTGCTAGCTGAGACGATGTTGGTGGCGGAACGGTGGTCGATGATTTGGGGTTAAATTGGAGACAGGAGATGAGGAAGATGAGAGGAGGTCGACAACGGATGCCCGAACGACTGATGATGAGGGCGAACGCCGGGATCCGTTGAAACACTGCTGACAGAGGAGGCACGCCGGCCGGTATGAGGGGAGAGATTGTAGAGGACGACGAGGGTGAGATGAGATCTGTGGTCTCCTGAGGGTCGTCGACCTTTTTTTTCCTGAGATAATTTTTTCTGTTTATTTTTTTTTTGTTTTTATTTCCTTTTTTCTATCTTTTCATTTAGTTTCCATTTTCACCTTTCCCCCTTTTTTTTTCTGTTTTTTTTCTATGTTAAATTTGGTGAATATCCATTTTAGATGTCAAAATTAAGTAAATGTCCATTTTTTTACATAATTAAGTAATTGTCTATTTTTTCCAAAAATACCCCTCATTCCCTCCTTCTCCTTTTGACCATTTTGAATTTTAACATTGATTAGTCAACCCTTTCTCCTTCCCCATTTGACCATTTTTAATTTTAACATTTATTAGTCAACATTGACTATTTCAGTCAACGCCTGCATTTGGTGACAATTTTTTGGTGACAATTGTATATATTTTTCAGGTGACAGTTAGTTGTAATAATTATTTTGGTGACAGTTGACTTTTTTGGTGACATTTTTTTTTCTAGTGACATTTAACGAAATTTTTTTTCTGATACTAGTAAACACTGTCACCAACCTATTGTCATCAATTACAGAATATTGTCATCAACTACAGAACATTGTCACCAACTTTTTGTCACCTACTATAAAATATTGTCACTGCCAATTTTTACTAGCTACATACTATCACAAACTACAAAATATTGTTACCAACCTATTGTCAACAACTACGAAACACTGTCATCAAATTATTTTCACCAACGAGTGAACATTGTCATCAAATTATTTTCACCAACGAGTGAACACTGTCACCAAACATTTCATAAACCAATTGTCACCAACTAAAAAACATTGCCATCAATCTATTATCCCTAAACAGAGAACATTGTCACCATCCCCTATTGTCACCAACCTACTGTAGTAACTTGTTGTCACCAAAAATAAAATAGTGTCATCAACCTATTGTCATCAAAATATTGTTTCATCAAATATTTGTCACCAACACCATGTAATCACAAAAAAAAACTGTCATCACCATACTAAATATCACCAAGATATTGTCACTAAAATATTATTTCAATACATATTTGTCACCACGATCATGTAACCACAAAAAATTGTCACCACCACACCAAATATCACGAAGATATTGTCATCAACTCATTTTTTTTAATAGTTTCACATCTATCAAAATTTCAGAGTTATCATTTGAGATTGTCAATTTGAACTACGAAGCAAATGGTAGCTGGAATGCAATGTCATATAAAAACACAATCGAATTCAACTCAATTCAAACTAAGCAAGAACAACGTAACAAAGTTAGTAAAAATATGAACACGGAACAGCTCAGAGTATTCACCATTGCACCTTGACAGCCTCAGAAAGCTCATCCCCGTCGTTGAAGCGTCTCGAGTTCCATCCAGGCGAATCCATCGAGGTGTTTCAGGATTCAGTGGGTTGGCGTGGCGGGACATTGCTAAGGTTTTGCCAAGAATCGACGTGCATAATCTTGATTAACGGCGACGACAAGGGCGTGAAGGTCGATTGTCGGGATTTGAGGCCTCGCTTGCACTGGATCGACGACTCCTGGATTTCGCGTTCTCTTACCAAAAAGAGGAAATCGGAGGAAGAACTCGCAACCAGGAAGACAAAACTGAGGATAAATTTTAGTCGGATTAATCCAAAAGCATCATCGGAGACCGAGTTTAGTAAAGGGAGCAAGATGGAGGTTAGAAATTGAAAGGTTACCCCCTAGAGAAACTCTATTTGGTCTTGGCTGACTTCTGTTCTTGCTCAAGTTCAACATATTTGGGAACTGAAATCTTGAAGAGAGAATTTTTACAACAGAACAACTAGAGATCAAAGCCTGCAATTTTACAAAAACAAAGAACAGTGATCAATACAGTCACCATGATTAATTCAAGTCATCGGAAATCTAACACAGGAAACAAGTGCAGTTTTTAACACATCCAACCAGGAACCAATATTTTCATCTTCGTCATGAGATTTGAAGTTTCATATTGAAAATCATTCAGATGAAGTCAAAATCAATTGAAATTTGAGATGAGGAAAGATCAATTGAGAGCGCAAATAACGCGAAAACAATGGGATCAAGATGAAATCAAAACAATTAGCGACCCTAGCAATCAAATTTTGCGATGAGGACGGATATGAAGGTGCAAGGTATGCTGCCACAATCGTCGGACTCGTAAAAGAGAAGACGTTTCTGGGGAATGAGAGGGGGATGAGTAAAATACAATGAGTGTATGGTGGGTATTATGAAAATATTGTAGACACTTCCTTAATTGCTAAATAAAAATGGACATTTACTTAATTAAGCATTCTAAATGGCCATTTCACCAAATTTGTCCTTTTTTCTATCCGATTTTTTTTTTCCAAAAATTAGCAAAATATATATTTTATGTTTTTTTTTGTTTTTACTTAGGTATATTGATAGCATCTATTTTAGTCATATTTTAGGCATACATTTGCATATTAGTTTAGGTCATTTTCATGCATATTTATCATATTTTATACTTTATTTATTTTATTTTGCATTTTCGGAGTCTACACCTTGTTTGTATGTGTTTCAGGCATTTTGAGGCTAACATTGAGGAAAATCAAGCTTTAATGCGGAGCGGCAATCATAATGGATCGGACCCGAGGAGCTAACTTGTCAAGTGCGGAAGTTGCTAAATGTGGGAGCTGTTTTGTGGAGTTAATTTATAATTGGGTGTTGGGATGCAATTTAGTTATTTAAGTTTCTGGGTCAAATTTGTAATTTCCTAAAAATAAAACTATATACTCCCATATGTTTTAGAATTGAAGGGGGGAGTTTGAAGACTTTGGCTGCAGTACATGGCTTCGGCCGATCAGTTTAGGTTTAGTTTGGTTCTTTGTTTTTGACGGTATAAACTTTGGATCGAGGACGGAAATTTCGGTTTTCATTCTATTCTAAACTTTGATCTATTTCTGTCTATAATCTAGTTCATTGTCTATTATATTATGCTTGTTTGAATCTTCGATCCAGGGTTTGGGTGATCCCGATGATAATTTGGTAGCGTTAAGATTGATATTCGTTTGTCCGTTGATTTGTGATTTAATCCTATTGCGCCAGCCCTAATTGATGAAAATTGGTTAGAACTGATTTAGGGTTTGAAATCGAAAGACTAAAACCCTAAATTAGAATTTAGATGGTGAATTTAGGCCGAAAAGCTATTGGATCCATCGGAACCATAGGACTAAACCTGAAGTTTATTTGATCGAAAGTGAAACTAAGCTTCTTGAGGATTTATAGATTGTCATAGATATTTTAGATGATTTTGATATTAATCGATACCGAAAGGCGACGTTGATATGATTATCACCTAGAATTCTAAGAACTTAAAGGGTCTAAATTGGTTGCTTGAGTCCGAAAGGTGATTGTTAACCAATTTAGACACATTCGCTTTGATTCCGAAAGGAGATTTGCGATTACCCTAGACAATCTACCTTTAGCAAACTCAGACAATGTGACACGGATATCAATATTAATCTACTAAAGCGTCGTTGTGGTGATCCTTACCCTAGATTTGCCTCGTATCCATTGTTTAATACCTATTTTTGCATAGTTGTTTCTCATTAGCTGGTTACTTTCTCCATCCATATAAACATTTTGCCTTTATTTTCTTGACTTAGTTAAATCAGTTTGAATTGATAATCGATACCACATAGTCCTTGTGGATACGACACTCGATATACTACAACTGAACCCCATACATTTGTGGGTGTAGGTTTTAGCCTATCAAGTTTTTGGCGCCGTTGCCGGGGACTGGTGCTAGTATCGATCGTCCTTTTGACGGCTAGTTCTCTAAGTTCTTTGTGTTACTTTGATTTGTTTTTGTTTTTGTTTTTGGCCTCAGGTTGTGCTTTGAATGCGAAAAAAGAAAGGCTCTAGCAATCTATTGCCTTTTGATCCTGAACCTGAACGCACATTCCACAAAAGAAGAGCTGAACAACAAGCCGCTAGAGCTGATACGATGGCTGTCGCAATAGCCCGATTGGCAGAACTAGAGCGGCAAATGGCTCAAAGAGATCAAGAAAATGCTGAACTTCGACAACAACTAGCTGATCAACAGTTACAGCTCGGCCAACCACAAGGGCCGACAACCTTAGGAGAGCGGATGGATCCGGCTCAATTCCTACCACAACCAGGTGTTGTCCTTCCTGCTTTGACACCTGCTAATTTTGAGCTAAAGCCTGCACTGTTGAATATGATAAGGCAGAATATGTTCAATGGGCTTCCTACTGAGAGCCCTCATCAGCACATATCCACCTTCAAAGAATTGATGGATACAGTGAGAGTTCAGGGTGTCGCTCATGAAGAGTTGTTATTGCGATCATTCTCCTTCTCACTTGCAGGGAAAGCTAGACATTGGTACAACTCTATCCCTGCTGGCACAGTCACCAATTGGGAGGAACTGTCATCTGAATTCCTAAATCAGTTCTTCCCGCCAGCCAAGACTGCTGAGATGAGGCGAAAGATAAATTCTTTCGTGGTTGGAGATGGGGAGAACATCCATGAATCGTGGGAGAGATTCAAGGATCTTTTGTTTGAGTGTCCTCACCATGGGATATCAAAGCTGAATCTGTTGGAGATTTTCTACAAAGCTATCAGTGACAACACTAGAGTGCTTATTGACTCGTCGTCTGGAGGAGAATTTTTGGAAATGGGAGCTGATGATGCTTGGGCTTTTGTAGAGAAAACTGCTAAGAGATGTGGAAAGTACTCGCAACCTAGGGCTCTCTCTAATGTTAAAAGAAGTGCGGGGATGTATGAAGTTGATGCTGAAACTTATAAGGATGCTAGATATGACTCGATCATTGGCTGCTGAAATTAAACGTCTAGCCTCGGTTATGGAAAAGTCCTTGCCCACCAAGGAAGTAAGTGACACGAATTCTAGGTCGGTGCCTTGTCAATTTTGTGGATCCCAAGACCACACCATTTCGGCTTGTCAGATTTATGGTTCTCAAGGTATCGGGAGTCAGGATGAGAAAGTCAACTACATGGGAAATTTGAATAGAGACTAGTGGAGGCCGAAAAATCTGACATTGTAGGAGAGCTTTTGAGAGCTTTGGAGACTAGAGATTTTGGAAAGAAAAACTTGTTCGATCTATCAAATTCCGTTAATTTCCGTTCCATCTCCGTTGTTCTATGTTTTTCCTGCCGAATTTGATTGAATCAAGCATGTACTTATCCATGAGTTGCTAGATTTCCTGTTCTAGGGTTGTGATTGTCCCGACAATGCGAAAATAGGCTTGTTCTTAGTATTGTTTGAATGATATTTGATTCTATTTGGTGATTTAATCCTATCGCGCCAGCCCTAGTTGACGAGAGTCGATTAGAACTGATTTTGGGGTTTGAAATCGAGAGACTAAGACCCCGAATTGGAACCTAGATGGTGAATTTAGGCCGAGAGGCTATTGGAACCATTTGAACCATAGGATTAAGCCTAAAGTTTAGTTGATCAAAAGAGAAATTGAACTTCTTGTGGATCTCTATATCGTCATAGACATTTTAGGTGATAATTGTATCGACTGAGACCGAGATGGTTATGTTTGCACGATTATTACCTAGAATTCTAAGCACGGAAAGGGTCTAAATTGGTTGGTTGAGACCGAGAGGCGATCATTAACCAATTTAGACACATTCGCCTTGATTCCGAGAGGAACTTTGCGATTACCTTGGACGATCTACCTTCACTTTTGAATTAGATATCATTCAAGCAAGAAAATATTTTGGTCTATTGATGATGCATTGTTGGTAAATCCTTGACCCTAGAACGTCTTCCCCATATATATCTCTCAACATTAAATCGATTTTCTTGGTTACTTTATACACACTCTCTCAAATCTGTTTGTCTATTCTGAACTTGGTTGAACTAGCTTGAAATTACAATCGATACTCCTCCGGTCCTTGTGGATACGACACTTGATTACTACAACTAAACCCCATACACTTGTGGATGTAGGTTTTAGCCTATCATATATTTGAAAAAAGGGTAAATTATGGGTTTAGTCCCCAACCTTTGTAATACGTTCCAATTTAGTCCCCAATCTTTCAATCGTTCCAGTTCAGTCCCCAACCTTAGTAAAAACGTTTCAAAATTAGTCCTTCTGTTAGATTTACATCTTCTATCCGTTAAATGGGTGATTTGGTTGCTGACTGTATTTACATAAATCCATGTGGCTTTTATTATCTATCTATATAAACTCTTAATTTAGAAGAGTTTAGGATGATGTGTCAAACTTAGAGGAATTTTAGGAGTCTCAACCAATAATATTTTTTGCCATTTTTCTTTTATTTTCTTTAATTCTATTTTTTTTCTTCTTTTTCCTTTAATTATTTTTTTTTATTTAATTTTACTAACTATCTATATCTATATAAACTCTTAATTTAGAAGAGTTTAGGATGATGTGTCAAATTTAGAGGAATTTTAGGAGTCTCGGCCAATAATTTTTTTTGCCATTTTTCTTTTATTTTCTTTAATTCTATTTTTTTTCTTCTTTTTCCTTTAATTCATTTTTTTTCTTTAATTTTACTAACTATCTATATCTATATAAACTCTTAATTTAGAAGAGTTTAAGATGATGTGTCAAACTTAGAGGAATTTTAGGAGTCTCGGCCAATAATTTTTTTTGCCATTTTTCTTTTATTTTCTTTAATTCTATTTTTTTTTCTTCTTTTTCCTTTAATTTTTTTTTATTTAATTTTACTAACTATTGGGCTTAATTCAAAACATTGATCTTAGCCTAAATTATAATTTTAGTAGTTTTTTTCTCTAAAAAAACAATGGGATTAATTCAAAACATAAAATTAATAATAAGAAAACATAAAATTATTGTAATATTAGTAATCTATATCTATATATATATATATATATATATATATATATATATATATATATATATATATATATATATATACTACTTCAATCGTTTTCTCTACCTATAAACTCTTAATTTAGAAGAGTTTAGGATGATGTGTCAAACTTAGAGGAATTTTAGGAGTCTCGGCCAATAATTTTTTTTGCCATTTTTCTTTTATTTTCTTTAATTCTATTTTTTTTCTTCTTTTTCCTTTAATTCTTTTTTTTTCTTTAATTTTACTAACTATCTATATCTATATCTATATAAACTCTTAATTTAGAAGAGTTTAAGATGATGTGTCAAACTTAGAGGAATTTTAGGAGTCTCGGCCAATAATTTTTTTTGCCATTTTTCTTTTATTTTCTTTAATTCTATTTTTTTTCTTCTTTTTCCTTTAATTTTTTTTTATTTAATTTTACTAACTATTGGGCTTAATTCAAAACATTGATCTTAGCCTAAATTATAATTTTAGTAGTTTTTTTCTCTAAAAAAACAATGGGATTAATTCAAAACATAAAATTAATAATAAGAAAACATAAAATTATTGTAATATTAGTAATCTATATATATATATATATATATACTACTTCAATCGTTTTCTCTACCTATGAGTTTAATTCAAAATATTTAATTATTTGAACTTTTAAAATTATGTTATAATATTAATTTAATATATTAATAAGATTTTATATATAAAAAATCGCGCCATGGCGCGGGGATCATACTAGTCTCTTTTAATTCTCTCAAATTTAAAAATATCATTTTCTCAATTTTTTTTATTTTAAAAAAATAGGAGCGTTTCTTTCACCTAATAAAATAACGCGATGTGAACAACTAACAAAATTAGGGTTCTAAATGCTTAGACGAGAGGCTTGATAGAGGCAAAAGGTGTGATTGTGCTATGTGAGTATGGAATTAGATGGTGTTTCTTTGCCTCTTTGACCAAGGAATAAGCAAATTGAGAAATTGATTAGGCATGCTCATTGGTGAAGGAAGTTGCGATGAAGAAGCTTCAGTGTATCAGGAAGTGCCATCAGTAGCAAAATCCTTTAATTAATCAACCAGAGTGTTGTATGTGTTTGTTAGTTTCAAATCATTTTTGTTTTTCGAAAATTTGTCATTTACCCTCTCAAAGATTCGTTTTTGTCGAGTGGGGACCATATTCTAGGGTTTCAAAATTATTATCTGCAGTAGTGTCAATTGATTTTTGCTTAATCTATGATCGAATCGGTGCAGCTTCTGGTGTAGATATAGATGATGCTCTTGTTGGATTTTCAAATGTCCCACTTTTGTATGAAATTGGAAGTTCAAGATTGGAGGAAGATAATGTTGATTTGGGGCTAGCAAAAAGTGAACAAGTTGTAAAGCATGAAGAAGATACATTGTCAGATGATACAAGCTGTGATGTTCAATTAGAAGACGGTGATAATGACATTCACCAAGATGATGAGGATCTGGATATAAAGATAAAATTCACACCACTGTTGCAGGTTCCAAGATCTACGAGAGCTATTCCAGGAGGTGAAGTAGATATTCTTCAGCATGATGCAGAGTTAGAAACTATGGGATATCAGTTTGATGTTGACACGGAATATGAAGATTCTGATGAGATAGACAGCTTGGATGAAGATAGCAATGATGAGAAGAGGGAGAAGTTCCCTAAATTCAATGCTAAGACTGATATGAAAGAGCCAACGTTCAAAAAGGGTATGATTTTTGCATCCTTTGACATCTTAAAGAAGGCTGTCCGAATGTATTCCATTAAACATAGATTTCGTTTAAATATAAAGAAAAATGATTTGCAAAGGTTGCGAGTGACTTGTAAAGAAGGATGCCCATGGCTTTTATATGCTACTCCCATAGAAGAAGGCATAAAGGTTCAAATCAGAACCTACATTGATACCCATAGTTGCTCAAGAGATTTCTCCAGCAAACATGCTACCTTTAGCCTTTAGGTGGATTGCAGAGGAGTATTTAGAGACTATTAGATCAACTCTAGATATAAAATTGTCTACATTGATGCATTTGATTAAAGAGAAATTTAACATTGATGTTCCTAAAACCAAGGTTCATTATGCAAAACAACTTGCTCTTGATATGTTGAGAGGAGATGAGAATGATCAGTTCTTCAAACTTGCTGACTACGGAGGAGAATTAAGGAGGACGAACCCATGAAGTACATTAATGTTGTCATTAGACAATCTGATTTTTCGTAGGATATTTGTTTGTATTTCAGCTTGCAAGAATGGTTTCAAGGCATGTTGTAGGCCCGTTATCAATATTGATGGATGCTTTTTGAAAGGGGGATACGGAGGTCAGTTGTTGTCTGCCATTGGTATTGATCCTAATGATTGCATTTGGCCGATAGCATATGCAATTGTAGAAAGCGAGTGTAAGGACTCTTGGACATGGTTTCTTCATTTACTTAGAGATGAGTTGGGCATTGAGAATAGCGAAACATGGACATTCATGTCAGATAGACAGAAGGTTAGATTTTGCTTCTATATTTGTATAGAATTATACTTGATTATTGATCATTTAGTTCTTTAACTAATCAGTTATAGATTTTTATAATGCATGGCCTAATTCCTGCTATACGACAATTATATCCAAATGCAGAGCACAAGTTTTGTGTTAGACACCTGATATCAAACTTCAAGAAGAGTTATCCAGGTGAAACATTGAAAAATACAATATGGGCAGCTGCAAAAAGTACCTACATGGCAGAGTACAACAAACATATGGAGAAGTTGAAGCAACTGAATTCAAAAGCTTGTACTTGGTTAGAAGCAATACCTCCTGAATATTGGTCAAAGAGCTCATTTTAGGGAAGGTAGTAAAAGTGATATAATGTTAAATAATATTTCTGAGTGTTTTAATAGATTTATTTTAGAGTCACGAGACAAACCTATCCTCACAATGTTGGAAATCATTAGAACCAAGATAATGGTTAGGATAGCAAGAAAGAGAAAGAGGATAGAAAGGTGGACTGGTTCTATATGTCCTAAAATTCAGAAAAAATTGGATAAGATTAGGGAAGAAGGCAAGTATAGTTGGCCCTCACCTTCTGGAGGAACACAATTCCAAGTTAGTTATCCATATGGTCAGTTTGTTGTTGATTTGGCCAAGCACACGTGCTCGTGTAGAAAACGGCAGCTTACAGGAATACCTTGCAACCATTCTTGTGCAGCCTTAGCATACAATGGCAATACAATTGAGGATTTTATTGATAGGTGCTACACTGTGGATGCTTGGAAACATTTATATGATCATATCATCAAGCCAACTAGGAGTGTGGAACAATGGGAGGATATGCACCATAACCCTATTCAACCTCCAAATATAATCCCAGCCAAGCCAGGGAGGCCAAGGAAGAAAAGAAGAAGAGAAGCTGGTGAAAGGGAACCGACTGGCAAAATGAGAAGGTTTGGAATGGGTATGCACTGTAGTAATTGTGGTGGAACCGGACACAACAAAAGGGCCTGTAAAAACTCTCAACAGGTATAATAACTTGGTTTCAATGAGTTAAAGTTTTAATTTATTCTATTCTATAGCAAACTAGTACTTTATTTATTTATTTATTTCATTTTGTAGTCTGGTGCTTCAAGAATCAAGATCTCTAAGTGGAAGCACTTCAAGACCTTCCAACCATAGGGAAAGGAGTACTTCAACACCTTTGACCAATACACCTGGAGCAAACGACGGTGATCGGGACAACTAGCTTAAGTCCAGAAATCATTTTGCTTATGTGTGCAACCTTCTATGTTGTGAATCTAGACAAATCTTTTTGGTAATGATTTTAATGTAACATGATCAGGTGGTTGTGCTGCAGTAGTAGTTATTTTGGACATAATGGAGTCGAATGCATCTGTTGATCCCTTGTTATTGAAACATTTTTCCATTTCATTTAAATGGAGTGGAATTGAATGCATATGTTGAAACTAGCTTTGTCATTGAAACATATTCCATTTCATTTAACATGTGACGAAACACCAAAAAATAAATAATATCATATGCATAAACGGGTTCCCGCTAAATAAATTAACCCGTATCACTTATAACAAAATGAGTCAACAAAATAGTGGATTTTCCCACCATCACCACATAAACCTATTATTTATACATATGCCCATCAAGTGCCACCTATGGGACAGTTGTCTCAAGCAACATGACACTTGTCACCTACCTCGGGACACTTGTCGATAAGGGTTCATGAGGTTCCCCTATAAATATGGGTCGAAACCTTGAGACTCGGGGTCGGTTTTTTATGGCTCGAAGAGCCTTCCCGAGCGGGATTCATCTCGATCAGCGGGAGCCGACATTTGATGGAGCCCTGGGTGGACAACAGCTAGCATTATTGTTGCGAGTAGCTTCCGATTGTAGGCGAATTCACTGGAGCCCACTACGAGTCGGAGATAGAAACGATGGAGGAGATCGAATGAGTACGGTTGACCACGATGTTCATCGACTTCTCTCACGTCATGAGCTTCAATGATGTTCTCCGCTGCTAGCTATCTTGGCTTCAAGCTGGCTGCATTTGCCTCAAAATGTTTTTGATTCTTCTTGCATTTTGTGCTCTGTTGGTAAATCCTTTCATTTCCATCCCATGTCGCACCCTTTGTCCCTATTCAACATAGTCAGCAAGCACACTGCTTGTTAATCCATTGTCGCACGCCCATTGTCCTATGACAGATAACACCCAACACCCATTGAACCTTGCCTCACCCATTCATGACAGATATACGTTACCACCCAACAACACCCATTTTCAGTCTCATTTATGGACAAATACACATCAGACCCATTGGCGTACCCAACAACATCCCATGTCGCACCCATTCACACCCAAATCAGCACTCACTATCGCACCCATTCATAGCCAAATCAACACCCAATCACACCCAAATCCCATCACCCATTGTCGCACTCAACAACTCTCACACTTTCGCAACGAAAGGACTAATTTTAAAATGTTTTTAGTAAGGTTGGGGACTGAATTGGAATTGAAAGATTGGGGACTAAATTGGAAAGGATTGCAAATGTTGGGGACTGAACCCATAATTTAACCAAAAAAAAAAAAAAAGGTACTACCTAATCTTGCACTTAAAAAAATGGGATAAGGTTGAGATTTTAACAATGGGCTGAAATCCGGTAACTCGTCGTTTACCTGCTGCTCTCGTCCCTGGTTTTGGAATCCAGCTTTTACCGTCAACGCAATCCATTCTCCGTTTCATTTCAAGAGCTCCACCTCCTATCATCAATTATCTGTTGCAGTACAGCAGTACAAAGAAAAGGTGAGGGCTCCCAATTTCCAAGTTCCGATCTCCCTTCCTGTCTTCCCATTCCCAACAATGGCGACCGCCCCTCTATCCTTCATCATCGCTTCCACCCCCACCACTAAACCAGCTATCCCTAGCACCATCGCCTCATTCCCGGCCTTCCACTCCCCCAAACCCCTCTCTTTAATCCACCATCGCCGGCAGCTCTCTCTGCTCCACCCACCCCCCTCCGCCGTAGCCATCGAGAAGGAGTCCATGGAGAACGAGGCTCCCCCTACATTCCTCCGCGAATCCGACGATTCATCCTCTTCCCCCTCTGTGAGGTCTAGGTTTGAGAGCATGATCAGGGCCGCACAGGACACCGTCTGCGAGGCGATCGAGAAGGCCGATGGCGTTGGCAAGTTCAAGGAGGACGTTTGGTCGAGGCCTGGTGGCGGCGGCGGGATCAGTAGGGTTTTGCAGGACGGTGGGGTTTGGGAGAAAGCTGGGGTCAATGTCTCCGTTGTTTATGGCGTTATGCCCCCTGACGCTTATAGGGCTGCCAAGGGTGCCGGCTCCGATCAAAAGCCCGGGCCCATTCCCTTCTTCGCCGCCGGGATCAGCTCGGTACCTACCAAACACTCTTTTCCTTCTTCTGATTTTAATTTTTGTTTCTGTCTACTCAATTGAATTTGTTGGTTCACTTCACTTCAGGTTTTGCATCCAAAGAACCCATTTGCACCAACACTTCACTTCAATTATCGCTATTTCGAAACTGACGCTCCAAAAGGTACCTTGGCGAAACAAGTTTGATAATGTTATCCCCAAATCCAAATGTGTTCTTGCTCTTCTTTGCTTTCAATGTATTTGGATGCCTATTTGTGTCTGGTGTTCTTTCATGTGGCTGCCATGGAAATCATTGGTGGAATACATTTTCTGAGTCATTGCTGTATGTGCACTTGGAATGTTTTAGCTGTTGGAGATAAATTTCTCTATTTTTTTTTCTTTAAATTGATTACTCTTGAGGATTGACTGCCCATAATGGCTGCCCCTAACATTTAATTTAGACTAATCTGTGTAGCCAATTCTCGGGTGATTACTTCTCAGTTTCAGAGCATTGCTTATATTTCCATCAAGAACTTATGAGTTTGGTTACTAACTTCTTGATGACATTTTAATTATAAACAAAGGTGTTTTAATATCCCTTTGGTCTTTTCTCAGAGTTGGAGTGATAAAAAAAAATCAGCCTTTTGAAGTCCTAAATGTTTGATTGTTGTAAAAAAGGAAAAGGTCCATAATGCTTATCTTACACTAGAGTAGGGGAACGACCTTACTTGAACAGGATCTGTTCTATAGGCTCGTGCCTCTGCATCCTTGAGTTCTAAGGAGACACTAGAGTAGGGGAAAGCATCTTGGTTCTTGGGGCATCATTTAAGGTAGGCTGGAAACAGAAACCATTTCCATTGGTGGTAGAAGTTTCCATGAAAGGGAAAGAAAGAAGATAAACTAAATAAACATGGTGTTTTGCTCTTTTCTTTGTGTTAACTGTTAATTGATGAGTTATCCTGGAACTGCTTGGGTTGAACTACTTTATTGTCCATACATTCTTGACTCCGTTATTTATTGGATTGAAATATACAGATGCTCCAGGTGCTCCTAGACAGTGGTGGTTTGGTGGTGGCACCGATTTAACTCCAGCTTATATCTTTGAAGAAGATGTCAAGCATTTCCATCAGGTATTTCCCTGTTATTTTTTGCTCAAATTTGTGTCATTTTTTGCTCTTTAGAACATGAACTTATCAACTCAGAAGAAATTCTTTAAAAACTGATTATGTAGGAGATATTATGATCTCAACATCTCAATCTTTTTTGGTAATTTTTGGATTTACGGGGTTTGGTACTTTGGTTGGATTGGGTGATGATAGATGCACCCAGATTTTTTACTATATGCACCATGTTAGGTCTCACTAAAATACTAAATTTAAAAAAGATACCTATACTTTATGCTAAATTATAAACTTTATCCTTAATTCTTTAGATTTTAATAATATTTTTAGGAACTTAATATTTAATATTTAATATTTATAAATGATTTAATTTGAGTTGGAAGTATCTTAAGCATTGAATATTTAGGTCTATATTTGTTCTAGCACTGAAAATGATTCATTTCATAGGTACAAAAGAATGCATGTGATAAATTTGAGCCTACATTCTATCCTCGATTCAAAAAATGGTGTGACGATTACTTCTTCATCAAGGTATACTTTTCACATGCCTGCTCCTTGTTCATTTTGTTTTTACTGATTCATCATATGCATGCTTTCATTTAAGTGATTCACGATGTAATTCCTGGTAGTTGGACTGAATTTCTAAAGTGGCGTGAAAAGTGTTTCATTGTGGTTTATTGTAGTTTAAAACCTTTGACAATCAATTTGTATTAAAAATTGGTATTATGAAATAATTTGGTTGCCCATTGGTAGAAAAGGATTCAAGGGTTAAATAGGTAGAAAAGGATTCATTGGTTAAATAGGTATATTTGGTGGTTGGATTTATGATTCGCTTAAATAAAATGGGTACAACTGTATTTGAGAAACCTAATTAGACCATCTCCAATGGTTTTGGGTAAAATGTACACATTTATAAGATGTATAATAATGCACAATATGTTTTGGTGTTTTACTTAATTGGTTAAATGTGCATTTCTTACCCATCTTTCTTCAAGAGTACATAAACGATTTTCTTTGTTGCATGTCATCTTCTATTTTTTCTTTTTCAATTGTTTATTTAATCATTTTTTAAGATGAGTTTTCCAACAATCTCCATCATAATTTTATCATTGTTAGTTGTTGAATTATACTCCGTATGTTATGAATTGATGTTCACATTTTTGTGCATAACTATGCAAGGCACCGGGTATTAAGCTAGTTAGTAAAGAAAAAACAAGTAAAAAAATCTCGGGAAAGTCAATCCTAATTATTTGCCTAGAAATCCCAAAATGGCACATGATTGAATTTTACAGCTTTAAACTGCACTTAGAGTTGATATAAGCGAGTACATTCCAAGCAGATGTAAGCAAGCAACTTTCCATGCTTGTTGAGTCTTATTATGAGATTACATCTTATGAGATGAAATGTATGTTGCCATCTACAGCACCGAAGCGAAAGAAGAGGTCTTGGCGGGATCTTCTTTGATGATCTGAATGATTATGACCAGGAAATGCTTCTGTCATTTGCAACCGGTAAACACTTGCGGTTTGCCTTTTGCTCATCTAAATGTTTTCTTGTAGAACCCGAGAAAGTAAATATCCACTAATATCCTTTCATCAACTCTTCGCCTTGGACGTTCCCAGAATGTGCAAATTCAGTTATTCCTGCATATATTCCCATCATTGAGAAGAGGAAAGATACACCTTTCACAGAGAAACACAAGGCGTGGCAACAGTTGCGAAGGGGGCGCTATGTAGAATTTAACTTGGTAAGGCATCCTATTAGGAGGTTCATGGTGCTTAAGCTGTTACACTTTCCTTTTCCATGCTGTTCTTTGACTGCTTGCTTTTGATGGGCTATTGTATAGGTTTACGACAGAGGAACCACATTCGGGCTGAAGACAGGGGGTAGAATCGAGAGCATCCTGGTTTCACTTCCACTTACTGCTCGTTGGGAATACGACCATGTAAGCTACTATCTCATTTTTGTCTTTGTTGGAAAGTCCACATTTCAACCTTATGGTGATGCAAATTTCATGTCCTGAGCAACCTCTTTTTTGGGGATCCAACTTCTTGCAAATGTCTATTTCATCAACCAAATATTAAAAACTCCTTAGGCAAGACAATTTAGTTCCTGATATGTGACTCATACTCCATACTCCACACCGTTGGTTGTTCTTTTCCATTCAAGATAAAAGAAAAGATGCAAAATTTTCTTGAGCTAACAACAATGAATATTGTTAACAAAAATGTCTTTGAAAATTGTTGTGCCATGTGGAATTCGCAAGGACGTCACTTGTTGTGCCATGTAAAATTGTTGTACCATGATCTGTATTGCGTGTTTTGCTTGTCTTACCCAAATCTGTATTGGCATGTTTTGCTTTCCAGAAACCAGAGGAAGGGAGTGAGGAGTGGAAGCTACTGGATGCTTGTATCAACCCTAGAGAATGGATCTGATTATTCTGATATTTATTTATTCTTTTTCCTTTCAACCTTTAGTTGCTCTAATCAAAGTTGCTTGTTGAGTTGAGGTGCCCTGCAATAACTGCGCTCAGTCTCATGTTCATTGTATTTGTAACCAGAAGTTGTCACCTATAGTCTTTGTTTCATTTCGCGCCCGCTACAGCGCTGTTTTGTATGTAAAGACAGTGTGGGATGTCTGGGTGAGGTTATGTTAGTAGTTCTTGTATTGTATCTGATTGAAACAATGCTTCCTTCCAGCTCCAGGGTACACCAAATGCCACCTTTGAGGGGACCTTTGGTACTACCAGCCAGTGCTTTCCGGTTGAACCATTCCGGAATGGTTCAAAGTTCTCACTCCACCATAACCTTTTTACACATACTCTCTATCTTATCAATCACTCCCTTTAGGAAGCAAAAACACACTCCAAAATCCAATCACCCCAGCGGTTACATACTTGATAAGTTGAAGCCTCCCAGTGTAAGAAAGCTCTCTAGCAGACCAACGACGAATCCGTCTCTCAATCTTCGACAAATTAAGAGGCTCATATTTGTGAACTGTGATGTTCCTAGACTGCAATACCTCAAGCAAAGTCATAGTACATTTCCTTATCTTCGACAAATTAAGAGGCTCATATTTGTGAACTGTGATGTTCCTAGACTGCAATACCTCAAGCAAAGTCATAGTACATTTAAAGGAAAGTGATTCGAGGCACCAAACACAAATATCTCAAGAGATTGAAAAATCGACATATGAAAAACTCCAAAAGTACAACTCAAAGAAAAGTAACATATCAAAATGGAAATACATGATGAAGATGAACCATATTGATGATGTGATCGACGATCTCGTCCGTAAAAACATCCTTGGGTGGTGGCTCAACTGCGGTTGACCACCCCAAAACTTTCGTCTTGTATAAAAAAAAATACATAGGGCCCAATTAATTACTCACAAGGTTAGCACTTATGACCATAATTTATTTATACTATTTGGAAACCTAGAACAATATTACTATTATGGTATTTCGTGTCTATTAATTTATGGATTAGTTGTCTTGTAGTTTATTGTTTGTCGTGTTTATTTTCTAGGTCATTGGTGAGTTGTTTAAAAAACACTTTTTAAACAATATTAGTAATGAGCAGGTTATTGTAATGATCAAGATGCACGTACATACAAAGTCATTAGTGACACTTATCCATGTTTCGACTTTTTGATCGATAATAATTTATAAATAGGGTAAATTGCAGAAAATCGCCCTTAAAATAGGTTAGCTTTTACAAAACAATCCTTGAAATAAAAGTTTATAGACAACCACCCATAAATTTATTTTTCTTTCAAAGAATCACCCATGACCCTTAATTCTTATGCGTAAAAGCTATTTAAAAAATGTTGACTTTTCATATTTGCTTAAATGTTTTGGTTAATTTATTATATAATTAAATCATATTGAATATAAAAGGTAAAATTTAACATTTCTAAAACACTTTGTACACATAAAAAAAAAAAAAAAAAAAAAAAAGAGCAAACAAGACATAATAGAATGTATCACTCCAAGCAAGGAAGCTATAAAGTAATGGTAAACTAGTGTTGTAGGAAAGGCAAAGAATCTCTTCTTTTTTTTTTTTTTTTTTTTTTGCAAAGGTAGAAAAAACACTCGATTTCTGAAATCTCATCCAAAATTCATATAATTAGTACTGTATAAGTTACAGGTTCTTATCTAGAGAAGCTTTTGCTATAACTTCCATAAATAAAGTACATTCAAATTAAATCCTTTCCTATTAAGTTTTCCAAAAGATATTTGTCACTATAAACGAAAATATAAGATCATAATAAACCTTGATCAAATCCATATGAAACAAAAATGATATGCATTTCTTAGGATGGGGCATTTCATGTTTGTTGGAATATGAGGTTGTTCCACGTTGAAAAGATTGAGATATCATGAACAACATATGCGTTTGATGGGCTACTCATTTTATTGTCAATTGATTTTGAGATGGAACCCCGTTGGATTTGAAACTTTGATCTACAATGTTCAATAAGATTCGAAACTTTGATCTACAATGCGAGTATAATTTGATATACCTTCTTATTGGAATGACTTCAAATGTTAAACCCTTGTACAAGCAAAGAAGATCCTTCTATCTTTATGCTATCTATATATGTATGAAAGAAATGGAAACTAGTCCTTTTTACTTGTACCTACAATAGAAGGAAAGAGGGATAAAACAATGGCAAGTGTTACAGGACTTCCAAGACAAAGGTCCAGGGGTGACCGACTCATGTTCTCGTCTTCCGATGACACTGCAATGTTGAACCAAATTCGAGCAGCCCACGCTCCAGATGGGCGCGAGGTTGATGTGAAGATCATTCTAAACATAGTTGAAGACATCTTCAACCGTACTGCTCCAAGCATTTCCGGAGCCGTTCAGGTACCTGAAACTGATCGATTGATATAACCAAATTTATAAGTATATATTAAGGCATGAAATCTCAAAACTAATCATTGATCGGTCTTATGCACAAAGGGAGCACCAATGTCCTCAGATGTGTTGGATGACAAGGTGCTTCAAGGAGGCAATCTAGACATCATGGATCTCTTGGCACACACTATTAACAAAATGTCATGTGAGGTTGGTAAATTAAATTTTACTAATAGTTGTATATGAACAAAAATATCATATGATTAAGTGATAGATGTACCCATCATTTCTGTAATGTTTCTTTATCTTCTGCTATTTTTTTGTAGTGCACTGTCTACGGTTTTTACATACTGTCTTGTTTGTCTCGATGTATCTGAGTGCATGAGTTTTGTCCTGTAGATTCTTATATGTCTTATCTATATAGACATTTAATACACTTATATTACCTGCATGATATTTTTGGGTTACACGGAAACACCGAAGCAAATACCAGAAAGTGGAGATGCACGGAAACTCTATATCAAAGTTATTTTCGTGTTTTTCCTTCGATTACAGATACATTGCAAATGCTCAGGAGGAGGAGATGCACATTCAACAACCATGGTACTTTTCAACATACTTTCAAGCTACTCATGGGATGCAAAAGTGGTGTTAGCCCTAGCGGCTTTTGCAGTGCACTATGGCGAGTTCTGGCTGGTTGCACAACTCTACCTGACAAACCCTTTGGCAAAGTCAGTTGCAACACTGAAGCAAATACCAGAAATCATGGAACAAACTAGCTCTCTAAGACCTAAGTTTGATGCCATCCTCAACCTAATCACGGCCATCTTACATGTGACCAAGTGCATCATTCAGCTGAAGGAGCTACCAGCTCAGTATATCAGTGATGACCTTCCGGCGTATGAAACAGCTACCTCCCTCATACCTACTGCCGCTTACTGGACCATCCGAAGTGCTGTGGCTTGTGCTTCGCAGATTATGGGTCTTATAGGCGCAAACCATGAGTATGTTAACATGATATGTCATCCCAATCCATTTGAAATAGTTTCCTAAAGCTTCACTCAAGGCCTGAAATATTTTTGCAGGTATGTATCTTCAACAACAGAGGCTTGGGAGCTATCTAGTTTGGCCCACAAAGTCAATAATATATATGAACATCTAACAAAGCAGTTGAGTCTTTGCTATCAACACATTGGTAAGACTAGTTCCAAAATTTACCACCTATGACATCCATTGATGAATTGTTATACATCAGTTTATAGCTTTTATACACCTGTATATAAACATTTATAATAGGGGTGTGGGCATGGACGGGGCGGGATTGGGATAATCACATGTCTCATCCCACATTTTTTTACGGGACAGGATCGAATGTGATTGATTTTTTTTTTTTTTTTCAAATCTTGTCGGTTCTTATCCCTCGTGGGACGAGACCAGATTTGTCCCTCGATCATAAAAAAGATTAAAAAACAATCTAATTAGCTCCAAAAATAGCCAGTAGCAGAGATGCAAATTTATGCAGATGAGTCGATTGAGAGGAGAGTCGAAGAGTAGGTGATTGAACAAGAATCTTGAGAGCGTCGTCCAGCTGTGGGAACCCTAACATTAGGATCGAACAGCCACCACACTACACTGATTCTTGCTTGTTGCAAGTATTTATTAAAAGTCTTATATATTTTTAATATTTTTATTTATTTTAATATCGGGTTTAAATAAATGTTAATATATGATATAAATATATTCTTAGATGGCTCTATTAATTTTAATTATATATATGCGGGACGGGATGAGATTTATGGAATGAGAACATACTCTCCGTCCCGCATAATTTTTACAAGACGGGATTGGGATATGATTGAATTATTTTTGTTCCCATGGGCCCTTATTTATGTAACTTCTAAGGTAGTTTTTTGTGTAAGTGGCAGAGGAAAAGAAACAAATAGAAGCATACCAAGCACTTGTGCGGTTATTTGAGACGCCCCATATCGACAACTTGAAGATCCTCAAAGCATTGATTTATGCAAAGGATGATCAGCTGCCACTGCTTGAAGGATCCACCAAGAGAAGGGTATGTTGGGAGATTATCTGTTTCCATCCACATTAGCAAGCAACATTTTCATACATCTCTATTATTATTATTGCCCTTTCAATCCTTGAATTGGTAAATAAAGAGCGGTTATCCAGGGGCCTATGAGTACTACCCCCAGTCCTTTCCGGTGAGCCATTCCGAAATGGTTATTGCCCTTTCAATCCAATTAATTAGAAGAATCAATAATCCAAAAGGAAGAGAAACTAAAAGTACCACCAACTATCCCTTTACATTGGATACCTTTATAATCCATCAAGAGAAAGTGTTTTAATGGCAATGTTGTTGAAATCGGGATTTTGGATCGGATCGGTAGAAAGGTATAAGAATCGGATTGTAGACTCGAAATTAAAATGAAATTAATATGTTTCATATTAGATAAATATTGTGTTAAATCGTATAAAAAATACTCATAAAGATTATAAAATTTTAAAAATAAACTAAATATAATGTAGACCAACTAAATATAGTGTAAATTTCTTAGATTTAAAGTGTAAATATTAGAAATTTCTTGTAACATACATTTTGTTATGTTCGTTAGAATCGCCAAAATATGATTGTTAGAGTCGCAAAAAAAAAAGGTAGGATCGGGATTGTTTTTTCATTTTTGAATAGTAGGATCGTTGAATCGTATGATCAAATCGGGATTTTAATAGCATGGGTTAATTTAATGGGCATTTAGTCATGATTCAGTCTACATTTAGGTTGTTTTAATGGTGCTTAATGGTAAAAGATAAATGGGTAGGAAATGCAAATTGCCAAAGATGAGGTACTTTTATGAAAAAATAAATTTTATAACCAAGCAATATATAGTTTAGATAATATATAGATAATAAATAGATATAGATGCTGATTAGCTTAAGCAAACATGTAAATTAAAGAACCAACTTTAATTCTCTCTATGTTGATGCAGGTTGCCATTGATGTACTGAGAAGGAAAATTGTTCTACTACTGATCTCAGACCTTGACATTCCCAGTGAAGAGCTTTCAATGCTTTATCCGATATACCAAGTATCAAGAGAAAACCCGACGAGACCCGAGAGTCAGTATGAGGTTGTCTGGATCCCTGTGGTTGATAGATCAGTCCCATGGGACGAAACCAAGGAGAGGCAGTTTGAAGCTCTGCAACCATTGATGACATGGCACTCGGTATACCATCCGTTGCTGATTGATCAAGCAGCTATCAAATACATCAAGGAGGTGTGGCACTTCAACAAGAAGCCATTGCTCGTGGTGTTGGATCCGCAAGGCCATGTTGCGAACCCTAATGCGATCCATATGCTGTGGATTTGGGATAGCCAGGCTTTTCCCTTCACCAGTGCAAGGGAGGTTGCTCTCTGGAAAGGCGAAAGTTGGAGGCTTGAACTCTTAGCTGATGGCATTGAGCCACAGATGTTAACCTGGGTATGCCATTTCTCATTTAATTTTCTTCCCTTTCTATAGTAAGGCTGTTATATGAGCCGAATAGTGAGCTCGATAAAAGCTTGCTTGAGCTCGTTCATTTTTTAAACAAGCCGAGTATGAGCACAATTTTAAGCTTGGTTTAGAGAACGGCTCGCTTGATTTAAGCTCGAATTTGGTGAAACTTCCGAAATTGTGCTCGAACCCAACAAGGCTTAAAATTGTGCTCATACTCAGCTTGTTTAAAAAATGAACAAGCGTCCTATACATTCCTATGTTATCAGCAAGTAGGGTTTCTTAATGCTCCAAAAAAAAAAACTCGGTTCGAGCTTGTTTATTTTCTAAACAATCTGAGTATGAGCACATTTTTAAGCTTGGTTCAAAGTTCAGCTATCTCGATTTAAACTTAAATAGCTTGAATTTTGTGAAATTTCCGAAATTGTGCTCGAACTTTGAACCGAGTTTAACATTGTGCTCATACTTGACTCGTTTAAAAAATGAATGAGCCTCCTTTACATTACTAAGTTATGAGCGAATTGGGTTTCTTAATGCCCCAAAAAAACTCGGCTCGAGCTCATTCATTTTCTAAACAAGCCGAGTATGAACACATTTTTAAGCTCGAGTCCAAATTTAAGTCCAGCTCATTTCTAAATGAGCTAAATATGAGCCTGCAATACTCGGCTCGAATAACAACTCTACTCTTCAGTAAGTAAGAAGTATATGCTAATTATCTCGTTTCATTGACTTGTTAGATTGCTGAAAATAGATACACTTGCCTATATGGTGGAGAGGACATGGATTGGATAAGGAAGTTTACAAGGCGGGCGAGAGCTATAGCACAAGAAGCAGGAGTACAACTAGAGATGTTATACGTCGGGAAGAGCAACCCGAAAGAGAGAGTTCGGAACAACAACGCGAACATAGCGAGTGAAGAGCTAAGCCACACCCTTCCTGATCTAAACCTGATATGGTTCTTCTGGGTAAGGCTCGAAAGCATGTGGCACTCGAAGATCCAACACGGAAGGACTGTGGAGAACGACCCGATAATGCAGGAGATAGTGACAATGCTGAGCTATGATGGGAGTGATCAAGGCTGGGCTGTGATGTTCAAGGGCTCAGCCGAGATGGCCAAGGCAAAGGGCGAACCATTTCTGTTGTGTCTCGACAGATTTGACGAGTGGAAGGACGAAGTCGGGACAAAGGGCCTCGTGCAAGCGATCAATGAGCATCTCCATAAGCTTCAAACGCCGCATCATTGCAACCGCCTCATACTGCCTGCGACAACTGGAACCGTCCCTGAGAGGGTTGTCTGTGCGGAATGTGGCAGTCAGATGGAGAAGTTCATCATGTACCGTTGCTGCACAGATTAGGATTTCCACACCATCTTGCTAAACTCTATATATGATCTATGGCACACTATAGTTAAGTTATGTTAAGATTTATGTGTGTTTGTTGAATTTGAATTAATGGTGTGCATTGTTGATCAATAAGAAATAATATGGCTTCATGTAGCTCTACAATCTTAGTTCTTGTAAGATTTGCAGCATTGCAGGTTCTGCTTCAAAAACTCAACCTAGTGCAATAAAATTGTTGTCAAATTCTAGTCAAAGACTGTGCTCATACTCGACTCTTTAATCTGCTTCTGTTCATAGTCTTTACTTATGAAACATGAATGTTCATCACCAAAGAGGCATTTTAGAAACAAGCAAAGTTAAAGAGATAGTTCACCATTAAGCACCAAAAGCAACAATCCATCAATAGATAAGTGAGGATAAACAACAGCAAAATATTTGATGACTTGGGGTCTTTCAACATAAGCCCTGGCCTAACAATCTAATGGAATTCAAAGAATCAAAAATCAATTAAGTCAATATATATTCGAGATTGATTTAGTTCAAATCTAAAACCAATTAGCAATGTCCATAATTTCAATGTGGAACACTACATCTCAACAAATAGGTTCATTATATATCAAAGAGGCATGTAATTGATAAAAAGCTTAAGAACATCTCACATAGACCATAGTAAGTGGAGAGATAATTTGGCATCAATCAGTTGCAATGGCAACAAGAAGATGAAGAACCAATCAAATATCCAAAAAGGATCCATTAATAAAAAAAAACTAAGGTACAATATTAGGTAAATCTTACCAATTTGTGGCTGAGAACATGTGTAGTTTAATCGTTGAAGTGAAATACCTCCATCAAAATCACGAACAAGAATCGTCAATCTTTGGATGTGAGTGAGTACTTTCTAAACACGACCAATTTCAGCATCTCTCGTGGAGCTTCAGATTGAACAAGGCAAACCTCCCGTGATTATGAACATAACACAAGTACAAGATAATGAACACAGTGTAGCACATCCACTAAAGAAAGTAAAGAGAGGCATTTGCAATACAACAATTTTTTTTATCACTCTAAATTGGTATGCCTAGACCTGACGTCACTAGGGGATTGACCCAAGACCTTGGTCAACTCAAACACCACCATCTCAAACAACACATACAACGCTCCCTCGTACAAGCTCCCCATGGGCAGGAGACGGGCCGAGGTGGGCGTCGGCTCGGGTCCCTCCGCCACGTCATCCGCCATGGTCTGCGCGGGCACGTGGGCCACTACGCTTGCCGGGGCCCTCACGAGGTCGGGCCGGGCCGTCAGGAGCACCACGCGGCCGCCGCTGGACTCGGCGACCCCGCAGATGGCGTCCACCGTGGAGAACCCGCCCGGCCCGGCCGAGGCCACCAGGAGGTCGCCGGGCCCGATGGGCGGGGCGGTCATGTCGAAGACGCAGTGGGCCCGGAGGCCCAGGTGGGCGAGCCGCATGCACAGGGCCCGCATCATCAGGCCCTCCCGCCCCACTCCGTAGACGAATACGGCGCCGTTTCGGGCGCTCAAGGCGGAGATCTCGGTGACGAGGATTGATTGAGGCGGAGGTGTGGTGGTCGGCTGGGCGAACACGGCGGCGATTTGGTCGCAGATTTGGGCTGCCATTGAAGCCATGATTTTGGAGTGTTAATTTCCTCTTTTTAGTCTGATCCGAGTTTTATTGGATAACCTTATCTATAAGACAAATAGTTCGCGTATAAAACGGGTGGATCTTCGGGTCGGGTCCTGCCATTCTCTTTGGGCCGTAGCCCAATCTGTTGAATCTGAGAGGCCCAAGACGGAGAAAACAATTTCACATTGACAAGAAAAAGGGAAATTAAAGTAAAAATAGTTGAGGTTCTCTTGTTCGCCGTGTGAGCGTTGTTGCAATCGGCTTCAACTGTTGAATCTCAGCTCGAGAGAGAGAGAGAGAGTGTGTCAGAGAGAGGAGAAATGGTGAAAATGGGGACGTACTTCGCGATGTCGTTTGGAGCCTTCATCTTCTGGCAATCGATGGACAAGGTTCATGTCTGGATCGCTCTGCGCCAGGACGAAAAGGTTCGTGTTCTCTTTCCGCTTCGAACCCTAAAAAATTGATTCGGTGGACTGCTGCGGAATTTCCTTGTTAATTGTTAGGGGAATAATGCATGTTGGATTTTATTTGTAGTTGATTTGGTTTGATTCTCGGGATTGTGAATGATGGAATGGAAATCGGATTGGTGAACACTTGGGATGTATGGTATTTGAATGCTTAGAAGTACAAGAAAGGACTTTTTTCGGTGATTAGTAGATGGATCTGTAATTTTTCCATTGAAATACTTGAAACTTGTTTCCATGAGTGGCCATGGATTGTGAAACTTGGACTTTTGCAGTTTGCTGACCTCTTAATTGGAGTGTTTATAACAATGTGGTCATGGAAAATCGTCATAGAACAGTGTGGATTTGTCATTGAGGGAAACCACTGTTTATAATAATGTGGATTTTGGAAATGGTTTCTTGTTGATTAAAGGATTATATGACTGCATTTTTCTTAGATTTTAAGCCTGCTGAACTTATGAATGCTGGAAATGCAGTTCTTGATTAGAAACCAGAGTATGTGTTGTTAAACATTAGAAAAAACTCCATACTTATTGCTCTTATGAGGATACATTATCTGCGATTTTCTTGAATTCGACATTAAGGTTAGACATCAAGAGAGCTTTCAAAACCGGTTCAGGGACATTGATGTTAGACATATTGAGTAATGTTGATATGCTCTTTAATCTCTTATTCATGGTGGATCAATTTAATGATTTCAGAGTTGTCAAATTAAATTTGTTCTACCCTGTACTAGAGACCAATTTCCTTTTTTTTTTTCCTTGTTGCAGCAAGAACGAGAGGAGAAGGAAATGAAAATAAGAAAAATGAGGGAGGATCTGTTGAAGGAGGCTAGGGAGAAAGATCATGTGGGGGCATGATCTTACAAAGAAGAACAATTCCATTGCTTCTTGGACTGTAATTTTCACTACTTATTTGCTTTTCTTCCGGATTGAGTTTTAAGTCACATTTGTGCTAAACAATCGCGTGAATGCTGCCACAGAGACACTGTATCCTGCACTCCACATAAAATGCTTAATCTAGCATCCAAATTTCATCCTAAAGGTTCTTATGCTGCAGTTGATGCGGGTAGTAGCTAAAGCTAGTACCCAAACCTAATGCTGGCTGCTTTCGATCTTGAATTTCCAACTTGCAGAGCTTACATTGATCTTCACTCTTTTTCTACAAAATACCAGCATAGACTATAGGGGACCTTAGGCATTACCAGGGCATACAGGGTACCAAGACTCCCAGTTCGGTACTTGCAAAATCTAACTGAATGCAGTGGTAGGTTTTGAGCCTAACTATTTCAAATTGGGGCCTCAAGGATCAATTGAATGCAATGGGTAGGTTTTGAGTTGAATCTTTTCAGCAAACTTGAAATCACTCAACCTTTATATTGCCCAAATACAAAGCTACCAACGGCCAACGCACACAACATAATTGACGACTCTTAAAAGGCATTGTAGGGAGGAGTTCTATACAGGTCTAGATACCATCACAGCTGGTATAGGACATTGGTTATGGGCAACTTGATGAATCATAAATAGTTCTGTTGATTCATTTCACATAAAATCACTACAAACAGCT
Source organism: Persicaria maculosa (assembly GCA_963922045.1). Taxonomy (NCBI): domain Eukaryota; kingdom Viridiplantae; phylum Streptophyta; class Magnoliopsida; order Caryophyllales; family Polygonaceae; genus Persicaria; species Persicaria maculosa. Next base: position 15,214,666 of record OY998256.1, read on the forward strand.
GTTTTGAAAGATTCAACTTCACAAGCACCAGTTGCCATAGCAATGGTAGCCATACTACAGAGGCATGCTCCATTGCCCTACTACAGAGGCATGCTGGTGGGCATGGAATGCTTTTCAGAATATAAAGAAAAAAATATGAAAAATTGTAGGCATAAGAACGAGGATTAGTTTCCCAAAGAACATCCGCAAGCCAGACAAAATACAATGAAGTACAATCCGGATCTTCAAACAGAAGAAAATACAAGCGTTTGTACATATGAGAAATCAACACCACGAGCTCATACACCAAGCACCTGAATGAAGACAACAAAATAGGTCAGTAAGGGGCTAAGGGCGTCACTTAAACATCAAGATATAGCGACAGATGAATTTCTCCATCGGAGATATCAGATGGTTTATGTTGAGCTCACCATTGCTGTTCTTGTCCTCCTTCCTGACATAAGCTTGCTTCAAGTAACACAGTGACAGATATTCTTCAGTGGATCAATGGGCAATTTCAATGTAAACAAATAAATAAATTAATCTAGGTTTTGCGTTCAACCTTGCACAGAAATTTGTATTCACAGCCAGGATGTGTCTTGTACCTACAATGTAGTAGTGGTACTCGTTTTTCGAAAGAGGGAAAATAGCACGAGGAGAAGATGAAACGATAACAAACATTTCCATCCCCGGAAGCAGGTAGTGGGAAAGGGCTTGGCTGAAAATAGAGCTACTGAGACAAGCCTACAATCAAAATTACAGATGCAGGTCACTCTTCTGAAATTGTTCACTCCTCTGAAATACATGAAGACGGAGACTCGTTCCTTTGCCCAAATATATCAGGGATGACTTCCCAGTTAGCTTTCTCCCTAGCTTCCCAGTACCCTCCAATGTATCGGTAACAACCATCCTCATCTCTTCTAAACCATCTAGGTTGCCATCCGCTTTCTTGGATTTTCCTTGCCTGTGCCAATTTTGACACAAAGACTTGCTCAGATTTCAACTTACGAAAAGACCAACTGGGGAGGAAGGTTGCTATATTATTTTTATCTACCTTCAGCTTTCAGGAATACCTTCTTTAGCCAGTGTCAGTTTAATGGAATATATTTTGCAAATTAAATTTACCTGGCGTTGTAACTGCTCGAGCCTAAGTTTCTCTGCATTAGCCAGCTCATACTCTCCATTCTCCAAGTGCCTCTGATCTGGTCTGAGCCTTGAGTCTGTAGGAGGCAACTTTTCTCGAAGGCCAGGAGTCAATTCGTTCAAAGATATTGCAAATGGCGTGAGGTTGTACCGAGTCTTGGTTGGAGTGTTGTCCCTCTCCCATAACAAGACAGCTTCTGTCATTGGATCATAACCCTTTGGCTTTGTTGTTGGATCCCCAAGCACATAGTACATTGCCTCATCCCACTTTCCCATCAGCATTGCCACCTTCTCTCCGGTCTGATTGTCTTGTACAAATCCATGAACCTGCAGTCCAACATTCATTAGCAGAAATGGTAGACACTGACGTAATCACAAGTCATGATTTTGCATGATCAAATTGGCTTAGACGCTTAGTATCAGTCAACCAACTCGCATATATCCAACCAACTCACATATATCCCTTTCCACATTAGCAAGCACAAGAAAATATCCACCTTTAAGTGCAAGAAAGTCCACATCGTTGATTAAATTTGATGAACATTTTGCTCGTATGTGGGGCCCAGTTATAGATTAGCACTGCTTAAGCAGTGGAAATATAAGTCTATTTGGCGTGTTAACTCTGTCAAACATGCAACATGAGACAACAGCTCTCAATATCTAGTGTTCTAATGTCTCATGAATCATGATAGGTTACCTGATGCGGATTACGGTCTATGATAGACTGCTCTTTGAACTTGAGCTTGCAAGAATACTTTCCACTGCCCTTGATACGCATGGTACCATAATGGTCACAATATATCTTACCAAGGATGATGTTGTATATGGAAGTGGTGACCTTGCTCCATTCAAAAGTTTCTCCATCTTCAAACTGAAGTGTAAGAACGCCAACAGGATCAAGCTGAATAGAACGCCCCCAGAATTTGCCCTTGAGATTGGAGTCGGCCCAGAACTTCCAGCCTCTGCCCTCACAGTGACAAGCAACAACCATCGGGTGATGACTCACCTGAGTGAAAGCTACAAGTCAGATATATATAGTGCAAGGCTTCAGAAATGTAAACCTCATAGCCTCCTAAAAATAAAAGCCCGGTCGTATAAGAATATGAACTACACAGCTCTAAGCAGTGGGCTTGTGTACCTTTTCAGAAAAAAAGTGCAAGCCTTTATCTGGGTAGTCAGCCTCATAAGTCTCTCCTAGGAGGGGATTGAAAGGTTTGCATTGTCGTCCCTCTGTTGAGGCATAACCGGATACAGCAAATGCAGCTACTTTTAGAATTCTCATCAAGTCATTCCCCTGCACAGTCACAGCTGCTGCTTCTTAAACTTGAAATAAATTACCGGAGATTGCAAGGGAAACTTTGAAAACAAGTTTCTGCAGATACACACAGTGCACGGTATGAACAAAAAGACAACCATTTTCCTTTCATACCAATCTAGAGGTCATTTATTAGACCCTCCATATGGTTAACTCCAACTTTTTACTACTCAGTGCTCAGGCTATGCTTTCCTGATAACTTGACTACAGCATCAAGTCAAGTCAGTAGCAATCTACACTACTTTTATTCCTGCGTTTGTCCAGTCTAATGATCTGGCTTCAAAACATTTGTTGCTCAATGAAACAAGGATCGTATAAGACCAGTATAGGGATTGGTTTTTTCAAGAAGTTCACAGCGTCTCCCATACAATACTGTACAGCACTGTCTGGCCAATGTTCATGTTTTGGAAACCATGACAAACAGAGTTTAACAGGCAATTAGGCATTGAAGTAGACTAGGTATCTAAATGTTATAAACACACAATCTAAGAGTATTGTTGCTGAAAGCCCGTATGGGTAACTGCTCAAATGTATACACAAGCTAAGTTTCAGTAGGTACAGGTATATGCCAATTTGCTAATTTGGAAGACAACAAATAACTAATCTTTGATCAAAATTCAGCTGGTATTTTAACAAGACCAAGAAACAAAGTTTGCTGCACTAACCTGCTTTCCCCATTCTAAAGCTTGATCTACCAAAGATGAATATTCTAAATCTTCAAAGCACTTTTGCAGTGAGGATAAAGGCTCATTGAAGTAAACAGGAAGACAGACTCCAGAGAGATCCTTTCCAATATTATCCTTGATGATTGACCACAAGCCAATGGGCTTCTCTTTCTCTTTTGGGTCTGGAAGATTATCCCTTCTTTTAATATATGGATATTCAACTAGTCTGATACCCATTTGAAGCTCCTGTGAGTGATTAGAAGAGGGTGTATCATGCACCATTGAACTCACTGAATCCCTGCCTCTACAGGAAGCGCTTCTCATAAATTCTGATGATAAATAATCATTTGTATCAAAAAAAGTCCCATCGTCTTCATCAGTATCAGCACCACATTGACTCTCATTATCTGCGTCTGAATCAGTTTCACTGCCCTCAGACATGATTGAATAGAAATCTGCCATACAATGTGGAAAAGAACATGTTAAATCAAGACAAGAAAGAGGAAGACAAATAAGCTCTTCGCTTGGTCAAAACAACTGCGATATATCATATTGCTAAATAAGAATGTTTGTGCCAGAATGCTGATCCTATAAGAAGTCATGTTCAAATGGGAGAGGGGTAAGCATTTATAGACATTGAAGAGAAAGACAATCGATATTCATAAATAACATCAAAATGAGATTAAGTCAATGCTAATAAGTTTTTTTTTTTATGGTAAATCATCGCTTGAAAGTATTGCTTACCGCTGAATCTTCTATTCCCTTGTCCACAGCATGAATCTCTTCCTTTGGTTTCATCAACCACTGTAGTTTCCAACTCTATTTTCTCAGCCTGAAAATTAAGCAATAAAGGAAGATAATGAAACAAAATAGTTTATGGATGACTTCAAAATTTTCACCAAAAATTACAACATGAAGTGGCACTCAAAGTTATCTATGCAAGTAGAAGCCAACTTCATTGCATGGTTGATGAAGCTTGGGAGTATATGCTGAAAAAGGAAAACAACATGAACTGGCACATACCTCTAACTGCCTAAGAGAGTCCATTAGTTCCACATGTTTCTGCTTAAGGTCCTTCAGCTGATTTTGAAGTTCTGAGACTTCTGTCAGCATAATAGACTCACAATCTTTAATGATAGCCTCTCCAATGCCTTCTTGTGCCAGCCGCAGCCGCAGCTTCTCTGTAGACACTACAATGTCTTCTGCAGGTGCGACACAGCTATTGGCTAGTGCTTTAGGGAAGAGATCCTTAGCAGATAACAGTGTTTCAATCCATGCTGATCTATCCTCCTTAGTTACGCAACGCAAGTGAAGAGTTTTTGTCCCGGTAAATATGCTAAGCCGTTTATCGTCTGATTTACTTGCACGAACTGAAGAAACCTGGAACACGTGTGAAAATAAAACGCATTATTTCAGAGCAAACCCACGGAAGAAAGACCAGAATCAGAAAGTTAAAAGACCTATAGACATCAATTATACAGACAAGCGCATTGTCATGATTTAAGTTCAACTATGAACATCATCTATCTCTTGGTCAAAAGATTACTCTTTTCATAAACAAAATAGCCTTGGTGCTACCATCATTTCAGAGAAGTACATCAATAAACTATCTAATAAATAAACTTCATCTAGAATATCCAACCGAGTAAAGAGTGATTGTCAACCTCAAACCGTCTCATGACAACAACTTGCATCCCAAAAATGAATAATCACAATCCAAATGCAATGGCTTTGCTGAAAAACTACTGGCATCTCATTGGTATGATAGCACCCACAAACTGATGTGCAATAGAACTAATTTTCTTTCTATTCTTGGACACATTTTACTTCCACTTAGTATGTAATTTCCAACATATAGTGACTTGGGATAAAACAACAACATTTTATCCCGCCTAGGCAGGGTATGGGGGGCAAAAAAAAACAGACAACAACAAGAAGGCTGGTTAATAACACTAATCCCAAAAAAAATGACAATGGGTCTAATTCACCACCCACTAATCACATAATCCTACAAGAAAAAACAATTGGATTCAACTAATAATAGTATACACGAAATGCAGGGCATGCAAGGTAACCATTAACCATAGTAAACCCAAGCAAGCAAATAATCAACCAAGCAAAGCCAAACAAAGCAAGCAAAAGCAGAGAGAGAAGCTTCAAACCAAACCTTCAAATGAACTTCCCCAAATGGCCTCCCTTGCTTAGCAGACACACTGAGCAGGTTATTCCCGGAGCTGTTCTTCCTCACAAACTTGACAGATTCCTCCCCAATCACCATCACAACCTTCTCCTTACCGGGGCTCATCAGTATCCTATCAGGCCCATGGACCTTGTAATACGACAACACTCCATCTTCAAGCACAAACCACCTCGACCTCCATCCCTTGCCGTAGTTGACCCACTTGTACAAGATCCCCGCCGCCGTACCACCAGAGTGAGAGATCTTCGAATCCCTGCCGTCGATCAGCACATCCTCCGCCTCATGGTGGCTGAGCGCATCAAGCGCGGCGCTCCCGACGCCAATCGACGATACCTGAGCTGCCGAGTAGCTATGCCTCGAGTTATAGCTCACATTCTTTGCTATCCCCTTGCTCTCCAACCCTAATTGACACTGTACAGCAGCCTGATTCGACACCGCGCTCGCGCTCTTCTCACGATCGATCGACACCGGAGCAATGCAGCACAAAGGATTCATCCTTGTCCTAATCGATTACGCAGCAGATCAAGCTCGCACAAAATCGAACAGCTAGCGCAGAGTCGGAAGCAGAAAGGTCAAGCTACATTGATCCTTGAATGCGAGCGCTTAAAAATCGGCATTAATGCAGCAAGAAGTAGGTGATTGATTGAATTCGAACCTCGCGCTCTCTCTCTCTCTCTCTCCGAGGGATGCAGAAAAGCAAGTGGACAGAGCGCAGAGAAATGACATTAAAGAGGGATCTCAACAGTACAGTACAGATTCTAGCAAGAAATTCAAAGGAGCGCAGCAGCAAATGTGAAATGTGAAATGATTTCGGAGCTAAACAAAGATTGAAGAAGGCAACAGATCCATTAAATTCGCTGAATCAGAAAGACGACGAGCTGCCATTAACGCATCGGAGGATGTGTAGAGGGGGGAGGTTGGGATTGCATTTAAGATTCAAAACTGAAATCATGCATGGAATGGAACTATCAACTATGGAATGGAAGGACGACTAAAAACTAACGAGTGTGATTACTGATTAGTCATTAGTGGAGAGAAAAACACTCCTATGTGGGTTTTTCAGATTCGGTGGGAACTTGTATTTTCTTTTTTTTCGTGGCCAAATTCTATTGGAGGAGTACTTATTTTAAACTATTCCGGAATTGCTCATAGGAAAGGACCTACGGGTATTACTCAAAAATCCTCAGTTTGAACCCCGGATATGAATATGGTTGTTCTTTATTTACAAATTCAAGGAGTGCTTATTGTAAATATTTTGTGGTATTATGAGCTATTTATTTTTGGATGCATTTGGTGAAAAAATTGTAGTGGTGGGGTTTTATGAAATTTATTTTAGAAATAATTTATATTCTATGTTTTTTGTATTAAAAAAACAAAAATGATAAATACTTGATGCATTATTGTAAATATTTTCAAGTTATGAATTCTTCTGTAAATTTTTATTTTCTTTGAATATTTTGAAAAAAAATTCGAAAAACTAAGTGATCAAAGTTAACCAATGTGATGTGAAATTCTTCAAGCAATCGGATTTTTTTAATCAACATCCTCTCATAAGTATGCATTAACATTCGATCCCACGCTCGTAAAACACTTGAATAGTTTGTTGTAACTTTAAAACGGAATATCAATATTCGATTGATGCAATTATGTGAAATATGCATATCATTGTTAGAGAAGTTGCACGAACTTTGTTATTTTTTGACATATTCTTATTATGAAAGTTATTATTTATATATATATATATATATATATATATATATATATATATATATATATATATATATATATATATATATAATAAGCAATTTTCTTAAATTTAAAATAAATAAACCTAAAAATAATAGTGAAATTAGAACATGGATATCTTGAAGTGGTGTCTTGACATGGAGATGGGAAGTGGGAAATGATTGTTTGGGAGACATCTAACATGGATATAGGGATGTTCATGTACTTGTATTTTTAGCATAAATAAAAGATATTTTTTTCCCCTCACATCTTGATTGAGTTAATGGGGTTTGTGGGGATGGGCAGACCTCTCCTTCTGATATTAGGATGGATGGAAGTGAGTAGTAATACTCTCTTCATTGGCCAATTCTTTTGACCAAAAAGTCTTCTTAGTGTAATGTGAAACTAGTAGAATTTTCAAGATATAGTCTGATTTTTATTTTATAAATAAAATTATAATAATATAACAAATTACTTTTGAATTAAATAAAATATTAACATAAGTAGAATAAATAAATAACACTAACCTTAACTCATGCTTTGGCAAAGCATGGACATCTGTCTAACACAAATTTCAAATCTCATTAATGGAACGAGTAGCAATGTAGATTATACTTCCGAGGTTTATCAAGGATACTAAGAATAATAATATTTTATTTTTCTCTTTCCGTCACATCATCGTAGCATCTCATTCTCATTTTTTCCACTTTCATTAAGTGGATTAAAGAATGTATCGCCACGGTCTCTTACTCAGTTCTAGTAAACGATGGCTCCTCAGAACAAATCTTTCCTAAAATGGGTTTTAGGCAATGAGACCTTCTCTCCCCGTTTCTCTTTATCTTGGGAGCAGAAACATTTTCTAGAATGCTACAACAAGAAAGCAATAACTCCAATAGTAACATAGGGATTAACGTATGTCGCCAAGGTGATATCATCACATTCCTTACCTTTTCAGATGACATTATCATTTTTCCAAATGCAAATGAATCAACATGCTCACGGATCAAAGAAATCTTAAATGACTATTGTCAAACATCAGGTCAAGCCGTTAACTATCACAAATCAGCATTTCAAACCACGGCTAATAGGTCCAACCAAGACAAACATAGAATATAAAACAATCTGCAGATCACCTCTACGATGGCCTTAGACAAATATCTAGGATGTCCGATTGTCAACGGTAGGGTGAACAAGCAAACCTTTGAGGAGATTGTAACTAATTCAGAAAAACAATTACAAAATGGAAAGCAAATTCTTTATCCTAAGAAGGAAGAAGTTTACTAGCTCATAAAGACTAACATAAGCGTGAAACATATATATATCATGCAAAGTTTCTTCCTACCGAAAAAACATACTCTTGAAACTTGACAAAATAAATAAAAACTTTTATTGGAATAAAGAAGGAAAGTATCACCCTCTAATTAGATAGGATCAGGTCTGCATATCTAACCAAAATGGAGGAACAAGTATTAGGAAAGCCGAGGAAATCAACATTGCACTACAATTTAAGCTACTATGGAAAATCATTTCAGATGCGGATTATATATGGGTCAAAATTGTCAAACAGAAATACAATAAAGACTGCAATCTAATACAATACAAAAAGAAACACTCCACACCTTGGCAATGGGCTAAACTCATGTCCCTAAAGGAGCTCTTTGCCTCGGGCCTTAAATGGCAAGTAGGGGACGGGAACACCATCAATTTTTGGCTCGATAACTGGGTCTTGGACACTCCTCTTATTGAAATAGCTAGAAATAAAAACTCGATGAATAAAATGACCAGAGTTAACGACTTCATTACCAATAATAAAACATGGAATAAGGAAAATATTATGAGAGAACTTGGAAATCATTTAAATCAAGACACACTTGACAAAATAACAAACATTCCAATCTCAAGTAATAATATTATGGATAGACTTTATTGGAGACCAAGCCCAGATGGATGGTTTTCAACAAAATCATCAATCAATCTTCTTCAGAATAAAAAAAGTAATTGTAAATCTGACCTCAACTGGACATGGGATTTAGATTGCACCCCGAGAATTAAACACTTCTTGTGGAAGACATCCCAAGGAGGAACACCAACAAAAAGGAAAATTTGAAGAACGCATAATCTCAGTTCCTATGCAATGTGAATTATGTAACCACCATAGAGAAGATTTCTTCCATTTACTCATGGATTGCAATTTCGTCAAAAATATTATCCAAAAAGTAGATGCTAAAATTTTTGAAGTACAAATGGAATAGAAATGTGAGAGATGAGTACTCCATTATAAAAACTCTGAGACAAATAATCAGCATCGAGAGAACAAGTATAATGGCAACCATCTGGTGGAGTATTTGGTACTTCAGAAATCAAATAGTTTTCAAAAAAGAGGCTAATACTACCAACAATATTATCAAATTTATCAAACAACAAACCCTCAATTGGAATATAGCTAAAATTGACGAGGAAGAGACAAACGGAATGTATACGTCTATTTATCCTAACAACTTAACTGGCAATGAAAACCGAAGGAAAAAAGGCATTAAGTGGGAAAAAACCAAAAGGCTCAAATTTCAAGCTAAAATTTGACGGGTCATTCCAGGATAACGGAAACTCTGCAATTGGCTTTGTGGTCCGGGATCACAAGGCCAATTCCGGGATAACGGAAACCCTGTTAACCTCAATAAGCCTGCCTAAAGCTTAAGCATCAAAGACTTGGCGTGACAACAAGTTTAAGATAAAGCTTATCAAACATTCGCAAGTGCATATAAGTTGGAGGATTGAAGCTAAGCACCACATATCTCACCTCCAACTGCAGTTGACATTCAATTTCTTCTTCCCTTTACGTTAGTTGTTCAATATAGTCAGAGCTTACATTTCTTACTTCAATGGTTTCCTCTCCCTTTTCCTAAATCTTTGTTTTGCCAAATACAAAAGCCATATTCAGAGTTTTGGTGCTACATTGATCGCAATAGTAATCGCTTATTTTAAATTCTACCCGTCATCTTTTCTTGAAACGAAGACATCTCTTGAAATACTCTTCATGGTAATAATTCTAATTTTGGGTGTTGCATTGATTGCAGTAGTAATCGTTTATTTTAAAATCTACCTGCCACCTTTTCTTGAAACGATGAAATCTCTTGAAAAACTCATCATGATAATAATTCTAAAATTGAAAGATGAATAAAAATTAGATTTTATTTTACAAATACTTGAAATATGAGTTCGTGGAAGTCGAATACGCGTCATACATAAAAATAACATGTTACTTAAAAGTTACAAAATGAAAACACACACACACACACACACACACACACACACACACACACACACACACACACACACACACACACACACACACACACACACACACACACACACACACACACACACACACACACACACACACACACACACACACACATATATACACATACATATACATATACATATACATATACATATGTATCTCTTGCCAATTCTAAGCATGAAACGACATGACTTAAAATACAAGAAACCATCATTAACCCCACTAAGCCTGCCTAAAGCTTAAGCATCAAATACTCTATCCCAAGTCACCAATTTAGTACCGCTGACAAGTTGAATGGTGCTTGTAGGGTAGTCGCTATAATTAGTGAAAGTAGAGCGGCTAACAGCAGATAATGTGCATGTGAATTTCAAATAGATATAATCAGTGATGGTATTTATCCTAATCACATCTATTTTAGAAAAATAAAAAGTGGAAAGGGATGGAAGAGATTGCAGACGGAATTTAAAATAAATGATTACTATTGTGATCAATCCAACAGCTAAAATTGGATTCATTATCGTGATGAGTTTTCCAACAGATTTCAACATTTCACGAAAACATTGCGGAGAGATTTTAAAATAAACGATTACTACTACTATCATTGAAACACCCAAAATTAGAACTCTTATCATGAGGAGTATTTCAAGAGTTGTCATCGTTTCAAGAAAAGATGGCGGTAGAATTTAAAATAAGCAATAGCTATTGCGATCAACACCAAAACTCATAATGCAATCAAAATCAAACACTGAACATTAACAGATCAAGATCTATGTTCAATGCAATGGTGGAAAGAAAATGGAGGGAAGAAGAAAATCGGAGCTCAAGCTCATGGGAGAGCTTAGGGAGAGAAATGGGAAAACAATTGTGAATTGATCACTGAGTGAATTGGTTCTGTTACAAGGGAGCTTAACAGCTTATATAGGCTATGATCAAAGTGTACAAAGTAATCTCAACCACTTGATCAAAAGTAACTTGTAACAACCTAATCAAGTTGTAATCATATTACTTTCTCTATTTCAACAACTCCGAATTTGGCTTTTGTATTTGACAAAACAAAGATTTAGGAAAAGGGAGAGGAAGCACTTGAAGTAAAAAATAACAAGTAACAGAAAGGGAAGAAGAAATTGAATGTCGACAGGAGTTGGAGGTGAGATATGTGGTGCTTAGCTTCAATCCTCCAAATCCAATTTATATGTGCTTGCAATGGGGTTAATATGCACAGTGATGTCATTTAATGCACAATGCGCAATGCTTTATGAAATTAGTGTTATCGGAAATGTTGAAATCTCGCGGCAAGAGTATCTTTTATTTTATTTTTTTGGTCGGCCTTCAATGAGGTTAATATGCGCTTTCAATGCTTTATAAAAGATGATCTGATTAATAATGGTTCATAGTGGAAGTCGAATACGTGTCATACATAAAATTAACATGTTACTTAAAAGTTAATTAATGAAAACACACATATATGCATATACACATATATACATATATACATATACAAAAACATAACATATGTATCTCTTGCAAATTCTAAGCATGAAACGACATGACTTAAAATACAAGAAACCATTATTAACCCCACTAAGCCTGCCTAAAGCTTAAGCATCAAATACTCTATCCCAAGTCACCAATTTAGCACCGCAGACAAGTTGAATGGTGCTTGTAAGGTAGTTGCTATAATATGATTCTATATAAAAATTATAATTAGTGAAAGTAGAGCGGCTAACGGCAGATAATGTGCATGTGAATTCCAAATAGATATGATCAGTGGTGGTATTTATCCTAATCATATCTATTTTAGAAAAATAAAAAGTGGGAGGGGATGGAAGAGATTGCAGGCAGAATTTAAAATAAATGATTACTATTGTGATCAATCCAACAGCTAAAATTGGATTCATTATCATGATGAGTTTTCCAACAGATTTCAACATTTCAAGAAAACATTGCGGGCAGATTTTAAGCAAAATTAGAACTATTATCATGAGGAGTATTTCAAGAGTTGTCATCGTTTCAAGAAAAGATGACATTAGAATTTAAAATAAGCAATTACTATTGCGATCAGCACCAAAACTCCTGATGCAATCAAAATCAAACGTTGAACATTAGCAGATCAAGATCTATGTTCAGTGTAATGGTGGAAAGAAAATGGAGGGAAGAAGAAAACCGGAGCTCAAGCTCAGAGAGAGCTCAGGAAGAGAAATGGGAAAACAATTGTGAATTGATCATTGAGTGAATTGGTTCCGTTACAAGGGAGCTTAACAACTTATATAAGCTATGATCAAAGTGTACAAAGTAATCTCAACCACTTGATCAAAAATAACTTATAACAACCTAATCAAGTTGTAATCATATTACTTTCTCTATTTCAACAACTCCGAATTTGGTTTTTGTATTTGGCAAAAAACAAAGATTTAGGAAAAGGGAGAGGATGCAATTGAAGCAAGAAATAACAAGTAACGGAAATGGTATTTATCCTAATCACATCTCATCCCAAGCAACAAGATCGATGTATTCTTCTTCGGCTGTCGTTATGCCTCTACATGAACTTAGTACATATGCTATCATTTTTATCGCAAGTAGCTTTTGGTATCGTGACTGTCGACATCGAGTAGGCGGGGAAAGACAAATTTGGCTACCACCTCGTAGTGTTCACTCTTGAAAAGTTTGGTATCATGCGATAATAGTCAAAATTGTTATTTATGGGGTTAATATGCGCTTGCAATGCTTTATAAAAGATGATCTGATTTAAAACAACGAGAAATCTTATGATCAATCTTATGATTTGACCCCATAAACACTACTTTAATAAAAACAGTGAGAAATGTTATGATCATAATTCTAAAATTGACGATGAATAAATATTAGATTTTAATACTTGAAATATGAGTTCGTGGAAGTCGAATACGTGTCATACATAAAAATAACATGTTACTTAAAAGTTACAAAATGAAAAAACACATATATACATATATACATATACATATACATATGTATCTCTTGCCAATTCTAAGCATGAAACGACATGCCTTAACTGAAAATCCTTAACACAACACGGATGAGGCCAAAATTTTATCATAACATTTTTATCCCAACAGAGTTAAAAAACAATGATTGATTGTTTGGTTAATTCGGGGACAATAAGAACATTAGGCAATCTAGGATTATGTAATGAACAAGAGTCGATGTGCGAAATAGATAGTTGGTAACCGTTCCCGACTTGGAGTTTGTCGGGTCCCGATTACTCATCCAACCCGATTAGTTTGCAGATGTCTGGGCGAGCATTATCCGTTGCTCCGGTGTTGAAGTATTGGGTCGATAGATGATGGGCTATTAAATTCAGTGAGAATGGCCTGCTTGGCGGCATCCTTGGGATTAGGCTTTCGAGAGGGATAGTATGCTTGGTTATTCCGCTGCCAGCAGTCGATGGCCTAATGGCCAGGCTTACTGCAAAGCTAGCATTGAGGACGATGACGACGACCATCATGACTTCGGGAATCGGAGGATTGAGAGCCAATAGAGGAGCCATAAGTAGTCGGGTGGCCAGTCGAACAACTCGCAGCGTTGGCTGATGGAGAGGAGAGTGTGTCTGGAATGGTAGGAGTCGGCAGGAGAGGGTGGAAAATTGCTTGGAGCAAGGTCACGAGCCAACCTCTCCTCCTCCGCCTGATAGAGAAGACCGATGAGATCATCCACCATCGGATCTGCGGAATGCATCATGAATGATATGATGAAGGGGATATACGACGAATCTAGAACCTAAAGGATGTGGCCGATGAGATCTTCATCCGACACCGATTGTTGGTCCGCAACAAGAGCATCAACAATTTCTCTCTTCTTCTCAATGTACTCGTCCATTAGGAGAGTGCCTTTGGTACAATTCCATTGAAATGCGACGAGATTTGGTTTGAGCCTGGAAGTTCTTCTTAAGGGCAAGCCAGGTTGTTTCAGATGAGGTGGAGCGTGCAACAGAGGCAAGGGCCCTCTCAGATAGGGTGGATTTGATCCACAAAAGGACAAAGTGGTCTTTCTTCTTTCATTGAGTAAATGTTGGGTTAGAAAGGTCAGGGGTTGTTGAATCAGGGTTTGAGATGGTGGTCGATGGTGGATCAAGATGGAGGACAAAGTTTTCGAGATTGAATGTCTCAAGGGCAGAGTTGATGGTTGTTCGCCAAAGGGAGTAGTTATCTATGTCTAACTTGATACTTATGGATGGAATTTGGAATTGAAAAGTGGAAGAGGCGCCATAAGTAGCAACCAGAAAGTGTTGAGTGGTGGTGGGGTTTGCCATTGGAACTGAAGAATGAAGAGGGTGAAGAAAAAAAAACTCAGTGCTCATATACCATGAAATCAAGAAGCAATGGAAAGAAAATCACCCGTATATTTGAATTACTATGAGAATACAAGTATATGTAGCCTATAAAATAGGAAGAGAAATTACATGGATAATTAGTGGCATACAATCAGGGGCTGACTTGCCCTCAATTAGCAACTGATATTTGACCTCTTCCTACCGTTATCTTATCATGGACAAATTATTTGGCTTCATGGTATGATGTTTATAACACTCATTGGTCTTCATTTTTTTTTTCTGTTGTTAATGTTGTGATACAAGTCGTGTCTGGTCGGGGTCGTGGTGGTGTGTCCTAGTCAGCTCTGATTTACGGGAGATGCTTCTCCGTGTTAGCATTATATTATTTATACATGTACAGTTACCATTATACCCTCAGGGTTTTCACCCATTGATATATATATACAGGAGTAGGCCTCTGAGATCCGTTAAGGACTCAGTTCTCCAAACACTTACATGGTATCAGGCTTTTGTGTGAAACCCTAATTTTGTTTCACATCTAACGATCCACTACGCCGCCGCAGCCCCAAGCCGCCGCCGCCGCAATCCCTAGCCGCCGCCGCCATCCCTAGCCGCCGCCGCCGCCCCCTGCTGTCGCCGCCTCCCCCTCCTGCCGCCGCCGCCGCTGCTCCCTCGAGCCGCCGCCGCCGCCCCCTTGTTCCTTCTTTCTACCTTCCGCCGCAATCTCCCACCTCTTCTCGATGTCTACCGACGAAATAGCCTTGCAATCCAGGGAGGACACCCGGCCTAGCCCTTCGCCGTACTGGCCTCAGCCCTGGGCCGGCTACCTGCTACCCTACCTGCAGCAACCCTATTGCTACCCGGTTCCCAACCCTCCACCGCATGCGCTGTCTACAACACAACCAGCGGCGTCATTGTCGCAACCCACGACCCCTTTGGGTCTTCAGTAGGGCTGTTATCTGAGCCGAACAGCTCGAGCTCGGCTCGGGCTCGGCTCGGAAAAGCTCGAGCTCGACTAGTTCGAAAAGGTAAATCAAGCCGAGCTTGAACAATGTTTTAGGCTCGAGCCGAGCCCGAGCCGAGCTCGGAAGCTCGAGATATTAAATTACAGTAATACCCCTAGGGTTTGGAGGTAGGAAGATTTAGGCGTTAAAAGGCTTGTTCGCCTCTTCTGTCAGCCGCCTCGCTTCTTTCTTGTGATTCTGGAGATCTGGTTCCTTCTCTCGCTCGCGGCTCATCCTCCACGCGACTCAGGCGGCACCGGCGTCGGCGACTTCCAACAGCACATCCGAGTTCCCCTTCCTTCTCTCGCTCGGCCTTCGGCCTCTCGCTCGCAGGCGACTTCCTTCTCTCGCTCAGTCGCTCGTCCTCCTCGACTTGTTCTTCCTTCTCTCGCTCGCGGATCGTCCTCCTCGACTTGTTCTTCCTTCTCTCGCTCGCGGATCGTCCTCCTCGACTTGTTCTTCCTTCTCTCTCGCGGCTCGGCCTCCTCGACTTGGTCTCGTCGCTGTTCAGCTGGTAATCAACTGATTCTAGATATCAATTTGTATGAAATTCAATGGATAATCAAGGGTTCTTCGGCCTCTTCCACAAACAATCCCTCTCTCTCGAGTCTCGATTAGGTAAGGAATTTTATCTCTTTCAAGTCTTGACTGAAGATCTGGCATCTATCTCGCAGATCTGAGAAGGGCGAGCGAGTAGGAAGGACGAACCAGATCTGGCTTTTCCTGGGCATGAGAGATCTGGCATCTCTCTCGCTTTTCCTCTGGCCTTTACTGAATTTTGTTGAATCTGCAATTTCTTTGGTTGTATTATTTTTTGAATCTATAATGTTGAATTTTACTGAATCTTATACTGAATGCAAGAACAAGCATGTGTTTGTTGAATCTGTAAGGTTGAATTTGTTGTATTATTTCTTGAATCTGATGTGTTAATTAAACTGAATACAGTATGTGTTTGCTGTTTTTTGTACTGGATGTAAGAACAAACATAAAAAATGGGTTGTTCATATTTTTTTTTTTATGTAACTTTCGATTTTTAATGAATTTGGATTGTTAATGAGTTTGGGTTGTTAATAAAATTAGTATTGAAAGAGTGAAACAAGGCAAAGGCTTTGAAAATGAAGCATAGACGAGCCAAACGAGTCGAACGAACGAGCTTGGACAACGAGCTCGAACGAGCTTAGGCTCGTTCATTCGGCTTGATCGAGCTTAAACAAGCCGAGCTCGAACATGTGGTTGGGCTCGCGAGCCGAGCTTGAGCACTAAAAAAAGCTCGTATAAAATTTGGGCTCGAGCTCGGCTCGGCTCGTTTTCCATTCGAGCCAAGCTTGAACATACCGAGCTCGGCTCGTTCGGCTCGAATATCACCCCTAGTCTTCAGCAGCCGGACGGAAATTGGTATATGGATACCGGGGCCTCTTCTCACATGACGAACAATCCAGGTAACCTACAAACTGTTTTTAATTCTAGCACTTTGCCTTCGGTTTATGTCGGGAACGGAAATCGTATTCCAATTGTTGGTTCGGGCCCTGCTACCCTACTCTCTGACTGCCCTTTGAAACTCAACAATGTGCTCATTGCCCCTGCCATTGTCAAAAACCTTATCTCCGTTCGCCAATTCACCATCGATAATCACGTGGCGATTCAATTTGACCCGTTTGGTTTTCTTGTGACAGATTTACGTACGGGCACCCCAGTAATGCGGTGCAATAGCTCAGGAGACCTATACCCAGTAACCACCGCAGCCAGTCAGACACCTCTCGCCGCCCCATCTGTCAACATCACCCTCCGTTCGGACGTTTGGCATGCTCGTCTAGGACACCCTGGCGATCATGTCCTGGACACTCTCCGTTCAAACCATTTTATTTCTTGTCATAAGGCCTCCGCCGTTTGTTCTTCATGTCAAACTACCAAGAGCAAAAGACTACCCTTTAGTCTCTCCCATTCCCATACATTTGCACCATTTGATATTATACATTGTGACTTGTGGACATCTCCTATTCCGAGTGCTAGTGAAGACTACCCTTTAGTCTCTCCCATTCCCATACATTTGCACCATTTGATATTATACATTGTGACTTGTGGACATCTCCTATTCCGAGTGCTAGTGGTTTTCGATACTATTTGGTTGTCCTTGATGATTTCACCAATTTTGTTTGGGTTTTTCCCCTACGCCACAAATCGGAAACACAAAGTCATATTGTAAACTTTCACACATCTGTCCGCACTCAATTCAATTTGCCTGTCAAGGCTATTCAGTGCGACATGGGAGGCGAGTTTGACAACACTGTCGTCCGCTCCTTTTGTCAACAAAAGGGAATAGCCCTCCGCTTCTCTTGTCCTCAAACCTCTTCACAAAATGGCAAAGCGGAACGTATTCTCCGCACCCTCAATGACAAAACTAGAACCCTCCTACTATACATCACGCCTCTCTTCCCCTCCCCTTTTGGGTTGAGGCGCTTCACATGGCCACCTATCTCCACAATATACTTCCATCCAAAGCCATTGGCAACTCCATCCCAACCTTGGCACTCTACAAGCGCTACCCCTCTTACGATCACATTAGAGTGTTTGGATGTCTCTGTTTTCCCACCATGAGTGCCACCGCCCCTCACAAGCTATCCCCACAATCCACTAAATGTGTCTTCTTGGGCATCTCCCCACACCATCGAGGCTACCGTTGTCTTCGCTTGGATACCAATCGGGTTGTCACTTCGCACCATGTGATTTTCGACGAACAGACCTTCCCCTTCGCCACACCACCCACCCCTGCTGTCCCCAACCCACCCACACCACCCAATTCTGACGAATTCCCACCCCTTCTACGCCACCTATTTCAACAAGCATCATCCGGAACCAACCCCCCGCCCAAAACCCCCACACAAATCAATTGGCGGCGGGCGCAGCAACCTGCGGCGGTCGCCGCAACACATGCGGCGGGTACCCCTCCCCTGGCAGCGGCCGCCGCACCCCCCGCCCATCCTGCAGCACCTCTTGCGGCGGGTACACCCCCCTGGCAGCGCCCGCCGCACCCCCTCTGCACCCCCCCGCCCCCCTCTTTCCCCCTCAGTAGGCAACCCCGCTTAACCACCAACCTCCGCTTGCACCCCCCGCCCATTCCATGAAGACCCGGTCGCAGTCCGGAATCTTCAAACCTAACCCCAAATACAACCTTCTCACTCTGTCTCCCGACATATCTCCTCTCCCCAAATCACCCCACAAGGCTTTACAGGACCCGAACTGGCAAGCCGCCATGATGGATGAGTTTAGTGCTCTTATTAAAAACGGCACGTGGGACCTCGTTCCAAGGCCTCGGGACACTAATATCATTAACTGCATGTGGTTGTTCAAGCATAAGTACAGGTCAGACGGAACTCTAGAGCGACACAAGGCTCGACTAGTGGTCAACGGCAAGTCGCAGGAGGTTGGGGTTGACTGTGATGAGACTTTCAGCCCGGTCGTCAAACCGGCTACCATCCGCACAGTTCTGAGCATCGCCCTTACTAAGGATTGGCCTATCCATCAGCTTGACGTCAAGAATGCCTTCCTTCACGGCAACCTTCAGGAGACTATGTATATGCATCAGCCGCCAGGCTTCTATGATCGCACCCGCCCATCTCACGTCTGCCTTCTCCGGAAGTCTCTCTATGGGTTGAAACAGGCGCCTCGCGCCTGGTATCAGCGGTTCGCCACGTACCTCACTGGCATTGGATTTCAGGGCAGTCAGTCTGATCACTCCCTTTTTGTGTTCCACTCAGGGTCTGACACCGCCTATCTTCTCCTGTACGTTGATGACATCGTGCTCACCGCTTCCTCTACATCGCTCCTGTCTAGGCTGATGGCCCTGCTGCGATCAGAGTTCGCCATGACTGATCTCGGTTCCCTGAGCTACTTCCTTGGGGTCTCTGTGTCATGCACTCCTACTACCCTGTTCCTTCATCAACAGAAGTACGCTCTTGAGATCGTCGACAAAGCCGGCATGACGTCTTGCAAACCCGCCACCACCCCTGTCGACTGCAAGTCCAAGCTCGACGCTGCCTCCAATCCTAAGGTTGAGGATCCTACAGCCTACCGCAGTCTAGCCGGTGCTCTCCAGTATTTGACATTCACCAGACCGGACATTGCCTTCGCCGTACAGCAGATCTGCTTATACATGCATGATCCCCGCGAGCACCATCTTCAGGCGCTCAAGAGGATAATCCGGTACATCAAGGGCACCTCTGACATGGGTTTACATCTCGCTCGCAGCAGGTTTGACTCCCTCACCGCCTATTCTGACGCTGACTGGGCGGGTTGTCCTGAAACTCGACGCTCTACATCTGGTTTCGCAGTATACCTGGGCGACAATCTGGTCTCGTGGTCCTCCAAGCGTCAGGCCACCATCTCCCGCTCGAGTGCCGAGGCTGAGTATCGTGGTGTTGCCAACGCCGTCGCTGAGACCTGATGGCTCCGCAACCTTCTCTGCGAACTCCGGGTTCCCCTTCGATCGGCTACACTGGTCTACTGCGACAATGTCTCCGCTGTTTACCTGTCGTCGAACCCAGTTCAGCACCAGCGGACGAAGCATATCGAAATTGACATCCATTTCGTCAGAGAGAAGGTCGCCCTAGGCCAGGTCCGAGTTCTTCATGTCCCTTCCGCACATCAGTATGCGGACATTTTCACAAAAGGCTTACCTACTCCTCTTTTTACTTCTTTTCGTTCCAGTCTTGCTATTCGCTCACCTCTAGCTGCGACTGAGGGAGGATGTTAGCATTATATTATTTATACATGTACAGTTACCATTGTACCCTCAGGGTTTTCACCCATTGATATATATACAGGAGTAGGCCTCTGAGATCCGTTAAGGACTCAGTTCTCCAAACACTTACACTCCGGAGTCTCGTCTTCACTACCCACAGGAGATCATGTCCTGCTATGTACCTGCTTTCAGGCGATGCTTCAGTGGTGTTCGGCTTCTCACATCATCTTTGCTTGTAAAAAACTATCTCGGTTTGACGCTTTGTTACATTCATCGTCTTCTCTATTTGTCATATAATAATTTATATAATATTTTGAATTCTTACCTTTTTTCCAAAAAAAAAAAAAACATGTAAGCAGATCGAGTGATCGACCATAGAAAAAAATTGGAGTCAACCTTCAAAATAACTTCACCAAATTTTTTCGACTCCGATAGATTTCCAATGCTCGTTATATATATAAAATTGAACTAACAAAAGTAAATAATCGTGTAGACTCTTTATCCCCAACGCCATGAGAGTTTATATACTACGTCCGTTTAAAAATATAAGTTTTTTTAGACATTTGCACACAAATTAAGAAAATCATAAATTTATTTCACTTATACCCCTCATTAATTATCCACAACCCTCATCAATTAATAAAATTTGAACAAAAAGTCAAAAAGTAACAATTCACATATCCCAAATTCCCAATATATAGAAAATATAAAAAGACTTATATTTTCAAACAAAAATCTAAACCTAAAAGTACTTATTGGGGATAGACAGAGTATATCAAATGATAAAGGTTTCGAGAGGTGTTATGACTTTGGATCAACCAATTAAAATATGGATTTGACATAAAGACAAATAAAGACGTTATCGGAGGAGAACATTGCTGGCCATTAACTTAGATACGCCGCGAATATTATGCAATTTTTGACATAAATTTTTGTCCACTGATTTTAACTACAGCTTTTATTTTTATTTTTATTTTTATTAAAAAAAATTAAGTTGGCCATACCGTAAATATTTGACATGATTATATAAATTTTATTAGACTTGCTGTTGTACTGGAATCATTCTTTAGTACCCACAATTATTGAGACTTTAATTAATTGGGTCACATACTCACATGTGCCCATTCATGGATCCTACTAGCAAGTTTTGGTTTTTTGCACTTGTTACATGCCACTCATTTATATCAAAGGAAGTGAATGGTTATTGGTTATTCAATAAACCTCACACTAAATGATAACTTTCGGATTTTGATAGACCTAATAACACCTTATATACTACTATAGCATCCATTAAAATCGACTTCAAATACCAAAATACAAGGTTATTTTTAGAAAGATAAACAAAATAACAAGATACATTTAACGATTCATGTCATCTAGCTTTTTTTAAAAAGAAAATAAAAGTAATTTGAAGTATCAAACATTTAATATATTTAGTTTATATATATTTCACTAAATGATGATTAAAAACTATTTATTTTGATTTGTAAAAATTCATGGGGTTATGACGGTCCGAAGCCTATGTCCGTGAAAATGCCCATTTTTCTTATTCCCTTTACAAATTATGTGTATGAGGTTCCTTAAAGTAGTTGAATTTAAAAAATAAACTCCACTTGAAGATTTAAAAGGTGTACGAGGTAAAGTTTTTACGAGATTTTGATTCAAGTGGGGAGTTTAAAAAAAGAAACTTATTTTGATAGATTTTTTTTTGGAGTTAATTTGATTTGAAAAGACAAATATACTCCTAATAACAACCAAATAAACTCTAGTTTTTTTAATTAGGTAAAAATTCAAGGTCAGACATACCTGGACCTCGAAAGCCGACAAGTCAGCAGACGGATAACCGTCAAAAGCAAACAAAAATACAAAGAAGGTGCAAAATACAGATAAAAGCGCTCCACAAAGCCAAACTAAACACAACTAAACCTAACAAGACGAAGACGTAGACGAAGTACGAAGTCAAGCACTACCCTGAAGCAGCATCGTAGGCCAAGGGTACATCAGGAGTCCCCTGTGGGCAGTGAAGACGAACCTCTAAGGAAACAACCTTCCGGGAAAAGAAGACGCCTTGATACACACCATCACGACCCCAACCCAGGGACGGAGCCAGAAATTTATCCAAGGGGGGGCGGAGTTTTATACTAGTTGTTGATTCACTCTTCTATAGATTTTTTTATAGTACGTTTAGCGAATCAAAACTATGATATTTTAGATTAAACGGTGATATTATATTTTAGTTTAAGACAATGTTTTTTTAGTTCAAAACACAATATTTTTGTTCAAAACGGTGGTGTTTTAATTTAAAATTGTGGCATTAGTTCCCTTTAAACGAAAAAAACGATGTCGTTTTTTCTTTTGCCTAAAAATATATTGTTTGAAACCTACAAAGTCAATATGCAACTTGTTATTCTCTTAGCATGCAATAACATATAACAAGATATACAAACTTTAAACTTGCATAATTTCTTATATAATTATCGAATTCAATAATATAACTTCTTGTTTCGAAGCTCACTAGTTGAATTATATTGTCAAAATATCAAATTGAGTAAAATATAAAAGAATCGTGATTTATTATAAGACATTTGAAATAACAAATATGTGTTTAACTTTCAAACGGTCATAACTTTTTACTCGTTTATCGGATTTAGGCTTATTATTACTACAAAAAATAAATATATTAGCAACGGCAAATTACCGTCGCTAAAAACCAATTTGCCGTCGCAAAAGATCATTAGCGACGGCGTTGCGACGGCAAATCAGCCGTGGCCAATAGTGCCGTGGCAAATGAATATTGGCGACGGCTAAAAGCCATCGCTAAATTATTTATGGAAAATAAAAAGTCCAATATTTTCTAAAAAGTCCAATATTTTGGACTTTTTAACCCGGATTATTTGGACCCGGGCTAAAAAGTCCAATATTTTCTAAAAAAAAATCAAAATATATCACATTTTTATAACCAATAATCATCCAAATTTCAAATAAATTATTTACAAGCTGTGCGCCAGTTGCACCAGGAGCAAGAGATTTTACAACAGTATCTTCAACACCAAAAACTATTTACAGATCCACTAGAGGACTTAATCGGTCCTTGTTTATGTACTTGCCTATAGTTTACTTAAAAGACAACCAAAATAAGGGCGAGTTGCGCACACACCAGAGAGATCAATTTGAGGGACTCATCGGTGAGGTTGCAGCTGTGACAGGTTTAGCGTTTAGGTGTGATAACAATCCAAGATGCTTGAAATTCTTCACACCAGCATTGGTTATTCCTCCGCTGTAAATTTGAAGGGATTGGAGGTTTAATACACCAGATCAATGAAAAAATGAAGCAAGCTAATATAGCAATTGCAAGCAACTAACATGAACAAGTACTCATTTCCAAACCAATTGCAAAATAGTCAACTTTCAAGTTATCCACAGTATGTCCATTGTATATTTTGTGAAAGAACCATCCCTATGATTTTCTATTTCTAAGGAGAAAATGAATCCGTAGGAAGCTACTTGGAAAATATTCATATCATTAAAATAATTTGTTAAATTGAGAAACAATGTGAAAAATACATCTGCTCAATTTACTTCACTGAAATCCTAGCCCGGGATTTTCATAAAAAAAGATAATTTTACATGAAAATGATCAATTTATTACAACACAGAAATTTATTTTCAGAGACTATTATGGAGATGTAGACTAATTCTGTTCTTAACAACGATGGCCACATCAGAATTATTAGATAAAGTAATTTGAATGATGATGTTAAATATAATTAGATAATATTCGTAAGCAAGGTGGCAAATTTAATTTGAATGCTTATGAATTTTATATAAGTCAGGGATAAAGATTAAAAAAAAGTGTATAGAGCTTCACCTTTTAAGTTATCTTGACATCTCGAAGAAGCCGTAAAGGCATGGAACCATATCTCCTGACCAACCAGTCATTAAGCTCCCCAGTTGGCAACCAAAGCCTCTTCCTTGTCGTTGTCCTCGTCACGACCTCATCACTTGTGGCATTGTTTTCTTGGATTGCTTGGGTGATGTTCTACTCCGGCAGCGTCTCTACTCACTAAATACAAAATGATCAGAAAGTGATAAGTTAAAATTTAAATTTATTCTAGAGGTTTAGTTAGACTCAAGGTTTTTAGAATGTCCTGTAGAAAAAGGTTATTGTAAGTTGACAACTATATTTGTTGAGGAAGATGATTTATAAGTTGACAGCCATATTTTTAAGAAGTTAAGTAAATTTTTTGAAAAGGTCAGCAATCCACAACAAAACCCAGTTCCATGTTGAAACAAAAAGATAAAGAAT
The DNA here is from genome assembly GCA_963922045.1 of Persicaria maculosa. Taxonomy (NCBI): domain Eukaryota; kingdom Viridiplantae; phylum Streptophyta; class Magnoliopsida; order Caryophyllales; family Polygonaceae; genus Persicaria; species Persicaria maculosa. Next base: position 15,239,351 of record OY998256.1, read on the forward strand.
TTTGAATCAACCCAAGCATAATGATACACGTATATGTGCTATGAAACAGCTTTGGGAAATTTTCTAGAATTCAACCTTTGGAAATGTATTAAGATTTTTTCGTTGTTTCTACTTAAAAATAATGCACACAGAAGTAAAGAATGCACATAGACCAATCCAGCACCTCGTTCCAGGCTTCCAGTTCCAGCACATCATCATTGACATTTCAAACTTCCAATGGAAAGAAGAGTAAGATTTTTCTCATAATTATAAGTAATAAATTTATAGGATTAAGCTTACTCAATGATGCTTTACTACATCAGTTCCAATAATATAGTCAAACGGTTCAGCAGTTGCTTGTATACGATCCATATTACCCCAATGTAAGTCCAGCACCTTGATGGATCCAACTGAATCTGCAAGGGACGATCGAGTTATCAGTGGAATTGTTCATTAAAATAAACCAAGACAAAGATATAAGAAGATATCTAGTGTTTTACACAACAACTGGAAGAAGATTCAATTCTGAATCATTAACCAATCTCAGCTACAAACCACTGTGCTTCATACATATAAAAAAAGATATAGTGAAAAAGTGGGAGAGAATAATGAGAAAAAGAAATTTAAGTGGAAGTGTAGCAAAAAACATGTTTATAGGACAAGATAGGCCTACTGATGTGATTGCTTTATGCAAGTGGTTTGATGTTTTCATAAATGAAGTAGCCATGGCCAATTACCCAAAGAAAAAGATTTAAACAGCATAGAAATCAATAATGATTCGTATAAACTCACCATTAATCAGCATGGTAAAATTTGAAATTAATTTAAAAAACCTAAAACTACATCCATTATTATTACTCACTGAAACATTTTATTTAACTCATGTGTGTAAGATTTTAACTCAATTTCCTCTTAATCCAAAGGTACTCCTAACTAAGATGTACTATCCATTTCACTGAGCACACAAAAACTAAAACTAAAACTAAAAACAAATTACAACCAGCTCCAAGCTCAATGACACATTTTCCTCCAAGTTTTGATAGGCAATATCTTCCCCTTCTGTAGTTCCTTTCCTACAGTACATCAGTAAAAATTGGAGCCTAAAAAAGACGATCAATGAACAAAAGTATTACATTCATGCGCCATCTCAATCATAAGGCCTCTAAAATCGCCAATCGCTGAGCTAATCAAGTCATGAATGACTAGAAATCAAAAAATTAAAGAGCTTCGCAACACAAAAACACAACAACCTATTGCAACGATCAAACAAACTGATAGAAAATTGAAGCCTCGGTAGGTATCTCCAAAAACTGATAAAAAAAATAGAAGGCAAGGAATTAGGAAAGAGATAAACCTCAACGGTAGAGTTACCACGACTGTCGTAGATCTGCCTGGACTTGATGTATGAGAGGGTCGCAATGGATGATACCTTGAGATCTAGCTTCGGTTACAGGAGAGAAGTTGTATAAGTGTAGGTAGAGAGAGTAGACGAGATGAAAATTCACAAGTCGAATCCGTTACCCTCTCTGTTGCTGCTCCGGGGAGTCGAACACCGCCATTTCAGCTTCTCGAGCGGTTCTTGAAGCTTCCACTGAGAGATTCGATGGATGAGGAGATGAGGAATTGATTAATCAGCAACGGCGGAGAGAGATGGGATTGAATTGCAGAGATGGAGGAGAGGAGAAAGAAGAAGCGGAACGGAGAAAGAGAGCGGCTGGGAGGAAACTAAGGAATGAGATGCTAGGGTTTCGGGTTAGGAAAGATATATTGTGAATACGGAGTATTTTTTTTTTCCAATCTCTTTAAGTTGCGATGGTAGCATCTCCCGTGGCAAAAAACGCCTCAATTGCGACACTAAAGATCCTGCCGTTGCTAACTAGGGTAGCTAATTGAATTTTTTTTTGTAGTGTATATATCAAAACGAAGCTATCGACGCGTAGAACAAATATAAGTGATTCGTCGGATGAAAGGGGGGGCGTATGCTCCCGCTTGCCCCCGCCTAAATCCGTCTATGCCCCAACCTATCCTGAATCCAACTGCCAGAACCCCATCAAACGAAGAAGAAAGTCCAGTCCCGCCAAACATAGAGCAACACTAAGTCTGAACCGAAAGCACCAGAAACCCAAACGGGGTTTACACAAACCCCACACGAAATTATTTATTTATAGTTAATTATTATGGATTACTACAATTAATTTTATTTAATATATTATATATATCCAACGGGTCAAGCCTTGGGCCCAAAGCACTCTAGCAAAGCCCAGTACAACAGGCCACTAGGGCGCAAGAGAGCCCGAAAGAGGCACCGCAGTGCAAGAGGCATCACATGACAGTGCAGTAATACACCCACAGATCTGACCGGCCAAGGCACCAGCAACCGGCCTCCGGAGAACACAGGGAAGCGGGGAGGGGCAGCGAGGACACTAGACCAACGGACGGACCTTAGCCGGCGGCCAACAACCTAGATGAGGGAGGACAACGCCGATTGAATGAGTGTATTGGGGTTGGGGTGGAGACCCGAAACAGGGGCTAATTGGGCAAGCAAGGGGTGGCGAGGGCTAGCGGATGGATGCCCGAACCAAGAACCTGAAGAGGAGGACGATGACTAGAGACAACCCCATAAACCGGCCACCAAGAACAGGTAGAGGGCGATTAGAGAAGGATGAAACCGAACGAGGGATTTAAGAGAGAGATTAGTTAAACCAGGATGGATTTGGAGATATTTGAGTCGATCGATCCAACGGAATGGATTCACGAGGATTTGTGAGGACACCATCGCGGCCAAGGCGGGCATCGGAGTCGGCCGGGGGGGACGAAGGTGGAAACAACCAAACCACGCCGACGGGTAAACAGACAATAGCCCCAAACTAAGTTTGGAGTTAGATTACAATTCGAACAAGAGATCAAGGAGAAGGGTTACTCAAAGCACCGACTTCATCGGAGAACAGGTATGACCTCCGAAGAGGGGTTTTTTGGCCTCATAAGAGGAGTTTTGGCCTCTAAAGAGGTGGTCGACAACTCGACGGAGTTGTGTTCTTCATCCCCAATTTGGGGTTTTTTCTTAAGCTGAAAAAAGAGCTTTGTTGTTTATTTAAAGATGATCACCAAATAAACTCTAGTATTTACGTATAAACTGTTTTTCACCTCATATGGAGTTTATATTTAAAAAAAAATTAACCTTATTTCAAATAAATTTTTAGCTTTAACCTGTTTACAAATTTTAGTAACTTTTTCAACCTTGTCCAATACAGACACAAACTCACGTATAGGTTGGGTGTAGTTGATCGTGATGTGATAGGTTGGGTGTAGTTGATCGTGGTTGTTGACGGTGCGGTGAGGCTGAAAGTCGTCGGCAAGGCGGTGCGTTGAATCATTTCTTCAACCCCATCTCATTTTGTGGACTTATTCTTATACCTTTTTTTAATGGTTGAATTCACATCAAAATACAATAAAAATCGGGAAAATTTTGGTGAAATATCCATTTACAAAGTGTAATTAGGTAAATGTCCACTTTTATTTTGTAATTAAGTAAGTGTCCATAATAATTTGATATTACCAAAATGCCCCTGGTCTAATTTGATAATAATCATCGACTCCATTCTCCATAGTGTGCGCTCCTTCGTTGCTTCTCTAGTTCTCCTTCGTAGAATCAGAGCTTCGACCTCCATCCTCCATGGTGTGCGCTCCAACCGCTGAGCTTACTCCCTTCGTCGTCGAGTCGATCTCCATCCTCCAGCATCGACTCCCTTCATCACCGAATCCTCACCCGCCGAGCTTCTGCACAAAGTACTCACCCGCCGACCTCCATTGTCGTTTCCTCTTCATCGAAGCTCCTCTTCGCTGCCATCCTCGTCTCCAGCCTCATCTATGTGAACAAATCCCCCCATTAACAGCCTCCTCTTCCTAGGTAAACCCCTAATTTTCAGATTTTGCAAAACTCTAATTTGTGGTACTCTCTCTTTCCCTGGTCGAATTGGAAATTAGGCTTTCAGATGTTTTGATTCAGACATTTCAATCTTCACTGGTTTATGCAGATCCATTGTTCTTGCATTTGAAGATATTCTATAAGGAATTCGTTTGTAAAATCAATTTTTACATTTCACTATGGTGATGATCAGTGTGATTGAGGTCCTCTGATTGTCCAATTCAAATTGTGCTTGATTGGAAATTGGTTAGTTTTAGAATGTGGCAGATGTAGTTTTAGATTTGCATTGATTTAACCACCCTTCAAAAGCTCCACCTTTTCTGAAAATATTTTGATGACAAATGTAGTTTTAGTTGATGGAAATATTTTGATGACATATGTAGTTTTAGTTGATGAAAATATTTTGATGACAGATGTAGTTTTAGATGTGGCAGATGTATTTTTAGTTGATGAAAATATTTTGATGACAATGTTTGGTGACAGTCAGTGGGATCATTTCGATTACAATTTTTGGTGACAATAATTGGGATTATTTCAATGATAAATTTTGGTGACATTGTTCTATATTTGGTGATCATGTCTGATTACAATGTTATATAGTTGGTGAAAATGAGATCACTACCATTTTCATTTGGTAGCAATTTATTTATACATGTTGTTCTATCAATATTTGAGTGATGACACTATTTGATGACAATAGTTAGTAACAATGTACGTGGTCATAATTGTAGTGTTAATAGTCTCGTAGTGATAAATCAATTGTCATAAAAACAATCTCTGTCACTGGAAAAATCAATTGTCATAAAAAAATTCTTTGTCACCGAAATAGTTGTCACCGAGAAAAAAAAAATCAATTGTCACCAGAAAAAATTTCCCCCAATTGTCACAAGAATAAAAATGTCACCAAAAAAATTATCACAAACAACTGTCACCGAAAATAATTTTCATAAAATTAATTGTCATAAAAAAATATATGTTACTGGAAAAATTGTCACCAAGAAAAAAAATTCAATTGTAACCAGAAAAAATTTCCCCAAATTGTCACCAACAAAAAATAAAATGTTACCAAAAAAGACAAGTATTACCAAAAAAATTATCACAAACAACTGTCATTGAAAATAATTGTCATCACATCTAGCCATTGAATGAAATGGTTAATGTTGACTAGTCAAAGTCAAAATTTAAAAAAGTCAAAGGGGGAAGGGGGAAGGTAAGGTCGTAAGGGATGGAAAGGAAGGGTAAAAATGTCAAATATGGACATTTACCTAATTTTTTTTTAAAAGTGGTCGTTTACTTAATTATGTCATTTTTTTTGGACATCCACTAAATTAGGTAAATGGTGACAATTGGGGGAAATTTTTTCTGGTCACAATTGATTTTTTTTCTCGGTGACAATTATTTCGATGACAAAGAGTTTTTTATGACAATTGATTTTTCCAGTGACAGAGATTTTTTTTATGACAATTGATTTATCACTACGAGACTATTAACACTACAATTATGACCACATACATTGTTACTAACTATTGTCATCAAATAGTGTCATCACTCAAATATTGATAGAACAACATGTATAAATAAATTGTTCTCAAATGAAATGGTAGTGATCTCATTTTCACCAACTATATAACACTGTAATTAGACATTATCACCAAATATAGAACAATGTCACCAAAATTTGTCATTGAAATAATCCCAATTATTGTCACCAAAAATTGTAATCGAAATGATCCCACTGACTGTCACCAAACATTGTCATCAAAATATTTTCATCAACTAAAACTACATCTTTCACATCTAAAACTACATCTGTCATCAAAATATTTTCATCAACTAAAACTACATCTGTCATCAAAATATTTCCATCAACTAAAACTACATCTGTCATCAAAATATTTTCAAAAGGTGGAGCTTTTGAAGGGCGGCTAAATCAATTCACATCTAAAACTACATCTGCCACATTCTAAAACTAACCAATTTTCAATCAAGCACAATTTGAATTGGTCAATCAAAGGACCTCAATCACACTGATCATCACCATAGTGAAATGTAAAAATTGATTTTACAAACGAATTCCTTATAGAATATCTGCAAATGCAAGGACAATGGATCTGCATAAACCAGTGAAGATTGAAATGTCTGAATCAAAACACCTGAAAGCCTAATTGCCAATTCGACCAGGGAAAGAGAGAGTACCACAAATTAGGGTTTTGCAAAATCTGAAAATTAGGGGTTTACCTAGGAAGAGGAGGCTGTTAATAGGGGGATTTGTTCACATAGATGAGGCGGGCGACGAGGATGGCAGCGAAGAGGAGCTTCGATGAAGAGGAAACGACAATGGAGGTCGGCGGGTGAGTACTTTGTGCAGGAGCTCGGCGGGTAAGGATTTGGTGATGAAGGAGTCGATGTTGGAGGATGGAGATCGGCTCGGCGACGAAGGGAGTAAGCTCGGAGGTCGGAGCGCACACCATGGAGGATGGAGGTTGGAGCTCTGATTCCGCGAAGGAGAACTAGAGAAGCAACGGAGGAGCGCACATTATGGAGAATGGAGTCGATGATTATTATCAAATTAGACCAGGGGCATTTTGGTATTATCAAATTATTATGGACACTTACTTAATTACCAAATAAAAGTAGACATTTACCTAATTATACATTGTAAATGGATATTTCACCAAAATTTTCCCAAAATAAAAGGAGATAAACCCTTAATTATACGGGCCGGGTCTTCGATTCGGCCCAATCATTATAGGCCCAAGAAGGGACACTGACTTAACGGCCCGAAACCGCATCCTTGAAAGTCCAAGTGGAGAACTAAGCGAAAGTCTTCGACGAAGAACACCAATCAAATCCCACGAAGACCAACCCAAAGCCGAAGGGGAGAGGGGAGTAATCAATCGTGACAGAGATTGCATAAAGAAGAAAAGAATCGAAAACTCGAAATTACTGTCTGAATTCATTCTCCACGTTTCCTCTTTTGGCAAGTGATGATGAATTTGGCGATACCGCTACTATCTGAATTCAAATCGAAGCTCACAGATTCCGCGTATGGTTGTTGTTGCTGCTGCTGAAATGGATGGAGACATGGTGATTTGTTGAGCTGCCGTTTTCTCTCCCGCTATCAAGCTACCTCGTTTGGTGCCGTCGGTGCTTTCGTCATCATCGCCATTGTCGTTTTCAGAAGAGGAGTAAGAGTAAGAAGTTGCGTGTGTCTCTCTTCATCTCCTTCTTCTCCGGTGCGCTTTTGACTACGACGATCGCTTGTCTTGAGCTCTATTTTGGATCTCGATCGCAGATCCGCTCTTTATCTCGCTCGCTTTCTCTCCATCATGGACCTTACCACTCCTCGTCCTTCCGTCGTAATCGATAATGGCACCGGGTATTCCTTTCTGTAGGTTAATGTTTTTGTTTGATGAATTACGTGAATAAGATTTGACTTCCAATTTTGGATTGAACCTTGTAGGTATACGAAAATGGGGTTTTCTGGTAACGTGGAGCCCTGTTTTATAATTCCAACTGTAGTAGCAGTCAATGAATCGTTGCTGAAACAACAAAGGAGTTCCAATAAGAGTAATTGGTTAGCCCAGTACAATGCTGGTGTTATGGCTGATTTAGATTTTTCAATAGGGGAGGAGGCAATGGTGAGATCTAGGTCTAGTAGTTCTTATAATTTGCATTATCCAATTCAGAAGGGTCAGGTTGATGATTGGGATGCCATGGAGAGGTTTTGGCAACAGTGCATATTCAATTACTTGAGGTGTGACCCTGAGGATCATTACTTTTTGTTGACTGAGAGTCCTCTTACACCGCCTGAGAGTCGCGAGTATACTGGTGAGATCATGTTTGAGACCTTCAATGTTCCGGGGCTTTACATTGCAGTGCAGCCTGTGCTTGCCTTAGCTGCTGGATACACAACATCGAAGGTTTGTTCTTCTTTTGTTTTCTTCTAAGTCCTGATGTTCAATGCCCTGGCTACACTTGAATCTTGTAGTTGGTGAGTTTGCCTGTGCACCATTTTACAGGGGAAAAAAAAAGTGTTAGGTGTACAGCCTATTTGCTAATGATAGAATAAGAGTTGATCCGTGGTAAAAAATTCCGTAGCCTGGTTGATACTTGATTGTTTATTCTTATATCTACATGGATGTTACTGAATGGTTATGCTAAATATTTATCCGTAGCTTCGGACTGGGTATTGTGTTTTTTTCCTATACAAATAATGTATGAATAGCAGTGATTACCCAGCTAGCATTCTTCTGTTAAAACTTTTTGCTAAATTTTTCAAGATTTCATCAGACCCCTTGCAATTGTGTTTATTGTTTTCGTCCGAGTCTGTATTTGCTTATTTTGCTGGAAATATGTTTTTTCAGTGTGAAATGACAGGTGTTGTAGTTGATATTGGAGATGGAGGTACTCGTGTTGTACCTGTTGCAGAGGGTTATGTAATTGGTAGCAGTATTAAGTCAATTCCCATATCTGGAAAAGACGTTACACTTTTTGTGCAACAGCTTATGAAGGTATAATTGTTTAATCTTTGCCTGTGTTGTATACTAATATGCGATAATTAAGTTGAGGGCTTAATGCATTTCAAAAAGTCTATAATGTGTTTTTTGTTAATGCAGTCTTGTTCTCCTGGTCTATCTTTTTCCTTCCCATGGGTTTCATTAGCAAACTAGTCATATATTGTGGCAGTAAAGAGCAAAATATCCTTTCCCCTTGTCATATTTGTTTGCATTTTAGCTAGTGGTCTTGTGTGGACTAGGGATGGGTAATAAGTTTATCTATCAATATGACATGGAATTCAAACTACTGCAGGAAAGGGGGGAGAATGTGCCTCCTGACGACTCTTTTGAAGTGGCGAGGAAAGTAAAGGAAATGTATTGCTACACTAGTTCTGACATTGTCAAGGTACTTCCAAATTATATTCAATCATAGTGCAATCAAGGAGCATTATATACGTGTTCAATTGCAGTTTGCTTGACATGTTAGGAAGAACTATGAAATAACATATCTGTATGTTTCTATTCGCTTCCAATATTGCAGGCATTCAATAGGCATGATAAAGAGCCGGGCAAGTATAATAAACATTGGAAAGGAATAAAACCAAAGACTGGGGCACCATATACTTGCGACATTGGTTATGAACGATTTCTTGGCCCTGAGGTATGCTTCTGATTTTCTTCTTCATGCAATTACTGGTATTGTGAGGTCTTTTGAACCCATCAAGAATGTAACTATACAGGGTCTAAAATTTGTCTGTTTGAACTAATTCCCTTTTGCATCCCCTGGCTTATCTAAACATGGTTAATATGTCCCTCGCAGCCTTACCATTGGTTGTCATTTATCATGTCATGTTGAAGGGAGATTTTAATCTTATGTAGAAATGCCTTAAGTAGTGGAACTAGCTTCATACTTTGATTGACCATTGATTTTTCTCTCATCTCCTTTGCAGGTTTTCTTTAACCCAGAGATCTACAGTAGTGAGTTTAGTACCTCTTTACCAGCTGTGATAGATGAATGTATTCAGTCTGCACCAATAGACACAAGAAGAGCTCTATATAAGGTAAAAGACAGCTTAAGCAATGAAATAGCACATATAAATGGTTTCTCTATAAACCATTGAGATCCGTGCTTGGCTGAAAACTCTGTAGGTTTGTTGTGGCAAACTAATGATATATTGATATATATTGTACGTCTAGGATGTTTTGCTGTTGACTAAGGCTTATGTCTTATTGTATATCCTCCAAGAGGAGAGAGTTACAAGGCATATATGCTAAATGATAATAGATTATCGTTTAGCAATGTGCCTGACCTATCATTATTTTTCAATTCTGGCCTGTCTGGGTTTTGCCAAGTGTATGCTTTGGCTACTACTAGCTGGTAAAAAATGCCTTGGCGTCTTATTGTTCTCTTGGATTGTGCGACATCCATGTGTCACCTGTATCGTTTCTTCTTAAAAGTTGCTCCATCTAGACATGAAAGAACTATTTTGAGCTGCTTTCGAGTCATTTAACTATATCTGTTGTTGTTTTTCCTCTTTAAAGTCATGGTCTAGCTGTTTCACTTTCACATTATCCCATGACATAAGCAGTTTAGGTTCCTGCTGTGATACTTACCTGAATGAAACATGTGTGTCCACATTGGTGTGCAAGTTAACATGTAGCGCTTAAGGAAATTTTCTCTGATGCATACAAATTTTGCCCACAAATGTAACATTCACGTTCTTAATGTGAGTTTCACAATGAGCTTTGCTCTTGCCAATTGACTTCTTCATTTTTATCAGAATATTGTACTCTCTGGAGGTTCAACTATGTTCAAGGACTTCAGTAAAAGGTTGCAACGGGATCTAAAGAAGATAGTTGATGCCCGGGTACTTGCATATGAAGCCCGTGTTGGCGGTGATGTGAAAGTAGGTTTTTAAAATTCATCTTTATCGTTCATGTTGTAATGTGAAAAAAGCTTGTACCAGGATGGCTCATTCTTTGTTTTGCTGGCAGGCACAACCAGTGGAAGTCAATGTACTCAGCCATCCTATTCAGAGATATGCTGTTTGGTTCGGAGGCTCTGTGCTTGCATCAACTCCCGAGTACTATGCAGTATGTTACTTTCAGTGTGATATGATTGTCATTCTTTTTTTAATCAGCTTTCATTCATGACTTTTCAGTATTTTTGGCCATCTATATGTAGGAACATAATAAAACTCTTTCACTTTTCTCAGTTGAGAAATGATGTTGCCTTTTGCTTGTATAAATATATTGTATTTTCAGGCTTGTCACACGAAAGAGGAATATGAAGAACACGGGGCAAGCATATGCCGAACAAATCCTGTATTCAAAGGGATGTACTAATTCGAATGGTCTTGGACATTGATCATTTGGTCCCTCGTATCAAATTTTGACAGCAGTTGTTTGATCGATTGCCTCGTTCACTTCCTACCTCCGATTATACATATATTTGCCATTTCACTTCTTTATTTCGAATGTATTTGTAGGTCGACATGGAGATGGTTGTGTAAAGTATAAGCTCTTGAAAAATATGTAACAGAATGAGGAAGCATTTTTCTCTCGTTCTTTCTTGGTAGGGAGCATTAGGCTTGCAGTTTCAAGGGGTTTGTTGCACATTAAAACATTATCTTAGGAGCAGTATATGAAGGTTAAAGCTGAATTTTGCAAATTCCTTTTCATTTTTCAGTGTTCAGTTTACATGTGATTTACTGATTTAGCTTATGGGTTTTGAGATTCTGATTTATATAATTTATAAGCATTGATTTGAAAATGAGTTAAGAAGATATAGAGATTGGTGGTGTCAAATGAGACATTACTATTGGATGTACCATGATCTATCTAGTCTAGTCTAATAAGTATATTCAAGATTTCCAGGGCTTAATAACGAAGTGATGGGTTATTTTGCTGATTGTAACCAAATGTTGATTTATACTCTCTCCGTCTCAAAATTTAAGTAATTTTAGCCTTATGCACAAAGTTTAATAAAAACACTCATCTATCAATCAACATCATCATTCCATTAACTTTTTCATTAATTTTATTACCCACTATAATTTTTAACCAATAAAAACCTTCAAAAAAGTCAACAACACACAAATCAATACAAATCATTACTATCCACTACCTAGAAAACCTAAAACGACATCTATTTTGATACAAAACTAAAGAGCTAAAATGACATCTATATTTGCATTTAAATGGAAGAGGATGTGTTTTGCTGATTGAATGACATCGAAGAGGATGTGTCTTCCGAAGGAGAAGGGCGGAATGGGTTTGAGAGACATGGAGATGTTCAACAAGGCTATGTTGGCTAGGCAGGGGTGGCTATTAGTGCAGGAGCCGGACTCACTACTGGCAAAGATGCTAAAGGTTTCCTTGACACGAAAATGGGGTATCAACCATCCTACACGTGGAGAAGCTTGCTTAGGGGAAGGGAGGTGTTGTCGATGGGTATGCGGTGGCACATCGGGGACGGGACAAACGTAAGAGTGTTCCGTGATCAATGGCTACCAAGGAAGGATAAAACAAACCGAGCTTGAACGAGTTTTTAAGCTCGACTCAAGCCAAGCTCATAAGCTCGTTATGCGGTGGAATGACGAAATTGCCCTTAGGACAAAGTGAATACTCCGTACTAAAAGAAGAGAAAGAGGGAGATATGCGTCGGACTTTTGGAAGGGTTTCATATGTCCATTGCTCTCGTCTTCCTCCTCCCTTCACAATGATAGGCGTTGGTGGCCGACTCTCTACGTCGTAAAGCAGATATGCTCTCCGTTCCTGAACGACCCACCCCTCCATAAACATAATTTAATATCAAAAGATTCAGGCATAATAGTGTAATTAAACCATAACCATTAAAGATACCAATTCTCAATTTGTATTACTAAATGAAACCCACACTCTAATATGGAAGAAAAAAAATTGTACTACTTCCTCAATTATGCTGACTTATCCTACTTTCCTCCCCTTGTGGTCACTGCAGACAAATGCTTTGGCTATGTACATTAAATTTGCCAATCTAAAGTGTCTCATCCTCTTCTTCACGAGTCATCAATAAAATATGGCGAAACTAATTAAAATAACCCGACCTTTAAGGGTGTGTTAAAAATATATCTCAACCTTTCAAATGTAAGATAAATATCCCGACCTTTAAGGATAGGTTAAAAATATATCCCTACCTTTCAAATGTAAGATAAATATATCAACCTTTATAAGTGATGTTCAAATAATATATAAAATAATTCTCTACCAAAAAAAACTAACATGGCATACATATGTGGCAAACTAAATTAATAAAAAAATAAAATTTAAAAAATATATAAAAAATTAATAGAAGGGTTTAAGAAAAAAAGTTTTTTCATTTATTATTTAAAAAAAAATTCAAGACACTTTATTAATATTTCAATTTTCCATATTATTCTTCTTTGTTCAATTGTCCCATTTTTTTAGATAATTTATTTACTAAAATTCTAACTATTCTTCTTTCTATTTTAAATTTTCATCAAAAATGCGAAATTAGTTAAATGGTCCATTATACGAATATGGGTGTTATCCCTCAAGTATAAAAATAATCTAAATAAAATATTAAACACTTGTAAATATATCATTTTATATATATATTTATATTTTATTAATTTATTTCTTTCCCTTGATAAAAAAAAGAAAGAAAAGAAAAGTGGTTTAATAAAACAAGGTTTTTAATATAGATTTATAAGAAAATAGTGCGTATAAAATATAAAAGACGAAAGATATGTAAATCTATAATTTTTTTTATATAGATTTTTTAAAGTTTTTTTTATTAATTTTTTTTGTCATATATGCATGTCCAGTTAGCTTTTTTTTTTGTATAAATTTTTTTGAGATATTATTTTAACATCACCTATAAAGGTCGAGATATTTATATTACATTTGAAAGGTTGAGATATATTTTCAACACCCCTTTAAAGATCGGGATATTTATCTTACACTTGAAAGGTTGGGATATATTTTTAACACACCCTTAAAGGTCGGGTTATTTTAATTAGTTTCGCCATAAAATATTGACTATAATATAGTCTAACCAAATCTTCTTTACATTATATTATCTTATCCTTTATATAATTTATCAAAATAAATTACCAAATTTTATTTCTCAATAAAATATAACCTACAATTTTGATGACTATTTAATCCGAACAACATAACTTCACCAAATTCTTTTAATACAAAGTTTGATATTAAATTAAAATTCAAGCTCTTTTCATCATATATTCAATACAAAATCCGGCAACTGCACTTCAACACTCGACATTATGGGAATAATGAGAAAAAAGCTCTCTTTTGAGAGCTCCTCCAAAAACCATCGTCGGCACCTTTCTTCATCTCCGACATGGTTGAACAACCGCTCCGATCAATCGCCGACTAATCTCCGATCATATCTCTCTCTTCGGAGAGCCAAAATCTCTCTTCGGAGAGCCTACATCTCTCTTCGGAGAGCCCCAACTCCTCTCCTCGGAGAGTGCTCAGCAGCAGGGTTGCCCGACTCTTCTCGGGTTGCTCCGCCTCGTCGTCGTCGTCGGCTTGGGCGGTGTCTTTCAAGCATCTGCACTGCCCATCTCCTTCTCGGCCTTGGTCCTTGGCCCGATTGGATGCGGTGGTGGTCAGATTTGTGTCTTAAACCATCTCCGTCTCTCGGTTCGGATTATGTTCTATGCTTACCATTGCAAGCTTCATTTAAATCAAAATCATTGTAGGGGTTGTCCGGCGGCCTATGCTCGCCGTCGTCCTCGTGCCCCTTTGTCATACCTTCTAATTCACAAATTTTGGTTGTGGTGGGGCTTGATTTGGGGTGTCGGGCATTCTACGCCTTCATCTCTTTCCCCTTCCATGGCTACTGCAATTCTTGTCCTCCTGGGCTTCTCGATCGGTGGCGTTGGAGGGTGTGCCTTGGATTTGCTGTCCCCTGGCTCCCCTCTGGTGTCACGGCCACAAATCCCCTCCCGATGGTGGCTGATTTGCCCATCGCTCTTCCCCCCGGGTCTGGCGCTGGCTGTGCTCCGGTCGTTAATGGGCATCATCTTCGTCGCCGTCCGACTGGTGCGCCTGCCTTCCTTCCCCTAGGCTCCATATCTTGCTGGTCTGTCGGGTTCCCCTCCCGGTCTCTCCGTCTACCGGCCAGTCGCGCAGTCTCCTCCCCGGCGCCGCCTGTGGATCGTTTCGTTCCGGGGTCTGGACTGTGTACTCTTGTGTGTTTAAGGCCTGTCTTTGGGCCCAAGGTTATGCCTTGGGCCCGGGGTTGGCCCGGAATGTAGGGAAAATACACATTTAAAATATATATAATTTATTTTATATATTTTTACATTTATGGATGGTTTTATAAATTCCGGAATCCTCTTGCGCTCTTTGCCCTCTCGCAGTCGTGCTTCATTTTCTCGAGTTTGGTTGGAGTTCTGTTTATTGGTTCGTGGTTAGTTTCGGTTGAGGAGCAATTCTGCGGCCCTGGTTGATCGAAGTGATCGTATTGGTGGTGTTCGTGGTCTCCGAAGAGCCTTCATCTAGGTGGAGGGAACGTCGTGTGATCCACACTTCCCCAGGAGTCGTCTTTGCCCTATGTTGATTTCTGCTTTCCGTCTTTCCGGCGGCGAGACATTGTGTCAGCTGTGCTGTCCCATGCGCTCGCTATCCACTTCACCACGTCGGGTTTCTATCTTCTCGTTGCTGTGTCCGCTTGTTTGCTTAGAGTTTGGGGTTTTCCGGGTTTGTTTAGTGTAGTTTCTTTTGTTGTATTAGGTTTTGTTTTCTGTTGTATTTCTTTTGCTATGTTGTTTGTTTAGACGACTTACCGTCTGCCGACTTTGTCGGCCTCTCGAGGTCCGGGCCTGTCCGGCCTCGAATTATTTCCTTATCAAAAAAAAAAAAAATTACAAAATCCGGCTTGATTATTGATAGAGTCGGATCCAGAATTCAACGGAACCGTTCATTACTAAGTTTTTTTAATAGCATTTGTAACCGCTCCCCATGTTGTAGGCGTGGTCGAATAATATTACCATTTTTCGTTATGAAGCAATGATTAAATTTACAAAATACTACTCCCAATCTCTTCCTTTCAACAAACGGGTTTTTATTTTACTGTATAAATATTTATATGAAACAAAACAAATTTTACAATTTCAATATACATACTAATTACAACCAAAATACAAACACAATCGAAAATAACGACTACTAATACAAAATGATAGATTAAAAAAATACATATACTTACAAACATGCTTATATCAATTATACAACCGTTACAACTACGGTAACTCAGCCTTATAAAACTAAACTACTGAGATAAAACTACAACATCATAATCGTAGTATTACATAACGCACCTAAATAATTAACAATTACAAATACTTTCATTTCCTAAGTGTAAATATCGCTAATTGACTCTAAATAAAGATACTTATAACGTAAATTAGTCCTGCAAACATATATATAAATTTTCTCATGCTCACTCATATATTTCATTAAATCATAATCAACTTCCCTAATAATGGGAATATATTTACATGAGTTTAACGATTTAGGACTACGATAATAGAAATTATATGGCAAAACCGAATTATTGTCCTGCTTACATAAATTATAAACATAATGAGACGTAAATTCTTGAACTGGAATAGTAACACTTGTTTTATACCCCTATATATGTTGGCTTTCTTCCCACGTAATCCCCTGCTTTCCATGCACAAATTCTCATTGTTTTTCCACTCTCCATTTGTTCAAATATTTATTATTTTCAAGATTATACAATACTCATATTAAACTTGGTATATATAGAGCTACACTTTTTAAAACGTCATAAATAAATACTCCATCTCTTTCTTATACTTGCTCGTGGCCACTCTTACGGTACGGTGTACCCGACGCCACGCAACCTATTACTTGCCGCTTCTTATTTTGTCTCCACATCACCCACTAACTTTGCCATCCGCCTCCTCGTGCCGCCTACTTTGCACCTGCCGTTCACCGCTGCACCGCTTTGCTTCGTCTTATTTAAAAAAATCCCCTATCAATTGTCTCGCCTACATTCGTTTGTTGCTTCAAGAAATCAGATTAAGGGTATTTCCCTTTTCCCCGTGTCAGCCCAAAGTTGTTCCCCGTGTCACCGTCTCCTTACTCTGCCATCGACCCTTCCATCGCCTTCGTGTCCACCTCCTCCTTCGTTCCTCGTGACCAGCATCAGGTGTTATCGCCTCTCCTTCTTCCGCCGACTCTACTGTTTGTCTGTGCTTTGTTGATCCACCCACGTAGCCGTCAACAAATCCATCGTCATCTTTATCCCTGTTCAGCACCCGCCGTTGTTACCCTTACTTTTTGGATCTTCATCTGTCAGACAAATCCAGCACAACCTCTACCGAAATTAAGCACGAATCCAGCCTGTGCAAGAAATACTGAATCATCAATTGTCGCCTCCTCAATCCCCATCAACCTTGTTTCACCCATTCAAGGTAATTCAACTTCAATTTTATTCAATTATCTACAATTCACTCCCTTTGTATTGTGCTTTTACTCATTTTCCACCATGAAATTGCATATTACCGTTTCAATTTAATTTCTGCAAATTGGTGTCTCTCAGTTGATTTGTGTTGTACTTTCTTCATAAATTTGTTTCCCTCTTCAGTAAAGCGGATTTTGTTTATTACGGATTTTTTTTTTCGATTCTAGAATCAATTTTGCATCCAGATTTCCTTCTCCTGTCCCAAATTTGATGTTCTTCGACATTTGGTAGTTAATCCGAGCATAGTTGATATGAAATTCAAGTAGTCACTCCCTTCTGTTGCTGCTGCTACTAGATTAGGTTTGATCTTTGCCTCTGCAACTCTTATTTCATATTGATTTTGCACAAAACAGATCATGTCCGTGAAGACGGTTTAGCACCACTTCTATTTTTGCAATATGGGTTCATGAGGTATCACTTCTATTTCTATGTTTTTACGGAAATTTGTGTGCGCTCATATTTGATAATGCACAGGAGAAGTGATGAACTTCAAAATCTTGTTCATGAATTTTAGTTTTTTTTTTAATAATTAAATCATGAAGTTATCAATCAAGCTAAGATGGTATTAGGTTCAAATTGGATAACTTTAGATTCAGCTTAGTTCAATTACGAATCAAGTAGTTTTGAACCACACATTAAAATTTGGGGAATTTGCTCCTTTTGGTTATGCACAGAGGTTCGACAAAAATGGGATTAGATATTGCGCCTTGGTGATTGCTTACTTTTATGCCTTGAAGGTGTTCGTAGAAATGCTTAAAAGATATTTAAGTTGATTGGGTCGATATAGGTTTATATTTTTAGTCAATGAGATTGATAGCTTGGTTAATGTGTGTTTCAAATTATCCAGAGATTATTTACGGTTTTTGGTGTGTTTCTTCTTTGTCTTTGAACTTCATTTTTAATTTGTTGTTCAAATCTACCTATTGAGATAATAGACTAATTTGCTAACTTCTTTTTTGTAGAACAACCACATTCCAACACGCCCCCTCAAGTGCAACGACATTTTTTAGCGAAGAAGTTGCACTTGCCACATGTGCTTAGATGGGTATCACTATGCCCGCGACGTGCCTACGGCCAGCAACCCCACCAGATAGAGCTCAGACCACAACTAGTCGAACCCGGCTCTGATACCATGTTAACTCGGCTGGGCTCGGCGGAGTCAAGACGCTGGAGGGGGAGATCGTGTGTGCGGGCCCACATACGGGAGACACGAACAACATATAAACCCGAACGGGTTCCATCGCAAGTATTCTCTAGATTACCGATGTAGAACAACCACATTCCAACATTTTTTAGGATTCCTCCTACTCCATTGTATCAATAACAGTCTAGAATCACTCACATCCCAATCTTTGAATGTAAATTTGTGTACAAGTGCAAATCACACTGTCAACTGAAAATGAGTTTGGAGAATTTTTAGAGTGGACAAATGACCGATGTAGCTTTGAAATCTCTCACATGTAGAGAAATCTTCAAAGTTTTATGTTTGAGAAGATAACAGAAATTTCAAAACATGTTGTGCTACCGGGATCTCGTGAGAAGTATTCTTGTTTTGGCATTCGACAAATTTGACACTAAGTAGATACATTGTCAGTAATATATGTATAGAAAACTTGACATTTTATACAAGGAAGTGAATTTTACAAATAAACAAACGAATAATCGACAAAAGTTCATAGTTGCGTTCAACTACCTGTTATTTACTTTCCAAACAACCAGTTTATATTCATCTTTTTAGATTTTATTATTTCTCATAATATTGATTTTGTGGTTGTGTTTCTCTATGAGGGAAAATCACTCTCATTTACTGCTCACTTACTTAAAATAATATCCATACTCTTACTCTAATATATATAAAAAATACTAATTATAATCATGTTTTACTGTTGCAGGAAAATACAACTACCGACAATGCATCCACATCGTTGTAGTGCTCCAATCACACGGCCACCACAAACACACCAAAATCAATACATCCCTAACTCTATTTTACAAGAAATACTCAGTAGAGTCTCAACTAAAAATTTAGTAAAATATCAATGTGTATGTCGACATTGGGTGTATCTAATTAGAAACACTGATTTCTAGCAAATGCATCTTCAAAACTACCAACCAAATATCCAAGAACATACACTTCTCGCAATTGAAAACTTAAATCAACTATATGTTTTACATTCCGCAACCTCTCTTACCCAACAAAACCAACCAATTCGAGCTTTAGGACAAATGAACCAAATCGGAACTTGGAATATACATCATGGTGGCTAGGGCTTATTTCAACAAAAATAACACGTAATGACACCTACAATTAGACCACTCCGGTTATGGAACCCATCTATTAACAAAATTATTGATCTACCATATATAAATACAACTTCACCAGCCTCCGCCCAAATAATAGACCCCTTCGGTTAGGAATAGGCTATGCAAAACAACATAAAGACTACAAAGTTTTAAAGTGCATATTTTATAATAGCCAACTATATTCAATAGCATTCTATAGCCTTCTAACCAATCAATGGACACATCATTAACAACCCCAAATAAAATGGACACTGTCATTAAATGCAAAAACAAGTGGACTGGTTCATAATGACGGCTAATGTTTTCTACAACACAACTACAACGACAAAACAACAACAGTAGTATCTTACAACTTAAACACAATTAAGGTAACCTTAACTTTATGTCCACCTACCATATACCAAGTAGCTTTAGGATTAAACAAATTTATGCTCATTGTCATCGACGAAGGATCAACAATAGGATTGTGTGATTTACCTCATCTCTTTGGGTTCTAAGCAACGATTCTACCTCATCATCACAAGAGCGTACGTAGACAAAAAGATACAACATCAACCTCCCAGAAACAATGGTACACCACATCAATGGTTACAACAAAATAGTGCTACAAAGCTTCAATAGGATGGACTACTTTGAAACATCAACCACCGGATTTACAACTATGAAGAGTGAGCTTTCAGTATGTTATGACTTATCAACACAGAAAACCACAAATGTAGTTGTGCTAGCGACAGACTATGTCCACTTTGTGCAAATACATGCATATTGAATCTCTACTACTACTATCATCAACATTTTAGTGCTCATAAATATGTTTGTATTATTTTATTTTATTCACTCAAATGTTGTGTTGCAGTGAATACTATAGCTTTATTTTGCATGCTTATGTTGGTTTTTTCACTCTTTCTAGCTGTTGTAAAGGTTTGAATTTGCATTTACAGGTTTCGCGTTGTAACTTTGTTTAAAGAATTTACAATTGAATTCTTGATAAATGGTGTCATTAGGTTGCTGCTTTGTCTCCTTGGAGATGTACTGACAAAAATCTGGTTTGCAACATATATGCTATTTCAGGATAATAAGTCATGCTGTTTTATTTTGTCGAAACCAATTGAGAAACCATGGATCTTAGAGGCTAGGCCAATGTGAAATTTGTAGAGAATCAAAATAAGATTGGTTAATTGTTCTAACCCAATTTGCTTAATTTACAATGTTAAGATTCATAGTTAGCTATTTGAACCTTCAAATTTTACAACACTCATCTTAAAAGTTACTACTGTCACTGTGAAATTGACAAAGCCCTTAGTGTTAACAGTGCAAGTAACAATGTCAGAAATTAAGCATACAAATTGGATTTAAGTGCAGGCCGGCAAAAAAACTCTCTATCTGGTAGACACCTAGGGTGTTGTCACTCTATTTTGAGTTGTGCACTTCAGAAATCAAGTTGCTCCGAGACACATTTGGAACCGGCTGAACCATAGAATATAAAATTCTTGATCGAGTTTGTTGCACCAAAATAATCATACACATCTTCGGAAAATATGACATCAATGGTGTTTCACAAGATAATCTGCAAGCATTGTTGCGTACAGGTGACCAACAGCCAAAGCTCTCTTGATTCGTTCTCTATTGAAAATCATGCTCCACAGGCTATCTCTCTCATGAAAGGCTGTCTGAGACAAGGAACTAATCCCTTTTAGATATATGTACAGGATGAGATGAAATAAGAAGCATAGGAAGGGGGGGGGGGGTTTGATGATTGCTCAGTAACCTGGATAATGTTAAATAACATAACATACCTTTAGCAGCAACCAGTACCACTTATCTGCATCTGAGAAGCCATAGTGCAAGAGCGGATAACGTTTGAGGCATGTTCCTAAAACAAGTAACAACATCTTCTAAAGCGGGATTACTATCATTAACAACAATGCATTAACATAACCAATCCTTGTTAATGTCGTCGACAACATTAGCAACAGCCTAGGTAGGATTTCAAGAAGGCACCATTAGATACAAATAAAATACGAGGGTAATATCCTTATTCATTCCTTAACAATTTCATTGCCTTAGATATTTATATTTAGTTCATTCCTAATATGAGTAGGTCGGCTTCTCCTCATCTCACTAAGACTTTGGGGGTATAAGGGTCTTTTTTTATAGAGTTGTCATGAAGTCACAGTTTGCATCCCTAGGTTTCGCGTTTCAGGATGCATCTTTTGTTTGTTCTTTGTTCCCAATCAACCCACTTCATCCATCAGTAGTGATACATATGAAGTTACAGTATGTTCTCACTTATTGTTAACCTCCCTTGCTACTTATTTTCACAGGTCTGATTAATTAATCTCATGTGATTAAAGTAATTTTTTTATGTCGACGTTGGATTTAGGGTTTATTATCTATTATGAATTTGCAATTTTTTTTTTGGCTTGTTCTCATCACTAATGACTTGCATATGCCTTTTTAGTCAGCTCATTAGTCCCAATCATAAATCAATCATTATGAAGATTGAACAACCATTATTTGTGGTAAATTTTGTCTAGAAAAATATAATTGGTTTGTAATAGGAAAGTTGTGGTTCTTTCTTCTTCGCCCCCGTAGAATATGTAAGAATTCCAAATGGTATACTTTCATCTTTTTTCTTGGAACCTACTAATTCTAAGACTAAAAGGAGTTTACCTCTTCTTTGAGTTTTGGATTTGTACTTTTAATTCCTTGTTTGGTTTGTGCGTTTGTGAAATCTCTTAATTAATTAACACCATAGTTTTCTCCTTTACATTGCTTAGTTTGTGCAGATTCACTTCCTTTTCCACAATTCCTACAAGCCACATATCAAATACGAGGGTAATCTCCTTATTCACTCCTAAAAAATGTCATTACCTTGGAAATTTCTATGTATACTTTATTCCTAATTTGAGTATGCAGGCTTTTCCTCAAGACTTGAGTCTTATCATATAGAGTATCCTAGCATGAACTGTCGCTAATGATTCGATGCATTATTAACAATTCAAAAATGATTATGAAAAGCAAAGAAATCAGGAGATAAAACTACAAGAGGAATCATCTGTGAAGAAGAAACTAGCTAGACATGCAATAGAAGAGTAGATCCATGCACATTGAAGGCAAACAGAGAATATGCAAAGGCCTTTGCAAAATAGTTTGTCGAAGATGTAGAAAGTCGTAGATTTGTTACACATGCAAATGTTTACAGAGTGAAGTGGATTGCTGCCAATGTTTCTTCCTAGGCTTTGTTGGTTTTGCAACAAAACTCTAATAAGATGCACATAGAAGTTCAATTCAAAATGAATAAGTACAAGTTGTGGTTTCATTTTCTGGACAAAGCTTGGATTCATATATTCTAACCCCAATTTGGTAATAAAACAATCTCATTTCAATATATAACAACAACAACATCCCAGTATATCCCGCAATTAAGCAGGATCTGGAGGGTCAGGATGTATGCACTATTTCCCTGAAGGACCCGAGAGAGTGTTTCCAAAAGACCCAAAACAAAAGGAGACAAGGACCATTAAGAAAATATGAGCACATGTCATGAAAAGGAGCCAGAAAAGATGCAAAAGATGATCAGAGCGAAAGCAAAGGCAAACAGACACAACATCACACCCCCAACTCTAAACGCCTGCAACCCGAACGCGTCTCCTCCAGTGGTCTCTATCCAATGACATATCCTCTGAAAGATGCAGCAAATTGAGGTCCTGACGGATAACCCCCATTCAACTCTTCTTCGGTCTGCCTCTCCTCCTATGGAAAACTCCAAGATCCAATATCTCGCACCTTTGAACCGGGGCCGATCTAGGTCTTCTTTGAACATGTCTGAACCAATGCAATCTGAATTCCCGCCATTTGTCAACAATACTCGCAACTCCAACTTTCCTTCTAATGTCAACATTCCTGATTCTATCAAGTCTCGTAAGCCCGAACATTCATCGCAACATTCTCATCTCTGCCACTCACAACTTATGTTCTTGCGCTTTAGTGACCGATCAACACTCTGAGCCGCACAGTAAGGCCGGTCTAACAACCACCTTGTAAAATTTTCCTTTTAGTTTTGCCGGGACTTTCTTGTCACAAAGCACCCCCGATGCTCTTCTCCATCTCAACCACCCTAAATGAACACGATGATCGATATCCCTATACACTCTACTGTCACTTTGAACGTACGAGCCCAAATACTTGAAAACTATTTCCTGGGAATAAGATCTTCCCCCAAAACCACTGACGAGTTACAACCAAAGGAAAAAAGTTACAAGCAACTGAGATTCTTAAAATGAAAAAGTCAAATACAAGGCAAGGCAGCAGATAAGAATAGATCAAACAAATTTAAGAACAGAACTGGCTTGTGTATGAGTTATCAATCTATGTAATTCAATTTCTAATACTAGTTTTAGCATCACTCTACTTCTGTTTAAATAAATTGAATGCGGTAGTCCATTTGAAGGAGAAATTGTATTCAAGGATTCCAACTGAAGTGAAGATGCAAGTTTAATCAAAATCCTTCACAATATCTATTTCTGATTGATATTCATTTGTGGCAGATCGGTCATTGAAGTGCATAATGGTCTGACATTCTTGGACCTGATTGTCAAGCAGATTAAGGTCGTTTTCATTTCATTAACATGGTTTTCCCCCACGGTTTCAGTTTACCTGTCTATGACAGTTCCCATAATATTTTCAATGACATAACCTCAATCCCAAGTATGGGTGCACGATGCCCCTTGTTCTAATGAACTCATTCAACACACATGATGACACTATGAAGGTATGCCTTGTTGATAATTGAAAGTTAAAACATTAAAAAAAATTGTGCAAGTAATCATTTTATGCATATTATGAATCTTCTTCTGTAGATAATCAGTCTGATATTTTTTCTACATTCTGCAGATTATAGAGAAGTACCAGCACATAAATATTGAGATTCATACATTTAATCTGGTAACGAGTAGAAACTTCACGCGCCCGATTGATTGATTTTATATGATATACGTACCCATTATTCTAATTCATGTGGTGTGTTTATGCTGCTTCTTTGTTTACCGTATTCTTCAACCTAAAAGAGTCAATACCCTCGTATGATGATTGGCGATTTTTCTCCACTACCATGCAAAGGTCAGACTGGAAAATATGGATGGTATGCCATATTGCACTCCTCTGATTTCTGTAATATGTATTTTTAGAGCCATCCAATAAAAGATGCTATGTATTTTTAGTGTTGCTTGATTTGCAACATGTTAATCAATGTAACGACTTAGGTAAATAAAAATGTACATGGTGATTTTTTTTGTCTGTACGGTTAGTGGCTTGGCTCCCATCATGAATATTAATATTTTTGCAGGTATCCTCCTGGTCATGGTGATGTATTCCCATCACTAAGAACTATGAAAAACTTGATCTTTTCCTCTCCCAGGTCAGTAGTGTTTTTACTCATGTTTACAGACGCTGTCAAGTGTCAACAATTTCTTTAAAGGTTTACTATATATTAACTATCAAGTTCTAATGCACAGGGAAAAGAGTATGTCTTCATTGCCAACTCTGACAACTTGGGGCTATTGTTGACTTGAGTATCCTGAATTTCTGACATAAATTGTACTTTCATAAATTATATAACCACATGAAGAAGAGAAGGTTAAAGGTTTTATGTTTGTCATTCGAGGAAAAGGCGCAGGTGAATGGTTTAACCGCTATATACATCAAGGGAAAATGTTTTGCATACCATGGTGATAGTCCACCTCCTTCTATTTTAAACGTAATTATTAGTATTAATTACTTTAATTGTTTAATTCCAACATATGTACATACGTATGTCCATATGTACATATGATAAGTACATACATATGTACATATGAATGAAAATATATGTCCACATATGTACATATATGTACATATATGTACATATATGTACATACATATATGTACATATATGTATACATATATGTACAAGCTGTCTCGTAGATATATTGAACTGTTGATGGAATCAAAGTCCTAAACAAAACTAGAAATTTCTTTTCCTTGAACTGGAATTATCTTCCACGAAGAAGCTCCAAAAGTATACAATGCAACCAAAGCCGGATCATAATTATCAATTGCAATGATAAGTTTAACGTACTTGTAATCCTTGACCATGGGCTCATAACCAAGGCCAATCTCGGCATCCCGGTGGAAAACATAATCACAGACATACTTGCAATCCTTTATCTTGGAAAACAGTCAAAATACTTATAAGCATCATTTCTTTTGCAAATATAATCAGAGATAAAATCAGATGCAAAGATTTCAATCTTAGAAAAGGGTGCAATGTAATGAAACTTCCTAATAGATGGATTCCAAATCCTTCAGCCCAATAAACTATCGAGCAAGAACAATCCATCGATGGCACCGCGCATGCCATATCCCCCTTCAGTGGAAAGACGTGTCCCTCTGTTGATGTCAAAAGTATCATTGTTGCACCTTACAACATGGTCTTGTGTTCTTTGAGCAACGAGCAGGTCGGTTTCATCACAGTTATTCTTGATGTTTTTGAGATGTAAGTGGCAGAAATCGGGGCATTTGATAATGGATAACCGGGATTTAGAGACGCAGCAAAATCTGTTTTGATAATGGATAACCGGGATTTTGAGACAGGGAGCCTCGGGAGAATCTGTTGGCATAGTTCCTCTGGAATATGATGTTTTGGCGAAAGTTTTGCAACTCCTTGCAAATCCATAACTACTTGAAGTATATATGTGTTTGTGATTCGAGAGATTTGGAGAAGTATATATGTGTTTGTGATTCGAGAGATTTGGAGAAGTATAAATACGAAGAAATGGGAAAGATTTGGAGAAGGATAACTGTTTGAAGGATGTATAACCGCAATTATTTGGAAAAGGAAGGTGAAAGATTGGATAACCGCTTGAAGAGAAGAAGGTGAAAGGTTTTATGTTTGTGATTCGAGGAAAAGAAGGAGGTGAATGGTTTAACCGCTATATACATCAAGGGAAAATGTTTCGCATACCATGGTGATAGTCCACCTCCTCCTATTTTAAACGTAATTATTAGTATTAATTACTTTAATTGTTTAATTCCAACATATGTACATATGTATG
Source organism: Persicaria maculosa (assembly GCA_963922045.1). NCBI lineage: Eukaryota > Viridiplantae > Streptophyta > Magnoliopsida > Caryophyllales > Polygonaceae > Persicaria > Persicaria maculosa. The sequence goes on from OY998256.1 coordinate 15,265,679, forward strand.
TCCATATGTACATATGTCCATATGTACACATATGTACATACATATATGTACAACCTGCCCCGCAGATATATTGAACTGTTGATGGAATCAAAGTCCCAAACAAAACTAGAAATTTCTTTTCCTTGAACTGAAATTATCTTCCACGAAGAAGCTCCAAGAGTATACACTGCAACCAAAGCCAGATCATAATTATCAATTGCAATGATAAGTTTAACTTACTTGTAATCCTTTATAATGGGATCATAACCAAGGTCAAACTCGGCTTCCCGGAGGTAAGCATAATCACAGACATACTTGCAATCCTTTATCTTGAGAAAACAGTCAAAATACTTATAAGCATCCTTTCTCTTGTAAATATAATCAGAGATAAAATCAGATTTAGAGATTTCAAACTTAGGAAAGGGTGCAATGTCATGAAACTTCCTAATAGATGGATTCTAAATCCTTAAGCCCAATGAACTATCGAGCAAGAACAATCCATCGATAGCACCACCCATGCCATATCCCCCTTCAGTGGAAAGTCGTATCCCTATATTGATGTCAAAAGTATAATTGTTGCACCTTACAACATGGTCTCGTGTTCCTTGAGCAACGAGCAGGTCGGTTTCATCGCAGTTATTCTTGAAGTTTTTGAGATGTAAGTGGTAGAAATCGGGGCATTTCACCATGGATAACCGGGATTTTGAGACGCAGCAAAATCTGAGAAGCGATTTGACAGGGAGCCTCGAGAGAATCTGTTGGCATAGTTCCTCTAGAATATGATGTTGTGGCGAAAGTTATGCAACTGCTTGGAAATCCATAACTTCTTGAAGTATATATGTGTTTGTGATTTGAGAGATTTTGAGAAGTATATATGCGTTTGTGATTCGAGAGATTTGAAGAAGTATAAATACGGCGAAAGGTGAAAGATTTGGGGAAGGATAACAGCTTGAAGGATGTATAACTGCAATGATGTGGAGAAGGAAGGTGAAAGATTGTATAACCGCTTGAAGAGGAGAAGGTGAAAGGTTTTATGATTGTTATTCGAGGAAAAGGCGCAAATGAATGGTTTAACCGCTATATACATGCTCATATTGACTCGATTTTGAGATGCAGCAAAATCTGAGAAGCGATTTGACAGGGAGTCTCGAGAGAATCTGTTGGCATAGTTCCTCTGGAATATGATGTTTTGGCGAAAGTTTTGCAACTTCTTGGAAACCCATAACTGTTTAAAGTATATATGTGTTTGTGATTCGAGAGATTTGGAGAAGTATATATGTGTTTGTGATTCAAGAGATTTGGAGAAGTATAAATACAGTGAAAGGCGAAAGATTTGGAGAAGGATAACTGCTTGAAGGATGTATAACCGAAATGATTTGGAGAAGGAATTTGAAAGATTGTATAACCGCTTGAAGAGGAGAAGGTGAAAGGTTTTATGTTTGTGATTCGAGGAAAAGGCGCAGGTGAATGGTTTAACCGCTATATACATCAAGGGAAAATATTTCGCATACCATGATGATAGTCCAGCTCCTCCTATTTTAAACGTAATTATTAGTATTATTACTTTAATTGTTTAATTCCAACATATGTACATATGTATGTCCATTTGTACATATGATATGTCCACATGTACATATGTCCACATGTACATATGTCCATATGTACACATATGTACACATATGTATATACATATATTTACAAGCTGTCCCGTAGATATATTGAACTGTTAATGGAATAAAAACTGTTAATGGAATAAAAGTCCAAAATAAAATTAGAAATTTCTTTTCCTTGAACTGGAATTATCTTCTACGAAGAAGCTCTAAGGGTATACACTGTAACCAAAGCCAGATCATAATTATTAATTGCATTGATAAGTTTAATGTACTTGTAATCCTTGACCATGGGATCATAACCAAGGCCAATCTCGGCTTCCCGGAGGTAAACATAATCACAGACATACTTGCAATCCTTTATCTTGGGAAACTAGTCAAAATACTTATAAGCATCATTTCTCTTGCAAATATAATCAGAGATATAATCAAATGCATATATTTCAATCTTAGGAAAGGGGTCAATGTCATGAAACTTCCTAATAGATGGATTCAAAATACTTAAGAACAATGAACTATCGAGAAAGAACAATCCATCGATGGCACCGCGCATGCCATCCCCCTTCAGTGGAAAGACGTGTCCCTCTGTTGATGTCAAAAGTATTACTGCTGCACCTTACAACATGGTCTCGTGTTCCTTGAACAACGAGTAGGTCAGTTTCATCGCAGTTATTCTTGAAGTTTTTGAGATGTAAGTGGCAGAAATCGGGGCATTTGATAATGGATAACGAGGATTTTGAAACGCAGCAAAATCTGAGAAGCGATTTGACAGGGAGCCTCGAGAGAATATGTTAGCATAGTTCCTCTAGAATATGATGTTTTGGCGATATTTTTGCAACTCCTTGGAAATCCATAACTGCTTGAAGTATATATGTGTTTGTGATTCGAGAGATTTAGAGAAGTATATATGTGTTTGTGATTTGAGAGATTTGGAGAAGTACAAATACGTCGAAAGGGGAAAGATTTGGAGAAGGATATTTAAAGAATGTATAACCGCAATGATTTGGAGAAGGAAGATGAAAGATTGTATAACCGCTTGAAGAGGTGAAGGTGAAAGGTTTTATGTTTGTGATTCGAGGAAAGGGCGCAGGTGAATGGTTTAACCGCTATATACATCAAGGGAAAATGTTTCGCATACCATGGTGATAGTCCACCTCCTCCTATTTTAAATGTAATTATTAGTATTAATTATTTTAATTGTTTAATTCCAACATATGTACATATGTATGTCCATATGTACATATGATATGTCCACATGTACATATGTCCACATATACATATGTCCATATGTACACATATGTACATACATATATGTACAACCTGCCCCGCAGATATATTGAACTGTTGATGGAATCAAAGTCCCAAACAAAACTAGAAATTTCTTTTCCTTGAACTGAAATTATCTTCCACGAAGAAGCTCCAAGAGTATACACTACAACCAAAGCCAGATCATAATTATTAATTGCAATGATAAGTTTAACTTACTTGTAATCCTTTATAATGGGATCATAACCAAGGTCAAACTTGGCTTCCCGGAGGTAAACATATTGACAAACATACTTGCAATCCTTTATCTTGGGAAAAACAGTCAAAAGACTTATAAGCATCCTTTCTCTTGTAAATATAATCAGAGATAAAATCAGATTTAGAGATTTCAAACTTAAGAAAGGGTGCAATGTCATGAAACTTCCTAATAAATGGATTCTAAATCCTTAAGCCAATGAACTATCGAGCAAGAACAATCCATCGATGGCACCACCCATGCCATATCCCCCTTCAGTGGAAAGACGTGTCCCTATATTGATGTCAAAAGTATAATTGTTGCACCTTACAACATGGTCTCGTGTTCCTTGAGCAACGAGCAGGTCGGTTTCATCGCAGTTGTTCTTGAAGTTTTTGAGATGTAAGTGGTAGAAATCGGGGCATTTCACCATGGATAACCGGGATTTTGAGACGCAGCAAAATCTGAGAAGCGATTTGACAAGGAGCCTCGAGAGAATCTGTTGGCATAGTTTCTCTAGAATATGATGTTGTGGCGAAAGTTATGCAACTCCTTGGAAATCCATAACTTCTTGAAGTATATATGTGTTTGTGATTCGAGAGATTTAAGTATATATGCGTTTGTGATTCGAGAGATTTGAAGAAGTATAAATACGGCGAAAGGTGAAAAATTTGGAGAGGGATAACTATTTGAAGGATGTATAATCGCAATGATTTGGAGAAGGAAGTTGAAAGATTGTATAATCGCTTGAAGAGGAGAAGGTGAAAGGTTTTATGTTTGTGATTCGAGGAAAAGGCGCAGGTGAATGGTTTAACCGCTATATACATCAAGGGAAAATGTTTCGCATACCATGGTGATAGTCCTTCTCCTCATATTTTAAACGTAATTATCAGTATTAATTACTTTAATTGTTTAATTCCAATATATGTACATATGTATGTCCATATGTACATATGATATGTCCACATGTACATATGTCCACATGTACATACATATATGATATATGTACAACCTGCCCCGTAGATATATTGAACTGTTGATGGAATCAAAGTCCCAAACAAAACTAGAAATTTCTTTTCCTTGAACTGGAATTATCTTCCACGAAGAAACTCCAAGAGTATACACTGCAAGCAAAGCTAGATCATAATTATCAATTAGAATGATAAGTTTAACGTACTTGTAATCCTTGACAATGGGATCATAACCAAGGCCAATCTCGGCTTCCAGGAGGTAAACATAATCATAAAAATACTTGCAATCCTTTATCTTGGGAAAAACGGTCAAAATACTTATAAGCATCATTTCTCTTGCAAATATAATCAGAGATATAAATAGATACAGAGATTTCAATCTTAGGAAAGGGTGCAATGTCATAAAACTTCCTAATAGATGGATTCCAAATCTTTAAGCCCAATGAACAATCGAGCAAGAACAATCCATCGATGGCATCGCGCATGCCATATCCCCCTTCAGTGGAAAGACGTATCCCTCTGTTGATGTCAAAAGTATCACTGTTGCACCTTACAACATGGTCTCGTGTTCCTTGAGCAACGAGCAGGTCGGTTTGATCGCAATTATTCTTGAAGTTTTTGATATGTAAGTGGCAGAAATCGGGGCATTTGATCATGGATAACCAGGATTTTGAGACGCAGCAAAATCTGAGAAGCGATTTGACAGGGAGCCTTTAGAGAATCTGTTGGCATAGTTCCTCTGGAATATGATGTTTTGGAGAAAGTTTTGCAACTCCTTGGAAATCCATAACTGCTTGAAGTATATATGTGTTTGTGATTCGAGAGATTTTGAGAAGTATATATGTATTTGTTGTAACGGCCCAGAATTATGATTTCTGAGTTACGTATCAATGGATGAAACCCCTTGTTCGGATCTTGCAATCAAGGTACGGGTCGAGGTTTCAACTCATTTTTCAAGGTCAGGAGGAAAAGGGATTTCAACACCTAAAATCTCGGAGGGTCGTTGGGTACCCGTAACCTGTCCTAAGACCATGTCGCGAAAACCAATCCAAACGAAAGTAAAACGGAAACAAGAATAGTTTACAAGGTGCCACGGCAGAGCCGGGTCAAAACCAAAACTTAGGCGGAATATTATCATTTATACCGGGTTAGATGGTTAGCCTGGTTCTTCGATTCGCCAAGGGTTCCCCGTCACAGAAGCAAGGAGCAATCAACGAGCGGTACCTGACAGTAACCACGAAGTCAGGCCTGGTAGTCGCCTACGGGTCCTCTGACCGCGCTGAGGCCACATAACATGCCTACACCTAGGATAAAGAATGAATAATGCAGTACAGTAATTAAATCACATAAGCATGCTGAAAAGTTATAATATGCAGAAAAACATTAAAAGGGCCCAAGGCAATGCCAAGTGGTATATCCCTCTCCTACCTCTGCACCCTTTCCCGTTAGTGTAGAGACTGGCCAGCTCGGTTCCCATTTCCTCGTAGTGGTGCACGGACCACGGAATAAATATCAACATAAAGCAACAAAGTTTGCCCGATGGTGCTGGGCTATAGCCTGATGCTCATATTGACTCGATTACTCAAGGCAAACCCGATGGGGCTGGGCTACCCTATGACCCTAGCAAAGACTTTAGGACTATCACAGATAACGGTCGTTCTGTTTCAAACACACATAGTAACCACATGCTCAGTTCAATGCGATCCTAGCATGATACTACATGAGTACATGGCATGCTTTAATATGCAACAAAACTACACATCACATGACACATCAGGCAGGAGGTCCAGGTTACTAAGTAAGTCTCGTAGGATACTTACTTGAGAATGCAGAGCAACAAGATAACGCAAACAAGGGCCCAAATGCAAGTCCAACTGCAATCCAACAGCAACACACACCTATCATCAAGCCATTAATTCTATAAGCCACCAGGCTAACATTCTCACACACACGAATCCGAGTGCTCAACGTTCTCAAAACCATCCGACGGTAAATCCATTTTCCAAAACCCTTTCCGAAAACATCAACCAAAAGCATTCTCCCAATCAAAACCATTGATAAAACATACCAATAATATTCTCCGACTTCCTTCCCAAAACCAACAGTATCAAAACAAAACAAGGATTCCCGACATTTGGAATGACACTTTAAAGCCTAACCTTAAGTTCGAAATCAAATAGTTCAAGTCCCGTCAAATCCCGATCTTAATAATGAATATTAAAATAATATTTCAAACTCGTTTCCCAAAATACCCCTATTCAACACATCTCTATAAGGGTCGAATCAAGAATCGACAAACGAGGTCTAAACACAAGTGGGGGAGCTCGGCCAACCTGTCTAGGGGTATGTCATGGTCGCGAGATGGCCGGTCACGGTCGCGACATGCTCCCAGTTCCCCACCACGAGAACCTTCTTGCTGGATGTGACTCGCAGCCGCGAGAGCTGTGGTCGCGACTGCGAGAGGGTGTCCCGCGAGATGGCCTCTCGCTGCTATCACTCGCGACCGCGAGGGACGTGGTCGCGGCCGTGAGAGTTTATCTTCAACCTCTAGCATGGTTCCCACTCGCGGTGGCGACCATGGTTTCGTCGTTGCGAGTACGAACTTGGGTTTTGCCCATTCTTGCTCGTTCTTGCTCGTTTCAAACCCGTTTTCATTCAAACTTATTTTAAAACCTTTCTAAAGCAAAATACAACACAACCAACACAAGACGACCTTAAACAAGACTAGAGGGGAGAGCAGAAGAGGGATTACCTAGCCTTTCAAAGGCTTGAGAAAAATCTTGTGAGAAGAGAGCCTTTGGAGCTTGGATCCAATGAGTCCTTGCTACGACAAAGCCTAGGAAGGTAGAGTATGAGATAAAAGAGCAACTTTATCGAAGAACAACCTCAAAATCAGAAGATTCGAAGGAAGAAAGCTCACCTTTGCACAAAATTGGAAAATGGGAAAGAAATGGCTCGAATCCACACCAACCCTCGAGAGATCTAGAGTTTCTTGGCCTTGGAAGAAGGAGAAGGAAGTTAGAAACTCACGAAAACAATCAAATTCAAGAAGAGAGGAGAAACAAGGATAAACGACTCGATTTACCACTCTGACCGAGCTTCTGGGCTCGGAGTCGCGGCGGCGAGATGGGGGAGTCGTGGCCACGAGGGAGAATTGGCGTTTCTGGGTTCTTGGTCGCGACAGCGAGAGGAGGGGTCGCGGCCGCGAGTTCTTCCCCATATCTTGAGTTTTGCTCGGATTTGCCCTTCTAAATCCGATTTTGGGATTCTTTTTGTGAGATTCAGGCTTCTTGAGGTGGATTTGAGGTGTTTAGGCTCAAGTAAACACAAAAGAAGGAGAGAGAGGTGGAAGATTTGGATCAAAGGGAGGAAAATGGGAGGTTTTTGGGTTTAGGGTTTTTGGAGTTTGGTGAGATCCATTTTGGGAGGCTACAATCTGATTTTTGGTGGCTAATGTCATGGGAGTGAATGAGAGAGAATCCACTTAGGGATTGAGGAATATATATAGGGGCTCATTAGGGTTTCATTTGCAAGAGGACAAAACCATCAAGAGAGAGAGACAGAGAGAGAGAGAGAGAGAGAGAGAGTGGGATTCCGCTCTCCCGACCTTGAATCCTGACATCCCATCCCGACACTCGACATCTCAAAATCCGACCCAGATTCCAAATTCAATTTTCAAAGACACCCGAATTCCTGAAATCAATCCAAACAACCTGGATTTAAAATCCGTCATTTAAAACTACAACATGTCAGAATATATTTGGAAACTTCTAAAAAATAGACTTTGCTCGAGGACGGTTTTCCGAAACTTTCCCATTTTAGAAATTCGAAATTTCGTTCTTTACATTTGTGATTCGAGAGATTTGGAGAAGTATAAATACGACGAAAGGTGAAAGATTTGAAGAAGGATAACTGCTTGAATGATGTATAACCGCAATGATTTGGAGAAGGAATTTGAAAGATTGTATAACCACTTGAAGAGGAGAAGGTGAAAGGTTTTATGTTTGCGATTCGAGGAAAAGGCCCGGGTGAATGGTTTAACCGCTATATACATCAAGGGAAAATGTTTCGCATACCATGGTGATAGTCCAACTCCTCCTATTTTAAACGTAATTATTTGTATTAATTACTTTAATTGTTTAATTCCAACATATGTACATATGTATGTCCATATGTACATATGATATGTCCACATGTACATATGTCCACATGTACATATGTCTACATGTACAACCTGCCCCGTAGATATATTGAACTGTTGATGGAATCAAAGTCCCCAAAAAAACTAGAAATTTCTTTTCCTTGAACTGGAATTATCTTCCACGAAGAAGCTCCAAGAGTATACACTGCAAACCAAAGCCATATCATAATTATCAATTGCAATGATAAGTTTAACGTACTTGTAATCCTTGACAATGGGATCATAACCAAGGCCAATCTCGGCTTCCCGGAGGTAAACATAATCATAAACATACTTGCAATCCTTTATCTTGGGAAAATAGTCAAAATACTTATAAGCATCATTTCTCTTGCAAATATAATCAGAGATATAATCAGATACAAAGATTTCAATCTTAGGAAAGGGTGCAATGTCATGAAACTTCCTAATAGATGGATTCCAAATCCTTAAGCCCAATGAACTATCGAGAAAGAACAATCCATCGATGGCACCGCGCATGCCATATCCCCCTTCAGTGGAAAGACGTGTCCCTCTGTTGATGTCAAAAGTATCACTGTTGCACCATATAACGCGGTCTCGTGTTCCTTGAGCAACGAGCAGGTCGGTTTCATCGCAGTTATTCTTGATGTCTTTGAGATGTAAGTGGCAGAAATCGGGGCATTTGATAATGGATAACCGGGATTTTGAGACGCAGCAAAATCTGAGAAGCGATTTGACAGGGAGCCTCGAGAGAATCTGTTGGCATAGCTCCTCTAGAATATGATGTTTTGGCGAAAGTTTTGCAACTCCTTGGAAATCCATAACTGCTTGAAGTATATATGTGTTTGTGATTCGAGAGATTTGGAGAAGTATATATGTGTTTGTGATTCGAGAGATTTGGAGAAGTATAAATACGGCGAAAGGTGAAAGATTTGGAGAAGGATAAGTGGATAACTGCTTGAAGGATGTATAACCGCAATGATTTGGAGAAGGAAGGTGAAAGATTGTATAACCGCTTGAAGAGGAGAAGGTGAAAGGTTTTATGTTTGTGATTCGAAGAAAAGGCGCAGGTGAATGGTTTAACCGCTATATACATCAAGAGAAAATGTTTCGCATACCATGGTGATAGTCCACCTCCTCCTATTTTAAACGTAATTATTAGTATTAATTACTTTAATTGTTTAATTCCAATATATGTACATATGTATGTCCATAAGAACGCGATTGGGTGATGGGTCAACCACACCACCCAAACTTTATCTTGTATCGGAAGAAAAAAAAAAGTATAGAGATTGGTGGTGTCAAATTAGACATTACTATCGGAATAGTTATTATCAGTACGAAAGTATATTCAAGGGCTTGATAGCAAAAGTGACATATTGTTTTGCTGATTGTAACTAAATGTGGATTTTTAGTAAACTCTAAAACGAATCTAAATTTATATTCGCAAGTAAAAGCTAATATGATCAAAATATGTTGAGTTTGGTGATAGATTAGAAAGGCATTGATTGTTGAGATGTTGAGAATTGTGAAGATTTAAAAGTTTAAATTGGATGTTGCGATCCTTGGGGTGGAGGGTTTAGATTTCGTGTTACTTATTGATTTGTTTCATTGCCGGAGATATGTATTTGAGGACTTACCTACTTGAAAGTGTTTTAAAAAGCGTTAGGTGGATCCTAGGCGGTGAGGGGCCACCTAACGTCTCGGCGGCACGTAGGCGATGCCTAGGCGGTCAAGGCAGGAGGTCGTCTAGGTGGGATTTTTAGAAACAGTGTCGGCTACTTTTCTTTTTAGAAGAGGTAAATGTATAGATTGGTAACGTAATTACAAAAAACATGACATGAAGTTTTGTGTCAAAATGGCTAACGCCGTGTGCACACCCTATGCAAGTTCCTGGTGTGTCATCCACAAAAAATATATCTACCCAATCAACTCGCCTTCTCATCTAGGCTCAACTACCTACTCAATAATGCCGACTACTTCTCGATATAAAAGAAACTATGATGGTGGTAGAGGATTGGAGACGAATTCACTAAATGCAGTGACTATGAATATACTCTTAATCTTACTTAATTTGCCTTATTTAGATGAATTATTTACTGACATTCATGTCATAACTGCTTTTTGAAATGTTCGATATTTTGTCCGTATATTTATCGGTCATTATTACACATTTTGTTACTCATTTATATTTTATCTTCGTATACAAATAATTTGTGTACCGAGCCCCGGTCGGGGTGGCTCACTGGTAGGGAGCAAGGGGGAAGTCAGGATGTCTCGGGTTCGATCTCTACCTCCGCCCCTTTCCTTGGATGAAAAACCAAGGTTTGCCTTGCTCCTTACCAGTAGGTCGAGCCAGTCAACGCAGACCGGTTTACCTGGTGCATGACTCTTGCCGGCTGGATCACGTGCCCGGGGTTTGCCACCAAAGGTGGGTTCCTCGTCATCAAAAAAAAAAAATGTGTACCTTTTCAACGAGTCATTTAAATTTTGGGTATACATATGAGAAATTTTTTAACGTTTTTAGAAGTTTAAGTTTGTACTAGTGTAATACTCGCGTCTTGAAGACGTTGAATTTTATATTTGTGTCATGCATGTAATTTTTTAGAAGTATTGTTCAACCATATATGTACTAAAGTCATATAGATGACATGATTTCAATAGAATTATAAATATTTCTTTTTTATAATCTATTAATAATCATAATTATATAAGCATTTTTATACAAAATAACTCAATCACACTATTATATAAAATCACAGTAAATTTGTATCTATTATGTTCAATGTACATTGACATTTTGGAGATGATTGTGATAAATTTAAGATTGGAAACATATATCCAAACTTTTCAAAAATACAATCAACCAATAAGAAGTTAAGTTCAATGTAAGTAGACCTTTTCGTAGAAGATTGCGATAAACTTAAAATAGAAAACATATATTTAAAAATCCCGATAATAAAGCCAACCAATAAGATAAGAGGTAGCTGATTAAAAAATTCAACTTTAATTGTGGGTGTGACTAGGGGTGTTATTCGAGCCGAGCGAGCCGAGTACCTAAGTGCTCATGTTCAGCTCGTTTTTTATCGAACCGAGCCTCATTTTTTTTCGAGTCTAAGATCCTGCTCATATTCGGCTCGCGAGCTTTACATGGAGCTCGAGCTCGAATTACTCGTTTTTTGCCCGAGCCAAGTTCGAGCTCGTGAGCTCGTATTAAACTCGTTTTGTCCCCATTTCAGAGTTGTTGCATTAATACAAGCTCGTGAGCCCGTATTAAGCTCGATTTGAGCTCATATTAAGCTTATGAGCTACAATTGATTTGTAGCTACATACCTATAAGCATGCCAAAACGAGTTATACGAGCTACTCGAGTTCGGCTCGGGCTCGCCTCGAGCTCAGGATCCTGCTCGAACTCGGCTCGTTTTTTTAATATTAACGAGTCGAGCCAAGTATTTCGAGCCGAATCCTAGTCGAACTCGAGTAGCTCATGTTCATATAATACCCCTAGGTGTGGCACGTCAGCAAAATGTTAACAGAATTAATAATATTAACAGAAGATAAATTTCATCAAAATTACTAAAAATAATACGAACTATCAACGGTGAACCAAAAATAATACGAACTTTCAAAATTACCAATTCATATACAAACTATAACACATTAAACCAAAATTGATACAAAGTCAAAAATTCACAAACTATAAATTCATTTGCATTCAATATCTAATTAAGTAATAAATTGTAGTCAAAATCATAAATTCATAATTTCATCATCTTCCTCGATCAAAGTTGCCTGGGTGAATGGAGCAAGCTCCCCCCGCCGTCGAGTTGTATATGTCCACCTGTAGAGAGCTGGTCGGAATTAATACCTTCACTTGGTTGCACAAATTGCCCGACATTCTCAAAATTATCCCCTCTCTGATTTGCTATGGTCGTCCCTATCAACAGTCACACTCTTCGCAAGGCTTAAGTCGACCTCCATTGTTGTACCCGTTATGTGGGAGGGACCTCCATGTCCCGCCCCAGGATTCCAATTGTTCCTGCCTAATCCCGTCGACTTCTTCCCTGTAGAACAATTGAAGGCGGCGATGGCGGAGGTGAAGATGAAATTGTTAGCGGTGGCAGGAGTTATCGAGAATTTGAGGGTGGACAAAGGTGAAAAGGTCAGATGGATTAGGGATTGCATCTTGAAAGATTGAATATACGGTCATTGTTGAAGCTTTATTGAACTGGGGAAGATGGGGAAGGGGATTAGAGTTTTTTTAGATGAATTTAATTTTTTGTTTAATTTTACAATTTTTTACCAAACTTTCTAAGTAATTATATTTTTAGTCTAAAATAATTTATAGTTTGTGAATTTTGGACCTTGTATCGATTTTAGGTTAATGTGTTATAGTTTGTATATGAATTGGTAATTTTCAAAGTTCATATTATTTTTTGTTCACAGTCGATAGTTCGTATTATTCTGGGTCATTTTTCCAATAAACTTTGTATAAAACGTTTTGTTCTTGACATTTTGTAAGTATAAAAAGGCCCGACGTTAGGGCTTGAGTGAGAGCGCTCTCATTCTTGAAGCTTCCGCACTTCTCACTTCCTCCCCTGCACTTTTCTACTTGGATCGATTTGCAGAGCAGCAAGAGAGAGAGCGAGCGAGCGAGAGAGAACCAGCCATGGCGTTAGCCTTCGATGAGTTCGGGAGGCCGTTCATCATAATGCGAGAGCAGGAGCAGAAGTCTCGGTTGAGGGGTTTGGAGGCTCAAAAGGCCAACATCTCCGCCGGCAAGGCCGTTGCTCGCATTCTCCGATCTTCGCTCGGCCCCAAGGGCATGGATAAGATGCTCCAGAGCCCCGACGGCGAAGTCATCATCAGTAAGGCCCCCCTCTTTCTCTCTTTCGTCATCTCGATTTGGATGTTCCGATCTTCTAGATCTCGTTTTTCATTTCCTTGGTTGAGCGATATTTGAATCTGAAGATGAATTGTTGTGTTGTTATGACCTAGATTAGCAATTGGATGGATTGCGAGGGGAATTTTTGTTCGCTTTAATCGTGGTTAGGGTTGAGCTAGGGTTTTAGCGTTGTCTGTACTCAGTACTTGTAGATGCTTGCTTGAAGCATATATCTCTTGAAAAGGAAATGGCAGTGAGAAAAACAATGGATGGTTCAACTCTAAGCTGTTTATGCAGTTCCATGTTGACTGCTCGCAGCGTTTTAGTCGAGAACCAAGTTTATTGTTCCTCCATTTGTAAGATCTAACTAGGAAGGGCCTGCGTTTAGCTTTTGTTGTAAATTAGTGAAAGGAAGACCTTACGGTTGCTGTATTGTTGGAATGTCATGTATGAAAGATTATTTATATTTTTTTGGACCGTGCACGCCCTTATGACTTCTTATCTTTTGTGCAGCAAACGATGGTGCTACTATCTTGGAGCAGATGGATGTGGACAGCCAGATTGCAAAGCTGATGGTTGAATTATCACGGAGTCAAGACTATGAAATTGGTGATGGCACAACTGGAGTTGTTGTACTGGCTGGTGCACTTTTAGAACAGGCTGAATCCCTCCTAGACCGGGGTATCCATCCTATTAGGATAGCAGAGGGCTATGAAATGGCTTCAAGGATAGCATTCGAGAATTTGGAGAAGATATCACATCGATATGAGTTTGGCCCTGCAAATATAGAGCCTTTGGTTCAAACCTGCATGACTACATTATCCTCCAAAATGTATGCTAAGCTTCCCTTAAAGTTCATTTATTCCTGCTGAATCATCATCCTTCTGTATTGGTGAAATTGGACTGCCATTCTTGATAAACAACCACATATTATATAATTGAACTTGGTGCTCAAGTACAAACATCGGTGCTCAAGTACAAACATCGGTGCTCAAGTACAAACATTCTTATATATTAGCATAGCTTGACACTAATGTATAACAGAGTTTCTTTTCAATCATTTGGAATTAATTTCATTTTGTGTTTACTGTCCAGTGTGAACCGGTGCAAGCGTAGCTTGGCCGAGATTGCAGTTAAGGCAGTTCTTGCAGTTGCAGATCTGGAAAGGAAGGATGTAAACCTGGATTTGATAAAAGTGGAAGGGAAAGTTGGTGGAAAGCTTGAGGATACAGAGTTGATCTATGGGATTCTGGTTGACAAAGACATGAGCCATCCGCAAATGCCGAAGCAAATTGAAGATGCAAAAATTGCCATTTTGACTTGTCCCTTTGAGCCACCGAAGCCAAAGACCAAGCATAAGGTTGATATTGACACTGTGGAGAAGTTTGAGACATTACGTAAACAAGAGCAACAGTACTTTGATGAAATGGTTAAAAAATGCAAGGTTTGTTTCTATATATATTCTCTTGCTCCCCTTCCCCCTTTAGTCTGAGTTTATGGTGGAATTTTTGTATTATTGGTTTTAGGTTATCTTTTTCCTTTTAGAAGTGTTAATTAGTATTGTTCTTCTGCAAACTTGTCACAGGATGTTGGTGCAACACTGGTTATCTGTCAGTGGGGTTTTGATGATGAAGCAAATCATCTGTTAATGCACAGGGATTTACCTGCTGTGAGATGGGTTGGTGGCGTAGAGTTGGAACTTATAGCAATAGCTACAGGTTTGTGATATAACCTGTGTATACATATATATTTATAAGCCGTATTCTGTTTGGTCATATATCCTATGCTACACTTTTCTTTAGGTGGTAGAATTGTGCCAAGGTTTCAGGAGTTGACTGCTGAAAAGTTGGGACGGGTATGTTTTCTTGCCTTTTAAATATTTGTGATCTCAGCTCCTATAGTTTTATATTCTTTCAAATGCCAATATTAATGTTAGATGCTATTTGTGAACTATTGGTTAACTGTGTTTTCCTCCTGCAATTTATCTTCTGTTGTTGATGTAAATGTAATTAATGTTTGATTTTTGTTTTGAATTTCAGGCTGGGTTGGTTAGAGAGAAAGCATTTGGCACTACAAAGGACAGAATGATATACATTGAGCATTGTGCAAACTCAAGGGCTGTAACCATATTTATCCGTGGGGGTATGTCAATTTCTTGTGTTTTTTCCTAAACATGTTTGATGCAGTTATATAAGATTTGTGCCTGGGTGAGGGAAAACTGAAATCTCTATAGGCTTTTTGTTTGTGATGCTTGAGTTGTGTTTGGTGAAATTGTAAGTGAAATTGATGAGCTTATTAGAGGAAGCTTTTCCCCTTCTATTTTTATCAAGTGAGGTTGAGCATGTTTGGAAGCTTTGATATTGAAGATGCTCTGTGTCCAGGGTCGTTGCTAATTAGGACACTATCTAGTAAATAAGCTTTTGTTGAGTTTGGGATTCACCTATGTTGCCTTGTTTTGTACATGCTTTCTTTAGGGATTTGTACTTACGCCATTGAATTTGTGTCTGCATATATGCTTTCAATGATTTTTTTTGGTCGGAAGCTTTTGATGACTTACTGTGTCTGGAAACCAATTTGTTCCAATTTAACACCATGTTGGTTTGTGTAGGTAACAAGATGATGATTGAGGAAACAAAGAGAAGTATTCATGATGCACTTTGTGTTGCCCGAAATTTGATTCGTAACAATTCTATTGTTTATGGGGGTGGCTCAGCTGAGATTTCTTGTTCTCTTGCTGTGGAAGCAGCTGCTGATAGATTTCCTGGAGTTGAGCAGGTATAAGACTGTAATTGGATTTGCCTCTTATTAATTAGAAAGGTTGTGTTTGTTAGTTGGTACTGATCCTTTTTCCATTTTCAGTATGCCATCAGAGCATTTGCAGATGCTTTGGATGCAATTCCAATGGCACTTGCAGAGAACAGTGGTCTCCAGCCCATTGAAACACTATCTGCGGTCAAGTCTCAGCAAGTTAAGGTCAGTTTAGCACGTCCAGTTCTTCATTCTCATGCATCCACTGCTGTGTATTTGAGTCTGATTGGGTGGGCTTTTGCATTCAACCAGTTCCTTTTGCATTCAACCAGTTCATGATATCTACCATTAGTTAGCCCTTGTCTATTTTGTGGCTGTGATCTTGGAAAGTTCTGCACCTTTGGATATGAAAGCCAAAGTAACTTGTTCTGTTATGTAGCATGGATATGAAAGCCCGTTTGGATATGAAGTCCAAACTTTTGGACCATTGTCCTGTAGTCACTCTCCCTCTCTTGTACATTTTTTAAAGGAAAAAAAAAAGAAATAGTGAGTGGATTTAAATCTGATCACGGGGTACAAGAAAATCCTAGAACATTTGACATGAAATGAGTTACTATCCACTCTTATTTGTTTAAGCGTTGTTGAATAGGTGTCTCTTATTTCTAGACCCATCCTCTACCAAGCTGATGACATTTCTGGGTTTTTTTATGCAGGAGAACAACCCTTGCTGTGGGATAGATTGCAATGACGTGGGCACAAACAATATGCTCGAACAAAATGTGTTTGAGACTTTGATTGGGAAACAGCAGCAGGTGCAGCTGGCAACCCAAGTTGTGAAGATGATTTTGAAGATTGACGACGTCATTAGCCCTTCAGAGTATTGATGAACTGGGATTGTTAACTGAGCCGTGTTCACCAATTCGAAACCGTACTACTCAACTACATGTGGTTTCTACTGTAATTCATTTAGTTGCCATGTTTCACAGGAAATGATCAGTTTTCTGTCATTGATTTCTTGGTGACTTTATGAAGGTCTTCTACTTTGCTTCTTTGTTTTAGCACAATCATGTATTTTTGCCTGGATTCCCAACGTAGGATTTATGGTCAGTTGTGTCTGAATTTTGTACTTGGGATAATTGTTTTGATAGTTGATTGCTCCTGGTTTTGGTGATTAATCTATTTTGAGATACAGCCAGTACAACTTTTGTTCTTCCATATGCTCCATGTTCTGCTCAGGAACAGTAGTGATGCGGGACCATCCAAGACACCTTCGGACACACCTATACTTGGGGATGGACCTATGATTCGAGCTCACGAGAATGATGTCATTCTCAAGAGGAAGAAGAAGGCTCCACCATGGGAGATGGTCCAAAGGTGAAAGCTTGGCGTTTTACACTCGCTCAGACTTTTGACAGCTTTTCGACGTCTCAGTAAATTGAGTCGTACGGAGTCAATATTAATCGGATTGAGGCGTGCTATACCTTGTCGGAACGAGGACGAAGAGATCTACAACTTTTCTGTTGAAGGTTTTTCCAGATTCGACATGGAGTTTGACCGAAAATCACATTCTTTGCAGCTGTCACTGTTTAGACGAGAATTCTTTAAGTGTTGAAACTTTCCTTATTGCTATTTTTAGAGATCTTATTTATTTAAGTTATTTTTAGTATTTTAGGGATTTAAGTTAATTTCTATTTTATTTATTATTTTTATCTTAAATCAGCCCCTATGTTATAAGAAGTAGGGCTGGGCAAAAATTCCCACGAAAACCGAACCAACACGTGCCACCCGAACCAATTAAATTGGTAACCAATTAAGTTGGTTACCAATTTAATTGGTATGGTATACCGAACCAAGTTTCAGAAGTCGGTACGGTAACGGTAATTGAAACGGAAAAGTTGGTATTACCATTACCAACCGATTTGAAATTGGTTGGTACGGTAATTACCAACCAATTCCTACCAATATATATTTAGGATTTTTTAATTATTTTTTTAATTTATATTTTAATTGTTTTGAGTTTTAATGTAAGTCCATAACTTTTTATGTAAAACACTAAAATTTAATTAGGGAAATAAAGAGAGAGAAAAAGCCTAGTCTTAGGTTTTTCACCATTCGACTTCATCCCTTTAATGACGGCCACTCTTTGAGATCTGAGTTCATTTACCTATGTTATGCTAGGGTTCAAAAATTGTATATTGTTTTACTGTTTTTTTATTTTAAGTATTAATTACCTATTAATTAACTTGATTTCTTTTTGTATTTGTTATTTTCATAAAATGCTTTTAATCAATGGAGGAATACTAGCTTGACCTCGGTTCAGACTAAAACCTAAACTTTATTCGAAAGTACATGAACATGTTATTTTCAAAATTGTCGGGACTATTTAAGTTTTTATTTTGATTTAGTGCTTAAATACATAAACAATTTAAATATTTATGTTGTTGGTACTTGAATTGTACTTAATCACTTATAAGTTTTAATTAAACTGTATTTTATTTGACTATTTGTATATTTTTTCATTAACATCCAAAACATGGTAAAATTCCATTACCAACATCTACCAACCAACTTAATTGGTAACCAATTAAGTTGGTACAACCCCTTCGGTGGTTGGTAATGGTTCGGATTTTAAGATTACCAATTCAAATTGGTTGGTACATGATAAACGCAAAAAAGAATCGGTAATGTACCAATTCCACCCCTAATAAGAAGGGCCGATTCATTCATTGTAGAACTCAGACGTCTCTTATATGAAAATTTCAGTTTGTGTGAAACACAATTGAGAGAAAGTCAATCGATTCGAAGCGTGGCTCATCGATTGCAAATTGGTTATAGATCCTGCTGGGTTTGCTTTGAGTTCGTCAACCTCGCGAGAGCTTGGTGATCCAGGTAATCACAAGTCCCCTCCTTGTGCCTCCAAGTTGTCCGCTTGGTTGTGTAAGGTTGTAGAGGCGGGCTTTATAGTCGTTGGTATGTGATTCCTACCCTCTTAGGAGGCCTGGGGTCTTTATCTCGTTCTATTTTAGTTCGAATCAGTCCACTATCGGTCGTGTCTTTGTTATCAATTTCGAGTCTTGCCTATTGTTCATCAAGTCTTTGAGTCTTTTGCTTCCGTTCTTGCTATTTCTTGTTTGATTGTCGAAGATCGGGCCACCCTACGGCTAACCCCGTATCAAATTGGCATCAGAACTTTGGTTTCCGACATCAAAAGTTGTGTCTTTTGTTTCCCTAAACACAAAACCTACAAAAAAAAATAGAGTCTTTTTTGTTCTTGATTTTTACTTCTTGAATTTTTTAAGTTGATTGCATTAACCTTTGTTTGTGATTGTTGTGGTTGCACTTAGCCTAAATACTCACCAGCCGTGACCCACGCACAGTAGCCATATCGAAGCCGAGTGATGCTTTGTTGAGCCGACATCATTGGTCAACCTTGTTTGTGAAGATTTGTGCCTTGACCGATCAAATTGGTTCTATCTTTGACCTATTTTATTCTATCTTGATCTATCTATTTTATTCCCAATTAAATTCTGGATTTATTTTGGTAGATATAACCACTTTATCTATCAAATATCACAAGGGATTAAATAGAAGCCACAATTACCAAATTTAGCCAACAATCACCTATATCTATTTTTTAAGGGCTAAAATTTTTATTTCTTTCACCTAACTTACTGATTTTCGAGTCCCTCTTATTGATAGTTGTTCCTTCTTGCATTAGGGAAAAAAAAAAAAGTCCGAAAAATTCAAAAAAAAAAATAATACATTCAAGCTTTGACCTAGGAGGATAAAATTCACTAGGGGCAAAAGTAGCTTCAAAAAAAAAAAAAAAAAGGATTGTCGAGTCTAGTGCAAGAAGCTTCAAGGACCAATTTTGGTGAAAATTTTGTAGCCCTACTCGAAAAGGCCTTAAACACATACCTCCCAAACCAAAAAAAAATTTTTTTTAAGCCCTACCTTGCAACTACAACAAGCCCTACCTTGCAACTACAACATCCATACTAAGGGTTTAAAAAAAAAAAAAAGAGGTAAAAATCCAAGTTTTTCTTTCTTTTCTTTCATTTTCTTTTCCTATTTTTGTGTGTCGTGTACTGCAGTGCCCATACCGACCCCCTCCAGCCTCGGTACAGCCTCGTTATAGTGTCTGCTGACCTCTGTTTTGGTCGATTTCGAGCCCCTTGTTGCTTGTTTCTTTGTTGTTTCTCTTGATTACTTTCCTTTGATTGCTAAGTCCTTGCTTAAGT
Organism: Persicaria maculosa; assembly: GCA_963922045.1. Taxonomy (NCBI): domain Eukaryota; kingdom Viridiplantae; phylum Streptophyta; class Magnoliopsida; order Caryophyllales; family Polygonaceae; genus Persicaria; species Persicaria maculosa. The sequence continues at coordinate 15,285,773 of OY998256.1, forward strand.
GTTGATTTGCCCAAAGCGGATTGCCCCAACAAGCTTGTCATAACCAATTAGAGAGAAGTGTGCGAGAGAAACACATTGTGAGTTGTTTTATTTGCTAATCTTGACATAGTTCCGTGTTTGTCTTTATTTGCAATGTCTAATAACCAGGGCAACGACTGGTACAATACCTTCATGGAGAACATAGATAAGATAAATGAAGGATTGAGGGCATTAGAGACTAGGCCAAGCGGTTCTAACACCGTGGGTGGCCGAGGTGATCGAAGGCGTGATGATCCGCCTCGCAATGAAAGGGAAGTACATAATCCTAACCCTAATCCTAATCTTAATCATCATTTCGCTAAACCTTTATTTAATGACAACAAGTCTCCACGAGGTGGGAGAAATGATAGGAATAATGAGTTTGTTAATGTGCAGGGACAAGGACAAAGAAGGGGGAGAGGCCGAGACTTCCAAGAGGAGTTCTACTATTCGGAGCGTGACGACGACTTCCAAGAAGAGGAGTATTGGGAGCAACGCTCAAGGCGGAACAACAGAGGAGGTCGATACCACTATCGAGCACCTAGAGAGCCTGCGCAAGATGGCATAGGTAAGGTAAAGGTAAAGATCCCTCAATTTTATGGTAACAACGATCCAGATGCATATATTGATTGGGAAACTAAAATGGATCGAATATGGAATTGTCATAACTTCTCTGAACATAAAAAGGTGCAATTAGCTTCTTTAGAATTTCAAGGGTTCGCTTTAATTTGGTGGGATAGTCTGAATAAAGAAAGAAGAAGAGCCCTTGATGCGCCTATCGCTTCTTGGAACCAATTAAAAGCACAAATGAGAAGTAGGTTTGTTCCCCAACACTACTCTAGAGAGCTGAGACAACGACTAGAAAACCTTAGGCAAGGTAATAAAAGTGTTGAGGAAACCTTTAATGCAATGCAAGAAACCATGGCTAGGGCTAATGTAGTTGAACCCTATGAAGATACAAATGCTAGGTTTCTTAGAATATTGCACCCCGCCTTAGCTCATGAAATTGATTACTTTTCTTATTCTACGCCTACTGAACTTTTACATTTAGCTATGAAAGTAGAAAGGAATGCTAGATGCAGGAGCCAAGGTGGTAGAATGTCGAGTGGGCAACCCCAAAGGTGGCACCAAAGCCATGTGCAGCAGCCCCAAATGAGGTTTGATGGCGGCTCAAGGGAGAGAGTAAGCCAACCCCAAGGGAGGAGTAAAGGCCGAATGCCTCATGAGCCCATCGATAATGGCAGAGCGCCTTGGAACGGACATGAATCGTCTAGGGTATCTACTGGCCCTAAAGGGAGTAATCCTAACTCTTCTACTCTTGAACCTATGTACATTCCTTGCTTTATATGTCAAGGTAGTGGACATGTTATGAAGGATTGCCCAAATAAGAAGCCTCTCATGACTAATCACCTAGACAAAAATGAATCTGAAAATTCTAGTGATAAACATGATGAGCATGTTCATAATGATCAAGATATTAGTTTACTTGCCTCTAAAGATGATTGTCTTGAACATGAGCATGTTGATTCATTGATTGATTTAAATGTTCAACTTATACCCTGTGCTGATAATCAAGGCAAATATTTGTGTCAAACTACATGCTTAGAAGAAGGCATAGTTTCTAATATGATCATTGATGATGAAACTTCTTCTACTATTGCTAGCATTGAGTTAATTGAAAATTCAGCCTTGAAAAAGGATGAAATTTGCTAGTCATTGATGGAAACATAGAGCTAAATGAACAACCTATAGTGCATATTCAGTTAGAACATTTTGAAGATGATATGAACTCTGAATTGTGCCCTCATCAAGTTTCTTTTCTTGGTTTTGTAGAAAGCTCAAATGGTTTACAAGATGGCGAAGCCAAGATCAAATCCATCCAAAAGTGGTCAACCCCTGCAACAATCAGTCTTCAGATGAGTTTCCATGGGCATGAGGTATTCGATCCAGGAGCTCGTGTGGATGCATTTGCGGAATCTTATGCAACCTTGGATTCGAGGTCGAATCCTTTTCAAGAAAGGGGGAATGATGCGGGACCATCCAAGACACCTTCGGACACACCTATACTTGGGGATGGACCTATGATTCGAGCTCACGAGAATGATGTCATTCTCAAGAGGAAGAAGAAGGCTCCACCATGGGAGATGGTCCAAAGGTGAAAGCTTGGCGTTTTACACTCGCTCAGACTTTTGACAGCTTTTCAACGTCTCAGTAAATTGAGTCGTACGGAGTCAATATTAATCGGATTGAAGCGTGCTATACCTTGTCGGAACGAGGACGAAGAGATCTACAACTTTTCTGTTGAAGGTTTTTCCAGATTCGACATGGAGCTTGGCCGAAAATCACATTCTTTGCAGCTGTCACTGTTTAGACGGGAATTCTTTTAAGTGTTGAAACTTTCCTTATTGCTATTTTTAGAGATCTTATTTATTTAAGTTATTTTTAGTATTTTAGGGATTTAAGTTAATTTCTATTTTATTTATTATCAATATATCATACTAAAACAGAGACGTGGAAATCCTATGTGGCGGATTCTGGTCCGATTCGCTTACGTGTCGTACTCTGGTGTAATCTGACCTGGTTCTTTGACACGTCGATTAATGATGATCCAATATATTTAAGCCACGTCAGACGATTACATCATCTATAAATACACGTGTCATCCTATGTGTCTATTTTAATTGAAGATTAAATTTAATTTTTAACATAAATATTCAACATCATATCTTAAGTGGTTACATAGCCTATCTTTTTTAATATAAATATTCAACTTCATATCTTATTTATTTACAAAATCTATCATTTTAATATAAATATGACTATCCAGTTTAAGATAGTATAGAGATAATATACTTGAATAATATTTTAAACAATCAATACATTGAGATTCTTTATCATAATACGAACTTGGATTGGAATTTTAACAATTTAAATTATTAGGAAGCAAATTATATTAATGATTGGAAATCCTATGTGGTTAGTGCGGGCAATAAATATTGGGTGAAATAAATATCGCGAAAACACGAGATAAAGTGGTTACAATTATATTATATAAAGAATATATAACAAAAATCTTATTAATATAAAAAATATCTTACCCAATATATACGTTGATATTTTGGAATTTAATAAAAAAAGTTATATTTTTTTATAAGAGATCAAATATAATGTATTAAGAAAAGCACTCGGGAAAAAATAACACAATTGAAGATATAGAGATTTTTTTTGAGAACGAAGATATAGAGATTTATTTACCAAAGGAAACATGGATTAAGAATTTATATTTTCCTTATTAATTTATTTAAATCAATAAAAATTATTTTATATAATAAAATTTATTTAAAAAGCCGCGTACGACGCGGGTAATAATACTAGTTTTTATCTTAAATCAGCCCCTAGGTTATAAGAAGGGCCGATTCATTCATTGTAGAACTCAGACGTCTCTTATATGAAAATTTCAGTTGGTGTGAAACACAATTGAGAGAAAGTCAATCGATTCGAAGCGTGGCCCATCGATTGCAAATTGGTTATAGATCCTGCTTGGTTTGCTTTGAGTTCGTCAACCTCGCGAGAGCTTGGTGATCCAGGTAATCACAAGTCCCCTCCTTGTGCCTCCAAGTTGTCCGCTTGGTTGTGTAAGGTTGTAGAGGCGGGCTTTATAGTCGTTGGTATGTGATTCCTACCCTCTTAGGAGGCCTGGGTCTTTATCTCGTTCTATTTTAGTTCGAATCAGTCCACTATCGGTCGTGTCTTTGTTATCAATTTCGAGTCTTGCCTATTGTTCATCAAGTCTTTGAGTCTTTTGCTTCCGTTCTTGTTATTTCTTGTTTGATTGTCGAAGATCGGGCCACCCTACGGCTAACCCCGTATCAAGTAGTTTCCATAACATTCAAACCACTTTGGTTCGCAACCTTACCAAAAGCATTTTTAGTGCATGAAGGCAGACCTCTCAAAATGCTGTCGAATATGTTACAGGAAAGGTGAATTGTGAAGGCAAGAGCTTCTGTAGCTACCTAGAAAGCAAATTTCCATAATTTATATATTGTCTTAGTTTAAGCCAATGTATCTGTTTTGAGCTTTATTTACATCTGTGTTATGAACATTTATGCTTGTGTACTGGATTAGTTAGTCATTACCTTACATGGTCCTCGACGATCATAGGAAAGTTTGGTCCTTGAATCCAGGTGCAAATCCCCCATTCCAACGCTTGTGTTGGTTATGCAAAGGCCCTTCGTGTATTTTTGTTAGTTTCTTAACTCTGATAAGCAACGTGTAGGGCGCTTGTCTTCCCCAAGTTGTTCGATAGCCCCTCCATGGACCGACTGTAGTCTGTAGTACGTTCTCAGGCTGTTCTTGGTGCATATTCCTGTTAGATTTTGTGGTGGAGAAAGAATGTGATCTAAGAGGGAACAGAGGAGATAACTCCAGTCGCAACCCCAACCGGTCAAAGTTAATCAATAATTTGCTTTGTGCATTGAAATGTTGTTCCCTTATCCTTTATTTCTGTGTATATGTTGTCAGAAGCTCTTGTGGACTTTGTGAGCTCCTTTATTGCCGACTTATTCACACACTGTTTTCTTGTGACTTGTTCTGCATTTTGCAAATTCTTAAGGGTTTCGCATGTTCTTCCCTCCCCCACCCATGTGAGGATTGCCCCTTTGTTGGGGTCAGTTCTCCCACTTCAGATCAATCACATTCGTGATTTCAACTGTGCGACGTGGACACGAATGCACGATTACTACGATTCTCTAGGGTCGTTATCGTCACTGATCCTTGCTACTCGACTCAATTACCTGATTTAAGTATAGCATGATTCTATATTTATCATCATGAGATTATACATTCATATTGACAGAGACTCTTCTGTCATTTGTGTTCATTTTACTGAACAGTACCAATTCTAGCAAACCTTCTGCTAAGATTTATGCAGAGGTCATTTCATCTCCAATGGAGTGAATAAAAAAAAAACTAGTCTTTCTGTAACATATCAGAGGCCATTTAATCAGCACTGTTTTCCCTTTCTACAGTTGAGTGCACCTGCTCCCATGGTCATTGAGCTCACAATGGAAGACGGCCTCGCACTTAAGCTCGACGCTCTTGCATAACTTGTCGAGCTTTCGGCCCCAGACTGCGTAAAGAAGGCCCCATTAAGCATCAAGTCCCCCTGTGATCTCCAATTCCAGCCCTTCCATTGGTTCGCTGGCGTATCCTCGCGCTTTGTAACCTGCCATTAGCAAGATAAGCATTGAATCCTCAAACTATTTTGAGTTCTTGTTTGAAGTTAGCGACGAGAAGATCGGTTACCTCCTTGCTGTTGACGTCGTTAGGGGCAAGGAATCGGTTGCCTTGGCTGTTGATAGTTGGTTGAGCACTCCCACCTATTGCATACATTTCCCAGTGGGTGTAGTCATTGTTCACCACATGGAAGTACCCATGCCTGCACCTGCAGATTTCGCAACCGAAACTCAGTCCATATCACACAATTGAAACCCTATGTAAAGGGGAAAAAAAGGTCGGTTTACCGACCTTGGCATCCTCTGAACGAGGCCTTCGCCGAAGTGGTTGAATGCAATGGTGACTTGCATATTCTTGTCCTCGGTGAAGGTATCACTATGCCCCAAAAGCATCACTTTGTTATGGTGAGTCATGTAGTTGTTTGAGATGGTGATTGCTGTGGAGCCCCTGATGGCATCCACCAGCCCATCGGCGCAGTTTGAGAGGCTGCAATGGTCCACCCATATGTTGCTCCCGGTGAAGATGGAGACTCCGTCACCATCCGATATCGTCCTCCATCCGAAGTGTGATGGGGAGTCCCTCACATATGCATTCCCACCACTCTTGCAATCATGTATGTTCAACCCATGTATTATAACATTAGTCACATACTGTATAGTTATGCAAGGCCCACCAGCTATGTGCACACTTGCACCCCTCCCATCTAGGGTCTTGAATGAGTTCACCATGAGCTCCTCCTTGAGCTTGATCACCATATCGCGCTCGAAGATGATCCACAATGGCTCGACCTGGATTGCCCCGTACCTCAGAGTTCCCGGCTTTGGGTTAACCGGGTCATCACTCGTGTCCGTGACGACATAAACCTTCCCATCGCGGCCACCCGTGGCATGCTTGCCGAAGCCAATGGCACAGTCCGCCAATCGCTGGCGGTTCTCGTGCCAATTCGGGTCGCAACGCCAGCAGTCGTCTATCGGGTTGCCTGTTCCGCAAGATAGGAACCCTAAGTTCCTCCTAGAAGCATTGATTCTCCTACAACAAAGACAAATGAATGTGGGTAAGTACTTACATTATTGTATAATAGATCGAACCGCAGAATCGAAAATCTTTAAGTGTTTGTTAGTTTACAAGAAAACAATGTGAGTCTAAAAGTGCATACTCATTTACTTCTTGTACTATAAGTTCAGGATCTTCAAAATGGGAAGAATAAATGGTGGTGGGTAGGACTAAAAACAAGGCCCAAACAATAGAGAATTTATGGAGATTTTCCATTCTTGTTGAATGTATGATTCCTTACAATGGTTTGTGTGTTTTGGAGTGAGGAGATTGGGGGAATGAGGGCCTTATATATAAAGAAGTTAAGGGGATAAATTAGGGGGATTACATTAAGAGTTGGTGTATAATAGAGTTGGTTATGAAACTAACGTCTAAACGGTATTTTTGTGTATATTAATTGATCAATGTTTAGGTTAGGACCCATGTGCATGTGCTTTATGCAAATTTGCGATAATTGTTATATAACAATTAACAAGTAGGTTGTGTCATTATCTATTTTTGAATACTACTAATTAATTAATTAAGCTATAATTTTTGTCTATATAGGTTAGATCTCCCATTCAATCTCTTCTATTATTTTATGTTGAATTTTCTTTTTAAAGAGGATATTGTTTATAGAGAGAATTATGCATCATTCAATAATATATGGTTTTAGGTTTCTTAAAGAAAAAATGAGAGATTATTAAATGGATATACTTATCATAAAAAAATGATGCTATTGGTTACCTAATTGATAAAAAATAGTATATATATATATATATAGGGAAGCTTTAAAATGTAAAATATCCTTAACGTGTAAAATTTGCTTAACGTGTAAAATTTTCAAATCAACACAAACATACGCGCGCAACCCCCGAGCCCTCGGACTCCCGCACCCGCACCCACCTCGAGCCACCTCCGGCCACCAGCGACCAGCCGCCCTCGAGCCCACCCCGGTGCGCAACCCCCGAGCCCTGGACTGGCCTGGTTCGAGCCCAGACGCGCCCAGACGCGCACACCTCTCGCAGCACCGTCGAGCCACCAGCGGCTTCGGTTGTCGGCCTCCCACGCCACCCACGAGCCACCTCCGGCCACCAGCCCCGGCCAGCTCGAACCCCCTCCCTCAGGCGCACCCCCCGAGCCCGGAACCCCCATGGTTCGAGCCCAGCCGAGCTCACACCAAGCCCATCTCTCCCGACAGACCTGTTCGACGTTTTTGGCTCAATATACCTTCGAAATCCCGATTTTCTCTTTGTTTCAACACGAATTTGGTATGATTTCTAACCCTAAACTTGTTTATTACAGTTATTTGGATTGTTTGAATGATTTAGGTTGAGATTTAAAACCTAGGGTTTGATTTAGGAGCGGAATTTGGGGCTTTTTGATAAAAGCCAAATTGATTGAAATTGATGATATGGTTGTGTTGTTGGATTGATTTTGAGCTAATTTCATGTTCATATCATTGTCAAATTGTTTATGGATCATGAGCTAATTGAATTTTAGAATTTTAGGTTGCGATATGTTTTAGAATTTGGGGCTTTTTTCCAAAAGCCAAATTGATTGAAATTGATGATATGGTTGTGTTGTTGGGTTGATTTCAAACTTACATCTATCAACCTAAATTAGACGAGAGGTGAACCCAAACTCTCAAAAGTAAAAAAAAACAAAATTAAAACATCGATTTCAAAAGCACATCTTTTGTCTTATTAATGCACATTACGATCTTACATTTGCACAATTGTATTCTTAATCTGCACAATTGTATCTTACTTTTGCACAATTGTAGTTTAAATTTGCACAATTGTATCCTACTTTAAATTTGCACAATTAAAGTTGCACAAATGCACTTTACAGTTGCACAAATGCACTTCACAGTTGCACAAATGCACTCCACAGTTCCACAAATGCACTTCACAGTTGCACAAAAGGTATCGAAAACGGGAAAAAGTGCATGTACCCATAAAATTAGACATATTTACCAATTTACCCATAAATTAAACATATTTCAATTATAAATTTTTATAATTGAAATAGACACATTTACCTATTTACCCCATAATGAATTATTTGTCTGCACAAAATAAACTTATATTTGCATAATAAGATGTTATATGTGCACAAAAGCAAGTTATACTTGCACAGCAGAAAGTGTTACCACGGAAAAAAAAATTCTGGGCAAAAAAAAAAAAAAAATTAAAAAAAAAAAAAATCGAGTCCGAGAAGGGGGGCACACGCATGGGCAAGGGGAGCAGATATTCTACTAATAAAATTAGGCCCATTAGTAATTAAATTAGGCCCAATAGTAATTAAATTAGGCCCATTAACAAATTTTACACAATAAGCATATTTTACACTTTAAGGACTTTTTACATTTGAAGTAAACCCTATATATATATATATATATATATATATATATATATTATAAAAAGAAAAAGCGCATCAGACTTCATTATGTATTGAGAACTCGTAAAATGATAGAAAAACAAAGAAAATCGAAGAAGAAGAATATGGTTTTGTTCTTAAAAAAATCGATTTATTTTCGGTGTTGTCTAGTTTATCGAATCCCTTTCCCTTTTTTTTCACTTCTTAGTTTGAAAATGAAGTTGTTTTTGGAGTGTAAGTAATTAGATTGTGATGGGCCATTGTTACTATACGGTATGTGACTGACACTGTGACTCATGCAAAGGATGATAGACAATGTAAGGCATTTAATTTAATTTATTTTATATTATTAGTCTTAAGGAAAGCCATGTGCAAACTCTTCATACCACTATTTTGTTTTAAGACTTATTTCATCAACATACCGACACTTTGCTTTTTTGAGGCGTTTTATTCCTTCTTTTTCGCATTAACTTACGCCCTACATCTTGTTTGGTTTGTCATTGTATGGACTTTCAGTATAGGATAAATAAAAAATAAATTAATGCAAATCATACACAACTTGTAAATTGTATATGGTAAGGTGTGCTTAAAAATACTATTTATAATAATGTACGTAATAATGTGTTGATGATGTAAACACTTTGTATATGGTGTAACTAACTTAAATTAAAATCATATCATACAAGCTCAATGATTTTGGAATTTGGGTTTGGGGTTATATGCTTATATATATATATTTATCAAAATGTAATATTTCAAAATCAAATCAAGTTTGGTTTTGAAATGAAAAGAGGACCAATTGAAAAAAGTGGACAAGTATATGTCTACTGGTCTGCAATCTCCATCAATTCTACAATGCAAAATACCCACAAGAACATGCATATGCATTTCTTCTTTAGTTGAAAAGGCACATATTTTTGTAGGACTACTTGAAAATAATTTTAAAAATAATAATAATGCTACATTTCATAGTGATAAAGCAAAAATATGTTTTTTAATGAAAGATTCAGACTTATACACGGGGAGAGTGAAGAGAGGGAAAATGCTCAAAAAGTGGTACATACAATTTTTGGAGTTCTTAGGAAAAGCAAAAGAATGAAATTCAATAAAAACAATAAATTATGAACATTGGTACAAAAATAAATGTAACCAAAGTAGTTGCCAATCCATTTATTAGAGTTTAATGACACTAAGAGGACTTTTCATTGAATAGTATTTTTATCCCTTTTTGCCTATTATAAGAATCAATAAGATAAGCACATTATATATAAATTTGATTGATCCCTTATTTTTTCTTTTAAAAAAAAATGATCCGTATAAATTAGATCCAATAATCCTTTATCAAGGATAAATTATATAAAACTGCCTTAAATTGTGATACTTTTCAGAAAATCAGTTGTAAAATATAATTTTTTTTTTTTCAAAAACAACCATAAACTTGCTTTTCTTTGTAGGAAAGGAAACACCTAAGCATTTATATGTGTAAAAATGTGTAATTATAACTTGGTTTATTTAATCTAACCTTACAATGCAATAAAATAATTAAAATTTAACACTTTATATATATATAAATGACCATGGCATGGAGGCATTGATGGTTCTTTAAAAAAAAAATACATTCATTGATGGTTTTCTGAAAAAAATAAATTATATACAGTATTATTTTGTGAAAAGTGTGACTTTCTTTAAATTACCCTTTATTTCAAAGAAAAAAGGAATTTCAATTTGTGAGGGTCTCTCCACCAGTTTTACTCTTGGCCGACAATTTTTTTCCCGTGTTGCATTCACTTTCAAATTCAGTATGGGCTTCAGAAATAAAGCAATAATAATAACTAAATTATAGTTATGGTTTTGTACACTTTGTGGAGTGGTTTAGCATGTTCAGCGTACTTTATATTCCAACTGTGAATTCAAAAAAAAAAAAAATATTCCAACTGTGAAGCGACCCACCTTACTTGTTCAGACCAAATTTGTACAAATTAGCTGCTTCTAAATAACTTTTACCAATTCATAATGTGCTATGTTTTTGTTTGTCATGTTTGGGGTAAAATCTGGCAAAACGAACATAAATGAAAGACTAGTGAATATAAATCATTATAGATTAATTAGCCTTTGTAATTAGACATATAAGATAATTGCAAAAATTCTGACTAATAGACTTAAGCCTATTTTTCCTAAAACTATAAATCATCTTCAAGGGGCTTTTGTGGAAGGAAGATCCATTCAAGACAATACTCTATTAGCTTATGAAATATTTCACACATTCCATAAGTAAAAAAGTAGGAAGGGTTGGATACTTGGATGACTCTAAAACTTGACATGGAAAAAACTTATGATAAAATCAACTGGAATTACATATTTACATTGAAGTCATTCTCATTAAATTTGGATTTCACCAAACTTGGATAAACTGGATAATGAAATGTATCACAACCTCAACTTTTTCAGTACTAGTGAACAATTACCCGCACAAACAATTCAAACTCTAAAGGGGAATCCGTCAAGGAGATCCTCTAGCCCCTTACATATTTGTCATTGTTATGGAAAATCTTGCAAGAGAACTCCATGAAGAAGCTTTGCGTGAAGATGCTCTTGTAGGGATCGAACTAACACCTAATGGAAGTCCCATTCCCTTCCTCACATTTGTAGACGACACTCTGATTTTTGCAAGGGCGTCCCATAAGAGTCTCCACATGATCCAAAACATGGTAAACAACTTCTCAAATATGTCAGGTTTGACTATCAACTACAATAAAAGCTCTATTCAGGTCTCGAGAAATGTCGCTTCAAGTTTGGCAAGATTGGTTTCTCAAGATACGAACATACCGGTCTCAACTGCACTAGAAAAATATTTGGGTATTCCTATTATCAATGACAGGGTTAAAAATTGTGTTTTTGAAGATGTCATTCAAAATCTTAAAAAACAATTATCAAAATGGAAAGCATCAGCCTTATCATAAGCAGGTAGGACTATTCTTATCTGTGCAAACCTTAGTTAAAAAACAAACTACCTTATGCAAAATTTTCTACTCCCAAATGGGATCCTCCAACAGATAGACCAAATAAATAAAAACTTTTTTATGGAATAAGCTTAATTCTAAACGTTATACTCCATTAATTAGCTAGGAAAAGATTTGCTCACCAAAGGAATATGGGGGGCTTGGCATAAGGACATCAAAAGAGATGAATGTTAGCCTCCAATTAAAACTCCTTTGGAAAATCTATATGAATCCTAATAATATATGGGTCAAACTAATAACAGAAAAATACCTAAAAAAAGATCAATCCTATATTGTGATAAGCAAAACATATACCGCTTGGAAATTTGGAATGATGAAACTCGATTTTCAGGTTTCCACTTTCGGTGGGACCCGGGGGTGGACCTCGTGGGACCCAGGGCGCTCTCAACGGGCTTACCTGACCCGCACCGAGAAACTCGGCGCGGCCCAATCTGTGTCGTGAGAAATACGGAGCCCTTTAGGGCCTCCCCTATTGGGAAGTTTCATCAACGTCGGTTTTTTACCAGCCGAACTTAATCCCGCTTGAAAGGGGGGCTCAAAGCTAGGGAATCCGACCTAAGTCGATGGAGATCCCAATTTTCGACCCCTAGAAATGACCCATCATTCCGATATATATAGACCAAGATGAGCTCCCCTTTGCATGAATCATTGGACAAGTGTCTTGGGTTTTAGGAGATGTGTCAGGTTTTAGGACAAGTGTCGGATGTGTGATGCCACGTGTCGGTAGGAGTTTTTAGTGGGTTTTCCCACATCTTGGTCGGGTTTATAATCAACCTAAAAACGGGTTTATTTATATAGCGGGAACCCGATTATATATGCTTATGATTATTTATTTTTTGGTGTTTCGTCACAGCTCCTCGAACCTTAGTTAAGATGAGACTTAGCTAGGGTTCGATTCAAATGAGACAACATATGCATTTGTACATCGTCCTCCTTCGGAATAGTACTCAATACATCAGAATTTTGGTGCGAAGTTTTAACTAAGTCTGTTTTAGTCTGGGCTGTACCCAACTCATTAGTAGGTTGCCTACGTATCTCTTGGGAAGAGAATCAAGCCTTTCGTAGTTCAATCATGAATTCCTCTGCGAATGAGAGCTCCGGCGTTGAGGGGCTTTAATTTACACTCATTTAGAGTTTATCTCCGCGAGCTTACCAGCTACGAGCGGGAGGCCCTCTGCGAGCATAGCTCTAGCGTCGAGGGACTTATTTTATACTCGTTAAGAGTTTATCTCCTCGAGCTTTACCAGCTACGAGCAGGAGGCTCTCTACGAGCATAGCTTCAGTGCCGAGGGACTTAGTTTATACTTGTTAAGAGTTTATCTCCGCAAGCTTACCAACTACGAGCAGGAGGCCCTTTGTGTGCATAGCTCCAGCGTCGAGGGACTTAGTTTATATTCGTTAAAAGTTTATCTCCGCGAGCTTTACTAGCTACGAGCAGGAGGCTCTCCGTGAACATAGCTCCAACGTCGAGGGATTTATCAAGTGTGCTCCGAGAGACTTCAGCTACGATCAGAGGCCCTCCGCGAGCGATAGCTCCAACGTCGAGGGACTTAGTATTTTTTCTCCGAGAGACTCACAATGAGATCGGAGGCCCGACGTGGAGCCAAGCTCCAGCGCCCTAGGGATTTAATGAAATCATCGATCCGAGAGGCAAGCTCTTTGACCGGATGCCCGACGTGGAGCAAGCTCCCGCGTCCTGGGACTTAATAAAATCATCGATCCGGGAGGCAAGCTCTACGATCGGATGCCCGACGCGGAGCAAGCTCTAGCGTCCTAGGACTTATAAGATGTTGCTCCGAGAGGCTCAAGCTACGATCGGAGGCCCGACGTGGAGCCAAGCTCCAGCATCTTAGGGACTTATGTATTTTTTTCTCCGAGATACTAATGCTGCGATCGAAGGCCCGACGCGGAGCCAAGCTCCAGCGCCTTAGGGACTTAATAAAATCATCGATCCGAGAGGCAAGCTCTTCGACCAGATGTCCGACGTGGAGCAAGCTCCAGCGTCCTGAGACTTAATAAAATCTTCAATCCGGGAGGAAAGCTCTACGACCGGATGCCCGACGCGGAGCAAGCTCCATCGTCTTGGGACTTAATAAAATATTCGATCCGGGAGGCAAGCTCTACGACCGGATGCCCGACGCGGAGCAAGCTCCCGCGTCCTGGGACTTAAGTATTTTTTCTCCGAGAGACTCACAATGAGATCGGAGGCCCGACGTGGAGCCAAGCTACAGCGCCCTAGGGACTTAATAAAATCATCGATCCGGGAGGCAAGCTCTTCGACCGGATGTCCGACGCGGAGCAAGCTCCCGCGTCCTGGGACTTAATAAAATCATCGATCCGGGAGGCAAGCTCTTCGACCGGATGTCCGACGTGGAGCAAGCTCCAGCGTCCTGAGACTTAATAAAATCTTCAATCCGGGAGGGAAGTTCTACGACCAGATGCCCGACGCAGAGCAAGCTCCAACGTCCTGGGACTTAATAAAATATTCAATCCGGGAGGCAAGCTCTACGACCGGATGCCCGACGCGGAGCAAGCTCTAGCGTCCTGGGACTTAGTAAAATATTCGATCCGGGAGGCAAGCTTTACGAGACTACGACCGGATGCCCGACGCGGAGCAAGCTCCCGCGTCCTGGGACTTAATAAAATATCCGATCTGGGAGGCAAGCTCTACGACCGGATGCTCGACTCGGAGCAAGATCACGCGTCAAAGGACTTAAAAGAATCTCCGATCCGGGAGGCAAGCTTTATGACCGGATGCCCGACGCGGAGCAAGATCACACGTCAAAGGACTTAATAGAATCTCCGATCCGAGACTCAAGCAATATGACCGGATCCCCGACGCGGAGCAAGATCACGCGTCAAAGGACTTAATAGAATCTCCGACCCGGGAGGCAAGCTCTATGACCGGATGTCCGACGCGGAGCAAGATCACACATCAAAGGACTTAATAGAATCTCCGATCCGGGAGGCAAGCTCTATGACCGGATGCCCGACGCGGAGCAAGATCACGCGTCAAAGGACTTGATAGAATCTCCGATTCGGGAGGCAAGCTCTATGACCGGATGCCCGACGCGGAGCAAGATCACGCGTCAAAGGACTTAATAGAATCTCCGATCCCGGAGGCAAGCTCTATGACCGGATGCCCGACGCGGATCAAGATCACGCGTCAAAGGACTTAATAGAATCTCCGATCCGGGAGGCAAGCTCTGCGACCGGAGGGACCACGCGGACAGCTCCAGCGTCAAGTGGCTTGGCTCTTTCCTCGGCAGAGCTGGTTTTGTTGATTCCGATAGCCCTTATTTCAATTATGAAATCTCCTCCGGATGTCAAGTATACCTTAGCGCCACGATATAGGTACTAACGTTCCAAGCACAATTCGCCATATTTTTAATTACCAATTAGGAATCCTCTTTGAGGCCTTGAATTTCGGGCACTCCTTACAAGGACAGAGGTGTTGCACTCTTCACGAACTGGCGACTCTGGCCCATTGCTCTTCACCTTTATTAGAGTCCGCGGGCAGATTTGCAATTTTCCGATGTGAGGGGCTTCTAAAAGCAAACAATACTCCACAAACACTCCGCGGGCGAATTCTCCCGGGTTCCTTGCAAAGCTCATCACTCGCGATCGGTTAGCGCATGGCTGGTGAGGGTTGCTACTCTGTGTGTGGAGAGAACAGTTGCCCATGGATCTGATATCGTTTATTCGCGACTGTTCTTAATTTAAAAATACCTGATTAACTTAGATCGAACCGCCGTTTGCATCCATCAGTCGCGAACCTCACTACCTTATGGCGTCCGCGGACAATTTTTCTGACAGGGAAATCATTGAGGGTGACAAATCAGTCTGCTACTTTCCCGACGTGGGTGTGAATCTATGGCTAGCGTGAGTCGATTATCCGTGGACAGAGCTGATGTCTAGAGTGGAGCGGTCGAGGAGTACGAACCTGCTCTCTCCAAGTTTTGGGTTGGTAAGTGACGTTTTTAAAGAAAATTAGTGGTCCTTCCAGGCCATCTTTCTCTCACTGCTACCTTTGTCCGCGACTGTCTTGATTGGTCATGGGAGATCACAGGTTGTCAAGGAGGCCACATGTACTTTCTTTATTTGATTTCTTCATGTTAAGCGCTTGTTCTTGGATTCTCTATATGTGTTCAAGCCTTGAACCGAATCGAGCGACTGTTGGCTGGCCATAACCTTAAGCATGCTTCAAATGGGTGCAAACCCCCCATGGAACCCCTAACCATTATGGTTCAGTGGTCTTCGCGAATAGGACCCTAATTGGGCTATCATTGGTGTCAAGTATGTATAGTCATGACTCATGAGTTTGTAACCTTGACAACCTGTTTTCGCGGACGAACCTCATACCATGGGGTCTCCTGCGAATTAGTTTGCAATATGCCAAAATCTATACATGCATACACATAGGCTATAAAGAAACACAACAAGTACATATATATTCACACAATATTTCATGATGGTGGGTGAGCATGTGGTTTCCATGTGCAAGTTATTAGCTTGATAAGGAGTCTCTGCATAATTGTATCCCAAATAAAGTCTAAATTCCTG
Source organism: Persicaria maculosa (assembly GCA_963922045.1). Classification (NCBI taxonomy): domain Eukaryota; kingdom Viridiplantae; phylum Streptophyta; class Magnoliopsida; order Caryophyllales; family Polygonaceae; genus Persicaria; species Persicaria maculosa. The sequence continues at coordinate 15,302,023 of OY998256.1, forward strand.
GGTATATCCTTATTCATTTCATGTATAAGGATCAACATAGACGACTCCAATGATGATGTTTTATATTCATGTGTACAGATTTGCATCTGAAAGCTAGTAGGCTTGTCACTTGCGGATAATCAATTCAGACACAACTAAGTGGCGAATGTATACCTGGTATTAATTAAGTTAGCCACTAGGTGCAGAAACGGGTTGAACGAGATTCTCCGCGGATGAATAGATGCCAAATCGATTGAAGCAACATAAAACTAATACGGTACTACAATCGTTTAACTAAATCAATCAATGCCAACCGATTCAAGCAATAATAAGTAGATATGGTATTTCAAATCGATTGTCCATTACCTCTTAGCGTGAGGAGTTCCCACAAACGGCGCCAATGATGAAACTCGATTTTCAGGTTTCCACTGTCGATGAGACTCGGGGGTGGACCTCGTGGGACCCAGGGCGCTCTCAACAAGCTTACCTGACCCGCACCGAGAAACTCGACACGGCCCAACCCGTGCCGCGAGAAGTACGGAGCCCTTTAGGGCCTCCCCTATTGGGAAGTTTCATCAACGTCGGTTTTTTACCAGCCGAACCTAATCCCGCTTGAAAGGGGGGCTCAAAGCTAGGGAATCCGGCCTATGCCGTTGGAGATCCCAATTTCCAACCCTTAAAAATGACCCATCATTCCGATATATATATAGACCAAGATGAGCTCCCCTTTGCATGAATCATTGGACAAGTGTCTTGGGTTTTAGGACAAGTGTCGGGTTTTAGGACAAGTGTCGGATGTGTGATGCCACGTGTCGGTAGGAGTTTTTAGTGGGTTTTCCCACATCTTGGTCAGGTTTATAATCAACCTAAAAACGAGTTTATTTATATAGCGGGAACCCGATTATATATGCATATGATTATTTATTTTTTGGTGTTTCGTCATGGAAGGCTTCTCCATCTTAGAGAAACTTTTGGGAAAGAGCTTCTCTGGATACTGGGCAACGAGATCTCTATAAATGTTTGGTCGGACTCTTGGGCAAACAACCTCCCTCTACTTTGTTTCAAAGGTAACCATGATCCTAATATGAAGGTATCACAACTTCTAACTCCTCAAAAGAAATGGAACAATATGATGCTAAACCATCTATTCCCTCCTTAAGTAGCCCAAACCATCTCAGATATTCCAATTCTGGATTGGGATACACCAAACAAAATAGTGAGGAAATTGAATACGAATGGAGAATTTACTACAAAATCAAATCACAAAATATGGAGCAATAGTGCCCAAAATATTATAGACCACAAATGGACTTGGAAGCTCCACCTACCTCTAAAAACTCAAAACTTCTCGTGGAAAGTTATGATTGACGGGCTCCCAACCAAACTAAGGCTAAATAGATACTTTATCAGAGTACCTGCACAATACGATCTTTGTCATAATGTTGATGAAGATGCTCATCACTTGCTCTTGGAATATCCGGTTTCCAGGACAATAATAACAAACTATGAAAAAAAAGGTTGGCAAATCCTTCATTGGCCTGGTGGCTAGACATTCCTTAATAGAAGATATACTATCAATTAAACATAACAACTATCATTTTGAGAACCTATGTTTTATACTCTTTCCGTTCGGCAAAACATGTCATTTTAGCTTCTTTCACAAGTTTTAAGACAATTAACAAATGTATTAATTTACCCTCAATTATTACCCTCCTTTTTTACTTTATCGAAACTACAACTAACAAACTATCAATCATATCAAGATCATTTTTGTAAAGTGAAGTGCAAAATACCTACAATGACAAGTTTTTTTGAACAAAAGTAATACCCTAAAATGACATGTTTTGCCGAACTAAGGGAGTATGGCGCGGCATACAATATGGGAACTTAGGAACAAAATTATTTTCAATAATACTAAATTAGGACCAATTGCAACTATTTTTCAAAAAATAGTTCACAACATCAAGGAATGGAATCAATCTTGTATCGAAGGAAAAAACAGCAATGGGAAGAATTAACGAAGAAACTCGAGATGGATTAAGCCACCAACAACCATCTACAAAATTAACGTAGATGGCTCGGTTAGGACCCCTGATGATTGTCAAATTGGGGGTATCATTAAGGATTGTGCGGGTCAGGTGATATATATCTTCCAGTATAGAAGACGGGCGAGATCCATCCTTCAAACAGAAGCATCAGTTTTTTGTATAGGGGTTCAGTAAGCCATGGATAAAGAGATGATGAATACTACTGCAATTAAGACCTATTGTAGCACTTCATTGCAACGGTTTTCTATTGAAGCGGTTACTTTTATCTAATGAAGCGGCTTTTAGTTTGTATTTTAAGGGAGTGACTTTTGTGGAGGTTGAAAACCGCCACATTATTAGGTCTTTTGTGGCAGTTTTTATACCTTTTGTAGCGGTTTTGAACCGCCACATTACCCCTTAATTGTTGTAGTGATGTTATCATCTAAGGTGATAGTTTGAAAGTTGTCAAAGCTATTAGTGAAGACACCAGAGTAGATTGAGAAATCTATAGAGTAATCGAAAAGATCAAGTTGATGAAGATAAACTTTGACATAATTGAATTTCGACATTGCTTCAGAGAATCAAATGCAACAGCAAACTATACATTGCAAAGTATATATGTGTCTGTAATATGTCAAATCTCCCCTTGCATGGGGATTATATAACATCATTCTCTGGGATGATCAAGGGTGAACCTTGCTCTAGTAAGGCATTTTACTGTTTTTCCACTGTAAAAAAATAAAATAAATGAAAGACCAAACATAATCAGGGGCGGTTCTAGAAAATTTTTCGGGTGAGCACAATTTTTTATGGATACTTTTTATATTATTTTTATTATAAATAATTTTTTTAAATATATAAAGAGAATATCTTAAATTTGTAAGAAAATTATTGTTATTTAATTATAAAATACCAAATAAATTATAAGAATTTTAAAATAATGGAAAATGAATTGAGAAAAAAAAAGAGGAAATGGTAGTAATTAGACGAAAAAATGGGCCTATTGGCTAAACTAGACATGTACCTAAAAAATTGGCTAGGGGTTGAAAGTGGTTGATTTTTGCATATAAAAGAGGAAAATTGGGGGGGGGGGCATGGTGTGTGGCTCAAATAAAAGAGGAAAATGGGGGGGGGGGGCATTTATGAGGGGAAATTTCAATGATTGAATTAAGGGTGTCAATCAACCCTTACAAAATATTGATTGATGGGTGTCATTCTATATTAAATGCTCTGCAAAAAAGGGAGCCAACATAGGAGACGAGTGGAAAGTTGAGGGCAAAGCATCACCTTCATTTTTGGGAACTGGAAACGGTTGGCTTACCAATAGAGGACAAATATCTTACCAATAGTATACATGTGTCTTACCGATAAGACAAACTTATCCTATCATACATTGAAATTTTGGAGATAATATGGAGGGGGATGTCCATAGCGATTTTGGCGGGATGTCCGTGTAATTTTGGCGCCAAAACAGGGTTCTTCATTGGGGGGAGAGGGAGAGCATCTGTCTGACCAATATGGTACAATTATCTAGCCAATAGCATATAGTTATCCTACCAATAGGCTTAAAATGTCTTACCATACTTGGAAATTTGGAGAAATTTGGAACGGATTGACCGAACCTGTTTTGGCGGGTTGTCAGTGTAATTTTGGCGCCAAAACAGGGTTCTTCATTTGGGGGAAGGGGGGAGCATTTATGAGGGGAAAATGCAATCATTGCATTGATGGGTGTTCCCCAAGCACATATATAAGCTTGAGAGGAGGATCTCAAACACCCCAACATGCCCTGCAAAAACTGAAGAAGAGCAGGAGAGAGGTGGAAAGGACGGGGAAAAGGCACACGTGGATCCGAGGAAACGATACAGTTGTCATCCTACCAAAAGTACAGGTCTAGACTACCAACAGTGTTCAACTGTCTTTCCATTCCAAGAAAAGTGCAACAATCTTGTGAGTGGCAGTGGCAGCGATGGGTAAGTCATCTTGTACCTTTCCTTTGTAGTTGTTCCTCCCTTGAACACCAAGCTCCCGAGAGTGGGAGCTTGGTGTTCAAGGGAGAGGCACGTACTGCAACAATGGTGGTGGCACAGAATATTGGTTACGCCCAATTGAAGGAGAAAATTATTTCCAAATTTGACGTGGACATGGTATTGTACGACATTGAGTTCACCTACCTCCCTCCTTCGATGGGGCGGGCCACTCCGATTCGGGTCAAGGACGACGATGACCTAGAAGCCTACAAGTTCTACAACACTGAATCCGGTGCATGAGCCTGGCCAATCGCACTGCACGCCACCTTAAGGATGAAAACGACAACCCCTTCCACAACATCCAAAGAACATGAGTCGGAGAACTCCGACTCATGGGCTGAGGACCTCTCGTCTCCCACCCCAGGGGAAATACTCCTAACCGGGCCTCCCACCACGCAGGAAGACTTCGAGGATGGTCTTGATGGAGGCGGAGGGGCGGATGAGAAGGTTCGAGGCTCCATCGAGGAGAAAGGGAAGTTGGATGACCTTAGCAGCGAAACTGGAGGGACCTGCCTGTGTGATGAGTGTGTAGCGGGGGAGGGAGAGTGTTGTCTCACTGCAAAGGACAGCGTCAGTGGGATGCAGGATAAGCTTGCTGGGAGCGGTATACATTTAGACGGAGTTGGTAGGATGGATGACAACAATATGGTTGGACAGGCGGACGGAGTTGGTATGATGGATGACAACATAATGGTAGGACAGGGCGATGATGTGGGACAGCTTCACGAAATGGATGAACTCGAGAAGGGTGGTGACGTGAGCAGGTCCGATGCCATTCGACGCGGAAAGCAAATGGTGATCGTGGACACCGACGATGATGTGGATGACCTACCCCCCCACGGAATGGAGGACATAATAGATGTAGGAAGCTCCGACGATGAAATGATCGGTTGTGGTTTCCCCGTGAAAGTGGAGGGTGGAAGGTCGAACGAGAAATCTGAATCATGGGATGAGGAGGCTGAGGCAGCGGTGAGAGAGATAGAGCGAGCGTACAAAGGACACAAACAACCTTTGCCGACGTTGGAGAAAGTGGAAGAGGACGTGGCTCGGTTCATTCCTCTAGTCGGAGACCCTCGGGAGAGTGTGAAGGAGTTACGTGAGGGGGAGATGTTCGATACGAAGGCTGCCATTCAGTCTATAGTGAAGTGGGAAGCTTTGCGCGGGTGCTTCACGGTCCAAGTGAAGCAATCGACAACAAAGGCGTACGTGGTTGTTTGTCCCGAACCGAACTGCTCATGGTACTGTCGGGCGTCAACGTATCGGGAAACTAAGAAGTGAGTGGTTCGTAAGTTCGTTGACACACACAGTTGCAAGGTTAGTGTCGCCAGCAACTGCGCAACGCCAATTACAAGCTGATGGGGCAGAGTTTGGTGTCCGAGTAAGTTTCTAAACCGGCGTCTAGTTCCCCGTCTATGTACTGTCGATGGTGGAATTTTTTTGGTTTAACTCTTATCTTCGCGTCTTTGTAGTTTTGCTGGGTCAGGGAAGGAGCCGGTTCCCCGTCAGATCAGTACGCTGATGAAGTCTCGGTTGGGCGTGGACTGCAGCTATTGGAAGGCACGCAGGGCGCAGGGAGCCGCAAGGGAGGGCTTGCACGGGACCTACGAAGCGAGCTACGATCGGATGGCCTCATACCTTTACATGCTTGAGCGAGCAAACCCCGGGACCATAACCACATTAGTCCGTGATGATAACCAGCAATTCAAGTATGCGTTCGTAAGCTTGGGTGTTTGGCGGACAGCCATCCCACACCTCAGACAGGTACGCCCGCGCAACTTTATAATCCTACCAAATGGCAGATATAATCTTACCATCTGTGTATATTTGTCATTCCAATTCATGTATTACCAATAGTTACAGACCATCCCACCCTTTACGATCATACCAACTGTCTCCATGTATCCTACCAACTGCCCCCCTCTGTCATACCAATAGTGTTATGTTAGCCGACTGTTGAAACTGTGACATTGACAGGTATTCTCGGTGGATGGAAGTTTCTTGAAGGGGAAGTATCAGGGTTGCTTGATGTTTGCGACTGCCCAAGACCCAAACCACAACATATACCCCATTGCATTTGCCATTGTTGACGGGGAGAATGACGCATCCTGGGGTTTCTTTTTCCATTAAATGAAACGCGTGGTCCCGGATGAGCCCAATGTGGTGTGGGTAAGCGACAGGCACATGAGCATCGCCAAGGGGATTCGAGCGAGTTACGACTTCGCAAAGTATGGCCGCTGCACTTACCATCTATTTCAGAATGTGAAGGCATATCACAAGGCGGGTGGGCTACAAAAACTGTTCTTCCTAATGGCAAACGCGTACACCGTTGCGGAGTTCAATGGCCACTTCACAGCTTTCAGAGAGAAGTCTCCCACTGGTGCTGAGTACATTAAGATGGACGGGTTCTCCAATTGGGCTCGGGCTTTCTATCCCGCCAATCGGTTCAACGTCACCACCACAAACCATGCCGAGTGCTTGAACTCGGTATTTCTTGAACCTCGTGACCTGCCCGTCACCTCCCTGATGGATTCTGCCAGTATGTTTGGTGGACGCTCAAGTCAGCCGACGGGTTTATTTTGGGCAGTGATCGCCGTCGATTAGAGTGTGGATTCTGCTAGTATGTTTTTTGCTCGTGTCTTCGTGTTCCTAGGGGGCTAATTGTGATGCAATCTTTGGGATTTCGCATGTTTTGGGCACAGTCACATGAATTATCAGATCTGTTAAGTATTTCTCACGTCGTCCTACCACTATCCTATATTTATCTACCCAATAGTTAAAACGTATCCGACCAACACATTTTCTTTATCTTACCAATTCATTCTCAACTTAACTGCAATTGACATCCTCAACAATGTTTAGTTATATCATGCCAAAAGTGTCGTTTTATCTTGCCAATAGTTTTGTATAATCTTACCACTTATAACAGTTATGCAAACGTAAACTTACCCGCAACATAATACAAGAATGAACCTTGGGTGTAAGCAGGAACTTATTAACGTGAACCATAAATACCAGTTTTAACCATTACAATCACAAAACATCCTACCAACCGTGAACAACATAAGTTTTGAAACTACAAACACCATAAGTTTTGAAACGGACACAAGTGTCCAAACAGCCAAAAGTGTACTTAGAACAGAACATGTCTTTACAAACAGGAGAGCATGTCTTAACAAACAGGAGAGACCTACAAATCGTGGCGCTGGATGGAGAGCCCCAAGTACTGGCGGTAGGGGGCAATATAATTGTCGTTGACGGTCTCGAATGTCTCTACGCCCTCTGCCACCAGCTGGATAGTCCTGATAACGTATGCCCCACAGTCACCGCTGCACGTGAAGGAATTAACAACCAGCATAAGTTATTTACGTCTTACCACTTATGTCAATTTATCCTACCAATAAATGTCATATATCATACCAATAGGGCTATTAAATCCTACCAATATTAGTAGACGTACATAACCCAATAGTAAAGAGAAACTTACGAGGTTTCGTTCCTAGGGATCTTGGCGGTTCGAGTTATGGTGAATGGGTTGGGGACATCGACTGTGTGCCTGGCCCGGAGCTCGACAGAAAATTGCATCACCACCGGTATCAGCTTCACAACAGGCTCGAGGTGGGCTTGAAGATCCTTCTCCTTTATCTGGTACCAGTCACAGTCGAGAACTTCCATGTTCCACTTTACGAGGTCGATGACGAGCCCAATCTAGTGCTTCGCCTTGTACAACCAAGGAGCTAATATCTTCGCGTTGGCCACCGACCATGTCCTCCCGTGGGGGTCCAGCAGTGTCCCCGAGAAGTACCTCAGAAGCACCTTGGACACATTGCGCTGGTTAATGCGACTGACATCGCCGGAAACAGTGTCCAACTGCTTCACCACAACTTCCTGCCAGTATGGGTCCACCACGACGACACCGGACTTGTTGTCACCCTCCCGGGCGTCCAATGCTTTCCGGACTAAGACCAGTGACTGCTGGAGGTGCTGCGTTAAGAGGTACGTTCCAAATTCCCGTGAGGGCTTGTCCAATGACGTAAGTGAATAAGGAAACATGCGTTACAGGACAGAAGTTTGCGTACCTCGGTGGAAAGCTATACGCCGGGTGATATTAGGTTGTTGAAGAACTCCTTGTTCAATTGGGACCCGTCTGGGCCCTTAACCTGCGCGGGGAACTTCAAGAGCCAGGCCAAGAAGTCGTCTCTCTGTTTATCAGTGACCATCCCCTCCGCAGCTGCGTCGGTGGTTGGACACGATGCCTTTGCCCTCTTCTTGGCCCGCTTAGCGGGTTGCGTAACCACGCAGTCCCCTAGCTTTGATGTGATCTTCCTGTCACGCTTGCCTCTCCTAGGCTCCAGCTTTGTCTCCTAACAGTCAAACACACCCGAGTTATGTTCAAACAACTTTCATTATCCTACCAAAACAGATTCAATATTATACCAAAAGGGTAAATATATCCTACCAACTGGGTTATTATATCTGACCAAAATACAACTGCCTTTTTTATCATACCAAAACTCACCTTTTGTCTTACCAACAGGGTCAGACTATCCTACCAATAAGTAAGGTTTACCTTTTCCTCCGCATCGTCCGCATCAGACTCACCCTTGGAACCCTCCCTTGCAGCTTCTTTTACATTCTCCTTGCCCTTCTTAATCTGTTCCTCAGCCTGCACCACCTTCTCTCCATCGTCCTTGCCCTCGTCACCCTCCTTTGCCTCCTCCTCAACCAGTGCACATGCCCTGCCCCTTCAGATCAGAGTTCAGCTCTTCTTTCTCCGCCGTGTTATGCTCAACGTTCTGTCCCTGCTTCACCGACTCCTGGTCATCAGCAGTCATCTCTTCCTTCTCCTCCGCCCTTTTCCTCAACCTTCTCAGCTTTGTCAACCACGTCGGCCACAACCTTGTCCAAATCTCTCTCAACAACCTTCTCAACAACATCGTCATCAAATACATCAACAGGATCCTACCAATTATACATGTATGTCATACCATAAGGCTTAGAATGGTTTACCAACACAAAAACATTATCCTACCAATTGCACATATGATGAACAATGAAGCACATACCTTTCCCTTGCCGGTCCTCTCTGATAACACCTGCTTGCATTCTCTCGAAACTTCAGTGACCTTCTCCTCAAGCTCCCTGAACCTGGTCCCCATCTCTACCATCATGCCCTTCAATAGAGCCTCAACCTTAGCCACAATCCGGGCCTCCAAACCGACGCTCGATGCGTCTGACCCGGACTGGCTGGTGCCCTGACTGGGTCCAGCAGTGGCATCCTCACCTCTCCGCTTATCTCTGCGGGCCCTCGTGTGGTCGCCCACAATCTGATCAAAGAAGACGTCTGGAGCGTCTTACTTGTACGATGAGTGGGGGTACGCATCTTTTTCCTTATGGGTGGGGTGCAAGATGGGCTCTGGCGTCGCCAGCAGAACGTGTTCATCAATTGGGTCGTTGGCGGGGGCGTCCAGGCTGAGGAAGGACTTCACATTCTCGTATCGTATGTGCGAGTTTGGCGTTTCCCATCGCAGACACCTGGGGATGATGGTGTCGTCGATGTTGCGGCCAAAATGATTACCAATCTTAGGGAAGGTCTCGTACACCCACAACTGCAAATACAATATGATAAATTTGGGTAAGTTATTATTGCACAGTTTGCATGACAACTTCATAGATTTGGTAAGATAGAAATACACAGTTTCCATGTCAACTTCATATCTCTGGTAAGATAGACATATATTATTGGCATGATATAATTGCCTTATTGGCATTCCACACAGTCACACATAATCTGAAATGGCAAGGGGTTGAGCCTTTTTTCAGAACTTGACTAACCTGGAATGCCATGGGGAACCCGTAGAGCGCGTACGTTGGCCTATCTTTCAGGTGAGCTTTTGCAGCCACCAAGTCCTTCAACGTCCCGGCCAGGCTCTCGTGTAGCCTCTCGTACACAAGGCGTCCCCAAGGAAATTCCAGAAATCGCGTCGTGTCCTCCAACAGCAGCTTAACCACCCACCCTCTAATTTGTGTCTTCTTCTCCAATCCGAAAAGAATGCCCTCCACAATGACTAGGAGGGCAAGCTTGTACTTCTTCATTAGGGAGCCCGAGTCCGTCTGTTTTTCGTGCTCCCAAGCTCTCTCCAAATCCTTCAGACTTACCTTCTCTTTCTTGAACAGCTGGTATATGGCGTCTATGTGATCCCCCTCCATCACATCCCTAGGGGGTGGTGCGCAGTTTAGCCCCGTTATCAACGCGAACTCCTGAAGCGAGAATCGCACGTGATGCCCCTGGATGGAGTACCACGTCTCGTGTTACTTCCGGGTCTTCAGCTGCCACAGGAGGCAAAAGTGCACCAGCTGTTCGGCGAACTTGTTCCTCGACCCCATCCTCACTATGCCTCCGAATTGGCTCTTTGTCAGGGCCTTCACATCATCACGGTCGATGGCTAAGTCAAGACCGTCCAGGAGGTCTAAACTGCCATGTGAAACCGCCCTGCCACTGAAGTGGTCCTTCTCCGCCACAGCTAAGACAGCCTGCGACACTCTTAGGTTCGAAATTTTTTTCCCAAGCATAACTACCAAAACAAGGGAACTTTCTCAGTATCCTTACCCCCTGGCTGCTTGGTCCTGCCTTTACTTTCCTCTTCCCAGCCTTTGTCATTTTTTATGGTTGTTGCACAAAGGTTACCTGCAACACAATCACCACACACATGCAGTCAGACATTAAAACTACAAACTTTTATCTTACCAACAGTGTATTTGTTTCCTAGCAATAGATTATTATTTTCCTACCAACTCTGCTATATTTTTCTGTCCTACCATTTTCGAATTTCATACAAGTTTGGTTCATTTTACCTCTTTCCCAACCCAAGAGATAGCCAAAGTAATTCACCAACACCAACAGCAAATGACCAACAATTCATCATACATCTAGGCATTTAACCAACAAGTAATTCACACATTAAGTTTCAAACATATAGGCAAACACCTACTCTGTCATACCAACATGTCTTACTTGTTTTCTTCATTTTACGTCTTTAACAACACAGCATATAGGCAATGAGATTAACCAAAACCAAATCACCATTTATTCATCTTATTTTTAGGCATTTCATCAAACACTTGGTGGGCGCTTACGGTTTCAACATTAAAAACCAATCAACCAAAAATTCCTTCATCCCACTCGGCATACCAGATGTTCAATTTTATCGTGCCAATTTCGTTACCCGGTCCTACGAAATCTGCTACCCCAATCCTTTTCCCGACACCCTCAAACCCTAATCGAACCCGCCTCCCCAAAATCGACTCACAATGGCACCCCTAACCCCTCCTACTTCATTCCTCCTCTACTGCTACGCATCTACCCCAAATTCGTCTCAAATCCTTCAGAAAACCGCACCCCCATTACCCCAATTTCGCAACTTAAAGAAAAAACGTCCACAGTTGCTTACCTTTGTCAAGGTCTTCAACCTTCTCCTCTTTGGCTGTGACTGGTGGCCTTCTTCTTCAACCGGTTCTCCGTCTCTCTGTCTGTCGCCTCCTCTCTGTCTGTCGCCTCCTCCTTTCGCCTCCTCTCTATCTGTCTTCGTCGCCTCCTCCTTTCGGTTTTGAGAACATGTAACCGTCTCTCTCCCTCCCTCCTCCTTTTAATTTCCCAAATACTCACCCACTACAACCGGTTATGAACAGTTAAAAAAAACGGCACTTTAATTGGCATGGGGGTAGAGAGGTTAGTTTGGGCCAATTTTTGGGCTACTAGTCTAGTTTAGCAATTAGGCCCATTTTTTGGTCTAGTTTAGCAAATTAGCCAAAAAAAAATGAAAATATGTGCCTAGTGGGATTTGAATAAGAGTTGATTGAATTCTATTTAAAATGGGGTGGGCTTAACCACTAAGTCACTAAAGATATTTGTATTTTAGCCTTCAATTTTTTTTTACATAACACATATATTCTTGTATTTTTTTTTCCGAATCAGGCTGTCGCCCTTGCATCCGTCAATGAACATAATTGTTATGTCTATTTAATCTTAGTATTTTTTTTTTTGATTAGGCAAGGAATTCGGAAGAGATGACTCTATCCGAAGGCATCCTTACGGATGAGGTCAAGGAGACCAGGATCTTTTGATATGTCGAAACCCCGAGCAGAGTGACCAAGGTGTGCAACCTTATCAGCCACTCTATTGCCCATGCGAGAGGTGTGAAAGAACGAAACTTCTTTCACCTTCGACAGTAGTATTTTAATATCTGTCATAATCATTTCAATTTCCCAGGGGCATTTTTGTTTGTTTTTTAAATGGTTTATAATTATCAGTGAATCGCCTTCGATTAGTTCTTTGTCGATTTGTAATTGCAATACTTTATGGATACCATTTTTTAAAGCCAACGCTTTAGCCATAAGCGGAGTTTGATAGCCAATGTTTTGATAGTCTACAAGAATAGGATCCCCACGCCAGTTCCTAATTATGATCCCTGTAGAGCTTGTTCTATCGTTGAGGGTGGACCATCGAAATTGAGTTTGTATGTTCCCCGAGGAGGTTTCTTCCAACTGACAGTTTTTCTCTTTTTACTTTCTTGTTTTGTCTGGTGATCGATTTTCTTTTTTTTAGGGGATGTACTCACCTCATCAAGTTCGTCGTCGAAGATAGACGTATTCCTCCAGTTGTCGATATACGTTTGGATTAATTTTTTTGTAACTCGATTGTTTGGAATGGGGATTTGTTTAAATATATGTTGGTTTCTTATGCACCAGATTGTCCACCAAGTAAAGGCAAGGATTTCCTTCTCTTTATTTGTGAAGGTGTTGGTTATGAATTCTAAGATAGGTTTCAGGTCACGAGATTGGGCTATTAGAGATTTGATCTGTTGTCGGATACGAGGAGGAAATGAGTGTATTAAGGTTACAGATGGACATTCGAGCAACATGTGAGTGTCGTCTTCGGTTGTGAGATTGCATAGACAGCAGGGACTGGGGATTGGAATACCACGACGACAGAGTCTGTCAGCAGTGGGTAAGCCACACTGGGTAATTTTCCAAAGAAAGTTCTTTATTTTGGGGGGGATGTTAAGCTTCCAAATCCATGCGTTGTTATCCACCTCAAGGTGGCTTTGTGATGAAATAAGTTTGTAGGCTGACGAGGTAGTAAACCAACCTTTTCTATCGGGCCACCAGTAAAGGCGGTCCTCAATTTGACTTATTGGCAACGGGATATCAATAATGTCTTGGAAGATGGAAGTAGGAAGACGAGCACGTAGTTTCTCAATCCACCACTTCCCCCAAGGATATAATCACTTACGGTCTCATTTATATTGAAAGAGCTCGGGCAGTCGAGTCTGGAGCATATGGAGGAAGTAGTCAACCGGTTGTCTTTCCAAAAATTAATAGATTTACCATTGCCAATGGACCAAATCAAACCGGACTTGAATTTGTCCAACAACGGAGTGAGTTTCGACCATTGCCAAGAAGAACCACCTCTCTTGTGGTATTGAAGCAGGTTTGTTGTTCCCAGGTATTTATATGTGACTAATTTAACCCAAGCATTTTCTGGTTCATCAAGGATTTTCCAAAGCAATTTCATCTGAAGAGCTTCATTCATATCACTTGATTTTCTTAGTCCCATGCCCCCAAATTTCTTTGGTCTACATATTCTATCCCAGCTAATGAGCGGACGGTGCTGGATGTCTTTGTTCCCAAAAAAACATCTATTTATTTGGTCAAGTTCCTTGTGAACGGAGGTTGGTAGCATAAAGCTCTGCATGGTATAAAGGGGTTTCGAAGCCAGATTTGAGCCTATAAGAATAGCACGCCCCTGTTGGGAAAGGGTGTTAGCTCTCCATTTGCACAGTTGTTCTTTTGATTTGCAGACAATATCCTCAAACGTTTATTTATTCACCCTCCCGTTAATGATTGGGCAACCCAGATATTTTTCTAAAGAGTTTTCATTCACAATATTTAAACTACTAGTAAGTTCCTGGATTCTAGACGGTGAGATGCCTTTAGTTGCTTGAAAACTCGATTTGTGGTAATTGACTTTTTGGCCCAATACTTTGCAGTAATCATTAATAATTATTTTAACTTTTAGACCAGCTGAGACAGTACCCTTTGAAAAAATGATGATATCGTCGGCGAACACAAGAAAGGGGATACAAGGACCATTTCTGCCAAATTTGAAACCAATAGGGCTGTTAACACTGCTTGCTGTCGATGAGAGTTTGCGAGCTAGGATTTCAGCATCTAGGATAAATAAGAAGGGGGATAATGGGTCCCCCTGGCGAAGACCCCGCAATGGATGAAACACATCGGTGGGAGCATTGTTAACCAAAACTGAAAAAGAGACCGTTGTAACACATTCCATAATCCAGGCAATGAAGGTAGGATGAAATCCAAATTTGATAAGAATCTTTTGTGTAAAATTCCAATCAACTCTGTCGTAGGCCTTTTTCATATCCAGTTTGATTGCTAACCAACCTTCGATGCCCTTACGAGATTTGAATGAATGGAAAATTTCATGAGCGATGAGGACATTGTCCTGGATGGCCATGTCCGAGACGAAGGCCCCTTGTAGCGGGTGAATTAGCTTACCAATTGTCTTTTTTAATCTTTCCGTTAAAATTTTGGAGATAATCTTATAAAGGGTGGAACATAGACTGATTGGACGGTAGTGATTTGTAGATGTGGGATCTGCACGCTTTGGAAGTAAGAAGATGAAGGTATGATTACACTGTTTGAGGATTTTTCCAGAGAGGAAAAAACTTTTTACGACCTTGATCACCGATGGACCCACAATGTCCCAATAGCTCTTATAAAATTCTACAGTGAACCCGTCGGGACCCGGGGATTTATTATTTCCTAGACTGAAGACTGCAGTCTTTATTTCACTATTAGATGGAATTTGAGTGAGGAAAAGGTTCTCCTCCACCGTAATGGAGGGTTGGATGAGATCTAGAAACTCATCAAGCAGGTTTTCTTCTATATGTTCCTTTTTAAATCTTCTCTCAAAATCTTGTTTTATTTCAGATCTTATATTTTCTTCTCCAACAATGAGAGTTCCTTCAACAGTCGTTATATTACGAATTTGCTTCATGTGTCTCCTTCCAGATGCGACACGGTGGAAATAAGATGTGTTTGAGTCAGATAACTTAAGGTGCTTGGTTTTTGCTCTTTGGTTCCAAAAATTCTTTTGGAACAAAAGAAGTTGTTCCTTCTTTCATATCAAGTTTATTTCTTTGTGGTTAGCTAGGTAGTTTGTGTAGTAACCTGCTTGTGATTGTATTTCCAATAGCTTATCCTTGACTTCCTGTAGTTGTCGAAATATGTTACCGAAGGAGTTTTTGTTCCATGCCTTGGCTTTTTGTTTCAGGATTTTCTGTTTGAAGGTTAGTTGAAACAACGCTGAACCGGAGCAGGAGCTACGCCAAGCTTGTTTGACTATATTACGGAAGTCCTTTCGTTAGAGCCAAATATTTTCAAACTTAAAAGGCGGGGCTTTGAAGGCGATACTACTGTCAAGAGTAATGGAGATAGGACAGTGATCTGACGAGGAAAAAGCGCCGTTTTTTTATGAGGTTAGGATATTTGTACAGAATTGACTGGTGCACAAGGACATGATCCATTTTTTCTAAAATGTTCGGTTTTCCTTCCTGCATTCGCTTCCAGGTAAAGGGGTTTCCAAAAGTGGGTGATAACTTCACTCCCTTGATGAAAATCGGAATTAGTTTCAAAGGCTTTGACAGACTGTTTGTGTCAAAGGTCTTGAAGCTACAACTGTGTTGATGAAACACAAAACCTGTACTTTATTATATTATGTCCGAATATTATTATATGTTATTATATGCTTCCAGATATTATTATATATGCACTAACATTTCAGGAAGCTTCTCGAATTATATCTCCTTCCAAAGACGAAAAGATTAGAAGATCAAATCGGAAAGATTGTGGCTTCAGAGTTTCCCAGTTTAGAAGATCTCAAAGATCCACCCGCAAGCCATAATCCAAGTTAGCCGTTGGAGAAGATTCCTTCCTCAAGTGGCGCCGATGATCTTCACTATATAAAGGAGATGAAGAAGAGAAGGAAGACTGACGAACTCTTACACATCAACGCTTTACATCGCACTCAGTCTTCAAGCATACTTCTCTCTTTTTCGTGTTCTCTCTCTGCTTATTCTTAAGAGTCTTATATTTTGTTTCAAAGCATTTGAGAGTTACACAGTGAGCTTATAGGATATATTCAGAGAGAGTGTTATACTCGAGAGTTTATAACTCAGGAAGTGAACACTAGGCGATTGATTCACGAAGTGTAAGAGGATTGTACTAGATAGCTGAGAGAGGTGGGGCTCTTTTAGATTGGTCTAGGACTCCAAGGGAACGTGAGTTGACTAGATTGCAATTGTATAGGAGAGAGGCTTCTCGGTGAGCTAATAGGATCCTAAGTCTTGTGAATCAATAAAAGCCGGTTGAATCCTAGGGTTGTGGAAGAACCCTAGGCGGGGACGTAGGCCAAGTTCGTGCCGAACCTCGTAAATAACTCCTTGCGTCCTTTACTTACTGCTTTACCTTATTTCCGCACTTGGTTCGAATTGTTTAACTTTGTGATTCAGGTTTTCAGAGAAAAGACTAAGTCTAAACTCAAAGGGTTTTACACGAGCTTCAAAAGTCTTGAGACTATCTGCGAAAAACCGACATACTCTATTCAACCCCCCTTCTAGAGTATCTTTATATTACTTTGTCTTACATTATCGAACCTTCAATTGGTATTAGAGCTTTACTCACTGCTTTCAATCTAACAATCTTGTGAGTTTTTTTATCATGTCTGGTGAAGCAAGCGGAGGATTTGCACAGGGAAGGTCTACCATTAGACCGCCACTCTTTGTAGGAAACAACTTCGTCCACTGGAGGTCCTTGATGAAAATGTTCATTATAGATCAAGATCTGGAACTTTGGAACATTATAGAGAATGGTCCGAAGATTCCAGTGAAAGACGGACCAAATGGAACCAAAGTCGCAAAGACCTAGGCTGAATTAATCCAAGCGGATCTTGAACTCGTCTCCAAAAACTACAGGGCTATTAACTTATTATATTGTGGTCTTAGCACTGATGAGTTTAACCGTATTTCATCTTGTATGTCAGCTAAAGAGATTTGGGACAAGCTGGTTGTCACCTACGAAGGAACTAGCCAAGTGAAGGACACCAAGATCAGCATCTTCCTTCGAAAGTATGAACTTTTCAAAATGAAGCCTAATGAGTCTATCAAGGCCATGTTTACACGATTCACAAAAATCACCAACAACCTTGACTCTCTTGGCAAGAGCTTTACAAACGTCGAGAAAGTAAGGAAGATATTGAGGTGCCTCCCAAAAGAAAAGTGGGATCCTAAAGTAACAACCATAGAGGAAGCCCAAGACCTCACCACTCTGCCCCTTGATGACCTGCTTGGGAAACTGATCACGCATGAGATGATCCTTAATGAAGACGATGGAGAACTTCCAGCAAGCACTAAGAACTTGGCGCTCAAGTCTAAGAAGGATGAGCCCAAAGATGTGTCTGATTCTGAGTGGTGAGTCTTTCTCGAATCCTCAAGATGAAGAAGCAATTCAACAACAAAGATAGATCAGAGTCTTTTAAATTTCGAGGTAAGTCTCAATACAACAAATATGACAAGAAGACTAAACCTTTGTCTTGTTTTTTATTGTGGTTAAACAGACCATCTAGTGAAAGATTGCCCTCAAAAGACAAAGAGCCAGTTCAAGAAAGGTGATAGATGGAAAAGAAAGCCATGGTGGACTCTTGGAGTGATTCCGACTCAGGTGACTCAAATTCCGATGATGAAAAGGCCAACCTTTGTCTCATGGCCACAGGAGATGAATCCCATGATGAGCAACTCGAGGTAACTGTAAGAGAGCTCATGGCAAGTCCAAAAGAGGTACTATCGGAATTCCTTTCTAATATGATTGCCAATGGAGAGAAACTTATTGCCCAAACTAACACTCTTATTAAGAAAACCGTGGACCAGGAAAGAACTATTGAGGAACTGTCTAGGTGGGTCAAAAGTCTTGAAACTTCTTATTCAGGTCTTGACATTAAAGTCAAGATTCTTGACTCAGAGAAATCTGAACTCAAGCAAGATCTCTCGTCTCTGAAAAGTGAACATCATGACTTAAAGAACGAGAAGATCTCCCTGAATAATAAGATTCAAGACCAACAGACAGCCCTCATAAGTTTTACCAAGTCCAAGGGCACTCTTGATAGGATGTTGGGTGAGCAACAAAGTTCTCTAAACAGAAGTGGTATTGGTTACAACCCGAGGTTTTTAAAAAAGCAACACATTACCACTTTTGTGAAGGCAAAAGGAAGCAGAACCTCTCCTATATGTCACCACTGTGCGAGAAAGGGACATGTAAGAGAGACCTGCCCCTATAGAAGAAAGGATCCTCATATTATTCGCAATACATTTCCTGTTCACTTGAGAAAAGAATGGACAACGCAAGTTTGGGTCCCCAAAGGCACTATTTTACCAAATATGGTTTATCCCAATAAAGGATCTAAATTTGCTCACTGGTCTAGCCACAAAGGTTGATTTTTGTTTTGCAGGAGATCGCCAAGGTGAAGGAGCAAAAATGGATTATTGATAGTGGATGCTCGAGACATATGAGTGGGAAGAGTTCTCTCTTTCAAGATCTAAAGAAGCAATCCACTGGAACAATCATTCTTGGTGACAAAGGAAAGTGTGACATCGTTGGTATTGGTAGTGTTGGGAGTGATCCTAACCATAGTATTAAAATTTTTTATCTTGTTAATGGTTTGAAGTATAATTTGCTTAGTGTCTCTCAATTATGTGATAGTGGTAATGATGTTGGATTTAACAAGAAAAGATGTCTAGTGCGCAGAGAAGATACAGGTGAAGTAGTTCTAACTGCATATTGTTATAACAACATCTATGCTGTGAATGCTGAGCAAGTGGCACAGGGAAGCTTAACCTGTCTAAAGGCCAATTTTGATGGGTGAATAATAAAGATTCAACTTTTATGCAGCGGCTATGGTGAAAAATAAGGCACGAAAAATAAATCACTCAAATAGAAATCAAGAGAGTAAAGAACTTGCATTAACCTGAAATCCGATACCACTTGATACGTTTGGGATACCCGATCCTTCGCCTGTGGGCTTCAGATCAAGAACCACGCCGTATATTTGCTTAGATCTTGCAATGCTCTTTGATATCTCCTGATTTGGAACAATTCAAACAAGTAATTAAATTTCAGGAATAGCGACAGTTTTAACACTTAGTAATTTCAGCAATTGAGAACTGAGAAATAGCGACAGAAAGAGAGAAGCGAGGGACTGGTGCGCAAGGATCTCGGGACGCTGGCGCTGGGACTTCGGCACACAGGACACGGGTCCTCAGGGTGTGTGGGTGGAAGCGCTGGTGATGGAGCACTCGCTGGCAGCGAGGGCGATAGCGAGGGAGAACGCGGAAGCACGAGCGAGAGCGAGGCGCCTGGGCTCCGCGCTCGTTGGGAGCTAGTCTGGCCGCGTCTGACGCCAAGGCTGGGCTTCTCCTTTTTGCGACAGAAACTAGGGTTCGAAGAGTGTGTTTGGTTTAGGGTTTTCGATGGAATCAAGATGTTGGGTGATGATTGTGACTTCCGAAATTTCTCAAGAACATAGAACAATGATAGCTTTTGGATTGATAACCAAGAACCCTTTAATCCATAAAGGGGTTCTCAATTCTATTTTAATCTAATTAATTCAAAGTGCATAACATGAATATATAGTAAAGCTATGGAAGATCTTACCAATCCTTCCTTGCAAAGGAAAGGGGTTTGGATAGATCTATTATATCTAAAGATAAATGAAATAACTCTAAGATAAATAAATCCTAATGAGATAGATATTTAATAACTTGGTGGCCAAGGATTATATCTAGAAGAGATATAATTATTTTCCACCTTATTTAACTAATTGCATAAAATAACAAATTAACTAATTTAATTTCGGCCCATGCACAAGGTAAACTCGGCCAAGCCCAATACTCCACTCGACATTTCTTTGGCCCACTCGTCCGAGTGCTTCCATGGAGATGCCGAGTCATGGTGAGTCATGGGGGATGCTGACGAGTCTTCATGAGCTCTGAGTGTGGACGTAAGCTCACTTCCGGTGCTGGTGGTGTAACCTTGAGCCAAGTGATCCAGGGTGGCCTGAACCCTTGCTCTAAAGTTCCATGGTGACGGACAAGAAAGGATTTAGTTGCAGTTTGAATCTTCTTGGCCCTTGAACGAGTGATAGGACCATCAAATGGAACATTCATGTTGTCCTCAATGTCACCAGGAGTCATCGATAATTGCACGGCATCAATGCAGGTACTTAGTCCGATTTTGCTTATGATATATCTGCTTGACTAAGTTGCAGGGATGCACAGGTTTTGTCTTTCATCAAAGGGGAGATTGATAACTCCACTCCCTTGATGAAAATCGGAATTAGTTTCAAAGGCTTTGACAGACTGTTTGTGTCAAAGGTCTTGAAGCTACAACTGTGTTGATGAAACACAAAACCTGTACTTTATTATATTATGTCAGAATATTATTATATGTTATTATATGCTTTCAGATATTATTATATATGCACTAACATTTCAGGAAGCTTTTCGAATTATATCTCCTTCCAAAGACGAAAAGATTAGAAGATCAAATCGGAAAGATTGTGGCTTTAGAGTTTCCCAGTTTAGAAGATCTCAAAGATCCACCCGCAAGCCATAATCCAAGTTAGCCGTTGGAGAAGATTCCTTCCTCAAGTGGCGCCGATGATCTTCACTATATAAAGGAGATGAAGAAGAGAAGGAAGACTGACGAACTCTTACACATCAACGCTCTACATCGCACTCAGTCTTCAAGCATACTTCTCTCTTCTTCGTGTTCTCTCTCTGCTTATTCTTAAGAGTCTTATATTTTGTTTCAAAGCATTTGAGAGTTACACAGTGAGCTTATAGGATATATTCAGAGAGAGTGTTATACTCGAAAGTTTATAACTCAGGAAGTGAACACTAGGCGATTGATTCACGAAGTGTAAGAGGATTGTACTAGATAGCTGAGAGAGGTGGGGCTCTTCTAGATTGGTCTAGGACTACAAGGGAACGTGAGTTGACTAGATTGCAATTGTATAGGAGAGAGGCTTCTCGGTGAGCTATTAGAATCCTAAGTCTTGTGAATCAATAAAAGTCGGTTGAATCCTAGGGTTGTGGAAGAACCCTAGGTGGAGACGTAGGCCAAGTTCGTGCCGAACCTCGTAAATAACTCCTTGCGTCCTTTACTTACTGCTTTACCTTATTTCCGCACGTGGTTCGAATTGTTTTACTTTGTGATTCAGGTTTTCAGAGAAAAGACTAAGTCTAAACTCAATGGGTTTTACACGAGTTTCAAAAGTCTTGAGACTATCTGCGAAAAACCGGCATACTCTATTCAACCCTCATTCTAAAGTATCTTTATATTACTTTGTCTTACATTATTGAACCTTCAGTGGGGATATCCACCAGCGAGCATTCATTCTTAAATTGGATAAGGCGATAGAATCGAGATGGGTTTGTATTAGCCCCGCCCAACTTTTCATCATTACAATTGATTTCATTTAGGTCGCCCATAACGATGTAAGGGATCGAAGTTGTTGAGATCAGGTTTGTAAGATTGTCCCAGAAAGCGACCTTATCCCGGGGATCTGGTGGGGCATAAACAAAAAGGATCATTATGCTTACATTGTCCGATGGGTTGTCATATCGTAGTCCTATGATTCTTGGAAGGTGAATTTCCACAGAAAGGTTTTCGGAAGGCAATTGGTGGTCCTTCCAAAGAACTCCAAGACCACCAGACCGACCCGTAACCGGGGAGCAGATAGCATTATCGAATCCCGCATATTTCCAAGATTTATCATCCGGGATACTTTCTGTTTTTGTTTCTGCTAGTGCAACTAGTTGGATATGTTCGTTTTTACACCACGTATTCATGTCTTCCCAAAAAGTTTTCTTTCCAATACCTCTACAGCTCCAAAAACTTATTTTCATAAAAACCTTTGGAATGCATGAGAGAGATGGGTAAGACACCTCATGCGATATGGTTGGGAAAGATTTCGAGAATAGGATATACTCATAGAGAGGGGTGCTGATATGTTTTGCGAGTAGTTGATTCTCAACTTGTAGCACGTAGAAGTCACAAGCTGCCATGAGAGAGCCCCCCAAATGCGAGCTAGACTCAAACACCCAAGTATTAGAAAGCACCCACAGGCACAAAAAAACATATTGAATCCCATTTTTTACTCCAAAAAACTCCCCCAAGAGAGCTTACTAACGGCACTTTGATGCAAATGTGAATGAATCAAGTTGTTACACGGATGGAGATTGTTGATTTGGGCTGTTGTAACAAACAGAATTAGCTGGTTGGGGTCATTATTAGGTGTTTTGACACACACACAGATTGAGATTATGAATATTCTGAGCAAGTCCTTTTCAAAGCTACCTTGTCGTTGATTTAGGCCCATGAGGGGAGGTTTAATCCTTCGTTTGAGTTGAAGATGGCAACTATAAGAAGGTGATACCACATATGTCCATTTTTTACAGTCATAATCAATTTTTAAACCCCAATAAAGGATTTTAAAAATTAGTTTAATCATATTGCTGATCAACCGCTCATCATTGTGGTCATACCTATTTTCTTCAGCCCCGACATTACAAAAATCAATATTCAAGAACTTAAACATCATAGACACCAAACTGTACCGAACGCAGGTAGAGAGGGTGATACCCTAACAGCCAGTGCCGAAGCAGGAATCAATGTTTTAGTAGCAAATTTCATGGCAACCAAATTTTCATTGGAACTGAAGATAGGGGCAATCAGAGCTCCACAATCCACAGTGTGTTCAAGGCCCGAATTCGGGGGTAGGGAGTGAAGAGGCAATTACCTCTAACACCGTTTTTTGCAAGCACCAAAAGGTGGTGAGAGTTTGTGCTAAACACAATAGATGATCCAGTTCAAATGGATGGACAAGGGATTTCATAAGAGTTCTAGGAAAACTTACAAGCCTCAATGGGAGTGTGTAAAGACGCCTACTGAAGGAAGAGGTTGCCGAACTCGCAGAGGAGGGAAAAGGAAAACCACCATCAAAAGTGAGAGGCGAGAAGCCTTTCCACAGCCACCGCCACCGCCACCAAACACTGTCATCCGAACCGCACCGGCCTCGCCAAGACTCCTTCCACCAGGGACACAAGGGCCGCTCCCGACGCCCGTAGGAAAGAAAAGTCTCCCCCTTGAAACTGATTTTGTTTGTGTTGGAGTTGCCCCGCTTCAGGCCAAGCGACATCGCACCTGACGGAAGCCCGAAAAGGCACCACCTTCATATAGCCTCCTCCAATCTGAAGAAGGGCACCGAACAGGCCGGAGGGACCAGGCTACGCCCCCAACTATTGCATCGGAGCCACCAACGCTCCCCATAGAGCACCATCTTCTTCCGTTTTCTGAAATTTCTTTTTCTCGGATCGAAGATCTTCTAATCAGAACACTCCGGTAGAAGAATACGGCCAGCCACCTTGCATAACAATGAAGGCCGCACCAGATTAACACCCTTTGAAGAGAGAAACAGGCCGAGGCGCCTGCAGCAGGTGAGATTGCGAAGGGGATTTTCATCAGACGTCAAAACAACACCCGCAGGAAACCACGACACTCTAGCTAGGAGTGCAGACACGCCCGATAGAGAAGGAGAAGGCAGAGAATGGAACTCAACAGCAAGAAACTTGCCGATTTGAATGAGAACTTGTCGATTGGAAGGGGTTTGAGGGTCGGAGATATCAGAAATTAGGGATTCATGAACCCTCTGTTTGGCAACTGGAATTTTTAGGGGAAGGAAGGGATAGGAAATTGGAGAAGGGAAAGGAAGTGAAAGGAAAGGGAGAAATTTTACTTTCCCATCAAATTCCACCTATTTGATGGGTTATGAAATCCCATGAAATTGGGCAGTTACCCACGTTTACAATCCCATCCCTTCCTCTCAATTGTTCATCCAAACACAAATTTCATTTTCTCCTCACTTCCCTTCTTAAAAATTCCATCAAAACCCACAATCCAAACAGGCTGGAAGTATGGTGAACGAAGAAAGGGGGGCGCATCAAAGCGCGTTCTCTGGCCTTCGAGAGGGGTTTTTCCTTCTATCATTTAATCTTAGTATTAGTTGTAGGAACATTGGATTGTTTTAGACTTAGTTGAATGGTAGAAGTAGAATATTGGCAATATTATATACATGCATATACTATATACTCATAATATCTAAATTATAGTATGTTAAGAGGAAGAATTGATTAAACAATTATAAAATAAATGCAAACCAATCCCTGTAACGCGCAAATAAAATTATAAGACTTCCTCCCGTTCTAGTGGAAGAGAATCAAGATCGAATCCACGAGGAAGCGTGTCAGCGGATCCTAAGCAGCGAGCAATCACGTTCTGATTTCGACTCAAGGCTCACTCGATATTAACCAGGTCAGTCGATATCGACTCAAGGAGCGGTCGATTTCTAGGCAAGTTCCTGCAAAACAACAACAAAGCACTCGACGTCGAGTATAGACTCGATATCGGGTCAATGGTCGGTCAATATCGATTAGTAAGGTCGATATCGAGTCCTTCTGCAGAAACTGTAAAGTAACAATTTTTGTCGAAAAAGAACGTCCGAAGAGATTAAGGATGAATAAGAAAGATGAACAGAAATAATCGCAGATTTTTATAAATATCAATAAATTAACTAAGAAACTTCCAAAGTCGGGGAATCATGCCACAATTATAACCATGTAAATATTATGTCAAATTCATGAAAAGAATAAGCTTTTCATCAAACAACTTTCGTTATTAACAAATAGATGGATAGAGGCTCTCGCATAAACCCTAATTGTTACTACCCTTTTTGATAATTAATCCAGATTCATAATAAGATCACTTTCGCTTCAATATTACAAATAAGGATTTACCTGCTGCTCTCATAGAAGAATCATGCAAATAGGGATAGAAGATGAAATCGCATAAAAAGATCACACTTTTGACAAACTTACATGGCTATCATCGGGCTCACCCCGACCCTAGAAGAAAGGGAACTACTTACGCCTCATAACGGAAGACATCATCTTTGACATGAAAAGGAATAAACTTGTATTGAAACTAACGTCGAGAAGTACAACCAAATCTCTCCAATCTCTTTTCAAACTTGGATCTCCTTCTCTCTCTACTCTTTATATTGCTAACTATATGTTTTTGTGATGAAGAATGTGAATTCTATCAATAAAAACTCAGTCCCTAGGGCTTTATTTATAGTCTTCAATCCTAGTTAATCTAGGAATGAGCGATTCTATCTACTTCATAAGATAAAAGATCCTACCTACTTAAGATATAACATTCCAAATAAAAATAATAAAAGAAATAAATTCCCCTAGGTAAATATGGAATTAACCATAGAGGATAAACATCTCCAAAATAGACAGAAGATCCTTGACTTCCAAATTAAGCAAAGTCTCCTCGGATTAGGACTCGATCTGGGCATCGGACATCTTTTGGAAAGTCACTCAATATCGACCAAATGGGTCAATATCGACTCCTCTTGTTCTGGTCTCGAGTCATGGCACTCGATGTCTGCTCCTCATGTGTGTGTTGAGTGGAGTTCAGTCGATATCGACTCCTCTATGTTGAGTAGAGTGTATCTTCTTTAGCTTTTGGCTTCGAGTGCTCTTCTGTGGTCATGTCGAGTGGATGCCACTCGATATCGAGTGACTTGACAGCTTCTTTTCTTGTTCTCCGCATTGATCCAAAATGCTCTGATTTCTGCGAAATTAAACAAGAACTTTTGTAGATCTCTATATATGACAAATAAACATAAACTACACAATTCTAATATTTTCCCAACCCGGAAATATAAAATATGGACAAAAATCAATATAGATGTAAGCGAAAAAACAAGAACTTGTATTTCACGAAGGTTGTTGCTGAATCGGACTATGTTTTCTCTTTGACTCCGCGACAGGCGGCATTATGGAAGTCTCAACAGGGTATTACTCCTCTGATTGGTTGCGTGCAGTTCCTATTTCTGGGCTGGGGCAGACTATAAATGGAAGGACCTATCGTAGTGTGCTTAGCAATCGATCGGGTGTTCCGTTATTCATGGTGTAGGCCTTGTCCCGCTTGTTCTCGGACCTTTGATGGTGATGTATATGGTGATCATGCTCTGTCATGCGTTGGTACCGTGGGCATTAAACATCGTCATAATCTCGTTCGCGACACCTTATTGGATATCTGCTACAAGTCCAAGATTTCTGTCGGTAAGAAGGTTGATATCGGTTTGGCTGATGGGCATGGTAAGCCCCTTCTTCCGGCGGATTTGGTCCTTTATTCCTGGGACAGGGGGCGGGACGTGTGTGTCGATCTGACAGGGTCCTCCCTCTTGACTCAGTTTGGGATGTATGACTTTGTGCTTGGTCGTGTTATTGTTGATGTTGCTCAGCGTAAGTGTGTCAAGTATCGTGATTAATTTGTGCATGGCGGTTAGTTATGGTTTCCTACCCTTCTCCTTCTCTTCCTTGGGGGAGTTAGATACTGATGCGGTTGCCTTGCTTAAGCGGATTCAGAAATTCTCGGTATCTCAGGATGCTGGGGCTTGTGCTATAGATTATATTTTTACTAGACTTAGCTTTGTTATCACTAAGGGAGTGGGTGCCCAGATAGTATCTCGGTTGCCCACTAATTTCTTGTAATATGTTTTTTATAATAATAATAATAATAATAATAATAATAATAATAATAATAATAATAGTAATAATAATAATAATAATAATAACAAAATGATCGAAGGGGTGAAAGTTGATTAAAGACATTGTAAACTAAGTTAGGAGGATCGTATTTGTAACAGTTTAAACATATACTCCATCCGTTAATTAAAATTTGTCGTTTTATGAAGTAATTCTAATTAAGAAAAACTTGTCATTTTAGATATTTTGTCATTAACTTTACGAAATTTCCCTTATAATGATTAAATAGTTGTTAGTTGTATTAGTTTTTTAGAAAGTAAAAAAGTCGAGTAATAATTAGAGATATAGATGTATTTTTGTTTATTTTATTAATAAGGTTGTAGATTTCTAAAATAATAAGTTTAATTAATGGAAAGGGGTATATAATATATATTAGAATTCAAATTAGACAATATATATTTGTTGTCTAATGCTCGTATTTGGTGTTCGAGCTAAGATGAAATTTTCACTATACACTCGACTTGTTGGATATTGGTTGCAATGGTCATGTTCATCGACGTATTTGGCTAGGGATGAGTTCACTTCTTGCTTCGATTATCTTTTGTAATTTTGGATCGTGGCCCCTATTTCTTTTACGTGTCTTTAGTTTGTGATGACGTCGTTGGCGTTACTTGTGGCTTAATTTGATACTTTTGCCACTATCCATGTTTGTCATCGAAGGAATATTGTTGCCCTTTTTATTAAAAATGAAAATGACACACAAAATAATTGAGAGGTCGAGAATTCGGATGACTTGTGGAGTAAATATCGAATTTAGAGAAGCCCACTTGGGCCCGAAGAGTTTGGAGAAGTTTTCGAGGGCTATAATTGGCTTTCAGCCCAGTAAGGGTCCACCAATTAATAAGCCCAATTTCCTTTCTTTTTGCAGACCGGCCCGAAGACCACTATAGGCCCGTTTATAATATTTTTAGATCGGTAGTAATTTACCAAGCGCTAGGTGATGGGTTGTTCATTGCGTGGGATGGGTGGATATTGGGCCCACAGAAAGGTAGTCGTGGAGGGCCCACCCCCTTTTATTCTCGTCTCTTCTCCAACCCTTTACTTTCTAATTTTATTTTATTTTTATAATCCTCAATAGTAACGAAATAATTGACATTTTGACCACTTTTTCTTATAACAAAATATTTGTTACTTTGAACCTAATTAATAACAAAAATTTCTAATTTTATCAATTTATCTCATTAATTATATTTGATTTTCAAGATATTTTATTACTACTCCAACTTCACATGCTATTCTTTTTTTTTTCATTGATCCATTTTTTTCATATTATTTATTTCCTAAATTTTCAACAATTTTACTTTTTAATTGTAGTTTCTTTAAAAAGTGTAAAAACTCCCAAATAACTAATTATTTTGTTACGAATGGAGTATCAATTTATTTAATTATTTTATTGGCACGATAAATAAATTGATAATGACCTTTATGTCTAAAAACAATGATTAAATACGAAAGCAATGAATAGCTTCATGAACCGACAAAACACCAGCTCAATTTGTGCTGCTTTCTTCCTCATTCTCAACAATCCACGTTGATTAGATTCCATTTAGTTTTCGTAACACAATTAATGGAGTTTGTAAAATTTCAATAGATTAATATTTTTTAAATTGTTTGATTAAAGTTTCATATCAATTCCACCGAATTCAGCCAAATCAAAATCACTTAAGTAAATAAACATTAATTAAATAAATATAAATTAATAGATATTGACGACAAGTGATGTCACAAATTAATGCAACGAATATTGCAAACATAAAATTATTACCGACTGAGTGGGTGAGCTAATACTTAATACCTTAAAATAACAATATATACTACGTAATATATCCACCCCTTATACTTATTATTTTAGAAGCAGCCTCTTTGTAAAAATTTGTGCCACGTGTCCACCTTTTCACAAAATAAGAAACTGTCTTTCCCTTTCCTCCAAACCCACGTTCTCCCCATCCACGCTCAACGATTTCAATTTCCTCCTCCATCCATGCTCAATTTCCTCCTCCATCAATGCTAATCTCAAGTGCTTGACCCGGACCCGTTGCCCGAGGCGCGTTGAAGGAGAGCTGCTGGTGAACCCGGAGATGGCGAAGACCGTTTTGATCGGCCGCATCTTGGCCGTCGGATTTAGCACGATCGGTGTCGCCTGCGCCGCCGACATCGAAGGGCGGTGGCGGAGAGGAAGATCGGACGCCGATTCCCGAATCAAGGGGAGCGCTTTCAATCACCGCCACGGTTGCGTACTGATCAAAGCTCGTACAGAAAGAACCCTTCTTTTTCTACCTGAACAGCAAAAACTTCTCTGTAAAGCCAGAAAGAGATCATAAATCAATATCAGAAAACCATGGATGTAGGATTAAACACGAGAGATTATGAGTGCTTAATGGGGTGATTCGATACCCTCTTTTTCTGGTGAGGTAGGTAGCAAGTGGGGAGGAGAGGTTCACTCTCAATTTGCCTGCATCGAAGGGCTCAAGAATCAGGTTTGAGAATGGACCTAAAGCAAAAACACCATTTGTACACAGGAAAGGTAAAGGATCAGCAGTAGACAACAAATCCACAGGCTCTTTGTAAAAGAATGAGCCACGTGTCCTCTTTGAGCAAAACTAAGAAATTAGCCTTTCTCCCACGTTCTCTCCTCAACCGCTTCAATCCCTGAGTAAAACTAAGAAGCCCTAATTTGCAGTCTTTCTCCCACGTTCTCTCTTCAACTGCTTCTTCTTCTTTTCTACTTCCATGTTCTCCCAATACAGTTCCACTCCCAATTTATTAAAGCCAGCCACTTCACCTTCATCTTCTCCGCCAGTTTTTTCCATAAATTTTTAGGGTTTGGGTTTTCCACAAATTTTTTTAGGGTTTGACTTCTCCCAATTCAAAACCCTCGAATTCCCCCTCAATTTCCTTTGCCCTAGAATATTCTATCGGTCACTCAATCGATTCCCATCGATCATGCCGTTGTTCCTTTCAGACGAAGAGCTGCAAACCCTCCGGCACGACGTTGTTGCAGTGGCTGACAAGGCAGACGCCTTCATACGAGACCTCTACGCACAGCTCGAGACCGTCAGGGCTCAAGCCGACGCTGCTTCCATTACCGCCGACCAGACATGCTTTAAACTTGAGCACAAACACCTTTCGCTCTCATCTTACTACTCCAACCTTGAGTCCCGCCACTCCTAACTCGAAAAGAGCCTCCAAGAACGCCTCTCCGAACTCGCTCAAGTTCAATCCGAGAAGCACCAGCTTCATCTCAAATTGGTGAGTTTATTTATTTAGTGTTTCAATGTTTGTTTAGGTTTTTTGGATTCGTAAGGTGAGTGTTTCCGCCATTGACTTTTTTTTTAAATCCAGTGCTGATACCGTTTCCAATTGGTTGGCATAAAAATCTTTGTTTGTGGTGTACTTTGGAGTAGTTCAATTATTTTGAGATGCTATTCCTTTTCATTGATTACTTTGCATTTGTGTAGTTTAATCAGTTATGGATGGCATTTTCAGGCTAAATCCAACACGTTCTAGAACAGAGGGTAACACTAAAAGTTAAATGTGTCTGATCGATGACGTTTAAATTGTTTCTAGATGTGGTTATTTCTTAGGTAGTTTACTTTGTGAGATACAATACTCATTGTGACTTTTGGCAGTTGATATTTTATGTTCTGGAAAAGAGGATAACATCATCCTAGATGAGTGTCTAATCTTTGACATTTAAATTGTCTCTTTCTGTACAGGATTTAAATTTGATCAAATTTGATCAAATAACAATCTAAATGGAATACCAAAACATATATAAGGTTCGTTGTTCTGGATGTTACTAGTGAAGACAATGTGTGTACGTATTTCACTGTATTCTGTTTATAAATCCTAAATTTTCAATTGTCATTCTATTTCTGAAATTCTGCATCTGTAACTCTGTTTTAAAATTCACTTCTTTAATGGTGTATTTCTGAAATTTATTTATGTATTTCACTTCTTTAATGGTGTATCTCCCTTTGTCTTTCTATAAATTGTATGTTGGATTGTTCTCCAATTAGTTGTATCTGTAGCTATATTCACTCTTGGAATGATGTTGTTTCGTCTTTGCTTTCCTTGGAGAAGACTAGAGTAATTAGGTGTCGAAATCATATTCTCCCTAAATATATTGAGCATGCACCAACTTATTTAACATTCATATCCTTAATTTGAAATATTTAGAGTGCACACCAACAGTCAAATATTTAATTACTATTTCCTACTTGAGCAAAGCACAATCCAACTAATTTCATGTTGCCTTCTTCACCTTGTGATGCCACCAAATGTAGCTGTTATCTATGAAGTCAAGGTTGACTGACCAATTTTTTTTATTAATCCCTTAATGAGATAATTGCAAATAGGGTGTTACTGTGTTATTATCCCCAACAGAAAACTAATCGATTATGGATAGAGGATGTCTCTGGTCTTATTCTGATTTCCTATAATTTAGTTTATAAAATTCATATCTATTATTTTATTCTACCATTTAGTTTTATTCTAAGTGCAATTTACCTCTAATGGAGGAATAGACTGAATCTCAAGGTCTTTAACCTTAATGGAGGAATTTACCCGTTTCATCACTTACTAATTAAAGAATGACTGAATCTCAAGCTCTAATTCATCTCTGTTTTGTAATTTGTATTCAAAAATCCATTTCTGTAATTCAATTGTTTTCTTCAGCTTCTATAATTGTGTTCTTCAAATCTGTTTATCAAATTTTGCTTGAATTTTGTTGTCAAATTTAGCTTAGTTAATTCAGTTTCAATTCTTTTTTATAAATTCAGCTTAGCTAATTTTGTTGCACTACTCCAAAGGTTTTCTGACAATGTAGCAGATGTGAGATTCTGTGCCAAAGCCTGTTATACGGCTAACCCATTAGGAGCAACATCTCATTAATTAAGTAATCTGTAAGATTTTTGGAACTTTTGTTCTTTTATAATGTAAGGCAAGTTGTCACTTTTTTGTATATCACGCCTTCATTTATGCATGGAAACTTGTCTGCTGAACAACTTCTGTTAAAGGCCGACCATTGAATTTTCATAACAATGTGAGGCCGGAGGCAGTAGGTGTTGTTTGTGATCTACCCAACTTAAGCTTGAAAAATTTCCATACTGAACTTTTTATACGAACCATTTAACCCCTTTGTGATAAGATGGTAAATTTACTTTTGGATATTCCTTAGGAATCACAGTTCCCGTGTTCCTTTCTGCTTCTTTCTTATTCCTTTCTTGAATTTAAGTTTTGATTTTACATCATTTTTCCATGGAGGCATCTGTGCAAAAGGTGGCAATGAAGAAGTTACTAGAGGTTTACCACCATTATTGTATCAAGTGTAGTGAAGATCAAATGGAACTCAATCAATTCTTTGAACAGATCCCATGCAACATACTGATGCTTATCTATGATAGGAGTTCAATCAATTCTTCAGAACTTTAAATTTATCTTTTTTTAATGAACATTAGGTCCATGTGCTCACACTACTCCAGATTATTCCTTACCATGGCAAAAACAACGACAATGTGATATGCTTTAGTGATGAAAAACATCAATGGCTGAACAATGTCATTCCTCTCTTCTGACTCTCATGTGTAAAGTTGCTGGTGCTTAATTGTCATGTTCTCTTTGGCTTTCATATGCGAAAATATGTATTCTTCTCAGTTCCTCCTTTTATGTGCAATAGAAGGTTATAAATTGTGACTTGATGGGTTTAATCATCACCCATAAGGTGTTCGATGAAATGCATCTAAGTATCTAATATTTCAAATATGAAAATGAATTTAAATTATTTTTTTTAATATTTTGGCCTCTTAGGGTTCATACTTAAACATAGATCACCTCTTTCTAATTAAAGGTCTAAGACATTATAAAAAACACACATAAAATATCAATTTTTTTTATTCTTTAGCTATATAGGGTTTCATTTCAACTTAAGGTTTTTTTATCAAATCGGTTTATAATTTTTACCAATTTGAAAGGTGTGACATGATGTGTGTAATAGAGAAAGTATCTTATAGGATTCAAACTCAATCTTCTTAAACAAAAAGCTATAAGGTTTCTTTTCTTTGCTTTCAATTAGGACGGATGTTAGGAGAAGTGTGAAAACGGCTGATTTACCATCCTTTGTTAAATTTGAAGTATCGATATCCCAAGAAAAGAAAATTTCGAAGAACATCATGACAAGAAGCATAAGCAATATGTTAGTAGAAAATTGACGTGTCGAAAATTTTATTTAATACGTCAAACTCGATCAAAAATATTATGAAAAAACCCGAACAAGGTTCGGGAAAAGAACTAGTATAATTCATATGTAAAATGACAAATTTTAAAAGTTTATTTGTGCAAATACCACATTGAATTTTTCATCATAATTAACATTATAAATCTTATAAGATTGTTTTGAGATTATATCTTAACTATGTTTATTTGAGAAAAATATATTTGAGATTTTTTACGTTATAATAAGATTAAGATAAATAACAATATATACTACGTAATATATATAATTCATATGTAAAATGACAAATTTTAAAAGTTTATTTGTGCAAATACCACATTGAATTTTTCATCATAATTAACATTATAAATCTTATAAGATTGGTTTGAGATTATATCTTAACTATGTTTATTTGAGAAAAATATATTTGAGATTTTTTACGTTATAATAAGATTAAGATAAATAATATTTTAATTATGAATATGTGCTTAATTTATGCTCTTAAAAAATAGGATTGTATTTTTTTTTCAAAGCAAGATAAGAGTTAGGGAGGCTCCCGACAAGCCGGGGGCCTTCCTAGAGCGTCCAGACGAACGAGATCAGTCAGCAGATGGTTCGATGAATAGTTATCCTCGGCAGGGTATCCGTAAGCAAGCCGAGCAATCCTGTCTGCCACATCATTTGATTCCCTGAAGATATGACGAATAACAACATTAGTGAAGTATGATAGATCAACCCTCGTATCTGATTATAGCAGCTCAATGTTCCGGGGATAGGACCAGTCACCCAAAAGAGCTTTGACAACTATCAGACAATCTCCTTCAATTAGAAGGTTGTCAATATGAAGCTGCTTAGCTTTCAGAACACCCAACCGAAGGGCCAAAGCTTTAGCGTAGTCGCGTAGATAGTAGTAGTAGTATTGCATGGGTCCTTGCCCAATGAAACAATTAGCACCGCAATCATTCTTAATAACAAACCCGAAAGAACCCGATTTATTTGATCTGGAAGAATCATCGAAATTTAATTTACAAAAAGACGTAGGCGGTTTTTACCATGAGGGCATTGAGGGAGAGGTTGGTGATTTAACCGGACGACGACCCGATAGATCAGGAGGACTGAAAAGACCTCGTTGTTGACAGCTCGAAGAACCGTCAACCTCTAAAGTATCTTTGGTTGCAGACCAAGTATCAAGAGTAGTAGAGACGAAAAAATAGGATTGTATATTAAAAAATTGACGAATAAAACAGGCCAATTTATTATATTTTTCCAAATTTGTTCATTATTAAAAAAATAAAAGAAAAGGAAATACGAGTGAAATCGAAATCTCCGCGTGAATACTTGCATAGTGACCGCGCCATTGGCGTCAACACAACACTCCCTCTTCCAGTTGGCTTCCTCCCTTTCCCCCATCCCTAAAAAATCCCAAATCCCATTCCTAAAAAAACCCTAATTTCCCATCGCCATCGATCCAACCACAAGGAGCACGGAGATCGATCAATCGATCGACCTCACGCTTCTTTCCGTCCTCAATTTCTCCAATTGATAATCCACCATGCAGCAATGAAATCCGGCAGCAGAACCGCTGTGATCCTCAAATGCTTCATCTTCTCCCTCTTCCTCTTCATCCCGCTCGCACTAATCGCCCTCCCTCTCCGCCGCCCCAACCCCTCCGTCCCGGACTCCGCCTCCGGGATCCGGATCCGGCCGGGGTACACCTCCTACGACGCCTACGTCCAGCGCCAGCTCAACAAGACGCTCAACCCCAAGCTCCGCCAGATCTGGACCACCCGTGACTGGGACCGCAAGATCAACGTCTTCGCCGATTTCTTCTCGGATCTCAAGAAATCAGGCTTCGTCAGTAACTCCTCCAAGGCCCTCGCCATCGGCGCCCGCGTCGGGCAGGAGGTCGAGGCCTTGAGGCGCGTCGGGGTCAATGACTCCATCGGGATGGATCTGGTGCCGTGTCCGCCGCTGGTCGTCAAGGGCGACTTCCACAATCAGCCGTTTGACGATGAGACCTTCGACTTCGAGTTCTCGAACGTGTTCGACCACGCGCTCTACCCGGACAAGTTCGTCGGCGAGATCGAGCGGACGCTGAGGCCCGGCGGGATCTGCGTCCTCCACGTTGCGGTCACCAAGCGGACGGATAAGTACTCGGCGAATGAGCTCTTCAGCGTAAAGCCGCTGGTAACTATGTTTGGGAGATCCGATTTGGTCCGGACCCGGAAAATTGACGGGTTCGGGTTGGATACCGAGCTTGTTTTCCGACGACGGAAAAGGGACTCGTGATTTTATTTTATTTTACAAAAAGAATTGTTGACGATAAGAAATTAAGAATTTAAGAACACGCAACGGTTACATCTATTTTTTTTGGATTTATTCATCCACGGGAAGTGCTGTGGTCCCTATAGTTCATGTTTGACAGCTGAAAATTCTTTTTTTTTTTTTTCCATCTCATAAAATTTCATTACATGTACTTTATTGTTTTTAAAGATTTTATTTCGAGTTGTTACTTGCAATGGCACTTTTATTATCAGTACATTTTTATTGTTTTGTAACAGTAGTAATTTAGTAAATTTACTGTAAAGTGTTGAAATTTTTCTACTGTGTGTTGTGTGATTGTGATATTGCCATGTAGTGAGAGGTATAGAGAACATGGCCACATGGGGTTGGTTATTAATACAATAGGAGTTTACTTTTAGGCACATTGATTATTTAGATCCGTTAATTTTGGGCAGTTTGAGATTATTAGTAATTTAGTTTGAAGGGGAAAGAGATAAATCAAATTGAAGGATGAAATCCAGTCTGATGTAAAGTTTATGCCTTTGTGGTTAGTCATGACAAACGAGGTTGCTGCTAATTTCAAGTATGTCAAGTTTAATTTAGGCCGAGGCAAGTAGAAGGGGTTGAGTATGTAATGAGATTGATTGTTTATGAATTGTGATTGTGACCATGTTGTTTCCACTCCTCATATTGGCCGAAAAAATGCGAATTATCCACTCTTTTGAGTTTACTTACCATTATTAATGTCGTACTTTTAAATTGTCATTAGAAAATTTAAATGAAATGACACTATAACAATCGATATAATTGCATATTTGCATCTCTTTGCAACTCCTTTTCTATTGATTGCATTACAATCAAAATAAAACTCAACATTCTCATCATCAACGGTTCTCTTGTGCCTTAATATTACGAAGTCAAGAGTTCAAATATCACAATTGACATTTATAATATGTCCTGCTAAATGCACCACTAAAATTGTCTGTGCCTCATAGATGTATCATTATGGTGTATATAGCAAATTTTTATGGTGTATAACCATCATTGATGGATCTCATGACTTAACATTAAACCGACCTGACAATGAACCTATGAAAGATTAGTCATGTTAACACTATCCAAATTCATACATTAAAAAAAAGGGTAAACTGCAGAAAACCACCCTTAAAATATGTCACATTGCGCAAAACCACCCCTTAAATGTTTAATTGCCGAAAATCACCCTTTATAACAACATCGTTAGCAATGAACCACCCCTGTAAGAATTCCGTCCAAAATTCCGTTAAATTAATGAAATCCCTTGTCTTCAATATCAAATAAATAATTTAAAGGAAATAAAAACTTAAATAAATAATTTGATTCAAGCTCCCCTTTAATGGCGGCATGTACCAGTTCTTCATGTCTTCTTCTATATCATTCCTCCATATACTACCACCCATCCACCATTTCCCTAGTAATCTTGTTTAATAATCGACACTTTCACCAAAGAAACAATCAAAACCCAAATCAATCTTGCCATTTGAAAACCCCCAATTTCCCCCTAAAATCCCAACTCATATACAACAACCCCAATTAATCAATTAAGCACCAAAAATCTCCAATTTTTGCAAAAAATATTTGTCTTCATCTACAACTAATCTCCCAACTCCACAATTGCTCAATTAAGAACCAAGATTCTCCAATTTTGCTAAACGTACTGTATCAAAGCTCCACCGCTGCCTCCCTCACCTAATCGGTCTTCCATGGTCGCCCCGTCAAACTCACCATTGCACTTTCTCCCAATCCTTCCTCGCCTCCCATGGCTGCCCCGTTGGAGCCCTAATTTTGTCTTTGCTTTTGACCGGGTTGGCCATGAATTAGATCTCCATGAGCGTTGTTGTAGTTATCAAATGGAGAAGGAATTGGCGATTCCATTTGGTGGAGATCCATCACACTTAGATTCGAAGAGACCAAAAAACCAACCGGAGAAGGGTTTAGATCAATGAGGAATTTTGTGGTGGGAGAGAAGATGAAACCCAGTTT
Source organism: Persicaria maculosa (assembly GCA_963922045.1). Classification (NCBI taxonomy): domain Eukaryota; kingdom Viridiplantae; phylum Streptophyta; class Magnoliopsida; order Caryophyllales; family Polygonaceae; genus Persicaria; species Persicaria maculosa. Next base: position 15,339,380 of record OY998256.1, read on the forward strand.
TCTGGATCTTTGTCGAGTTTTCTTTTTTTTTCTCTATTTTCCTTGTTTTTATTTGTTTAATGCACATTAAATATATTAAAAATTGAGGGGTAAAATTGTAATTTTAGGGATTTAACTAGGTTTTGGACGGAATTCTTAAAGGGGTGGTTCATTGCTAACGGTGTTGTTATAAAGGGTGGTTTTCGGTAATTAAACATTTAAGGGGTGGTTTTACGCAATGTGACGTATTTTAAGGGTGGTTTTCTGTAGTTTACCCTAAAAAAAAAAGCAATAAAGATGGGCCAGGCCCAAAGATTATCTAACGGGCAGAGTGGAAATGGGCTCGTTATGCAATGCATGTAGGATGCAACTCGAAATGAATGCTCTGAACGGCGTCGTTTTGTTCTACGCGCGCAATGGCGATGGGGTAGACCGTAGATCATAGATCGATGCCACTGCAGAACTCGAAAACCCTTCCCGCTTCTATGTTTCGCCTACGAAGCTGCGATCATCCTCATGCGTTTCGAAGGTAATTTCACTTCCATTACATTAATTTGTTTTCGGATTTTGCCATATGTTGTTTTCGTGATGGCTCTTTCGTTTTTTCCTGTGATTGATCTGAAAAACGTATGTGATTGAACTGCTATTTGAGTAGAAAATAAATGTTGTTGAGCTCGATTTCGCGAAAAGCACACTATTTGTACGCAACTCAATTAGAATTTTCAAATCGGCCAGTAGCAAACCAACTATCGGATGTCAAAATGGAACCCTAGATGTCCGAATTTCATGAAAGCATGTACACTAATATTTTACAAGCAAGTTCACAGCAAAATTGAATACTTACACTTTGGTTTTTGTACCAGATTTATGAATTTAACGACGATGATGAGCCGAATTTTCAGTATTATCTGGCAGAAGGGGTTATGCGGCCATTTGAAATATCTGGACTCTCAATTTCCAGGAAGCTGGTGAGTAGTGTTTTCCTTGAAGATTGTGCTTTCTTCCCGCCTGAAGATGAATCCTGGTTTTTATCTGTTCCTTTCTCTATCTTTACGGCATCCTGTATAGCTAAGATTATCTCCTGCATCTTTGGTCGTGACACTCCATGTTGTTCTACACATTGTATGGCAACCTCTGCTACTCTCCATATGGATTCAAGTTTCACATTCCCTCCTAGCAAGGGATCTATTAGGCTTATAACATCTCCCTTTCTGATCAGAGATCTTGCCTGTCAGTTGGTTGAACACCGTCAATATCAAAGTTGAAATCACAGATGGTGTAAAAACTTCATTTAAAGTTTCTCTAAAATCTCAGAATTCATTTTGTTGACCTTGAACAGTTAATTTCATGCACATTATGGGAATTGGGAATTGCCTACATATATTCATGACCTTAAGCCTCGATTGTTTTAAGTCTGGGAAAGTTCAATCATTTTTGGTAACTTGGTTGTGTCTTTGCAATGAATGCGTTTTTTTCTTTGATAGTTTAAACTGACCCTGAAATGCTTTGAGGATGAAGTCTGAATAAGAACATACCCAATGAACAATGTTCCAATCTTCTCCATAATCTTCTGTGACAGGCTTCCTTCCAGAAATTAGCTCCAAAAGAACAATACCAAAACTATATACATCACTCTTTTCCGTGAACTGCTGATATGCATAATACCTGCACATCCATATGAGTTCACATATGAAACTAGAAGTGCCATATTTTCTGTGCTATTAAAATGCTTAGCTTAATTATATACATGATAGGCATAAAAAGAAGCACGTGCTCAAGTAGGACTGTACGAGCCTAACCAATCAATATGAAATTACGACTTACTCTGGATCTAGGTAGCCTACTGTTCCTCTTGCTACACTAGATATGTGGGTGAGATCCTCTTCAGCTATCCTTGAAAGTCCAAAATCGGCCACTTTTGCTCTCATGTTTATATCTAGTAGTATGTTACTAGTCTTCACATCACGGTGAATGATACTGGGATTGCATCCATTGTGCAAGTACTCAAGGCCTAAACAAATCCAACTTATAAGTATTTTCAAGTCTATCTTTGCAAAAAAAAAAAAAAATTCGAATTTATAAATAAACCTTTCGCTGCATCGTCAGCAATTCTAAGTCTAGATAGCCAGTCCAAATATTGTTGCTTCATGGGATCTAGCAATTAAAATACTATATGTCAAATCTACTGTTTGGAGAAATCAGATATGGCACAAAATAAGTAGAAGACCAAAATTCTAATACAGGTTTTTTTTACCATGTATGTGATCCCTCAAAGTCCCATTGTGCATATATTCATATACCAGAACCCTGTGGTTTGCTTCTTCACAATATCCTATCAGAGGAACCAAGTTCCTGTGGTGGATTCTTGATAGTAAGGAAACCTGCCATAGACATTTGCAATAATGATAACCTTCAAGTGTAGAAACTGGAAATTCTGGATTCTGCAGTTGTTTTTTCTCTAGCATATATTACTAAAAATAATCTTAGAGATCAATGTGCATATGGTCTAGCTCAGGGATCCACTATTTTATCTTGCTCTTTCATTGCTTAGGATTTCTTTCCTACTAATAATTGGTCCAACTCCAAATTCATTGTTCTTACTACCACTTGGCCCGCTTTTTTTTTTTTTTTGAGGGTTAATCTCAAGTTTCAGATGGTACAATCTCAGAAAATTCTCTGCACACTCATGCTTTGATAGACATGCTTAAATGTCATTTCATATCACTTTTAGCCGGCCATTCACTTTCTTGCAACAACTCAGTTATTTTCAATTGCTGTCAACAGCTTTAAGTGTTTTGATTACCTCAGTCACAAATTGCTTGGTTCCTTGGCTAGTTGGATCCGCTGTAATTTTAACAGCCACCTCTTTTCCATCCTTCATCTTTCCATAATAAACACACCCAAAACTGCCCTTGCCAATATTCTTTGAGAAGTTTGCAGTGGCTACCTCAATATCTTTGAGCTTTATGTAGCAAGCCACACCTTCATCCCTGATATGCCCACTTCGTAAAAGAGAGTTGGTTGAAGAGTTGACACTTACTCTGGACGTATCACCTAATATGCAGTTTTACATTATTCATCAAGTCACTTCAGCACTGCAAATGAAAGTGAAGAACTTGGATATCTGGAATACCTTTGCTTTCCCTTTCCTGCATTGGTGCCTTCTTTCTGAACCGTATCAGCAGTAATATACCTCCAAAGAGCAGAACAACGAGTACTAATATTGCTGCAACTGAAGATGCTATTATTAGCACAAAGTGTTGGCTGTGCTGTGCTCCTTGAGTCAACTTAGGATTGCCTTGAAAGCTGCAGAGAAATGCTTGAACGTCATTTTTTCCCTCTCTACTACATTAGAAGCTGGTTTGATGATGATGCTACAGTCTACTTATGTGTAAGGAATCATTTCTGCCAAAAGTTAAAAGAAAAAGAGGAAATGTGCTAGTCATGAATGCTAGGTTTGCCTTGCTCCCTTCCGGTGAGTCGAGCCGGTCGGCGCAAGCCGGTTTACCTGGTGCGTGGCTCTTGCCGGCTAGGTCACGTGCCCGGGGTTTGCCACCAAAGGTGGGTTCCTTGTCATAAAAAAAAAGCGGCTCAAAGGCCATTTTCTAGGTTGCCGTGCTTGAGGATATTAGATGGGGAATTTGACTGTAGGAGCTCATGGTCGTCATGGAACTAAATTGTTGGTTTATTTGGTTTCATTTTTTCTTGTCTTGACTCCTAACAGATGATACAAACTTGATTGCAACTAATTTATTTGTTGCTGCCCTTTTGAAAAACTGACAAATTCTATCAGATCTGAAGAAACTGTGAACTTTGAAGTGCGCTTTCCTAGTTATTTCCAGGAGAGTCTACACTTTACTGGAAAGAATGTTTAAGATAATACTCACTTGAAGTGCACTTTCCCAGTTAATAATCCCGGTGGTATTTTCCCACTGAAAAAGTTGTTCTGGATGTACCTGACACAGTGGAGACACAGTTTGTTAAATACCGATGGTGTTATGGAAACATGAATTTTGGCTGCTTAGGATTAATAGGATATGCTCTGTGTCATCACAAGTTTTTACCTATTAATTTTTTTCATGGTAGACTAATTATCTAAAAATTGCTGTCCTTGATCTTATTGATAATCTCGGTAAGTTATAAATAAAAATTACTACTACTATAAAGTATCAACTCAAAACTGAATGTTATTTCCAAAACTATTTTGCTACCTATAAATGTTCAAAACTATAAATTATACAAATTTTAAACAAGCTCTTAGAGATTATAAGGGTCATGAAAATCTTTTTGATTTCTTATCAATATTGATAAATGCTCCATCCATTCAATGTTTGGGTAGAAAGATGAAGTACTTACAGTTCCTGTAAGCTTGGTAAAGTACCCAGGTAAGATGGTACAGTACCATTGAGCCTGTTGTTTTCTAGATGTCTGGAAAAATGACAATAAACTAAGTTAGAGCACTGCATAAAAATTGAGGAGGAGAGTAGAGAAAATGCAGGAAAGTCCAAGCTGGAAGCTTACATTATTCTCAAGCTGATTAGGTTGCTTAAGTCTGGTACAGGACCCGTGAGAGAATTACCATCCAGCCATCTGAGGAAAAAAACGAGCGGTTTGAGCTATATGAAGGAATGAATCAGGTACAAAATCTGATTAACATTAAAATTTTACTCACAACTCTATTAGCCCATCCATGTTTTGTAGCTCAAATGGGATGGTTCCTGTAAGGTTCTTTCTTGAGAGAAGGCTGACAACCATGAGTTCATTCTTAGCAATTTTAAATCTAAAAATATAAGCTGCAACATTCTATACAAAGGTGATTACTCTGTAATGTCAACTCTAATCAAATGATGACTAAAGCTTTTTCTGTTGTTGTAAAACCTGTTGTAGGAGGATGGTGGCTTACAGTTTTGTAATTCGAGGTGGTGATGTTGAGCTGCATATTACCCATTCCCAGGGCATTGGATTGCAAGGATCACCTTGATCTTCTATGCTAAGAGTCCCCGGAGATATGCCATTGAAGGCTCTGAGAGCAGTTGCTTCCGACAAGAAAAAATGTACTGATTAGCTTATCTTCGTACACTACTATACTATGTTTTACTCACATTACACATCTTTCTAATATTGCTTTCCTATCTTACATTCAGATTCTTCAAAATTTTCTTGTGTACAGGTAGCAAAATCAGTACAGAAATGCGGAAGCAGCAACTATCATACACTTACCATCACGGCTATCAGTTTTTGCAGTAATCTCTAGATATTTGCTTATCTCGATAGCATTCAGCAGCGGACCCTTTGTAGAATCTGGAGTCTTGACAAAGGAGAATGACAAAACGAAATCCAAACTCACATTCATGTAACTGGGCTCATAGAGTTTGTAGCTTCCATTAGCATTCTCTGCAATATTTACTACAGCATTGCTGTAGTCTGGAAAGTATGGACGTGCCATCTTGAACTTTCGAGTTTCATTCGGTCTCAAGCCTTCAATTTCAGCAAAATATGCAAATGCCCGAGCATTGGCTGGGAAATCCTCAAGATTTAATCTGTAGTTCAGCGTTCCTTCAGTACCAACAACTGCAGTTTGCATTACTTTTACCGGTGGATACTCTCTGGTATTCACATCAATGCCTTTTGATGTATTAATCCTCTCTGTACCTGTGGCTACATCTACTAGAAAATTCTGCCTTTTATCAAGGTCCGATTCCCATATCCGATCATAGGGATCATCTGGGTACCTGGCCAAATGATGTATTGGTTCAAACTTCTGATACTCCAATCATCTTATTCTTCCGTCTACAAGAGCATCATAAATAACATTTTTATTGCAAGGCAGACTTACCTTATAGCATCTTTGTTTGGAGCTCCAAAGTTCACCCGAGCCGCAACCTTCAGACAGAAGTCATCTTCAAAATCAGTTGCATACATGGATAGGTTCAGTGGCCTTAGCTCCAACGTTGAAATGAAAGGAGACCCTGTCATTGCACAGCACACGCAGACATCTATTGAATCCGAGGGTGCTCTGATTATCAGTTCTTCGACATACTGTCTTGCACCGTCTAAAATCGTTATGGTTGCCCACTTGGTTGCATCTAAGTAGAGATCGAATTTCGGGTATGTGTCTACCTCTTCCGAGCTTCCGTAAAGGAACGTTGCTCGGACAATATACCTTCTTCTCTCCTCAGTAGGAAGTTTGTAGCAGTATTTCCTATTGTCTATGGGGAAGTCCCGCCGTTGATTGTACTGTTTCCATCCTCCGTTGGGATTGCTTACAACTACTGATCTGCCATGGCTGATGATCCCAGCGTCTGAGATCCATGCTAGTCCTGTGCTTTGGTCAGTGTAATTACTTGCTCCTCCACAGTCTATGCTTGTGAATTCTGCATATTTCATTGTTTAGACGTAGATAAGTTAGCTTCAACACCAGAAGATGGAATCTTGACATGAAATTTAATGTTTTCAAGTGATAAATTGAAAGGCTTTGATTTACCTGTGACTTGTGACAGAACAAAAGGCAGTACTGAGAACTGAAGCAAGAGGAGAAGAAGGGGAGATGAACCCATTTTATGACCAAGGATGTGAAAGGTGTTATACAGCAAGCCGTGTTTCATGACCTCTTTGCTGTGTTTTGCTTCTCAATCCTCCCTTTTCCCTCACTCCCATTTTACCTTTCAGCTTTTTGAAGTGCAGATGCCCTCTCACAGGTATGTCCTTTTCTGCCTTTGATTTTCTTGCACATATTTTTTTTTTCTGGAATCCGCTTTCATTAGTTAAAGTTAATAGGCTGATTTAGAGGAATACCCTTTTTTTCTACCTTGCTTTACAACAAGAACATGCCAACCGCAAGCCACAATACCTTTATATTTACATATGGTTCTCTTTTTCCTTTTTCTTTTTGCATTTATCAAATCTCCAATCTCATCCAAGGCACCGTAAGAATATATGCATGCATCATCTGCATAGATTTAGTGGTCACCTACCCATGTTACCCTTCTAAGATTTAATCTTGACCGTCTATATATGCCTGTATCTGGTCAAAGGATTTGGACTGGGGTCCTGCTAATGAGTTCATAATGAGCAATGGATGTTGCATGCTATGTTTAAATTCTTCATGCAAAGGATATTTTTAAAAGAAGCAACAGGTTGTAGATTTGGTGGATTGAAATTATGTCATTGGTATTAGTTAATGGTTTTTTTTTTTGTTAATGATGTCTCTTTTGCTTGGAGCAAAACATCTCTTTATTTGTCCCTTTTGGACCATTTGCTTTTTCTGCTTTTAAAAGTTTGAAAAAAGCTACCCGGTTCACGAGACCACACTGCATTTTCTGTGCTTTCACAAACTCTGATACAGGAAATCTGTTCAAATGTTTTCATATACAGTACCAGTTCTCATTTCTTAGATAATGAGGCTGTGAGGCTGTATCTACAGTAGCTTTCACAACTAGTACTGTACAAGATGAAGTTGCTCCAGGGTAACCTACTTAAGAGAGTGTTCTATTCTATTGGATTTTGTAGTTAGTAAATTGTTCTAATCAAACAAAGCTGTGTAACTTCCTTAAGAGTTAAGAGAGTGTTAGTATTTAAGGTTGATATTGTGATTCTATTAAGAAGGTTGAAGATTTTGCTAGGACAAAATATAGGTTAAGAACATAAATAGGATAAAGAATAAATTTTATGGTTCAATTACAGTAATTCTTAAATAATGAAAACATAATTGACTAAAAAGCATACATTGTATAATAAATACAATATCTTATGTATGCATATAAATGAGTGCTATTTTTTTTTTATTATAACTAATCCAATACTAGCAATAATATTGTAGTGATATATATTTGAATATTTACAACAACATTCCAAGTTTATCCTATAATCCTATATGAGCGGGGTTTGGGAGGCTTAGTTGTACGAACACTTTACCCGTTGTATGCACACTTTACCCAACCATGTCAAGAGAGTGTTTTCGAGTTGCCCAATCACATACTGAAACACACAACATACAAACAAGTTTAACGAACATCAAAACAAAGGAATTGGTAAAAGACAACTATGTGCAAACGGGAAAGGATATGCTCTATGCGACTATGCCACTACATCCTATCTCTAACCATATTCCCATTAAGGTTTAGAAGAGTAAAATCTTATCTAATCACCTCATTCCAACTCTTATTTGGTCTCCTCTGCCTTGTCAAACTCTTTTAATCTCTAAACTGTCGCATCTACGCAATGGCGCACTCAAATCTCTCCTCTGCATATATTTGAATATTTCTAAATGGGAATTTTATGCTTTCAAAAAATGAAAGAAAGGATAGGCAAAAAAAGTCTTCTCAAATTATCCTGCCATAAGCTAACTTGGAGTATGTAATTCAACTTTAAGTGGCTTTTCCATACACACCACCTGTTTGTCATTAAATATAATGTGACTGCATATGCTTAGGGAAAAAAAAGTTGATTCGAGTTGTTATTTGTGTTGACAGGATACTGCATATGCTATTCCATAGCTTGCTCCAAAATGGGATTTCTCACTCCATTATGAAATGCAGCATGCCAGCAGCTCAGCATCTACAGGTTCCTGTTTAATTTATTTGTTTACTATCCATAATCCATCCATTTGGCTTTTTATTTTTTTTATTTAATATGACTGGTGTAGTGTATATATGAAGTGAGCAGAACCATGGGAAAAACCTCATTGTTTGGGCTGTTTATGGGCTTTTAAGGGCCCAATGACACTTCATGGACATCTATTTGGGCCCTTCTTGATGTAGCCTGTAGATGTGCTGAGTTTGCTCACCACTTTGCTGTATCTTCTTGACCTTGTCCTTCTTTCTCTTCAGGTCCAACTTTAGCATAGTTGCCTAACCTTCAATCTGAAGCAAACCACCAAAAATCCAGCAAAGTATTAAGAAGAAAATCCATTGCAACCTTAGAAAACATTTTGGGTAAGGTGAAGAGAAACGTATCTCAGGAATCAGGATAATATGGGATTGTGTTTATTTGTTTCTTTCATCCTGACAACCCCTTTATAAAGGGCAGTAATTTCATTTAGTAATGACAAATCTCAATTTGGAAATGTTTTCTTATTATAATTAAAAGATTTATAAGAAAAAATAGTAATTTGCAATATTTTAACTCACAAGCTAAGGTAGAAAGGGAAGGCAAAGTTGCAATGTTTCTGGTATGTTGTTCTATTTTGAATTTCCATTAATGAGCTGCTAAAGCCATATAAATTTGGTGCAAATATCACGTTTTGAATTTAGGTGAGAAAGGCAAAGGTAGGGAGAGCTATTTTAAGAAGGTATCCTTAATTGTCTTTCCTTGTAGTGGGAAACATTTTTCAATGCTACGCATTGGCTTTATTTATAGTACTGGATGGATATCATCTCATTTTAACAAGTCATCCACTTTCTTAAATCTTCTTTCCAAAATTTTCTTCAAAAAACAAACAAGTGAACAACAAAACTGCCCTAGTGCCTTATTTTCAGCTTTCTTTAATCTGAGAAAAAGGAACATATATATGTTACAGAGAATCCATTGAAGCTCTTGAAGCCGATATCCAGCATGCAAATAATTTGTAAGTTCTTCCACCTCTCCAACTTTTCAATGTATTTCACTGCCTCCCAAACTGTATACATTACCTTTGGCTAAATCATCAAGATGGTGTCTCTTGAAAGCTGATGCATTTATGAAACATCTAAGTAATTTTATTTGACAGCTCTGTATTAGGGAATGTTTGGAGTACCATGTTTTATGACTTATAATGTCTAATATTACATTATAATATGTATTATAATGTAATATTGTGTATTACAAATCATAAAGCATGGTAAACCAAACACACCCTTAAGAGCATCCACAATAGCGATATCATATTTAGATGAGTGTTAAGTTTAGAAGAAAATGGCAGTTAAAATTTTCTTATTTTTTGAGCTTGTTTTTTTGCAGTAGAGACTTAAATTTTTCAATAAAAAATTTCTTTGCAATTTCTTGCTATAAGACACTCTAATTTTCTTTTCCTTTTTTTTTTCAAAGTTAAAGACATCCACTGCAATATCTCTATTGTGGGTGCTCTAAGACCATCTTTATCGGTAAAAAATAAGCATCCAACAATTAATAAAAAAAGGGAATAGTGGTATTTGGGATGCTTATAATGCAGCCCACTAGCATCGATACTTATGTAAAAAAGGGGGACATGTGTCACTTGGGTATAGGCTAAGAGGGTGAGTGGTTGGGATGTCGACACATGCAAGGAGTTGAACGGCTATGATTTAATCTGACATATTGAAATTAAAATTTGTATTATGTAATTTTCGACATTAAATATGCAAAATAAAAAAATAAAAAAATTATCACAATACTAGATTTATTTTTATCTACATATTGACATCAATTTCGAATATGTTTGACCATATTTTGAAAAAAAAAATATTTTATTCGAATACAATTATGTATAATAACACCCAAAAATAATATTTTTAATCAATTTCGAATATCTTTGACAATATTTTGAAAAAATATAATTTTCTTTGAATATAATTATATAAAAGAATACCAAAAAACTATTATAGAGGGGTATAAAAATGTTGCAAATAACTCAATGTTTTCAATAAAAAATTTCTTTGCAATTTCTTGCTGTAAGACACTCTAATTTTCTTTTCCTTTTTTTTTCAAAGTTAAAGACATCCACCGCAATATCTCTATTGTGGGTGCTCTAAGCTCCATCCATCAATTAGAACATGACATTTTAGAAATATACACATGTTTTAATACAGTATTAAAGCAAATGAAAATATATTTATACCCCTAATTATTATTCTACCTTTTCATTTTATTGAAAACTACAACTATCATTATTTCATTAATCATTAGTACAAGAGCAATTTTCAAAAATTGATACAAAAATATCTAATACTCCGTATGACATATTTTTTTTAACAAGATTTTCCCCCTAAAACGATACTGCTTATGTTTTTCTTAACGGACGGAGTATTATATCATTTTATACAGTATAATATAATATAATATTATATTATATTATATTATATTGATGCGATTTCATTCAGTGATGTAGTTGGAATGTTGGATTATAGCTTTATAGGTATCATTTTCATGAAGAGAAATTAAAGTGTGCCATTTGAAATACTATATAATCAAGTTGTTAGCTATTGACCGAGTGAGTGTTTAGTTGGATTATAAGGTGTCATTTTTCTATTTGGTACGTTTCAATTTATTTTTGCTGTTTTGCTAATTTTATCCTTTGGATTTGAAACCCGAACTAATGAATCACACTCCCAAATGATTATATGAATAGGTATACGTTGATGGGAATGGGATGCCATTATGCCAACAATGTCTTCCCAACAAAAGAAGGCTAAGTTTGCTTTTTCGTTGAGTATGATGCCCGATTTTCTAACTTGCAAGTTTGATGAGGAGAGTGCACTCATCTCTCTCTCTCTCTCTCTCTCTGAATCACTTGACAGTTTGAATTTATTTTCCTGAAATTTCCGGTGATTTAAAGTTTGTGAAATTAAAAAAGAAAAGAAAAGAAAAAGAAAAAAGGAGATGCTGAATTTAGGGTCTGCTAGTTTAAAATCATACTTGGGTAGTGATTTTGTTGCGATAGAGAGAAACCCAATATTCTTGTGCGCATTTAACAATGAAAATGGCAGATTATCAATCATCCTTTCCCCACAATAGGAAACAACATCATTGCACCCAACAATCCTTTTTTCAAACCATAGAAACCAGAGCTTCTTTGAAAAGGCCCACTACTAGACTTGTTGTTACTCTTCCTGTTGCTCTTGCTCTTGCCTCTTTGCTCTTGGTTTGCTTGTTTGTTTCTGGATATGGATCCTTCATCCACCACCAACTCCAACTCCAATTCCAACTCTGTCAATGGCTTCTACTCCTTCCTAGCCAGAGGGATTGATGATCTTGAAAGGGTTTTCCTATCAACCAATTTCATGTCCATCCAGTTCCTACAAAGAGCACTCCAGCTTCTCAGATCATTCCATTCCCAATTGACCCTCCTTGTCCAAAAGCTTCACCTCCCAGTGGGTGGGAAATGGCTTGATGAATACATGGATGAGAGCTCCAAGCTCTGGGAGGCCTGCCATGTCCTCAAAACAGGAATCTCTTCCATGGAGAGTTACTGCGCTTCAGGGCTTAACATCACCTCTTCCCTTGATGGCCATAGGCATATCACTCCTCAGCTAAGCAGACAGGTGAGTCAGTCTTATTTATTCCCCCCCCCCCCCCCCCCTTCGGTTTCAGAATATCTAAATCTTGTTTTCTTTTGGTGTTGGTGTTGGGAACCAAACAGGTGATCAGAGCAATCTCTGGATGCCACAGACAATCCATGGGAATAGAAGGAGAAAACAGGGGTCTGGTGGAGACAAGGATCCAGGCCCTGTGCTTGAGGTTTGATAACAAGGTTTCGATCGAGTCGAAGCTGAATGGGTTCTATGGATTCAGAGGGGTTCTGTACGCCATGAGAAATGTGAGCTCCCTGGTGTTGATGATTCTGATATGTGGGCTGGTGTACAGCAGCTGCCCAGAATCCAATTTCCTGAGAGGGTATGACTTTGAAGGGTATGTGATATTTGGGTCAAACTTGATGGTTTCAACAGCAAGATTGCAGCAAAGGGTGGCAGCTGAACTAATAAGCCAGGGCCAGGTGAATGAAAGGCCTGCTGGGATCTTGCTGTATGAGTTCAGGAGGTCAAAGCTGGCCATGGATGAACTCAGGCTGGAGCTGGAGAGGAAAGGTGGGGTCTTGGACTGGGAATCCCAATCTGGGATTAGGGAAAGGGTTGAGAGTTTGAGAGCCTGTTTTGGGGTTTTGAGATCTGGTACTGACAATCTCATTGCCCAGCTTGATGATTTCTTTGATGAGATTGTTCAAGGCAGGAAAACACTTTTGGACTTTTGCAGCCACAGGTAGACAAAACAGATTTTAAGAGGAGACAAAGACTCAGCTAGTTACTGCCTTACTGCTTTACTCCAACACCAACTTCAACTACTACTACTACTTCAACAACACAAGATCAAGTGATCAGCTACAGCTACAGGTAGAAGATTTATGGAATATATTTATATTTATTCCAAAAAAAAAAACAGCAACACAAGTAGGTGAAAATATGAAGCATCAGGATCAAGGTTGTTGAGTTGGTTGTATTATTTCCTTTTCTTGTCTATTTCTTGATTTTGTTGTCTCTTTTCTCCCTCAACGCCTCCATCTATCCTTCATCTTTTGGCTTCTTTTCTTGTTGGTATGCACCAACCATGGTAACCATTACAACCAGATAATCAAATGAATCGAATATGCAAATTAGTTAGTTTTTTATATAATCAAATTAGGTAGGTTTTGATAAAGGGTGGTTCTTGCTTCTCTCCTGATATAATTAGTAAAAATGTTTTCAAAAAGGAATAAAAAGCTTCCTCCTTGAGTCTGTCATGACCACTAAAAAAAGGCCACAAATAGGGAAAAGAATGGAAGGTTCCTGTAATTTTCTAAGAATAAAGGTGGAAAAGTCAAATGCCCAAATCTATTTTCACCTTTACCGGTTTAACAATGGTATAAAGATAGGTAGAAGGAAAGAAGATGGTTGAGTTAGATTAGAATCATAAAAACTAAAGATATGAATGAAATCTTATAAATAAAATTATTATTAAAAATTATGGGTTATGGCAATAAGCAACAAATATTTAAAAGAAAACCATATCCTTATCTATCAGGAACCAAAAAAAAAATGTTTCATGGCAATAGAGGAAACTTATCAAAATAGAATTATACAAGCGACTAATCTGACAAATTGACAATATAAAAACCATTAACTTTTGAAATGATAGATAGATTGACGGAGAACCACTAGTAGGAAGACAATTACAAAACATTCAAATAGATGAAAACATCAAAGTAGAAAGCTTTGAAAATTGACAAACTGAGTCGATATTGCCCCTCTCACTTGTTCATGGAATCAAAAACACAATCATCCCAGATAACCCAATCGAGGATAGACTATATTGGAGAATATACTAATATGTGGTTTACCACAACAAGTGTCTTAAGATATATATCACGAAACATAACATCAACGAGCATGACAACACAACATGGATCTAGAAATTGGATGTACAATCAAATTTTTTTTTTAATAGAAAATCTATCTCAACGGAATCTCAACTAAGACTAGAGTAGCAAATAAAGGAGTTAGCATTCCCATGCCATACACTATATGCGATCAGGTTGAAGAAACCCACACACTTTCAGTAAGTGTCATCACACTATAACTCTATAAGTCTCATTCGATATTTAGACCCAAAAATCGAACAAGTTCAATATTTACATAAGAGATAGTAACATAAAGAGAAACAATACGGGAATCTTTGACAAACTGAACCACAAACAAAAGGCGACTTTTGCTACAACATAGTGGCGTCTCTGGAAAAATCAAAACAGGAAAATATTCGACCAAACTAACTTGACGACAATACAAAACATGGAATACACAATATGTCAAACATTAAAGAAATGGGAAGACACCAAAAAGGTTGATCTTAAGGACCAAAACTTAACAATCATAGCCGACTTGCCTAGAAAACGAAAAAAATATAAGATGAGAAAAACCACCAGAAGGAACCTATAAAATAAATTATGATAGTAGCAATTGCACATTAGCCTTGCAAACAATTGGCTTCATTATTCTTGATCATTGTGGTGACAAAGTTGCTTATGAAAGGGTGAAGGTTGGACAAAGACTGACCATCATGGCAGAAGCGATGACTCTCGAGTTCGGGGTCTTGAAGGCTAAGGAGCTTGGATCACTGTGGAAGGGGACAATCTTGCGGTGAAGCCGGTGATCAATGCTTTGAAGGGAGGTTGGTCATACCCATGGGAGATTGAGATGCTCCTCACCGATGTTCTTTTCCTACTCCAGCATTTCGAGGTGGTGACCTTCTCACATGTCTTTCATGAAATCAACAGATGTACGAATAGTATCGTCCGACGTTTCCTGACTTATACCACGCTAGATCTCTAAACATAGATAACTCAATATCCTCATCCGACATCATGCAATTAGATAGTGGACTAATAAGGTCTATCCCCATTCGAATTATTGTTTGTATCAATTTTTTAAGTTATTGGACAATACAATACAGAGTAATCTTATCTTATCTTATGTTACTAATAATAAAGTAAGCTTTTTGACCATTTATGGTTCGATCATTCAATAGTGAAATAGAAGTAAGCTTTTTCTTTCTTTTCAATAAAAAAAAAACTCTTCTTCTACCACAATTGTTAAAAAAAGTACTCTTTAAGCACAAATTTTCATATTATTAAATGAAATAAGATTAAAATTTAGTTTGAATAAGTAAACCATATAATAAAAACTAGGGTAAATTACACATAACCACCCGTAAATTATGATACTTTTCACATAACCACCCATAAAAACTTGAATTACAGTAAACCACCCATAAATTTGATTTGTTTTCATATGACCACCCACACATTAAATCTCTATTTGGTTTTTTTAAAACAACTAAAATACCCTTAATTCAAGTTTATTTGTTTGTACTTAGTAAAGGGAAGATGTTGCATGTATGTAAGTACGTGTTCAGATTCTAATTTTATTATGTTTATAATGTAAAACAGACAAAGTCGTCTTTGGTAAACAAAAAAATTTAAGATTGTTGCTTTAAAAGAAGGGTAAATTAGCTCATATCTTAAATTACAAATCATATCATTTAAAAAATAAGCTAAGCTTATACATATCATTTGACAAATTAGCCAAACATGAATAATTTTATTATAATTTATTCTTTTTTAAAAGGGTTAAAGTAAAACCGAGTTATTTAACAAATGAGAAGTCTTATGAAAACAAATCATTGCATTAAATACAAATAAGCTTGAATTAAGGGTATTTTAATCTTTTTAAACAAAACAAATAGAGGTTTAATGGGTGGGTTGTCTTATGAAAAGATTACTAATTTATGGGTGGTTTGATGTAATTTAAGTTTTTATGGGTGGTTATGTGAAAAGTACCATAATTTATGAGTGGTTATGTGTAATTTACCCTAAAAACTAACTAGAAATAAAATTTTAAGTAACTCATCCGTATAATCTTATCTTCTCTTATCTTACTATATAGTAAAGTAAGTTTTTTGACCATTTATTGCTCATTCATTAGTGAAATGGAAGTGGAATAGAAGTAAGCTTTTTCTTAAGCTTTTTTTTTCCCCATACTATTAAATGAAATAAGATGAAAATTTAGTTTGAATAAGTAAACCATATATAAAAACTAACTAGAAATAAAATTTTAAGTAACTCATCCGAATAATTAATTGAGTAATGTAAATCAAAGAAGAAAATAAATTATTATTTATATAGAATATATAGTATCAATTAAGTAATGTAAATCAATTGAGTAATATAAAGTTCCCGATGAAATAAATTGTTAAAATTATAAGATTGAAACTATAAGTTAATAAGAGTAATATAAATTATTATTTAAATGGAATATATAATATCAACTTTTTTTTTTAAAGAAAACCCGTGCGTAGCACGGGAACGTCCACTTATTTTAAAGTTGTTTTGTTTTTGGGTTTCACTTTGATTTTGAAGTTGTATTTAATATGGTGGAATTGTTTACCAATAAATTTGTGTGGGTTTAATCATATCTGGTTTGGTTTACCTTTTTTTTTAATTGTCTATCGGTCTGTTAATTTATTCCTTGGAGTTACGTCCTCACTGCCCACAGGATGATTGGGTCCTGATGTACCGCTGACCTACAGTTATGCTTCAGAGTGGGGCTTGTCTTCGTCCGTCATATTCGGCTACTTCCTGTTTGGTTTAGGCATGCTTGGTTTCGCTTGTTGTTGAGTGCTTTTGTCTGGTTTGCCCCGTTTGGTCTTGTTTGTTTATTTTGGTTTTTAGACGGTTCTTCCGTCTGTCGGCTTGCCGGCCCTCGAGTCTCAGATATGTCTGAACTCGAATTCTTACATGATCAAAAAAGAAAAAGAAAAAGAGGGATGGTAGTAATAGTAAGGGATCAAATGTGGGTCATTTATGGTATTTTTTGCTCCAAAAGGTGAAATCACTCGGGCACCCCTCAGTCCCTCACCCTCCGGCTCAGGGGCGGAGCCAGGAAAAATTAAAAAGGGGGGGGGGGGCTCAACTATATTTTCGGGATTTTTTTTTGAAGATATATATAAGATACAATTTTTGTTATAAATAATATAGTAGAAAACACATTAAATGTATGATATTTTTTTGAAGATATATATAAGACAATTTTTTTTATTAAAAAAAAAGTAGAAAACACATTAAATGTATGATTTAAATAACTATTTTAAATTTAAAAAGCTAAAAGGGGGAAAAATCCATAAAATGAAGTTATAAGGATTCAAACCCATGACCTTATCATTCAATTTCCCAACCTATACCAATTAGGCTAAACACACTTATTGATTTATTACTCATTTTAACTATTTTTAACCCTTAAATTTTCAAAAATTACAAAAAATACATATTTTTTAATTATTTTTTACGTTTTCCCCCGCCGGGGGGGGGGGGGGGCTCGAGTCACCTCATGCATCCTCCCTCCGCCCCTGCTTCGGCTCTATATGGATTGTAAGAGGAGATAAATCATGATGACTCAACCAACAACAGTGGTGAAATCAGTGCTCACTCGTTTGAAAGGTTGTTCTCACGCTGTCACTGATGAGACTCGATCCTTGCCGGTCTTTTACTCCAAATGCTACCCCTATGACCAATTGAACTAAGTCCATGCGGGCAAGACATCTTTTCTTATGCTTTAAGAAATATGAAAATGATTTTGCTGTCGAAAACAATTACTAATGATCACGTTTGGTGCAAGTGTGTAACAACTAAAAAAGTTCATCTTATGGACCTTATTTTGATGTGTTCATTGTTTATCAACTATCAAAATCAGTTGGGCTGGGCGTAGTTATGCATTTCAACCAAAAAAGTGGCCCATGTACAGCCCAATAGAGCCTGAGAGCAGCTTATGTTGGTTATTTTGGCCAAATTTCAAAAAAGACCACCCCTTAAAGATATTATTTTGTACAAAATTACCCCTTGAATTGAAAATTTTAGGAAATCACCTTTTAAAAGTTTGATGTTTGCAAAATAACACCTATACCATCTTTTACGTTAAGCTTGATGTTAAAGATGAAAAAAAAAATACTATTTTGCCCCTTCATCACTAAGGGCTCGTTTGGTATAAGAACGCAGGGCCGTTCCGTTACATTGTGAGGCCCTGTGCAACTTGTGTGTTGAGGGCTTTTTTTCAACTAATTCAAAGGGAAAAAATAATCCACCAAGTCCACTAACAAATTAAAAAGGGATCCCTGGTGAAGTGGCGAGTATAAAAAGTGACAACTAACAATATATATATAGAATTTGATATTACCTATCAAAATCTTTGAGGTTGAATGTATGATTGCAATGGTTGAATAAATTGAATTGATTTTCCGGATTTTTTCTTTTAGTAAGGATGAGGGGATCGTGTTTAATTTTTGTGACGAAAAAAAAAAAGAAATGGAACTGTAATTTTTTTTCAGGCAAAAAGAATCGGAATCGACTTATTGGGTTGTGGTAATTTCAATTGGAAAAAATCACAAAAAAAAAAGAAGAAAGAAATGAAAACTGTAATTTTTTTAGGCAAAAAGAATCGGAATGGACTTATTGGGTTGTGGTAATTTCAATTGGAAAAAAAAGAGGTTATTGGGCTGGACGTGACCTTGGGAAAAAATTGAAAGGATAACGTTTTGTTTTTTTTTTTTAAAAATCTAGCCTGCTGCCAAGGAGATTCAAACCGCCAACTAATCCGAACCTAGCGCACTCTGCTGCCAATTGACCTACCGCATCTTCTTGACACCTATTGAAATTTTAATATACATATACATAGTATAACAGTATAACACCTATATGAGGTCCCCAAAATTTTGAGGCCCCGTGCGGTTGCATCTTCTACACGGGCCTCGGGCCGGCCCTGTAAGAACGCAAGGTAAACGGAATGGTAACAAATCTGTGCGGTTGCATCTTCTACACGGGCCTCGGGCCGGCCCTGTAAGAACGCAAGGTAAACGGAATGGAAACAAATTTTATATAGGAAAATATATCTAGATAAGAGAAGAATGCTATTTTTTGTGTAAAAAATAAGATGAGAGGGGTAATGATTAGATGAATATAGGAGATATGGTTACCCCTTCTCAAATTAGTAATTGGAATAAGGAGGAACAAAACCAATTTTATATGAAAAATTGGGAGGAGAGGGTAATAATTAATTTTTTTAACAATGTATCTTAAACTATAATAAGACTAGTGTAAGTCCCGTCCCGTGTACGGAGAATACATTAATATAATATTATAAATAATTTAAATAGATGTCAATAAATAAAAATGATAATAATCTAAATATAAATTATTTTTTCACCAAAAAATTAATATAAATATAAATAAAATTAATTTGGCGGATTATAAAAAATCTAAATATCTTTTATATAGATTCTCTCAAAATATAAATAAAATTCACATTTATAAGGTAATTTTTTTCCTAATCTACCATTAATTGAATCTCATATAATTTAATAGATAACTGTTTTTTTAAAAATATTTTAATATTGTTTTTTATTAAATATATAGTATATATTTATTACGTTACTTTACTAAAATATATATCCACAGATGGATTGTGGCTATATAATATTTCGATAAATTATTTTGGTCTCAAAAAATAATATAGATATAAATAAAATAACAATTATTAAATAATTAATTTTGATATAAATAACTTTTTCCACCAAAAAATAATCTAGATATAAATAAAATATCACTTATCAAATACTACATATTTATCTATTAATATTTTTGGTAAGTATGACTACGAAATAATTTATATTTATATTTATTTCAATCAACTAAAATATAAATATACATAGATAGATTGTGGTTTATATAACTTTCTATAAATTATGATAACATATTATTTTATTAATTTTTTTCCTAGAATCACTCACAACGCGCCACGTAGGATTTTCCCCTAGAATCAACCACAACGCGCCACGTAGGACGCTATGCATCGGTTTTAGTATATGTATATAGATTACATTTGTTTCATTTCCATTTACCTTTCCAAAATTTCAACCAAACGAACTCTAATATCCTAGTTAATCTCTTGGTAATTCTCAAGTGTTTCATCCTTGATTTAGTTGGTTTGATGTTTTCCAAGATTTTCATCATTCACCTCTCGGTTTTCTCTTTTACCCTTTACCCTTTAAATACATTAAAAGTACAAGGACAAAATGGTAGTTTCACATATTTAATAGCAATCTTAATGGAAAGGTGAGGTGGGTGAACTTTTGCAAACATCTAGCTTTTTAAAGATGATTTTCAAGAATTTTTAATTTAAGGGGGGTTTGTTCAAATGATGTATTTAAAGGGTGGCTTTATGAAATTTGGCCTATTATTTTAAATTTTTTTTTACAAAAAATAACTTTTCTAACATACACCCATTAAGAGTTTTAATTGGAAATATTTTCTAAATTATAATTACTAGTTTTATTACCCGTCCGTTGTGCGGTTTCTTAATAAATTTTATTTATTATATAAACCAATAAATTAATATTCAGCATAAGGTAAATATATAATTTTCAATTACGTTTTAATGTAAATTATTGCGTTTTATTTTTTGATTGGTTCATACTGTTAAATCACGGCGGGTCATACGACGTGTGTGTGTGTGTGTGGGGGGGGGGGGTCACGCACGCCAAGCGCACACGCGCCAACCAAGCCGAGCACACAAGCCGAGTAGGGTTCCATCCTAAAACCAATTGGTGTTAGGTGGGGTAGCCCACCGACTTATATGTAAGGCTTTAATTCATGATTTAATCAATGTGGGATGTCATTTTACATCTTTCCACACACCCCCCCTCAAGTGCAACTGCCTGGCCCCGCAATATCTGCCAGTTGCACTTGACGACTTAAGCCTTAAGGTGTAGAGTGTGCATACTTAGCATTGGTGAGGATGCACACACTTGATTGTAACTTAGTTTGTTCAATAAAGAGAGTTGGTTAGAGAGTCTTGGAGTAGTATAAATAAGGGGGCAATAGCATCATTTATAACTAACTCATTTCTACGGCTTGCATCTATGGAGTCTGTAACACATTCCCCACCTCCATGAATAAAGATCTCAATCTTTCTCTCCCAATTTGATCTTCTGCAGAAGCTTTTCATGGTATCAGAGCCAAGGTTCGGCTAGATGCGGTGTGGTCTAGGATCCTGGTCTAGAGCGTTGGCCAACCTTATGAAAAGTTTCTGCCGAAGATCAAATTGGGAGAGAAAGATTGAGATCTTTATTCATGGAGGTGGGGAATGTGTTAGAGACTCCATAGACGTGAGCTGTATAAATGAGTTAGTTACAAATGATGCTATTGCCCCCTTATTTATACTACTCCAAGACTCTCTAACCAACTCTCTTTATTGAACAAACTAAGTTACAATCAAGTGTGTGCATCCTCACCAATGCTAAGTATGCACACTCTACATCCCCCCTTCAAGTAGGACTTAGGTGAGTTAACACAAGGCCTAACTTGGAAGAAAGGAACCTATGTTGTTTCTCCCCTAATGGTTTAGTGAGGACATTAGCAAGCTGCATACTCGAGCGAACAAAAGATGGAAACAGGAAGCCTTCCAAATAACGATCTCGGACATAATAACAGTCCAACTTAAGGTGTTTTTTTCGCTCGTGGAAGACGGGATTAGCAGTGATGTGGATGGCCGCTTTATTATCATAATACAAGGGAATAGGGAGAGGAATGTCGATCTGCAAATTTTAAAGCAAACTGTGTAACCAAACAACCTCACTAGATGTGTAAGACATGCTGCGATACTCAGCTTCAACGGAAGATTTGGCCACCGTCTTTTGCTTTTTTGTCTTCCAAGAGACTAAAGACACACCCAGAAACACGCAATAACCAGAAACAGATCTGCTAGAGAATGTACATGTGCCCCAGTCGGCATCACAATAAGCGGACAAATTGAACTCACCACCAACTGGATAACACAAACCCAAATTGACTGACCCTCTCAAATACCGTACAACATGATGAGTAGCTTGAATGTGAGGTAGACGAGGTGAGGTTAAGAACCGACTAAGGTGTTGTACAACAAAAGATATATCAGGTCGAGTCAAATTGAGGTAAAGTAGCCGACCAATAAGACGTCTATATGATTTGGGGTCGGGAAGTAGCTCACCATCTTCGGTTGAAAATTTTAAACCTCGAGGTAAATGGAAAGTAGCAGGCTTACAGTCATCCATATGAAGATCCTTGATGATATCAATGATGTATTTGCGTTGGTTGAGTAACATGCCAGCTGAATTCCTAGAAACCTCTAGACCTAGAAAATATCGAATAAGCCCCAAATCTTTGATTGTAAAAGCCGAATGCAGTGAAGCTTTAACACGATTGATAATGCCAGAATCAGTCCCTGTGATGATCAGATCATCCACGTAAACCAGAGCAACAATCAAACCATCATTCGAAAGCATCATGACAAACAAGGAATGATCATACTTTGATTGTGAAAAACCCTACTTCTGGAGGAATTTAGACAGTTCCAAATTACATTGTCTCGAAGCATGTTTAAGCCCATATAGGGACCGTTTCAAAAGACAAACTTGACCATCTTCTGCCTTCGAATAACCCTCTGGAGGCAGCATGTAAACCTCCTTATCAAGGGTGCCGTGAAGGAAGGCATTGTTGATGTCTAGTTGATAGACTGGCCAAGCACGAGTAGCAGCAACAACAAGAAATAAGTGCACTATTGTGAACTTGGCAACGGGAGAGAAGGTATCTTTATAATCTTTGCCCTTGATTTGGTTGTAACCTTTTGCAACCAACCGAGCCTTGTAACGTTCAACCGATCCATCAGGTCGAAATTTAACCTTGAATACTCATTTGCTACCAATTGCTTTCTTTCCCGGAGGCAACCGTGTAAGAACCCAAGTATTGTTTTTATCAAGCGCAATGATCTCTTTTTGCATTGCCTCAACCCAGTGTTGCTCCTTTGAGGCTTGAAGGTAAGTGGTAGGTTTGTGGACTAATAAAACATTGTTCAATGATGTCAGAAAATCAGGTGAGTAATGACAGGTATTACCCAGAGAAGTAGCCATGAATGTCTGGGAACCATCACTTATAGATGGCAAAGTATTGCACACAAAATCTCGAAGATGAGAAGAACGATTGACCTGTCTAGATGAACGACGAAGACCACCAATGTCATTCAAAGGGGGTTCGTTAGTTATTACGGGCACAGGCTGAGACGACATTGTGGTAGGAAGTGAATCGGACACTTGGTCAGGCACCACATCCTGTGGTGAATAACCATGACCAGAAGCAGATTCTGGTGACATAATTGGAGTAGAAGACTCAACCATTGAATCAACCGATTCAGACAACGTGATACTGTGATAGGCTAGGGAGATGGACTGACAACAGGATTAACTAAGGGCATGGGAACTGAAGAGTGAAGGCGATGGCGATGAAGGCGAAAGAGTATCAAAGGGGAAAATGTCCTCAGAGAAAACAACTTCTCTACTGACAAAGACCCGCTTAGTCTCCAAATCATAGACCTTATACGCTTTCTGCCCGAGAGGATAACCTAGAAACATACAACGAATGCTTTTAGCTGCAAATTTATCCAATTTCCCATTGTTGACTAAGACATGACACAAGCACCCAATAACACGAAGCTCTGTGTAACTAGGTGGCTTACCATAGAGTATCTCAATTGGAGTTTTCCAACCCAGAACTGCAGAAGGTAAGCGATTGATAATGTGGGTGGCTCCTAATATACAATCACCCCAAAACAACAAAGGCAAACTAGCTTGAAATCGAATTGCCCTTGCAGTCTCAAGGAGATGGCGATGCTTACGCTCAACCCTACCTTTTTGTTGAGGGGTGTATAGAACCAACCGATGATGCTCAATTCCCCTTGAAGGAAACAAACCCAAACAACACTTATTGACAAATTCACTGCCATTATCAGTTCGGATTTTCTTAGCTCTGCAATTGAACTGATTCTCAATCAAGTTCAGAAATTCAGTGATGACTCGACAAATCTGTTGCTTGTTCTGAACTAACCGAGTCCAGGTAGCCCTACTTTTGTCATCAAGGATGGTGAGAAAATAGCGAGCACCATCCCTGTTTGGGACACGATAGGGACCCCATAGGTCTAGGTGCAACAATTCAAACAAATCTGAAGCCACATAAACACTTTTACTAAAAACTGTCTTGTGCTGTTTGGCCCTAGCACACACATCACAAACTAAATCTGAAACTGTAAATCCCTTACAATCTGGAATATGATGCATCTTAGAAATGGAAATGTCTCCCAATCTAGCATGAAGTAAGCCATGACTAGATGTAGATCTCAGTTGATTACAACTGGTATTATTTGAGACTTTATTTACAGTAGAAAATAAACTGGAGAAAGCTAAACTTTCATCATCAACAGCAACCATTGTCTTGTATAAACCAGCAAATCTCTTCCCAGCAAAGCTTACTCGACCACTTCTAGGGTCCTGAAAACAGCACATCCGTTTAGTGAGTACAACATTCAAGTTTGTATCATCACAAATTTTCCCCACAGACAGCAGATTCTTGTTGAATTCAGGCACAAACAACACATCACGCAGCAATATCTCGTTGTTCAGTTTCAAGTTACCAGTAAGATGAAGAGGCTTAATTGACTTATCAGGCAGGCAGATGTAAATAGATCTATCGAGTTTCTTAACATCCATAAGCCAATCAAGATGACAAGTCATATGATCGGAAGCTCCCGAATCAATTATCCAATCAGAAGCAGCATAAAACTGGTTTTCAGAAGCAGTAAAGCAATAAATTGTAGTTGTACCTGAAAATTGACTCATCTCACTATCATCAACCTTGCCTTTGCCCTTCATGATCCTGATGAGATCCTGACAAACTGTATTGACAAAAGCATGGTTAAGATGTGCATTTTGAAGACCAGATTCATCAAGAAGATGACCTCCTAGTGGAGTATCCAGACTGATCTCAAATGCAGCAATATTGGCAGACTTCTTGACATCCTTCCCTCCTTCTTTGGCTTTAATCTCCATGTAACAATCGGGATATCCGATCAGCTTGAAGCACTGGTCCACAGTGTGCCCCTTCATGTTGCAATGAGTGCATTTCCTATCACTCTTATCAGTACGACCCCTTTTCGAAGGACCTGCACCATTCTTGTCATTGTTCTTGCCATCAGAGTTCCCTTTGAAACTTCTTCCAGCGTTCATAGCACTAGTTTCTCTTTGAGGCACCAAACTAGTAACAATCTTTTGACGCTCAACCTGCTGAGCAAGATAATACGCCTTGTTAACTGAAGGCAGGGGCTCCATGGATAGGATCTGGTTCCTAACCGCCTCAAATCCATCATTGAGGCCAAGGAGAAACTCCATCAATCTGGTTTCAATAGACTGCACAAACAATGCTTTTCAATAGCACCACAATTACACTATGGAATTCCCTCAAGATTATCAATTTCATCCCAAATTCGCTTTCTCTTTCCATAGTACTCGGCCACCGACTGGTTTTCTTGCACCTGGCTGCTCAGTTCTCGCCTCATTTGGAAAACCAGTGGTCCATTAGTTTGGCCAAAGCGTTCGACGATTTCCTCCCAAATTTGTTTAGCAGAATTCGAGTACATAAATCCCTCAGAGATAGATCCAATCATTGAATTTAGAATCCAACAACATACCATGTAGCCACAGCGGTCCACTGCATATACTCCGCTGTGCCAAGATCTGGAAGCGCCACACTTCCATCGATGAATCCGAGCTTAAATTTCGCCCCTAGTGCCATCCTTACGTTGCGACTCCAACTCAGGTAGTTCGATTCGTTGAATTGGCTCGAAACTAGTTGTGCTCCGGGATGATCCGAGTTGGACAAAGCCAACGGATCATTGATCACGCGACTGGTGACTTCGCCGGACTCATTGCGACGCTCCGATCGTGAGTTTCTATCGTCAGACATCCTTGATTTCAGATTTCAGAACGGGATTGTCAATCGTGATACTAGAGAAGTAAGATCTCAGCAAATCGAAACCTAACATAGATTTCCGGAAACAAACGAAATCCAGAAAGAAAGAAACAAATGAAGATTACTCAAGAAGACGAGTAGAAATGAGGAATCAGGAGCTCAATCAAACTGCAGAAAAGCTTGACGTTGCTCTGATACCATGTTAAATCACGGCGGGTCATACGACGTGGGGGGGGGGGGGGGGGGGTAACGCACGCCAAGCGCACATGCGCCAACCAAGCCGAGCACACAAGCCGAGTGAGTTCTATCCTAAAACCAATTGGTGTTAGGTGGGGTAGCCCACCGACTTATATATAAAGCTTTGATTCATAATTTAATCAATGTGGGATATCATTTTACATCTTTCCACACATACAACTCTTTTTCTTTTGTACGAACTATTTTTTTTCTTTTCAATTGAGGTTTCTAGAACTCTTATTTAAATGCATATTTTAAAAGGGTAAACCGCATAAAACTACCCATAATAACATCCTTGTTAGCAAAATGCTACACACCTCTATGGCTCTATTACATTAAATTTGATGTAAAATATAGTGAATTTACAATTTTAATTTCACGTTCTTAGTCCATAAAATACGAAAAACCCTGATTTGTTGACTTTGCATAAGTTGATTCAAAATGTGTATTTTTTCCATAAAATTAAGCCTCGAATTGTGCAAACTGATGCGCGAAATTTTTCTTAACATGTCAAATGTTTATGTGTGAAAACCATGTCTATTTGATTGAATCTATTAGTGTCATATACTCATATGTACGTCTACATAGTTGGTGTTGTTCAACAACAAGAATGTTGCAGTGAAGGATTGAATATGTTAGTGTCATATGTATGTGGACGGAGTTTTGTTAATAGATATACAATAAGACAAATTTAAGAGGTAGTTTTCTGATATAGCTAAAGTAAGCCCGTCAAGAACTTGGGGAGACAATCATCTTTTATAAGGTACATTTATAAACCCCAATTCCCGTTATATATAAGGGAGAATTAGCTAGGGTTTGGGGAGACTGCTCGAACGGTCGACACATTCTGACTTGAGAGTCGGAGGCTCGTCCAGGGGAGCGAGCCCTCCCTCTTCCCCTCCTTCTAATCTATTCAAGGAGATCGATTGATGTGAGGGATGAATGTACCAATTTTTTGCATCACATTTTCTACTATTATCCTTTAAAAAAATATAAATATGAAAGAGATGAAAGTTTGTGACCTAAAATTTTTCAAATGATTTAAATTTTCATCAAACTAATTTCAAGATTAAATTAGAAATAGAATTACATAAATATGCTTATAAAAAAAAATTAATTTCAATTTAAAAAAAACAAAATAAAAATTGATACTAAATTATTCTTGATGTAAGAAAAAACAGGAAGTTAAAAGAAACCCAAAAATATTAGCAAATAAATAAATAATAATGGGTACAAAATTAATATTGAAAGACATCTAGCTCGACCTATTTCTCCAACAAATAGTTCATTCTCATAATCCAACGACTATCCTCATAAGTCATATATAACTAATAAGCATTTACTCTTTAGGTCATGCTTAAATAAACAAATAAATGGAAAAGAGAAAAATAGATATAAACCCAAAAAATTGCGATTAAAAAACGAGGACCCAAAAAAACTAAAGGAAAAAGAACAAATAGATTTAGAGCAATATCTAATTAGCTTAAGGCATCAAATAAATTAAAGCAATACAAGGCAGGGTCGAAGAAGGTGTTTTATAATTTTAGCTTTTAGCTTTTTAATTAAAAAAAGGTAAAGAAAATCTCCACTTAAGAGAGTTGTATGAAGCTTATCCTTCCAAATTTGTTTCTAACCAATCATGCCCACCTTTTTTCTTACCTTTAAGCATAACAAAATTAGGGTTTTGTTTTATTTTATTTTTATTAATAAAGGTTTAAACCCTAACAAAAGGGGAACTTGTTAGTGGGCATTTCCTTTTTAGACCCATTTGTAAGTTTTTTCCTTTTCAAAGCTCCCATTGCCCCCCACTTGTTAATAGGTATAATGACTATTTGTAAACACACATTCCACCCCTAATTCCCCACTTCAAATGTTTTTCAAAGTTTGGAACCTTATTAAAGGATCCATAAACTAATTACTTGACTCTTTTCATTCAAAGCATATATATAGAAAGTTGAGAACCTAATATATGAATGGTTTATATATAATGTTAAATTATTGAGATATCTAGATGTCGATCTAGTTAAGTACTCGTTTGGGGATGTACACTTCGTAAGAATTTAATTAATGAGAAATTAAGTTTTTGGGAATAAAACTTCATATAATTTAAGAAAACATGTTTTCATGTGTTTTTTTGGTTGAATATGAATTTTAATGAGAATTTGTGTAAAATTATTTTTGTAACCCTTATTAATAAAAATTATTTATTTAAATTATGCCCAATTAAATACGTAATTTTTGATTTAAAAAAAAAAGAAAAGTTTTTTTTTGAAATAAATAAAAATGGTGGATTTCAACTTACCGACCTCCACATAGTTAATTTCAATTCATCCATTTTGGTGAAATTGGAATTCCTAAGAATTCTACTTCCTGAGTTTTTTAAAAACAAAATTCTAATCCAAACACATTTATTGAAATCTATTTCCTGGGTTATTTCAATTCATGGGTTTTTTTAATGTAATCCAAACGAGCACTAAGGGTGTGTTTGAATTCCATTGCATTTTAATTATAATACAATTATTTTGCCTCGTTTTATGTGAGCGTTTGATTAAAATCTCATAAAAACCAAGGTAAAATAGTAATTTAACCAAATAATCACATAAATAGAGATAAATTAATTCCATTATAATTAATACATAGTATATCATGAAATCCAAGCACACCATTAATTTAAACACCTTAAAAATTATGTTAACCAAACACCCTCTTATCTATTTGCATTATAAATTACATAATACAACTGGATAGTTATATTATTTAATATATATATTTGATTATTAGGCCTTTATTTTATTTTATTTTATCAAGGTAAGTGATGCGATCATGGAATTTCATCTATATTTATTACCTCAGGGTGACGACAAAATGTCCTAATTTACCTGCAAGCCCTAGTCAAGAAGGGCGGTGATCAGATTATATACTTATTGGTCCAAGCGATCGGGGTAATGCTTTCGGCTCGCGAGGAGATAATTTACTGTTCAATCGTCGCCTTTTTAAAGGAAGTTAGATGATGTTCTTATTCCAAGAACGTTCTTCTCCGATCAAAGACCTTAAGAACTCAACTCCGGGGGCTTTAAGTTGGGGAGATGTTTAGAGCTCTTCTGCTTCTTTCTTAAAATCGGATCCCTTTCTTGGAGGTCGAACGGGGGTATTTATAGGGAGGCCAAGCGAGCAGCTTGCTGGCGACCTCGTGGTTTTAACAGGGGACACGTGTAATGCATGTCCTCACGCTAGGGAACTAGGCATTACACGTGGCACTGTTAGAGGAGAGGTGTTGGACCAGCGAGCGGCTTGTCTTTGCCCTAAAGGGCCACGAGGTTCTGGTGGGTCCTAATTATGAGAGGTGCGCTTGCCTGTGTTAAGATTCTGATCGCGATGTACCCTATATCGACGATACTTGAGTATTGAGCGTGATGTACCCTATATCGACGATACTTGAGCATTGAGTTCGGTCGGGGTTTAATGAAGTGTCTTGCTCGCGATGCGTGTCGTATAGAGCAGGATGTCTAGTTTGCGTTGGGTGGGCCTCTTATGATGTCATATCCTTGTTAATTAATAAACCTATTTTCTATGGCATCGTCAGTAAGGATTTGAAATCCTCAACACTGGTGTGTCGGGTAAATCAATAGGCCATAACAAACGACAAACGGGCTAACTGTCATGAAACTAACAAGCTAATACATAAATATCCAATCTTAAAAATAACAAAGAACAGAAAAGCCCCTTAAAAGGGGAAATCGAATTAGTAGACCTTTATAAAATATTACTCACTCTGTTAATTAAAATTTGTCGTTTACTATTCATACATGTTTTTTAGAATTATAAAAACTATATAAAATATTAAGTTTTTTACATTTGTTTTTATAAATTCATACTTAATAGTAACAAGTATGAAATTATTTTTAAAAAATATTTAAAAATTTAATATTTTATATAGTTTTTAACACCTCAAAAATCGTGTATGAATAGTAAAACGTCAAGTTTTAATTAATGGAGAGAGTATAATATATATTATCTCAAATATAATAAGCATCAATTTTTTTCGCCAAAAGGCACACAATTCTTGCAAAATGGTTCTCATTAATTGACTTTATTTGCTTTCATTAATATTATATTTTTTATAATGTATGACATATATAACAATTAATAATCCTTTTCTGGTGTAATACAACACTTTAGCACCAATTAAGATAATAGCAATATATTGTTCTTGGCAACATAGACTTTTCATCTTGTTTTCAACTAATTAATTAAATGTATTACATTTAGTTGGACCCAAGCTATGCATGTTTGGCCACCACAAGTCCACAGCCCTAGCTTCGTTAAGCAATACAAGGCTTTTACAAAAACCGAGCTCGAGCCGAGCCGAACGAGCCGAGTTTGACATGTTCAAGCTTGGCTCGAACAGGAGACGAGCCGAGCTGAGCTCGAGCCTAAAATGTATATGAGCTTTTTTTGGCGTTCAAGCTCGGCTCGCGAGCCCAATCACATACTCGAGCTCGACTTGATAGGCTCGTTCAAGCCGAACGAACGAGCTTAGGCTCGTTCAAGCTCATTTCCCAAGCTCGTTTGTTCAAGCACGTTTGAGCTGTTCAAGTTCGATAAGCTTGTTTTTAGCTGTTCATCTATAAAGAAATTTGTAAAACTAAGAGTTTGAAATCAAAATGAACCAAAGACATTTTCTACTAACACATAAGAAAAGCATAAAATATAAAATTACATAAAATTAATAAAAGACTAAAATTCAATTGCACGCACAAAGACTAAAATTAAAAGCTATGTAGTTCAATCTTGCAGCTTGGTTCAAGCTCCTCTTTCAACCTGATTCCTCTTCTTCCAAGCTCCTCTCTGGGCAAGTGAGACATTGTCACATTGTCCTGCTCATAACAACAGCAACAACACCAACAACAACAATAAAGAATCAGGGATAACATATAACAAACATTGCATAAGCTGAGATGAGCAATAAAATCAATAATGGCAAATCAATTAAAGGGTTTGAAGGAGAAGAATAAAAATCAGCAGTAGAGGCAAATCAATAAAAAATTAGAGATAACAGTAGAGGCAAAACCCTAAATTGAGACAAGCAAATAAATAAGAATCAATATCGGAAAATCAACAAAAGAGTTTGAAGGAGAAGAATAAACATACCGCCGGAGAGAGCAGAGATTCGATTATTTCATGAGTGGTAGAGAGAAAGGTCGTCGGGAGCCGCCGAGAGAGAAGGCGACAGGGCACCGGAAGTCGCCGACAGTGAGATTTCTCTCAGATTTGATATCTCTTGGAGGGCAGGGTGAGCAGATTTGAGATCTCTTTCTCATATCTGAGATTTCCTGACTAGCGGCGACGCAGAGTGCTAGAGTGAACCAAGGGGTTAAAGGTCGAGGAAGCGCGGCGCAAAGAGGGGCAGATCTGAGATCTCTTTCTCGCCGGAGGAGAAGCTGTCCTCACTTGTGCCACGACTGAACAAAGGAAGGAGGGACCGAGGAGGATTAACCGACGAAGGAAAGAGGGACTCAGGAGAAACCAAGGAAGAAGATGTCCTCACCTGTGCTGCACATGTCGTGGTGGTGTGGTACTGTTGCAGCCGTTCGCCGGAAGTAGAGAAGTTGCCGGCACCGGCCTAGGAGAAAGGAGGAAGAGAGGAACTGAGGGAGAAAGGAGGGACTGGGAGATCGAGGTGTGGCGGCGATAGAACGAGGCAGAAGAACTTTAGAAAGGTTGAAACAAGGAGAAGCGGCGTCCAACCTTCAGTGTTCCACTCCTCGTACTTTATTTTACCCTAGGGGTAACTTCGTAAATTACCACACCCTCGAGCTTCTGAGCTCGGCTCGGGCTCGGCTCGGGCTCGGCTCAAGCTCGGTTCGAGCTCAAAACCTTGTTCAAGCTCGGCTTGTTTTATGTATTCGAACGAGCCGAGCTCGAGCTTTTTCGAGCCGAGTCCGAGCCGAGCACGAGCTGTTCGACTCAGATAACAGCCCTACCAGCATGAGTTTAGCTCAATCGGTTACAGGGGTGACATTTCAAATTAAAGGACTAAGGATCGAGTCTCTTCTTGTGTGCAGTGAGCACTGGTCTCAGAACCTTGTTACCGGTTGAGTCATCGTAATTTACCTCATATCACAATCCCCATCGGACCGGGAGTGAGGGGCGCCCAAGTGAGCGAATCGAGCGATTTCACTTTTTTGGAGCAAGACTTTTACAAAAACTAATTATTAATTGAAGTTTAGCCAAATAATTTGACAAAATAAAATTTTAATTTATAAAGCCTAGATATTGGGTCGATATTAGACCTGTCAAAACATGACCCGACCCGAAAAATCCTATCCGTACGCCCGATAATTTTACGGGTTCGAACCCGGTGTTTTTGACCCGAGACCCGAAATCGACCCGAACTCGAATTACCTGAGATTTTTAGGGTCAAGACCCAGTAACCCGTTGGGTCAAAATCGACCCGGTGAGTCAGCACTTTCTTAGACGCCACAAAGGCACTAGATTGACCCCACACAGATTCGTCATGCAATTGTATTCGTTAAGGTCACTCATAAGTTAAATAACTTATATATTTTATAATTACAATATGTTTAGAACACTTATTTGCATAAATATGATTTTTTATGCTTAAAATATTAATATAATAATATTATTATAATGATATTTATAAATTTAATTATAATATTATTATTTAGTTTAATTTGACATATTTATATTACAATTTAATTTTGATTTAATTTTAATATTTTAAAAAAATCTTAAAAAAGTTCAAGTTTTTTTACCCGGTGGGTCGACCCGAATCCGGGACAAACCCGGTTTGGCTCGACCCGGAATGACCGGTAACTCGATTAATCCGGAACCCGATTTACCCGGGACCTGAATGACCCGAACCCGAACCCGACTCGAAGAAGGGGGAAAGAAATAGCCAAGTGGGAAAGAAATAGCCAAGTGTACTTGGATCCACCATATATAATAATTATATATAATGATGTTCATCCGAAGTGCAATTAGTCTATAAAATCACTAATTTTGTTTTCCACATAGTGAAATATGAAGTAAGAAGCTTTTTTAGGCAATTGATTATATTGTTTGGTCAAGCAAGTTTATAAAGGTGACCACTAATTGAAATGGGCATAAAAGGTCTTTTGTTTTTGTTCTTCCTTCTAATGAGCAATGATCGACATGTTTAAATTGACAGTTGATTAATTATAAAAGAAATTTAAGTGGCATGTTACCGATCGATCAAAACAATTTTTATGACACTAATTGTTTTACTTAATTAAATGTTTGTGGTTTCTGCTTTCAACCACTAAAAATTGTATATTAATTACCCCGCAACAGTAGTATGTTTCCTTGATGGTAACATCAAATAAAAACTTGCTGTCCAAATTATACTACCAAAAATGTATACCCCGTAACAGTAATATATAATTTTTTTTTTTTTTGATATAAGGCAATAATTTGGGGATTTAACTGCGGTTAAACCATCGTCCAAGGGCATCCATCTGGATGAGGTCGTCGATTCAGCAGGGACTCGGTCGACGACAAAGGATGACATGAAGCCGATGTGAGCTAATCTATCAGCCATCTGGTTTCCTTCCCGGAACGTATGTGAGAAGCTGACAGATTCGAAGGAGCGGCAGATACAGTGGATATCAGAGACCGCCATCTCCAACTCCCAGGGGCAGCGCCAAAGACCCTTCAAAACATTGATCAGCAAGAGACAATCACCCTCCACCTCAATACGAGAATACCCGGACGTCAACGCAACCTGAAGACCAAAAAGAAGACCAAAGCATTCCGCCTGCACAACGGAGACCCCTCCAAGGCTCCGGGCGCCACAGGAGGCCACCACCCCCTTATCATCTCTGATAACGAACCCAGCTGCGGCAGTACCAATATCATTTCTTGCTCCATCAAAGTTGATTTTGATAGAGCCCGAGGCATGTTTTGTCCATTTAACAATTTTCGGTCTAGTCTTTTTCCTAGGTTGATTGGACTCCCTTCTCAATGTGATCTCCTCTTCCTCCACTTCATATTCCTTAGTCTTATTCCAACTTAGTCTATAATGCTTTGTATATTTTATCCATTCTTCCAGATTTCTGATATCGTTGTTATCGAATAAGATTTTGTTTCTCATTGTCCAGATACCCCAGAGTGAAAAAGCTAGGATAGATTTCTGAGTTGTCAACAGTTTTTCAATGATATCTGTTATGATGTCCTTATATCGTTTATCCGTTTTGTCGGTGTTTTTAATAATTTGTTGGATTTGCCTATCCAAACTGCCAATAAAGGATAGTGAGAGGCGACACTCGGTGAATAGGTGGGTAGCATCTTCCCCATTATGGTTGCATAGCGGACATTCAAGGGGAACATGGACTCCTTTACTCTGAAGTCTGAATTTCGTTGGGGTCCCATTAAGGAGGTTTTTCCATAGAAAGTTTTTGATTTTAGGTGGGCAGTCTATTTTCCAAATCCATTCTAACGGCTCTGCATTGGTTCTTTTGTTTCTCGTTATGTGCTCGATCGCACTGGAAGTAAAAAACCAACCATTTCTACTAGGTGTCGCTCATAGGGATGTGAACGTCAAGGATTTTTTGAACAATGTCTAGGGGTAGGAATTCTTCCAGCCTTTCTACGTTCCAGGTTTTGTTTGGTTTAATGAATTTGTCTATCGTTTCTTGTTCATCAATTTGGTTGATCAGATTTTTCCCTCCTAGGTCAGTATCAGGTAGCCATTTGTCCTTCCAAAATCTGATTGTTTTCCCATTTCCATCCTGCCAAATTAAGGCAGAGCAAAATTCCTCCTTTAACTCCATCAATTTTGTCCATTGCCAGGAAGTGTTCCTTTTCTTTTTGTAGTCCCAGATGTTGTCGTTATGTAAATATTTTTCTCTCACAATTCTTACCCATTCATTGGTTGGCTCCACAAGAATCTTCCAAAGGAGTTTCATTTGGAGCACTTGATTCATGTCTTTGGTCTTTACTAGTCCTAGGCCCCCTCTCTCTTTGGTCTGCATACTTTTTCCCAAGCGATGAGAGGTTTGTACTTATCTTCTTTGTTCCAGAAAAAACATCTGTTTATTTTTTCAAGATCGTTATGGATACTAGCCGGAAGCATAAAGTTTTGCATTATGTAGCTTGGTTTCGCTGCAAGATTTGTTTTAACAAGGATAGCACGACCTTGTTGAGTTAATTCGTTAGCTCTCCACTTTGTTAAATTGTTTCCTAGATTTACCAAGAATCTCTTCAAATGTGCTTTTGTTTACTCTGTCATTGATGATTGGACAACCGAGATATTTTTCTAGGGTGGCTTGGTTGGTTATTTAAATGCACGTCTGTATTCGAAGTTTTTGGTCATCGGTGATTCCTTTTGTCATTTGGAACGCTGACTTTTGAAAGTTGACATTTTGTCCCAAAATTTGACAATACTCATCTAGTATCGTTTTTACAGATTGACATGCTTCCGTAGTCGCTTTTGCAAAAAATCATAATGTCGTATGCAAAGGAGAGGAAAGGGATGGAAGCCCCATTCCTGGATATCTTGAACCCGATGGTTTTAAAGGATTGTTCACTTTGTTGTTGCAGTTTTCTGGCAAGAATCTCCGCGCCTATGATATATAGATAGGGCGAAATGGGGTCATCTTGTCTAAGCCCTCTTTGAGGGCGGAAGGTTTCAGTTGGTTCATCGTTAACAAGTACCGAGAACGAAACTGTTTTAATGCACTCTTTGATCCAATCGCAAAACCTTTTACAGAATCCGAACTTTTTCATTACAGATCGAGATCAGGAAGTCCCAGTTCATTCTATCATATGCCTTTTCCATGTCAAGCTTAATGGCAATCCATCCATTTTTACCTTGTCTCCCACAAAAGGAATGGAAGATCTCATGTGCAATTAGAACGTTGTCATGAATAGCTCTGTCAGTAATGAATGCACCTTGTAATGGATGGATGATTTTTCCTAACACCGTTTTCAATCTGTCCGCCAAATTTTTTGCAATAACCTTGTATATTGTCGAGAAAAGACTAATTGGTCTATAGTTATTTGTTGTTCTTGGATTGTTACATTTTGGGATCAGAGATATGAACGTTTGGTTTATTTGCTTCAACATCCTTCCGGATTGGAAAAACCCCTTAATGGATTTCATAATTGAGGGACCTACAATGTCCCAATAGTGCTGGTAAAACTCCGCAGTCATACCATCAAGACCTGGCGATTTGTCCTTTCCAATTGAGAAAAATGCCTTTTTAACTTCCTGGTTCGTGATCGGTCTAGTGAGGTATTCATTTTCTTCATTTGTGATTTCAGAGTTGATTAAACTAAGATATTCCTCTAGCAATAGATAGTTGATCCTTTCTTCTTGGAATATCTTTTTGAAATCTCTTTTTATCTCTTTTCTAATGTTTTCTTCCCCAATTACAGTCGTGCCTTCTTGGGAAATAATTTCTCTAATCATTTTCCTATTTTTCCGTCCTATAGCCACCTTATGGCAGTACGCGGAGTTAGTGTCGGATAGCTTTAAGTGTTTTGTTTTCGCCCTTTGTCGCCAAAACACGTTATGGTACTGTAATATTTTATTCTTCTTGTTTATCAGCCGTATCTGTCTTAGGCTGTTGGAATTTTGTTGGGATTGGTTGTTGGTTTTTTGGAGTGCCGAGAGTTTATCTTCACTATCTTTCAATTGTCTAAAGATATTTCCAAATGTCGTTTTATTCCATTTTTTAGTTAATCTTTTCAGGAGTTGGGTCTTTTTTGTAACCTGGAACATGTGGGATCATGGGCATTGAAATCTCCACGCTTGGTTAACAATATCTCTATAGTCTTTTATGTGCGTCCACATTTTTTCGAACTTAAAAGGTCTTTTTTTGTCATTTATAGAATTAAGTTCAATCAAAATTGGAGGAGAACGCATAGTTCCTTGTAGCGATGCTAGGATACCATTGGAGGATTTGGTCTTGCACTAGGGTCCTATCTAGTTTTTCATAGATGTTGTTAATATCCGTTCTATTTTCATGTAAAAGCATTCCCAAGTGTAGGAATATCAACTAGGTTGCATTGGTTCTTGAGAATTGGGAGTCTGGTGAATCTATTTGGGTGGGGCACAGCGCCCCCGATTTCTCAGAAGGGTCATGGATTTCATTGAAATCACCCATGATAATCACAGGAGAAGCAATGCTTTGAATATGGGCCGGGAGTTTAGTCCAAAATTCATTTTTTTCATTTTCTTGACCCGACACGTAAACAAAAATGCAAGTTAGGCATCTGTTAAGGTTTAGGTGTTTAATGAGCATAGTTATGTATCTTTCTTCCTTTATCAATATTTTGACTTTTCCGACTGTGAACTGGTAGTCCTTCCACAATAGACAAATGCCACCCGAGCGTCCTCGGGCAGGAGACCAACAAATAGAGTCAAACCCCGCCTTCTTCCATACTCGATCCGGGGGCTGAACAACTGTTTTTGTTTCCATGAGCACCATAATCTGGATGTTCTCTATCTTGCAAAATATTTCCACTTCGGTCCATAGATTTCGTTTACCGATTCCACAACAATTCCACGTACTGATTTTCATGTTGGGAAATAAATCGTATATATTGTCAAGTTTTCGTTTATCTTTCCTATTGTTCTGGGATTGTTGTACTGTTCCCAGGGGTTCTGACTACGACGAGCTTGTTCATTGTTCCGATTGTCATGATTCATTATATCCACCAGTTGGATGGTTTCTTTGGGGGATTTGGCGTTTTCCGCCTTTTTCCATGTGGTAAATTTCCTATCCCCACCAATCTTGGGTGAATTACTCATTCATGGGCAAGGGAGGGAGCTAGTAACAGCCCCGTCAGACTTCCAAAACACACAGCACTGGCCAGTACCGTTGAGATTACAACCCGAAGTTAACAATGATGAGGTGCATTGTCGTTTGTCGGTGGCAACCCGGCCAAATGTAGGTAGATTTAGTCTGAGGATTTTTGATACTTGGGATGACGGCTTGAATTTGTCGCCTCTAGCACAAAAGTTCATCCAAGAGTCATAGGTATTCAACTCCATCATCAGAATCATTATTTTCTTAATCTTTTTCCAAATGTGGGGAGAGTTCAAATGTACATTATGTACAGTCATGGGTTCTAGAGGGGTCAATCCCATTTTGCAAGACTCATGGAAGAGTATACCCATGGAGTAGTTGTTCAAAGCTTTAGGGGTCCTCCACTTAGAAACAAATTGGCGTCTCCAGAACACCTGCAAAGCCACACAAACACCACCCAAAAACTCTCCAATGCCCAACCGAGTATAGAACAGAGAATTAAGGGAGCAAACACACAAATACCAAACAAAGTACATATCCCAAGTCTGCATTACATAAGATAGCAACATAATTAACAACATCCAAAGGAGGAAGAGAGACCAATCCACTCCGGGGATCATGGTCCATCCACCCCACGCAAAAGAGATAACCAAACTACATCCTAACCCCCAAGCAACCAAAAGGGGGGCGATCATCCATACAACAAGGGGTGGAGAGAAAATCATCATGGTTGTAGTTCTACTTAGCCACTTGGATCCTACTATTCTACCAATCTTTTGGTACAAAAGGAGCACATAGAAGTTAGACGATGCGTCGATATTCATCCTAGCTTGGTCTTCTTGGAGCTTGGGTCTTCTTTCATGTGCGAGGAAGCATCCTCACCCATTTCTGATTTCCTCTTGCTTGATTCGGAGTTCGATCGTGAGCTCTTGTTCATCTCAAGTTTCTGCAGCTTGGTGGTGAACGAGATGTGCGAGGATTTATCACCTTCAATTTGGTCCCTTTGCTCTTTCGTAAGCGAGACTGCCACTCGCCCTTCTTCTTCTGCAGTGACCATGTCATCCTCACCATCATCATCATCCATGTAGTACTCGTCATTCTCCTCATCTTGGTCGTTATCATTGTTCTTTTGTTTATCAATGGATCCCTGCTTCATCACATAATCCAGCCCTTTCACAGTATCTTTAGGGGTCTTTTCAGCACGATTGTCTGTCGAAGATTTGTTCATGTTGTTTTTCATGTTGCCATTTTCATTCTTGCGGAATTCTCTTATGAAGATTGATTTCCAGCCTTCTCTGCCGAATCCTTTTTGCTTCCTTTCACACTGGGGTTTGATGCTCGCGAATCCTTGCTAGCAGAGTGAGAAGAGGATGAGAAAAACTCAACTTGAAAGATCTGTTTGGCCCTTGATTCCGCCCTCATGTGTTCCTCTCTAGTAACTCCATGGCGACCTGCACTATTCTTCATTCGCCTCCACACTTCAGCATCCTTCTCCCTACCATTGGCTTGATTTGCACTGTGCTTGGTTCTGGGATTAAGCCCTTTTGGTAGAACCACTTTCACCGCTTTGAATGAGTAATTAAGCAATGACAGTCTTCGAAGAGATGTTCGAGTTCCCCACAGTTTCCACAACCCTTGGGGAACTCTTTGAACCAGACGGTGTAAGTTTTCACCTCGTCCGAGTCATCGGGAATTACAATCTGATCAGACTTAATATTCTTCACATCCATGTTGATGCATATTCGAGGGAATCGGACATTAATCCCTTTCTCGGTGTAGTCATCCAACCTTATAAACTTCCCAAGGCCATTCTTTTCAACCACTGTTTTGAGGATCTTGCTACTGATGAACTCCGAGGGAAATTAAAGGATTCGAATCCACATGTCGACCACTGTTGTGGACTCAGTTTTAGGATCGAAGTTTGGGGACCATGGCTTGAGTAGCCAGAGGTTCCCATAGGCATGGTAAGGCCGATAGTCCCATACCCATTTTTTATCAATTGGGTTATTGAATCGGAACTCAAACCAGCCTTCCGATTTTGAGATGACGAGGTATCTCCTACCAATAGGGCGCCAACAGTCCTTGTCCATCTTCGCTTTGAGATTCTCCATGTCCAAGTAGTCTTCGATGAGAAGCCCGAACAGAGAAACTTCCTTCAGCTTTTCAATGTTTTCCTTGACTCCTTTGAGTTCCACTTTGAACATTTGAAGTTCCTTTTCATCCATCAATATCTTCCCTTTCCTTTTGTCTTGTGTCCTCCTTTTATCGGTTATTTCCTCTTTGTTCGTTGAAGCTTGATCCATAGGTTGTTTGTTCTTTTGCGCTTCTTTTATACTTATGATTATGAGTTATAAGTCTAACATTATTTTTTTTTAAATAATAAAAAGTTATATTTTATATAGTTTTTATCTTGTTAAAAATCGTGTCGAAAAGTCAAACAACACTTACTGGTGAGCGGATGAAGTATTAGTCAAACAACACTTACTGTCGAAAAGTCTAACATTATTTTTTTTAAATAATAAAAAGTTATATTTTATATAGTTTTTATCTTGTTAAAAATCGTGTCGAAAAGTCAAACAACACTTACTGGTGAGCGGATGAAGTATTAGCCATTTGTTTCTTAATACGTTTTTTGGCCAAAGTAAGTGCTCTTATATATGATATGATGACTTGGTGGCTTGGTGCAACGTTTTATATCTGAGAGAAAAAATGCCTAAAAAAAGCTCATTATGGCATTGTCAAGAATAGAGGTGGCAATCGGGATATTCGGGTCGGGTTCGGGTATATACATTCGGATTTGGTCATGTCGAGTCGGGTCTGTGTCAGGTATATTATATGTTCGGTCAGGTTGGATAAGTTTTCGGGTCGGGTAAGTTCGGGTCAAATGGATTTTGGGTTGGGTCAAGTTATGTCACATTTAATTAGTTTTATTATAAAATGATAATTATTTTTATTTATCTTAATTATTGACTATTAAACATCATTTATTTAGTTATATTAGGTCTCATTATATGTAATTCAAAATATTTGAATGTTTAAAAATTAGACAATTAAAGTAATTATATGGATGAGTCGAGTCTTCTTCGGGTCGGGTCAAGGATGGGTTGGGTTTAGTTTGTCTAAATTCATGTTCATTCGGATATTGGGTTAAGATGGGCCAGAATTGGGTCTGGGTTATGCATGATACTAGATTTTCGGGTTTCAGTCAAGTCCGAGCTCGGATGAGTCGGGTTAAGTTCTCGAGTCGAGTCAAATTTTGCAAACTCTAGTCAGGAAGTTGTTATTATATAGGCGATCAAAAAGTATAAGTGCAACACATTTGGATCTTGTATGTGATGATCAGAGATTTGAAAATTATCCATGGAGAAGAGAGATCGAGTCTTATGAGCTATTGTTGAGGTCACTAAATAAGGTGTTCTGTGTTGATCGCAACGATGAAAAAGTTACATATGAATTATATGGATATTATCTAGCCTTTCAAGTAATATTTTATTGTTTGTGTTCCCTGGCTTGTGTCAGCAGCAGATGATGTGTGTTAGCAATTTATGATGTGTCAGCATATATGCATTTTGGTGCCAGTAATTAGAAAATTATTTTTTAATTTTGTTTAACAGTCTTGGATATTGGAAGCTTTTCTTTCAGTGATTGACAATTTTGATTGGAATTTCAAGATGGTTTTTAAGGATCCTTACTCTTTACATTGGCAATGTGATATAACAAGTATGATGAGGCAGCATAACTATTTGATGGTGATATGGTAAGATGTGTCTATTAAATCATTTAAGTTTACCAACTATCGATTTAATTTAAATCTATTTTTTTTACTAATCATAATTTTGATTGCATTTTCTTTTACTATATGGCTATGTTCCCTAATTATGGTGAGTTTGCGAGGATGCCAGGAATGACTTATGTGGATGAAGTAGCTGACGACATTGTCAATCACATTGCCGATCTTGTCTTTTCTCAACATGAGTATC
Organism: Persicaria maculosa; assembly: GCA_963922045.1. Taxonomy (NCBI): domain Eukaryota; kingdom Viridiplantae; phylum Streptophyta; class Magnoliopsida; order Caryophyllales; family Polygonaceae; genus Persicaria; species Persicaria maculosa. The sequence continues at coordinate 15,381,451 of OY998256.1, forward strand.
ATATTTTTTTTATGATTGTCGAAAGATGAGGAAATATGCATATGGTTTTAAGTTCATATACAATATCGGAGGTTGAATCATTGGAATCATTTGATGTGGGGAGTCTAGTTGAGGAAGGCAGGTAGGGCTGTGCAGAAAAATACGACACGGTTGACATGATACGAAACTGTAGTAAAAAGATACGAAAAAATACGAAACGATAAAGATACGACACGATTATGATATGAAACGGTAAAACACGATAATAATCGTGTCGTGTTCGGATCGGCATTTTTCCCTTGTCGGGTATCCGACACGACACGATAATATTTTTTATTTTTTTTATAATCTTAGTTTTCTGTATTAATACATATAAAAAAAATGTCTTTGAGTATCACATAAGTCTGTTTGCCTAGTTGGTCAGGCGTGTTGTTGGCGTGCGTGTAAAAGGCAACTCGTCTCGGGTTCGAATCCTAATATTCCATTTTTTTTTGTTTTCCATCCTTTCTTTTTTTCATGTATAAGTGTCTAGGGTGGCTTCTTCGATTTTCCAGACTCGGCCGCCACCCACAGCACATCAGATCCACTCCAGACTTGCCGCTAGCTCCAGCCTGCCCACATCTCGAGCTTTCCTCTCCGGCTCTCCTCAGTCTCGTCTCGAGCCCTCTCTTTCTCATCGGCTCTCCTCAGTCTCGTCTTGAGCCATCTCTTTCTCGCCCGCTGGCCCAGCCTCTCCTCTCCTTCAGTCTTCGATCTTCGAACTCCTCTCCTTCAGTCTTCGATCTTCAAAATTCGAACTTCGAACTTCAATCTCTTCTCGCAGACTCGTCTTCTTCATCTTCTTCAATCTTCAATTTTTTTTTCTGTCTAGGCAGTAGGGCTCACCTCTCCTCTTCAATCTTCGATTGATCCAACGCATCTTCAATCTCAGATCCGACGTCTTCTTCTTCAATCTTCGATTGATCCAGCGTTCGCGGTTACTGTACGTCACATTCTGAAAGAAAAAAAAACTGGATTTTATAAATGTCGCGGTTTCGTGTCGGATACCCGGTACTTATCGTGTCGTGTTCGGATCGTCATTTTCCATGTTATCGGTTTCGTGTATCCGACATACCGTGTCGTGTCGTGTCGGATACCCGGTTATGCACAACCCTAAAGGCAGGGAAGAAAGGCAATCTTTATTTTTTGTTGGGAGGCATTATACTCATTTTGGATTGTTGGAGACGACAAAGAAGCGAGAATGTGAGAGTCCAACGCAACGTTTGAAGAAAAAGTAGATGATGACAAGCAGCGAGAACGGTTCTTCGGGGACGGGTCGATCTAGAGGCAAGTATGAAAGAACCCCAAACAAGTGGTTATGCAGTGTACAAGAAATCAGTTAAGAAACCAATTGTTAGGTCTGAAAAGAAGATACATCCTGTCACCTGTGAGATTTGCCCGTTTTAAGAGGGTTTAACCTGTATCAAATGAGAGACCATGAGTTGACACAATTGTATTCTACAGAAGAAGGAAGTCTGCAAAAAATGATCGTCTGGGGGGGGGGGGGGGTGATAGCCTTGCCGATCAACCTTCATCTACTTATGGAGTTTCCAAGCCCCTCTATACTATGCAAAGTTTTATGCTACCAACAAATATACATAAAGAATTGGACCAGATAAACAAAATATTCTTCTTGAACAAAGATTTACAACCCATACCACTAATAAGTTGGGACAGAATTTGTAAACTTAAGAAGAAAGGAGGACTAGAAATCAGAAAAACCAGAGACATGAACAAAGCTCTTCGGATGAAACTTCTTTGGAAAACTAGCTGAACTGGGTAATTATTGGGTTAAAATCATAAAATATAAATATCTAAAGGAAATAAACATCTTATGGTATAAGAGATGGAACAACGCTTCATGGCAATGGAGAAATGTCAATCACTAATAGAAAAATTCAAAACTGGCCTGCTATGGTCAATAGAAAATGGGCATGGTAAATCAATACAATTTTGAGATGACAACTAGGTTTCAACCATACCCTTCATCTAAAGAATTAGCCCAAACATATAGTGCAACATAGAAACTAAAGTGAGTGACTATATCTTAGGGGGGAAATGGTAGAAGGAGAAACCGAATGAACAACTAGATCAGGGAAAAGTAAAGGAAATCACTGACATCCCGATACCTAATAACAACCTCCAAGATTGACTTTACTAGTGGCTAGACCGAGAGGGATGGATTACAATGGCTAGCATGATAAAGATAATAACTAACCAAGACAGAACTCCAGGTGATCCAAACATATGGATTTAGAAACTTTATGATACCGAAAATTAATATTTCCTTTAGAAAATTAGCCAGAGGGGACTACCAAAAAGAGAGAGTTTGACTAGTAAGGAATTCCAATGCCCAATGTGTGTACCTTCTGCGGCAACCATTGTGAGGATGAAGTCCATCTGTTCGTTGAATGTCAGTTCATAAGAGGCTCGACACTAAAAATGGACAAAATCACGAAGATAATACAACAAGCCCTAGACTACACAAGAGATATCAAAATAATAATGAGCCATATAGGAGAGAAACTGGAAAAAGAAGAGAAATAAACGATGGCAATTAACTGGTGGACCACCTGGTTCTACAAAAACCAAATTACATTCATAGAAAATCACATCCTCATTCGAAAGTTTCGAATGTTATCAGCTAGGCTAACATACCATTCAAATTATTACCTTACAAAAAAAATCAACTTGAAATCTAGTTCATTTCAATCCAAAAATCCTTCTTAATTAATTCAGAATACTAGGATTTTGAAGAGGAGTTTTCAGTCAAAAATTAAATCTACAAATAAACTCACATAAAATAAATTGAATCTAAAATGAGATCGAATTGTATACTTGTTAAAAATTAGGTAGAATGGACATTTCTAGGAAGGCAAGTTCTAGAAACATATTTATGGTCGATACTCAATATGACATGACACTTTAGAATACAATACGATATCACACTTTATGATTTTTGTATGTTATCCCACTATGTTTTTTCTTTAGAAATTTTATCCAAATCTAGACTATCTAGTGTATTACCTGGTTTTATATTTATGGTTAATTTTATGAAAATATTAATTTAATAAGAATAATGTAAAAAATTGATCACAAACTACTATATGGATCTCATTCCGGTTAACTTATACAAGTTTGATTGGTTACATTGAAATCAATCCACAATCTGATCGACAAACCTATCAAATGAAAAACAGATGGGAATTTATATCTAAATTTGCCAATTTAGAGATGATTAGAGCTTCAAGGAATCACCTTTACTATCCCACTTACTCCGTAATAAACATGTTATGACACTCGAAAAAAGAAGGCCTGATGAGTGCATAACTGCATCCATTAGCTTGATGGGGATTTCTAGTTTGTCATCATGTGATTGGTTATGATTTTATAAAAAGTTATAGATTATAATCCTTATATATATACTCTTAATTAATTAGTAAGTGGAATGGTGAAACTATTTTTTAAATATAAATGAGTAAATGCTATAATTTATTTTAAATAGGGTTAAACAAGATGTATTTAAAAGAAGATTTTCTCAAACTGAAATGCTTAATCTATATCTCAAGGGTACATGTTAGATAAACGTATTTATATATCTAAAAAGTTTTCATATATTTGGAGCAAGAAACTGGCCACTTTGGATTTTTTAAAATTTCAAGAGATTTCCATAATCTCTAACTTAAAAAAAAATCCAAAATGATCGATCATCTATCATTAATTAAATACATTGCAATACTTGTATTTGTTTTAATGTTTTATTTACAAATTCAAGGGAAAAGGAACTTGCCATTTTGGATTTTTTAGAAATTTCAAGAGATTTTTGTAGTTTATAGACTTTGAAAAGAGTACAAAATAAGTAATCATCTCAAAAACCTAATTTTTAGCCTTAAAATATAACATAATATTTTTTTTTACAGTAGACAATGAATAGGAGGCGTTGACCGAGAAAGGATCCTCCTTGGTCATCATTTCGGATGATGTTACAAAATTTTCTGTTCAAAAGGAGGGTCATCAGGTTACACATTTCCATAGATCTAGCTATATAATCAGCAACATAGTTTGATTATCTATAGCAGTGTTTAAAGACAAGACTGTTGAAACTATCCTTACAATAATGAATCTTCTCAACCGTTCTTGAGATTTTCCAAGGAGGATTGGTGATGTTATTGATAGTGTTGATGACTCCGAGGCTATCTCATTTAATAATGACATTTCGAAAACTGCTGGCTAGACCTTCCTGTAGTCCGATGCAGAATGCTTGAGCTTCAGTTTGAAATACAGATCCTTGATGGACCCTATATTGAAAAATATAACATAATACTTGTATCTAGTGAGTTAATGTTTTTGGAGTAACAAATTTGTTGTTTTTTCTTTTTTAGAGATTTCGAAAGATTTTTCTGGTTTACCGTTATTGAAAAAAAAGTCCAAAAAAAATGAAAAAAAGTCCAAAATAAACACCCATATAAAAAAACCCAAGTTATGGGTTTTAGTTAGACCCATCAAACGGGTCATTCGGGTCGGGTAAAACGGGTCCCGGGTAAAACGAGTTCCGGGTATTTCCGGGTTGACTAGAAACCCTTCGGATCGATTTCGGGTTTGTTAATTTTTTCTTTTTTTAAATTAAAAAAATCATGATTTGATAATTTTGCGATAAATTATAATTATATATAAAAAAATTTAATTATATTTAATCATAAATCAACCGGGTCAATGGGGTAAATCGGGTCAAAATTACCAGGTCACCTGGTCGAAACCCAGATTACCCGGAAAATTTCCGGTTTTTCGGGTTCGGGTTGAAAAAAATTTCCGAGTCAAAATTTCCGGGTTCGGGACGGAAATTTTCCAGGCGTTCGGGTCGGGTCGACTGGGTCGAGTCGTGTTTTGACAGGTCTAGTTTTAATCACTAAATACATCATTTTTTTTGAAGCAAGATAAGAATTCGGTTATCTAGACAAGTCTAGAGAAACCGAGAGACCGAACAAGCCGGTAGATGGACTAACCATCATGTACAACTGAAAGCAAATAAATAAAGCAAACGACAGAAAGGAAATTACAAAAGCAAATGACATAAATAGAAAATACAAGAAAAGTACAAGCCATCCTACACTGCAAAACACAGGCCAAAAGACGAACGGATGATCCCCTAAAAATACCGGAAAAGGAAAAAAACCCAAGGAAGGAAAGAAGGATATCGAGGATCGAGCCGCGGACAAAATAATAAGAACGTTCCGTGGACAGCAGCCATGAAAGGAGAAAGGAGGTGTCCAACATACCCCCATGCATTCACGTGTCATTACCCGGGAGACACATGGCAGCCAATACGTACACGACAACAATAAGTCAATCTCCACCATTTTCCCAAGGTTCAACAATGCCCCCCGGTGACAGTCCTCTAAAGTGGCGGAGCCGAACAATATAGACGTGGCATGACCGGCCAACTACTCCTGTTGCCCCTTATCGTCGCCCTTATCAACCTCATGAAGGCCATATCCACCCTAATGTACCAACCTTTCTCCACCCCTAGTCTCTGATAACTCCGGCCAACCTTAGCATCTCTAAGCACGCCGACCACCAAACCTCCATCAAATCTCGAGGAATCGTGATGCAGGACCATCCAAGACACCTTCGGACACATCTATACTTGGGGATGGACCTATGATTCGAGCTCACGAGAATGATGTCATCCTCAAGAGGAAGAAGAAGGCTCCACCATGGGAGAAGGTGCAAAGGTGGAAGCTCGACGTTTTAGATTCGTTCAGCATTTGACAGCTTTTCGATGTCTCAGTAAATTGAGTCGTACGGAGTCAATATTAATCGGATTGAGGCGTGCCATACCTTGTCGGAACGAGGACGAAGAGATCTACAACTTTGCTGTTGAAGATTTTTCCAGATTCGACATGGAGCTTGGCCGATAATCACCATCTTTGCAAGCTGTCACTGTTTTGACGGGAATTATTCTAAGTGTTGGAACAACTTTGTTATTTTTAGTAACTTTTGTTACTTATGTTATTTTAGGTCATTTAGGGGTTTATTTTAATTAATCTTTTATTTATCATTTTCATTAAAAATCAGCCTTAGGGTTATAAGTAGACGGCTGATTCTTCCATTGTAACTCAGACGTCTCTTTTATGAAAATTTCAGTTTGTGTGAAACACAATTGAGAGAAAGTCAATCGACTCGAAGCGTGGCTCGTCGATTGCAACAATTGGTTATAGATCTAACTTGGTTTGCTTTGAGTTCGTGAACCTCGCGAGAGCTTGGTGATCCAGGTAATCACAAGTCCCCTCCTTGTGCCTCCAAGTTGTCCGCTTGGTTGTGTAAGGTTGTAGAGGCGGGCTTTGTAGTCGTTGGTGTTTGGTTCCTACCCTCTACGGAGGCCTGGGGTCTTCATCTTGTTCTATTTTAGTTCGAATCAACCAATCTATCGGTCTTTTCATTACTTTGTCGAGTCTTCTATTGCTGCGTTTTGAGTCTTTGTTCTTGTTTCTTGAGTCTTTGCTTCCGTTCTTATCTTTGAGTCTTGATTGTCGAAGATCGGGCCATCCTACGGCTAACCCCATATCAAATTGGCATCAGAGCTTAGGTTTCCGACATCAAAAGTTGTGTCTTTTGTTTCCCTAAACACAAAAACTACAAAAATAGAGTCTTTCTTGTTCTTGATTTTTACTTCTTGAATTTTTTAATTTGATTGCATTAACCTTTGTTTGTGATTGTTGTGGTTGTTTCAGCCCTAAACACACTAGCCGTGATCTACACCAATAAACAAACTAGAAAGTGGTTGCTACTAATCCTTGGAGCCGAGTTGACCCATTGTTGCAGCCGATACATTTGATTGAAGTGGAGGCAATTACCACCTTTTGTGGTTTCGGCATTCTCTATGGGGAATTGGCCGGCCTTTGCTTAAATCCCACAAACCCTAGTTTGCTTTCTATCTTTGGCTATTTTGTTCTATCCTAGATTTATCTATTTAATTGCCTTATTTAATTTGTTGAAATTTGTGGTAGATATATCTCATATTTTCTATCATAGATTATAAAAGGCATAGATAGATTTATTTACCATATTTAGCCAAACCATCACCTATATATATTTTATAGGGCTACATAAATTTTATTTTTTATTTTTTATTTCTTTCACCATAGCTTAAATTTTCAAGAGTCATTTTATTTCATAGATAGTTTTCTTGCATTAGTCCAAAAAAAAAAAAAGTTCGCATATTCAAGAAAAAAAAAGATTACATTCAAAGCTTAGTCCTAGGAGGATAAAATTTACTAGGGGCAAAAGTAAGCTTTACAAAAAAAAAAAAAAAAAAAAAAAAAGAAGAGAGAAGGATTGTATCTAGTGCAAGAAAGCTTAAGGACTTTGGTGAATTTGTTTTAGCCCTAGTCACAACCTTCAAACACATACCTCCCAAACCATAATTTTTTTTTTTAAATCCTACCTTGCAACTACAACATCAATACTAAGGGTTTAAATCAAAAAGAGGTAAAAATCCAAGTTTTTCTTTCTTTTCTTATTTTTGTGTGTCGTGTACTGCAGTGCCCATACCGACCCCCTCCAGCCTCGGTACAGCATCGGTACAGTGTCTGTTGAGTTCGGTTTTGTTCGATTTCGAGCTTTCCAGGTCGATATCGAGTCGATACTCCTTCCTTTCGACTCGATACTTTTGTGTTGTGACTTGTCGGTTGCTTGTTCTTTGTTCTTTCTCTTGATTACTTTCCTTTGATTGTTAAGTCCTTGCTTGAGTGTTGATTTGCCCAAAGCGGATTGCCCCAACAAGCTTGTCATAACCAATTAGAGAGAAGAGTGGGAGCGAAACACTTGCGAGATTGTTTATATTTTACTAACCTTCACATAGTTCTTTGTTGTCTTTATTTGCAATGTCTAATAACCAGGGCAACGACTGGTACAATACCTTCATGGAGAACATAGCTAAGATAAATGAAGGATTGAGGGCATTAGAGACTAGGCCAAGCGGTTCTCACACCGTGGGTGGCCGAGGTGATCGAAGGCGTGACGATCCGCCTCGCGATGAAAGGGAAGTCCATAATCCTAACCCTAATCCTAATCTTAATCCTCATTTAGCTAAACCTTTATTTGATAAGAACATCTCTCCACGAAGGGAGAGACATGGTAGGAATAATGCGTTTGCTAATATGCAAGGACGAGGGAAAGGACGATGGCAACAAGAAGAGTACTACTTCTCAGAGGACGACGACGACTTTCAAGAGGATGATCATTGGGAGCAACGTCTTCGACGAAATGTTAGAGGAGGTCGATACCACTATCGAGCACCTAGAGAGCCTGCGCAAGATGACATAGGTAAGGTAAAGGTAAAGATCCCTCAATTTTATGGTAACAACGATCCAGATGCATATATTGATTGGGAAACTAAAATGGATCGAATATGGGATTGTCATAACTTCTCTGAACATAAAAAGGTGCAATTAGCTTCTTTAGAATTTCAAGGGTTCGCTTTAATTTGGTGGGATAGTCTGAATAAAGAAAGAAGAAGAGCCCTTGATGCGCCTATCGCTTCTTGGAATCAATTAAAAGCACAAATGAGAAGTAGGTTTGTTCCCCAACACTACTCTAGAGAGCTTAGACAACGACTAGAAAACCTTAGGCAAGGTAATAAAAGTGTTGAGGAAACCTTTAACGCAATGCAAGAAACCATGGCTAGAGCTAATGTAGTTGAACCCTATGAAGATACAAATGCTAGGTTTCTTAGAATATTGCACCCCGCCTTAGCTCATGAAATTGATTACTTCCGTATTCTACGCCTACTGAACTTTTACATTTAGCTATGAAAGTGGAAAGGAATGCTAGATACAGGAGCCAAGGTGGTAGAATGTCGAGTGAGCAACCCCAAAGGCGGCACCAAGGCCATGTGCAGCAGCCCCAAAGGAGGTTTGATGCCAGCTCAAGGGAGAGAGCAAGCCAACCCCAAGGGAGGAGTGAAAGCCGAATGCCTCAGGAGCCCATCGACAAAGGCAAAGCGCCTTGGAATGGACGTGATTCGTCTGGGGCATCTACTGGCCCTAAAGGGAGTAATCCTAACTCTTCTACTCTTAAACCTATGTACATTCCTTGCTTTATATGCCAAGGTAGAGGACATGTCATGAAGGATTGCCCAAATAAGAATACTCTCATGATTAATCACTTAGGCGATAATGAATCTGAAAATTCTAGTGGTGAAAATGATGAGCATGTTAATAATGATCAAGATCTTAGTTTACTTTCCTCTACAGATGATTGCATTGAATATGAGCATGATGATTCTTTGATTGTTCATAAAGTTTTAAGTATTCAACCTATGCCTTGTGATGATAATCAAAGAGAAGAGTTGTGTCATACTAAATGCACAGAAGAAGGCATAGTTCGTAATATGATCATTGATAAAGGAAATTGTTCTAATATTGCTAGCCTTGAATTAATTGACAATCCACCCTTGAAAAGGGAAGAAAACTTGCTAGCTTTGGATGGAAATTTCGAGATAAATGTACAAGCTAAAGTGCATATTCAATTAGAACCTTATGAAGATGAAATGAAATATGAATTGAGCACTAATCAAGTTTCTTTTCTTGGTTTTGTAGAAAGCTCTAATGGTCTACAAGATGGCGAAGCCAAGATCACATCCATCCAGAAGTGGTCACCCCCTGCAACAATCGGCCTCGAGAGGAGTTTCCATTGGCATGAGGTATTCGATCCAGGAGCTCGTGTGGATGCATTTGCGGAATCTTATGCGACCTTGGATTCGAGGTCGAATCCTTTTCAAGAAAGGGGGAATGATGCAGGACCATCCAAGACACCTTCGGACACATCTATACTTGGGGAATGACCTATGATTCGAGCTCACGAGAATGATGTCATCCTCAAGAGGAAGAAGAAGGCTCCACCATGGGAGAAGGTGCAAAGGTGGAAGCTCGACGTTTTAGATTCGTTCAGCACTTGACAGCTTTTCGACGTCTCAGTAAATTGAGTCGTACGGAGTCAATATTAATCGGATTGAGGCGTGCCATACCTTGTCGGAACGAGGACGAAGAGATCAACAACTTTGCTGTTGAAGATTTTTCCAGATTCGACATGGAGCTTGGCCGATAATCACCATCTTTGCAAGCTGTCACTGTTTTGACGGGAATTATTCTAAGTGTTGGAACAACTTTGTTATTTTTAGTAACTTTCTTTACTTATGTTATTTTAGGTAATTTAGGGGTTTATTTTAATTAATCTTTTATTTATCATTTTCATTAAAAATCAGCCTTAGGGTTATAAGTAGACGGCTGATTCTTCCATTGTAACTCAGACGTCTCTTTTATGAAAATTTCAGTTGGTGTGAAACACAATTGAGAGAAAGTCAATCGACTCGAAGCGTGGCTCGTCGATTGCAACAATTGGTTATAGATCTAACTTGGTTTGCTTTGAGTTCGTCAACCTCGCGAGAGCTTGGTGATCCAGGTAATCACAAGTCCCTTCCTTGTGCCTCCAAGTTGTCCGCTTGGTTGTGTAAGGTTGTAGAGGCGGGCTTTGTAGTCGTTGGTGTTTGGTTCCTACCCTCTACGGAGGCCTGGGGTCTTCATCTCGTTCTATTTTAGTTCGAATCAACCAATCTATATCGGTCTTTTCATTACTTTGTCGAGTCTTCTATTGCTGCGTTTTGTGTCTTTGTTCTTGTTTCTTGAGTCTTTGCTTCCGTTCTTATCTTTGAGTCTTGATTGTCGAAGATCGGGTCATCCTACGGCTAACCCCGTATCAAATCGGTAGCAGTACGTGTGCACGACGTTGAACTGGCAATGAGCACTCGATGGTGACTGTATGGACAACCTACGCGACGGATGAAGGTTTCTCCCACCTAAATCTGATGGCACTGCCACTGCCTCGTCAATATTAACGGGGAATTAATGGGGAAAATGATGAATTTATTAATTTTACAGTCTTACCAAACTTTCTAATTATATTTTGATGCTAAATTAGTTTTTAACTTTTGAATTCTAGCTCTCGTATCGATATATATTGGTTTAATATGTTATTATTTGTATATGAAATTATAATTTTTAAAGTTCGTACTATTTTTAATTCAGTGTGAATAATTCGATTGTTTTCGGTCCCTTTTTTCTTAAAAAAAAAGGTTTGGTCCCCAAGCTAGGCCGGGTTTTATTTTAGCTTGGTGTTCCATAGTCATGTTAATTTAATTCACATATAGTTATCTCAACAAAAGCAATTGTTTTTGGAATGTATTAAGGACCAGCCTATTAGAATCTCATACTTCAAACTTCAAAGGATATAGGTTGGTTCAATTAAATTAATTAAAATCGAAGCGCAAGAGTGATCAGTTTAATTAATTCTTTTTATTTTTTATTTTTTGGGTCTGCTTAATTAGTTTACTAGCTAGCTAGCTAGTACTAGTTTATGACTTTGCATCGTAAATTTTATGCTTAAATCTACAATAAATACTAGCTAGCTAGGCAGTAATTGCTATATATATATCACATTGATGTATATACATTTTTTTTTTAAAAAAAATCGAGTTTCATTTTGACCCTTTCCAAGGAAAAGAACAGTTGCTGATCATAACCGTTAAACTTAAATTTAAAAAATGTAAATTTATGTTTCATGAGATAAAATTGCCTTTTGTAATAAACATGATAACCTCTTTTTTGTTGTTGTTGTTGTTATTGGAAATGATTATAAACTCTTATATGCCCTCTAAAATTTGATTATTTTTATCGGGTTTTATACATTAATAGTTTTTCACTCTTTAACTGTAAACGCCAATAAACTTATAGCAAATAGTACATAAAAATCACATTTTATAAGAAGTTAACCTTAATATTCATAATAATAATAATATTATTATTATTATGTTGTTGTTGTTATTATTTTGAATCAAACAAATCTGAACAGTGTTACACTCTGCTAAACAATGACCTAATGATATTCTTTTGAATAATTTTTTTTATATTTACAATATATAATTAAGTAAAAAATGGTTGTCTTTACTAGGTAAAACTCAACCTGATTATACATAAGAAGTCTTGTTGGGCCCAACCAGAAAGCCCAACATATAAGTCGGATCGGGGCACCATCCCAAAACCAATTGGCATTAGGTGGAGTAGCCCATCCACTTATATGTTAGGTTCAGAATCCTCCCACTTCCGATGTGGGATTCACAAGTGTCCCAACAAATCCCCCTCTCACTTGCGAATCCATCGCAAGTCTAGCCCGGTTGGAATTGAGACCTCCACGCAACGGGTTCGACTAACCCGTCAACGATACAGATGTGGAGTCCATCTCAATCATCGGTGCAACCGGCCCACCCGCCGAACCCGGACCGGGGCACCATCCCAAAACCAATTGGCATTAGGTGGAGTAGCCCATCCACTTATATGTTAGGTTCAGAATCCTCCCACTTCCGATGTGGGATTCACAAGTGTCCCAACAAATCCCCCTCTCACTTGTGAATCCATCACAAGTCTAGTCCGGTTGGAATTGAGACCCCCACGCAATGGGTTTGACTAACCCGTAATCGATACAGATGTGGAGTCCATCTCAATCATCGGTGCAACCGGCCCACCCGCCGAACCCGGCTCTGATACCAGTTTGTTAGGGGGAAGTCTTGTTGGGCCCAACCAGAAAGCCCAACATATAAGTCGGACCGGGGCACCATCCCAAAACCAATTGGCATTAGGTGGAGTAGCTCATCCACTTATATGTTAGGTTCAGAATCCTCCCACTTCCGATGTGGGATTCACAAGTGTCCCAACAGATATTATAAAGTTTTTCATACACGAGAGTGTTCATATATATTACAAGTGACCGTAAAACTTGACTATAGAATCAGCAGCATTGTTGTAGTTCTTATTGTTCTTTTGAATAAAAACTTGGAAACTTAAAAAATGAGGGGATGGTTACAGAATTAAGTGAGAGCCAAAAGAGAGAATAAAAAAGAGCACTAAGTGTTCAACTTTACTACCTTTACAGCTGCATGTTTCACCTGAATAGCACAAGAGTAACATGACATGTACCCCACATTACACCATTTATTAGTTTGCTCAACCATATCAATATGCACCTTAGATTGTCCTCATCTATATATATCCCAATTTTTCCCAATCCCTAGCAAGCCCAACTTCAGCCATATCTATTGGGCTAAACATTGAATGGCTTGGAGTCTATACTTTCATTTTTATCTTTTGAAACTAATATAATCTCAGCGTCATGACGCGTGCGTGAAGAAAAAAAATGTAAAAGATCTATTATAAGGATGAACAAAAAAACAATGTAAACAAATACTCCGTATATGAATAAATATATGAACGAATGAAATCAATGCGTTAAACTTCGTCCATAAGATTTCTAGAAAAAAATAGTTTAGTAATTATATGAGTGTGGATTTTTTGTCGATCTTTGAATGAGTTTGGATTGATTAGGTTTTGGCAATGATTTAATTAGATTTATGGTTGATCTTCGAATGAGTTTGGATTGTTCCCTTCGGATTGCTCGGGGAGTTAGGAAACATAGCGGCGGAGTCTAGATGGGCGGGAATTGGGAAGGAAAGGTAGGAGAGGGGGAAAAAAGAATAGAAAATATGGGATTAGTTGAATTAACTAAAATCAAGAAGAAGATGGTATGTTAGCAAAGTCTTATGATTTAAGGTGGTATATAGATGCTTAAAACTGAACTAGTGAACTTGAGTTTTCGATTTTGGATTAGAAACTAGTGAGTTTCAATCCAGAAATAATTTTTCATCTTGATTTTAGACTTCTTTTAAGTCGGGTTAAAAACACATCTCGTCTAACCGACGAACATATCCTTGATGAATAACTAGGGAGTATTTATCTCAAGTCCGAGTTATGAAAATGGAGGAAGTTTAAAACTTGTAAAGCAGAATTTAATCCCATTATTGACAAAACTAATATAGTGAGAGGTCGAGAAACACAAAATTCAGACAACCCAATGTGTAAACAAAAACAAAAACAAACAAACAACGAAAATGAAATCTAAAATAGAAACGAACCACCAATGACTTCTTAACTCTAGTGGCGGGCATATGTGTTTTCTATTCCTCACTACCATGATGTCAAGAGTTCAAATCCCACTAGTAGCAAAATGTGTTAGGATGGGTACTCATGTCTTGGTTTACAATTGGAAATGTAAATACCAATTTAAAAAACAAATAAGAAAAAGAAAAGAAAAGAGTACAACCGGATATCCGATCCAAGGATCTCGACGAAACTAAACTAATTGGTCATGTCCGGATCGGATCCGGAGCAGAGTTCCCCCCTCCAAGATAACAGAAACAGGCAGAAAGCGAGGGAAACTGTAGCGGGGACCGTTGGTGGCTCCGGCTCCGAGCCGACGCCAAATATTCCTTTATTCTGCGTTTCTTCTACACACACTCTCTCTCTCTTTCTCAAAATCCCACTCAGAAAGTTTTTTTTTCCTTTTTTTGGGGTGAAATTGAAAAGTTAAATTAAGATCCCAAACTCAAAGGAAAGGAGCTAATGACTCCTCTCCTGTCTCTTTCTCCCCACTTTTATTTCTGAATTTAAAACTAGAAAAAACAAAACCCACCAACTACCTTTTTCCTGGGTATTGCTCTGTGGATGTGTTGATTGGTAATTGGCATCAGCTTGAATCGTTTATAGAAGGTGGGTAATTGAATTGTCAGGTGAATAATCCCTCACACACACAAAAAAGATAGAATTTTTCCCCCTCCTTTATAATCAATATTCACCCCCATTTATGAATTGAGAGCCTCTTTCAAGCCCCCTTTCACTTTCTATCAGTCCCCCTCCATCATCTCTCTACCTTCATTTCTCAGTGTTTCTGATGCTGATGGAAAGTGGGTTTTCGTCTCCGAGGGCCGTTGAATCCCTCTTCCCTGCTGGATTGAGGGTTCTTGTTGTCGATGATGATCCCACCTGGTTGAAGATTCTTGAGAAGATGCTCAAGAAGTGCAACTATGATGGTAAGCTTTTTTTTCTTTTACTAATTTTGGGATTGTTCCTTCTTTGATTCATGATTTTAGAAAAAAAAAAAATTCTATTTTTGGGGGGAGGGGTTTGATGTGAGTTAGAGATTGAGCTGAAATTGGTAAGTTGAAATGCTTTATGGTGTTGAATTGTTGGTCTGATTAACCATGAAACAAGATTCAATTTTGAAAATTTCACTTCATGTGTGTTTACTTGCTAATTAGGTTACTGGATCATATTTTTGGGATATACTGAACATGGTATATAAATTAATTGAAATCGAAATTTCAGTTTTAAACCAGTTGAAGTTGTGCCAAACACACCCTTAAGATGCTGAAATTAGGGAAGATAAGAACAGCACTTGATCATTTCTTCATAACTTGTAACCCTATAAACTATTTGCTTTTCTGACTCGAAATTAGGGCAAAATTGATTGTTGGTGCCTAAATAATATGATTTGATTAAAATTGTTATCTAAGGTTTAAGGATTTCAGTGAATAATTGGGATCACATTCAAATTGTTCTTCATTTTCTGAATTCAGTTTCATGGTGCTAACTTGGTTTTACTCGAATCATGGCTTTGTGTCTGCAGTGACCACATGTGGCCTAGCAAGAGAAGCTTTGAGACTACTCCGTGAAAGAAAAGACGGATTTGATATCGTTATTAGCGACGTCAACATGCCAGACATGGATGGCTTCAAGCTCCTTGAGCACGTTGGCCTCGAGATGGACCTCCCGGTGATTAGTAAGTCATCTGTCATCGCTCCTCCAGTTTATGTTTTTGGATTTCTGATAAGTTAACCTTCACATGAACTTAATTTTTTTTTCCGGATAAACGTCTGCAGTGATGTCTGTTGACGGAGAAACGAGCAGGGTGATGAAAGGCGTCCAACACGGAGCGTGTGACTACCTTCTCAAGCCCATAAGAATGAAAGAGCTTAAAAACATATGGCAGCATGTCTTCCGAAAGAGGATGCATGAGGTACGCGACATTGAAAGCCAGGACAGCATGGATGATCTCCAATTGTTCCGAAATGCAGCAGATTTCGCTGATGATGGCCACTTCTTCGGTGGCGCTGATCATTCTTTCTTGAAGAAACGCAAAGACAGCGGTGACAAAGAGTCAAACGACCCTTCTGCGACAAAGAAACCTCGAGTTGTTTGGTCTGTAGACCTTCATCAGAAGTTTGTCAAGGCTGTGAATCTGATTGGATTTGACAGTAAGTTCTGAACTCTTATTTCTTAATGCTTTTCTTGTTGGTTTCTTCGGCGAGCTCACATTCCCATCTCTTCTTCAGAAGTGGGACCGAAGAAGATCCTCGACCTCATGAACGTTCCGAGGCTCACACGGGAAAATGTAGCCAGCCATTTGCAGGTATTTGCCTAAATCTTCTTCTTGGATCATAAAGACGGGATGAGATCCACCTTCTAACACAAAAGTACTTCCGCTGTGCAGAAGTATCGCCTCTATCTTAGTAGGTTGCAGAAGGAAAACGAGCTCAAGAGCGCGTGTGGAGGATTGAAGAATATGGACCAGTCTTCCAAGGATGCCGGGGTATGCATAAGATGTCCGGATTATAAGCTACCGGTTCAGAGTGCAGATACCAAGCCACACGAAACCAGTCCCAAGGGCATCAATTTGTCGCCACTGGCGGAATCCAGAATGTCATTCAATAGCGAGATCTTGGATGCTCACAAGGCAACAAGCAGTCCGAAGATGGGGCTTGAGCGATGTCTTGGATCGCTGAACCCTGAGATCAGCTATGGATCATTCGAGCGTTCTCTTGCTAAACAGTTCGCTTGGAGCGGAGAAGTGAAAGACTATGAATTGGAGTGCAAACCTCATCAGCAAGAATTGCTAGCAATGCCATTCGAATGTAAACCACATGACAGGTCGGATGACTGCTTCAGCAACCAGCCGGCGATTCATGTTCCGCAGCCAGCTGATTGTTTCAACCCCGGAAGACTATCTGCTTTCGACAGAGAGAGTTTAGGAATCATAGACAGCAAGCTTCTTGGTGCTGAGCCTTTGGCGGGACAAGCGGCTGGATCCCTATCGCAATCCGAGACCTGTGCATTAAACGCCGCATTGTTTGCTGCAAATACCTTCCCCGACATGGCTCATCAGAGTGTAAGTGAATCGGCTTTTGGATCCTGGACCGATGATTTGAGTAATTATCCGCTCCAAGGTGACAGCTTCACAACCATGGGATTCGATACTTTAGGGTTTCCCGATAACAGCTTCCCGGGGCTTATCAGCGAGGCTCCTCCTGTTTGCTTCTTCGGGGCACCAAGATACGACTTTGAGTATCCGAGTGATTCAATGGAATACCCTGTTGTAGATCAAGGCCTGTCCATTTCTTCTAGGTAATGGGAGCTTCCAACTTCATGTCTGAAACATTATCCAGCACAGTATAATAACAAGCATGATCTGTTGTGTACTCTTAATTTTTATCTGTAAGATTTCGCTATGCACGAAAAATGAATGCATATGTGATTGCGATCATGTATATCGCCGATAATTCATAAGGTACACAATGTCATATGCACAAGGTTTGATCGTCGGGTTCTCTCCCCTCAGGGTTTAGATCAGACTCGGGAAGACCCAGCCTGAACCATCTGAAACTAGACCTGCAAACTTATTGCAGCTCCACAATCAAAAACCAAACCCAATCGCAAATTGACCCGACAATCGAAATAGCCAGAACTCAAAATGGCCTGCAATTGACATTTTCTTGGCAACATGGCATCAAAGAATAAAGACAGTGATTTCTTACCGGCTAACCAGCTGATCTGGGCCACCCGAATCTTGTAACGAAGGAGGATGAAAATCTAGGCAGGAATTCCGAATTCATAACCAAGGAGAGAAAATTCACACAAGAAAAGAGCAAGTTTGATAGTTGGAACCAATGAGAAGATGTACATATTCAGGGATGCATACCACAGAGAGAATTTCATCGAAACCGAAAGCCACAGCTAGCTTTCTGGAGACTGGTGTTCAAAATAGTACACAAGTGCCTAAAGAAAAACCTCTTGCCTGGAAATCTTGGGCGTTTCTCCATGCCAACCATGGTAAGATCTCTTTCCAAGCAGAAAGAAAACATTTTTTTCACTCTTCCGGAGGGATCAGCTATGTTCAGGTGTACATATACGAGGGAGGAGTATGCGTACCAATACTCCATCTGGAAACGAACTAGTACTGTCGCTTGCTCAGCCAATCATAGCACGGCATGGAAGGTGAATACACCTGTTTGTTTTCAGCTGGGTCTGGGGCGGTTACTCTTTAGTCATTCCACAAGCAAATGGGAGGCTCAAATTGTCGAGGATTTGGATGCAGCGATCTCTTCTAACCGCCTCCATGTAGCATCCTGTTTTGCTCGGAGCTCTGCTTGTTTCGCTTCATCCTCTTCATACTTCCGCATGCACTCGTCAAAAAGCTGAGGATCGGCACCAGAGAAAATCTTGCGCACGTTCAGCGTCAAGCTCTGGACAACCTGATTCCAATGTCCACGGCTGTTTTTCTCAAGAGCCGGGAAGATGATGGGTAGTATAATGTTTCGGTTTTGCCTTATCAGGTTCTCGATGTGCTCGTTGTTCCATAGGTATAGAGCACGCTCAGCCACCTGCACACACGTAGAAAGTTGACCTTCCAACTTAATTCAACATGGTCCAGTTATATTGCCTGGGAAATGGATAACAAAAAAAGAAAAATTACAGTAACATTGATAGTGGCTGACGCCCTGATGACGACCTCCATGTTCTTTGCAATAAAAATACCTTCTGAATCTTACAATAAGCAACAACACCGGGATCTCCAGGGTGAGAAGCAATTACCTTGCACATTTATTATAGACTAAGCAGCAACCATTTTATCAACATAGGCACAACCCAACTCATTCGATTAAACACCATCTCTCATGGGAAGATAAGAAAAAGTTGAACTAATACACAGATGCCAAACCTTTAGTTTGTGGAAAAACTATCCCAAAGTCTTGTGCAAGGGACACAACAATCCAGTTTCATCAATGACCATAATATATCTTACTCAAAACAATAGCCAATTAAGACAACAATGTAAATTAGGTGGCTCAAGCAGACAGAATGTATGTACCTGGGAAAAAAATGGAGCAACTAAAGAAACACATTCAAATGAAGGATGGGGAAATTAATCAAAAACAAGAGAAACTATGATTTAATGTACCATTCTTGTGGAATTTTTCTAGTGAAACTGAATAATCCGGCAGTAGAATGTCTTCACGAAGTTATCACATGCAGATGCACAAAGAGACACTCATAGATGATCAGCTAGTAACCAACAAGGGTTTCTAAAATTTGAAGGGGTAAAAGAACACTAAGAGCTATATCGGATACATTCAAGTAAGAGCATCATTGCAAAATGGAAATAAATAGGCAAATTAAATTAACAAGCATTCTCCTTTTGCTCAAAAAGTACTCGATAGTTTAGACCAGGCCAAAGATAACAACTCTCTTTGGAAGACAACCAACATAACAAGGAATTTTACAAATAAACAAGATTAACTACAAATCAATATGTTGAATAAAAGAAATAAGGGTCAATGTGATAGAAATGAAAATAATTAGACATCAACTCAATTGAGTTACCATTAAAAAAACATAGTTACATCAAGCCCAAATATTAAGCAGCAGATCACTTATAATAAAAACAATTAAAAGGAGAAACAATGAGAAGGAAAAAAACAACCAACGGAATACATATAGATAGTCCAGATCATCAGAACAAGGGCATGTCTGAGCAACGGGTCTCAAAACAATGTTCAAACATATACCAAAAATCATGCCTAAAGGTGAAAACACATTCCATTCATGGAACAGTCTTTCGCACAAAAACAACCAAGAACAGATGGTAAAAAAAAACGAACATAAACACCCAAGAACGGATGGTAAATATAGTGACCCGAATAACACAGAACAATGCACTGCAGAAGTAGAGTGAGGAAAAAACGGGCAACGACAAGCAAGGAACGATAAAAATCAAAGTATAGTAGATAATGACCTGAAAGTGGAAGCTGCTAATGCAACGAGCTAGGCGTTCAAATAAGGGTACCATGCATCGCTGGAACTCTGGCTGTTGAGTCCCTTCCAAGACCTCTTCAAGTTCACTCAGGAACATGACCTCCTTTGAACTATTAGTGACTGGCCAATACTTAATTAAGCCTCTAATCACGGTATCAGCAAGTTTTTCATCTTTCTCCACAAACTGAGTGATACAGTACGATAACTGCTGATGGTACATCGGCAAGCACTTAGGCTTATGCAGGGGAATCAGGACACGGACAAGGAATGCCTTATGCTCCTCTTTAAGAGGCAAGGCAAACCCATTAATTATGCTTCCCAAAACCTCTAAAAGTTCAGCAACTCCATTAAACTTCTCAGTTTCAAATACAAAACGATAGAAGATGTTGTTAATGGATTTACGGATGAATGGGCGATGCACCATAAACTTCCCGTATATGCGATGCAGAATCGTCTTCAGGTATTCCCTCTCTCTGGGGTCTTCAGAATCAAAAAGTTCTAAGAACTTGAGAAGAAATGAGTGGTCAACATACCTCTTTGCCAACTTCACATCAGTTTCAGGTGATGCCACAAACCTCAAAAAGAACTCATATACAAGCTGCAAATGAGGCCAAGCCGGATCCATCACAGGTTCCTCATCTTCCAAATCATAAGATGCCACAACCTTACCTTCATGGGGCTGGTTTGTCAACGGCCTGAACAGGTTTGCTGAGACCATCTTTACGATTTCTTGCATTGCCATTTCAGCCAATTTACCACTAGGTGAGGTCATATAGTCCACAAGCTCAACCAATGTCTGTTTCTTCATCTCCTTTTCTCTAAGGTCCTTGGTTGGGTCAGTAAAATCAAACAAAACAGAACACATGCTGAGCTTCTTTATAAGCAACGTTTGCTTTTCAGAATGAGGAACTTCTCTAAAGCTCGGCAATACTTCATCAAAATAAGATGCCGGATTTTCGTTCGGTCTAAAGTCCTCTAAGTTTGGAACTCCATTGACATGATTTACTCCGGAATTCAAAGGTGAACTATAGCTGGAAAGAGTTGAATCCCTTACATTTCCTGACTTATGACCAGTTTTAGAACTAGGATTGCTTACAGAAGGGGCATCGCCGCCGCCCTTATGTGACTTCTTTGGAAGCCTACCCAGAAATTGCTTTATCATATCACCCAGATGTGAAATACAAAGCACCGATCTTGCAACCAATGGTTCCTTGGAGCTCCTCTTAGAGCAGTGCTTCCACCTACATAGACACCCACAACCTCTAGAGATCAAATCAAGTTTCAATCTACCAACATACTCAAAGGGTCTATGAAAGAGGAAAAATTCCCCCCTCTTTCGCAACAGAAAATCAAAAACCTAATTTCAAACATAATTTTTAAAAGGAAAACAAGCCTGACAGAAAGAAACAAGGAATAGTAATACCTTTAGACTCACCGAATCGTGACGGAAAGATAAAATCCAGATGCCCAATTCAATCAGCAGAAGAGCGAAAATTAAATTAACGCAAAGCACAGAACTTTATTCCGCCCAATTAGGGGAAATGGGTACGGGCAACGGGTGATGCAATTAAACACCAAATCAACGGTAACTTGAGCTGGTCAACTGATCGCAAGATCTATCTGGGTATGATCTGAAACACAAAGCCACGGATGCCGTCGGAAAGATAAAGCCCTAATTTTTTTGAGAAAGTAAAGAAAGGGGGCAGGGAGAAAACCCCCAATATACATTTCAATAAAGCATTATAGGATGAAATTGTGTGAAAACTGAAAAGGAAAGCGAAAAGAACGAAGCATATGCTTCCTGGACAGCAACGAAGCTTATTTGCTGGGTTTGTCCGTGTGTGGGGTTAAAGTGTTAAACTGTCAAGGAAGAAGGGATGAGTCGTACTACCAAATTTCATTGTTTCAATTTGTTTTGATTGTTTATTGGCCTAAATATTGGGCCCTTGAAAATTTGTCACTAAAACATTTAACCTCTTATACTTTAACTCGGTTCAACTCAGCCCTTAAACTTTTAGAATCGGGACACTTAACCCCCTGAGTGTAATTTTATTTAATTCAATCATCAAAATTAATCATAATATTATTATATTTATTACTTAAACGAAAATAAAATGATAAAAAAAATTTGGAAATATTGAAGACCATTTTTCTTTTATTATTATTATATATATAATTTATGCATGGATTATATTTAATGTTATTTTCTCGGGAATTTATAGAAAACCGCCATTTAAATATGAGTAGTTTCACTTAACCCCCACTTAAATTCAAAATTACCAAAAAAAAAAACACTCTTTAAATGGTATTTGTTTACAGCTCGCCACCTCTTTATCTATTTTCATTAATTTATCATTCAATATATTATATTTTAATATTTTTAAACTTAAATTTGACTATTTAAGCTTGATTTTAAAAACTTAAAATATGTGTTTGATCCATTTTATTTGTCATAGATAACTTTTTTCTTTAAATTTCCCTAAATTAAAAAAAAGGTTATCAATTAATCGTATAATTTAAATATAATTATAGACCTTTTTGAATATTTAAAAAAGTTTAATTAATAAACAAAAAAATTAAAATATAAATAAATAATAATTTTAAGGTTATTTTGAACTTAATGAATAGAAATTATGATTCTTAATCATATTATAAATATAACAGTAATTCATATAATGCTTTACAAATTTATAAATATTTTCAAATTTGTGTATATATACACAGAGTGATTAATAGGGTCGAATAAAGTTTTATATATATACCAATGCAGAAAAAATATTTATTAATAAAATATAAACAAGACTAACAATAGTTTTTGAAAATATCAATGAATCTTCTCTTTATTTATAATTATTTAATGTAAAACTGTTATGTGATAATTTATAAACTTACTTTTGCATGGATTAAATAACTTTATTGGACCCCTATTAATCACTCCATATAAATTTTAAATATAATATTTTTATAAAATTCATTATGAAACCGAAACAATAAGGTTTTCATTGAGAAAATAACATTAAATATAATCCATGCATCAATTATATATATTTAAACAAATAAAAGTTTAGAAAATTAGTCCTCACTATTTACAAAATTTTTTTTATCAAATTATTTTCATTTAAGTAATAAATAAAATAATATTAGGATTAATTTTGAGGTTTACATTAAATAAAATTACACTTAGGGGGTTAAGTGTCCTGATTCTAAAAGTCTAAGGGTTGAGTTGAACCGAGTTAATGTTTAGGAGGCTAAATGTCCTAGTCATAAAAATTAAAGGGCCATTAGGGTATTTAGGCCTTGTTTATTTATTTATTTACTTTTTTTTGGTACTATATTTATTTAGAGAAAGTTGTACTGAATATACCAATTCAACCGGCCTATTGCAAAAATAACCCTCTCCCGGCCCAATTTGTATAAATGTCAAAAAGACACATTAATTTGCAAAAGTAACTGGTTGAGGTAACCCGTTACTGCAGGTGGACATTCAGTTGCAATTTGGAAAGAGAAAACTGAGACGGGTAAAAAGAACAAGTCACATCACGGTCAGCTCTCACCATTTCTGCAAGTAGAAATTCAAAAACCTTGGAGGGGAAAACCGCCATTGACAAATCTTGGAGGGAGCACTTGCTACGACGCTGGAACCAAGAGAGAGAGAGAGAGAGAGAGAGAGAGAGAGAGAGAGAGAGAGAGAGGTTGTTGCGAGGCCGGCACCGAGAGAGAGAGGGGGGGAACCACCATTGAAGGGAGGGACGACCTGACATTAGAGAGAGCCGACAGTTGGTGCCCAATCCGCCATTGAAGAGAGGTTATCCCCCATTCTCTATCTATAAGCTTTCTTCTTTAATGGCAGTTAGAGGGTTTCAATGCATGTAAATTCGATTTGGGGCTGGTGGGAAGAATTGGGTGAATGAGGTTGTAAATTTGAGAAGGGGAAACCCTAACTGTATGTGTGGTGGGCGGTTTGGGGATAGGGGTGGAGATTTGTCATTGATGCTAAGTTGGGGATGAAATTGAAGGTCCAAATAGGGTAGAAACGGTTAGACAGTCCCCATGAAAGAACGAAAATGGGAATGTGATAACTCGTTAATGGCGAGCGGAGTCGTTCTTGTGGATAGAGGAAACGATTGAATGTCTAGGTATAGGAAAATTTGGGTTGGCTTCGATTTGGGAAGTAGGGGACAACACATACGACTTGGCTTCGATTAGATATCATGGATAGTGGATTTGAAAAACTCATGGTTATAAACAAACCATGATGCTCGATGTAGTTTGGATAAATATACTTGGGCACTCATGGTTTTAAACTTTTTCTCACATAAGGGATAATGAAGATGATATATACAAGATTTTAGAGGATTGGAATTAAAGGCAAACAGACCCTTTGAGACCATAGTTTGAAGTATAATAGCAAAACTAATGTTTTTATAAGAAATAAGAGAGGAGAATGAAAGGAGACTTTAAGTTGTATGTTAGTGGGTTAGAGTCCAATGAGTGGTAATTATGATCTAAGATCTGAAATGGAGCTATACTGAGTACCAAAGATATGATGTAGTTGGTTATTCGGCGGAATTATATACAACTTTCATCATAAAATGATGTCATGCTTTTATATACATAGCATATGATTCTTATGATATGAAGTTCTTTGAGTTTCGTTACTCTTGTATATTGAATAACAAAAACGAAGATCCTGAAACCATCTGATATCTTAAAGCAATCATATTCAGTTGTGTAATGTCACCTTAATCATGGTTCTAGATCTTTAGGGGTTTTGAGTTAGACATAAGGATAGATTAAGGGCTTTAATATAGATGATATTCACACACACACACACACACACACACACACACACACACACACACACACACACACACACACACACACACATATATACTCTCCTACATATTATATATTACACATTAGAATTGCAAGATTATTAATCTTGTGATCATGTTTTATGTATAATATATAGTTGAAGAGTTAATATTAAATGTGATATGTATGAGCTACCGGATTGGGCTTGAGAAAGCCCATTACTCGGACTCGACCCAAAGAGCTCGCTGCAGCTTTCCTTGGCTTGCCCTAGCTCGGAACGCTTCGTTTCAGCTAATTGTCACTTGCCTATAAAAGCTGAAGATGGCTATAGGGTTTGGACACTTTTCGCTAGATGCTTCATGTAATCCTCCAAAGAAAGAGAGAGAAAGAGAGTGGCATTAGGGTTTTCAAGGTGCTCCGAGCACTTCTCCGGCGTTTCCGATCAGATCTGAGGCGGATCTCCCTAGGAGACCTCTTATCTGATCTCCGAAGAACAACACCATCCTTGTGTGCTTCTTGTCCGGTGTTGGCTGTCTTCTCCGACGGCCTTCCTGTTGCAGATCTGGTCTCCGACACCAGATCCAGGGAGTTTCTTCTACGCTTTACCACTTCTCTTCGAGTCTTCTCTTCGTACTTGCGATTACTTGTTGTATCCTCTGTATTGGCCTTAGAC
The DNA here is from genome assembly GCA_963922045.1 of Persicaria maculosa. Lineage (NCBI taxonomy): Eukaryota > Viridiplantae > Streptophyta > Magnoliopsida > Caryophyllales > Polygonaceae > Persicaria > Persicaria maculosa. The sequence continues at coordinate 15,406,990 of OY998256.1, forward strand.
CTAGCCTGTCGATCTCGAAACCTTGTAAAGTTGATTTGATATAGTGGATGAGCTCGAGTCTCCTCTTCTGAGGCTCCGTGGACGTAGGGAATTTTTTTCGAACCACGTAAAAATCTTGATGTGACCTTTTCTTGTTTTCTTTGCTTTCGTGTTCGCGATTTCTGATCTGCTTCTTGAACTCCGATCTGTGAGTCAAGAAAACTTCGATCTATAATGTGGTATCAAAGCCTTGCTTTTTTCACTGATAGATCTAACCCTAGTCACCTGTTCTTGACCTAGATCTGTCTACAGTTTATGGATGCTTAGGGTTTTCTTTTGCTTGTTAACTCTGTGTCTATTTTCTGTGTTTAGATCCTCTTACGCTTCCGCATAAACGTTTACTAACTCCTTTGTTTGTCCTTACAGGTACTTAAACAATGGATAGCGCCCTCAAGATTAAACCGTTTGACGGCATAATCGACTTCGCCATGTGGCAAGTAAAAATGAGGGCCGTGCTGATCAAGGAAGGATGCTGGAAGGCTGTCAAAGCAACAGCAACCGCATCCACAGTTGCTACAACCACTCCAGGAACCAAGGATGAGGATGACACCTCTGGATCCTCCGTGACGCCAGATCCTAAGGGAAAATGAGTAAAGGTTGACCCCACTCCTCCCTCTGAGGAAGACCCGGAGTTGGACTTGAGGGCACATTCCGAGATCATGCTTCGGCTTACTGACGGCATAGCCCGTCAGGTGGTAAGACACTCTTCCGCTTCCTCTCTATGGCATGCCCCTGGAGGAGCTGTTTCTATTTAAATCCCTGCCCTCTAGGATTTCTCTACTTTGTCGATTGTTTACTTTTAAGATGAACACTCAATTAACCTTGGATGACAACTTGGACAAATTTCTAAAAATGTCATAAGAACTTGAAAGATGCAATGATGAAATTAAAGATTCTCACCAAGCCATTCTTCTGTTGAATTCTTTGCCCAGTCAGTTTGACAACTTTAAAGATGTAATTCAATTTAGCCGAGATGAATTAACCAAAGATAAACTCATTGAAGCTATTATTGAGAACAATGAAAGCATGAAAGTCTTTAAAATCTAAGGTTTAAAAACTGACAGGAATGAAAAACCTGACAAACCTGAGGTTATGTTTGATATCATCTTATTTTATGTGATTTTAGGTGTCTTGTGAGTAGGTTTTATGTTTATTAAGTGTCACTTTATATGTGTTTTTATGTGATTTATGTGTCATTTCGAGTATAGAGGTCTACACATGGTTTGTGTGAAATTTCAGGTGTTTCGGTGCACATTTTGGAATATCTAACGAGTCAAGGAAAATGAGCAAGGAATGAGTCATGTTCGAGGATGATCCTTGAAGTCGGAGCATGTCCATAGAGAGCATTCGAGAGGCATGAGTCGAGGCAAGAGAGCTTTCAAGGTCAAAATCAAAGAAACAAGTCGGAATCGGACTCGGAACCCATACATATCGAGTTGGTATACCGAGCAGAGAAGAAAGTTACGACATACCGAGTCGATACTTGCAACTATCGACTCGGTACCTTAACCTTTCGAGTGAAAGATTGCCCTACAGTAGTGAAGTATCGAGTCGATACTCAAAAGTATCGAGTCGATACTTTTCCTCAGCGCCAGTTCGTCGGGATTATTTGTTCGGTTTTATATTTTGTTGAATGACTTTTTTATTATATTTATTATTATTTTAGGATTATTTTGATATTTTTTTCTTGGGAGAATATAGATAGAGAATTAGGGTTAGAGAAAAGGACGTTCAATTTTTACGTCAGAACGAGTTGCAGACATTGAGAGTTTTAGGCTCTTTTAGAGATTTCTCCTTGAAGGTTTGTTTTGTTGGATTCAAGAATACGTTTTGTTAATCTAGTCTTATATTCTTTCATCATGAATTCTTTGATTGTGTCTGAATCCATGTTTGGCTAATTTCCTTGTTCTGGGTTGGGGTGATCCCAACGATGCTGAGATAGACATGTGCGTGATGATTGCCTGAATGAATTCTATTATTTATTTGATTTGATCCATGAGTTTTAATCCGATTAATTATATGATTGATTGGAATCCTTTTGATATTCAACACGCGCCAGCTGCGAATTGAGATTGGATACATAGACAAAGTTGTTGGAAACATGGATTGAACTTGAGAATTGTTTATGAGCAATCTATTTAATTCTCTTGAGGATATTAAACTATCGTAGACAACCTAGGTTTGAATTGATTAAGCGGATCGCGCATGCGATTGTTTGATCGATTTGCTCGCTAGGGTCTAAGTGCTTAATGAGTCCAATTTGATTGATTAATCTACAACAAGCGCAAGCTGAGTGGTAATTGAATGAAATGGACATAGTTATTGCGAGATGCGTAGGCTGAGTGATAATGAATTTAGATAGTTTACCTTCAAATATTTCTTTTCAATTTGTTCAGGCATGAAAACTATATAGTCTATCGAAGATGCATTGTTGTGGTGAATCCTGACTCTGGAATGTTTCTCATCATATATTCACAAACATTTGCAATTTGTCATTTTTCTTCTTCTTATTTTCTTTTTCCGTCAAAAATCACTTCTCTTATTTGGCTTAGTAAACTGGTTGAGGTTCTGCAATTGATATTCACACGGTCTCTGAGATTCGACACTCGATTACTACAATTGACACCGTACACTTGCGGGGTGTTGGTTTTAGACCGATCAAGTTTTTGGCGCCGTTGCCGGGGACTGTCGATAATATCAGTTGTGTAACAACAATTGGGTTTTCTAAGTCTTTTTGTTATTTTTGATCTGTTTTCTTTTGTTTTTGGTTTCAGGATTGTGCTGTGACCTTTATGCGAAGATCTATAAGCTCTGGAAATCTCTTACCGTTTGATCCTGAGATTGAACGGACTTTTCGCACAAGGCTTGCTGCACAGAGAGTCAGGGATCACAAGATGGGAGACAACTTGAACAACCAGCAACTGGTTAACCATGCTGCTGCGCCGCAGACTCTGGGTCAACGGATGAACCCCACACAATTTGTTCCTACTCCTGGGGTTGTCTTTCCGGCAATTAACATAAACAACTTTGAGCTGAAGCCCGCCCTCATTAACATGATTGCTCAGAATTAATTTGGAGGTGGTCCTGATGAGAATCCTCATCAGCATTTGACCACTTTTAAGGAACTGATGAACACGGTGAAGATGCACAATGTTACGGCGGAAGAGCTTATGCTGCGAGGTTTCTCATTCTTTTTGCGGGAACGAGCAAAGAATTGGTACAATTCAATCTCCCCCAACACTATCACAACATGGGAGATGCTTACTTCTGAGTTCCTGGACAAATTCTTTCCGCCGTGCAAGATTGCTGAGCTGAGGAACAAAATTCACTCTTTTGAGATGCAAGCTGGAGAGAATCTTTATGAAACATGGGAAAGGTTTAAGGATCTTTTGCTTGATTGTCCTCAACATGGAGAGCCGAAAATCAACCTCTTGGAGATCTTTTACCAGGCTCTTAATGACGCTACTAGGGTACTCATTGATTCCTCATCTGGAGGAACCTTTGTGGATAAGACTGCAGACGAAGCTTGGAATTTTCTTGAAAAGACCGCTAAGAACTATGGAAGATACTCATCATCTAGAGGGTCTTTGAATTCGAAAAGGCAAGCTGGGCTGTTTGAGGTAAACACGGAGACATATAGGGATGCCAAGTTTGATGCTCTCTCTTCTGAAGTCAAGAGCATAAAGAAGATGCTTGAGAATGTAATCCCTACAAGATCAGCAGCGTCTTCAGTTTCAAAATCTGCAGTACCTTGTCAATGTTGTGGTGCTACCACTCACACCATCTCGACCTGCGAGTTGTTTGCTTCCCAGAATGGTGACCTGATAGAGGAAGAAGCTAACTATGCTGGAAATTTGAATAGGGGTCAAGGCTACAACAACAACTACAACTATAACCCCCGTGCTAGAGATCATCCAGGCTTCTCCTATGCTAACAATCAGGGAGCTCAAAATCCACCCCCTGGATTCCAACAGAGGCAACAGGGAAACCAAGCACCAACTCGAGAGACATCATCACTCAGCGTAGAGGAGATGTTAAAGCAAGTACTGGCCAATCAAAATGCAACAGAAGCCAGGAATCGTGAGGTAGAAGCTAAGATTGAGGCGCGATTCAAGATGCTTGAAACTCAAATGGCTCAACTGGCCCTCAACAGTCCTAGACCATCCGGTCACTTGCCAGGAAAGAGTGATGAAAACCCAAAGGGTCATATAGCTGCAGTGACCCTAAGAAGTGGAAAGCAACTAGAGAAAGTGCAGAAGCCTGAGACATCCAATGCTAAGGAAGTGCAAACATCACACCAACAAGGGGAAGTTAAGGCACCAGAACAGCCAGAGAAAGAAGCGTCATATGTGCCACCACTGCCATTCAAACCTCCCCTTCCATTTTCGCAAAAGAGGAATCAAGCCCTGCTGGAAAAAGAATATGAGAATTTTATGGAGGTTCTCAAGAAACTACATCTAAACATTCCATTCACTGAAGCTTTGAAAGAAATGTTGTCCTATGCGAAATTCCTCAAGGAGATCCTCTCCAACAAAAGGAAGCTCAACGAAGGTGAAGTAGCAACTCTTGGTAAGGAGAGCACGACATTGATCCAGAACAAGATGCCACCCAAGCTCAAGGATCCAGGTAGTTTCTGTGTCCCTATTACTGTTGGTGATCTCCGTTATAATGCTTTATGTGATTTAGGTGCTAGCGTTAGTGTACTTCCACTATCGATTTTCAAAAAGCTTGATTTTGGTGAACTTAAGCCAACTAAAATGCAACTCTGGATGGCGGATAGGACAATTGCTCACCCGGAAGGCACCCTGGAGGATATTCCCATTCGATTAAATTCTATGTGCCTATTGATTTTATTGTGCTTGATATTGATGCTAATTATCCTGTGCCTATTATACTTGGTAGACCATTCTTAGCCACAACAGGAACAAAAATTTTTGTCTGGCAGGGAATCCTCGCTTTTAATGTTGGGGATGAGAGAATTGAGTATAATTTTAATAGGACTGTGAAAACCCCTGCTTTTGAGGATGAATATTGCAAGGATGATGAGGTAGACAAGGGTGTAAAAGAGCATATGATGTCGATCATCATACATGATCCACTTGAAGCTTGCCTAACCGCTGGCGTCATGACTCGAGACCATGAACCACGTCTGGCTGAAGCTGTGGAGGACTTCGAAGCATCACCCGAGGCACCCGAGCTCGAAGGGACCCTCCCGGAAAGCTTAGGACTCGAAGCCCAGAAAGTACCGAGTCGGAACCCAACAAGTATCGACTCGGAAGAACGGAAAATCCAGAATCACGAAGTATCGACTCGATACCATATACCTACCGAGTCGATACTTATACCTACCGAGTCGATACCTGTGCAACCAGAAGAAAATTCCGAGTCGGCGTCTGCTGTAGCTCAAGTCGATCCTCCCGCGCTTGATCTGAAACAGCTTCCCGCTTCTTTAAGGTACGAATTCCTAGGCCCTAACTCTACATACCCTGTCATTATAAATGCTAATTTGAGTGATATTGAGGTTGAAAAACTTTTCTCTGTCATTCGATTACATAGAAAAGCCATAGGGTATTCAATTGATGATTTGAAAGGGATTCCACCTTCTTTGTGCATGCATCGAATTTTCATGGAGGATAATCATAAACCCGCTATAGAGCATCAAAGACGACTTAATCCCAACATGAAAGAAGTAGTGCTAAAGGAAGTTCTGAAATTGTTAGATGCGGGAATAATTTTCCCTATTTCTGATAGTAAGTGGGTTAGTCCTGTTCATGTGGTTCCTAAAAAAGGCGGTAGGACTGTTGTTAAAAACCAGAATGATGAGTTAATTCCTACTAGGACTGTAACTGGATGGAGAATGTGCATTGATTATAGGAAACTGAATACAACGACTAGAAAAGACCATTTTCCACTTCCTTTTATTGATCAAGTCTTAGAGAGGTTAGCTAAGAATTCACACTTTTGCCATCTTGATGGATATAGTGGGTTCTGGCAAATTCCTATTCACCCAGATGACCAAGAAAAGACAACCTTTACTTGCCCTTATGAAACCTTTGCATATAGAAGGATGCCTTTTGGATTGTGCAATGCACCCGCTACTTTTCAAAGATGTATGATGGCTATATTCTATGACATGATTGAGGATATTATGGAAGTGTTTATGGATGATTTTTCTGTGTATGGTTCTTCCTTTGATGCATGTTTGTCTAACCTGGCTAGAGTTTTAAAAAGGTGTGAAGAGACTAATTTGGTTTTGAATTGGGAAAAATGCCATTTTATGGTGAATGAAGGTATTGTTCTTGGTCACCTAGTTTCTAGTAGAGGAATTGAAGTGGATAAAGCAAAAATTGTAGTGATTGGGAAATTGCCACCTCCAACCTCCATCAAAGGAATTAGGAGTTTCTTAGGGCATGCTGGCTTTTATAGGAGATTCATTCGTGATTTTTCTAAAATTGCTAAGCCATTGACTAACCTTTTAGTGAAGGATGTACCCTTCAACTTTTCCCCAGAGTGTCTTGAGTCTTTTCGCAGGTTGAAAAAAGCTTTGGTATCCGCTCCTATCATGCAATCCCCATATTGGGATCTTCCATTTGAAATTATGTGTGACACGAGCGATTATGCAGTTGGTGCTGTCCTTGGACAAAGGAAGGATAAAAAGCTTCATGCCATATATTACGCTAGTAAGACTTTAGATGTTGCTCAGATGAACTACACCACCACAGAAAAGGAGCTGCTAGCAGTAGTCTATGCCTTTGAGAAGTTTCGATCATACCTCATCGGCTCTAAGGTGATTGTTTACACCGACCATGCTGCAGTCCGCTACTTGTTGCAGAAGAAGGATGCCAAACCACGTCTTATTCGATGGATCCTCTTGTTGCAAGAATTTGATTTGGAGATAAAGGATAAGAAAGGAGCGGAGAATTTTGTAGCAGACCACCTGTCTAGACTTCCTTGGGAGCAAATAGAGGAAGTTGATGATTTGAGGCCGATTGATGATTCCTTCCCAGATGATCGCTTATTTCAAGGCACTGTTTCTGCTATATTTGATGTCAATGAGGAACTTTTGAACGTCTCAACCAAGGGGCTTCCATGGTATTCTGATATTGTGAACTATCTTGTTTGCAAGGAAATTCCGTCTGGGTTATCATTCCATCAGAAGAAGAAATTCCTCCATGATGCTAAGCACTATTATTGGGATGAGCCTCTTCTCTTCAAGCAGGGTAGCGATGGAATCTTTAGGAGATGTATTCCAGAGGAAGAAGTTGAGAGTGTTATGCGACATTGTCACACCCTCCCCATAGGAGGACATGCAAAAGCTTTCAAGACTACTGCAAAGATTCTGCAATCAGGACTCTTTTGGCCCACCATGTTCAAGGATGTGCAAAGGTTTGTGGTGTCTTGTGATGAGTGCCAACACTCAGGAAACATCTCTAGACGGAATGAAATGCCACTCAATACCATTCTAGAGGTCGAGCTTTTTGATGTTTGGGGAATATATTTTATGGGCCCCTTTCCCAACTCTGGCATCTACAAGTATATCTTAGTTGCTGTGGATTATGTTTCTAAGTGGGTAGAAGCCATAGCCACGCCTACCAATGATTCTAAGGTTGTGGCGAAGTTCATGAAGTCCACTATCTTCTCTAGATTTGGAGTTCCGCGAGTGCTCATTAGTAATGGTGGTTCACACTTTATTGAGAGGAGTTTTGAAGCACTTTTGAAGAAGTATGGGGTCAATCATCATGTGGCTACTCCCTATCATCCTCAGACTAGTGGCCAAGTTGAAGTATCTAACAGGGAGATCAAAAGTATTTTAGAGAAGGCAGTCTCTCGAAGTCGGAAGGATTGGGCAAGCAAGCTTGACGATGCATTTTGGGCATATAGGACTGCCTACAAGACTCCTTTAGACATGTCTCCTTATCGCATAGTTTATGGCAAATCTTGTCATCTTCCGGTTGAATTGGAGCACAAGGCATATTGGGCTATAAAGGCACTGAACTTTGATGCAAAGTCAGCAGGGGAGAAGAGAATGCTTCAACTCCAAGAGTTAGAGGAATTGAGACAAGACGCTTATGAGAATGTCCGGATCTACAAAGAAAGGACCAAGAGGTGGCATGATAAGCGCATTGTTCCAAAAGAGCTTGAGGAAGGTGACTTAGTATTACTCTACAATTCTCGCTTGAAGCTTTTTCCAGGAAAGCTGAAATCTCGTTGGAGTGGCCCATTTGAGGTCCGAAAGATTCATCCCCGTGGTGCTATAACGGTATGGAATAAAAAATGGGGTGAGTTTAAGGTGAATGGGCAGCGCTTAAAGAAGTATTATGATGGGAATCCAGTTGGAAAGGTGGGACTGATCCACCTTATATTACCAAAAGTTTAATAGCTTCTGAAAGTCAGGCTGACGACTAAAAACCAAGCGCTTATTGGGAGGCAACCCAGGTATGTTTTCTTTCTTTCCTTTTCATTATTCTAGAATAGATTTTTATCTATTAATCTCCTAGTTAATACTGTATTTCCTTTCAAAAAAAAAAAGTGGCGTGAAAACCAGTGGGCTCCCATCCAGGCGTGCGCTTTAGGCGCGAGGCCGCGCAGTTTAGCTGTGTGTTTTTATAAAGTTTTTTTTAATCTCTTTTCTTTCAAAAAAAAAACAAAAAAAAACGAGGGGAAGCGCTGAAAAGGAAACCTCAGGCTATCTCCTTTACTCCCGACTCGATACGTCCCAGGCTCATTCAAGCCCCCTCCTTCCTCTCTTCACCCGCTCCCTCTGCCTCGCTGTGCGCCGCCGCACCACTCACTAGCAGCCACCAGCGCCGTGCACCGCAGCCACCAGCGCCGATCACCAGCCGCCATCTCCGTGCGCCGCCGCACTGTTCACCGCATCCACGATTACCCTTTCATCCCAAATCTCATCTAAACCCCTAATTGCAATCGGATCTAAAGATTTGTGGTATGTTCCCTCTCATTCTTTCTCTTCTTCATCTAATTGTTGTCTTTTGGTTGAAATTTTGTTGAGAATGTTTGAGATATTTAGGGTTTGAGTGATTGAAGGTGAGTTGAAGGTTTAAGGGAAAATTGAAAATTTTGATTTGTTGAGAAGCTTATTGAGTAAATTTCTGGAAATTGATTGTTCCTGAATACCTATGAGGTTGTTCTTGTGTGCTTGGAATGATCAGTTGAAGAAATTTCTTGACTTGGTGTTTTGAGAAATTGATTGACAGTGGAAGTGGGTATTAGTATGTCAAATTTTTTTTAGCTATTATATAGTTTTCCCTTCCATAATACATGCTGGATTTTTATTCTTTACAATAAAGATGGGGACTTGTGTTGTAGGGTCATCCTACTTTATTGCACTATTTTGTCGGATGGCTAAAAATTTAAGTATGGGGTTACTCTATGTGGTTACTGTCTTTGTTGGAGCATCACTCGCTATATGATTGGATGCATTTATTTAAGTGATTGCTTAGCCCCTAGCTAATTGACAAATTTGTTTGTTCTCTTGGATTTTTGTGTGATTGTTTGGTGGAGGCCATAATGAGTAGGAGAAGCAAACACGCAGGAGCATCCTCTTCATCCCAATCTCGGCTTGATAGGGTGGTGTTCGACTCCATCGAGCTTCGAGAGAAGTTTGATTTGTTCAAGGATGCCCGCCACTATGGATCTAAGTACTATAATCAGAGAGACATGGAGACCATCAACTGCCATGCAGAAATCGAGAGATTATGTGCTCATGGGGGAATTTCCCTTATTCTCATCATGGACCTTCCGGCATACCCAACTCTCACTAAGGAGTTCCTGTGCAGCCTCGCGCTGGAGGCTGATTCCAACACATTAGAGGGCAATATGACATTCAGATTGGGCAATGTTGCGAGATCATTGACCATTGCCAACCTCAATGAGATCCTAGGATTTGATTCAAATCCGGGTCCGTCGCTTGTATCATCAGCTGCACTACATAGATTCTGGTACAGGATGACTGGAAAGGGCCAGTTCCTAGGAAGCAAATCCTCAAGCGCTAACATCATTAACTCTTGCTTCCGTATCATTCATCAACTCCTAGGTTGGACTATCTTCGCTCGTCATGAGTAGAACAAGGTGAAGACTAGCGAGCTTAGGATTCTTGAGAGCCTTGTTAGTGGGCGACCCATCAACATTGGCTTCGAGTTGGCAAGTCACCTTTTCTACTTTGCCAGGAACCCGTCCAATCATCTCGTTGTAGGAGGTATGATTGCAGCTCTTGCTGTTCATTTTCGGGTTGACCTCAATAGATACACACATATTGCTCCTGGTTGGGTAGACATTGCCCATTTGACTGCCCAGAGGATGATTAAGATCATCAATTTTGTGCCCCACCTCGCCCTGAAGACTGGGGATCGTCGCCATTGTGAGTTCAACCCCCAGCACATGTGTGTCTTAGAGCGTCGGAACTGGTTTGAAAGCTGGACTGGTCAGCCGGTCCCGCTGATCGAGGGTATGGAGTCTGAGGAATCTAGCGATGATGAGGAGGTGCTGATGTAGACGCAGCTGATAGACATCACTCAGACGACCTGACTGCGATGGATACAGATGATTGGCACCAGCCTACTTATACACCCTTTCAGCGGGCCGACGAGTTTCGGACATTGAGGGAGGACATGTCTGAATTATCCACCAGAGTGGACTCTTTGGCGCTTGCTCACGAGCAGATGCAGCAGCAGCAATCCAGTATTCTGAACCGGTTGACTGCGATTGAGCAGCAGAACACCCAATCCTTTCAGTTGCAGCAGCAGATATGGGAGCACCTGACGGGCTGTCCCTATCAGCCACCATCACACCAGTAGTTCTATGTGAGTCTCTCTTACCCTTTATTTCTTATTATACATTGGGACAATGTAGGTTTTAAGTATGGGGTTGGATATTTATGTGAGTATATGTTTATATATTTGTCTTTTATGTTTCAGGGGCTTGACAGTCCTGATGTTGAAGCCTATCTGAAGACTATTTGAATTCCTTATGTTCTTGAGTCTTTTTATTTGGAGTCGATGTTATAAGAATTTGTGTTAGGAGTTCTATATTAAGTCGTTATGGTTGTTTCAAGTGTTTCTATGGATGATAGATGTACTCTAAATATGTTAACTACCACAATGATGGAGTATTTGCCTACGATGCTAACATTCGGCTTATATTTATGTCATTATCTTTTGATAAATTGCCTAGCATGAAGTTATTTGTTAAGACAAGCATGACTTAGCCCCTAAACAAAAACCTTGTGAGATTTGAGCCTAAAGGACTAAAATGTATATGTGACACTCACTTTTGTTGCTATCTTCAGAACTTGCTTTAGACTCTTATTTGATGCTGCATTAAATGATTTGTGTACATGACATTAAAATGATTGAGGCATTGATTTCATTAGCCATTTTTTTCCTCTCTTTACCCACCTTTTACATGATCCATCTACTTTAAACCCCTTTGAGCCTATAGCCTATTCTTTGGAAGCTCCACAAAATTATCCAAGCCATATTATGTAAGCCTTTCTACCTATTCGGGAAATTGGTCTGATTTTATTGAATGGTTGTGATGATGAAGTGGCAAAAAGCCAAGTATGGGGTGGAGATCATTGATGTCATGTGCTTAATTTATTCTGCTTTGAATGATATATGCAAGATTGCAGAAATTCCTTGGGACAGGAGGAGGATAAAATTCACTCCTGGGTAAAAGTCAAGAAGAAAAAAATATGGTTAGTAACCGATCCTGCTTGTGGAGGATAAAATTCACACAAGGAGGAAAATATATAGGTGAGGTAGCCAAAATACTTAGTAACCGGGTGCATTCATCACAAATGTTTGTATTCGCGTGAAACAGTGTTGAAGCCAGAGAGGTAAGAAAAGAGTGAAAAAAAACAAGAAAACGAAAGAAAATGGTTGATTGAAATTTGAAGTGCTCAATTGAGAATGCATTGAGTTGAGTATGAGTTGGTTTGGCTTGTGAAGTTGTTGGTATTGGTGTTTTACTGGTTGCTCCTTGGCATGTCTTTTTCCCGGATTTTTGCACCATATAGCCTAAATATTTCCATACCATATTTTCCTTTACCTTAGCTCCATTACAACCCTTATAAAAGTCCTCATGATTTTTGTTGTGTGCATGATCTCAAGCGGTGGAGATGTAGAACGTTGGGGAAACTTATGGTATAGATAAGCACAATCGTTGAGACCGAGCGTAAATTTCATCCCTTATACACATTTGAGTGAGAGTTATTCACATAAAACATCCATGTGAGGTTTGGGGCTTTTTGCTTTGTTTTCGGTAATGAGGAAACATGCAATGATGGCATTTGTCTTGAGATTTTGATTGTATTATTATCTTCGAGAGGGCTTGAATAAGTTGAGGCAAATATTTTATCTTGCACTTGTGGTTTGTTCTAATTAGTCTTGCTTGGGGACAAGCAAGGTCTAAGTATGGGGTATTTTGATATCATCTTATTTTATGTGATTTTAGGTGTCTTGTGAGTAGGTTTTATGTTTATTAAGTGTCACTTTATATGTGTTTTTATGTGATTTATGTGTCATTTCGAGTATAGAGGTCTACACATGGTTTGTGTGAAATTTCAGGTGTTTCGGTGCATATTTTGGAATATCTAACGAGTCAAGGAAAATGAGCAAGGAATGAGTCATGTTCGAGGATGATCCTTGAAGTCGGAGCATGTCCATAGAGATCATTCGAGAGGCATGAGTCGAGGCAAGAGAGCTTTCAAGGTCAAAATCAAAGAAACAAGGCGGAATCGGACTCGGAACCCATACATATCGAGTTGGTATACCGAGCAGAGAAGAAAGTTACGACATACCGAGTCGATACTTGCAACTACCGACTCGGTACCTAAACCTTTCGAGTGAAAGATTGCCTTACAGTAGTGAAGTATCGAGTCGATACTCAGAAGTATCGAGTCGATACTTTTCCTCAGCGCCAGTTCGTCGGGATTATTTGTTCGGTTTTATATTTTGGTGAATGACTTTTTTATTATATTTATTATTATTTTAGGATTATTTTAATATTTTTTCTTGGGAGAATATAGATAGAGAATTAGGGTTAGAGAAAAGGACATTCAATTTTTACGTCAGAACAAGTTGCAGACATTGAGAGTTTTAGGCTCTTTTAGAGATTTCTCCTTGAAGGTTTGTTTTGCTGGATTCAAGAATACGTTTTGTTAATCTAGTCTTATATTCTTTCATCATGAATTCTTTGATTGTGTCTGAATCCATGTCTGGCTAATTTCCTTGTTCTGGGGTTGGGGTGATCCCAACGATGCTGAGATAGATATGTGTGTGATGATTGCCTGAATGAATTCTATTATTTGTTTGATTTGATCCATGAGTGTTTAATCCGATTAATTCTATGATTGATTGGAATCCTTTTTTATATTCAACACGCGCCAGCTGCGAATTGAGATTGGATACATAGACAAAGTTGTTGGAAAACATGGATTGAACTTGAGAATTGTTTATGAGCAATCTATTTAATTCTCTTGAGGATATTAAACTATCGTAGACAACCTAGGTTTGAATTGATTATGCGGATCGCGCATGCGATTGTTTGATCGATTTGCTCGCTAGGGTCTAAGTGCTTAATGAGTCCAATTTGATTGATTAATCTACAACAAGCGCAAGCTGAGTGGTAATTGAATGAAATGGACATAGTTATTGCCAGATGCGTAGGCTGAGTGATAATGAATTTAGATAGTTTACCTTCAAATATTTCTTTTCAATTTGTTGAGGAATGAAAATTATATACTCTATCGAAGATGCATTATTGTGGTGAATCCTGACTCTGGAATGTTTCTCATCATATATTCACAAACATTTGCAATTTGTCATTTTTCTTCTTCTTATTTTCTCATTCCGTCAAAAATCACTTCTCTTATTTGGCTTAGTAAACTGGTTGAGGTTCTGCAATTGATATTCACACAGCCCCTGAGATTCGACACTCGATTACTACAATTGACATCGTACACTTGCGGGGTGTTGGTTTTAGACCGATCAATGTTTACCAAAGGTAATAACAAAAAGGGTAATAAGAACAAGAAGGATAAGAAAGAAAATGGTAAAGGTGATAAATCTGAGAAAACTGACCCAAATTCTAAGTGTAATTACTGTGGAAATTTGGGGCATTGGGTTAAGGATTGTAGAAAGAAGAAGAGAGCTGAACAACTTGCCAAATCTAACCATACTGAATTGTCTGCTTCTTTTTTAGAATGCATGAGTGACTGTCCTGCTGAGCTTTTTATTTGTACTAATTCTACTGCTGATTCTTCTGATAATTGGATACTTGATTCTGGTTGTACCATGCACGCTAATTGCTACCCCTTCTGAGCATTATTTTAGAACACTTGATAAATCTTCATGTGGTGATATAATGCTTGGTGATGATACTTCTTTGAAAATCATGGGGGTTGGGGATGTACCTCTTATCATGCATGATGGTATAGTTAGAATTTTTACCAATGTTAGATGGGTGCCTAGCTTAAGAAGGAGTCTCATCTCTGAGTCTGCTCTAGAAGAACTTGGCTGTCACATGGCTTCTAAAAATGGTATAAGAACTGTGACTAGACAAAATAGGGTTATTATTAAGGTTGTTAGAAAGAACAGATTACATCACATTCTTGTTAATAAACCTGAAATAAACCAAGCCACTTCTTCTGAGCATATGACCTTAGATGAGACTCTTTCTTGGCACAACAGGCTGGGGCATATTGGCAATAAAGGTCTTATTCAATTGCATAAACATGGTTTACTTGCTAAAATGCCTGCTGAGATTAAATTCTGTGAAAATTGTGTGTTTGGAAAATCTGCTAATCTGAAATTTCCTAAATCCACTTATACTTCTTTTGTTCCTTTAGAATATGTTCGCTGTGATTTGTGGGGACCTGCACAAGTCTCCACTGCAGGAGGAATGAGGTACTTCATAAGTTTCATAGATCATTTCTCTCGTAAGGTATGGGTAAGTCTCTTGAAAACTAAAGACCAAGCTTTTGAAACCTTTAAAAGGTGGAAAGCTATGGTTGAAAGCCAATCTGATCACAAATTAAAATGCTTTAAATCTGATAATGGATTGGAATTTTGCAACAAAGAATTTAATGACTATTGCCAACAATTAGGGATAAAAAGACATTTAACTGTCCCTATCACCCCACAGCAGAATGGGACAGCAGAAAGAATGAACATGACCTTATTAGAAAAGGCTAGGTGTATGCTAATCTCCTCTGGGTTGAAAAACACCCTATGGGGAGAAGCTGTTATGACAGCAACATACCTAATCAACAGGTCCCCTTCTAGTGTGATTAATTTTCTAACACCACAACAAAAGTGGACTGGAAAAACACCAAACCTAGACTATCTTAAGCCCTTTGGTTGTGCTGCATATCCACACATTTCACAGGGTAAGCTCTAACATAGAGCTATTAAGGGTATTCTTTTAGGATACCCTGAAGATGTCAAAGGTTATAGGGTTCTCTTGCTTCAAGCAGGACCCTATAAGGTGATCACCACTAAAAGTGTTAAGTTCAATGAAACTGAATTTCCCATGAAAGAAAAACTAACTACACTTTCTGAGTTTGCAGGTACAGATGATCAAACAGATGGATGGATTCCAGATTCATCCAACATCTCACAACCTGATGACGATGAATACGACACTGGTAGAGTTTTCAGACCAGCAGCAAAGCTACCACCCTCTACACTACAAGGGGAAATGAAGGTGACAAGCCCCTGGAGAACACAGAAGTTGGAGAAGATGATGAACATGCTGCTGAAACAGAGGACCCTGACGACTCCTCCTCTTCTAAGTCTAATCCTCTCTCTCTCTCCCCTCTACTTCTTCTCCTGCTCTCCCTTCTACTTATTCTGCAATAAGTGATGTAAATGGCCTCTCTATTGACTCCCCAGTGGAGTCCTCTGTTTTCTCCTCCCCCCATTCTTCTGATTTGCATGCATCTACTTCAATTGCTTCTGCATTAGCATCTGCATCTGATTTTCCTAGCTTGCATGACTATCAGTTGACTAGAGACAGGGAACCTAGGACCATCATCCCTAATAAGAAGTATAGCTATATCGTAGAGTATGCTTTTTTGACTGCTGATTATGTTAGACAACCTACAACTCCAAGTTCATATGAATCTGCTATTAAATGTGAGCATGCTAGACAATGGTTAGAAGCTATGAAAGATGAGATGGGGTCAATGTATGCCAACCAGACTTGGACATTGGTCCCTAGACCTCCTAAAACACGGCTTATAGATTCCAAATGGATCTATAAGCTCAAGGAAGGTCTTAAATCGCATGATCCCCCTAGGTTTAAAGCCAGACTAGTAGCCAAAGGGTTCTCCTAAATTGAGGGAATAGACTATAACGACATTTTTGCACCCGTAGTTAAGTATAAAAGCATGAGACTTATGCTTTCTATGTGTGCTATATTTGATTGGGAACTAGAACAGATGGATGTTAAAACTACTTTCCTGCATGGTACTTTAGATGAAACCATATACATGAAACAACCCAAAGGCTTTGTTAACAAAAGCCGTCCTAATCACGTCTGCTTACTAAAAAGGTCCATCTATGGGTTGAAACAATCCCCTAGGCAATGAAACCTTAAGTTTGACTCAATGATTAGGAAATTAGGGTTTCATAGGAGCAGTTACGATACATGCCTTTACTTTAAGAATATTTCTTCTAAAACTCCTTTATATGTGCTATTATATGTTGATGATATCCTGCTTATCAGTAGTTCTATTGTTATCATTAGCAGTGTCAAAAAGGAATTAAAGAAATACTTCGACATGAAAGATCTAGGTAGTGCCAAGAAGATTCTTGGTGTAAATATTATTAGAGACCGACCTAACAAACAACTATGGTTATCTCAAGATGGCTATATGCTTAAAGTTTTGAAGAGATTCAATATGGTCACCTCTAAACCCACAACCATACCCTTAGGAGGGCATCTAGAGCTTACCAAGAAAAGTTGCCCAACCAAACGCGAAGAAATCAAAGAAATGGCTAGGATCCCCTATGACGTAGTTGTAGGATCCGTTATGTATGCCATGCTTTGTACCCGCCCTGACCTAGCTTTCGCTATCAGTGCTTTAAGTCGTTTTATGTCTAATCCAGGGAATGACCACTGGACTGCTATGAAATACTTGCTTCGTTATCTCTCTGGCACAAAAAATCTGTGTTTACATTATGGTTTGCATAGCCCTATACATCAATTGCATGGATTTATTGATTCTGACTATGCCAGTAACAAAGATAATCGTAAGTCTACTACTGCCTATTATTACACTTGGGCCGGGAATTGTATTTCATGGAAGTCGTTGCAGCAATCAGTTGTAGCTCTGTCTTCTACGGAAGTTGAGTATATGGCAGCTACAGAGGCTGCTAAAGAGGCTATCTGGTTAAACGGGATTGTGAAGGAAGTTCTTCAGAGAACTTTAAAACCTGTTCTGCACATGGACAGTCAGAGTGCTTTATATCTCTGCAAAGATCCGATGTACCACGAACGCATTAAACACATCGATGTGCGATGCCATTTTGTAAGGAACATGGTTGCTGCAAATGAGATGGACGTCAAGAAGATCAAAGGAGATGTGAATCCAGCTGACTTTGGCACAAAGGTTGTACCCCCTAGCAAATTCCTCTTTTGTAGGGACTATCTCCATCTTGGAGATCCACCATGACGAACAGGTACTGAGCCGATGATGCAACAAGAGTCAAAGACATGAGCTTTATCCACTATTGTTGAATCAGGAATACAAAAGTTTAGAACCTAGATTAGGAGGGCAAATTGTAATGCCACCTTAATCATGGTTCTAGATCTTTAGGGGTTTACACACACACACACACACACACACACACACACACACACACACACACACACACATATATATACTCTCCTACATATTATATATTACACATTAGAATTGCAAGATTATTAATCTTGTGATGATGTGTTATGTATAATATATAGTTGAAGAGTTAATATTAAATGTGATATGTATGAGCTACCGGATTGGGCTTGAGAAAGCCCATTACTCAGACTCGGCCCAAAGAGCTCGCTGTAGCTTTCCTTGGCTCGCCCTAGCTCGGAACGCTTCGTTTCAGCTAATTGTCACTTGCCTATAAAAGCTGAAGAGGGCTCTAGGGTTTGGACAATTTTCGCCAGACGCTTCAAGTAATCCTCCAAAGAAAGAGTGAGAGAGAGAGAGAAAGAGAGCGGCGCTAGGGTTTCCAAGGTGCTCCGAGCACTTCTCCGGCGTTTTCGATCAGATCTGAGGCGGATCTCCCTAGGAGACCTCTTATCTGATCTCCGAAGAACAACACCATCCTTGTGTGCTTCTTGTTCGGCATTGGCTGTCTTCTCCGACGGCCTTCCTGGTGCAGATCTGGTCTCCGACACCAGACCCAGGGAGTTTCTTCTACGCTTTACCACTTCTCCTCGAGTCTTCTCTTCGTACTTGCGATTACTTGTTGTATCCTCTGTATTGGCCTTAGATCTAGCATGTCGATCTCGAAACCTTGTAAACTTGATTTGATATAGTGGATGAGCTCGAGTCTCCTCTTCTGAGGCTCCGTGGATGTAGGGAATTTTTCCCGAACCACGTAAAAATCTTGCTGTGTCCTTTTCTTGTTTTCTTTGCTTTCGTGTTCGCGATTTCTGATCTGCTTCTTGAACTCCGATCTGTGACTCTGTGAGTCAAGAAAACTTCAAACTATAAGTTGCTGATTGTTTTTCGTGGCATTTGTGTGGTATTGTCAGTTGGATAATGTTGAAATTTCTGGCAGAAACATTATTTTGACTGGCTAAGCATTCGTATGTACTGGCAAGGATTATTGCTGAAATGGGTGTTATTTGAATGTGATTCGTCGTAGAATTTCTGCCACACGTTATCGCCGCTCACCCAAAGCTCGCCCTCCGCTTTGCCGACAAGGCTACCACCCCCATGAACTTGACCCGCGTGGAGGATGTCCCCCAACAGGGGCAAGCGTAAGCCCTTGCATCTACTTTGCTATCCATCTTCCTTTCGATGATTTAGTACTTCTACTACTCACTCTCGGTTCTGTGCACAGGGGACTGTGGGCCTTACGCACCGAGGTTCATCGAACTGCGTGCGGAGGGCATCACTGACTTCTCCGACGTCGACGACGGCTTCATCGGCGCATACATAGCAACTCAAATTGTCGTCAGGTGTCCCCTGTCTCCTCCCACCCCAACTCGTACTCCCTCAACAGAGGAGGACACTTGATGGATGTTGTCATCAGCTGATATTAGTTTGTAGTGAACGATATGTGGGCTTGTGTTGGTTAGGAAATGTTGTTGTTCTTTGTGTTTGGTTGACTTGATAAACTTGTAAGCATTTCTACCTTTTGGAACCTTGTGCTTTTGACTACTTATGTATGGTTTTCGAGACTTGGTTGTATTTATTATAGATGGTTGTTGCTCAAGTGGGCGTATTACGCATTATATTTGGGTGTAATTGTCGTTTTTCTTACGATTGACAGTTTCTAAGATATATAAAATGTGGTACGGGATTCCCAGTTATCGGCTAAGTATTTTATGGGATTGGCTAGGAAAAATATTATGCTGGTTAGTAAGTACAAAACCCCATACATATGTAAAACTGAACTCCCAGCTATGCACAAAAGAAACGACCAAAACCCCCAAAGTTTCCCTGATTGGCATGCATACTACCAAAATACTACCTTCGTCAACATACCCGACAGATGCGGCATCCCACTACGCAATCATATAATCGCATATCCACGCCACGCTTCCTTATGTCCTCCGACGCTTCCGGCGAATGAACTCCCCACTAGACGGGTACCTGCTGGTCTTCGGTCTCCCAGGCCTTCTCTTCATGGGTGGAGGTAGTAACCGGATCTGCGCTATCTGTTGGGGAGGATCCCAGGTGTCCATGGGGGGAACGGAGTACACCACTCCGTCGTAGCTCGCGTGCCACGCAACTACCCTATAGTAGTCATGCACTAGTGAGTAAACATCGAGGCCTCGAGCCTTTGCTACGGCAACGGCATGACAGCAAGGGTACTGATCTATGTTGAAGTGTCGGTGTTGATAGGAGGAAATCGAGAATGCAAATTAAAATATAAATAAATCACAGCAAACCAGATTCCGTCCCTTGCAAATAATTACAAGACCTCCTCCTGATGCAGCAGTGGGAAGTCAGGATCGATCCACGAGGAAGCGTGTCAGTGGATCCTAGGCAGTGGAGAAATCTCACAGAAGTCGACAACAGGTGCTAGATCTCGACTAGGGTAAGTCGACAGAAGATCGGACAGTCGAACACAGCGCAACAGCAAGCACAGTTGTAGTCGATATCGACCAGGGCTACTCGATATCGAGTAGGGTCCTTGTCGACTTCGGCTTGTCTTGTCGAGTACCTGCACACAGAAGCTACATCGATGCTAGATCGAGAATCAGTAACTCGAGATCGACCAGGCTTGGTCGAGATCGAGTAGACAGAGAATAAAACGAAACAAAGAAATAAAGTAAAGGCAAACGCTTTGGGACTTCGAACTAAACTGTATGTAAAAGACTTCCAAGATTGGGGTTTGCAACAACGATAACCAAGCATGCATAAGGCAGAGATAAACAGATAATCATGTGAATTGCATCAAGGACAAGCTTTCGCCTTTTCCAACAATTAGACAACTCTTTCAAGAAACCCTAATTGTCTCTACTAATTTTATGTTTACAATCCAAGTTGTTATCATGGACCTCCATTAGATGGGTAATAAACACATAAACAAGTAGTAGATGCTCAAAACATGATAAAAGTCGGATCTTTACCTCAATTATGCATGGCTATCGTCGGGCTCGCCCCAACCCTAGAAGTGGGTGGACTACTCGCGCTTCATCATACTTAAAGACATCAATAATAAAAGGAAATAAACTTGCATTAATAAAATAAAATAGAGCTTACAACCAAAGGAAGCCAATTCCGCTCTCGCTTCACAAACTCCTCTTGGTCACTCACTCTCTCTCTCTCTACTACTCCTACTAATTGCTGTGTGATTGAATCCCTCCTAAAATCAGCCCCATGGGCTTTATTTATAGGCTTCTAATCCTTGCTATTCAATGATAGAAACATCTATCTATATCTAAAACTATATCTAAAAGGCTTAATGATAAATAAAAGCTAAAAAGAAATTAAATCTAAAAAAGGGGAAATTAAATCTAAATAGGTAAGTCTCTTCATGTTGATAGATCTTGTCTTCCATAGATAGAACTTGATGGATCTCGGATAGACTCGGCTTCCTTTGGCTCCAAGTAATCCCAGTCCGAGTAGGATAGATCAAAACGCGTTACGCGGCTTCTGGAAGCTTCCTCGATCTCGAGTAAGGCTACTCGATCTCGAGTAGAATTGTAGTCGACTGGGCTGGCTCGGCGTCTCGGCTAGCTGGTGCTCGACAGGCTCGGACATGGCTCCTGGGCGTCGTCGATCTCGAGTACCCTTACTCGATCTCGAGTAAAGGTGGCTCGTCGACTAGGTCTTCTCGGCAGCGTCGGGTAGATCTTCTCGACATGGCTCGGGTGCCGACTTCCGGGTTCCTCGATCCCGAGTAGGTTTACTCGATCTCGAGTAGAGTGTAACCCGGCATGTCTTAGTCTTCGGCTTCTCGATCAGCTCCTCCTCGACCAGGCACTCCTTGGACATTTTTGGTCGATCTCGAGTAAAAGTACTCGATATCGAGTAAATCTCTCAGCTTTCTGCTCTGTTCTTAAAACACACTTTCCCGAGTCCTCGTTTGTCGGATTGACACATATGACCATGCGTTGGAAAGATCTTTCCGAGGGCTACAACTCTCTTGATAACATCAAAGCTTGATTCAGAACGAAGAATGGTGAAAAATGTTCTTTTCTCCAGCTGCACCATTCTTAGCTTCTCCATGAGTTTCCTTTAAGCTCCAAAGTGCGTCCGATTTCTGCGAAATATAACCAAAACTTGTGTAGACCTCCATATATTGCAAATAAGTGTAAACTACACAGGTTCTGTATTATTCTAACCCAAAATGCATGAAATGTATGCAGAAATCGATATAACATTAAGTGTAAAACATGGCAAATTAGGCTCACAACAGTCGGCATGTGCATGAACGTGCGATGAGGTTGACAAGCCACTTGGCAGTACCCTTTATGAACTCGAACTCGTGGTCGCTCAGGGGCCTTGCGACCATGCATATGGATGCATGGTAGCTAGACATGATGACCTTGGCAACCCAATCACTTACGACCTTCCCGGACGTGCCACTTGACTTCCTCCGTGGAACAAACCACTTTTGCACCGTCTCGATGATGCAATCGAATAGTGCTACAACCGGCATATCCCGAGGCTCTTTGAAGACGTTGTTGGGGCATTCGACATTATTCGTTGTGGTTATGTTGTAGCGGTTTGCCAAAAAGTGAGCCCGTGCCCAACTGTGGAATCCGGCTTCACGTAGGTACTGCCCGGTTGCGGGGCATTGGGATGAGAAGTCAGCGAAGAGTTGGTTGAACTTGGCGTGGGTGTAAGCCCTGGTCATATCAAAGAACAACTCCTGGAGGGGCCCGCACTTGTGGTGGTGCTTCGCATTTTGGAAGAGGTGCCATGTGCAGAAGCCTTGCTTGGCAAAGGTGTAGCCGGCACGTATGCCCTTAACGATGCTCACATGTCGGTCCGAGACCCACATCAAGTCTGGGGTGTCCGGGACGACTTAAAGCATTTGTCGGAAGAAGAATGCCCAAGAAGTGTCATTCTCGCCATCCACTACCGCAAAGGCGATTGGGTATATTTTGTGATCGGCATCCTGTGCAGTGGCAAAGAGCAAGGTCCCCTTAAACTTGCCTTTCAGAAAGGAACCGTCCACTGAGATAACCTACGGGCATTTGGCATATAGATATCAGTATTATACGTGCTCCGTTTAAGGCTGGGTAAATGTATTGACTGGCTAGGGTTAATACTAAAATGGCTAGTCAACATACCTTCCATAAGTAGGGGATGGCTCGAATCTAGACCCCGAAGCTGACGAACGCGTACTTGAACCTATGGTCAGCATCCCACTCGATCGCGAGCCAGGTGTGGGATCATGGGTTCGCCTTCTCCAGTATGTACAAGTACGACGCCATTATCCGGTACGAATCCTCGTCCGTTCCGTATAAGGTGTCCCTCGCTTTCGCCTTTGCGCGTCGAGCCTTCCAATAGCAGACTTCGATAAGGTCTGGATGTGGGCTGGAGTTACCGGCTTACGGGTACCAGTGAAACTGCATTGCATATCATCTACGTCAGGTAAGAAACTGGCTAGAGGTTTATAATCACTGACTAGGATATGTAATAAAGTGGCTAGTGTTTCACGGTTAGTGGTCACTACGAATTTTTTTTCACCTTGATACAAGGCTCTTCCCAATAAGCTCGGACGTTGCCTGTCGATCGTGGTTGTGTTTAACATTAATGCCGCAGGTGTGCTCCTAAACATACTTCCTCACTTTCCACAAACTTGTTTTCAGGTATGTTGACGCACGACACATCCACTTGCATTCGGGATCGATGCACACCACAGAGTAGACTAACGGCGACGACCTCTTCACATGTGTGTCAAAACAGCCCTCCAACGCAGACCACCTTAGCCGGTTTTGCACCTCCTTCTTGGACTTCAACAACAATCCCTCGTGAAGGTCGATGTTCTTGCGGTGGGGGTACCCTACCTGCGGAAAAGCTTTGTCCAACATCTCCTCCACATCCTCGGTCGACATCCCTGCATCTTTCGTCCTCGAAACCCACCGTTCGGCCTCGTACATCCCATCATCAGATGATATACAACCCATTGATGAAGTTTCCTCAAGCGACCCCAATTTTATTACACCGAGATTTTCATTCTCCTCCTCCAACGAGGTCCCCAAGTCGACGGAAACAACACTCTCCTTATGCCCACCCACATATATAGTATCCTCCTCATCACTACTCACACATACGATTTGTTTCCCCCGGTCCACGTCCAACACTTGACCTCTCGTCTCCGAAGTGACGGTTGTCGGTTCTGCCTTAGCTTTCTGGATTACGTTGCCAGTCGTGTGAGTTTCCTTGCCAGCTGAAGTGTTTTCCTTGCCATCAATAGTGTTATCTGGGCCATACTCTAAATTCAGATCAAGATGCGATGTCGACCCATCGACGGCCATATCAACCTAACCACCATCTTCCACCACGACTGTTGTGATGTCTCCGTCTGGTGATTTGGTACGTTGTTCCATGTTCACAACCATCGAGTGACTTCCATGTTGGCTTCCACTTTCGTTCACCGAAGCGTACAAAGGAAGGGACCATGCCCCATCATCACCCCTTGAGTTGCAGTACTTGAAAGCATCCCAATCACTTTCATCATCCACTTGAATCGGATAGCATCCCTCCGTCTTCGTATCGAGTAGATATTTCAACTTCAACTCGTAGCACCTCCGGTCAACCGCGAGCTTCTCCATTATCTTGTTCCTGACGGACCCAAACGACATGGTCTCCTCTATGAGCATTATTTTGTGAGAATTTTGACCTTCATACACCCACCCCCCTCCGAGATGCTCCCATCGACCATTGCAAACGAGAGTAAGACCACCCCTTTCTCCCCTGTGACATAAAGAGGTTAAGATGGTTCTCTCAGTATCGGTTGGAGCTAAGGGAAAGATGGGGAGAATCCATTACTGTAAATACAAAACAAAAACCATACTTACCCATTTTCGTTGATGTATATTGTATGCAATTGCCATGTGTATCCCTGTGTATGTCTACATATATTCCATTGATGACTAGGATTTCCCTTTGCCTGGCTAGTAACTGAATTTCTGGGTTTTATTCTTCCAACTTGACGTTAATGACAGTCATGGGGAAGAATCAGTTGTTTTGCACTTTTTGGTCCACCTGGCGAGCTCCCCCATCTCCTTTTATACTCCCTCTGAAAACCGCTGAACTCCCCATGTGGTTTCCCTCCAATTTGCCTTGGCGGGAACTCTTTTTTTGTGAAAAGTAGACCCTCTCTCTCCTAGAGCATTAAATGCAAGTCATTCCAATCCCTCACACCCTCTATCCCAGCCGTCACTATCACTATGCACTCCTTCATATTTTAATTGTTTTTTTGCCCAAATTATGACACTCCCTCCTCAACAAGTTCGACGAGTGTCCCACCCACTCCCACCTTTTCTCGGTTTTTGCAAAGGGATAACCTGCAACCGGTTGAGAACAATTTGCAAGAATGACCTTTTGTCATTCCATTGCAAATTTTCAGCCCCATGGTTATTTTTGCAAAGTTGGGTTTGAATTGGTATATTGGTGCAAATCATCCATGAAATGAAATGGATTTTGATTTTATAGATGTATTTCAGTATTTGTTCTTATATTTATAATTTCAACATCTCTAGATTGCTTTGTATATATATTTATACAAAAATTTCAGAATGCATTTGTAAAATCCCGTTTAGGGCTTCAAACCCCGCTCGAAATGGCGTATACTAAATCCCTTTTAGGGTTGGAAAACATTATATAGTTATTCAATAATAATTCTCCCTGAATCATCCTGTTTTGGTTCGAGGAGATCCGTTCACATTTCCGACAGTGGATCGATCTTCTCTCTTTGGCCCTTATTTGTCTCGTCTTCTAGTTTCTGGTCGGTGCTTTGGTGTGGCTGCGTCTGCTTTGGGTTGGGTTGCAGTATCGGGCGCCCTGATTGATCGACGACGGATTGTGGTGGTGTTCGTGGTTTTGGAAGATCCTTCATTTAGGTGGAGGCAACATCGGTGATCCACACTTCCTAAGGAGTTGCCCTTTCCAGCTGGGGTACCGTCTTGAGTCTTTGCACTATCCTTGGTTCTTGGCACGCGTGGCGCGTCTTGTTTCACGACCGACTTCTCTGCTGGTTGACGTCTTGTATGAGTTGATTGAGTTTTTCTTTCCTCTACATTGTTTTGTGTTATTGTGTCCTATTTGTATTGACGATTTTCTGTCTGCCGATTTGTCCGACCATCGAGTTTCAGGTATGTCTGAACTCGAATTCTTACCTAATCGGAAAAAAAAATACTCATGAAATTGGACATTTTTCCCTGAATGACTAAGAAACCTTTAATTAAAATTAAAAAATGGTATATAAATTACAAAACTTACACCAAATTTTGTTACATTATTTACACCTGGCTAAATTAGGGCATAATGTGAGTGTTTTTTGATATTAAAAATACTCCAAAATTAGGTAATTTCAAACACCATAATGTGATGATCAAGGCGATAAGTCGATAACCTTAGCTTATTAGGAATAGTTCGGCTTGGTCATGTTTTCACTTGTTTCATTGTGCATGTTTTCTGTATTTACTATACAAATGTATATGTTTAGGCAGTTTCCTTCTGTCGACTCGTCGGCTTTTCGAGATCCTGATCTCGAATCTTTGCTTAATAATAAATAAAAACAGGTGATAACCTCAGGGATTGTGATCAAGTATCTCGCCGATGACGTATGTGATTGTGATCCAGTATCTCGCCGACGACGTATGTGATTGTGATCAAGTATCTCGCCGACGACGTGCAAAGTTTGATCAAGGAGTTCTCTCCCTGAACTATCCGAAACTAGACCTGAAAACGTATCGCGTCTCATCACTCGGAAACCAAAACAGCCTGGGAACTGCAATGACCTGAACCAAATGGCTTCGGCCTGAATTTGAGTTCCAAATTGACATTTTCTTGGCAAAATGCCATTATCATCATCATGGCATTCAGAGGACTGAAAACAACAGTAATCTCGTAACGAAAAAGGAGAGAATTCACACAAGAAAAGTGCGAGTTTGATAGTTGGAACCAATGAGAAGATGTACATATTCAGGGATGCATACCACAGAGAAAACTTCATCGAAACCGAAAGCCACAGCCAGCTTTCTGGAGACTGCCTAAAGAAAAATCTCTTGCCTGGAAATGTTGGGCTTTCTCCATGCCAACAATTGTAAGATCTCTTTCCAAGCAGAAAGAAAACACTTTTTTTTTTAAAACTCTTCCGGAGGAATCAGCTATGTTCAGGTGTACACATACGAGCGAGGAGAATACGTACCAATATCCATCAGGAAACGAACTGACACTGTCGCTGCTCGGCCAACCATAGCACAGCAAGCATGGCAAGATGAATACACCTGTTTGTTTTCAGCTGGGTCTGGGGCAGCAACTCTTTGATCATTCCACAGGCAACTGGGAGGCTCAAATTGTCGAGGATTTGGATGCAGCGATCTCTTCTAACCGCCTCCATGTAGCATCATGTTTTGCTCGGAGTTCTGCTTGTTTGGCTTCGTCCTCTTCATACTTCCGCAGGCACTCGTCAAAAAGCTGAGGATCAGCACCAGAGAAAATCTTGCGCACGTTCAGCGTCAAGCTCTGGACAACCTGATTCCAGTGCCCACGGCTGTTTTTCTCCAGAGCAGGGAAGATGATGGGTAGTATAATGTTTCGGTTTTGCCTTATCAGGTTCTCGATGTGCTCATTGTTCCATAGATATAGAGCACGCTCAGCCACCTGCACATGCGTAGAAAGTTGACCTACTAACTTAATTCAACATGGTCCAGTTATACTTGCCAGGAAATAGATAACAAAAAACAAAAAAAGTTAACAGTAATGCTGATAGTGGCTGACGTCCTGATGACGACCTCCATGTTCTTTGCAATAAAATCAGCTTCAGAAGCTTAAAATAAGCAGCAATACTGGGATCTACAGGGCGAGAAGCAATTGCCTTGCAAATTTATTGTAGACTAAGCAGCAACCTTTTTTTTTATCAACATAGGAACCACACAACTCATTGGACAAAACCCAGGAAATCGAACAATTAACCACCAGCTCTCATGGGAAAATAAGAAATAGTTCAATCAATATACATATGTCATCAGGATTCCCCATTACCAAATTTCCTCTCAAAGTTACATGAATCATATGAAGGAAATGAGGTGGGAAAACTAACCCAAAGTCTTAAGCAAGGAACACCATTATCCACTTTCATTAACGACCATAATATAATCTTATTCAACACAATAACCAATTAAGACAACATCGTAAACTAGGCATCTCAAGCAGAGAGAATCTAAGTACCTAGGAAAAAAATGGAGCAACTAAAGAAACACATCTAAATATAGGATGGGAAAAATTAAACAAAAATAAGAGATAATGTGTTTTAATGTACCATTCCTGTGGGATTTTTCCAGTGAAATTGAATAAACAGGCAGTAAAATGTCTCCACGAAGCTATCACATTTCAAAAAGAGAAACACTAAGAGCTATGCTGGATGGTTTCAAGTACTTTAGATCAGGTCAAAGAAAACTAATAACTCTTTGGAAGACAATCAACATAACAAGGAATTTTACAATAAAAAAAAAGATTTAACTACAAATCAATATGCTAAATAAAACAAATAAGGGTCAATACGAAAGAAATGAAAAGAATTAACCATAATCTCAACTGAGTTACCACACAAAAAACTTAGTAACATCTAGCCCAAATAATAGGCAGCATATCACTAATAATAAAAACAATTAAAGGACAAATAATGGGCAGGAAAAAACACTCAAGGGAATAGAGAAAGATAGTCTAGAACATCAGAACAAGGGCGCGTTTGAGCAAACAGTTCTCAAAACAATGTTCAAACATATACCAAACTTTTATGCCTAAAGGTGAAAACACATTCCATTCATGGAAGTAAGAACAGTCTTACTGCGTGAAAAAAAAAAGAAGAAAAAGAAAGAAAGAAAGTATTTGGTGAAAGAACAACAACAACAACACCCAAGAACATATAGTAAACAAAACAAACATAAACACCCAAGAACAGATGGTCAACATAATGACCCGAATAACCCTGAACAATGCACAATTGCACAGCAGAAAAGGATTAAGGAAAAAAATAGGGCAACAGCAAGCAATAAAAATCAAAGTATTTGGTACTGAATAAAAATCAAAGTGTTGTAAATACTGACCTGAAAGTGGAAGCTGCTAATGCAACGAGCAAGGTGTTCGAATAAGGGTACCATGCATCGCTGGAACTCTGGCTGTTGAGTCCCTTCCAAGACCTCTTCAAGTTCACTCAAGAACATGACCTCCTTTGAGCTGTTTGTGGCTGGCCAATACTTAATTAAGCCTCTTATCACGGTATCAGCAAGTTTTTCATCTTTCTCCACAAATTGAGTGATACAGTACGATAACTGCTGATGGTACATCGGCAGGCACTTAGGCTTATGAAGAGGAATCAGGACACGGACAAGGAATGCCTTATGCTCCTCTTTAAGAGGTAGGGCAAACCCATTAATTATGCTTCCCAAAACCTCTAAAAGTTCAGCAACTCCATTAAACTTCTCCGTTTCAAAAATAAAACGATAGAAGATGTTGTTAATGGATTTACGGATGAATGGGCGATGCACCATAAACTTCCCATATATGCGATGCAGAATCGTCTTCAAGTATTCCCTCTCTCTGGGGTCTTCAGAATCAAAAAGTTCTAAGAACTTCAGAAGAAATAAGTGGTCAACATACCTCTTTGCCAACTTCACATCAGTTTCTTGTGATGCCACAAACCTCAAAAAGAACTCATATACAAGCTGCAAATGAGGCCAAGCCGGATCCATCACAGGTTCCTCATCTTCCAAATCATAAGAGGCCACAACCTTACCTTCATGAGGCTGGTTTGTCAACGGCCTGAACAGGTTTGCTGAGACCATCTTTACAACTTCTTGCATTGCAGTTTCAGCCAATTTACCACTAGGTGAGGTCATATAGTCCACAAGCTCAACCAATGTCTGTTTCTTCATCTCCTTTTCTTTAATACTCTTGGTTGGGTCAATAAAATCAAACACAAGACAACACATGCTGAGCTTCTTTATAAGCAAGCTCTGCTTCTCAGAGTTGGGAACCTCTCTAAAGCTCGGCAATGCTTCATCAAAATAAGATGCCGGATCTTCGTTCGATCTCACATCCTCCAAGTGTGGGCCTCTATTCCCATGACTTAAACCGGAATTCAGTGAACTATTGCTGGCAAGAGTTGAATCCTTTACATTCGCTGACTTAGGGCCAGTTTTAGAGCTAGGATTGCTTACAGAAGGGCCATCACGGGCATCGCCGCCGCCCTTATGTGACTTCTTTGGAAGCCTACCCAGAAATTGCTTTATCATATCACCCAGATGTGAAATACAAAGCACCAATCTTGCAACCAAGGGTTCCTTGGAGCTCCACTTAGAGCAGTGCTTCCACCTACACGGACACCCAAAACCTCTAGACATCAATGAAATTTCAATCTGCCAATATCTTCAAAGGGTCTACGAAAGAGGAAAATTTTCCCCCTTTCGCAACAGAAAACCAAAAATCTAATTTCAAACTGAATTATTATTAAAAGGAAAACAAGCCTGACAGAATGTTAAACACTAGAAGGAAACAAGGAATAATAATACCTTTAGACAAGCCGAATCGTGACGGAAAGGTGAAACCTAGATGCCCAATTCAATCCGCAGAAGAGCGAAAATTAAATTAACACAAAGCACAGAACTTTATTCCGCCCGATTAGGGGAAATGGGTACGGGCGCCGAGTTATGCAATTAAACACCAAATCAACGGTAACTTGAGCTGGCCAACTGATCGCGAGATCGATCTGGGCATGATCTGAAACACAAGGCCACGGATTCCGTCGGAAGATAAAGCCCTAATTTTTAGAGAAAGTAAAGAAAGGGGGGAGCGGAAAAAAAAATTAAAAAACCAATATACATTTGAACAAAGCATTAAAGAGAGGATGAAATGATGTGAAAGGGAAAGCGAAAAGAAGGAAGCATAGATGCTTCCTGGATAGCAAGGAAGCTAATTTGCTGGGTGTGTGGTGTGGTGTGGTGTGGTGTGTGGGGTTAAAGGAAGGAGTATGAATGAGTCGTACTACAAAATTTCATTGTTTGGATTGGTTTTTTTTTTTTTTGTTTTTTTTTTCCAAAGGAATAAAATCTTGTGAGAAGTTTTTGATTTCCATTGCATTATATTATTTGGAGTGAATTTATATGGTAAGATTTTGAGTCAAAATTTTATATTAGTTTATCGGTTTTACCATCCTGAATAAGATTTTCGTTTTAGAAAAAAAAAATACTAGTTCAATTACTTGCACCTTGTGCGGTTTTTTAATAATATATTTTTATACAATTATTTTTTAATTCAAAACAGATTGTTTAGTCCACCTCATACTGAATATATTCAATGAGGGGTTGAAATGGTCCCTCACAAGAAAATACTTCGTACTTTGTTTTTCAAATTTGAACTTGAATATTCAATTAAGGATGGAGAATCTCCAACCAACTCATTACAATCCTTATAGGTAATATACTTTTATACATTTATAAATTCATTGATGAATTTTGGAAGAAAAAAGTTAAAATATAACCTAATAGTATACGATTGAGATTATTCCTACTCTTCGTTTTCACTTTTTTAGGTATATAACTTATAAATAAAGGATTGTTGCTCCTCCTCCTCCTCCTTTTCTTCAGCCTAGATAAATATAGGATTTCTTTCCATCATCCTCAAGTATTGTTGACAAGCTGTGGGAGTCCAGATTGCGGTGGTTTGGGCACGTCAGTAGGAGACCTCCTTCAGCACCTGTTCGTAGGTGTGAGAGCTTGGAGCTTGGAGATATTTGTAGGGGGAGAGGTAGGTCGAAGAAGAGTTGGTTGGAAGTTATCCGAAAGGACCTCAATCTCCTGAACCTTTCAGAAGATATGACATTGGATAGAGACCGCTGGAGGAGGTGCATTCGAGCCACGGATGTTTAGATTTCGGGGAAGTGTTGGGTTCTTTCGTTTATGCTTCTTTTCTTCATTATTTTCTGTTTCTTGTTGGCTCATTCCCCTGATGTTTGTCATTTTTGCTTGTGGTTCATGTACTCTATTGTTCTGGGTCTTTCGGAAATACTCTCTCGACTCGTTCGGGGAAAGAGTGCATACATCTTGACCCCCTAGACCCTGCTTCATCGCGGGATATACTGGGTTGTTGTTGTTTCCATCATCCCTCAAGGATCAAGGATGGAAATTATAAGGAATATTTTTAAACTAATTCTAATTGGATGGAAGATTATGATAGATTCATTCAATACAAGATTAACATAATTATATATAATAAATAATTGCTTAATTTATTCTTAAAAAAAATCTTGATTTTGGTAAGCAGAGAGTGAGCATGCTCCTTTAAAAGAGTCATTAAATAGTACATGACACCTTTTTTTTAAAGTACAAAAACCATCTATATAAAATAGGAAAAATGACTAAGAATAATATCAACTATCACCCGTGAACCAAAAATAATACGAACTTTTAAAATGACTAATTTGTATACAAACTATATCCAATTAAACCGATTTTGATACCATGGCTAAAAATTCATAAACGAAAAATAATTTAAACTCAAAAATATAATTAACAAGAAGTTAGGGAAAATTTTGTAAAATTGGGGGAACTATTCACTGTTGATTATATCAATCATCATCTTCCTCCATGCCCTCCAGAAGAAACTAGCAGTAGAATCCATGTGGATGTAGCATTCTCCCCAAGCTGCCAATGGGTACAACACCCAATTAAGTTGCGTTCTATACGGGGCTAGATGCACCGCCTCCTGCCTCGCTGCTTTCTCCTAACCTATATCGCCAATTCAAGATGCCTGCTTGGATTTAAATCGACGAAGAACACAAAAATTCTCAAACCACAAACCCTTCAATTGAAGTCAAGAGTACAAATCATATATCGAATTAAACAAGAGCTTTTGCAGATTCTAGGATAGGAATTTCAAATTTGTCAGTTTTCATGGCCAATTCGAAAGAAAACCCTTCAAAATTCAGATTTAGGGTTCCCACCGGAGAGGGATGAATGCCGAGTGTTCTTCGGGTCGCGACGATCTCAATTCCTCTATCCTCATATGTCCTCCCCTCCATCATCTTGCAAATTTCAAGCAGAGCCGAGGTCGAATTTCATACCGAGCTATACAGGTCGCGAGCGTCGGATTGCTACTGGAGCACCTGGAGGAAGACGATGAACAGTGAATAGTTCCCCCCAATTTTACAAAATTTTCCCTAACTTCTTGTTAATTATATTTTTGAGTTTAAATTATTTTTCGTTTCTGAATTTTAGCCATGGTATCAAAATCGGTTTAATTGGATATAGTTTGTATACAAATTAGTCATTTTTAAAGTTCGTATTATTTTTGGTTCACGAGTGATAGTTGGTATTATTCTTGGTCATTTTTCCTATAAAATATTTGGTTTTACAGTAGGCAAAAAATAGAAGCGATTATATAAGTTGGAATCTGGCTCATTGATCATCCTTGAGGATGATAGAACAAAGTTCCCTATTATAAGGGATAGTAAAGCTATTACAAATGATACCTTCCGTGCTATAAAATCCGCTACTTGGTGTGCTTCCCAATAGCAGTGTATGTGTTCGACAAAATCGAAGACAGATTCCAGTTGCTTGATCTTTTCAATGTGATGTATAACTTCACATCTAATGATGTTGCTGTTGGTGATGGATTTGATGAGCTGAAGATTGTCCCCTTCTATAGTTACTCTTTAAAGTCATTTCCTTATTGTTTGCTCCATACCTGTCTCAATAGCGATAGCTTCAGTTTGAATGACTGAACCTTTCACAGTTTTCTTATAAAACATGTCAATGACATGTCTCAATAGATTCTCCCTTTCATATCATGAATAAGAATATGAATTAGTAGTATTAAATGATAATTTCATGTACAAAGTAGGGTTAAAAAACTAACAACCTCATTGGATTTTTTATTCCTCAAAAAATTAAGCTAAACTTTTTTGTGCGTTGACTTAAATTAATGTGAAGTCTCCTTAAACACACCACCAAGACCCCATCCAGACTCGACTTTGGACACAACCACATCAACAAAGTGAAAGACCACCAAGAAACACCACCAAAGACAGCCACACACCTGCCCAATTCAAGCAAAAGCGCCAAAGGTTTCAGCCTGGAAAGCACGAGATTTCACGACTCGACTAATCGAGATGGTTCAACCCTCGATTGAAATCAAGATAGTATTTTCAATATATGACCAAACCAATTTCATTTGAGAGGATGGAGGCCCAATGAGCCAAAACTCAAACCCTCTAATTGGAACAAAGGTTATAAACTATATTCTATTTATGAAAAGCGAATATTTATATCCTTGGAAGTTAACTGTTACGAAACTGACTTTCCATATAAAACATTCTCATACAACAAGTCCATATATCATTTGAACCTAACTTATCATTATCGGTTCCCACTACCTCTGATTACTATAAAAACCCCCTTTTATAATCTAAGGAAATGTCACAACGTTATTGATTACTCGAATTGTAAAGTCTTTCTCTATCTCTTTAGCATCTTGGGCCTGACATGGTCATCAGTTCTTTAAGTGGGGAAGATTGTAATACTCTCGTCTCACATCAGATATTATAAGAATGTTGGGAGTGATTTATAAGTGATTCAAGCCTTACCCATCTTACAAAAGCTGTTCTTTTTCAAACTCCAAGTGAGAACAACGGACCTGAGAGGGCTATGTGACATGGGCTGACGCCTCTTATAACCTCGGATCTTAAAATTACATTGATGATGATGACTTAACCCTCGACTTGCCTCATGCATGTGTAAACCCATCAAATACACCACCACATTATTGCCCACCCCATCTTACATGGCTTCCATGTTGAAGCCATACTACCTTCTTGCTTGAACCAATCATCTTCTACCAACAACGAACGTATCCTCGGGTATCTTGTATCCACCTGATTATGTTTTTATTATATAATCAATTTTCTAATTCTTATTATAAACATTTTGTTTCTAACATTTTACTCAAGAAAGAGCTTACTTGTTTTTCGAAGGCTTACAAAGATCCAAAGTAGTGCCAAGCATTGACAACCAAAATTCAAGTTGGTCAATCACCCCGTTCGAACGATTCAAAGCACGATTCATTGCCAACAGTTTCAACCAAATGAAAGGGATTGATTACCGTGAGACATTCGCTCCCGTCACTAAACCTACAACCGTTCGGGTCCTTCTTAGCTTGGCTACTATTCAGGGATGGCATTTGCATCAGCTAGACGTAAATAACGTCTATTAGTAAAACCATTAACAATTTCAATTTAGATAAAAGAATATCAAATCAAAATGTAAAACTCATTTGAAAACATGGATAGTTGTGGCGTGGTAGCCAAGAGTTCCAGTGAAACAAAGATTTTAGTGAAATGAATGAATATTGTGTTATATTAATATGAATATGGCATTATGTGTATATGAATATGTGAATATTGTGGTGTGTGGATATAAATATGGTGTTATTCACTTTTTAGTATGTGAATATAAATAATAACATATTCATATACCCATATTTAAATCATATGCATATTGACACAACATAATATTCATATTTATATATTCATATAACATAATATTCATATGAATATGACCCAATATTCATTCGTTTCACCGTTACACCGTATTATCCGTTTCATTAGAACCTTTCCCAGGCATGGTATATATTTGAACCCAAGGCCCTAGAAGCGATTTCGCCCTGACCATGGTGCAAGTCGGCTTCTAGCATCGCCCCCAAGGTTACATAGCACCTTCGATCACGTGCACTCGCCAAAGGAAGTTTGAAATCTTTCTAGGAACTCAAAACGTTTCTACAGAGAAGAGGAAGATGGGAAAAACGCTTCTTCTTCTTCTAAAACCTAAAACCCTTTTTAAGAGGAAGATAACGTGTAAAAACACCCCACTCTCCCACCAACTTAGGTAGTTGAGGAAAATCCTCAAAACCAATTTAAAAAACCATTTTTTTAATATAGATAAGTTTGCATAAAATAAAGCCCATCATAAACCTTATTCAAGCATCCATTATAAAACCTTATTCAAGCATTATTTTCAGCAATCCCCCACAAATGCGAGAAAATAGGTTTTCTAAAACAACGTTCTGAGCTGGTTTTATGGAGAAGACACTTAAATGTTGGTGAACAAGTCTTGAACCAACACATAGTGAAGTTGAGTGCCTCCCTTGTCATAGAAGTGAACAAGTCTTGAACTACTAGACCCGAGAGGTGATCTCAATAACACATACGTCAACCATGATCCTGGTGATTCCACGATAAGATCCTGAAATATGTATGTGGTCATCTCATACCTTGGGTGCTGAAGAGTACTCTAGGAATACCACCCTAGTATTCCATAGAAGATGACCAACTTCTTCACACTCTCGTAGGTAGCTCCATCAAGTCTATCTCACATAAACCACCCTTATTAGGGCTACAGAACCATTAAGAGAGCATTACGCTCATCCTCTTTCATATTCAGTGAATCCATCAAGTCCTTCTCAATAGGTTCACCCAACTCTGGGCTATGAACTCATTAAGAGTACATGACTCAACCTTTCTCAATACACCTGTCATGGGAATGAGAAGTGGTGTATCTCTTCTCATATGGGTTTGAGTCTCATTCCCTTAGACAAATCAAGACTGGTATCATGTTCAACTCTTTTGTGAATAGACCATTAGGTTTCTCTCGGACCTCGCATCCTCCAAATAGATGACACCATTCAAAATCAGCTGTCTCACATCTTCATGTCAAATCTGTGTGTGTCTTTTCTTTCCATTCTATGTATTACTACTAGCTACACAAATAGCAAATGTGAGTCACATTGTAGAGAAGTAGATAGAGCTTCATGCCTCCACTAAGGTAAGTAAGCCAGTAACATTCTCAACCACTCAATCTCTTGTCGAGCTAAATCTAAAGCTATGACGTCACATTTCATAGTCGATCTAGCAAAGCATGACAATTTTGATGGTTTTTCACGATATAACATCATCATAATTAGAATGTTTGATCATACTGGCACAACGATGAAGTTATCAAACCTTTCAATATTTTTCATTACATATTGAGATGAAGCAATTTTATTTTTCTAGTTTCTTTAACACTTAGAAATACATCAACTTCGCCCACATCTTTCATTTCAAAGTGAGAGGAAATAAATGTTTTAGTTTCATTTATCATATGTATGTTAGTGACAAATATCATCTCATATCCACATAAAGGCACATTACCAATTTAACACTTCTTGGCATAAAATATGCATTATAAACACAAAACCTAAACTTCAACACAATTTAGAGCATTTATAATATGCTTGGTTAAAGCCATATATTGATTTCTTAAGTGAAAACATAAAATTCTCCTTTCTTGGAACCACATGCTCGTAGGTTGTTCCACATATATCTTTCTCTAGATCGTCATTTAAAACACAGTTTAAAATCCATTGATGCACTATCGATTTATAATTAAATGCTAAAGCAAATAATAAATGTAAATGACAATCATAATCATTTGGGAATATGCATTAAAGAAATCAATTTCATATTTTATACTTTAACCACTAGTCTTTCCTTAAACCTTATAATAGAACCATTAGTTCTAAAATTCCTTTTAGGGATCCATTTACACTTAATGGCTTTGAAACCTCTAGGCAAGTCATCTAGTTCACAAGTATGGATTCTCATAATAGATTCCAATTATTGTCTATAACATCTTTCCATCATAAGTTGGACTCATACCCTCTATATGTGTTCTAAATTCATCTTCTAACATAAGAACATAAATAGGAGTGATAGCATGCATTTAGGTAGGCATAATAGGCTGCATTTAGCTTAGTTACGATGCATTTCATGCATGGATTAAGTACAATTTGCATATTTGCTCTCTATGTTAGTGGAGTCGGAATCTACACATTTTTATTGATTATTTCAGGAAATCGTGGATTCGATGATGAGACATGGGTTGATAACGCATTGGATGAGAATTTCTAGTTGATCGAAGAAGCTTACATGAATATCTCAAGAGGTCCTGGGAAGAAGAAGCGAACATAAACGAAGAACAAGTCTGCAGAATTTGTCGCCAGATCTGCTGAACTTGTTTTGCACTTTCTGGAGGTCTCGCTTGTTCGATTGACTATTATGACCATGCGTTGGAAAGCTCTTTCAGAGAGCTACAACTTTCATGTTGACGAGAAGAGCAAATTCGAGAAAGAATTTCCGGGAAAGACAGATGCAGCGGACGCAGCATGTATGTCGCGTAAGTAATTGGGCTTTTAAAGTCCAATTATGCGTCTTGGTAAGCTCCCTTGGATATGAAGAATTCCTAAAAAAAAGGCAAAGTCCGGTATTTTACGAAGATCTTTCTTTCTATCAATAGATAGGAATGAGTGTTCGATATAGGGGGTTGGCTTCTTTCAAGTCGAAGGCGAAGGGATATGCAGCGGGATATGGGAGAGCTGCTGCATTGGTCGTCAGCGCGTGAACACTGCGTTTTAATTTAAGAAAACCCTAGTTTGTGTTGGATATTCTTTATGGCCGACTTTGGATCTTTTATAAGGCCAATTTTAGTTTATTTTCCAGAACTTCTATTCTATTCTACGTTCTATCAGACAATTAGAGAGAGAGCGATGTTTGCCATGGACGACTAAACTCTCTTCGTTCTACTTGCAATTTGAAGCTTTATTTGGATTGATTGTGAGTTTCTAATTCTTGTTCCTTATTTCCTATATTGAATGCTTCAACTTCTTTGTGCTTGATTGTTTATTGTTTTGTTCTATCTTGTCTG
The DNA here is from genome assembly GCA_963922045.1 of Persicaria maculosa. Lineage (NCBI taxonomy): Eukaryota > Viridiplantae > Streptophyta > Magnoliopsida > Caryophyllales > Polygonaceae > Persicaria > Persicaria maculosa. The sequence goes on from OY998256.1 coordinate 15,445,699, forward strand.
GCCAACTAGTTAGATCAATTCAATTGCTAGGGTTTTGTAGATTCCTGATTGCGAACCTTAACCCAAGTAGCAAACTTATCCCTTTAGGGCTGATTGAACTAATTAGATGGGTAGGAAGTTGGATGTGTTGTTAAATCCCTCTTTAGGGACTGCAAATACCTTGGCTAATCCCTGAACTTAAAACTATCAATTGGGTTAAATCCTTCTTTAGGGACTGTTTGATTGATATGGGTTTCTAGGACTGGTTGGACTAGTAACTATATTAGGTTGGGACAAGGGCATTCATAGGAAGACTAAAAGGACAAGAGGAAGTTACAATATCAATTCAACCAAATAAAGTGGATAGTTGTAGGTAGAACGATCTTCTCTAAATTGTTTTGCATTATTTGTTTTTATTTTATTTTGTTTTCTTTTCAATCTCAATCAATCAAAACCCCCCTTTCTACTAATTGGTAAATACACTTTGCCGAGAAATACTTGATTCTCTGTGGGATCGACCTCTTTCTTACTTGCTATACTAGTTTGTAGGTTTGAGTTTTATTTTGATACGGTTTACGCGACTAAAAACCGTCCATCAAATTGGCGCCGTTGCCGGGGAATCAAGTTTATTTCTTTGTTTTGTGTATTTATTAATTTTTGTTTATATATTTAACTTTGTTGTGAACCTATCTTACGGTTCACAACACCCTTGCTACTAACTTTTTCAAGATATTGAGCTTAACGCAGTTTGAAGGTGAGAACTTTCACCAATACTTCAGTAGATTGCAGGAGTATGTTGAAGACCTTGGTTCATGGGGTTATCAATTCAGCATCCGAGATATGATTTTGTGCATAATTGATGGGATGACTGTTGAGACACGAGCGCTTGCTGAGCACCTGAGTAACGGAGGCCTGAAGCGGTTAGGAGGATTGTCGGGATAGTGGGATTTTTTCTGTTATATGGATTACCATGTTGCACAAGAAGAATTGCTCACCATGTCTCTTCCGCCAATGGAGAACTCTGTCACATACCCAGAGGATCCATTCCATAGCCTTACACAAGTGTTGCAAGAGCAAGCTGAGAGCAGTAAGAACTTGGAGAATCATAGGAACAAACTCATTCAAATTTTAAGTGCAAAAGGTGAGAAGGAAAGGGGCTTAGAAGAAGGAGTTGAAGTCGTAACGGAGGGTGAAAATTCTAAGGAGCGGCAACCGCCGCAGGAGGACAACGACCGCCGCACTGCTACTAATGAGCCCCCATCGACGTCTTCTTCTCTTGATTTTGAGAAACCCACCCCACCACCCCTTGAGGCTTTAAAGGAAGCAAGAGTGGAAGATCCTATCGAAGTCATTACACTTATTTCATTCCCTCCTATGCGGTTTCAACATGACGATGACATGCCGAATGAGGAGGAATTGGTTGCAGACAACGATAGTTTCTTAGATGATGGAGGAGATGGTCTAGTGTTTTCTGACTTGGAATCTCATGAGTCGGCGCATGAGGTTTCATGTGTTTTGGTTCCAACTCCATCTGGCACATCCATTCTTAACTCACCCATTGATGAACCAGGTCTAGAGCCATCAGCTGAGGCTCAAAAGGTAATAAAGGTAAACTTTTGCAATTTTGAAGGTAATGGTGATTATGTTGATCCTTTTGATTGCTATTGTGAAAAGCCACCAGCGGAACTGTGCTGGTGGTATCATATTCCTTCTGCAGAGAGTCATGCTAGACTCTTTGATAGATTGAAAGGGTTCTTGAGTTCCACATTTTATGCTTTCAATTTATTGTGCTATGATGTGCCTTGTAAGATGTGTGCATAAGAATATGATAGGCTACTGAAGGCCTTGACGATGTCTGAGAGATAAGGTCTTGAGATGGAGAATAAGTCAAGCCAATGACATTAAAGAAAGGCGCTTCTCGGGAGGCAACCCGAGGTAAGTTTTAGTTATTTCATTTCCTAGTTAGCTAGTTTTCTTTTCAATAAATTAGGTTTTCCATTAGGATTAGATAGTTGTTTTTAGTTTTTGGATAGACTAACCTTTCAGGAAAGGTCGCCGCCTTTAACCCGTCGCAATGCTCAGATCCGACCTATAGAGACCCATCCACCACATTGTGAGTATTTCATTCATCTCTTCCTCTATGTTTTTATTTTTTGTTGTCTTTTATGTTTCATTGAGGACAATGAAAGGTTTAAGTGTGGGGGAGGGATTGCATTGCATATAGATAGAATTTGCATATCATGTTTATTTATGTCTTCATATTTATTTTTATTCATATATCACATTAAAAAAATCACAAAAATATCATGCATTGCATTTAGGTGTTATTAAAGATAACCATCTTGGTTTAGTTTGTCCTCTAATTTATTTTTATGATCTTATTGCATAAATCCCATAATTTGATTGAATTGCTTGAAAATTATTTTTGGAGCATGATGTAAGAATATAATTGAGCAAGTATGGTTCATAATTGAGGTTTAATTGAAATCTTGCAAAAACATAACCTTTTGTGAATTTGTTTTGGCCTTATAGGGACTTTACATATTATTCCCTTTTGCTTTTATTGTGTGATTATACTCTTCATATGCTTGTAATTTCAATACCGTATTGAACATGTTTGTTGCTTGTGAATTTCAAATGATTGAGGCATGTTTTCTTTAGCCATATTATACCTTATCTACCCTTTGCATTATCCTTTGCTTGAAGCCCAGCTGAGCCGTAAAACCTATTTCTTTTTGATAGCTCCACAAAGATATATCATAGCCAATGATTAGCTTGACCCTATCCGGGAATTAGGAGGAGAATTGGTGAAAAATCTATATGTTGGAGTTGCTTTGAGTGGAGATGATGTATGTATGATTGTGCATTGTGAGAGGCATAGCCGAAATAAGGTAACCCTTCTTGCATAATAGAGATGACTTATTACTAGGGGCCTAAGGAGGATAAAATTCACTTAGGAGTAAAAGTCTAGTAAGCTTGGACCTAGGGAAGATAAAATTCACCTAGGGGCAAAAGTAAGCATAAAAGAAAAGAAAAGAAGTCATCATAATAAAAAAAATGCATGAGTTGTATGGCTATTGAAATCGAAGAGTGCTTATTGATGTGTATTGGAGTTTATGTTATTGGAATGGTTTGCGAAGTATGGAAGTTTTGGTGTTGTTCTGGTTGGTTGTTGTTCCTTTTTCCCGGATTTTTAGCACCACAAGCCTAAATATTTCTCATGTCTTATGTTCCTACCAAAGCCCCATTACAACCCTATAAAAGTCCTCATGATGTTTTTTGCAAGTGATAACTTTCATGGTGTACAGAGCATTTTGGATTGAGTTGAGAGTCGAACTTTAAATCCTGAACACTTGAGAGCTTGAGTGAAACACATTATCCCGGTGAGGTTGGATTAAATTTGCCTTTACGATTGGATTGCTCACATATTTGCTAGGATATTTGTTCTCTTATTCATGTTTCCTATAGCTTGATGTTGCTTTTATAAAATTATAGCATAAAAATCTTATTTGTGGGATGATTAATTCTACACTTGTTTTTCATTGCTTGAGGACAAGCAAAAGCTTAAGTGTGGGGGAGTTTGATAGCATGCATTTAGGTAGGCATAACAGGTTGCATTTAGCTTAGTTACGATGCATTTCATGCATGGATTAAGTACAATTTGCATATTTGCTCTCTATGTTGCTGGAGTCAGAATCTACACATTTTTATTGATTATTTCAGGAAATCGTGGATCCGATGATGAGACATGGGTTAATAACGCATTGGATGAGAATGTCTAGTTGATCGAAGAAGCTTACATGAAGATCTCAAGAGGTCCTGGGAAGAAGAAGCGAACATAAACGAAGAACAAGTTTGCAGAAGTTGTCGCCAGACATGCTGAACTTGTTTTGCACACTCTGGAGGCCTCGGTTGTCAGATTGACTAATATGACCATGCGTTGGAAAGCTCTTTCAGAGAGCTACAACTTTCCTGTTGACCAGAAGAGCAAATTCGAGACAGAATTTCCGGGAAAGACAGATGCAGCGGACGCAGCATGTATGTCGCGGCCGCCGCCAGTGAGGATGCAGCGGGATATAGGAGAGCTGCTGCATTGGTCATCAGCGCGTGAACACTGCGTTTAAATTTAAGAAAACCCTAGTTTGTGTTGGATATTCTTTATGGCCGACTTTGGATCTTTTATAAGGCCAATTTTAGTTTATTTTCCAGAACTTCTATTCTATTCTACGTTCTATCAGACAATTAGAAAGAGAGCGATGTTCGCCAAGGATGACTAAACTCTCTTCGTTCTACTTGCAATTTGAAGCTTTATTTGGATTGATTGTGAGTTTTTAATTCTTGTTCCTTATTTTCTATATTGAATGCTTCAACTTCTTTGTGCTTGATTGTTTATTGTTTTGTTCTATCTTGTCTGGCCAACTAGTTAGATCAATTCAATTGCTAGGGTTTTGTAGATTCCTGATTGCGAACCTTAATCCAAGTAGCAAACGTATCCCTTTAGGGCTGATTGAACTAATTGGATGGGTAGGAAGTTGGATGTGTTGTTAAATCCCTCTTTAGGGACTGCAAATACCTTGGCTAATATCTGAACTTAAAGCTATCAATTGGGTTAAATCCTTCTTTAGGGACTGTTTGATTGATAAGGGTTTCTAGGACTGGTTGGACTAGTAACTATATTAGGTTGGGACAAGGGCATTCATAGGAAGACTAAAAGGACAAGAGGAAGTTACAATATCAATTCAAACAAATAAAGTGGATAGTTGTAGGTAGAACGATCTTCTCTAAATTGTTTTGCATTATTTTTTTTTTTTATTTTGTTTTCTTTTCAATCTCAATCAATCAAAACCCCCCTTTCTACTAATTGGTAAATACACTTTGCTGAGAAATACTTGATTCTCTGTGGGATCGACCTCTTACTTACTTGCCGAGGTAATCCCTTGGTAAAGATATCAGCGTACTGATAGGAGGACGGGACATGAAGAACATGAACATGTCCAAGAGCAACCTTGTCCCGAACGAAGTGTAGATCGAGCTCAATGTGCTTCGTTCGCTGATGCTGGACTGGGTTGCTGGCCAGATAGACGGCGGAGACGTTGTCAGTGTAGACCAGGGTGGCCTTCTAAAGAGGGCAGCGGAGCTCAAGAAGGAGATTGCGCAGCCAAGAGCACTCGGAGATAACGTTGGCGACACCTCTGTACTCTGCCTCGGCGCTAAAGCGAGACACCACATATTGTCGCTTCGCGGACCACGACACCAGGGTGTCGTTGAGGAAGACACAGTGGCCAGACGTGGAGCGACGTGTGTCAGGACAACCACCCCAATCCGCATCAGTGTAAGCGACGAGGTCAAGCCGAGAGGAAGGGGTGATTGTGGTGCTCAGCTCGAGGGTACCGCTGATGTACCAGATGATCCGCTTCAAGGCCTGGAAGTGCGGCCCCTTGGGCGCATGCATAAACAAGCAAATCTGCTGAACGACGTAACTGATGTCTGGCCGAGTAAACGTAAGATACTGCAACGCACCAGCGAGACTCCGATAGAGCGTCGGATCATCAAACAGAGGACCAAAGTGAGCACTGAGCTTGTTGGAGGTATCCACTAGAGTGGCAACCGGCTTGCAGTTGCTCATCTTGGTCCGAGAAACAATCTCGGCAGCATACTTACTCTGAGAGAGAAATAACCCAGACGCATGACGCTGCACGGCGACTCCCAAGAAGTAAGACAACGGACCCAGGTCGGACATGGCGAACTCGGCACTCAACTGGGAAATAACAGAGGTCCGAAGAGCATCAGAAGAGGCGGTGAGAATGATGTCGTCGACATATAGTAACAGAAAAGCCATGTTTGTGCCTCTGCGATAGATGAACAGAGACGTATTTGAGCGGCTGCCAACAAAGCCCAAGCGTAGCAGATGAGAAGCAAAGCATTGGAACCAAGCCCGCATAGCCTGTTTCATACCATACAGAGAACGCTTCAGGAGACACACGTGCTTGGGGTGATCAGGATCAGTGAACCCCGGCGGCTGAAACATGTAGACTGTCTCATTCAGATGGCCATACAAAAAGGCATTCTTGACAGCCAGCTGATAAATAGCCTAATTTCGCGACAATGCTAAGCTCAACACCACTCGGATAGTGGCAGGCTTGACCACGGGGTTGAATGTCTCATCACAATCAATACCGGTCTGCTGAGATCGACCGTTGACCACAAGACGAGCTTTGTAGCGCTCCAATGACCCATCGAAGCGGAACTTGTGGCGAAAGAGCCACGTGCAGCGAATGACGTTCGCCTCAGGAGTGCGAGGAACTAGAATCCAAGTGTCATTCCTTGTAAGAGCCCCGTATTCGTTGAGCATAGCCGCCTGCCAATTCGGGTCGAGGAGGGATGTTTTGTGGGAGGTGGGGATAGGGGAAAGGGAGGTCAGATTCGAGGTAGGAGGTATGAGGGAATCGGCGGGGACGGCAGGGGAAGGGGCGGCGGCCGCTGCAAACTGCCGCGGCCGCGGCAAGGATTGATGTGATGCGGCCGCTGCATGATGCTGCGGCCGCGGCATCAGGGGTGACGGGAGGGGTGTCCGGGAGTAAACAGGGAATGGTTGGGTGGGGTGATGGGCGACGTTCATGGAGACGATTTGATGAGGCCTGAAAACACCGGAGATGCTGCGGGTGTGTGGTCTGGTAGGAGGGGGAGGGGGTGGCGGTAGGGGTGGTGTAGGGGGAGAGGTAGGAGCACCAGGAGATCTCTGGGGAGGGAGAAAGTGAGGGAAGGAAGACTCTGACTCAGGCTGAGACATAGGAGGTGTCGAAGATGGGGGAGGAGAAGAAGAGAAGGGAAAGCGAGACTCATCAAAAGTGACATGACGGGACACAATGAGCTTATGGTTCCGAACATCGAGGCAAAGGTAATCACGGTGATCAGACGGATAGCCTAAGAAGACACATGGAGTGGAGCGCGGGTGAAGCTTGTGTGGGGTGGTGGAGGACTGGTTTGGGAAGCACAAGCACCCGAAGGTACGAAGGTGATTATACCTAGGCAAGGTGCAATAGAGTGCCTGAGTTGGCGAGCGATGGTGTAGGGTAGTAGATGGGAGAATGTTGAGGAGATAACATGTGGTTGATAAGGCGTGAGGCCAATAGGTAAGGGGAATAAATGCGTGAAAGAGGAGAGAACGCATCATGTTGGTTATGGTTCTAATGATTCGTTCGGCCTTGCCATTCCGCTGGGAAGTATAGGGACAAGACAACCGATAGGAGATCCCATTTGTGGCGAAGAAATAGTGAAAGTCTTTGTTGTCAAATTCACGGCCATTGTCACATTGGAAGCATTTGATGGATGTTTAAAACTGTGTTTTTGATGTCCATGTTTTGTGCCATGTCTTATACTCACTTTAATATCGATTTCTGCATGTATTTCATACATTTGGGTTAGAATAGTACAGATACTATGTAGTTTATGTTTATTTGCCAATTATGAAATCTACACCAGTTTCTGTTTAATTTCGCAGAAATCGAGGCAATTTACAGCAGTTCAGAGGAAGAAGGAAAAGCTCGAAGACAACTACAGAAAGTCCGAGGTCAAGGAGCAGTGGAACTAGGACAAATCGAGCTGAAAACGAGAAAATCGAGTCGACACCATCTGGTCGATTTCGACCTAACTTGGTCGATTTCGAGGAGTCAAGTCGATATCCACCAAAGTTGACCAAAATCGAGCGAAGCTGAGAAGAGTTGGTCGATATCGACTTAACCATGTCGATATCGAGTTGCCAAAACTGACCCGAGATCCTGGAATCGACCAAGGAAGCTGAGCAAGGAAAACGTAGGTCGATATCGACTTGACCTAGTCGATATCGAGTTGAATTTGGTCGGTTTGCATCCTAGTAACCGAGTCGATATCAAGTTGATCACCAGTGGCCGATTTCGAGCTAGTCCGAGCTTTACTTAAAGTTTTATCCCGAATCCAATGGAGATATTTTCGAGAGAAGATTCCTTACACATGAAGACTTGAAGATTTTAGATATTTTTTTATTTTTTTTATTTATCCTAAGGGTGGAACAATTAATTACCATAGGATTTATCTTGTTTTATCTAAGTTTAGATAGATTTATTTCCTAATAGAATTATATCCCTAGATATTCCTTACCTTGATTAGCAAGGATTAAGGCCTATAAATAAGGAATCGGATCCTCTCCTAATATCCTTTCTCCTAATATCTTCCTAATGAATAAATCTTAACCGTTCAATTAAATTAATGGTCAAGATCTATTCTTAATTTACTTTCTTTACCCGACGTTCTTCTCTCGCACCCTCATTTCCCTATCTTCTCTAATCTCATTCAGAGCCTCCTCTCGCATTGGACTTAGCAGCATCCTCCGCCGTCCTCGTCGTCAAACCGAGAGGAGGCGATGCTAGGAAGCGTCCTTTAGAGTTCGAATCTCATGGGTTATGGCGATGCTAGGAAGGAGGAAGGATGGAGCAACGCTGTTCGAGGATTGTGATGGATAGCTTATGAAAAAGTGGTATAGGGAGGGCTATAATCTCAATCAATAATTCCATTTATCATGTGAAAATATTAGTATAAAATTTGAGTTTAATTTTTAGCAAATTCATGAATCATGGTGCCCTAGCACAAGTGAGATACTCCGTATATGGTTTCATTAGATTTGTCCTCACTCCGGTGATGTCCCTCTCCTGCAACCGTCGATATCGACCGTCTTCCTAATTGGCGTCTATGGATGACGGCGAATTGGCGATGACCTTCGGCGTCATACTCATCTTCTCTTCTCTCTTCATTGCCTGTCGAACTCGGCCATTTGGGTTCTCCGAATTGAGCGAACCATTCTTCAAATCGTGAGGAAACCGAAGTGGGAAAAGAGGCTTTGTGAGCAATTTGGTCATTTGGGGTTGAAACTAGGGATTTAATCTTGTCCATTAATTTAATTGAACGGTTAATATTTCATTAGGAAGATATTATGAGAGGGAATATTAGGAGAGGATCCATTTTCTATAAATAAAGCCTATAGGACTGATTTTTATTCATTCAATCTTAGAAAGAGAGGAAGAAAAGGAGGAGAGTATAGAGAGAGAGAGTGGAGGTCGAGTGAAGTTGTGAAGCGAGAGCGGAATTGGCTTCGATCGGTTGTAAGCTCTGTTTAGTTTATAAATGCAAGTTTCTTTTCCATCAATGATATCTGCAATTACGATGAAGAGCAAGTAGTCCACCCACTTCTAGGGTCGGGACGCGCCCGACGATAGCCATGCATGTTTGAGGTAAAGATCCGACCTTTATTATTTTTTGAGCATCTACTACCTTTTATGTGTTTATTATCTATTTAATAGAGATCCATGTTAACAACTTGGATTATAAACATAAAATTGGTAGATACAATTAGAGTTTCTTGAAAGAGTTGTCTAATTGTTGGAAAAGGCGAAAACTTGATCCTTCGATGCGATTTGCATAATTATCGTTATTTATCTTGCCTTATGCATGTTTGGTTATCGTTGTTGCAAACCCCGATCTTAAAAGTTTTCTTTTACATAAAGTTTATTCCGAAATCTCAAAGCTTTGTTCTTTTATTTTCCTACCGTCCCCTACTCGATATTGACCAACCATTGGTCAATATCGATTTCTAATTTTCGATCCAGAAAGGTCGCTGCTCGTTTGTGTTTCTGCAGAAAATAGGTCGATTTCGAGTACCCAAGTCGATATCGAGTTCCATCAGTCGATATCGAGTCAGCCTAATCGATATTTTCCAGCCGTCTGCAGAATCCCAGAAATTGACTGGAACAGTCGATATCGACTCACCTAGGTCGATATTGAGTTGATCCCCTGAGTCGAAATCGAGGTGAGATTTCTCCGCTGCCTGAGATCCGCTGACCCGCTTCCTCGAGGATCGAACCTGACTTCCTTTTGCTACATCGGGAGGAAGTGTTGAATATTATTTGCTGAGAACTGAATCGGTTTACTTATTTTATTTACATTCTATTTGCAATCTCGATTTCCTCTGTCAACAAATTGGCGCCGTTACCGGGGAAGCAATCATTCGCGCCTTAGGTAGTTAGGTCTCACGTTTTCCTTTAAGTTTTGATTTTGCATGTGTATGCGCTGCTCTGGTCAACAACATGAGTTTGACGCCTTAAACGATGCGGAACGCCTTATACACGTCCACGCTAAATTGAAAAGAGCCATGGGGACCGCTGAGATGAAGAGGCTTCAAGCAAAAATAGAACCCAAAAATGCTGCTCTCACCGCTGAGAGAGCATGCACTGTGCAGGAAGCCGAACTAAGGAGGCAGGCAGGAGCTGAGCTTGCCCAATACCCTACCACTGTAGAGGATTGCATGCACCCGACTCTAGTCGTGCCTGAATCGGCTATTCTAATCCCCGAAAATAATTTTGAGATTCGCACTGCCTTCCTTATTGAAATTAAAAATAATTCTTTTTACGGAAGGTTTAATGAATGCCCTCTTGAACATATTACCAATTTTTCTGATATGTGTCATACTCTTGCTGAAGGTACTACTCTAGAATATGTCAAGATGAAAGCTTTTCGATGGTCTCTTGCCGGTCCAGCATTGAAGTGGCTTGAAGGACTGACTCCACGATCCCTCACAACATGAGCCGAGGTAAGGCAGGCATTTCTTAATAAGTTCTTTCCTCCTGCCAAGACAGCGCTCCTCCGCCAAAAGATTACAGCTTTCAAGCCAAAAGCCTGGGGAGCCGCTAGCAAAAGCATGGGACCGATACAAGGATCTACTGCGATCCTGCCCTACACATGGGCAGCCACCATATGTCATTCAGGAGATCTTCTACAATTCTCTTGATCTGGCCGTAAGGATAGGATCAACCAATATACTCAATATGAGTATCTGACGATGCCACCAGCTGGCGCATGGGCTACCCTCGAAAAGCTCACCAACTTCGACAATAAATATGGGGCTTTGACAAACTATAAAGAGAACACCTATGCAAGGCCAGCCCCATCCATGCCCCTCTATGAGCCTCCTAAGGAGATCGATCCGGATGTCAAGGAGCAGTACTACAGAGATCAAAACCGTAAGCTCCTAAAACAAGTTAAATTTTTGTCTGTTAACCAACCTTGCATTGAATGTGGTTCACAACAGCACACTACCCCTGAGTGCTCACATACAGAGCAAGTTAGGATGGCAGAAACTCATGAGGAAGTAGCTTACGCAGGGGGTCCCAATTGCTATATAGGGGACCAAAGGTTCCATCAACCACAGTGGAACCAAGGTGCCCCTGGGAACCCCCGCCATATAGAGCTCCAGGATATCCGGAAAGGGACCAACGGAAGGATGATCTACAGATGATCCTCGATGAGATAAGGAGAAACCAAACACAATAACGACATTCCAACAGCGCCATCCAGACTCAACTCCATGGCCTTAATGCACGATTTGGGGAGATTGATATCTGGAAGAAGAACATGGAGACCCAACTGGGTCAACTCGCGGTGCAGATCCCACAACCGTCCGAAAAGCTCGCTAGACACACATATCCAAATCCTAATGGGCAATCCGGACATGTCGATGCTGTAAAACTCAGGAGCGAACGCAAACTGCACGAACCAGAGGTCGAAGAAGCAAAACACGGAACTGCAGACGAGGTCGATATCGACCAACACCTGGTCGATATCGACCACCCCTAGGTCGATATTGACCCTACAGCACCAGCAAACTCAATCCCGACCCAAGAAGTCGAAATCGACCAAAACCAGGTCGATATCGACCAACACTTGGTTGATATTGAGTCCCCTCCAATCGATATTGGCCAGTCTGCATGGCCTTCGACAGCTGATTCCGCTCTGAAGCAGAAAAAGACGCTTCCTTTCCCTTCCAAGGCGCTGAAAGATCCCACTGCATGTAGGTTTAAACGTTTTGTTTTGATGCTTCAAGATTTAAATGTTTCAATTCCTTTTGCAGAAGCTCTTCAAGAGATGCCTGCATATGTCAAGTTCCTCAAGAAGATCCTTAGCAACAAGCGATCAATCACTGAAATCGCCGGTGACTGCAAAAGGATGGATTTCCCGGAGAAGAGACCTAACCCTGGTAAGTTTTCTATAACTGTGGGATTTGGAAAATATAACTATGAGGCCTTGTGTGACTTAGGAGCAAGTGTGAGCATCATGCCCCTATCAATCTGGCAAAAGGTGAAGATAGGACCAATAGAACCTGTGGATGCCAAGCTATACATGGCAAACAATACAGTGGTAATCCCTACAGGTATGATTGATAATGTCCCTGTCCAGGTTGGTAAGTTCTTTATCCCCGCTTATTTTCTTGTTATAGATTGTGCGGAAGATCCTACTTGCCCTATTATTCTTGGTAGACCTTTCTTAGCTACTGCAGATGCCAAGATTAGCGTTAGAAAGCAATTGCTCACCTTCACAATAGGCGACGAGGTCTTAGATTTCTCTTTTGGCCCTACAAAGGAGGAAATTCCATGGCTGGAGGTAAAGAGCATAAGCAACCACGAGGGCGAGCAAACAACAACGGAGGAAAGCACCAAGACACAGCTCGATATCGACCCCACAGCTCGATATCGACCAACCCTGGTCGAAATCGACCCCCTCTGTTGAACTCCGAACCTGCCAGAAGCCTAAGTATGGGGTCCCTGCACTCGATATCGACTGACCCCCAGCCTGAAGATTTCTATTTTGGGCCCGAAAAGGTAAGTTTAGGTACGATCCCTATATCTCCTCCATCCATTAATAAAAATATGATTTTTAGAGGAAACAAGGCCCCGTGGCGAGCCAACCTGCATAGGACTAGGACTGAAAGGAAAAAAAAAAGGAAGAGAGAGGACTCTATGCAAGCAACCACCTTTCAGCTGAGCTTGCATACTACAATCAGGACCTAGATGATCCAGGAGAAGGGCCAAGCACAAGAGGGCCCAACATTGAGGGCACCTAAGCACAAGCGGAGAAGTCGGCCTAGCGACTCTAAAATCTAGAGCATGTACATAAAACTTTTAAATTTTTGGACTTTAAAACTTTTGGTTTTGGTTTTGTTTTTTGTCTTGAATACTTCATGTGGGAAATCTTGTCTTTGTGCGAAAACTAACATTTTACAGGTCGAAATACGGAAATTGAGTTGAATTTTTTAGGCAGCCAGGTCGATATCGACTGATCTTAGTCGATATCGACCTCTAAGGTGGAAATCGACCAGGAGCAGGAAAAATGAAGATAGTCGATATCGACCATATTTACTCGATATCGAGAAAGTTGGTCGATATCGACCCAAGTCCCCAAATTTCGACCAGCTGATCACACGGAATCTGACGAATTGCAGTCGATATCGAGTTACCATTGGTCGATATCGACTTCTGGCAATCTACAACAGTCCTATTTCGACCCTACAACGCGTTATTCGGTGAGTTCCTTCCTTTACCTTTGTTTTATTTTATTTATACAGTAGGGACACTGTATATTCTAAGTATGGGGTGGGGGAAGAGCTCATTATCATTATTTTATGTTTTATTCTTGTTTCTGTTTTTACATGGTGAATTTTGGGTAAATTTTTAATTTTTGTGCATAATGTTGAAACCCAAAGTTTGTTTTATGAGACATCTCCCAAAGCTTGTAAATTGTTCAAAAGATTAGTGTCATGGAAGTTATATTGAATTCAACGATGCAAAATTGGATTCATTAGATATATAGCATGAAATTGCCTAGTAAAGGGAAGTCACAATGAAGTGCATTATTTTTATTGAAAACAATGAAATGAGGTAAAATTTAAAATTTCTTTTGACATGTTGCATGATAAGAGGATGGAGGACTTTATATTTCCATATAATGCTCATATTATATCCTAGCCATACCTATGATTATGCATCACAAAAGCCATAATATGCCTTATTTCATACATTGCTCCACATGTTCTAAATATTGCCATTATTATATCCTAGCCATACCTATGCTTATGCATCACAAAAGCAATAATATGCCTTATTTCATACATTGCTCCACATGTTCTAAATATTGCCATTCTTTACCTTATTTCTCATCCGGGGATTATGTTGAGAATGATGTTACATTATAGAGATTATTATATGGTGTTTGTGTTGTTGTTATTATCATATTTGGAGCTTGGAAAGGAAAATTCAAATTTATGGAAAATTTAATGAGTGAGAAAAAAATCCGATCACCTCAAGAGATAAAGGTAGATCGACCCTGCTTGCTGAGATAATAGTTCAGTGAGATGGGACACACATGTGAGGAGTCCAAAGCACTAAGTATCCGAGGCCATTCATGACACCCATGTTTGCGACTCGCGAGAAGGCAGTGCTGAGGTTAGAGAGGTAAAAGCATTATTATTGATAAAAGCATTATGGAAGGTGAGGAATCTTATGAAGAATGAATGTGGTAAAGAAAATTTGGAAAGTACTCCATTTCCCTGGATCATTAGCACCACATCACCAAAAATTGCCTACCTTTAGCCTTTTACCTATCTACTCCTTATTGAGCTTAAATAAAGTCCTCTTGATTATTAATGCTTTGCCACATGAATTGTTTTTGCATTAACCTCCTTTTGTGAGTAGATGTTGCTTTTATTGCACATGTATGGATTTATGGCACAAGTACCTTTTCGATGATGGTAATTGACTGCAGGGACATATAAGAATGAATCTATGATGTTGAGGGTTTGAATTCTTCCCCTGAATGACCATCCAAGTTATTGCTTGGGGACAAGCAAGCTTAAGTATGGAGTGATTTGATGTCCACGTTTTGTGCCATGTCTTATACTCACTTTAATATCGATTTCTGCATGCATTTTATACATTTGGTTAGAATAGTACAAAATCTATGGAGTTTATGTTTATTTGCCAATTATGGAATCTACACCAGTTTCTGTTTAATTTCGGAGAAATCGAGGCAATTTACAGCAGTTCAGAGGAAGAAGGAAGAGCTCGAAGACAACTACAGAAAGTCCGAGGTCAAGGAGCAGTGGAACCAGGACAAATCGAGCTGGAAACGAGAAAATTGAGTCAACACCATCCGGTCGATTTCGAGGAATCAAGTCGATATCCACCAAAGTTGACCAGAATCGAGCGAAGCTGAGAAGAGTTGGTCGATATCGACTTAACCATGTCGATATCGAGTTGCCAAAACTGACCCGAGATCCTGGAATCGACCAAGGAAGCTGAGCAAGGAAAACGTAGGTCGATATCGACTTGACCTAGTCGATATCGAGTTGAAGTTGGTCGGTTTGCATCCTAGTATCCGAGATCGAGTCAGGAAGTGAAGACGGAAAAGTTGCAGGTCGATATCGACTTGACCTAGTCGATATTGAGTTGACCACCAGTGGCCGAATTCGAGCTAGTCCAAGCTTTACTAAAAGTTTTATCCCGGATCCAATGGAGATATTTTCGAGAGAAGATTCCTTACACATGAAGACTTGAAGATTTTAGATATTTTTCTTATTTTTTTTATTTATCCTAAGGGTGGAACAATTAATTACCCTAGGATTTATCTTGTTTTATCTAAGTTCAGATAGATTTATTTCCTAATAGAATTATATCCCTAGATAGAAGATAGATATTCCTTACCTTGATTAGCAAGGATTAAGGCCTATAAATAAAGCCTATAGGGCTGATTTTTATTCATTCAATCTTAGGAATAGAGGAAGAAAAGGAGGAGAGTAGAGAGAGAGAGAGAGTGGAGGCCGAGTGAAGTTGTGAAGCGAGAGCGGAATTGGCTTCGATTGGTTGTAAGCTCTGTTTAGTTTATAAATGCAAGTTTCTTTTCCATCAATGATGTCTGCAATTACGATGAAGAGAGAGTAGTCCACCCACTTCTAGGGTCGGGGCGCGCCCGACGATAGCCATGCATGTTTGAGGTAAAGATCCGACCTTTATTATGTTTTGAGCATCTACTACCTCTTATGTGTTTATTACCTATTTAATAGAGATCCATGTTAACAACTTGGATTATAAACATAAAATTGGTTGGTACAATTAGGGTTTCTTGAAAGAGTTGTCTAATTATTGGAAAAGGCGAAAGCTTGATCATTCGATGCGATTTGCATAATTATCGTTATTTATCTTGCCTTATGCATGTTTGGTTATCGTTGTTGCAAACCCCGATCTTGGAAGTTTTCTTTTACATAAAGTTTATTCTGAAATCTCAAAGCTTTGTTCTTTTATTTTCCTACTGTCCCCTACTCGATATTGACCAACCATTGATCGATATCGACTTCTAATTTTCGATCCAGAAAGATCGCTGCTCGTTTGTGTTTCTGCAGAAAATAGGTCGATTTCGAGTAGCCAAGTCGATATCGAGTTTCATCAGTCGATGTCGAGTCAGCCTAATCGATATTTACCAGCCGTCTGTAGAATCCCATAAATCGACTGGAACAGTCGATATCGACTCACCTAGGTCGATATCGAGTTGATCCCCTGAGTCGAAATCGAGGTGAGATTTCTCCGCTGACCCGCTTCCTCGAGGATTGAACCTGACTTCCTTTTTCTACATCGGGAGGAAGTTTTGAACATTATTTGCTGAGAACTGAATCGGCTTGCTTATTTTATTTACATTCTATTTGCAATCTCGATTTCTTCTGTCAACAGTTTTGATGTAGGCATGGAACTTGGCAAATATAGGAAACACTTGGGACTTGAATTGCAACGGGAAGACCCGTATGAAATGAGTGAAATCATCAAGAAACAAAAGGTAGTACTTGTGACCCTCCTTACTAGGCATAGGAGAGATCCAAATGTCACTATGAATGATATCAAAAGGAGAAAGGGTGGAGTTCAAAGATCGTTGGAACGGCAGTCTTGCATGATATCAAAAGGAGCATAAACTAGAGCTTAGGTCTTTATTACAGGTCACAAGACTCTAAGAACGGAGGACATCTCGAACGGCAGCACTGGGATGGCCCAGGTGTGCATGCCAAAGGCTGGACGACAATGCCGAGAGGGTGACCGGGCACGACTGACTGGACGCAAGAGGTGGTGTGACAGGGTAGAGCTCCCCGATGCTGTTACATCTCATGCGAGTAACCCTCGCAGTAAGATCGTTCACAGAGAAACCACGGGGATCAAACGCAAGGGAAACATTATTGTCAGTAGTGAACTGACGGGCAGAGATAAGGGTTTTGACAATCTTTGGGGCAATGAGGACATTGTTAAGGTGTAGTGGGTGGGTTGGGGTCTGTAATTTGGCATGGTCAATCCCCGAAGTAGCAAGACGACCACCATTGCCGACGATAATAAAGTGTGCAGGACCTTTAAAGGAAATAGAAGAGAGGTTACCTGAGGAGTTCGTCATATGGGAGGTGGCACCAGTGTCCATGTACCACAAAGAGTCGGGAGATGTCGGCTACATAGAGGAGAAGACGTGATGCCCATCAGGCGGAACATAGCCTCGATCAGACGATGTCGGATAGGCCTAAGGACCGGCATGTCGAGGGGCAGGATGATCGGATTGCATCCAATGAGGGTTGAAGCCAGGCAACGGGGACCATCGAGGCCACCGCTTATGCTGTGCACGAAGCCTGTCGGCGGAGAGAACTCGGGAGTGAAGAGGGCAAGGGGCGAGTAGGCGGCCATGGTGCCGAGAGAAGAGAGAGAAAGGTGAGAAAGGCGAGAGAGAGAGTTCGGCGGCGAGGGGACGACGCCGGCGACGGTAAGAGGAGGGGTGGGGCGGGAGAATCAAATTAGGGTTCCGTGAGGAAGAAAAGGCTGTGATATTGATGTCTCCAAAGTAGCCATGTCTTTATGCATATTTTAGTTCCGTATTCTTTACATTTTGCATATTTTGGGTTGGGAATATGTCGGATTTATGTAGTATATGCGTATTTGTCAGAAATGGAGATCTACATAAATTTCTGTTTAATATCGCAGGATATGGAACCATTTCGGGAGAAAATCAAGAAGCGAGAACCGGAGCACAAAGCTACTCGACATCGACAAGGCTTAGTCGATCTCGACAAGCCATGCCTAGACACCTGCCAGGATCGAGGAGCCTATGTCGAGAAGCTGAAGACGAAGAACCAGACTCCCGAACCTTCGTCGAGATCGAGTAGGGCTACTCGAGATCGACAAGACCTCGGAGACAACCTGGAGTCGAGGAGAGCATGTCCGAGGAGACTGAGAGACTACCCGACCATGCCCGGACACCCTCCTCGAGATCGAGTGCCATACCTCGAGATCGACAAAGCTACCTAGCCATGGTCGAGCACATCGAGAAGATCTACCCGACGCTGCCGAGAAGACCTAGTCGATAAGGCCATTCTACTCGAGAACGATGAGAGGTACCCGAGATCGAGTACACTTGTGAGCCAGGGTCCGAGCCTGTCGAGCACCAGCTAGCCGAGATGCCGAGCCAAGCCCAGTCGACCTTCAATCCTACTCGAGATCGAGTAGACCTTTGTCGAGATCGAGTAGACCTCCAAAAGACGCGTTACGCGGTTTGGCTTTCCTTGGGGCCGAAGGAGTCCGAGATATCCGAGATCTATCAACATCTATCCACACCTATCAACACATGGAAGATTTTGCTCTTTAGATAGAATTTTCCTTTTTTGATTTAATTCCTAAATTACTTTTATTTATCTTTTAAGCCTTTAGATATAGTTTTAGATATAGATAGATATTTCTATCCTTGAATAGCAAGGTTTAGAAGCCTATAAATAAAGCCCATGGGGCTGATTTCTAGAAAATTCAATTTCAGTCAGAGAGACAGTTACACATAGAGGTTTTAGGAGTTCGAAGGTTTTAGGGTTTTGGCGTTCAACGAGAGTTGGATCGCCGGGATTGTAAAGTCTTTGAATTTAGTTTAATGCAAGTTATTTCCTTTCAATCAATCAATGTCTGAGGTTGCGATGGAGCGCGAGTAGTCCACCCACTTCTAGGGTTGGGGCGAGCCCGACGATAGCCCTGCTATTTGAGGTAAAGATCCGACTTTTATCATGTTTTGAGCATCTACTACTTGTTTATGTGTTTATTACCCATCTAATGGAGGTCCATGCTAACAACTTGGATTGTAAACATAAAATCAGTAGAGACAATTAGGGTTTCTTGAAAGAGTTGTCTAATTGTTGGAAAAGGCGAAAGCTTAGTCCTTTGATGCAATTCACATGATTATCTGTTTTATTCTTGCCTTATGCATGCTTGGTTATCGTTGTTGCAAACCCCAATCTTGGAAGTCCTTTTTATACAGTTTAGTTCAAAATCCCAAAGCCTTTGCATTTATTTTCTTTCGTTTTATTCTCTGTCTTTCTCGAGATCGAATAGCACTACTCGATCTCGACTACTGATCTTCGACCCAAAGTCGTTGTAGCTTCTGTGTGCAGGTGCTCGACCAAGACAAGCCGACGTCGACCAGGACCCTACTCGATCTCGAGTAAGGGCTTGTCGAGATCGACCACCAGTGCCTGTGCTTGCTGCTGCTGTGTTTGAATGTCCGATCTTCTGTCGAGTTGCTGTACTCGAGATCTAGGACCATTGTTATCGACTTCTGTGAGATTACTCCGCTGCCTAGGATCCGCTGACACGCTTCCTCGTGGATCGATCCTGACTTCCCACTGCTACATCGGGAGGAAGTCTTGTAATTATTTGCAAGGGACGGAATCTGGTTTGCCTTAGTTTATTTACATTCTATTTTGCATACTCGATTTCCTCCTCTTACAACAAATTGGCGCCGTTGCCGGGGAAGCTATCATTCGCGCCTTAGGTAGTTAAAATCTCACATTCTCTTTGAGTTTACTTTACAGGTGTATGCGCCGTTCTGGTCAACCACCTGAGTTTGACGGCTTAGACAACCCAGAACGTCTTATACAAGCCCACGCTAGACTAAAAAGAGTCATGGCAGCCGCAGAAACACAGGAGCAGCTGATACAGAGGCTTACTAGGGAGCTAGCCGCAAAGGATACTACTATCGCCGCTGAAAGGGCAGCGAGGGAACAAGAAGTTGAGCGCGCAAGGCAAGCAGAAGCTGAGCTTGCCCAATATCCAACTACTACAGAAGATTATATGCATCCCACTCTCGTCGTGCCTGAATCGGCGATTCTTATCCCTGAAAACTCCTTTGAAATTCGCACTCAATTTCTGATAGAGCTTAAAAATAATGCTTTTTATGGAAAATTTAATGAGTGTCCTCTTGAACATATTACCAATTTTTCTGACATGTGTCGTACTCTTGCTGAAGGTACAACTTTGGAATATGTCAAGATGAAGGCGTTTCGCTGGTCTCTCGTTGGGCCTGCACTGAAGTGGTTTGAAGGGCTGAAACCAAGATCACTCACAACATGGGCCCAAGTAGAGCAAGAGTTTCTGAATAAATTCTTCCCACCTGCCAAGACAACACTTCTCCGCCAGAAAATCACCGCCTTCAAACAGAAGCCTGGGGAACCGCTGGCAAAGGCCTGGGAACGCTACAAAGAACTGCTGCGATCTTTCCCTACTCATGGACAGCCACCCTACGTCATTCAAGAGATCTTCTTCAACTCTCTTGATCAAGTCACCAAGGACAGAATCAACCAGTATACTCGCTATGAGTATCTGACGATGCCGCCAGTTGACACCTGGGGTGTGCTAGACAAGCTCACCAATTATGACAACAAATATGGGTCTACTGCAAACTATGAAGAGAACTCCTATGCCAGGCCATCACCATCTATGCCACTTTATGAGCCAGCAAAGGAGAGTGACCCAGATGTCAGGGAGCAGTTCTACAGAGACCAGAATCGTAAGCTCCTCAAGCAAGTCAAATATCTATCTGTCAATCAGCCTTGCATCGAATGCGGATCACAGAGGCACACCACTACTGAGTGCCCACACACTGAGCAAGTCAGAATGGCAGAGACACATGAGGAAGCAGCCTATGCTGGGGGTCCAAATCGCTACATGGGAGATCAAAGGTTCTATCAGCCTCAGTGGAACCAAGGTCCTCCCAGGAACCCCCACCCTACAGAGCTCCAGGACATCCAGAAAGGGATCAAAAGAAGGACGATCTACAGCTGATTCTTGATGAGATGCGCCGAAATCATGCACAGAACCTGCAGGCTACGAACACCATCAACAATCAGCTCCAGAATTTCAACACAAAATTTGGAGAACTGGACATCTGGAAAAGGGGAATAGAGACGCAGATGGGTCAAATCGCTGCACAGATCCTTACGACCGTCCGGACAGCTCCCTGGGCAAATAGAACCAAATCCTAAAGGGAAAACCGGACACGTCGCAGCTATCAAACTCAGAAGTGGGCATCAATTACACGAGCCAGAGATCAAAAAACAGCAAGGCAAGGAGGAGCAGCAACTCGAGACAGAGCAGAGCCTACTCGATCTCGAGGAGACTCTGGTCGATCTCGACAAGCCACTGCTCGACACAGACCAGAAGCTGAGTTCGGACTCCACTGCGAAACCCAACAAGCCGAAGTCAACCACCCCACTCGATCTCGAGGACCCCCTGGTTGAGATCGAGGAACAGCAAACTGCGGTCGACGACGCTGCAGCACCTCCGACAGCTGATCTGGCTCCGAAGCAGAAAAAGCCACTGCCTTTCCCTTCAAAAGCACAGAAAGATCCCACTGCATGTAGGTTTACCAGATTTGTTAATATGCTGCAAGAACTGAATGTTTCTATTCCTTTTACAGAAGCCCTGCAAGAGATGCCTGGATATGTCAAATTTCTGAAGGAAATCCTGAGCAAGAAGCGATCCATCTCAGAGATCGCAGGCGAATGCAAAGTACTCCACTTCCCTGAAAAGAGACCTGACCCTGGTAAGTTTTCTGTTACTGTGGGTTTTGGGCAATATAAATATGATTCTCTGTACGATTTAGGAGCAAGTGTGAGCATCATGCCTCTATCAATCTGGCGGAAGGTAAAAATAGGATGCATAGAGCCTATGGATGCCAAACTATACATGGCGAACAATACAGTGGTCATCCCTACAGGTATAGTTGAGAATGTCCCCGTCCAGGTTGGTAAATTCTTTGTTCCAGCAGATTTCCTTATCATAGATTGTGCTGAAGATCCTACTAGCCCTATTATTCTTGGTAGACCATTCTTAGCAACTGCAGATGCCAAAATTAGTGTTAAGAATCGCTCGCTCACCTTCACCATAGGCGATGAGGTTTTAGATTTCTCTTTTGGCCCTGCAAAAGAGGAAATTTCATGGCTGGAGGTGAAAAGCATCAGCAACCACGGGACCCAGCAAACAGCGGAGGAAAGCGCCAGAACTGTACTCGAGGTCGACGAGTCCTACTCGATCTCGACTAGCCACCTACTCGATCTCGACAAGACCTTGTCGAGGTCGACAAACTCTGCTGAGCCACTGACTTGCTAAGAACCTAAGTATGGGGTCCCTGTACTCGAGGTCGACCAGCAGCACTCGACATCGACTAGCGCCAAACCCAAAGTTTTCTGTTTTGGGTCCGAAAAGGTAAGTTCAGGTATGAATTCTACTCCCCCTCAGTCCATAAAGAAAATTTTCAATTATTTAAGGGGAGGTAAGGCCCCGTAGCGAGAAAATCTGCGAAAGCTAAGGGCTGGAAGGAAGAAGAAGAAAGAGAAGGGAGATAATGCAAGCAACCCCCTGTCAGCTGAGCTTGCATACTACCATCAGGACCTAGATGATCCTGGAGAAGGGCCAAGTATAAGCGGGCCCCACAATAATGGTCCTTGAGCGCAAACGGAGAAGTCGGCCTAGCGACTCTAAAATCTAGAGCATGTATATAAACTTTATGAATTTTGAGACTTTTTGAACTTTTTGGGTTTTTGTTTTTTTGGTTTTATGTCTTTTAGAATACTTCATGTGGATAGTCTTGTTTTTGCGTGCAATCTAACACTTTTAGGTCGGCAAGCAAATAAGGATCGCGAAAAGTGGGATAAAGAAGTCCCTAAAAAACAGTCAAAATCGACGAAGGCCAAGTCGACGACGACAAGGAGGAGCAGCCCAGACACTCGTCGATCTCGAGTAGGCAAACTCGAGATCGACTAAGCCACCAGAAGCTCCTCGACTTCAGAACCCACTGGACGCAGACGAAACTACTCGAGATCGAGTACCTTGTACTCGAGATCGATGAGACACTTTCCTCGACCAGCACTGATTCGCCCTCCTCGATATGTTATCCTGTGAGTTCCTTCCTTTACTCTTATTTTTATTTTATTTTATACAATGGGGACACTGTAAATTTTAAGTATGGGATGGGGGAAGAGCTCATTATCATTATCAGATGTTTTAGTCTTGCTTTTTGGTTTTACATGGTGAAATTTTTAATCTTTATGTTATGCATTCATATTTAAATTTTATGCATTTAAGTTTTTGTCATACTTTAGTCTTGTTTCTTTTTGCATAAAAAATAAAAAAATAAAAAATGTCGAAAAAAGAAAAAAAATATGCATGTTTAAATTTTTGCATTGTTTTATACCCTAACTTAGATGTCCTATGATGATAAATAATGACTGACTTGATCATATAAATCCTATGGCGTGTTTGGAAGGTTTAGCCTAAGTCCTCAAAATGGTTTTTATGTGGATTGTGAACTTGTGATGAAATTGAGCACATATGATCCTAAGCTAAAGGTTAAAATCCAACAAAAATTGTCCCAGTGAGAATTTTGGCCTTATAGGGAGAACATTAAAAATCTCTCTGCTTTCTTGAGTGTATTTACTCTTCCTATGCATCTCTAAATATTGTGATAGTTATTCAAAGCCAATGCATTTATATGTTTATGTTGATGAGAATTAAATGATGGAGGCACCTTTTAAGCCAATTTTATCCTCTCTTTACCTACCCTGCATTATCCCTGCTTCAAGCCAGAACATTAGCCTGAGACTTTTATTGTGAACTCCACAAAATTATCCTTAGCCGAATTAAGCCTGACCCCCATTTGGGAATTAAGACTTAGAGTTGGTTGGAATGATAATTTGTGTAAAGAATAAGCTTATGTTGCATTTCAAGCAGGAAGGATTGTTGAAACTATTGAAACATGGGTTGGTTTTATCTTGCTATGCACACTATGTAAAAGGATTTTTGGCTCACATTATAAATGCATTATTAGTGTTATTTGGTTTTTATTTTCGAAAAAAAAAATCCGAAAAAAAAAAGAGAAGAAGAAAAAGTACATATGTTTGTGAATAAAGTGCATGAACCAAATTTGAAAGGTTACATACTTTGGAGAGGTTGAGAAAGTTTGAAAGGTTGAGAAAGTTTGAAAGGTTGAGAAAGTTTGAAAGGTTACATACTTCATTGAGATAAATTGGAGAGTTTGGTTGATCCATATGATTGAGAAGTTATGGTTTGGTTGTGTTAGAGATTTAGGAGTCTTGATTCCCGAATTTTATTAAGCACCACATGGCCAAATAATTCCATACCTTATATTTCTTACCAAACCCCATTACAACCCCGCCGAATAGAATCTTCTTTGAAGACTTCTATTGAGCGAAGTCCTCCTGATGATTCTTGTTGCATTTTCATAATTGGTTGCGAAGTGGATTTATGTTTAAATTGCAATATTTATGAGATTGTGTATGGAATTGAGTTGAGAGTTGATCTTCATAGCCTAAACATATTTAAGAGCTGAGTGTAAACACATTATTCCTGTGAGGTTGGATTTATACTGCCTATGCCTATGGATCGCTCATATATGTGTGATGACGTTAAATTCACTTGTCTTACATTGCTACTACTTGAGATGTTGCTTTTGACAAAGGCGAAGACTTGAAAGTTGTGTTGTAGGTCTTGGTTATTGTTTGGTTATTGCTTGAGGACAAGCAAGTCTAAGTATGGGGTGATTTGATGTCTCCAAAGTAGCCATGTCTTTATGCATATTTTAGTTCCGTATTCTTTACATTTTGCATATTTCGGGTTGGGAATATGTCGGATTTATGTAGTATATGCGTATTTGTCAGAAATGGAGATCTACATAAATTTCTGTTTAATATCGCAGGATATGGAACCATTTCGGGAGAAAATCAAGAAGCGAGAACCGGAGCACAAAGCTACTCGACATCGACAAGGCTTAGTCGATCTCGACAAGCCATGCCTAGACACCTGCTAGGATCGAGGAGCCTATGTCGAGAAGCTGAAGACGAAGAACCAGACTCCCGAACCTTCGTCGAGATCGAGTAGGGCTACTCGACATCGACAAGACCTCGGAGACAACCCGAAGTCGAGGAGAGCATGTCCGAGGAGACTGAGAGACTACCCGACCATGCCCGGACACCCTCCTCGAGATCGAGTGCCATACCTCGAGATCGACAAAGCTACCTAGCCATGGTCGAGCACATCGAGAAGATCTACCCGACGCTGCCGAGAAGACCTAGTCGATAAGGCCATTCTACTCGAGAACAATGAGAGGTACCCGAGATCGAGTACACTTGTGAGCCAGGGTCCGAGCCTGTCGAGCACCAGCTAGCCGAGATGCCGAGCCAAGCCCAGTCGACCGACAATCCTACTCGAGATCGAGTAGACCTTTGTCGAGATCGAGTAGACCTCTAGAAGACGCGTTACGCGGTTTGGCTTTCGTTGGGGCCAAAGGAGTCCGAGATATCCGAGATCTATCAACATCTATCCACACCTATCAACACATGGAAGATTTTGCTCTTTAGATAGAATTTCCCTTTTTTGATTTAATTCCTAAATTACTTTTATTTATCTTTTAAGCCTTTAGATATAGTTTTAGATATAGATAGATATTTCTATCCTTGAATAGCAAGGTTTAGAAGCCTATAAATAAAGCCCATGGGGCTGATTTCTAGAAAATTCAATTTCAGTCAGAGAGACAGTTACACATAGAGGTTTTAGGAGTTCGAAGATTTTAGGGTTTTGGCGTTCAACGAGAGTTGGATCGCCGGGATTGTAAAGTCTTTGAATTTAGTTTAATGCAAGTTATTTCCTTTCAATCAATCAATGTCTGAGGTTGCGATGGAGCGCGAGTAGTCCACCCACTTCTAGGGTTGGGGCGAGCCCGTCGATAGCCCTGCGTATTTGAGGTAAAGATCCGACTTTTATCATGTTTTGAGCATCTACTACTTGTTTATGTGTTTATTACCCATCTAATGGAGGTCCATGCTAACAACTTGGATTGTAAACATAAAATCAGTAGAGACAATTAGGGTTTCTTGAAAGAGTTGTCTAATTGTTGGGAAAGGCGAAAGCTTAGTCCTTTGATGCAATTCACATGATTATCTGTTTTATTCTTGCCTTATGCATGCTTGGTTATCGTTGTTGCAAACCCCAATCTTGGAAGTCCTTTTTATACAGTTTAGTTCAAAATCCCAAAGCCTTTGCATTTATTTTCTTTCGTTTTATTCTCTGTCTTTCTCGAGATCGAATAGCACTACTCGATCTCGACTACTGATCTTCGACCCAAAGTCGTTGTAGCTTCTGTGTGCAGGTGCTCGACCAAGACAAGCCGACGTCGACCAGGACCCTACTCGATCTCGAGTAAGGGCTTGTCGAGATCGACCACCAATGCCTGTGCTTGCTGCTGCTGTGTTCGACTGTCCGATCTTCTGTCGAGTTGCTGTACTCGAGATCTAGGACCACTGTTATCGACTTCTGTGAGATTTCTCCGCTGCCTAGGATCCGCTGACACGCTTCCTCGTGGATCGATCCTGACTTCCCACTGCTACATCGGGAGGAAGTCTTGTAATTATTTGCAAGGGACGAAATCTGGTTTGCCTTAGTTTATTTACATTCTATTTTGCATACTCGATTTCCTCCTCTCAACAGATATCATGTAGAATGATAGAATTGATGTAAAGTCCTCCTCGAGGGTTTGATTCATTAGACTATGATTCATTAGACTATGATATATATAAAGTCCTCCTCGAGGGTTTGATTCATGTAGAATGATAGCATATATACTAGCCCCAAAGATGGATCATATGTACTCAAGGCTTAATGTGTATCATGTACACAAATCCTAGCCGTTGATTTAGTGGAATCTAAAGGCTGAGATTAATTGGTAAGTTTAATTAATTGAAAAAGAATAGGAAATAACTCCCCCACCTTCAACCTATTATGCGCGTGAGTCTATGCGTGGAAGAGAGAGAAGGGCGAGGAGGCGATTCGGCGATTGCAAAGGGCGAGCGGCGATTCGACGATGAGGAGAGGCGATTGCGAAGGAGATGAGCGGCGATCTGGCGATGAGGAGAGGTGAAGGCGGTGCGAGGGCGTCGACTGCGATGGTGGCCGACGTTGAACAGTGCGACCGATTCCTCTACTGCGCGGCGAACCTCTAGCCATGGCAGATTTGCAGTGGCGAGCGGCGAGGGTGACTTCTTGGTGGCGGATTTGCAGTGGATTTGGAGTGGGCAAAAATCGAATCGAACTGGCGAGCGGCGATTTGAAGCCATTGGAATGCCTGATTGAATTGGCGAGCGGCGAGAAGGTCGAATCGAATCGGCGAGCGATGACGGCACTGCAGGTACTTCTTCCTTCTTCCACTTCCGCTTCGAATCCATGGCTACTTCTTCCTTCTACCTTTCCCTTTGATTCAAATTCAAGTACTAGATTGAAATTGAAATAAGAGGGCTTTAATTACAGTACGTACTTGTCCTTACCACGACTTCTTGTTGAAATTGAAATCAAGAGGTTCTCAAGAGGGCTTTTACTCGTAGATATTGTAATTTAGTTTATGGGTGAATTTAAAGAGGTGAATATATTGTAATTTAGGTTTATTCATTTGTATGTATAACTTTATTCGTATTATACATGATAATTTGGGGCTGTTTATAGGTGGATTTAAAGATGTCAATGATATTGTAATTTAGTTTTCTTCATTTGTATAGATAAATTTATTCGTACGTATGTAGAATAATTTTAGGGGGTTTTGTTTATGGGTGAATAATTGGGGTACCATCAAATAATATGCGATACAATCGAATAATCAAGTGATACCGTCGAATAATCCAACGACACTATGGAATAAAATTTAATTATTTGTTAAGATGACATAAGTAACTGAATAATAATATCATAACACTATCGAATAATTCATCGATACCATCGAATAATCAATCGATACCATCGAATAATCCGGCGATACCATGGAATAAATTTTAGTTATTTGTTAAGATGACATAAGCAACCGAATAATATTGTAGCACCATCGAATAATCCATCGATACCATTGAATAATCTGGCGATACCATCGAATAAATTTTAGTTATTTGTTAAGATGGCATAAGCAACCGAATAATATTGTAGCACCATCGAATAATTCATTGATACCATCAAATAATCAATCGATACCGTCGTATAATCAAGCGATATCATCGAATATTTTTTAATTATTTGTTAAAATCACATAAGTAATCAAATAATATTGTTACATCATCGAATAATCAAGCGATATAATTGAATAATCAAGTGATGTCATCGAATAATCAAACGATAGAATTGAATAATCAACAGATACCGTCGAATTATTTTTACAATTCATATATATTCACTAGGGCTGGAAATAACCCGCGGGTACCCGCTTCACCCGCATGACCCGCTTTTTTTTTGCGGGCGAAAACCCGCAAAAAAGAGGGTGACGGGTGGAGCGGGTGCGGGTGAAGCGGGTTATGGACGGATTATGGGTGAAGATTTTTCACCCATAACCCGCCCCGCACACCCGCATTAAACCCTAAAATTATATATATTATATAGGTATTTGTGATATTACAATTTTACCCTTTACAATTTTAACCTTTAGAAACCCTAATTGCCTCACTTTCTCAGTGATAGACGACATTGAGTCTCATACGCAGATACGCTCATCTCTCTGCCTCCATTCTCCATCCAAGCATCACTGATTAATTGATTAGGGAGTTAGGGTGTGCTCTTGGCATCTCTATCCATCAATTAGAGTGGCTCTTGGCATCTCCATCCACCAATCGAACCAGGGTCCATCTCGGCATCTCCATCCATCGATCGAACTAGCGAAGCCGAAGTCGAATTGAGGCATCTTTTCAGTTTCCACTTCCTCTAGCTTCGGGTGTGCTCTTGAATTTGTATATTTAGGGCGTGCTCTTGAGTTATAGCAAATCTCTACCCAACATCATATTAGGAATACTTTCATCATTAGGAAATCTCCAATTTCCACTTTCGCCGATTGTCTTCTTCCACTTTCATTATTAGGAATGCTTTCATTGATTTCTTATGATGTAAACTGTATGAGTTGTAACTAGTAATTCTAATATGAAATGAACACTACTCTAAATAAATATCAGTCGTATGTATCATATAAGAAGATGCTTATGTAATCATATATATTTGCTTTTAAGAAGTAAAGTCAAGCAATTAAAAATCTATGAATGATATATATAAAATTGTGATACTGGAGAATATCTCAGTGAGTAGAAAGAATTAGAAATCAATACTATCATTTTTACCTTCCACTTTGAATTAGTTTGTGATTTGGGGTTTAATGGTAAGGTTTTTTTTTTGTTTTTGTTTTTTGACAGGAGAATTTTTTGGTGAATAAGATGGCAACGGTTGACAGTAACAAGGTTCTTTCGTAAAATATGTCAGATTAAGATTGCGTTGAAGAGTTGGCTAGCTAGTGATGATCTAATCATTCATACAATGGCTGAAAAAATGGTGGCAAAGTTTGATAAGTATTGGTCAAGTATCAATGGCATTTTAGCTATAGCTGCAGTTTTAGATCCTAGGGACAAGATGGCATCTGTGGAATGGTATTTCAATAAGATTTATTGTGATTTGGCTAGTATCGAAATTGATAAGGTGAAAAGTTTGTTGTATGCTTTGCTGGTTGAGTATCAACAAGCCCCTACTTCAGAACTTGACAATCAAGAGTATGTTTCTAAAACTTCTGATGTGCTTGGGAAACATCGTGCAAGCTCCGATGATGATGAAAATGATTTTAGTCTGGCTAAGAAAAGCAGGAAAAAGAAGATTAATGTGAGGTCCGAGTTAGACTTTTATCTTGATGAACCTGAGTATCCGGATTCTAAGGACTTTGATGTTCTCAACTATTGGAAATGTGATCACAAGTATCCCACTTTGCGGAAGATAGCCAAGGATATTCTTGCTGTTCCTGTATCCATAGTTGCATCCGAAAGTGCCTTTAGTATGGGTGGTAGAGTGGTGAGTCCTCATCGATCTTCACTCCATGTGGATACCGTGGAGGCCTTAATGTGCTTACAAAATTGGGTTAGAGGAGATATTGCAGGTTGGTACTTTTATGTTTCAATTTAATTACTCTATGTTTCAATTTAGAGAACATATACACTTTTTATGTTTCAATTTACTTGCAAATTTAGCTACTGTTTATGTTTCAATTTCCAGCCTTATCTTTGGATGACCCACAATATGCTCAAACTCTTACTATATTAGAGGATGTTGATGTTCCAGGAGCAAGCTCGGTTATGGAAAATGTAAGTTTTGTTTCTAGCTATTTTCCTTTCCAGCTACTGATTTTTTTTCCAACTGCTGATTTTTATTTTCCAGCTAATGATTTTTTTATCTACTGCTGCAAGTTCGGTTAATATGGAGAATGTTGATTTTCCAGCTACAACTTTTTTTTTCTAATTTGCAGCCTTTGTTTATTGACAATTTGACATGATAAGATATTGCAGTGGATGAGCTACATTATTGAAGAGTGAAGACATGCAACTTCCACGATTTTACTATTGTCGATTCTTCTAGTTCTAATTTCCAGCCTTCATTTTATAACTTTGTACCACGTTATTGTGATGATTTACATGTATTCGACTCCCACGAACTCAACTTTCTAGCATTTGTAAGTTACAATTTAAGTTTTTATTCATTTTTCAATTTTCTTAAATCAAATCATATTTAAATTATCTCACCCATTGGGCACCCGCTCCACCCGCATCACCCGCACGGGTCGGATGAGGGTGAAAAAGTTTGCGGGTGATGGGTGGAGCGGGTGGGATTATAAACCCGCAGAGCGGGTGATGGAGTGGCTTCATCCACCCATAACCCGCCCCATTTCCACCCCTAATATTCACAGGGTTTCAAACAATTTAAAAAATCTAAAATATACGGAGTATCCATTAAGGTTTCAAGCAAAAAAAAAAATTAAAACAGTGGGGCCCACTAAGCCATAACCACCCAAATTCATCCGTTCCAAATTGGCAATTGCCACTCACGCAACTCTTTGGAATGTGAGGCAATTTAGACCGTGGGCTCCACCATTTCCATTATTAAAAAAAAGGAAAAATGTCTTTTAATCTCAACCACCCATTTCCTTTAATCAATGGCCTAGATGTGTGTACATGATACACAATAAGACATGAGTACACCGGAATCATCCCCTATATATATATATATATATATATATATATATTACAAGGTATTGGGCCTTTGTGCCCACTATACAATATAAGACCTATGTAATCTATCACTTCTAACTAACTAGAAGTTGTCTTCATCACTCCCCCTCAAGTTAAGAGTTTGAACATGTTCACAACTCCTAACTTTCTCATCATCTTCTTAGAAATGTCTTGATTCATAGTCTTTGTGAATATGTCAGTTGGTTGTTCTTTGGTGGAGATGTAACCCAGAATAATCTCCTTCTTGAGAGCTTTATTCCTCACAATGTGGCAATCTCCTTCAATATGCTTTGTCCTCTCATGGTATACTGGATTCCTAGAAATATGAAGGGCATATTGATTGTCACAGACTCACAGTGTAGTTGCATAGACTCCATTTGCACTCCTAGATCAAGCAGCAAGTTGACTAACCACGTTATCTCGCAGCAAGTCATGGCCATTGCCCTGTACTCTACCTCAGCTTTAGACATAGCTACATATTATTGCTTTTTCGTTCTCCATAAAATTAAGGAGTTTCCCAGTAATATACAAAAACCAGTTAGAGATTTCCTTGTCATTGGGCAGTTTTGCCAATCAGAGTCACAAAAAGCTCTTAGTTGCAGCTTGGAGTTCTTTACCAATAAGAGACCCTACCCTGGAGCTTTCTTCAAGTATCTCAAAACATGTTTAGCTGTCTGCCAATGCTCCATTCTAGGAGAATGCATAAACTGACTAAGCATTTGCACTCCAAAGCATGTATCTGGACGAGTGATGGTAAGGTAGATCACTTTTCCTACCATTCTTCTGTATGCAACCTGATCCACTTCTTCCTTGTTTTCATCTAGATCGAGTTTGACTCTTGGATCCAAAGCTTTGCATCAGTCATCCCAGTTTCAGCTAGCAACTCTAGTGCATACTTCCTTTGATTCAGAAATATCCCCTTTTCATTTCTGTCTATTTCAACACCTAAGAAGTATCTCACATCACCTAGCTTCTTCATTTGAAAATTCTTGTGGAGATGAGCTTTGAGCTTGTTGATTTCATTCTCATCATTCTTTGTGATGATCATATCATCAACATACACAAGTAGAGCTATGATTTTCTTCTTATGTTTCTTCACAAACAATGAGTGATCATATTTGATTGCACAAATCCTACTGTCACAACTACCTCAGAAAATTTGGCAAACCATTGCCTAGGTGGTTGCTTCAATGCATACAAGGATTTCTATAGCTTACACACCAAATCCTGCTCAGCTTGATGCTTCTTTATCCTACACTCCCCCTGAACAGCAAGCTGAGAGGATTTTAGAAACTGATATGCAGGGGCAATTCCATGCACACTTCCTCCTCTAAGTCACCATGTAAGAAGGCATTGGTGACATCTAATTGTAACATAAACCACCCTTGAGCAGCAACTACAACAAGCAAATTATGCACAAATATCATCTTAGCAATTGGTGCAAAAGTCTCACTATATATAGTCAATTCCCTCAACTTGACTAAAACCACGAGCCACCAGTCTTGCTTTGTACCAATCTAAGGTGCCATCATCTTTAAGATTAAGCTTGAAAAGCCACTTGCAGGTGACACACAAATTGGTGATCTGGACGAGGCGCCAATGTCCAGGTTTTAGTCTTTTCAAGAGCCTCTAACTCAATGTCCATTGCTTGGCACCATTCTTTTGAGTGCAGTGCTTCACTTATAGAAGAGGGTTCAAATAGTGGTGCACTATTGCTAATGAATGTGTTATAGGCAGCAGGACATCTATTGTAAGAGATAAAAGAAGATAATGGATAAGGAGAGGAAGACTTACTGCAAGAGGCAGACCTTGCAACTAGAGATCCAAGATGGGTGATACACACATAGTCTTTTAACTGGAGAGAGGTTTTGATAACTTTGTGAGATTGTCTTAGAGGAGGGGCTTGTTGCCCAGAGGGAGGATTGGGAGAGGTATTTTGTATAGGGATGGCATCAAATATAGGTGGCACAGGAGATGGAGAGTAATCAGCCAGAGACTCATGGGTGGTAGGAGGGTTAAGAGGAGACAAAGGTTGTTGATCGGATGAATAATCAAAAGAGATTGGAACAAATGGCCAATCATCTATGTAAGAGGACTGTGATGGAGTCTCTGGTGATGTAGGGATAGGATTCACTTGCAAAGGTATTTGTGTGGGAGTTGCAGAAGTAAAGGGAAAATAATCTTCAATAAATTTCACATCTCTACTAATATAACATTTGTGATCTTGAAGATTGTAAACTTTGTACCCTTTGAAACCAAATGGATATCCCACAAAAACACAAGGATCAGACCTTGAATCAGATTTCTTTTTATGTTGAAAACTAGTAGACATGAAACAAAGGCAACCAAATACTCTTAGAGATGAGTAATCAGGTGCTGTATGAAATAGAAATTCATAAGGAGATTTATTTTCAAGAAGAAAAGTTGGTAATCTGTTAATGATGTAAGTGGTTGTGAGGATACAATCTCCCCAAAACTTAATGGGCAAAGATGAGTGAAATCTGAGAGCTCTAGCAGTTTCTAAAATATATCTATGTTTTCTTTCCACTCTTCCATTTTGTTGGGGAGTGGCAATGCATGAGCTCTAATGTATGATGCCCTTAGTGGATAGAAAATTTTATAAGTCATTGTCGAAGGATTCAGTAGCTTGATCTGTTCTTAAAATCTTCACAGTGGTGACAAATTGGTTTTCAATTTTTGAAATGAAATCTTTAAGAACAGATGTAGTATCAGACTTGTGAATCAAAAGGTATGCCGAAACACTCCTACTTTTGTCAT
The DNA here is from genome assembly GCA_963922045.1 of Persicaria maculosa. Lineage (NCBI taxonomy): Eukaryota > Viridiplantae > Streptophyta > Magnoliopsida > Caryophyllales > Polygonaceae > Persicaria > Persicaria maculosa. Next base: position 15,479,726 of record OY998256.1, read on the forward strand.
CTGCAATATTCAAAAAATATTTTTTACCATTGTAGGTGGGTGTTTCATAGGGCCCACAAAGATCACAATGGACAAGTTCAAAAATGTTTTTAGCATGAGATGTGCTTTTGTGAAATACATTTATAGTTTGTTTTGCAATGGGACAAACTGAACAAGCCAAATCTGAATTTTTATTCATATCATGAGATATGAAAGATATATGAAGAAGTTTGTCTAAAGGTGCATCTCCTAGTCTGAGATGCCAAAGAGCATTAAAATTAGACTTACAATTGGACTGAGGTAGAAACATAGGAATTACAAGTGTATCAGAAGGTGCCTTGAGCTTTTTCAATCTCTTGTGACTTTTGAATGAGTTTGGGAATTTCTTATTCAGCAACTAAGTGATAAACCCATCAATGTCTCTACCAGCTGCCACAGGCTTCCCTCTTACAAGGTCCTAAATAAGACACATGATAGGCCTGAGATCAATATAATAATGCAAGGTTCTAACAATAGTGGTTAGGGATACCAAATTTAGTTTGAAATCAGGTATACAAAGTGCATTTGTGAGAGTCAAAGAGGGGGTTAAGCAAACATTACCAGAGTGGGTAATGCTACTTGTATGTCCATTTGGGAAGTGAATCTTAGATGGAGGAATCATAGGGACAATATTGGTGAGGTATTTCAAATCACATGTCATGTGATAGTTTTCACCACTATCTAAAAGCCAAGAATCTGTAAGAGGAGACACTACACCACAAAATAAGGTACCTGCAATAACCACTTCATTAGATTGTTGTTGTTGTGCTTGACTCGTGATGTTTAGAAATGACATCCTCATCTTCTGCTGATCCATGGACCATAGTCATATTTTGGAGCAAATTTCCTTGCTCTTCTAGAACCTTCTCAGTGACAGCATTGGCCATGTAGCCTCCAATGCCATTTTTCTTCGAGTCAGTGCTCCTTGGCAATTGTGGCTTGTACTTGCTCTTGGAATGCCAGCTTGGGTACCCTATAATCTCTCAGCACCTCTCAGATGGGTGATAGCCCGACCTCATAGTGAGTGCATTTCTTCTTTCTGCCTTGATTCTCACCATCTTTGCTTTCTTTGCCATCTTTCTTGCTGAACATAGCAGTGAAATCAGTAGACAATGAAGCTTTGTCAGTCCATTTCTTACTGGACTCATCTTGGATCAACAAAGAGTGCACATAGCTTGTTGTTGGGAGAGGTGAGCACAGAAGAAATTAACGTCGAGCAACACCATATTGCTCATTCAACCCCATCAAAAACTTCATCAACTTCTCCTCATTCTCAGCAGCTTCAATCCTAGTACTGAGATTGCAATCACATTTGCCACAGGTGCATCTAATCGGAGGACAAAAACCAACAAGTTGTTGCCAAGAACCCTTCAACTTCGTGAAGTACTCGGTGATCCCCAAATTCTTTTGCTCACAATCTTGCAACTCTTTCTTGATTTGAAACAACAAAGGACCATTTTTCTGGCCAAAACTTTCGTGCAAATCATCCCACATTTTCTTAACTGTATCAAAGTCATCTAAAGTTGCATAGATCTCCTTAGACACCGTGTTCAAGATCCATCAACACACCATGTCATTACATCTATTCCATAGAGCGGAATTTTCAGTACTCTCGATTATAGTTCCTTCTACAAATCCTACTTTGTTTTTCACAGAAAGCTCTTTCATCATCGCCTTTTTCCATCGCCTAAAATTCTTGCAAGTTAATTGAATTGTGGTGATAACAATACTTGAATTATCTGATGGATGAATGAATAAGGGATTCTGCAAATCCATAGCTGATATCAGATCACCTTGGCGTCGTCTCTCCGATGACTATGATCCTTGATCATCTGCAACAGTCGCCATGGATGGTTGCGAATCAAGAAGAGAAATCGCTTACCGACTCAGAAGCGACTACAAATTGTGACTAGATCAAACTCTGCGGAAGCAAAGAACAATTAGGAACTCAACATCTGTGAGCTCTGATACCATATTGATACTTCAACCTATGGAATCAATCTACCTAATACTCAAGAACACTCAGAATGAAAGAAAGGGAAGAAACTGAACTCTCATAAATATAGAATTTTATTACTTTGAAAAACATTTTGATACAATAGAGGAGCTAAGTATTTATAGGTAAAGAACACACACAGCTGCACATGACGCGTTCTGTTACAACTGAATTGCAGCTCTTCTAACTAACTAGATGTTGACTTCATTAGAGAAGCATATCTCAAAACCAATGATAGACCCACAAACATGTTAACAACAGACTAGTTGAGAAATCCAACCCTTGTTAATTAATTAAGAAATCAAATGACTAATTAAAGTAGGAAGTCATATCCCAATAATGACGCTTGGTAGGATGTCTCATTTACCTCATGATCACCCAACTCGACTTGGTTATATATGTCGTGCACATTCTCAACCAATTCATGAGCCAACCACGGCAACCACATCTTGACGCAACTAATTACTACGTATATATTATGATGCTTGATTGGTCTCATTGTCAAGACCCTCGTTGCTCCATCAGCGGCTACTGCATCTACTGACAACGAAGTCGTTATTCATATTGCTTCTAATCTCGTTTTCCATGAGCATAAGAAACACATTGAAATAGACTACCGTATCATCCAAGTTGGGACTTGGGAGTTTCCAACATCCACTCATCCAACTTGAGGGGCATATTTTGCCACCAGTAGCAATGGGGCTACCCAACATCGACTTGAGCTTCGTTCCAAGGGAGGAGGTTGAGATTGTGTGGTGATCGGCGCCGGCGTAGTGGGGATTGCCGTCGCCAGAGAGCTGGCATTGAGGGGATCAAAATGAGTATCGGTGCTCGAATCCTCTCCAACCTTCGGCACCGGAGCCAGCTCCTGCAATAGCCAACTCTTTCTCTTCAAATTTAGCTTACAGAATTTGCATCAATTGATCTGATCTGTAGGATGACTGCTTCCTTAATTGCTTAATCGCTTGTTTGCTTGAGTGAATCTCTTGTCAAGGATTTTTTATTTTGAGTTAGATCTTGCAGGCGCTTTTTTGTGTGAGAGGGAGAGAGAGGATGCAAAAGTATTGCAGTGAAAATGGGGTTCCGTACAAGCCCATAGGCAAAGCTTGTTGTTGCGACGACCCAAGCTGAAAGAGCACTTTACTCGCCTCTTTCTGCCATTGTCGATACTCATTCTCTCATGCTTTCTTTGTTGGTATATATCTCTGATCATTTTCTCTACGGTAATTTCTACTGCTATGGATGATATACTTGCTGCTGCTATGGCCACAATTTTGGGTTCAGGGAGATGCTCAGAAACATGGGGCAACAATCTCTTATAATACGACCGTCTTTGGTGGCCATATACAAGGCAACCAACTCCAACTCTATGTAATTACCACCCGAAATATGGAGACCTTGAATGAGAATGGAGAGAGCATTAATCTGCAACCTGTGCTAGTACTGGTTCTTAAGATTGTGATCAACTCAGCAGGCTTAGCTGCTCTTCCCCTTGCAAGACAGTTTACAGGACATGACAACGGAGCCATTCCGTTTCCTGCAGCCAAGTATGTTCGCGGTTCCTGATGTTGAATGGATTGATGGATTAGATGGCATTCCAAGCTTCTTGAACAAGTACATTTCTTCATCCTTCATTTCCGATTTTCCAATTTTTTTTGGCTCTAACTTTGCCTTGGCATCCAGGTGTGATTATTCAGTTTCCATTGATCGTGCAAGAGATTTTTATACACAGATAAGGAAGTACTATCCTAGCCTCAAGGATGGATCATTGGAGCCAGGTTACATGGGGATTCGACCAAAACTTTCAGGTCCCGGAGAGCCACCAGCTGATTTCATTATCCAGGTAATAAAAAAAAAGTTGTACCATTTAGCCAATTCGTACCACCTTGGAGTATGTTGTGTAACATTTCTTCTTCAAGTTTCCAAGGAAGGAGCTAAATTTGTAGTTTGCTGCTGAAGGGAGAAGATGTCCATGGAGTGCAGGGCCTTGTGAATCTTTTCGGCATTGACTCGCCTGGTCTTAGTTCTTGCTTGGCCATCGCGGAGCATGTAGCTTCCATGCTCCTGCCTTGATTGAGAACTTAACTTGAGTCGGTTTCAAGGTGATTGATGATCAATTTAACAATAGTGATGATTTGTGGATTAGTTCATGTGACAACAAAAATCTCCCAATCCTTGCTTTGAGTGAGGAGTTGCCAGTAGCAACTTTTTGTAGTATAATCTACATGGATGTTGGGTTGGAGCAACTTGATGGCAAACTACATGAAACTTTGGTCTTATTTTCATCTTGGAGATTCAAAAGGTAATTACTTTGAGGGCTTTTCGATTTGTTCATGGGAAATTTTTTATTTGTAGACACATGAAATTCTAAACTCTGATGCTTCTCTCGGTCAATTTTGTTTTGCATCCTCTTGTTTTTTCTGCCGATTAATTTGGATTTGCTGATGCCAGCATCTGCAAGTGTAAAGTAGTAGAAACTAAAGAAACGTCTTTTTTACTCTTGACATAAACTATAGCCCCCGTCAAGCTAGGGGTGATACAACAATCATACAAACCTAGCTGGGAGAGAATGTGGTTTTGTTGAGGAGTAGGCAAGATCTTCGTCTCCTGACAATCATACAAACTTGCTAAGTTTGAGGCCTTTTCTCTTGTCAGTGGAGCTCACGAGTTTAGCATAAGAAGCCCTGAAAATATGCTACTGTCAACATCTCAACTCCACTGTCGGAGGCTGGAGGGGATACAACAGCTTAACTGCTCTTCATATCCAAGCAGCATAAAGTACCTCATAAACTTGAAGGAATTAAGCATTCTAGACTATCAAATGTTGGATTCGACAGGATGGGCGAGTCTGGATAGGTTAACCATCTCTTCAATTTCAAAGACTTCCTAATCTAATCGAGTTCCCTGCTGGTGATTCGCTACGACATCTTGTTGTAAGCAGCTGTCGGTATCTGAGGGCGCTGCCAGAATATGAGTGCAATAATCGACCGTTGTCCTACTATACTGACATGCTCCTTGGACTACAAGAAACTTTTTTTAGATTAATTTAGAATTTCAAGACTTTATGATAAATACGGAGAACGGAGTAGGTTCAGTTTGTGCAGCATCAGAGCCAAAACTTCAGACTTCTTCTGAACAAGACATGAGTAACTCCAAAAAGCTTATTTTTTAGTCAAAGGTGAGGACGACGAAGACTATGGCAGATTCTGCGACCGGGACACGGTTACTTGTTTGGTCGGAAACGAAAGAATGTTTCCCCTGAGGCAGACATTCTTTCAACAACGGCTTATCTAATAGGGGAAGATGTTTATATGGAGTATGTATGGTTTCACTCCTGAAGAGCTTGAAGCGGTGTTAGGGGTATTGAAAGTCACTGATGAGAAAACAGATGATGATGATGAAGCAGAAAAGAAGATCTCTCATATTTCCATTCTCGAGGCAGACATTCTTTCCACAGAGAAGGATGTTGATATGGATCCTGATGTGTTTTCACTCCTGAACAGTTCTGCAGTGTAAATCTGGAAGCAGGAATGTGGAATTGATTTTCCCTTGATGATTATGAATAGAAAAATACACGTATAAATAGTTACAGATATCAACAACTACTCCTATACATATGACTAGTGGGAGAGAGGATACAAGTTGTTACACAAAATCAGAGAACAAAATCTAAATTGTATTGACATATTCTTTAGGAGAGAATATTAGCTTATCACCCCCCGGCAAGCCCAAGTGCGGGCCGGACTTGGAGCTTGGATCGAATGAAGGAGACACGAACTTTGCTCAAAGGTTTGGTAAAGATGTCGACCAGTTGATCGGAGGATGAGACATGAAGAACCTTCAGGTGGCCGGACTCAACTTGTTCCCTCACAAAATGAAAATCAAGCTGAATATGCTTGGAGCGGGAGCTGATTACAGGATTCTTGCACATGAAGGTGGCGCCAACGTTGTCGCAGAGAATGGTAGGAGGCATCCGAAGCGAAATCTGCAGATCGCGAAGAAGATGTTGAAGCCAAAGGAGCTCAGCAGCTGTGTACGCAAGGGAGCGATACTCAGCTTCGGTGCTTGATCTAGCGACAACCCATTGTTTTCTTGAAGTTCAACTAATAAGATTTGGTCCATGAAAAATAGCGAAACCATATTGCGACCGACAGTCGTCGGAGTCAGAGATCCATCCGGCGTCGGAGTATGCCAAGAGAGACTCGGAGGTTGATTTCTGAAAGTGCAGACCATGATCAAGGGTGCCATTAAGGTATCGAAGAATACGTTTCACGGCTTGCCAATGAAGAGTGGTCGGGGCATGCATAAATTGACAAACCCTGTTGACAGCAAACGCGATATCCAGTCTTATGATGGTGGCATATTGGAGAGAACCCACAGTTTTGCGATACAAAGTTGGGTCCAAGAACGGTTCGCCATCTTTGCAGAGATGAGAGGATGGGTCGGCTGGTGTGGTAATGGGTTTGGAATCAAGCATCTTGCTACTAGTAAGAATGTCTTGTATGTAATTTCTTTGAGAGAGACACATTCCAGTAGATGTGGTGGATATTTGAAGACCGAGAAAGTGATGGAGTGGGCCAAGGTCTTTGAGAGCAAACGAATTATGGAGTGCAGATGTGAACTTTTGAATCAAATTATGGTTTGTACCCGTAATTATCAAATCATCCATATTAATAGATTACATAGGTCTCATATTGTATAGTGGGCTAAAAGCCCGTTAAGGCCCAATACCTTTGTAACCTATATATATGTTATATCAATGAATGGAAACCCTCAAGGAGGACATTACAATCAATCTCATGATCTCACATGGTATCATAGCCTAAGATCCAAATACCCTAATTTTTTTTCTCTAAACCCTAGCCGCCACTCCTCTCTCTCTCCTCGCCGTCCTCTCTCTCTCTCCTCGCCGCTCCCCCGCCTCGGCCACCTCTCGCCGCTAGCCTCCCGTCTCTCTCTCCTCGCCGTCATCTCACACACCCGCCTCGGCCACCCCTCCTACCGTCGGCCTCCCCGTCCCCTTGCCGCCGACCACTCTCTCTCTCCTATCTCTCTTTATCATCCTCGTCACAATGACTACCGAATCCACCGCCACCAAATCACCATTCCATTCCGCCCTAACCATCTCCAACATCAAAAATTGCATCCCTATCATTCTTGATCATGAATCCAGTACCTACACCATGTGGTCGCACCTCTTCACGACCCATGTTAAGGCTCATAAAGTCCTCCACCACATTGACTCCTCCGCCAAACGCCCTGAAAGCGAAGACGACGATCTCTTCGCTCAACTTGACACCATTGTTCTTCAATGAATCTTCAACACCATCTCAAAAGATCTATTAACCACCATCCTCGACCCCAAAGACTCTGCCTTGAATGCTTGGAAGAAACTTCAGGATATCTTTCAAGACAACAAGTCCACCCGTGTTGTCTATCTCGAGCACGAATTCTCAAGTTGCAAGCTTTCTTCTTTTCCGTCGATATCTGCCTACTGTCAGCACATCAAGACCCTGGCCGATCAGCTCGACGCCGTTGACTCCAAACCCAGCGCCACCCGTCTCGTCCTCCAGGTACTCTCGGGCCTCCCTTCCGAATACAATGCTGCTGCTACTCATATACAGCAGACAGAACCTCTCCCTACGTTCGAGAAGACTCGGTCTCAACTGATCCTGGAGGAGACTCGCCTTCAACGTCAGACAACCGACGCCGCCAAAGACAAGACGGCGTTGGTCTCATCCAGTGACATCATCGAGCAGCTTGCCCTCCAGCCCGGCCACAGCAACGACCAGCAGGGACCACGGGGCGGCGGCGGCCGCAGCAATGGCCGCCCGCAGCATTTTGATCCCCGTCACCCCTCTTGGTACCCCAACCCTGGCTACCCTCCTTGGATGCCCTATGGCTACCCCAGTGCGTCGTTTCGTGGACCAGCCCCGTATCCCAATCATCAGCAGGGCTTGTTGGGTCCTGCTCCCCGCCCTGTCAGTGATCAGGCATACCCGACTGATGTGCACAATGCCTTCTCCTCGATGCAGCTGACACCCCCTGACGCTGCTTGGTACATGGACATTGGCGCTACCTCTCATATGACGAACTCCTCAGGTACTCTCTCCTCTCTTTCTTTTAAGGGTCCTGCTCATTCTATTATCGTCGGCAACGGTGGTCGCCTTGCTACTTCGGGCATTGGCCACACCACACTACCAACCCCTACCAATCCTTTGCACCTCAACAACGTCCTTGTTGCCCCCAAACTTGTCAAAAACCTTATCTCTGTCCGTCGGTTCACCACTGTCAATAATGTTTCTCTTGTGTTTGATCTGTTTGGTTTCTCTGTGAAGGATCTTACTACGGGGGTTACTCGCCTGAGATGTAATAGCACCGGGGAGCTCTATCCTGTGTCGTCGCCCTCACCATCCAGCCCGTCAAGTCCATTCGCCCTCTCGGCATCATCATCTAGTCTTTGGCATGCACGCCTTGGTCATCCCAGTCCTGCAGTGTTAGATTTACTTCGTTCTAAGAGTCTTGTCCAATGTAATAAAGAGCATCGCTCTAGTTTATGTTCGTCTTGTCAGTTAGGCAAGCATGCCAGACTTCCTTTTCAGCGATCTTTAATCACTACATTTGCACCTTTTGATATTATTCATAGTGATATTTGGACATCTCCTATGCCTAGCAAGGAGGGTCATAAGTATTACCTCTTGTTTCTGGATGATTATACACATTTTTATGGGTTTTCCCTCTGCACTTTAAATCTCAAGTGTTCCCTATCTTTGCCAAATTTCACGCTTAAATCAAAACACAGTTTCACACCTCTGTCAAGTGTTTCCAATGCGACAATGGCCGCGAATTTGACAACAAAGATTTCCACACTTTCTTTAATACCAATGGGATCTCCTATCGCTTGTCCTGCCCCTACACCTCTCAACAAAATGGCAAGGCCGAACGAATCATCCGAACCATTACCAATATGATGCGCACTCTTCTCTTCCACGCATCCATTCCCCTCCTTTATTGGCCTTACGCCTTGGCCACCACATGCTACCTCCTCAACATTCTCCCTTCCACCACCCTCAACCATCGCTCACCGTTTCAGGCATTGTATTGCAGTTTGCCCGTATATGATCACCTTCGTACCTTTGGTTGCTTGTGCTTCCCTAATCAGTCATCCACCGCCCCCCACAAGCTTCACCCACGCTCCACCCCTTGTGTCTTTCTTGGCTACCCGTCTGATCATCGCGGTTACATTTGCCTCGATATCAAGACTCACAGGATCATTCTCTCTCGTCATGTCACCTTTGATGAGTCGCGATTCCCCTTCGCGTCTCCCACACCCCCTGTGTCGTCGACAGAGTCAGAGTCACCATTCCCTCACTTCATTCTTCCCCAGAGCTCTCCCGGTGCTCATGCGTCTCCCCCTCCCCCACCTCCCCCACCACCCTCTACCACCAGACCACACACCCGCAGCGTCTTCGGTGTCTTCAGACCCCGTCCGATCATCTCCATGACCACCGACCATCACCCCGCTATCCACCTCCCATCACCTTGCCAAACACCCTCGCCTCACCTACGTGCGGCGGCCGCCGCAAGTCATGCGGCGCCCGCCGCAACCCCAAATGCTGCGCCCACCGCCCATAACCCCTCCCTGGCGGCGCCCGCCACAACCCCAAATGCTGCGCCCGCCGCCCATAACCCCTCCCTGGCGGCGGCCGCCGCAAGTCATGCGGCGCCCGCCGCAACCCTCGCCGCCTCCTCCCCTTGCTTAGCCCCTCTTGCCCCCGTCCTTCCCGACTCCCATTCACCCTCTGCCTCCACCCAGACCTCCCTCTCCCCCGTTCCCACCTCCCACAAAACAGCCCTCCTCGACCCGAATTGGCAGGCGGTTATGCTCGACGAATACAGGGCCCTTACGAAGAATGGTACTTGGGTTCTTGTTCCTCGCCCTCATGAGGCAAACGTCATTCGCTGTATGTGGCTCTTCCGTCACAAGTTCCGCTCTGATGGGACGTTGGAGCGCTACAAGGCCCGTCTGGTGGTGAACGGTAGATCTCAGCAGGCAGGTATTGATTGTGATGAGACCTTCAGCCCCGTGGTCAAGCCTGCCACTATCCGAGTAGTCCTGAGTCTGGCTCTGTCGCGCAACTGGGCCATCCATCAGTTAGATGTCAAGAACGCCTTTCTGCATGGTCATCTGAATGAGACGGTTTACATGTTTTAGCCGCCGGGGTTTGCTGATGTTGAGCGTCCAAAGCATGTCTGTCTCCTCAAGCGCTCTCTATATGGTCTGAAACAGGCTCCACGGGCGTGGTTCCAGCGTTTTGCCTCTCATCTGCTCCGTTTGGGTTTCACTGGCAGCCGTTCAGATACGTCTCTGTTTATCTATCGCAGAGGCTCGGACTTGGCTTTCCTGCTGCTCTATGTCGACGACATCATTCTCACCGCCTCTTCTGATGCTCTTCGAACGTCCATAATCTCGCGGTTGAGTGCGGAATTCGCCATGTCTGATCTGGGTCCGCTGTCTTACTTCTTGGGAGTTGCTGTTCAGCGGCATGCGTCTGGTATCTTTCTCTCACAGAGTAAGTATGCTGCTGAGATTGTTGCTCGGGCTAAGATGGTCAACTGTAATCCCGTCGCCACCCCAGTCGATACATCCAACAAGCTCAGTGCTCATTCTGGTCCTTTGGTTGACGGTCCGACATTGTATAGGAGCCTCGCTGGTGCTCTTCAGTATCTCACTTTCACCAAGCCTGATATCAGTTACGCCGTTCAGCAGATCTACTTGTTCATGCATGCCCCTAGGGAACCTCACTTTCAGGCTTTGAAGCGGATCATTCGGTACATCAGCGGCACCCTCGAGCTCGGCACCACCATCACTCCTACCTCTAAGCTTGATCTTGTGGCTTACACTGATGCGGATTGGGGTGGTTGTCCAGACACACGTCGCTCCACGTCTGGTTACTGTGTCTTCCTCAATGACACTCTTGTGTCCTGGTCAGCAAAGCGTCAGTCCGTCGTGTCTCGCTCCAGCGCTGAAGCCGAATACAGGGGTGTTGCCAACGTTGTCTCCGAGTGCTCTTGGCTCCGCAATCTCCTGCTTGAGCTACGATGCCTCTTGAAGAAGGCCACTCTGGTCTACACTGATAACGTCTTCGCCGTCTACCTGGCTAGCAACCCAGTCCAGCATCAACGCACGAAGCACATTGAGCTTGATCTCCACTTCGTCAGGGACAAGGTTTCCATTGGACATGTCCGCGTTCTACATGTCCCGTCCTCTTATCAGTACGCTGATATATTCACCAAGGGTTTACCTAGACAGTTGTTCATTGATTTTCGTTCCAGTCTCACTGTACGGACCCCTCCCGTTTCGACTGCGGGGGTTTGATAGATTACATAGGTCTCATATTGTATAGTGGGCTAAAAGCCCGTTAAGGCCCAATACCTTTGTAACCTATATATATGTTATATCAATGAATGGAAACCCTCAAGGAGGACATTACAATCAATCTCATAATCTCACACATATAAACAAGGACATAGATGATGGCCGAAGAGGAAGAGTGGACAAATAAGGATGTGTCGGATTGGCAAGCTCGGAAACCATTTGTAACGAGATAGGTCTTTAGCTTGGTGAACCAGGCCTGAGGAGCCTGTTTGAGGCCGTAAAGAGCTTTGTGAAGGCGACAAACATGAGAGGGACGAGAAGCATCGACGAAACCCCTCGGTTGTTCCATGTAGACTTCTTCGGAAAGGTCGTCGTTTAGGAAGGCGTTATTGATATCCAATTGCTTGATGTGCCAACCATTCGAAAGAGCCAAAGAGAGAACGAGGCGGATGGTAGTAGGCTTGATGACAGGACTGAATGTCTCGAAGAAATCAACGCCCTCCTCTTGGCTAAAACCCTTTGCAACGAGCCTGGCTTTGTACCGTTCAATCTGGCCATCAGAGTTGCGCGTGATCCTGAAAATCCACTTACACCCTACAAGATTAGCATTTCGAGGTCGAGGAACAATAGACCAAGTGTTATTTCGCATTAGAGCATTGTATTCTTCAGCCATTGCTAATTGCCAACATTCAAATTTTTGGGCTTGGGCAAAGGATTGGGGTTCAATTTGGGGAATGGGAATAACAGAAGTGGTTAAGGCTCGAGGCTTGAGGTTATTGGTGGCAGCACAGGTAGTCATAGGATGTTGGCTAAGAGCGGATGGACGGAAGTAGCTAGGAGGTGGGTTAGGGTGTTTGGCCAAGGAAGAGGCTGTAGGTGTGAGATAATGTTGTAGGGGCGGAGGAACGGATAACACAAGCATCCAAACGTTTTGAGAAAGTGGAAATCTGGGATTTTGTTATATAGTAATTGGTAGGGAGATTTGTGAGTGAGAGTGGGTGAAATGGTGCGATTGTGAAGATAGGTAGCGGTTTGAATGCATGCTCCCAAAAGATTTCGGGAAGGGATGATTGTGCCAAGAGAGTGAGACCTTTCTCGACAATAATTCGATTTCGTCGTTCGACGACACCATTTTGTTCTTGAGTATAGGGACAAGACACACGATGAAGTATGCCACAAGATGCTAAGAAGGTGGATACATTTCAGAACTCACCGCCCCAATCGGATTGGAGGGTTTTGATCTCACGAGAGAATTGGGTTTTAACCATTGTACGAAATTGAACAAAGGTTGGTAGTACCTGAGATTTATGTGATAAAAAATATATCCAAACATACTTAGTGCAATCATCAATAAATAGAACAAAATACTTGTTGCCATTCAAAGAGAAATCAGGAGATGGTCCCCAAACATCGGAATAAACCAAATCAAATGGATTGGAAGAAGAAACATGAGATTGTGGAAGATGAAATCGGTGGCTCTTGCCTAACTGACAAGAGTCACAAGTGTCTGGAAAATTATTTGTGCTAACAGGGAGATGGAATTGAGAAACTAAACGCCGAAGTGTTGTCTCATTCGGATGCCCGAGTCGACAGTGCCACCTGTGCAAGGATGTACGGACAGCAATGAGCGCCATGGATGGGTTGGGACTGGTGGGACGGAAAGGCAATCGGTAGAGGTCATTATCCACAACCCCTTGAAGTACTAGGTTTCCCTGAAATGTCTCAACACGACAACAGTTAGGCCAAAATTCGATCATAACATTATTATCGTGGCATAATTGGGAGACACTAATTAGATTTTTGGAAAGTTTAGGAACAATCAGGACAGTAGGCAACCGCAAATTGTGAAGAGTACAAGAACTGAAATGCGAAATGGACAAATGGTTACCGTTTCCGACTTGAAGCTTGTCGGAGCCGACATAATCCTCTACAATGGACAGTTTGTTGAGATCAGGTGAGACATGATCTGTGGCACCCGTGTCGAAGTACCAGGTCGGGTCCAATGACGAAGGGTTGTTGTGCTCAGCGAGGTGCGCCTGTTTGGACTGATCGCGAGGGTTGGGAAGGCGAGAGGGGAAATCAGTCTGGTTTGTGCGATGCCAACAATCAATTGCCTCATGACCAGGCTGATTGGACAATTGACAGTGAGGACGGCGACGACGGAAATCTTGAGGCTTGTGATCGGACCCTCGAGTGTCCTGGCGAGAGTAGTTGCATGACCCATTTGAGACACCATATCCAGCAGAGCTGTTACGCTCGGAATTGCGAGCAGCAACAAGAGCAGAGGGAGCAGACGAGGGTGTTGGTGCAGCAGGGAGGATCTGAGACGTGGCCTGCTTGGCAAGGTCTCTAGCCATCCGGTCTTCCTCTTGAAAGAGATGAGCAATAAGGTCATCAACGCCGAGGTCGGCAGAGTTCATCGTGAAGGACGTGACAAAAGAGTTGTAAGAGGAATCAAGACCGTGGAGTATGTGACCAATAAGATCCTCATCAGTCACCGGTTGAAGGTCTTCAGCTAGGGCATCAGCAAGCTGGCGCTTTTTCTCGATGTAATCACTCATCGGCAAGGCTCCTTTGGAAAGCCGACTGAAGTTGAAGTTTTAAGGACATTCGGCGCGCCTTCGATTGAGCTTGGTAGTTCTTCTCAAGAGTCGTCCATGCCTGGTTGGAGGATGAGGAACGTGCGACAGCAGCAAGGGCGCGTTCCGAGAGGGTGTACTTAATCCACAGAAGAACGAACCTGTCCTTCTTCCATGTGACAAAATCGGGATTAGGCATGGTGGTGCCGGCGGAATTTGGATTGGGAATGGTTTCCAGTGGTGGTGCTGGATGTAAAACGAAATCCTCAAGATCAAAGGTTTCGAGGGCTGAGATGATTGTGGTCTTCCAGAGGGAGTAATTGTCACGTCAAGTTTGACACTGATGAACGGAATCTGGAATTGCATGGTGGGAGACGAGCCACCAGCAGCAACTAGGAGATGTGGGGTAGTAGGAGGAAGGGTCATCGGAGGATTGGGGAAAAAAAATCAAGGCTCAGATACCATGTAAAATCTGGAAGCAGGAATGTGGAATTGATTATGAATAGAAAAATACACGTATAAATAGTTACAGATATCAACAACTACTCCTATACATATGACTAGTGGGAGAGAGGATACAAGTTGTTACACAAAATCAGAGAACAAAATCTAAACTGTATTGACCTATTCTTTAGGAGAGAATATTAGCTTATCATGCAGGAGTGAAGATGATTCAAAGGGGAATTACCAATCGCAGCAATATTGTCTGCACTGAAGGTGTCCAAGAACAAGAAACACAAGATTTGATATGAATCAGAAGAATTAGGTCTTACTTTTGCAAGCTATATAAGCCATAAATCCCACCGAAGGCTTCCTTGATATGCCCCTCCTTTTGATGACAACACCGCCCTCTTTGCTATCTTATTATTTTCACTTAAGAGTTGCTTTGCTTATGTATGATATGACTAGGTATGGGACTGGGATTAAGGGTGGTTTCTTCATCAACTGTTATGTAATTTCTCCTTGTAATTTAGCAATGAATGAATGTGAATGCCTAAGTTGTTTGATCTAAATCTGTGTTGCATTACTGATTGATGAATGTCTAACAGAACTGAAGCTAAATAGACTCATAAATAATACTAATAAGAAACATTGTGAAGTAAAGAGAGGAAGACAACTAGGCAAGGAATACAAGAGCTATAGAATAACAGGCACACACAAGCAAGGAAAGAGTAAGCAATGGTGTAAACAAACAAGAAGCAGATTGAGATTAATGAAGATGAACACTAGAGTAAAAACCGCTAGCACTGGAAGAAGATGCTGGAATAAAAGCTAGAATTAAGCATGGAATGGGCGAAAGAAAAGATCAACATAGTGTTGATTGGATAGATTTTACTGTATTTTTTGTGATGTGTATCTACTTCTTTTATTTCATGTTTGGTTTTCTCTTCCCATCTCGACCTGTTAAACTTATCAGTAAGGATATCACATGGAATAGATATGGTGAGAACACCTGAATACAAAAGATGAGACCAAACAAAGGGTCTCGTATAAAAGGTAACCGTACACCCAAAATGGCCCCTCTATGCCCCAAGGAAACCTTTTCTTTGAATACTAGAAAACAGGGACTAGAACCTATAAGAAATAACTGTTATTGTTCGATCCAATTTGCAAATGATACCAGGAAGAGAATGGATAGTACGAGGGCTACGACAAAAATATCAATGGGGAAAAAACCTTCATCTTTCAGAATTTACATTTCAGTGAGCACAAAATGAGATTTTTTCCCCAAAAAAAACCTTCAACTTACAAGATGGGGAAAAAAGTGGTGAAAAAAAAACCTTCAACTTACAACATTGACATTACAGTAAACATTTTTTGCCAAAAAAAGTGGTGAAAAAAGCCTTCATCTTTCAACATTTACAATTACATTGCAGTAAACACCTATTTCTGAGATTTTTTGCCAAAAAATTTGTTGATGAAATTGGATAGCTTATTCTTCCCTGATTTGTCATCCTTTTTTTTGTCGTCTCCGTTCGATGCTGGTGGCGGGTCAGCGGCCGTGTCCCACTGATCAGCCCAGGAGAGCCCTGTATCCATCCTTCTGGTTCCTGAATAATCAATTTCCTCTATGTGTTTTACACATTCATCGTATTCTGTGATACACTCTGAAGATTTAAAGTTATGCAGAATTCAGATAGCTTTTTCCTTGTCCAAATTTAGAAGTCTATTTTTTAACAGTCCCAAATAAGTTACTTTGAATCGGTCCCAAACAAGAGAAGCCATTGCTATTTCAAGGCAAATTGGTGATAAGAGATTAAAATTTTCTGTTTACTGCATTTTTTTTAATCTGTGAATCGGTTGCTAAATTTAACAAGGGTAGGGGTACAGAAGATAAAAGGACAAAAGATTCAGCATTTGATCAATTGAAAGAGCAATTGTTTGGACATCTTCATGACATTGTGAATCAACCATTCACAGATACACACATACACATTACAATCGATTCTTAACAACAAAAAAACGATTGACCGAGGAAAAGCCATGGATGAAGGAAGGGTCCAGGCCCGTTCTACTACTCATCATCGTCGTTCTTGTAAGACACCAGGGTGTCAACTTTGTGAATCTGCAAAAAAAAAATAAACCCAAGGGGGGTGGAAAAGAAGAATGAAACTTTGCCCACTGCAGAAACCATCTGAAACATCAAATTGTGTCATTAAAGGACTTTACCTTGGTATCAAAAGAGTGCAGCTTTACCATCTCAGGATTAGCAATCAACTTAGGATCACTCTCAATCCAAGTAAAGGGCACTGCCACATCTTGGTCAGTGTATGCTAATACATCAAACACGCCTGTTGAACCCCAATTTCACACATATACAACCATTAAGAACTCAATGCAGATAGTGCTATATCCATCAAACTCCATTCATTTTAAACAAGGTTTTCACCTCCAAAATAAAGCTTCAAATTGGATCGAATTACTTACAAGGCTCATCACGGCAAGGCAAGTAGGTGATGCTCGAAGCAATCTGTCTCATGATTGCCTGTATCTCTCTCATGATTTCCTTGTCACTTTTTTCCCTTGTCACACTACAAAAAAAAAAACCAGATCAGCACATAAGAGATTGGATCACCTTTTAACTGTACAGAGTAGGTGCGGAAATTTGGGGGATTGACTGAAAACAAAGAAGCATCAGTAATTTAGTACCCTTTCTCCACAACTTCATCGTCAGTTTCAATGCTGAAGTTCCATCTTTCAAGAACCTCACCGGTGGACTTGCTCATTATAACAAGAACAACTCGCTGAAGCTTCCCAGCTTCAAGCCACTCTACATAGAGTTTATTCACGCAACAGTTAGATTGATCTGCATCTCAGATACGAAAATTGAATGGAGAACAACAAAGAAAAATCAGAAATTACCAGAAAGCTGGGCATTGAGATTGGCGATGAAGGTTTTAACGCCTTCATCTTGAGTGAGTAACATTGGCAAACCGTACTTCTTCACCTTCACAAAACTATCCTCGGGATAAACTCCTCGATTGTAAAGAATACTGTGATAGTTCAAATTACACACAACAACGCGTTAAATCAAACAGAAAAGTGAAGCAAATAGGTCAAATTCTTGAGAATCCGATGTTCTAACCTGTTGGCAGCGTAGCCTGGAAAACGGATCCCGATCGATTCAAACCAGAGAAAACAAGAAAAGGATAAGTCAACACTCAAACAGGAGTAATTGAAAAGCTGATTGGGGACAGGAGGAATCGGAAATTACCGAAGAACTCGCTAACAATGGCCGCAGATCCACGGAGAGTGATGATGTCTTTCGCAACTGTTTTTGAAGCCATGAGAACGAATTTCGTGATGACACAAGAGTTGTGCGATGAATCTCTGCGATTAATTTCAGTGCGAAACAATCTAGGGTTTCGATTTGATGAAGAGAGCGCAAGAAGTAAAGAAAACGAATAGAAATTGGAGAAGCAGGAGTGAGAAAGAGAGGAGTTGTGGAATCGGAGATTGAGCAAATGGATTAGAGGGGAATGGATTTAGGGTTTTAAACTAAAAAGGGTGCAATGGAGCGGAAACTGGAAAGGTATGCAACGGCTATTTTATGGGTCAATGCATTAGCGCTCCAGGGGCAACAACGGTCAAATTATTTTTGTCCTCGTATTTCGAAGAGTTGGCAGGTGGGTCCCAGATTGCCATTCCCGTTGGGCTTTGGGCCCAATATTCTCGTGGGCTTAATTTGCCACCTTTCCCAAAAATGGGCAACGTTGCAAACTCGGAAACTCCTTCGCACAGAAGATAAATTGCAAACAATGGCCCAGCGTTAGGGTGTGTTTGGGTGTAGGATTTAAGGGGTTTGGGGGATGGCAAATATGCCTCGGTTTTCCCGCCGCGTCGTTTGGGTGTATGGATTTACTGGGTTTGAAGGGTGGGAAATGGGGAGTTTGGGGGATGGAAGTGGATGGGAAATGGAACCTCCTCAACCAAGGTTTGGTAGATGGGGATTCGGTTTTACCCTGTTTTGCCCCTTCGCCTCCCCCGACCCTCCATAAGAGAAAACTCGTGCCCTCAAATCATCCAGATCGCAACCTTCCAATGGCCGGCAAACTCGCCTCCCTCGCCCTCACAGACCACCACCCCCTCCGCCGCCGATTGAAGGCCCTTCGAGTCCAGCATCGGCGTCAGCCGCAAGGCCTTCCGCCTCGGCAAATTCGTCCAGGACGTCAACGCCCTCCGCTCCACCGCCTACTCCTCCGACGGTAGCCGCCTCCCCCTCCTCCTACACGTCGTAGCCTACGGCGGCGAAGGGATCTACTATTTCGTCGAGCAACTCATCTGGCTGGCGAAGTCAGGTCTAATCGATCCGAAGCACTCGCGGAAGCTGTAGAAGATCAGCGCCTGGACGGAGCTCGTAGGGTACGTCGGCAGCATCGGATTGAAAATTAGGGATTTGCGGAAATTAGGGATTTGCGGAAATTGAATGAGGAGAAAGCTTGCTTCGATTCGAGCAAAGAGATCTCATCGACCAGAGGACTCGATTCGAAGGACGACAGGGAGAGGGAGCGAGCTCTGAGTTTCGAGATTTCGATGAAGAAGCTTTCGATCGTTCAGGACCTGGCCGATTGGATTTCTTGTTGAAAAATCAGCTTTGAAGACTACTATATTGATCAATCAAACTGTTGTCCTCACATTAGTTTACCTGTTAATTTGGTAGTTGAAGATTTGTAGAAAAAGTTGGAAACAAATTTGCAACCCCATGGAATAGGGGGTTATAAATGATGCAGTTTCAAGTATCTGTTAGTTGTGTTGTTTATTCTTGATTTCCATGGAGATTGCAAGTGATTTTTGATCATTAAAGACGACACTGAGAGCTGTTTGTGCCGCCGCAACTGTCGGCTTTCCGACGAGGGTGGTCGGGTGCAGTCCCTCTTCACCGTGGAAGGCCTTCTGTCGCCGTCACGATGACCAGGAGCCACAGGTTCGAACAACACCAATAATGTCGACAACCATGATTGAAATGAATTTCAAGAGAGGTATGAATTGGGGGCAATTTCGTCTTTTCCTGTGCGTGAGTGGGGGTAATTCGGTCTTTGCCCGTCACTCCATCCACCAAAAAATCAAAATACAACCAAACACAAAACCCCAAAATTTGGGTGTTGAGTTTTCATCTCTTACATCCCAAAAATCCATCCCCGTCTACCACATCCACTAAAATCCACCAAATCCACTAAAATCCATCCCGTTCCCAAACACACCCTTAGTTTTGCAAAATAAAATGCCCACTTGTTCAGACGGTTGCAAGTCGGACAGGAAGAGGCTATCGACGGAACCGAATAAGTTCGGCGAGAGGAATCTGTAACCAACGGAGGATGGAGGAGGAATCCGGCGAAACAAATTCGAAAACAAGTAAGCAAATTTGTTCTTGAAATCTGTGAAACCCTAACTAAATCCGAACAAATTGTTCTGCAATGTGTGATTTTTGAATGGGGATTTCGGTTTGAAACCCTAACACATTGAGAAATTTGGGTCGGAATTTCGGTGTCAAACCGTAACTCTATTGAAGAGAGGGGAGACAAATGCTGGGACTCAAACCACCATTTAAGAGAGATTAGCTCCAATTCTCTATCTCTATTCTACCTCCTTTTATGGCATTTTGGGGTTTTCAATTTATGGAATGTAGAGTTTGGGTCCTTGGGGAGAATGGGGTGAATGGGGTTGAAATTATTTGAATGTACAAACTCTAACCTTATGGGTGGTGGACAGTTTAGGGATAGGGGTGGAGAATCGTCATTGATGCTTAGTTGAGAATGAAATTGAAGGTCCAAATAGGGTAGAACGTAATTTGTCTAGTTGTATAATGAGTTTAATGTTATATGTAGTGACAGCCAAATTATTTTGACTAGCAAGAAATATGGATATACTAGCAAGGATTATTGCTAAAATGGGTATTATATGAACACTTATATGAAATATTAAACGCCCTATGCGAAAAATGAAAGGAAAAAATATCGTGACGCCGTCGAGCAAGAAGATATTATGTGAACACTTCTCTGACAAATTAAGGCCCCTATTTTTGTGTTGGTGATGTTAATCGTGTCGTGTGATATTTGTGCAGCTGACACTAGCACTCTCTCCGAAAAAGTATTTCCGAGGGACGTCGAACCACTTCTCAAGGTTGGTCATGTTGTAAGAAATGAACGAGGCCGTATATGCAGCTGACTGGAAATTGTTGAAGGACAGCAGGTTAGGGGGCATTACAATATTGATCGGAACCAATGTGTCGTTGCCCCATTCCTCCTCCCACCCCAACCCCCCACCTGAATTGTCGATCTAATTGTAGTGAACAGTTTGTGGATGTTGTTATGGACTATAATTGTTATGGACTGTAGTTGTTAGGAACTTTAGTATTTTGTAGTGTTTGGTTTAGCTCTTAAACGTTTAAACGTTTCCACCTTTGGGATGACTCGTGTTTGATGATTGGCGTTTAAACGTTTCCACCTTTTGGACTTAACTTGTTATGAACTCATTTCGTTTGGGTTTAATGTTCGATATCCTTCTGTTGGGAAGTTTGTGAGATAGATAAGATATGTCAGGGGTTATTATTTTATTGGCTTAGACATCGATTTTATTAGCAAGGAAAAATCATTTATTGGCT
Source organism: Persicaria maculosa (assembly GCA_963922045.1). Taxonomy (NCBI): domain Eukaryota; kingdom Viridiplantae; phylum Streptophyta; class Magnoliopsida; order Caryophyllales; family Polygonaceae; genus Persicaria; species Persicaria maculosa. The sequence continues at coordinate 15,500,800 of OY998256.1, forward strand.
AGAAAGCAAAAATCACAAACATTCGTCTTTTGCGTCGTCGGCAAACTATTGTGATTTTGTGCTTTGTATTACGTAATATTGTGCTTTTGACATTACTGTGATTTTGTGGTTTGTATTTCATAATGTTGTGAATGAAGCTTTAAAAGTAATCCAACACAAACAAAATATATAACCAATTAAACTATTTGTTGTGAATGAAGCTACCAGTTATGTCACCCTTAGATAACCCTAAAGTTTTAAGTAAATGTGTAACCAATTGGACGAGTACCCTAACTTCAAAATAGAAGATATAAGTCCAACACAAACAACAACAGTAAAGTGCCAGACCAGATAAACGAATATCACTACGTCTTCAACAAGACGCACAACTCACAACCCATCATTTGGCATATATTCTTGTTGATATCCCATGACAGGAGGATTCCCCTCTATGATGAGGAGGAGAGCAAGCTTCGGTAAGGGACGTTATTCCCGATCATCACAATGCCTCCAAGCCTGTTTTCCTTCAACATCTTCCAGTGTACAGCAGCGAGGCCTTCGTCCATGCGATCCAGGAGGACCATCTTGGAGAAGTGGCTGGACCTCCCTCTGAAGTACTTCTCCGGGGGGAGGGGGGGAGAGCTAATGTCGGTTGCACATATATCACATGAAACGATTAACATCACCAACACAAATACAGGAAATTATTCGACGTGCCAATATACATGTATTTACCTTCTTGCTCGATGGCTTAACAACGTGTTTTCCTTTTACAGTACGCATCGCTGCAAGAGGGGTTTAATATGTTATCCAAGTGTACAAGTTAGTGTCAGTATAGGAAAAATCCTTGCTAGTATAACCATAATTCTTGCTAGTAAAAATAATATGTCTGACACTACAGAAAATATTAAACAGATCAAACAACTACAAAAATGACACAACTACACATGCTCATATGCTCAACTAAAACAGATGTTATTAAGAAAGATGCTCATATGGTCAAATGCTAAACTGAAATGAATCAAGAATGCAACAAATGACACAACTACACAATAGTCTCAACTCTCACAAACTTATGCAATACACATATCACAGACTTATGCATGAGATACATTCGAATCCTTAAAATTCCTTCACCCTCTATTTTAAAAAAAACGATCTAGATAGGGTTTGACACAAATTTTTTGCACATCAGATTTAGGATTAAATCCAACACTAAAAGACGAGGGTTTACTAACTTGGTTTCGCACCAATTTTCTCACCATCGACCTCCCTTCGCCTCCGCTTATCTCTCCTTCGCCGGATTCCTCCTCTCTCAATGCCTCTTCTTTCTTCATTTGTCCCCAATTTCCAAACTCATACGCACCCATTTCGTATACCATTCATCTTCCCCTTTACCACATCCAACATCATTCAAAAACCATCTCTCCCCTACTTCCCCAATACATAAATTATTAAACCTAGTCATTCAACCGTTTCTCCAATCCAGACGAACGACTCCGCTCGCCCTTGATAAGCTAGTTTTTGAAATCCAATTTTCATTCTTTCATGGGGGTTTTCATTTCGTTTCTACCCTGTTTGGACCTTCAATTTCATCCTCAACTAAGCATCAATGGCGAATCTCCACCCCTATCCCCAAACCGTCAACCACCATAAGGTTAGGATTTATACATTCAAATATTTTGAACCTCATTCTCCCCAAAGACCCCAACTCAAAATTCCATAAATTAAAACCCCAAAATGCCATAAAAGGAGGTAGAATAGAGATAGAGAATGAAAGCTAACCTCTCTTCAAGGGCGGTTCGTCCCATAAGTTGTCTTTCCTCTCTTCAATGGAGGTTCGTTCCTGAGGGTTTCTCTCTCTCTCTCTCTCTCTCTCTCTCAGTTCTGACTTCCTTTGTCGCAATCGAGTGCTTCTTCAGTGACGATCTTTCTCCTCTCTCTCTCTTCCCTTGAAGCTATATCAATGGTGGTCGAGTTCTCCCTCTCTGACAAACAGGTGCCTTTTGAAGTTCCAGTTAACCCGTAATGGGAGGTGAAACTAACCGGTTAGTTTTGCCAAAAAAAAAAGGACATTTTTGTCATTTTTAATTTACAATTTGGGTCAGGGGGTCTATTTTTGCAAGCGACCCAAAAAAGTTGGTATATTACCTGCCATATCCTGTAATAATATTCCAATATGTCAGTCACATCACTAAGGTTAAGGGCGTGTTTTCCGGCAGCCCATCCCCACCCTCATTTAGATAGTCCACCCCCTCCAACCCCTCTCACAAAGGTGGCAAAATTTCCCCACCTCCACCCCATTTTCATCCACATCCACCCCCCCCCCCCCCTCCTTCACCCTCTATTTTAAAAAAAACGATCTAGATAGGGTTTGACACAAATTTTTTGCACATCAGATTTAGGATTAAATCCAACACTAAAAGACGAGGGTTTACTAACTTGGTTTCGCACCAATTTTCTCACCATCGACCTCCCTTCGCCTCCGCTTATCTCTCCTTCGCCGGATTCCTCCTCTCTCAATGCCTCTTCTTTCTTCATTTGTCCCCAATTTCCAAACTCATACGCACCCATTTCGTATACCATTCATCTTCCCCTTTACCACATCCAACATCATTCAAAAACCATCTCTCCCCTACTTCCCCAATACATAAATTATTAAACCTAGTCATTCAACCGTTTCTCCAATCCAGACGAACGACTCCGCTCGCCCTTGATAAGCTAGTTTTTGAAATCCAATTTTCATTCTTTCATGGGGGTTTTCATTTCGTTTCTACCCTGTTTGGACCTTCAATTTCATCCTCAACTAAGCATCAATGGCGAATCTCCACCCCTATCCCCAAACCGTCAACCACCATAAGGTTAGGATTTATACATTCAAATATTTTGAACCTCATTCTCCCCAAAGACCCCAACTCAAAATTCCATAAATTAAAACCCCAAAATGCCATAAAAGGAGGTAGAATAGAGATAGAGAATGAAAGCTAACCTCTCTTCAAGGGCGGTTCGTCCCATAAGTTGTCTTTCCTCTCTTCAATGGAGGTTCGTTCCTGAGGGTTTCTCTCTCTCTCTCTCTCTCTCTCTCTCTCAGTTCTGACTTCCTTTGTCGCAATCGAGTGCTTCTTCAGTGACGATCTTTCTCCTCTCTCTCTCTTCCCTTGAAGCTATATCAATGGTGGTCGAGTTCTCCCTCTCTGACAAACAGGTGCCTTTTGAAGTTCCAGTTAACCCGTAATGGGAGGTGAAACTAACCGGTTAGTTTTGCCAAAAAAAAAAGGACATTTTTGTCATTTTTAATTTACAATTTGGGTCAGGGGGTCTATTTTTGCAAGCGACCCAAAAAAGTTGGTATATTACCTGCCATATCCTGTAATAATATTCCAATATGTCAGTCACATCACTAAGGTTAAGGGCGTGTTTTCCGGCAGCCCATCCCCACCCTCATTTAGATAGTCCACCCCCTCCAACCCCTCTCACAAAGGTGGCAAAATTTCCCCACCTCCACCCCATTTTCATCCACATCCACCCCCCCCCCCCCCCCCCCCCCCCACCCCTTAAAAAGAGTGTAAAGAAAACAGGCCCTAAGACATTCATTTGAAATCAAGTCACTTTATTTATAAAGATACTTATCATCTTACACACCTGACTTTGGCTTCAGATTCGTCTTCTTAGAGTTCCGACCTATAGTTTCAGAATTCAGACCCTCGATCGTCTATAAGAACACTCTTGGATGGTGGTACAACTGTAGTTAACACAACCCAAATTTTCACCTTGTATTAAAAAAAATCGAATAAGTTCATGATTTATCCACTCTTCGAGTTATCAACTCCATCATAGCCCAATTGATTAGGGAGGGAAAAACGTTCTGTCATACTTGAGTTATTTGGAGCTTTATATCTTTCACAACTTAGGGCAAATTAAAAGTGCAATTCATCATTCCCAATTACTCAAAACATTTAGTAAGTGGAGTTGTTTCTCAAAACAAACGAAAAAATAGTGGAGTTGTAATAAGCATTAAAATTAAGCTTTGCATAACCATAAACCATGTTATGAACGAAGAGTTCTTTGTAGAGATGGAAACCACGTTACTACTTACTACAGAGAGCGATAGGTCAAACCTCAAAAAAAAGCCGTTGCGTTAGTGACAACCATTAACAAAAGCTTGAATTAGACAGCAATGGTGGTGACTGGTGAACTGGTGATGGCATGGGTAGGTATGCTTTTACTGCACACGCGCCACCATTTTATTCACACGTGCCTGTCGCACGCTCGCAGTGGACGAAATCGTATACCACAATTCTCCACGTGCTCCTTTGTAGTTTTTGGTCTGCATTTGTGTGTGGAATGTGTGGCCTTTTGCTCCATCATCTTCTACTCTAAGCAATTAAGGTCTCGTTTGGCTACGGAATTACAATTCCCCGACAAGTTAAATTGAATTTTGTGCTTCCTTCAAATTGAGAAAAGACTAGTAAAATTCTCGCGCCATGGCGCGGTTTTTTAAAACTAAAATATTAATAATATATTTAAATATATAATAAAATACTATTAAAAGTTAAGATAAAAAAAACTTTACCATAAATGCATCTTATAATTCTGAAATAATTTTTTTATATCTCGTCTAAAGTATAATACATAAATGTAGATATTTGAAATCACCCAGTAATAATAATATCAATATCATTGTAACTTTTTTAGAAATTTTGAAATCTGAATCATGCATTTAAATGTGATGTATCACAACTAATAATTATATTCAATGTTTTGAATTAAGCTCAATAGTTAGTACATAAATGTGAGTTAAGCCTAATGGTTATATTAGATTGAATTCAATGTTTTGAATTAAGCCCAATTGTTAGTAAATATATTAAGAATAAAAGAGAATGGGGGATTAAAAAAATTTAATGGAAAAAAAGAGAAAAAGAGAAATAAAAAAATCAAGGAAAAAAACATAATTGGTCAATATTCCTAAAACTCCTCTATGATTGACACGTAAGCAAAGTCTTCTAAATTAAGGTTATATATAGATTGTTAGTAAATATATTAAGAATAAAAGAGAATGGAGGATTAAAAAAATTTAATGGAAAAAAAGAGAAAAGGAGAAATAAAAAAATCAAGGAAAAAAACATAATTGGTCAATATTCCTAAAACTCCTCTATGATTGACACGTAAGCAAAGTCTTCTAAATTAAGGTTATATATAGATTGTTTAAATGAATTTTGATAGTTGGAAATAAAAATATAGAGAAAAAAAATTAGATGAAAAAAGGTACGGTGAAAATGAAATTTACTTATTTAAAATATTTTTTTTATTTTTTATAAACTTTTTTTATTAAATTTTGTGGTTACTATTAATAAATATGTTGATTTTTTTTATAAAAAAAAATATTTTATATAATTTTTATTATCCGAAAAATCGTATATAAATAGTGAACGATACGATTTATCAAACGGAGGGAGTATTTAAATTTCTTAGTGCTCGTTTGGATTGGTTTGAAAAACCCAGGAAGTTGAATATACAAGAAAGTTGGATAGAATATCTGCGTTTGGTTAAAAAATTTCATCTCCAAAAACCCAGGAATTGAAATTCCCAAGAATTGAACTTTCTGTGAAATACGTACAGGAATTGAAATTACCAAGGGGATACATGGTAAGACAACTTCCACAATTTTCTTATTAATAAAAATCTCTTATTTATCTCAGTATATCAAATCCACAAATTTTTTTATTTTTCAACCAAACATATTTCATAAAATCCAAAAAAGTGTAATTCATGAAAAGTAGACTTCCCAGAAATTAAATTCCCAGGAAGTAGACCTCCTACATTTATCCAAACGAGCACTTAGTTTTTGTGTAATACAAATTTCAACCAAACAGGCATAAGAGTATTTGTATTTCCTTTCCAATTTATAAACAACAAAATCTATAAGAAGTGAGATGAGACGACGAGACTCTTTTCCTTGAATCATGCATTTTACTCCCTTATTTGTACTCACAAAAGAAAGGTATGCACAAGACTTAGTCTTATGAAAGAGCAATGGGAGTTTGTTCAAGATTATAAATAAAGGCCCAAGAAGATGAAGATATGAAACATAAGCAGATCAGTGGGGAGGAAGCAGTGCCACCAACCCACTGCATTGCTTATTTTTCCCACTTTTTTGGTAGGCATTGTGTTTATCTTATCATTATTCATACTGGGTATTCATTGTTTTTGTGAACTAGCAATTAATTTAACTTAATTTTATTTTTATCATTACAGGTTTTCAATGGAATCTTGTGTAGTAGGAAGGGTTTTGATGATGGAGAGTGTCTTGAAACTTATCAATGCAGCATTCTGTGTATTGTTACTGTCATGGGTAATGGTGAATTGGCTGAAACATAGAAGAGAAAGAGTGAATCATGACCATCATGAAAACCCTAATTTGCTAACCAAAATTGCCCCCTTTTGCAGTGCCATAATCTTTGTCCTCTACATGGGTTTTGGGCTTTGTGAGTTTTGGTATCATCAAACCCTTTCTGATAAATCTATCCTCTTGGCCTTAACATGGTTTTTGGCCACTTCAGTTGCTGCATATTCAAGGAAAAAATGGCCATTGGTGGTTGCTCTCTGGTGGGTCTATATCACTTTAATTTACTTGGTTATGATAATTTTTTACTCAATCAGACTCTTCACCTCCATAAATTTGCACATCCATTTCCCAAAGCCATCCATTGTTGATACCATTGCTTGCCCGTTTTCGATCCTTGTGTGTTTGAGTTCTTTGTGTACTAGTTCTAGGGAAGACCATGATCTTAGGCAGCCATTGCTTGAGGAGAGAGTAGAAGCTGATCATGGTTGTTTCGGTAAAGCCGGGTTTCTTAGCCAAATCACATTCTCATGGCTGAACACTCTTTTTGAAAGTGGTAATCTGCAAAGAGTAGAGTTGCATCACATTCCTTTGGTTCCTCAATCCGAGAGAGCCGGAATTGCTTCTTGTTTGCTTGAGTGGTCGTTGCGAAAACATAAAGTAGACACATATAGGCTTTGTTTGACAAAGGCCATATTCCATTCTGTATGGAGATCACTTGCTGTAAATGCTATCTTTGCAGGTAACCTTTCATTGTTTTTATAGGCTTATTTCATCACCGAGTTTCCGATTCCCTGTGCCTAATGAAATGATTTCAACAATGTATATATTTAGGGGCAAATACAAGTGCGTCCTATATGGGTCCAATCCTGATTACAAGCTTTGTGAATTACCTATCCAACAAGGATGATGATACTAGCTACCGGTATGGGCTCGTTTTAGCGTCCCTTTTCTTCGTTGCGAAGTCAATTGAGTCCTTATCCCAGAGGCAGTGGTACTTTGGTGCTAGTCGGATTGGTACAAGAGTTCGAGCAGCTGTAATGGTCTTGGTTTACAACAAGACTCTATCAATGAAATCGTCAGGGCTCGGAAATGGGAAGATAATCAACTTTATTGATGTAGATGCTGAGAGGATTGGAGATTTCTTCTTAGTCATTCACAGGGTTTGGTTGCTTCCTCTTCAAGTGTTCATTGCTCTTGCTATATTGTACAAGAATCTAGGTGCTGTTCCTTCGGTTGCAGCTCTTTTGTGCACTGTCTTGGTGATGGTGTGCAACACGCCGTTGGCTAGTAGGCAGGAGACGCTGCATTCAAAGATCATGGAAGCCAAGGATGCCAGGATCAAGGCTACATCGGAGAGCCTTAAGAGCATGAGAGTCGTTAAGTTGCATTCTTGGGATGACGGTTTCTTGAAGAAGCTCCTCGGGTTGAGAGAAACCGAGAGGAGATGGCTGAGCAGATACCTTTATACTTGTTCAGCAGTGGCATTCTTGTTCTGGGCCTCACCCACATTGGTCTCAGTGGTGACCTTTGGAGTGTGCATTCTGGTGAGGACGCCGTTGACAGCAAGCAAGGTCCTATCAGCTCTAGCCACTTTTAGGATCCTCCAAGAGCCGATTTACAACCTTCCAGAGCTCATTTCTATGATGGCTCAAACAAAAGTCTCGGTTGATCGGATCCAAGGCTTTGTCATGGATGGAGATCAACAGAAACCAATGGCTCATAAGTTTAAAGCATCCAGTGTCGCGGTTGATGTAGAAGCCGGAGAATATGCCTGGAAAGGGAGACATAATGTGGCGAAAGCAACTGTCAAAATAAGCGAGAGGGTCAAGATCATGGAAGGCGACAAGGTTGCTATATGTGGCTCAGTAGGTTCCGGGAAATCAAGCTTGCTTAGCAGCATACTTGGCGAGATTCCAAGGGTGTCCGGCTCAGAGATTAAGGTGTTAGGGTCAAAAGCTTATGTGCCACAAACTGCTTGGATCCAAACTGGTACTGTTAGGGAGAATGTATTGTTCGGAAAGGCAATGAACAAAGCCTTTTACGACAAGGTTTTGGAAGGATGCGCCTTGGACAAAGACGTTGAGATGTGGGCTAATGGAGATTTATGCTGTATAGGAGAAAGAGGGGTGAATCTAAGTGGAGGCCAAAAGCAAAGGATTCAATTGGCAAGGGCAGTGTACAGCGATTCGGATGTGTATATCCTTGATGATCCCTTCAGTGCTGTGGATGCTCACACCAGTGCTCATTTGTTCAAGGTAAGTGATCTGTTTTACCTTTCTTTGTTGTCTTTTCAAGTCCTTGATTGATTTGATGAGTTTGCTATGAAACTGATTACATTCCTTTCATTGAAATGTAGAGATGTCTGATGCAACTTCTATCCCAAAAGACCGTCATATACGTCACTCATCAGCTGGAATCTTTGGATGCTGCAGACCTTATCCTGGTATAGGCCATTACTCCATTAGAATCTAAACTGCACTCATTCAACACAACAGCTGATAGCTGAAGCTTTTTCTTCATAGGTGATGGAAGATGGTATGATTGTTCAATCAGGAAAGTATGAGGACTTGATAAAGGATGCTGATGGTGAATTGGTAAGACTAATGGCTGCCCACAAAATGTCGTTAGCTCAAGTGAATACTCACCAAGAACATAACCTCTTGATCAAGAGAACGGACTTGGAAGCCGAACCTGAAGCTGAAGAAGAAGAATTTCAGTGTTTGATCAACAACGACGAGCTCTCAAAGCAGTCAGAGGAAAATGATTCAGAAAGTGGCTGTGTAAACAGAAGTATCTACTGGGCCTTTGTAACAGCAGCATATGGAGGAGCTCTAGTGCCGGTTATCCTTGTTTGTCAGGTCCTCTTTCAAGGGCTTCAAATCGGAAGCAATTACTGGATAGCATGGGCGACAGGAGATGAGGATCGCGCTACCAGAATGCAGCTGATAGGGATCTTTATGTTGCTGTCTGGTGGTAGCTCTTTATTCATCCTTGGAAGGACAATTTTCCTCTCGAAAATCGCCATCACCACTGCTCAGAGGCTTTACCTAGACATGATCACATCAGTTTTCCGAGCACCGGTTTCCTTCTTTGACTCCACTCCATCCAGTAAGATACTTAACAGGGTAAGTATGCTTAATTTCTTATGTCCTCATTGCAATTCAATCAAAATCATCAGCTTATGTTTAAGTGTTGGCTGATTGATTGCAGTCTTCAACAGACCAAAGTGTCGTGGATACCGACATCCCATACAGATTAGCTGGCCTAGCATTTGCACTTATCCAGCTCTTGAGTGTGATTGTTCTTATGTGTCAAGTGGCCTGGCAAGTTTTCCCGCTCTTCATCGCTATCATTGCCATCTCAATGCGGTATCAGGCTTACTATAGAACCACTGCAAGGGAGCTAGCAAGAATGGCAGGGAACAGGAAAGCCCCAATCCTCCACCACTTGTCAGAAACCATGACTGGAGTAGCAACCATTCGTTGCTTCAATCAAGAACATCGCTTTTCCACGAAGATTCTTAGCTTGGTCGATGATTATTCTCGTGTTGCCTTCCATAACTCTGCTATGATGGAGTGGCTCTCCCTTCGGATCAACTTCCTCTTCAATGTCGCCTTCTTCATTGTTCTTGCTGTCTTGGTGACCCTGCCAAGATCAGCCATTGACCCAAGTAAGCTTCCTTATCCAACCAACCTTGTAAAATGAATATCTGTCTCCAAATTGCAATGTTTGATGATCTCTTAAGTGTTTGTCACAGGCTTGTCAGGTTTGGCTGCAATGTATGGCTTAAACTTGAATGTCCTTCAGGCCTGGGTAATATGGAACCTATGTAATGTCGAGAACAAAATGATATCGGTAGAGAGGATTCTTCAGTTTACTCGTGTTCCGAGTGAAGCTCCTCTAGTGATTGAAGATTGCAGGCCAGAACCCGACTGGCCTATCAAAGGCTCAATCGAGTTTAACAACTTACATGTCCAGTATTCGCCAGCTCTCCCCATGGTCCTCAAGGGGATAGCCTGTACAGTGCCCGGTGGGAAGAAAATCGGAGTTGTAGGCAGGACAGGTAGTGGCAAGTCCACTCTGATTCAAGCTCTTTTTCGTATTGTAGAGCCCTCAAAGGGGCGGATCCTCATCGATGGCGTGGATATTTGTCGCATGGGCTTGCAAGATCTGAGGTCTAGAATGAGTATAATCCCTCAAGATCCTACTTTGTTCCAGGATACTCTTAGAGCTAATCTTGATCCTCTTTGCGAGCACTCGGATGAAGAGATTTGGCAGGTACTCCATACACCATAGAAAATCGATAAAAATGTGATCATAGAACAATCTTGAAGCTCACATTGTTACATGTCAATAATAGGCATTGGAGAAGTGTTGTTTGGGAGAGATTGTGAAGCAGGATAAGAGGCTGCTTGATGCTCCAGGTAAGATATAACGACGCGTTAATGACAGTATTGCAGCTTGCTTCTTGTTCAAATGTTAAAGATAAGTGTAACCAAAACCGCGGCAAAATCCAAGCAGTGGCGGAAGATGGGGAGAACTGGAGCCTAGGGCAAAGGCAGCTGGTGTGCCTAGCAAGGGTGCTGCTTCAGCGAAGGCGAATCTTGGTGTTGGATGAAGCCACGGCATCTGTAGACATGGTGACGGATAATGTGATTCAGACGACGATCAGGAACCAAACAAGCGGGTGCACTGTCATATCTGTTGCCCACAGGATCCCCACTGTCGTCGACAATGACCTTGTCATGGTTCTTGATCAAGGTCAAAGATTGATGCTGCAAGAAAAATACATTCAAATTCAACTTCATTTCGGTAATGTTTTAACTGAACTCGTGTTTTTACGAATGCAGGCAAGGTCTTGGAGTATGATGCCCCATCGGAGCTGCTAAGAGACAGCTCCTCCGCGTTCTCCAAGCTAGTGAATGAGTATCTTAAGAAATCTTGCAAATGGTAGGTGTAGTTGTTTAACTAAGCTCGAACTGCACTGTGTTCTTGGTGCTTTTCAAGTTTACGTTGTGATCATTTTGGAGAGCACATAGATTGTTGAGAGAGCACAGAGAGTAGTGTACAGTGTATGTAGGTGTAGTTGTTTAACACCTCATACTCTTAACTCTAATCCATTTGTTCATTGCTTGTATGGAAGGTCAACTGTATGTGAATTTGTTATGTCTAATTGATATATCCTATTGAGGAGATGTGAACGTTTTTGTATTTGTTCAGAATATCTACATCAAGTGTTAAACTCGGTTGGTCCTGGTGCGGGTCAAGACGCTGGAGGGAGGTCGTGTGTGCGGGCCCACATACGGGAGACTCGAACAACATATAAACCCGAACGGGGTTCCATCTCAAAACCAATTGGCAATGAGAGGATTAGCCCTTCAACCTTATATGTTGTTCAAGCATTCTCTAAATTACCGATGTGGGACAACCACATTCCAACACGCCCCTCAAGTGCAACGGCATTTTTTTAGCCAAGAAGTTGCACTTGCCACATGCGCTTAGATGGGTATCACAATGCCCGCGACATGCCTACGGCCAGCAACCCCACCAGATAGAGCCCAGACCACAACTAGCCGAACCCGGCTCTGATACCATGTTAAACTCGGTTGGTCCTGGTGCGGGTCAAAACGCTGGAGGGAGGTCGTGTGTGCGGGCCCACATACGGGAGACTCGAACAACATATAAACCCGAACGGGGTTCCATCTCAAAACCAATTGGCAATGAGAGGATTAGCCCTTCAACCTTATATGTTGTTCAAGCATTCTCTAAATTACCGATGTGGGACAACCACATTCCAACATCAAGTTTAAAGATGCAAACTTTAGACCCGATGGAAAATGACTTGTTTTCTTGTTAATCAATTTCTAAATTTAGTATTAATTTTAATACAAAGTACCTTGTTATTAGCACAATCTGATGGCTGTTTAGCAGACACTGGAAAAAATAAAACAGTAAAGTTTATACCTTTGAATGTTCCCACTGAAAACCACAAGCAGTATTTGTAGTGTATCGTCTAGAAACCAGCGGCTCTAAGAGTCCCAATCAGGACTCCCAGTTTCACAAAACTTCAGACTGAATCATACCTCTTCCTCCAAGAAAACCATCAATCACACACCTCCGGTTTTGAAGAACTAACCATAGTCTCCAAGCTAACTGTTTTCCCCTTTGTATAAATACCCAACCAAGTGAACCAACCAGAGTCTCTCTCACTCTATACTTTATATTGAGTTCTTATTTTTACAGTATTATTCATTTCGCCTCGGCAAGTCATGGGTAATCTCTCATGCTGTTTAATTTAATGGGTTTGATCTGTTTTTCTGTCTGGGTCTGACTGATTTTGTTGATTCTCAACAGCATCTTGCAAGAAGATCAAGATTGGCATCAATGGTATTTTGACTATTTCCTAGTGAAATTATCAAATATATTATCATCACTTTCTCTGAGTTTGTGTCTGATTTTAAAAATGATACCTTTCTCTATCCCACTCAGGATTTGGTAGGATTGGGCGTTTGGTTGCAAGGGTGGCTCTTAAGAGAGATGACATTGAACTGGTTGCAGTCAATGACCCCTTCATCAGCACTGAATACATGGTGTGCCTTGAATCTGTTGTTCACTTGTTGTCTTTCTTTTTCTGATTTGCAGAGAGCTAATCTGAATTGGGTATTCTGTAGACCTACATGTTCAAGTATGACAGTGTACATGGGCAATGGAAGCACAATGATCTCAAGGTTAAGGATGAGAAAACCCTCCTCTTTGGAGAGAAACAGGTTGCTGTGTTTGGATTTAGGTAATTTCTGCTTTTGATAAAAAAAAAATCAAATGCTTCAATTTAGGGCCTCTTGAAAGCATTTCAGTTCTTACATTCGAATTGATTCCAGGAATCCGGAAGAGATTCCGTGGAGTGCAGTGGGTGCTGAGTATGTTGTTGAGTCCACTGGAGTATTCACTGATACGGCCAAAGCTGCAGCTCACTTGAAGGTATATTCCTTCATAGCAAGATTTTGATCAAATTGACTCAGTATGAAACAATTTATCATACCGAAATCTTGTTGCTGTCAGGGAGGTGCAAAGAAGGTGGTCATCTCCGCGCCCAGCAAAGATGCACCCATGTTTGTAGTGGGAGTCAATGAGAAGGAATACAAAGCCGAATTCGACATTGTCTCCAATGCCAGCTGCACCACCAACTGTCTTGCTCCTCTTGCCAAGGTTATCAATGACCAATTCGGAATCGTTGAGGGTCTCATGACCACTGTCCATGCTATCACTGGTAAATCCCCAACCTGAAACCCAGTAATCATCAAAAGATCAGTCAAATATTGATTTTCACTATCTGAACAGCTACACAGAAAACTGTTGATGGGCCATCAAGCAAGGATTGGAGGGGTGGAAGGGCTGCCTCTTTCAACATTATCCCTAGCAGCACAGGGGCTGCAAAGGTGATTTATTCGCAATCTGCGGTTTGGTACTTCTGGAGTTTTAGTCATTCAGACTTGTTCTTGACCCCGTTGTTTTCGCTTTGTGACTGAGATAGGCTGTGGGTAAGGTGCTACCGGCTTTGAATGGCAAGCTAACCGGGATGTCCTTCCGTGTTCCAACTGTCAATGTCTCTGTCGTCGACCTCACAGTTAGGCTCGAAAAACACGCCACCTATGATGAAATCAAAGCTGTTGTCAAGTTAGTAGTTTTATACATTTTTCTGTGGTCTTTTAAGCAAGGATTGATTGCAGTTTTTCAGCTAACTTATCGGTATGTCTTCCTCGTGATCTCTAGGGAGGCGTCGGAGACTTATATGAAAGGCATTCTGGGCTATACTGAAGATGATGTTGTATCCACTGATTTTGTTGGTGACAACAGGTAATTCCAGCAAGTTTGATGGTTTTCCTTCATTTCATTTGCTGATCATGTTTTCGGTTTCGTAGGTCAAGCATCTTCGATGCCAAGGCCGGTATTGCTCTGAATGGCAACTTCGTCAAGCTGGTCACTTGGTACGACAACGAATGGGGCTACAGGTAACCACGAAATCTGCAACCAATCATCCAAATTATAAACTACAGGAGAGCCAATTCACTGTAATTATCAGCAAAAACTGTTTACAACAGCTTGATCTTATGAATGATATTGTCCTTTCTTATGGTGGATTGCGCAGTTCTAGGGTGATAGACTTGATCGCGCACATGGCTTCCGTGCAGAAGTGAAGACGCAGCCTTTTGCTGCAATCTGCAACTCAAATTCAATGCGAATAAAATTGAGTACCTTCTCAAGTTTATGTGCACGAATAAAACTGAGTCATCAGTTTGTCGTGCTTTTTGGATCTTGTAATTTTAAACCTAAAAACTGAAATTCAATGCGAATTTTCCGGCTTTTGTTCCCCTATGTATCATCCTTGTTCAAAGGAGAAAATAGAAAGACTTTGATTGTCAATTGAACTTTAATTTCATTGAAGTTCAATCCAAAATCCAGATTCCAGTTTTGCTATTCAATTTGATTGGCAGTTGAACAAAGGAGGTACACAAAATACAAATTCTAGCTGAGAGAACTCACATGTAATTCACGAAAAATAGCCGGAACTCTTATCATCGACTCGCCGCGGCGTCACCGGGAGGTTTTCCTCCTAAATCGATACACGCCGGAAAATGGAAACACTCCGCCGCAACCATGAGCTCTCTTTGCAGCTGGAAAAATGGAAGAAATTTAACTGATTTTACACAGTAATAATTCAGGGAGTTTGCCCTAAATTTGAACTGAAAGGGATCGATTATTGAATTTATCGAAAGTAAAATTGTTGTGCAGTTTCATGAACCTGTCTTCAAATTGCGGCGACGACCTGTCGACCTTGTCAAATTCGATCGATTTGTTAGGGTATTTTGAGAAAAATCACCACTTAAAAGTAAAATTGCAAAAACTACCCATTAAAACTATTTTCTTAACAAATTCACACTCATTACCTATAGTTTTCGTTAATTGAATATTAAAGTGCGTGAAAAGTCAAAAAATGCCCTTGTTTTTATGTATTAGTTTGCTCCTTTCAATTGGTATCAATTACGGAATACTAATATTTAACATTTTGACATTTCAAAAGTAAAAAACTCTATAAAATGTCAAAAAAAAATTCATACTTATTAAAAAACTCTATAAAAAATTGATGTGTAATTTATGTTTTATACTTTTTAAAAAATATGTACTACTAAAGGGCTACTTGAAGAAAAGAAAAATTAATCCTTTAGTAAGGGAGAATAGTGAAATATATCTCGAAACGATCTTATAGCCCAAAAGACAAAAATCGAATTTAAAAAATAAAAAGGGGGGAAATAAAATTAACACACACGTATTGTTTTCTAATAATTTTAAAGGGGGGAAATTAAATATTTATTAAATCTAATAATGATACATACATTAAATAATACTGTATGTAGATTAGAAAAAAGGGTTAAACATCAGCCCATCGAGTCTCGTACCACCCTGCAACCACTACTTCCTCATGCCCCTTTCTTCCTCTACCCTTCCTCTTTCGGCGATTTTCCAGCGGCATCCCCCCTCGACCTTTGATGGCCTCTCCTTTTAACCTGACAACCTCTCTTATACCACCCCACCTCCTTCTTCCCGCCCTTCTTCCTCATGCACCTCCCTTCTTCCTTGTCTCAACCTCCAATGGTCTCTTTTCCCAACCTTTAGCGGTCTCCTATCTCGACCTTCGGCAACCTCTCCCTTCAACCCAACGGCCTTTCTCCCGTACCACCCCACCCCCTTCTACCTCCCAACTTTTGGGTCTGTAGGTCCTTTCTGGGGTTGGAATGTGTTGTTAGTGAATTCTAACTCGAAATTCCTTATATTCTGATCTAGGACATATGAGGTGATGCTTAACTACATTGTATAAGTATAAGAGGAGTGACTTATCATTGAGCTAACTTTTCACATTTAACAGAAAAACACATAGACCTTGACAAGAAAACACATAGACCTTGACAAGATAGAATTATCAACATGTCAAGATAAAAATACCAAAACATTGTCAAACCATGGGGTGAAACGTCAACAAGATTATTCCAAATAATGGACCGAAAAACACTATCCATTTGTAGTTGATGGTGTAGGATGCATGACCATGTTGTATAAGTATAAGATAAGCGGCTTATCAATGAGCTAAATTTTCACATTTGACATGAAAGCACATAGACCATGATAGGAGATGAAATAGACCTTGACATGATAGTGTTATTAATATGTCAGGATACAAACCAAAACATCATCATTTATCAAAGCTAAGTTATCATAGGTCACAGAAAATAAAATAGACCTTGACATGATGCAGTTCACATTTCTTTTATTTGATTTTTTTTTTGGCAATTTTCAAAAATATGTTATTTTATTTTTTAATTTACCAAATATTATTTTAATATATTTATTTTAATTAAAAAATGCCTAAAGTCACTATACTTTTATTGCACATATGCCCAAATAGGCATCCCTTGCAATTTGGTAAAAATATGGGTACTTTTCTAACCCTTATTTTTGGATAAGGTATATTTACAAATTCGCCCTGTAGTAGTTTACACTTTTTAAAATATATAAAAAATTAATTATATCAAATTTTTTTTATATAGAGTTTTACTAATAAGTATGAAATTATAGTGTTTTTATTTTGATATTTTATGGAGTTTTTTTTACTTTTCAAAAACATGTTAAAAAGTGAAAAAACAATAAATAGATTACTTGGAGTAAAATAATAATAAAAACAAGGAATATAATTGACTTTTCATGCACATTAACATAATTAACGGAAATTGGATGAGAGATGTGACTTTACTAAAAAAAATGGTTTAAATGAGTGGTTTTATACAATTTTAATTTTAATGGGTGGTTTTATATAATTTTAGTTTTAAATGATGAATTTTTCAAAACACTCCATTTAAGGGGTGATTTTCTGCAATTTTGCATTTTGCTTTTGGCCAAATTGCAGAAAACCACCCTTTAAATTAGGGGTGGGCACAAATCCCGCAAATCTCAGTCCCGTTCCGGGCCTGTCCCGCACACACATATAATAATAATAATAATAATAATAATAATAATAATAATAATAATAATAATAATAATAATAATAATAATAATAATAATAATAATAATAATAATAATATTTATTATATATATTTTTTGAAATTACAGTGTATATAAATATATTACTGTGTATTTTTTTATCAATATATATACATACTACAGTGTGTATATACCTATATTAATTAATGTGTATACAAATATATCTAGATAGGGTATACAGTATACACATTGATTTAAAAATATATATTAGTGTATGTATATTTGTATACATGAGATTATTTAAGTGATTTTGAATTTTAAAAAATATCTATTACAGTGTATATATATAGACATATACTGTATTAATGTGTATATATACAAACACATATAAATATATTAATGTATGTATATATCAGTACTGTATATATACATATGTTACTGCGGTACCCGCGGGTAGCCCGCGCCCGTAATTCTTGCTAGGCTTGGACACGAGTACACGACATCTAATCCGTTAAGCGGGTTTAGTCCGGCCCGTGCCCGCAACGCCTTTGAGAATCACAATATATACATGAAAAATTTAAGTGTTTTTATAATTTTTTTATTTGAGGGACAAAGCCCGTCCCGTCCCGCAAAAATTACGCGGGACGACCTCCGTCCCGTCCCGTCCCGCGCCCACCTCTACTTTAAATACCCCAATTTGCTCTATATACCACCCCTTAAACACATAATTGTAGTAACCCACCCATTAAAATCAAAAAGTTTGCATAGAACCACCCATTATTCAGGTGTAGTACCATTTCAATTAAAAATGCAGAAAATGACAACAATATCCTAACTAAAACATCGGGAAAAAAATTTATGCCATTCAACAACACTCAACTCTTTTTTTTTTTTTTGCTTTCTCTGCAATTCGTTAGATTGATAAGAGGTTTGGACTGGTTTGTTAACCCCATGATAGCCGTTTTGATTTGTTTACCTTCCTCTTATGTCGTCGTTTTGGTTCACCGAGCTACATTTCCTCACCCGACGACTTTCGATTCATCCCCGAACTTTCATTTTTAATTGAAACGGTACTACATCTAAAGGATGAGTGGTTCTATGCAAACTTTTAGGTTTTAATAGGTGGTTTACTGCAATTATGTTTTTAAGGGGTGGTTTTGAGCAAATTGGGGTATTTTATTAGGCACGGTTTTATGCAATTTGGCGTTTGCTTTTTACATTGATTTCCATTTATTGGATCATGATGAAGGGCCCCTCAGTCAAGAAGAACAACTTTACCCGGCCCAACCCAGCCCAGTACAAATATTTAATAGTTTTTCTTGTTTTTATGTGTTTTTATAAGCCCGTCATATTTCTTTTTTAAAAAAAAAAAGGATTGAGCTTTTTGGGGTGATCCTATTAGGATTATCTCCCAAATGTCTTGCGAAGGAGATCTTAAAGCATATTAATTATCACTAACTAACTTTTATCAGAAGATATGATCCCAACTAACTTTTAGGAAAACACGGACGAGGAGTCGATAATTGATGATGAGAATATCAATCTCTTAAAGAGAACTAGTATGATTCCCGCGTCATGGCGCGTTTTTTTAAACTAAAATATTATACATAAAAATATAATAAAATATTAAAAAGTATTAAGATAAAAGTCATAAAAAAAATTTACAATAAATGTACCTTATAATTATCTCATAAAATTATTTTTTTAAAATCTTATGTAAGGTATAATACATAAATATAGATATTTTAAATTATGCATTAATAATAATATCAATATCATTATAACATTGTTTATATGTGATGTGTCACAATCCATAGTTATATTCAATGTTTTGAATTAAGCCCAATAGTTATTAAATAAATTTGATTAAGCCCAATAGTTATATTATATTGAATTCAATGTTTTGAATTAAGCCCAATAGTTAGTAAATTTAAAGAAAAAAAATTAAAGGAAAAAGAAGAAAAAGGAGAATTAAAGAAAATCAAAGAAAAATGGCAAAAAAAAAATTAGTTAAGACTCCTAAAATGCCTCTAAGATTGACACATCATCCAAAACTCTTCTAAATTAAGAGTTTATATAGATAGATTGTAAACACCGGACAAGCTGTCGATAATTAAAAGATAGTTATCAATAAGGTGGCTTATCCGGGTCGACCCGATCCGAACATTCCGGGTGGGGGTCAACCCGAAGGCCCGGGATTTTTAAAAATAGGACCCGCCACCCGACCCGAACCCGAGATTTGTAATTCCGGGTTTTCCGGGTCGGGTGACGGGTTCACCCGAAAACCCGAGTTTTAAAATTCCGATATTTTTTATGGTTTTCAAAGGCGTAACACATATAGATTTATAATATTTTTTATATTTTATTATCTTCCTTATATATACTATACAATATATATAGAAAAAATTTGCAAAATAGGCATTTTTTTGGACGATTTTGCAAAATGTCCGCGTTTTCGGACAATTTAGTGAAATGTCCGCTATATAACCCTAATTCACCCTGAGATCTCTCGCCTCCGCTCGCTCAGATCTCCTTTGTGCGCGATTCCTCTCTCTCTTGTTCATCATCGATCGTCTTCCTCCCCCGCTCATATCGCTCCTCAGATCGCTCTTCCTCCCGGCCACCAGATCCACCGCGCTCTCGCCGGAGATGTTGCTGCTGCAGACGGAGGAGCCACATCTGTGGCGAGGCGATGAAGATGAGGGATGCGATGCGCAATTTCGCTCCCATTGCAATTTCGCTCTTCTAGGTATAAATCAGAGCGTTTTTTTTTTGTTTTCGAAATTGATCATTGATATTTGCTTGACTGCTTATGCCTTGGTTGAATTTCTATGAAATTGGTGGTTGCTTCTCCCCGTTCCGCCCACTGGACAGCTGCGAAACCAGTGGCTCCGCCTCCCTCCGTTTTCCAGATCTGGATTTTGAAATCGAGGTATCTACTTTCTTCCTTGATCGCTGATGGTTTATTTGTATATGCTGAAACGTTTCCTGTTTGCTTGATTATCGAGTTGTTGGTGAGCTTATGTGTAGAGCAGTAGTGAATCTGTAAGTAGTGATCTTTCTCAAGAGTTTCAGAGAGACAGGAAGAGTGAAAATGCATCTTAGTTCTTCTATATGCAATGCTCTGCTAAGATTCGTGTTCTCTGTGTTTTCCGTAGCATTATTTGTGAATGTGTATGGGTTTCCATGTTTATACCTAGCATTCAACATGATTGATTTTGTGAGGGAATCTGATTGATTTTGTTGAGTGAAGAAATTCGATTTTACAATCAAGTTTGCAACATCCAATCTCAATTTAATCGGACATGATCCATTTGTTCGGGTGCTTAATTTTGCTTTCACAGGAGTTGGAATAGTAAAGAGAGGCAAAAATTGGCTTCTGCAATGTCCAAATCAGGACAGATGATCTTTGAGCCGATCTTAAAAGATTGGATCTTTCGCTTTGATTGTTCATCTGCAGACAAAAGCTCCGCATTCCCGAGTCTATCTTTTGGGGATCCCAAAGTCCGAGAAACCGCGATCAAGAGCAATGTAGTTCCTTCATATATCCCAACTTTTGACAGGACTCCTAACCAACAGATAGTTGTGCTTCAAGTTAGTCCTTCACATTTCCCTTTCTGTTTGTGGTTTGTGTACTTGTATGAACAAATGCATCTATGCTTACCTATGCATCTAAACTTATTTGATACTATAATTTATACATGCATTTAAACAGTGATCCATAACTAATAAGCTGAGATGCATATATAATAAATTGAGATCAATCCTCAACAGAAACCCTTATCAGTAGAACAAATAACAGTCAATCATATTCTCACTAGTGTTTGTTTTTAGCTTCCGGCGGGTACATCCTTTTATGGAACCGGAGAAGCCAGTGGACTGCTTGAGAGAACCGGGACAAGGGTAACACAATATCATCTTTGTCTGACATAATATACATCATTCTGTACCTATATCTGTGTTGATCTGTCATGAATTGTTAGAATTATTTTTTTTGTTAGGTATTTACTTGGAACATAGATACTTATGGTTTTGGTCCTAGAACTACAAGCCTCTATCAGTCACATCCATGGGTTCTAGCTCTTCTCCCCAGTGGTGAAGCTTTCGGTGTTCTTGCTGATACAATTAAGCGGTGCGAGGTACTGTCTTTATGATTATCAAACAACTGTACTGATTTTAAGATTGATAGCTAGGCTTATTGGCCCGCCAAACTTTGACAACAATACACACTTTTTTTCCCTGGTTGTGACCAGATTGATCTGCGTACCGAGTCAACTATAAAGCTTGCTGCGCCAGCATCCTACCCTGTTATGACATTTGGGCCTTTTGCATCCCCAAGTGATGTTCTAGTCTCTCTATCCCGTGCAATTGGTAATGTGTGTTACTTAAACTTGGAGCCACCCTAGTTATCAACACCTTATCCTTATCCGATCGCTATACAGATGTCCGAATGAAGGCATTATGATAGCATGCATTTAGATAGGCATATTAGGATGCATTTATCATGATTTAGATGTATATAATGCATGGTTTAGGCTAGAATTGCATTTATACTTGTTTTGTTAGTAGAGTCGGAATCTACACGCTTTTATGGATTATTTCAGGTATATGTGGATCCGACGAGGAATGAGGAAGCTCATGGATGAAGGAAGAGTGAAGAGGAGGAGGAAAAGTGAAGAGCTCGGGAGCGGAATCGAAGTTAGAGAGCCTAAGTGAATAACAAGTCAGCAGAAGTTGTCGCCAGACATGCTGAACTTGTTTCGCACTTTCTGGAGGCCTCGGTTGTCCGATTGACTATTATGACCATGCGTTGGAAAGATCTTTCCGAGATCTACAACTTTCGTGTTGACATCGGGACCAAATTCGAAGAGGAAAATTCGCTGTGAACAGTAAAAGCCGCCCCGCGGCTCGAAGCTCTGTCGAACGATTTCGATGATCGCCTGGCCGCCCCGCGGCCTGTGGTGGCTGCCCCGCGGCCTATGCAGAAACGCCGAATCCGTTAAAGGACCTTTTATCTCTTTAATTAGTTTTGAGAATTATTATTTGGCCGACTCCTTTGAGGCCTTTTAAGGAAGTTTTAGGGTTTTATTTGAGGGATCTAATTCATTAGTTTATGCACTTGGAGACTATCAATTGAGAGAACCCTAGAGAAGAGCCTCCATGGCCATGGAGTGCTAAACTCTTTCGTTTCATCTATGGATTGAAGCTTTGGTTTGATAAAGTTGTGAGATTTCTATTCTTGTTCTATTCCTATTGATTCGTATTGATTCTTTTGCGAATATTGTTGATTTCTTCTAGTCCGTACAACTAGTTGAGATTATTGCTAGGATTTTGTAGATTCCTCATAGCGAACCTTAATCCATAGTAGCAATCATGCCTTTTTAGGACTCGTAGGACTAAACTGGTGTGTAGAGAATCAATTATATGTTAAATGCTGACTCGTAGCTTGGTGTTGCATATATCCTGGTTAATCCTTAATCTTAATGCTACTATTAGGTTAAATCTTGACCGTGTTAAGGTTATCTAATTAGTAAGGGTTACTAGGACTCGTAGGACTAGTAATTTACACAAGATCAGGACAGGAACAATAATAGGACGAAAAGAGAACTTGAAGAAGAATCAAGGATCAACTAGTCAAACTAAAGTGGATATTTGTAGATGAAACTAGTCCTTTAATTGTTATCTCCATTATTTGTTTATAGTTTATTTTGTTTTCTTTCTTATTTTCATAACACCAAAACCCCCCTTTCTATTAATTGGTAAATAGACTTAACTTAGGAATAACTTGATTCTCTGTGGGATCGACTCGTGCTTACCACACTACATTAGTTAGTAAGTTCGAATTTATTTTGATACGGTTTAGGCGACTAAAAACCGCTCATCACATTACTATTATTTGTAGGCCAGACTACCAAATTGGTATTTAAAACGGGCAGTTTTGGACAGATGGGTATTTAAAATAACTTCGGTGCCAAATTGGTATTTAAAAAGTCACTGACGGATATATAGGTATTTAAAAAACCACCAGCGGACATATAGGTATACTTTTTTTACCGGAAGTTCGGTTTTCGTTCTAAATTTTTAGAGAACGCAGTTTAGTAAGCTTGAATTATTTTTGTTGGCAATTAAAACAATTAAACTAGCTTGGTTGATAATTAATTTTTAAAAACTCATCAATGTATCTTACAATATATAAAATGATAAAAATAAAGTCTTTTTTTAAAGAACTCATTAATGTATCTAAAAATATATAAAATGATAAAAATGTAGTCTTTTTTTATCAGTTCTCATATATTGGTATCTTTATTGGTTGGAAGTTATATTCTCATATATTATTATTTTTTAAAACATATTTTTCAAAAATAAAAATTAATAAGTTAATTACCATAATTAATCTCATATATTTTTATTGGTTGGAATTAGGTTTTTAATATACATGGTTTAATGATGATAATTAACTTGTTGAATTTTATTTGTGAAAAACTTAGGTTTTTAAAAATACTAATATGTAAGTATCTAAGTTCCAACTAATTAAAATACCGATATGTGAAAACTAATTAAAAAAAAGTACGGATTTAATTTTATCTTTTTTATATAACATTTATAAATACATTAATGATATTTTTTTAATGAATTTATCAACATAAAAAACTTCCGACCAAAAAAAATACCTATATGTTCACCGGTGACTTTTTAAATACCAATTTAGCACCGGAGTTTTTTAAAATACCCATATGTCCAAAGGTGCCCGTTTTAAATACCAATTTAGTAGTTTGACCATTATTTGTATATATATATATTCTTAAATTCATAGTTTATTATTGATTTCAACTAAAATGCTAATGTGTGGTTATACGTATATGTCCACTTAATGAAAATGTGAGGCTGAATCTATCAGACTTAAAGTTAGATTTGGTGAAGAGCTAGATCCAGAGATAACGTAAGTTGTGAATAAAGCATAAAGCCTACAAGTGCTAAGCTGTTTACGTTTTCCCTTCATTCCTAATTTTCCTCTAATTTGGACAGCTAACTACCGCTTATCTCTAATTACTTTGTTCATTCCACTCTTTTTCTACCTATGCCCTCTCATATGTCCACTCTTTGTTCATTCCACTCTTTTTTTTTTTTTTAAATCTATTTAAAGTTTTTTTTTCTAAATCGGCCAATCTCGATATACTAAAACATAAGCTAAGTACCCTGTTTGTATAAATTCCATTTACTAAATTTTTAAAAATAATTATACAAAAATTTTGGAGGGTATTAATTTTAGGAATCTGTAAAATTAACAAAAGAACAAATATTATTCGTTCCAACTCAATACTTTGAAAAAAATTTAAAAATCAAAACTAACAAAAATAATTTACTACTACTATAAATTATCCTAATTTAAACGTTGTTTAAGAAAGGATAATTACGGAGTATTATAAATTTTGGTCGTTATCCGGGCGTGATCCCGCCAATTAAAAACGGCTTCAGTGATTGCGCCCGTACATCTCCCGCTTTATTTTTTAATCTTGTCTAATTTCTTATAATTTTAGCTACGGTCCTCATACTTTACTTTCTTTCCAATTTATTTCCCTGTCCTATTTTTTTCTTGAAAGTGTTATTTCACTGCCTTTTGATTTACCAACTCTTTCACCATTTTCAATTTTCATGTTATATTGAATATTAAAATTGTTTATCTTTCACGATGGAATGTTTAATAATTATTTGTGATATGGATTGTTGATAATAAAAAAAAAGTCTTTTTGAATCTCTATTTTTATTGTCTTTTTCCGGTTTAAAATATACGGAGTAACTCAAAAATATGTTTTATTTTTTCGACACACAGTATATTATAAGAATGTTAGACAATTATTACTAGGAAAATAGAACACCGAGTCAAATAACCATATTGTAAAAAAATCTTCGCACCAAAAAAAAAAATTATAAAAAAATCTACACTTTATTTGTTAACCCAAGATATTTTAAAAGATGGTTTGATTAACCAATGTTCTTAACTAAAAGATTTATAAATTTGGTTGTTAATTATGTGTATTTTTGGGGCCAAATCACGATTTTAGACCGGTATGATATATCAATCAAAACACAAACTTAATTGATTTAATCCGAAACACAATTTTCCAAAATTTTAATTAATCAAAAAATTAGTTAACCAACTAAACAAAACCGAAGCTTCATTAACCATTAATCATTAACACGTGAAAAAGTGGGGAAAACATTAAAAAAGGCAAATTGATGCAATTTAGGACAAATACAGGGGCAATAAACAGGAAACGAAAAGACTAGAAGGGTGTAAAGTGAAAAGGTTGTACGTGTGTGAATGTGTGATACTCCGAATCAGTGGCATTTTTGTAATTCCGACTAATACACATCCTCTGCAACTGCAACGCTCAACATTTTTCGTCCTTTAATGGAAAAAGGGAATAAATATCCCAATGAACAGAAAGAGAGAGAGAGAGAGAGAGTAGCGTGATTAGGAGAAAAAGGAAATCTGAAGGGGAGTTGGGACGAGAAGTTAGTTGTCGTTGCTTTGCTGTTCATCTATATCTCTCTCGAATTCAATTTGTGACCAATTGAGAAGTTAGGGCTTTGAGCTGTTCATTTGGATCTACAGTTTTGATCCAGTTGAATGCTACACCGCCGCCACCGTGTACGGCGCCTGATCGAAGCGTTCGGGTTCAGCATCTTTGCTGCTTCACAGTTGAATGGAGTTAAATGTGTTGTAGAGAAGTCGAGGTCTCCAATTGGCGGCTGAATTGAAGATTATTGGTTTGTCTTTACTCGGTAAGCTTGTCTACTAACGAATTGTCTCTTTAGGGAGCGGGTTTGAGTGATTTAAGCTGGATTCTGAGCTCAATTTTACACTCAATTGGTGATTCGGTTGATAGGCATGAAGAATTGTAGGGTTTCCTAGCAATGGAGATCATGAATGTTTGTTTATTATGGGATTTTGTTTGTACGATGTGTGGTGAAGGTATAGGATTTTGCATTTTCTGAATAAAGCTTTTTCGAATTTTGTTCAGCAAGGAGATTATGCTATTTCTACCTGGGAATTGGGCGAGTTATTTGTTTCTTTGCCATGCTTGGCACTTGTGGTGAAAATTATGAGAATTTGGTTGAAGGGCTCTTGAATTGTGATTCCAAATTGGATGAATTTGTGATGTTGGAGTTTCTTGGAACTGGGAAAGTTTAATTTAGGTGATACCATTTGTTCACAACAAGTCTCATCTACAGGTCATGTTTTGTTTGGGGAGTGTTTGCTGAGGCAGTTTGTAAATGCGGCCTGTTTTAGCTAGCTGGGCAGACATTATGGTGTGGTGAAGCCTGTGATTTACGCTCATTACAGGGTTTATGGACTTTCTTGAGTGATATTGGTGGGGAAGGTAGCTTGGATGCTGAAAAATGCCTCCTTCTCCATCTTTAAGGTGTTCACCTAGCAGGGAGCTGCGCACACATCACAAGAAAGGCCAGAGCCTTGAGAGTGGACTGTCCTTCAGAGAGAAAGACGATGATCTTGCTCTATTCAATGATGTCCAGAGCAAAGAGCAAGATAATTTTCTTCTCCAGTCAACAGATGATTTTGAAGACATACTATGTAATCTCCTTTTCCTATATTTGCTTTCCATTTTATACTTTATTGTACAACATCTGCTAATTTGGTATATGACTTGTTAGTTGTTAATAGTTCTTGGCTCATTTCAACGCCTTGATGTTTCAGCTACAAGATTCAAGTCGCTTCCTGATTTGAACCTTGGCATTACTATTTCTACAAGAGGAGAAACCAGTGATTTGCTTAATGTGGATGAGGACAAGAATGACTATGAATGGTTGGTGATGCTCTTAAGTATATATTATTGGCATGCTCTAAATGATTTGAATCCATCACAGTTTTCTTAATTATTTTAATATATGTTCTAATCTTTTGATGATCCATTTCTACTGATTTGAAGGTTATTGACTCCACCAGACACCCCTCTTTTTCCCTCTTTGGATGATGAACATATACCTGTCAATATTGTACATGAGGGTAGGCCTAGAAGTAGAGCCATCTCTATCTCAAGATCATCCATAGTGAGTTTTTCCATTCACTTTGTCGTGTCAATGCTTGTCTATCTACTTTTTCTATCTATCTCTGCATTTTTTAATCTATATAATATGCTTTGTTGTGATAATCAGAAAAGCTACAGTAGTAGAGGCAGCGCTAGCCCACAGCGCTTGAGCCCATCCCCTCGCTCCTCTGCGAGCAGTACATTCCAATCTAGAGGACGACCATCTTCAGCACCACGTTGTAGCCCAACTCCGAGTTCGCGGCACAGCACTCCAACTCGAAGATCCTCACCTCTCCCTGGCAAACCTTCAACACCGCCTCGTGGGTCACCCACTCCAACTCCGCGACGGTTAAGCACAGGTTCCGGGGCTGCATGCTCTTCTGGGGTTAGCCCTATAAGGTCAAGTCGTGGGAGTTCTTCCTCGCCTAAAATAAGGCCATGGCAATCAAATATTCCTGGCTTTTCACTAGAATCACCTCCCAATCTTTGCACTTCATTGGCTGATCGACCCACATCCTATGTGAGGGGATCTTCACCTGCATCGAGAAATAGTAGAAATTCCTCTTCAGCAGTCAGAAGGCAATCAATGTCTCCTACTTCTACTAGGCGCGTCACCTCCTATCAGAGAGATTTGTTTAATCCACACAGTAAAGTATCTGCAGATTCTTATGGTAAGGATGATGCAGACTCTTTTCTTTCTGTTTCTGTTGATGGATCAGACCATAATTTACTACACAGAAGAGGGGCTGGCGGAATGTCAAGCAACAGGCCCATTTCTTTATCCAAGAAGCCTTCAAAAGTATTAACCTCAAGTTCTGCTCCAAGGAGATCATTGGGCACAGCAATGCGACATATGGTATTTTGTTTTCCCATTCCTCTAATGGTTTTTTCTTGTCAAGAATAATCTGAAACTCGGTTAGTTTAAGTGGAAAAGAGCACTAGCGATTTAAATTGATCAGCTTATGATAAATATTATGTTTGGCTTATGACTGCTTGCTACAATGGAAGACATAAAATTCCAATATGTTGGATTAGCAGTTACAAAAAATGTTGCAAATTGCCTTCGACTGAAGTTTTTACCTCTTCTTCAATAGATCAGTGCGGATTTACATATCCTTTCCAATGGTTGTATGTGGATAATTTTCCATGCTTTTTGATAAACATTACTGGGCCCTATTGCTCTCTAGCTGTTTCTAAGGATATGGTAGTTTTGTGGTTGGAAGGTTATGATTCCTTTGCTCCATATGGTGTGTTGATAAATGATCATGCATGACCAACGTAAAAGGAGCTATAATAATGAATTGACTTTTGTTGCACCGAGATTTTTTTTGTCAATTAATGTAGTTGCAGTTTGGGCAAAGTTTGTGATATTTATGCTTCAAGGCTTTATAGTAAGCAACATATTATGGCTTCAAGAATCCAAAATAGCCTAGCAAAAACTTGTCACAGGAGTTATAGTACTATGTGCAGCTATTGTAGTATTATTTGTTTATCATTGGACAGATTCTGTTTAGGCTTGAATTGGACTATTTCTTCATTGTGTTTGTAGCCTCAAATTTGATTTCTGCAAGTAGCAATGTATGCTTCCATAGCCCATTTTGTGATCATGTTTACTTGTGGCTTGCAGGATCGTAAAAGTCCACAAAACATGTTCAGGCCACTTTTATCCAGTGTACCTAGTACTACTTTCTATGGTGGTAAAGCTAGTTCCTCTCAGTATACGATGGCATCCATGAACTCTTCAGTAACTACCAGCAGTAATGCTAGTTCAGATCGAGGTATAAGGGGTGTTCCAGATACTGAAGGCATTGAACATCATTCATATGATGTGGCTAGTGAATCTGGAAAGTTTCTTAATGCCAATGATGTAAATGATGAAATATTTTCCTTTGATAAGATGGATGCTGCTGGTGAAGACATTCTTGAAATCCATGATCAATCGCCTGACATTCAGCTTGCTGATGGCAATGGGGGATTAAATTGTTTGCATCCTGTAGTGTATCCTGGAGAAGGTTATGCACAAGCTGAGAGTCATATTGATACATTATGTTGTTCTAAATGTGGTTGTATTTATAATGTCACCGAATTGGAGGAAGCTGAATTAAACTTATGTCCAAAATGTAAGGAGAAGAATGGAATCATGGTAAAGTCAATCACTTTTAGCAGACTTGATGTTCCTCACAACTCCCCAGACCCTACAACCAAAATTTCAGAGGAAGTTGGATCATCAAATGCATCAGTGTCCTATTTACCTACTCCTGAAGTTATGGAAACAAGTAAATCTGTAATGGATCTGCATGTTATTCCAGGAGAAGAGAATGAGAGAGAAAGTATGACTACCAATCAAGGGCTGAGCAAAGGTTCCTGTATAGACAATTCCTCAGCCGATGCACATATGCTGTCTGATGTGCAAGTGCCTGGACAAGTGATAGATATTCCTGAACCATCTACTGTTGGAATTCATGGGCTACTCAAATGCAGTGATGTTCCACCTTCCAAAATTGATGTGGCAGAAGGAGCAGGCATTTCGGTGTTGCTGTTGAAGAGATCTAGCAGTACCAAAGGACCTGTAATTCAGGGAAGGGGCTTTGCTGCGTCTTCTGTATCATATGATGTCCGATCCTACACTAGAGAATCAACAACGAGTATGAGGAGCTCAAATGGGTACGGCAGTGCCTCCATGTCTTCATCTATTGATATGTGTTCCACACATGCTGAGATGCCTATGCAGCGACAGTTAAGTGGCAGAAGATCTGAGAATACCTCAAAGCCTGAAAGAATTAGATCTTTGTCACAGACTTCAAGTCAAATTTCCCAAGGTTTAGGTCTTGCAGCAATTGCACAAGAAAATTTTGATGCACTTGCTGGAAATGAGGGTCCAGACGTTATAGCGGAACCGGAGAAATCTTTTGAGCCAGCTTTAGCATTAGAGAACATTCAACGGCTGGACAGAGGGGATTGTTTCTCCCATTTGGTGTCAGTGGAGGAAAATATTTTATGCAGGAGCTCTGGAACAAATGATACTCCTGACTTGGAATTGCCAATGGACGTACTTTACATTCAGTCGGATAATAGTTCAAGTTCATTGTTGGCAGTTGCTAACGAGCAGAATTTGGATGCGATTGAAGATCACCTCCCAAAGAAAGTAGCATCTGGGAATCCAGAAGATTCAGCTGCCACTATTGAGTCTTCCTTAGCAGACCAGAGTGCTGCACCCAACAACTGTGATGATAAAATAGTTGAAGAGACTCCTCACAATGATCTGGCTGAAATTGGTGAAAAAGAATTCGATGATTGTCATATTGATTCTTCGGGTTCAAAAAATGATGTGGTCAGTAGAGATGCCATTCAGAAGTCAGCTCTAAAGAGCATTGAGTCAGAAGTTGCACCTAGCATTCTTGGTAAGTTTCTTCAGTGCTTTGCTAGCTTACCGGGTGTTGATTGTTTTCTCTAGCTAGATACTTCTTGTAGGAGATTTGTATACAATTTTGGATGGCTCTAATTTGTCAAGAAAAACAAAATTTATGTGTTAGTAATTTAACCAGATGCTTCTGCTGTACACAGAGGAATCAACAGGGACTGTAGAGGATCAAGAAGGAAGGCGGACAAGAAGAAGCATAACTCTAGAAGAGGCAGCGGATACTATTCTGTTCTGCAGATCCATTGTTCATAGTCTGGCATATCAGGCTGCTACTCTAGCAATCAACAAGGAAAAAGAAACTCTCATCCCTATAGAAGGTTTGAGGCCAGCATTAACCATTGCAAGTAGACCCAGCCCCGACAGGGACTTACATTTCCGATCCATCACCAAGCGAACAGTAAAGGCTCATAAAGGCAAGCAAAGAGGAGAAGAGGCAGAGACAAACCTCCATAGCAGCAATATGGAAGCAGAAGATAATAAACCAGTTGAACCAGCAATTCGCAACGTTGGTATTCCTCACAGTATGGAGAGCTCGAAGCCCCCAAAACTGGAATCCAAATGCAACTGCACAATAATGTGATTTGTGCTTGACGTTTTAGCATTAAGATTGAATTTTGAATTGTCTATTTTATCCAGGAGAGAAAAGGGACTGAATGACTGATGGGCATTTCAATCAGATGCAGATCAGTTCCTTTTGATTCCGATTGATTTGTATTATAATTCCACTTATGGGCTGCATAATCTTGTAAAGTCTTATTTGTGATTAAATTAGGTTAATGCTATTTCCTGAGTGATGGGGCATTTGATGGTTTCTTGTTTCATAATTGAACATTTGCATTGATTTTTCATTTGCTTCTGTGAGGGATCTTTCCATATTTATCCCCTTTCATTCATGGGTTCTCGTGATTCTCGGTTCATCCAATTGTAATTTTGCTTTGAAAATTCAGACCTTCCAGCTTTCAGGTATTCCTAATCTCTCTCTTACTCTCCCCAAATTAGCCCCAAAATTTTAGGGATTTGAAATTCACAGTTTCTTATTCTTGTTCAATTTTCCCTTTTCATTCTTTCATTTCTCCAACCAGGAACCTTAGAGGATTTTTTTTCTCTTACTTTCAACAGGTAACAGAAAATGGGTGACTCAGAAGATATCCAACCCCTTGTCTGTGACAATGGAACTGGCATGGTTAAGGTAACTTCTTAAGCCCTCCTTAATTGAGCTTGATTTATCTGTATTTTCTATAATTTGCCATTTGAATCATATAAATCTTGAACATGTTAGTGTCAATAGTTGATCAAATGTGTTCATATGTAGGCTGGTTTTGCAGGTGATGATGCCCCAAGGGCGGTATTCCCGAGCATTGTGGGTCGCCCGCGTCACACTGGTGTGATGGTCGGTATGGGTCAAAAGGATGCGTATGTTGGAGACGAGGCTCAATCAAAGCGTGGCATATTGAGTCTCAAGTACCCAATTGAGCACGGAATTGTTAATAACTGGGATGACATGGAAAAGATATGGCATCACACTTTCTACAACGAGCTTCGTGTTGCCCCTGAAGAGCACCCGGTTCTCCTGACCGAAGCTCCCCTGAATCCGAAGGCCAACCGAGAGAAAATGACCCAGATCATGTTCGAGACTTTCAATGCACCTGCAATGTACGTCGCCATACAAGCTGTGCTTTCGCTCTATGCCAGTGGCCGAACAACTGGTGAGAAGATTTGATCTCAATTCAAATCGTTATGGCGTGCCATTTGATGAATCAACCTTTTTTTCGGTTTCTGTTTTTGCAGGCATTGTGCTTGATTCCGGTGATGGTGTCAGCCACACGGTGCCCATCTACGAAGGATACGCCCTGCCACACGCAATCCTTCGGATTGACCTTGCAGGACGTGACCTGACGGACTACTTGATGAAGATCCTCACAGAGCGTGGGTACTCCTTCACAACGAGTGCTGAGCGTGAAATCGTTAGGGACGTAAAGGAGAAGCTTTCGTACATCGCCCTAGACTTCGAGCAGGAGGTGGAGACAGCCAAGACCAGCTCCAGCATCGACAAGAGCTACGAGCTGCCTGACGGTCAGGTGATCACAATTGGAAGTGAGCGGTTCAGGTGCCCCGAGGTGCTCTTCCAGCCATCACTTATCGGTATGGAAGCAGCCGGGATCCACGAGACAACATACAACTCCATCATGAAGTGCGACGTTGACATCAGGAAAGACCTGTACGGTAACATTGTCCTTAGTGGCGGTACCACCATGTTCACCGGCATTGCTGATAGGATGAGCAAGGAGATCACGGCTTTTGCTCCGAGCAGCATGAAGATCAAGGTTGTCGCCCCACCCGAGAGGAAGTACAGCGTCTGGATCGGAGGCTCCATCTTGGCTTCTCTTAGCACTTTCCAACAGGTTCTCTCTCAACCAAACTCGCATAGAAAAACCGGTTTTTGTTGTTGTTGAGTTAACTAGTTGATTCATCATCTGTTGATGTGATGAACTTGGTTGTTGTTTTGGTTGTTGCAGATGTGGATTGCCAAGGCGGAGTACGACGAATCGGGTCCATCGATTGTGCACAGAAAGTGCTTCTAAGCTACTGGTTTGGGAGATTGGAGTCGGATTCAAGATTTTAGCAGGATCATGAATTTGACCGCTGGTTTGCAAATAGTTTGTTTCTATTAATGTCATTTTATAACAAATGTTTTGTTGTTGTAAATTTGTAATGTTCCAAATGTATAATCGAATTCAATGTCAATTTTCCCTTATACCGACGTGTTACTTATAGTTGTCGCCTTGTGGGCAAACGTTCAAAACATTCACCAATTCTAGATGTTTTTTAAAAATAAAATAGTGGGGTTGATCGGATTTTAGCAATATCCTTGCTATTCTAATTAGCTATTTGTGTGAAAAAAATCTTAAACTAACACGAATTAGACTTAAATTTCACAAGCAGCAAATGGAAATAGGCTCCGTTTGAATGTCAGTTTATAACTTATAAAACATTACTTATAAACTATAAAAATCACTATTTTTAAATAGTGTTTGGATGTCCAAATTGAATCATAAATTATACTGTAGTTAGATTTTAAACGTTTCGGCTATATACACCGCAAATCCCCACGTCCTTAAGGACGTGCAGGTGGGGTGTACTTTTTTTTTTTTTTTCAAACCCGGACGTGCAATAATGCACGTCCCTAAGGACGTGCAAGCCCGTCTTCTAAAAGGCGAAGAGGACGTGCCTCTTCGTCTTCCTTCCTTCTTCCTCAGACCAGAGCGAGAGCGAGAGAGAAAGAGAAGGTCGCCGGAGCGAGAGAGAGACCGAGAGAGAGAGAGACCCAGAGAGAGAGAGAGAGAGATGGAGACAGAAAGAGAGAGAGACCTCAAGGCGGCGGTGGCGGCCTTGGAGGCGGAGGCGACAGGGATGGAGGTGGAGGGTGGTGGTGGGGGTGGAGCATCGGGGGAGGCGGTGGCGCCGGTGGCTGAGGGGCTGGTGGTGCTGGCGGGTGTGGCGGCGGAGAAGGGTGGTGGTGGTGGGGCGGCATCTGGCGCCGGCGAGGAGGAGGGTGGTGGTGGTGGGGCGGCGTCTGGCGCCGGCGACGGAGGCCGAGCAGTGGCCGAGGAGGAGGCGGAACCGCCGCGGAAGCGTCGGTCCATTGAGGTGTCCCCGATCCCGACTCCACCGGTACGTTATTTGAATTACTATTTGTTTAATTTATTTTTAGAGTTTTATAATAGAAATTTATAGAATATATGATTGATAATATATATTGTTTAATAGAATATAATTGAAAATAGATTTTTTGATTTATTTATATATTATAATGTTTTTTTATAGTATATAGTTTGATAGAATAGAACATAATTGAAAATAGATTTTTTGATTTATTTATATATTATAATGTTTTTTTATAGTATATAGTTTGATAGAATAGAATATAATTGAAAATAGATTTTTTGATTTATTTATATATTATAATGTTTTTTTATAGTATATAGTTTGATAGAAGAGATTATAATTGTAATTTGATAGAATATAATACATAGAAAAAAATTACAATTGAAAGACAATAAAAAACATTAAAATATATTATAATACTTCAAAAGTATTTAATTAACATTAAAATATATTTGAATATATTAAAATATATTCAAATACATAAAAATAAATTTATATTGAAAGATAATAAAAAACATTATAAAAAATATTAAAATAATTCAAAATACATAAAAATATAATAAAATACATAGAAATAAATTTAAATTTAAAGAAAATAAAAACATTAAAATATAATAAATTATAATAAAATACATAGAAATAAATTTAAATTTAAAGAAAATAAAAACAATAAAATATAATAAATTATAATAAAATACATAGAAATAAATTTAAATTGAAAGAAAATAAATACATTAAAATATTAAAATAATTCAAAATACATAAAAATATAATAAAATACATAGAAATAAATTTAAATTTAAAGAAAATAAAAACAATAAAATATAATAAATTATAATAAAATACATAGAAATAACTTTAAATTGAAAGAAAATAAATACATTAAAATATAATAAATTATAATAAAATACATAGAAATAAATTTAAATTGAAAGAAAATAAATACATTAAAATATAATAAATTACATTAAATTATAATATAATAAATTATAATAAAATACATTTAATAATAATAGGCAGGGAGGCTTCTGAGGGGGGACGGTACCCTCCGGCCTGTTACATTCGCCGACCGGGCAGCGGTCAGCCAGATTCCAGCCACAGTCGACGATCTGCTCGCGTCTGCAGATCGGTTACAGCAGTCGATGGGGACCCCCCGGTCGACGAGAACGACACCTTCTGGACGGGTATGCCAGGTTGGGATCCTTCTGGCGATGCGATGATGGGGTTGCAGCCCTCTTTAGAGCCCCCAGAGGTTTTGAGTAGCTGTATCACCGACGTAGTCGCTGGGCGACGGGCCGACATGGGTAGACCTCCTACTCGTGTTCCACCCACCATCCCGGAGGCATCTTCTTCAGCCGTTCCGGAGACTTCTGCTTCAATCGTGCCGCCGGAGGCTTCTACTTCAGCCGTGCTAGAGGCTTCTACTTCAGCCGTGCCAGAGGCTTCTACAGCCGAGCCTTCGACCTCCGCCACACCAGCGGCGATCTCCTTGGGGTCTGCAGATGATGTGATCCCTGACGTCGTGGAGGAGGCTGACGACGGTCAGGAGGGGTAGGCTCAGGGCCAGGGAGGTGCTGTTAGCCCGCTTTCGTGAGGTCGAGGGCTATTTGAGGGCCCTGGCGGACGACCCTCGCATTGAGCAGCTAGTGGACGAGCTGACGGAGATTTTGGATCATGCTGTACGCCATCCAGCTGGCCAGTGATGTACTTTTGTAGTTTGTATGTTGATATTATACATTTATATTTCGGATTTTGTATCTATCTATATATTTCTATTAGACTCTTCCCACTTCTTCAGAGTCATATTGAACGTAAACATCAAAAACGAAAACGTAAATATGATAAGTTTGCCCGATAACGAAAACGAAAACGTTAATATGTTAAGGCTGCCCGATACTTTCAAGATTGGCTTCCATACAGCAGGAGCATAGTTCGGTGCTACGTAGATAATGTCTTCCATCTCGGCACCCGTACGACAAACAGGTACAACCTTACTTCATATCTCCTATAACAATATGATATGATATCGAATACTTAGTGGTATGCACTTCAATGTGTACAGAGTTGAGGGTCAACACAAGGTTCTGAAGGAGGCACTTCACTCATCGACTGGTGACTTCCGCATCGTGATCGATGCAATCCATAGAGTCAATGATTGTCAACTGCATGAGCTGCAAACTGCTTTGGAGATCGACCGCTTCAAATGGCCAACAGCGGCGTATAAAGTCAACCTTTTCGATGAGGTAAAGACTTTAATCTCCAAAAAGTGCTTCGATTATCTGTACAAGATGTGGCAGGACGTCGTGAACCAAAAGGTTCCTCCGGTATGCACGGACCGACATTGGAGGGTTTGTTACGGGATCCCTTGTGTCCATGAGATTCAGGCATACGTCAACTCCGGCACTCCGATACCCGTCGAGGACATCCACCCGTTCTGGATGGATTTGACATGGACTGACCTCGACGACACCCCACTGCCGTATGAGCTTTCATCTTCATACACTGCTTCCAACGATGTATGCGAGGATGAGCTGCACCCACCCTCATCAGCAAGCGTCCGAAGGAAGGGGAGGCCTCGGAGGTCGAGGAATGCCTGCAGAACCAACCCGTTGCCATACGAGGAGGTAAGGGAAAGGTTTGAGAGAGAAGAAGCGCGTGCTGCTCGAAATGCTGCTCGGCCTCGTCCACAAGCGACCTCAGCTCGACGTGGACGTGATGATGTGTTCGGAGGGTTCAACTGGGGTCGAAACAACGTTGATCCCTTCATGTTCGGTCATATTGACACGGTGAGGGACACTGTTGGAGATGGTCATTGTGGCTACCGTGCTTTGGCGGCTTTGACATCACCGATCGGCGAGACTGCTTTCCCGGAACTCAAGACGTTACTATGCAATCACTTGGAGGATCACGCCGATCTGTACGCCGGTTGTTATACGGGAGAGTACCCATTCCAGCAGTTCGTCGACTACCAGAGATGTGCCGGAGCCACACATGGTGATAGGAGACGGTGGATAGAGCTTCCCATCATGGGTTTAGTATTTGCGACGGTATATCAGATTCCTCTCGCCGTCCTAGCTTGGCATCATCCGTTCACATGTCTCCCCATGATCTCGCCGGCATCTGCTAACAACCCTCCCCAATCAGCAACTCTTGGTGTAGCCTGCATCGGAAACCAAGAAAATTTTGCCGCGGTACGACTTCAAACGTCTTTTTTATTACCTATTCATGCTTTTCATACATATGTCAATACTCTAACTCTAAATTGTTGTTCTCATAGATCTGGTTGCGTTCTAACGCTCCTCTTCCGCCGCCTCCACTAGAATGGGTCCAACATCATCATCCGAGCGTCGAAGGATGGGATGCTCCGTTTCAAGCTCAGATTGAGAGATTTAGAGCCTTGCGTGCCGATGCCGGCCGTCCTTTACTATTTTCCTAGATTGTATTCCACAACTTTATTAAACTTATGAATGTAAACCTTTTTTCCGTTCCTTGTAACGTTATTCGCATATTATCCGAATGAAAACCTTAACAATTCTTGTGTTTTGTTTAATTTGACCCTAAATCCTTCAAATCCACTAGCTAAACACTTCAATTTTATCAATTAACATTACAAAACCGTCGGAAAACCTAAACCCTAACCCTAAACCCTAAACCCTAAACGCAAAACCCTAACTAGGGTTTGCACGTCCTTAACAACGTGCAAGTATTGCACGTCCTTAAGGACGTGCTTGCACGTTATTAAGGACGTGCAAGACTTAAATAGTGGACGTGCACAGTCCCAGACTTGCACGTCCTTAAGAACGTGCAAGCACATCCTTAAGGACGTGCAAATCCTTAATCCGGATTTACGGTGTATACAGTGACACCCATTTTAAATTATATCATGCGAATGGAAGATCATAAACAAGAACCCAAAAGCCACAATTTGTAAAGTTAACATTCGATGTGCGGAGCAAGCTGCTCGACTTCACAGGCCCCCAATAAAATTGGGCCTCATAAATATAACGTTGAACCTAAAATGGGCCTCATAATATATACCTTTATTTTTATTTTATTTTTTTGTCTTAAACGTGGGCTAATGCCCTTATTTATTACTCTATCCGTTCGACAAAACTTGACGTTTTACTATTTACGCACGTTTTTTTAGGAGCTAAAAACTATATAAAATATCTAGTTTTTTTAATAATTTTTTTTAACAATTTTGTAGTTATTATTAATAAGTACAAACTTCTTAAGTTTTTTTTTTTAAAATGAATATTTTATATAGTTTTTATCATTCTAAAAAAGCATGCGTGAATAGTAAACGACAAGTTTTACCGAACGGAGGGAGTAATTAGTTCTGGAAAGAAATCCCACCATGAGTGGGGAAATACATTGAATCATATAAGCAATCAGGAATGGTTAAAAAATGAGTGAACGACTCCTCCGAGTGCACACCCATCCTAGCCAATCTATCAGCCGTTGGGGTTTCTTTCCGGTTCACCTGGCGGATTTTAACCTCCCATGGTGTTCCATCAAGCAGCTCTCTGCATCTCGATGCCAAATGCTGGTGAACGTAGACCTTTTCTCCCTGGTGATTTAACACATCACACACCGTGGCGCAATCTGTCTCCAACTCTAACTTTGTCACTCCCATTTCCTTTGCGATCATAAGTCCATGAAGAGTGGCCTGCATCTCAGCTGCCAAAGCCGAACAATGCCCACAATGGAAGGCGAAAGCTCTTAAGAACATCCCCTGATCGTTCCTAAGAACACCTCCCCCTCCAGCTTGTCCAGGGTTGCTAAGAGACGCGCCATCAGTGTTTAGTTTGGTCCATCCGGGCTCGGGCGGTACCCATACCTCTTGAACATTACTCTCTACTCCCCCTCCCGTCTTCGCTCTGGTCACCTTGGCTCGGGTGTGCAGGTAGTTCGACACCGTCCTCCACACCACGTAGGTCAAGCCAAGAATCCTATCCGTGTTCTCATAGACCAGCTCGTTTCGAGTCTTCCATATATACCACAACATCGTTACAAAAGTAGAGCTCCATCTATCTTCTTTCCTAGTGTTCTGAAACACCCAACCTTGTATGTCTAATGAGGAAAAGAAGGAGGTTGGGAGGTTTTCGTCGTCCACCCTTCTCCATTCATTCCTCACCACATCGCAATCCCTTAGTAAATGGATGCTTGTCTCCTCTAATCCGCATCTCGGGCACGTTGAGTTATTCGAGAGATGCCTCATCACCCTATTCAAATTGCATAATATCGCATCGTGGGCTGCCAGAAAGGAGAATATATACCTTTATTTTAATTTCCGCTTTTATGTCTCTTCCTCATTATTTTTTTTCCTTGGTGGCCCTTGAATCTCTCTCTCTCTCTCTCTCTCTCTCTCTCTCTTATTAGGAAAGAATTCGGGTGAGCATGCTCTACCCGGCAGCATCCTTGCGGATGAGGTCAAGAAGACCTGAATTGTTGTAAATATCGTCACCCCAGGCAGAGTGGAAAAGGTGGGCAACCTTATCCGCCACTCTATTGCCCAAACGGGGAACATGAAAGAAAGATACTTCTTTCATAGACGATAATAACAGTTTTACATCTGACAGTAGGAGCTCAATTTCCCATGGGCATGTAGTGTGCTTATTTAGATGATTAATGATTATGGAGGAGTCACCCTCTATGTGGATTTTCTCAATACGGAGTTGAATGACTTGTCGGATACCTAGTTTTAAAGCAAGTGCTTCGGCTTTGAGTGGACTTTGAAAACCAAGTTTTTGAAAGCTTATGTTGATCGGTCGGCCTTCCCAGTCCCGAATAACTGCACCCGTCTTGCTGTCCATATTAGTTAGCGAAGAACCATCAAAATTCAGCTTGAAGATTCCAATTGGAGGTTTACGCCATTTAGTATACTTACCCTTTTTCCTTTTGATTTGGTGCAAGTTTGCTCTAGAAGGCGATATGAGATCCGTATCTAGAGCAGAGTCTAGTTTGTCGATTTGTTTCCACTAGTGAATTTGAGTTTTTATGAAGTGTAGTGTGGTAGCCCTTTGTGGGATAGGAATCTTCCTAAAAACGAGTTGGTTCCGAGTGTACCAAGTGTTCCACCAAATGAAAGCAAGCTCCACTTTAGCCTCAGTACTGAGGTTGCTTCCTAAGAAAGAGATAATAGGTAATTTTAAGTCCCGACTTAGATAGACAAAGTTATCAAGAGTCGAGGCAGTTCCTTAATTGAATTGGTGAAGAGAACGGACAAAAGGACATTCGAGTAGGATGTGAACTTCGTCCTCGACCGCATTGTTACAGAGGCTGCAAGTGGAGGGCACAGAAACATCCCTAGAAGCAAGCCTAGAAGCAGTAGGGAGACCATCCTGCAGATTTTCCATAAAAAGTTTTTTTTTTTTTTTTATCTTTGGCGGAACGTCAATTTTCCAAATCCATGCATTAATGTCAACTACACAGGATGATTGAGAAGTGATAAGCTTGTAAGCGCTCGACATTGTGAACCACCCAGCCCTATCGGGCCACCAATATACGCGATCCTCAAAGGAGGATATGGGCAGCGGGATGCCCATTATTTCTGTGACAATGTTTGTGGGTAACACATTATGAAGTTTCTCCGACCACCAACTACCACCCAAAATGTAGTCGCTAACCTTTTCATCTGCATTAATGTTTTGGGGGCAGTCTTCACGGGATTACAGGGCGAAAGTGGTAATCCAGTTTTCTGTCCAAAATTTGATAGATTTTCCATTTCCAACTGACCAGATAAGACCGGCCTTAAATTTGTCAATTAGAGAGATTAGTTTCGCCCATTGTCAGGACATATCCCCTCCTTTCTTGTAATCAAAGATGGAAGCAGCTCGTAAGTACTTTTGTTTAATCAGCGTAACCCAAACATTATCTGGTTCCTGACAAGAGGAAAACCTGTCGTTGTTCTTGCCAAAGAATAGTCAAACTCACAACTAGTATAGTGTGTAAGCAAGAGGTCGATCCACAGGAAAATCTACTCAATTCAAGTGCAAGGCTAATCGCTAGTAGAGAATATGGGGGGTTTGGTGTGTGAAAGATCCACCTTTTAATCAAAGCGGAAGTAAGCAAGCAAAGTAAATAGATTGTAGAATGCAGTGGAGAGGAATAGGTTCACCTACAATTTATCACTTCGATTGATGAATTCGATCCTTGTTTCAGCCTCTAGTTCTTGTCTTTTCCTATCAATGTCCTTGTCCAGATCTTAGGTAAATTACTAGTCCTACGAGTCCTAGCAACCCTTATCTCTAAATAACCCTAAAACGGTTAAGATTCAACCTAGAGATAGCATTAAGATTATGAATTAACCAAGGTACACATAATATCAAGCTACGAGTCGATATTCAACATGTATTCAACTTCCTACACATCCAATTAGTCCTACGAGTCCTAAAGGGATATGATTGCCACTTGGGTTAACGTTCGCTACGAGGAATCTACAAAACCCTAGCAATTGAATGAATCTACTCTAACTAGTTGATCAGGCCAGAGAGAATAAAACACATTCAAGCAATTAAGCACAAGGAAGTCAAAACACTGCAATAGGAATAAGAACTAGATTAAGAAACTCACAATTCAACAATCAAAGATCCAAACTGTAGGCGAAACCTC
Source organism: Persicaria maculosa (assembly GCA_963922045.1). Taxonomy (NCBI): domain Eukaryota; kingdom Viridiplantae; phylum Streptophyta; class Magnoliopsida; order Caryophyllales; family Polygonaceae; genus Persicaria; species Persicaria maculosa. The sequence continues at coordinate 15,542,909 of OY998256.1, forward strand.
GAGAGTTTAGTTGCTCATGCTCAACAACGCTCTCAACAATGGAATAATGTGCATAAGGTTAATGAAAATAATAACTAGAAAAATCTTAAATAGTCTTTAGAAAGTCGGCCAAAATAACTTAATAAAAACCCTAAGTAAAATCCATTCAGAACGGCGTGTTTCTGCGAAGGCCGCGGGGCAGCTACCACAGGCCGCGGGGCGGCCAGGCGATCAGCGAAATCGTTCGATAGAGCTTCGAGCCGCGGGGCGGCTTTTACTGTTCACGGTAATTTTTCCGTTTCGAATTTGGTCTCAATGTCAACATGAAAGTTGTAGATCTCGGAAAGAGCTTTCCAACGCATGGTCATAATAGTCAATCGGACCACCGAGGCCTCCAGAAAGTGCGAAATAATTTCAGCATGTCTGTCGACAACTTCTGTTGACTTGTTCTTCACTTAGGCTCTCTAAGTTCGATGCCGCTCCCGAGCTCTTCACTTTTCCTCCTCCTCTTCACTCTTCCTTCATCCATGAGCCTCCTCATTCCTATTCGGATCCACATATACCTAAAATAATCCATAAAAGCGTGTAGATTCCGATTCCACCAACAACACAAGTATAAATGCAAATCTAGCTTAATCTATGCATTATGCACATCTAAATCATGCTAAATGCATCCTAATATGCCTACCTAAATGCATGCTATCAGTTCCGCTAAAATTTTCCATAGTAACTTCATTTGGAGGGCCTCATTCATTTCCTTGATTCTCTTTTTATCATATCATAAGTGTTAGATCTCTTTTTTTATTTGTGATTTTTGTGATACTAAATCATAAAAAAAAATTAAAATTTTTAATAACTAAAAATGCTATTTACACACAAATAAATAAATGAGATATATTTACAAGCCAGCAAATTTACCAATTAAAAATATATTTAATTAATTTTAAATGCATTTTTAACTTAATATAATAGAATTAAAAACCTAAATATATATTTCACAGATGCCCTCAATTTGTAGAACCAGCCCTGTTGAGAACGAGGAGGGACCTATCAAAGGACCATGGGCCCCCTTTTTCAATGCATCCCACATAACCTTCGGGCCCTAACAAGTAACAATATATCAAAAGTGTTGGCATATTGTTGGGAGCGATGTTACAAAGCTTGCGCTAGACATCTTGAATGAGGCGCCAATGTCGCAAGTACTAAATAAGAAGTTTATAACACTTATTGATACACACATATTATATATACTAGTGTAATACCCGTGCCTTGAAGGCACAAGATTTTGATTCATTTTAAATTGAACATCATTCTATATATCTATATAATACTATATATATATATATATATATATATATATATATATATATGTATAAAGTATTTTTTAATTTATAAATTAGTTGGAAAGAGATACAATATAATTTTTTAAATGATTTAATAAGGTTTAGTAGTAATAAAACTCGAACACACCACCTATTATAATTTAAAATACATATATAATTATTAATTTATTATCATTAGGATAAAACTAAAAAGGAAAAAATAAGCTGTCATAAAATGATTAAAAAAATCATAAGAACATGATTGTGCGAATACTTTTGAAGTTGTGTAGATATACATAACTTATTCATTATTTTCATGAGAAAGATGGCTAGAAAGAGGGAGAAATAAATAGAGAAAATAAAGGTAAGATGGTAAAAAAAGTTATCTAAGGCGCCTCGTCTAAGATGTAAAATTAGTAATGCTTGTAAGTCTTAATTAACTTTTAAAATAAGTAAATTGAAAAAAAAATATTTGGCTCTAATTGATTTTTATAATTAACTTTTGAAATCGAATATTCACAATTAATTATTTTTACTAACTTTATAAACAAAATTGCAGGTCTTAAAATATTTAATGTATAATAAGTGACATCTAGGGTGTATAAAATAAATATAGATGTAAAATATTTATTTTGGGGATAAATATTTTTTTTTCGATATTTGAAGCCAAACCCAAAATTAATCATAAAAGAGTGTTTATTTATTTATTTTTAAATGATAATATATGCAAATTTCACATTTTATTTTCTCAAAATTCTTCAATTTTTGTTTTTAGATCTTAAAATGTTAGTTTTTGTATTCCAAATATCCAAAGACCACACATAATGATAATATCCAAAGTTGTGATCCGACGTATCAATGTACATAATCTTTTCTATGAAAAAAGGAAATAAATATATTTAAAATAGATCACAAATTGATCTAAGCATATTAATTTAAATAATCTTCATATGAAAAATAGGAAAAAAATATATGTCAAATAGGAAACACATAATTTCAATAATAATATTGACCAATAAGAAAATATCATTTGAATAAAAAAATTTAACTTTAATTGTGGACGAGACACGTCAGCAAAACGCTAGCAGAATTAGTAATATATATATATATATATATATATATATAGAGAGAGAGAGAGAGAGAGAGAGAGAGAGAGAGAGAGAGAGAGAGAGAGAGAGAGGATAGATCATATGTACTCAAGTCTTAACGTTTATCATGTGAACACATCCTAGCCATTGATTTAGTGTAATTGAATGGCTGAGATTAAGTGATAAATTAGATTAATTTTTTTTAAAAGAAAAACCCCAACTCACCTCTTAAATTCAGCGCGTGTTATCCCAAACCCTACAAAATCCCACTTTCTCAACCATTGAAGAGAGAGAAAACCAATTGGGGACAATCGACGAAAGCAAATTCGGAGGCGGCCGGCGAAGCGAAAGCGGCAGGTGATGGCGGCGTAGGCGAACGGCGAAGGCAAGTCAAAGGAGATTGATGGCGGAAGCCAAGGCGGATAAAACTCAAACATCTAAGTAAAACTCAAACCTACAAACGATTTTCTCCCTTTTGTTTTCATACTATATCAAATGATTTTCCTTGACTTTTACCCCTAAGTGAATTTTATCCTCCTTAGGTCCCAAGTAATGAATATACTAGCAATAATCAAACATCTCATAAGGGTACATCAACCATACAATCCACCACTAAAAACCATCATCCACAATATCACAATAAATTGATAAGAATTCCCCGGCAACGGCGCCAAATTTGACAAGAGGAAACTGTCGTTGTTCCTATCAAAAGTAAAACTCAAACCTACAAACTAGTATAGTAAGCAAGTAAGAGGTCGATCCCACAGAGAATCAAGTATTCCTAAGCAATGTATATTTACCAATTAGTAGGAAAGAGGGGTTTTGGTGATTGAAGATGAGAAAATAAACTATAAACAAGTTAGTAGAAATAACAATTGAGAAAATAGTTTCATCTACAAATATCCACTTTAGTTTGGTTAGTTGATCCTCGATTCTTCTTCAAGTTCTCTTTTCATCCTATTATTGTTCCTGTCCTGATCTTGTGTAAATTACTAGTCTTACGAGTCCTAGTAACCCTTACTAATTAGATAACCCTAACACGGTCAAGATTTAACCTAATAGTAGCATTAAGATTAAGGATTAACCAGGATACATGCAACATCAAGCTACGAGTCAGCATTTAACATATAATTGATTCTCTACACACTAGTTTAGTCCTACGAGTCCTAAAAAGGCATGATTGCTAATATGGATTAAGGTTCGCTACGAGGAATCTACAAAATCCTAGCATTAATCTCAACTAGTTGTACAGGCTAGAAGAAATCAACAATATTCGCAAAAGAATCAATACGAATCAATAGGAATAGAACAAGAATATAAATCACACAACTTTATCAAACCAAAGCTTCAATCCATAGACGAAACAGAAGAGTTTAGCACTCCATGGCCATGGAGGCTCCTCTCTAGGGTTCTCTCAATTGATAATCTCCAAGTGCATAAACTAAGGGATTAGATGATTAAAATAAAACCCTAAAACGTCTTTAAAAAGCCTCAAAGAGTCGGCCAAATAATAATTCTAAAAACCTAATTAAAGAGATAAAGATTCGGCGTTTCTGCAGAGGCCGCGGGGCAGCCAACCCAGGCCGCGGGGCAGCCAGGCGATCAGCGAAATCCTTCGTCAGAGCTTCGGGCCGCGGGACGGCTTTTACTGTTCACAGAAATTTTTCCTCTTCGACTTTAGTGCCGATGCCAACGCGAAAGTTGTAGATCTCGGAAAGAGCTTTCGAACGCATGCTTATAATAGTCAATCGAACCACCGAGGCCTCCAGAAAGTGCGAAACAAGTTCAACATGTTTGTCGACAACTTCTGCGGACTTGTTCTTCACTTAGGCTCTCTAACTTCGATTCCGCTCCCGAGCTCTTCACTTTTCCTCCTCCTCTTCACTCTTCCTTCATCCATGAGCTTCCTCATTCCTCGTTGGATCCACATATACCTGAAATAATCCATAAAAGCGTGTAGATCCGACTCCACCAACAAAACGAGTATAAATGCAAATCTAGCTTAAACTATGCATTATGCACATCTAAATCATGCTAAATGCAACCCAATATGCCTACCTAAATGCATGCTATCAATGGCGGAAGCCAAGGCGGCAGGCGATGGCGGCGAAGGCGAATGACGAAGGCGGAGCGAAGTTAGAGGAGGCGATGGACGACAGGCGGTGGACAACCGATGGAGGCGATGGCAAGTCAGAGGAGATTGATAGTGGGAGTGAAGGCGGCCGAGGATGGCGGCGAGGGAGAACGAAGGTGAGCGGACTGCGGACGATTGATGGCGGCGTTTCGTGTTGCTGATCTGGATGCCGACGGTTCTGGTGTACAAATGATTCGGGCGGTGGCGGCATTTCTTCCCCTATCCTCATATCTGGGCGCCGGCAAGGAAGCCATGGGGAGTTTTTCCGGTGGTTCTGGTCGTTGATTTGCAGTGGGGAGGAAGCCATGGCGCCGGCGGTTCTGGCGCCGACGAGGAAGTCATGGCACCGACGATTCTGGTGGTGGATCTATAGTGGGGAGTTTTTCCGGTGGTGGTGGATTTGCAGTCGGGAGGTTCCCCGGTGGTGGATTTGAAGTCTAGGGTTTGCGATTAGTTGAAATCTTTTTTGTTTGCTTGATTGAAAGAGATATTAGGAGTAAATCCGAATCCAAATTATTCGATACTATCGAATAATCAAGTGATACCATCTAATAATCCATCGATAGCATCGAATAAATTTTAGTTATTTGGTACAATGACATAAGTAACCGAATGATAGTGTAGCACCATCGAATAATCAATCGATACCATTGAATAATTCAGGGATACCATCGAATAATCCAACGATACCATCCAATGATAATCACTCATATACGAGCGAATAATCATCTATATACCACCGAATAAACATTCATAGACGACCGAATAATCAACCATTTCGTAAAGATTAAAAAAAATTCAGATACTCTCGCATAATCAGTCAATACCATTGTATAATCCGTCGATACGATCGAAGAATCAAGATATACCATCGAATAATTTAAAGAGAGTGCACCATACACGTAGGGTTGGGCGGTGGTAGGAAAATTACCATACCAACCGATTACCAACCGTACCAACCGGACATTGGTACCAAAAAGTCGGTAACCGACTGAATCGATAACCGAAATTTCGGTACCAAGGCTAGTCGGTACGGTACACGGTATGGGCAACCCAAATACCGTGGTACCGTCGGTACCGAATATATATTTATTTATTTATTTTAAAAAATTAAATATTGTGTAGGGCTGTAGACTACATTCGGTACCGTCGGTACCGTGGTACCGAATATATATTTATTTATTTTTTAAAAAAAATAAATATCGGTACCATCGGTACCGTCGGTACCGATGGTACCACAATGTATAAAACGCAAATTTAGGCATGAAAATAGTGTCTTTGGTTACCACGGTACCGACATTCGGTAACCGATAGTTTCGGTACCAATAGTTTCGGTAACCGAAACTAGTCGGTTGGTACGTGGTATAGAAAATCCCATACCGAGTGGTATCGGTACGGTACGTGGTAATCGAAAATTTACCATGGTACCGTACCGTGCCAGCCCTACATACACGCCCCCAATTAAGCAAGTGGGCAATAAAAGATGTGGGTCTCACTGCTTTTTAATTAAAAAAAAAGTTAAAATTGCCTATTAATTTCAGCCTTCCATTTTATTCAATCAATGGTACTGATGTGTTCACATGATACACGTTAAGGGTTGAGTACGTCGGAACCAATCTCTCTCTCTCTCTCTCTCTCTCTTTATATATATATATATATATATATGAGGATTCAAGTGAGAAGTATTCGGTCCAGTAAGAAGGAAAGAAGCAATCTCATTGGCTGACTTAAAATCCACCCTCACGCGCTTATGTTTCCCGTAGTTTAGATGTCCTCAATCAATTTCTATTGTAGGAACCACAACTGATTTCCTTTGGAGATCCATGGCCGCCAATTCCTTTGGGAGACCGCGAAGACCAGCGCGGAAGATGACCTCTGCCTCGCAGCCTCCAAACCTAGTCCTCCTCTCTCTCCGGCAACCGTCTCTCCGGCCCATCCCCTGATTTTTTTCCGCCTTTCCGGTCGACGATTTCACCGGAAAGGACCGCCTTTGTGCTGCGCCGCTAGGATCCAAGTGCGGGCTTTGCCACAGGTCTTCATCTACTCTCCGTTCTACAGCCAACGGCGTAACGGTCATCTTCTCTCCGTTCGAATTTCAGGTCCAATTTACAGAGATGAAGTCGATGATGTTCGATTCAGTTTACAGAGATGACAACCTTACCGATCGTTCTTTGAATTTGCGATTTTTGAGCGAAATATTGGTGGAGCGAGGGGGAAGCAAGCGAAAAGCGAATTGTTCGAGCTTCAATCGCCCAGGTCTGTTTCCCAGATTGTTTCGTCTGAGTTTTTTTTTTCGATGCCTTGAAATTGCCCATTTCAAACCCTAGGGCTCGAGGATTCACGCCAAACGAGTCACCGATCCCGGAGGAGCAGAGCAACGAGTGGATTGGAGTACTGGCTCTTTGGAGGTTTCCTGAAAATTATGGTTCCTATTTGGTGGTGATTAGAAGTGCGAATGGTAGATGTATGTGCTCTGAATTGTTAATTTGAATTTATAGAAATTTTATTTTGAATCATTAAATAGAAAAGATCACAGTATCTCTCCATTTGATGTTGGTTTCAATTTCATTGATTATGACAATTTTGGAAAAAACAAGGCCAAATATGATAGTAATTATATTATAATTTATTTTTTAAGTTTGTTTTTTAATTTATATAAATATCAAGTGATTCGGGGTTTTAATACCAAGTGGTTCAGGGTTTTATACCAAGTGGTTCACGGGTTTTATAACAAGTGGTTCAGCGTTTTAATACCAAGTGGTTCAGGGGTTTTATACCAATTGATTTAGGGTTTTAATACCAAGTGGTTCAGGGGTTTATACCAAGTGGTTCAGGGGTTTATACCAAGTAGTTCAGGATTTTAAACTAAGTGGTTCAGAATTTTAAACCAAGTGGTTCAAGGTTTTTAATACCAAGTGGTTCAGCACATACAAATAGAAGTGGTTCACGAAGTAAATAGTATTGGTTCACGAACAATTTTATTTAAAAAAACAAATAAATAATTAAAAATTAAGCATTAAGAGAAAATAAAAGAAGAATGAAAACTTCATGAACCACTTCTTTATAATTTAATGAATCACTTCTTGATAACTTCATTAACCAATTCTTGATAACTTAATGAACCACTTCTTGATAGCTTTATTAACCACTTCTGTATAGCTTCATGAATCACTTCTTTATAGCTTCATAAATAACTTCTTTATAGGTTCATGAAACACTTCTTTATATGTTCATGAAACACTTCTTTATATGTTCATTAACTACTGCTTTATAGTTTCATGAACCACTTATTTATAACTTGTGAACTCTGTGAAGACATTCGCCGCCTTTCGATATTCAGTTTACGTTTTTTTTTTCCTTCGAAGCATTTAAAGGGTTGAAGTTTAGAGTTTTGGTAAGTCATGAATTGCTCAATCTATTCGGTTTTACCTACAATTCAAGACATGGTTGGTTGAATGTGAGATTTAATTTTTAGTTATTCCTACTGATTATTTCATCTTCTTTGTGCTGAGTTTTATGTTGTTGATTTTATCTTCATTCGTGACCTTGGTAGAATTGCACCGTGCTAGGATTTTTGATTGACTCGGTGAGTGATCGGGCCTATCGTAGCAAACATATTCTAGTTGGACCCGGTAGGCGATACTTGAATGTGTAGGAAATTGACATATCTACTTGGTATTTCCTATATGCCAAGTATATTTGGACACTGTGCTACTTCTATGATAAATCGTGCAAGGGCAAGGTTACATAGGAGTGTAAGTGATTGTCAGGCTCGGAATAATCAAGTACCTAGAAAGAGATTCAATGAGCGAATAAACCGACCATATATTGTTGCGAACTCATGGGTTAACCGCCCTTCTATCTCTAAATCGCTTTTGTATATATTATTTGCTTTTACTTTTATCTATCGATCAAAATTCCATCTTTTATCTTTCAATCGATAATTGCACGGTTCTCAGAAGTCTTTGTTTCTCTGTGGGATCGACCCCGTACTTACTTGTTATACTAAGTTAGTAGGTTTTAGATTTACTTTTGGCAAGGTTAACCATGACATATACCTCCATCACTTATCCCCAAGGTTGTGGATCCATGCATGGTGAAAGAGTTACGACCTATAGTTTATATATGTAATGTGATTTACATACACGACTGTTTTGAATGTGCTAACTAATAGGTTGAAGAAGGTGTTGGGGACGCTATTACTCTGAGCCAGAGTGGTTTTGTGCTATAGAGGTTGATTACGGACAATGTTTTGGCGATATTTGAGCTATTCCATTACATGAAGACTCCGTGAGGAGGCAAGAAGGATTATTGATGTTGAAACTGGATATGACTAAAGCTTTCAAGTCAAATGGGGATTCCTGGAACATTGTATTAGGCGGTTTGGCTTTGGGGAGAGATGGGTAACGTTGATTAAGTCTTGTGTGTTGACGGTGAGCTTATCAGTGCTGATGGAGGGAGTGCCATCTTTGGAATTTACGCAGAAGAGGGGTTTGAGATAGGGGGAGATGCTTTCTGTAACACTCTCGTCCCACATCGGATATCATAAGAATGTTGGGAGCGATTTATAAGTGATTCAAACCCTACCCATGTCACAAAAGCTCTTCCTTTTCCAAGTAAGGACAATGGACCTGAGACCCTGGGTCTTACACTTTCTCCTTATTTACTTTTGTTGTGTGTGGAAGGATTATCAAGCATTAGTATGATTAAATTAAAGCTAGTGAGACTAAGCAGAGGATTTAGGGGATTAGAATTGCACCTGATCGATGCTCCGTCGATTTCGCATTTGTAAGATGCTGACAAATGTGTCCTATTTTTTAGAGCGGCATGTCAACAAATCACGAATTAAAATATTGTTAACATCCTCCATACTTATGGAGTAGCATTGAAACTTCAGTTAGTAAAAATGTGGATAAGGAAGGGAGTTTTATAGGGCGAGTTGGGCATGCGAGAGATTTCCAAGCATGAGCACTATCTTGGCCTTTTGACGATGGTTGAGAGATCTAAGAAGATTATTTTTTACAAAATGAAGGAACAGGTCTGGAAAAAGCTGAAAGGGTGGAAAGAGAGGACTCCGTCGAGGGCATGGAAGGAGATACTGGTCAAATCAATAGCTAAGGATATCCCAACCTACACCATATCTTGCTTTATACTTCTAGTGAGCATATGTCGAGAGATTGAGATGTTGTTGAGTAACTTCTAGTGGGGGAGGATGATGGAAAGAAAAAGACTCACTAGAAGAGTTGGAGGCGAATGTGTCAAGTAAAGAGCAAATGCGGATTGGGTTTAGAGACTTGGAGTTGTTTAACCCTCCCTTGTTAGGTAATTAGGTTTGGCGTTTGGTACAGGAGTCGAAGTCTTTTTTGGCTCGGTTGCTAAAAGCTAGGTGGTTGCCGAGGCCAACGAGATAAGATGGAGCATAGACGATGGAGTGGGAGGTTAAGGTAGGCAGTGATATGTGGTTGTCGAGGCCAACGAGTTTCAAGGTCTTGGTTAACCTGTAGGGTGGGGAGCTTGATATGAGGGGGATCGATTTTATCGATTGGAGCCCAGGGTGGTGGGATGAGAGGAAGGTTCGAGAGGTCATGCTTTTGGGTGATGCGAAGGTAGTATTGCAAATCAGGCTAGTCAATCCAGAAATTCATGACCAACTAATTTGGCGTTACAATAAGAATGGGTTGTTATCTGTTAGGTCAATAAACCAAATGCTAATGGAGGATGTTATTGTGAGAGAGGGAGTGGCGGGGTAGTTGGACGAGACAACCCAACCCTAAGCATGGGCTATATATATGGTACAAACCTTCTAAGGAGGGCTGCTAGGGGTATTTGACCTTGCAAATCAAACCTTCTAAGGAGGAGGATCATGAGGATAATGGGTGTCATATGTGTGGAACAAGACGAGTTGTCTTTGAGTGTAGGCTGTAGTGGAAGGTGTGGAACAGGGTACCTGAGGTAGAGAAGCATTGGATTAGGGCAGATAATGTCCTTGCGACTTTTATTGTTTACGATGGGCTCAGTGGTTGAACGTAAAAGTGGGATGCTCTTTCATGATTAGATTTGGCAAGCGAGGAATGCATGACTCTTTGTTGCAGCCCTTACTATGAGCAGTCCAACACCTAGTGGGAGGTTGTGGATCGATGAGGTCGACTAAGGAATATGCCAAGTTGAATAGTGATGTGGTGGCATCGAGCTCTTTCGAATCGATCATTGGGGTGGTGATGGGGATGAGAGAGGTGCGTTGACACTTGTAGAACATAAGGAGATTGCATTTACGGATGAGGTTGAGATAGTGGAGGTTGAGGGGATTCATTAGGAGCTATTGCTAGCAAGAGAGTGAGGGATACGACAAGTCCAAGTAGAGTCTGATTGCTTACCCATTATGTTGAAACTACATAATGACCATTTTTCTACTAGTTTCATTTTGTTGGAGTTTGATTCGGCACAGTGGTAACATGTTAGGAGGAAAGGCAATAAAGTAGCTAGGGGTGATATCCAAGCAAACCAGCTCGAATAGTATGTGTTCAAACTTGGCTCGTTTACAAACGCCGATCTTGAGCTTCATATTGAAACGAGCCCAAACAAATGCTAGAACTCGACTTGCGAGCTGAGAAGGGTACTAGAGCTCGAGCTTGTGAGCTCGCTTATACTCGAGCTCAGTCGAGCTCAAGCTCGTATTTGAGCTCGGCTCACGAGCTGTGAAGGGTAATAGAGCCCGAGCTTGTGAGCTCATGTATACTCGAGTTGAGCCAAGCTCAAGCTTGTATTTGAGCTCGTTTGGTCGGTTACAAGGAAGAGAATTGCTGGATGAGATCTGACTGGAGGAGCAAGGAGCGAGTTGGTGGACAAGATCAGAGAGAGAGAGAGAGAGGGGGGGGGGAGAGAGAACGGAGGCACCATGCACGAGGGACCAGATCTGAGATGTGATAGAGACGACTGAGCAGCAAAGCGAGAGAGAACGAGAATGACCGAGAGCGAGAGAGAGTGAGAATGAGCAGCAGAGCAAGATTGAATAGTAGAGCGGACTGAGCGAGAGAGAGCAGAGACGAGCATGCTAAGCACCATAGAGAAGATTGAGAGTGGAGGCCGGCGACTGGACTGAACAGGAGAGGCTGGACAAGGGTTGGGCAACTTTTTTTTTTTTGATAAGGAAAGATTTCGGCTGGCAGAGACCTAGCCGATCGCATCCCGACGGATGAGGTCTAAAAGACCGGGATTTGTTGCAAGCGCTTGCCCCCGCAAAGAGCGTCTAATGTGTGCAACCTTGTCTGCCACTCTATTACCAATGCGGGGGACATGCGAAAATGATACTTTTTGAAAATGTTGAATGATTGTTTTGATATCTCCCATAGTCAGTTCAATTTCCCATGGACATTTTCCTTTATTTGCGAGGTGGTTAATGATGATCTGTGTGTTTTCTTCAATCTCAAGTTTTCTGATCTGGAGTTCTCTAGCTTTAAGTAGTCCTTCTCTCAGGGCTTCCATCATAAGAAGAGTTTGGTTGCCTATATGTTTGTATCTCAAAGTGAGGGGTTTCCCCTCCCAATCACTGATAATATGCCCCGTTGTACTTTCATCCATGATTGAAGAAGATCCATCGAAAGTTTCATGAAACCAATCCTCGGTTTTATCCATTTTATTTTTGATTTGCTGGTTTTTCGACTAGACTTCTCCTTTGTAGTTTCAATTCCTATACCTTCCTCTTGTTTACATGCTTTTCTCCAACAAGGGTTGGGCAACTGAACATGAGAGGAGAAGTAGGGTAAAAATAAAACCTGGGGGTAAAAATATCATTACACTCTAAAATGAGCAAGCTCGAGCTTGGCTCAGACTCGTGACGAGCTCGACTTTAAACTCGAAATGGACTCGTTTTTAAATTCAAACGAGCTCAAGCCGAACTCAAGCTACTCGACTTGAATATCAGCCCTAAAAGTAGTCCATATGTTAACAACCATTAAACTTATTAGTTAATCTTTATATTTCTTGTTGAATTATGTCTCAATGAACATTAGTGTAATTGTGGAGAAAGAAATGGAATAATCTGGATGGTTTGTTCTTAAAAAAAAAAAAAAACTCAACTCATAAAATAAAAATCATTTCTCAACATAAGATATTATACATAATTAATTTTTGCAGTATAATAAGTTGTATGAAATTTTAGATGCCACTCCATATCTCATTTAATCAATGAATGAATGCAGTGCGTCAAACCGACCCAAAATCCCAAATTGAATAGAGCATCAGATTTGAAAACGAGAGGGCATATTCGGTTGAATGGAACCAAAAATAGGAATTCCACAGCGAGACCGTTAGCTGAAAATGGAGTTGCAGCTTTGAAGACACAAACAAGGAAACAGACGATACATACGTGATACGTCTACGGCTTCAATTGCGGAAATAAAAAAATTCGTCAACGAACCCTAAATTCCGATCTCCGAAATTCTAGTTTTCTGCTTCCGATCGAGACAGCGAGGAAGGTAGAAAGGCTTGTCGATAACGGATCAGGGGCGCCTGCGAGGTTAATTCGGATGTTTATGGAGTCAAACGATGCGTCTTCTACGGCGGATTCAACTTCCTCAATTTTCACTAATTTCCCTCTCATTTCTGCTATCATTGCGTTTGCTCTTGCTCAATCCTTCAAGGTTGTCACTACCTGGTAAATACCTCTGTAAAACCCTTCAATTTCACGATCGCGGTGCCTTTCTTTGCTCGATTTGGGGGGTTTTCGATTATTTTGTTCTGGTTTATGTTGTGTGGATTATCGGGGTTTAGGGTTGATTTAAAAATCTAGACTTTTATTGGTTCCTGGAATAGTTAGATACAGATGCATAAATTCGGATAGGTGATTGTGCATTTCCGTGATAAAAGTCGAATTTTTGCTTCGAGTCAATAGATGAAGAAATAATTAGCAAGTCGCTATGATATCTTGCTCACATTGATTGCTCATTGCTGCTCGATCTCAAGACTATGTGATATGTGAATGCGACCTTTGAAAATTTGAAACAATCTATTAGGTCTTTAGGGTTGATTTAGAAATGTTGTTCTTTGTTTGCTGAGTGCTTTTTGAATGAAAAATTCTAGGCCTAACGTGGTTTGGTCTTTTATATTGGTTCATAGAATAATTTGATAAAAAGGGTAATATTGTATAGCAGATAGAGTTTTCCATTTCTGTAATAGAAGGTGAAGGAGTCAATGCATTGACAATCAAGAAATAATGAGCAAATTGCTATCATCTCTTGTTCTAATTTCGCACAGCGCTGCTTGATCGCAATACTGTGATATGCGAATGTGACTATTGAAAATGGGAAACATTCAGTGGTTAGGGCTTTTGTGTTGTTCTGGAAAGGAAGTTATTGGTTTGCTGAATACTAATTGAATGAAAATTTCTAGACTTGTCTTGGTTTGGTCTTCTATATTGGTTATTGCCTTTTGAAAAAATCAGATACCATTCAAATGTGTGATTTCAGATAGCTGATTGAGTTTGCCATTTATACAACAAAACTCGTCATTTTGCATTGTGTCAATGAATTGACAATTAAGAAATAGCTAACAAGAAATGTGATATGTGGCCTTTGAAAATGTGAATTTGATAGCATGTGAATCCTGGGTCACTTATTTCAGTTATTTGATGGCATGGTGAATCTCTGGAATTGGTTGGATGCGTGTTTTTCATATCATTTCCTTGCTGCATTGCTTAACTAATGTAAAGATAGTGGTAGTTTCTACTACTGTCATAGCAACATTTTAATGATTGAATGTGGTTTGTAGTGTGCTGCTTATGAAGAGAAATTAGATCTAATAGTGAGATCATAACACATGTTATGTCAATGAATTTCTTTAGCATATTCCTTACCATTGTTCTGCACATTTCAATTAAGCAGAATTCAGGTGGCTTGTCAATCCCAGTTAGGATCATGGTTAAATACACATATCCCATTGCTAAAAAGTTGGAATTAACTGAGAATAAGGGTTAGAAGTATCCCGCAGAGATCTTTTTTAGGATTAAGAGGTTTGTATGTGTGCTGTTCACCTGTCTTATGTATGTCAGTTCTTCGGCTTGATTATATGTTGTTGTACTTCAGAGGTATTATTGCAGAGATCTTTCTGAATTCCTTTTACATTCTCTAAATATGGAGATAATATGTAGGGCTGCTCTATCCTAAGAGTGTTTAAGGTTTTATAGAATTGCAGGTATAGGGAAAGAAGATGGGAACTCAAGCAATTAATTGCGTCTGGTGGAATGCCATCTTCTCATTCAGCTACCGTGACTGCTCTTGCTACTGCTGTAGGCCTCCAAGATGGAATCGGAAGTTCATTGTTTGCAACAGCTGCAATCTTGGCTTGCGTTGTATGACCTCTCACTTCTTAACTTTCTCCTTCGCTCACCACCATCATACCCCAAATCAACTTTATGTGTTGCTTAATGTTTCTCTGTATTCACAACACTTGGGTTGGAATCTATCTTCTGTAATTACAGATTGATGGTTATCTAAGACCAACTAGATTGATTGATTTTATGATGTCTTGACACTCATTTTTGGTTTCTTTCAATTTTACTTGAACTTCACTGATCACATCATTATGTATCTCCCTCTTGCATCTTTCTTTGCTTTAATTTTCAGTAGAATGCATATAGCGATAAACTGATCAAAGGAGTTAGGGTACATAGTATTTGGTCCTTGTTAAGTGGAAAGAAGAAGAGAAGAACTATGAGTTTCTTGATAAACCGAGTGTTTCTAGCTTGATCCTTTTTAACTGTCCATAGTCATGCATGTTGCCTTTGGAAATATCTTGTGACTTTTAACTTTAAAAGGAAAAATAGTGGTGACTTGTGCACTGTGTGCTATGGCAGGTGATGTATGATGCCTTTGGTGTACGACTACAAGCTGGCCGCCAAGCTGAGGTATGTGTGCAATATCCTTTCACCATATCTTGCCGTTTTAACTCACTCCCTCTAGCTTTTTCCTGGGCAATTAAGCTATAAAACGTCAATGCCACCATTCCTCTTTATTGCTGCTACTATTATAATGCCAACCTTGAGATTTTGTAGGTTCTAAATCAAATCGTATACGAGCTTCCTGCTGAGCACCCTCTGGCCGAAAGCAGGCCATTGCGTGAGCTCCTAGGGCATACTCCGCCTCAGGTTGGTGAAATCCCATTTCAGCCTTCTATGAATTAAGATCTATTTTGAGGACACTCTGCATCTTTGATTGCATTCTTATTGCTGTGTGCATCATTTTCATTGCAGGTCATTGCTGGCGCCTTGCTGGGAATAATAACATCTACTATTGTCCGATTGATCGTTCTTATTGCAGCTTGAACAGTACTGAGTACCCAATGTTACAGCACCTTCATCTGGGCTCATCTTGACTGACTGAACTTGTAGACACAATAGATGATACATTCAATGATTCGTTGCTAGACCCAGGTATGTCAAACTGGCGTGTATTAGCTGTTGCCGGTTGCACTAAATAGGACAATGCCGAGTGAGATTTTGTATTACAGAATTACTGAGTTAAGTGCATTTTATGGAATGAAAACTCGTTAGCCTGTATGAAGCTTCAAGTATGTCGCCTTTTCCCCATGTTTTTGGTTGAAACCCAAAGTGCTGGCCCGCTGGGTCACGGGTTTTAGAAACTGTCCATTCTCAGGTTTGAACTCGAAACTTCTAATCGAGTAAGGTAAATCTATCTATCTATATCTATATAAAATACTTAAAGCATAAGCAATTTTTATAGAAAATATTGCGCCACGTGTCATGCTTTAGATTTTTTTTGTTTGATTTTGTTCTATTTTTTTTCTTTGTAATGCCATGTGGATGGCCTAAGAAATTTTTATCATTTTTTATTTTTATTTTTCATCAAATACTAGAACATAGGTGGTTGCATTGCCATTAGTCCATCGCTTACCTCTTCATTAATTGGCGATCTTGACCCTAATTCTCAATCTTCACATGTACCCTATTTTAAATAAATAGTATGTGTATTTATCCAATCTTTTACTTAAGTTATTATATAGATATAGATAGGTTAGGAATGAGTATATATGAATAATAAGTGGAATTAGTAGAAAGTTAGGCTTGGTATTATAAATACCTATCTCAGTGTATTATACGACATCTATGAATGAATCAATTCCAATTACAGTTCTTCATCTATCGATCTCTCTCTAAACTCTCTTCCTCCTCACCTCAACCTCCATTGAAGCCATGACACCTTCCCATCCAACCTTGGTCCTAACAAGATATTCCCTCCGTTCGGCAAAACATGTCACTTTACTATTCACACACGCTTTTTTATGAGATAAAAACTATATAAAATATCTAGTTTTTTAAATAAATTTTTTAACAATTTCGTAGTTATTATTAATAAGTACAAACTAGTTTAAAAATTTTAGAAAAAAATGAATATTTTATATCGTTTTTATCATCCTAAAAAAGCGTGCATAAATAGTAAATGACATGTTTTGTCGAACGGATGGAGTACTATGAAACCATCTGAATAGTCTGGTGATTCCAAAGTGAAACATTAGTAAGTTGTTTTGTTGGTTTCTTTATTAGATAAATACATCATTTTTTCAGGTTGTTATAAAATGAAAAATTGTCTAAGATTTTTTGCTTTCTATTAACTCTCATCGGTTGAGCAATTTTTTTAGGGTGTTGATATATACACCGCAAATCCGGATTAAGGATTTGCACGTCCTTAAGGACGTGCAAGTGTGGAACTGTACACGTTCACTAGCAGACACTTTGCACGTTGTTAAGGACGTGCAAACCCTAGTTAGGGTTTCGCGTTTAGGGTTTAGGGTTTAGGGTTTCCGAGGGTTTGTATTGTTAATTGAAAAAATTAAAGTGTTTAGCTAGTGGAGTTGAAGTATTTAGGGTCTAATTAAATGGAAAGCAATAATTGTTAAGATTTTCATTCGGATAAAATGCTTATAATGTTACAAGGAACGGAAAAAAAGGTTTACATCCATAATTTTAATAAACTGGTGGAATAAAATCTAGGAAAATAGTAAAGGGCGACCGGACTTGACACATAAGGCTCGAAATCTCTGAAACTGAGCTTGAAACGGAGCATCCCATCCTTCGACGCTCGGTTGATGATGTGCGACCCATTCCGGCGGAGGCGGCGGAAGAGGAGCGTTAGGACGCAACCAGATCTATGAGAACGGAAAATTAGAGTTAGATTATTGACATCTATATGAAAAGGAAGAATAGGTAATAAAAAAAGACGTTTGAAGTCGTACCGCGGCAAAGTGGTCTTGGTTTCCGATGCAGGCTACACCAAGGGTTGTTGATTGAGGGTTGTTAGCAGGTGTCGGCGAGGTCATGGGGAGACATGTGAACGGATGATGCCAAGCTAGGACGACGAGAGGCATCTGATATACCGTTGCAAATACTAAACCCATAATGGGTAGCTCTATCCACCGTCTCCTATCACCATGCACAGCTCCCGCCCATCTCTGGTAGTCGATGAACTCCTGGAATGGGTACTCTCCCGTATAACAATCGGTGTAGAGATCGGCGTGATCCTCTAAGTGATTGCATAATAACGTTTTGAGTTCCGGGAAAGCAGACTCGCCGATCGGAGATGTCAATGATGCCAAAGCACGGTAGCCACAATGACCATCTCCAACAGTGTCCCTCACACCCTCAATATGACCGAGCATGAAGGGATCAACGTTGTTTCGACCCCAGTTGAACCCTACGAACACATCATCACGTCCACGTCGAGCTGAGGTCGCTTGTGGACGATGTCGAGCAGCATTTCGAGCAGCACGTGCTTCTTCTCTCTCAAATCTTTCCCTTACCTCCTCGTATGGCAACGGGTTCGTTCTACAGGCATTCCTCGACCCCCGAGGCCTCCCCTTCCTTCGGACGCTTGCTGATGAGGGTGGGTGCAGCTCATCGTCGCATATATCGTTGGAAGCTGTGTGTGAAGATGACAGCTCATACGGCAGTGGGGTGTCCTCGATCGATGTCAGTCCATGACAAATCCATACAGAACGGGTGGATGTCCTCTGCGGGTATCGGAGTACCGGAGTTGACGTATGCCTGAATCTCATGGACACAAGGGATCCCGTAACAAACCCTCCAATGTCGGTCCGTGCATACCGGAGGAACATTTTGGTTCACGACATCCTGCCACATCTTGTACAGATAATCGAAGCACTTTTTGGAGATCAAAGTCTTTACCTCATCGAAAAGGTTGACTTTATACGCCGTTGTTGGCCATTTGAAGTGGTCGATCTCCAAAGCAGTTTGCAGCTCATGCAGTTGACAATCGTTGACTCTATGGATTGCATCGATCACGATGCGAAAGTCACCAGTCGATGAGTGCAGTGCCTCCTTCAGAACCTTGTGTTGACCCTCAACTCTGTACACATTGAAGTGCATACCACTAAATATTCGATGTTATATCATATTGGAATGGGAGATATGAAGTAAGGTTGTACCTGTTTGTCGTACTGGTGTCGAGATGGAAGACATTATCTACGTAGCATCGTACGATGCTCCTACTGTATGCAAGCCACACCGCCTCTAAATACGCCACCACACCTGGGAATGGGTGCCATGCAGCGTGTAGCGCCCGACGACGTCGGTTGAATGATTCCTCCGACCTCGATTCGAACAACCCCCAACAGTTGCCCTTAAAGATGCCAGCGTGGTTTAAATTCTTTGTGATCTTCAGAGCAGCTTCCTCGCATCTTCTCGTCACGTGTAACCAACAAAGGAGATGTTGGACGTCGGGGAAGACAACATTCAGCGCCACCAAGAGACCTAGCTCCCGATCGGTCATGATAGCTTGAGGCTGAACCATCCCAAGCAAGATCTGAAGCTGACGCAACACCCAGGCGTATGTGTCTTCGTTCTCTTTCGACATGAAGGCATAGGCGATGCAGTAAGTATTGCCTGAGGGTGTGAACCCGACCCCCTTGCACAATGGAATCCCATATCTGCAAGTGTAAATGTGTTACATGTAAAATACTTTATAATTGACTATATGCGTAATAATGTAATCGTAATTAAGTAACTTACGCATTTGTTTTGTACGTGCTATCCAATACGATGACGTAATGGAACCTTCGGAGAAGCCGTATCCCGTCAGGATGCGCCAGGAAGAGGTCGCTCAAGACGTTGTCGTCATCCGGATGTCGTCTGAAGTCGTAGTAGTACTCTCTTTCCCGCAGATGGTGCAAGGTATCTTGGGTCATTGTCCGACTACCTCTTTCTTCGGCGACCATCATGTTGAGTGTGTTGGTAAGGGTCTTCCTTGACGTGACACTGGTCTCATCCAACTGCCTCAATCCGTACCCAATGGATTTTGGAGGAGTGCCAATTTTCTTCATCCACATGACCATCTTCTTTTCCCCCTCTGTCATCTGTCCGGCGATGGCGTGACCCTTCAAGCTCGTGGAAAGCCCGTGGTTATGAACACCGTGGGTTACCGTCATAACCCAGTGACCCGGCGGAGCTTCGTGCCCGTGTAGAGAGAATGGACAACCGTTTATCTTCGATTGCGTGCTTCGGAGCTTCCTCCCGCGTGGTCGGTACTCCCCATACTGCTCGCAAGCAAGGAGAACCCCGCCTGGACGGTTCGACGCCCCCGTCCAAGACCGCTTGATTACTAAAATCATGCAGTGTCTCCGACCCAAGTCCTTGAAATGCGTAACCATTTCGTCACGGTCATTCCAAACCCTTGGGTTCGAGAACTCAGACGTAAAGTCTCGAAATTGTAATAACATTAGTGGAAATATGAACAAAACGGAAGGAATACGAAATATATTCACTATACGAAATGTATCCATACCTGGCAAACTTGGAGACGACGATTGCTTTGCGGCTCGGCCATAACAATTCTAACGGTGAAGGAATATATCGAAACAAGTCGGACTTTGTTTTGGAGTGCGGAATCAAGATGTCCCCCTTCGCTTCAAATAGGCACTGTTGTGTTAAAGGTACGCGGAAGTGCACGTCCTTAAGGACGTGCAAGGGTTTGGCTAGGGTTTAGGGTTTGGCTAGGGTTTAGGTTAGGGCTAGGGTTAGGGAAAATTGCACGTGGTCAAGAACGTGCTTGCACGTCGTTGACCACGTGCAATTTTCCCTAACCCTAACAACCCTAGCCAAACCCTAAACCATAGCGTTCATTTTCGTTCTTTATGTTCATTTTCGTTTTCGTTTTCGTTTTCGTTCGTGATGTTTACGTTTAATATGACTCGGAATAAATGAGAGAAGTCTACTCGAGATATAAATATACAGATAGATACAAAATCCGTAACATAAAAGTATAATGTACATCAATGTCCAACTGGGTTGCTGACAGCCTGATGCAAAATACCCGTCACCTCGTCCAACAGCTCCTCAAGGCGAGGGTCGGTAAGACGGTCCACCTCGTCCCGCAGCTGCCGCACCTTCTTCAGCTTCGCGTCGTCCTTCATGCGCTGTGGCTCCTTCGGACCGATGAACTTCGCGTAGAAGCGAGGGTCTGCGACGCGTGCCGGATCGCTGGAGAAATCACCTCGGTAGCGAGGGAAGTACGCCCATATCCAAGCCTTGACACAAAAAAGAATATCGTTAGCATATAATATAAATATTTTTAAACTAAAACTCTAATTCAACGGTCTCGTACCTGTAGAATCGGCGTGCAGCTATCTATACCCTTCGCACCTGCTCGGGTAGCCTCGCCTAGGCCCCTGTACAGACATGCGAGGGCACCTGCAGCCCATGCAAGGGTGGCCGTACGCGGGATGTCCCAAATAAGGCCGAAGATCCTCCATGGGATCCGGCTCTGCGACTTGTCCACAAACAGAGTCGCGGCGAGAGCGATGGCCAGGTACCCTATGTGGAGAAACCGACGCTGTGCAGGGTCATCCTGGGGCTGCCCCCCTCCCACATGCATGCGCAGCCAAATCTGCTCAGGATCAGCGGCGGCCTCTGGGTCATCAGCGGGGGCGGGGGCGACGAGCGACCCGTGTCTCTGCTGCCACAGGCCAGTCAACCAAGTCACTGGAGGGCCGCCGCCCGCCAGCATGTTTGTATGCCTTCAGGGCCTGCTGGGTGAGCTGGTAGTACTCCGCGACGGTGGGGATCAACGCGCCCACGGGCAGATGTGACGTACAAGGCAGGCCATCCATCGGAAGTCCCATGAGGCAGGCAACATCGTGCAGCGTGATGATCATCTCGCCCCAAGGAAAATGGAAGGAGCTGGTCTCCGGGTGCCAGTGCTCCAGGAAGGTTGTGCAGGTAAACTCGTCGACACACTCCCAGTGGAGGGACCTCAGCTGTGGGATGCCCGATGGGGTCAAATCTTGCACCCAGGTCCCTGGGCCCTCAAATATGTACCGGTCGAAAGGCTGCAGGTGAGTCGCCCGGTGGTGGAACTTCAGCAGCGGCAGCTCCACAGTAGGCTCCCTCCACACCTGATACGCGCGGTGATGCCTGTAAGACACAAGAAGCTCTCCCGGCGGCAAGAAAGGGTCGACCTGCACAGCCGGTGCGGCAGCCTGCGCAGGGATGGGTGCGGGCTCTACCTGTGGCCCCCCCTGGCCCTCAGCCTGCCCCTATTGACCGTCGTCTGTCTCCTCAACGACGTCAGGGATCACGTCATCCGCAGAGGCCAAGGAGATCGCCGCTGGTGTGGGGGAGGTCGAAGGCTCGGCGTCGTGGGTGCCGGATGTAGAAGCCTCTGGAACGGCTGAAGTAGACGCCTCGGGGATGATGGGTGGTACACGAGCAGGCGGTCTACCCATGTCGGCCCGTCGGCCCACGACCACGTCAGTAATGCAGCTGGTCAGCACATCACCAGTCTCAAAGGAAGGCTGCCACCCCTCTGTCGCATCGCCTGAAGGATCCCAAGATGGAAGACTCTTCCAGAAGCTGTCGTGCTCGTCGGCCGGGGGGGTCCCCATCGACTGCTGTAAGCCCTCTGCAGACGCAAGCAGATCGTCGACTGTGGTTGTCTGATCGCGGGGTACCGTATCCTCCTGTATCTGGCTGACCGCTGCCCGGTCGCCGAACCTAACAGGCCGGAGGGTACCATCCCCCCTCATGAGCCTCCCTGCCTGTTATTATGATTCAGTTGGCTATTAATGTCTTTTCAATATATTTTAATGTATTTTAATGTTATTCTAATGTTTTTTGATGTATTTTAATATATTTTAATATGTTTTAATGTCTTTTATTATATTTCAATATTAATTAAATATGTTTTAATGTTTAATGTCTTTTCATGACCTTGAATGTTTTTTATTGTCTTTCAATATTAATTTATTTTTATGTATTTTAATATATTTTAATATATTTTAATGTTTTTATTTTAATTTATTCTAATGTCTTTTGATGTATTGTAATATATTTTAATGTTTTTTATTGTCTTTCAATTGTAATTTTTTTTCTATGTATTTTAATATATACTATTTATTTTTATCTATTTTAATATATTTTAATATATTTTAATGTTTTTATTTTAATTTATTGTAATGTATTTTGATGTATTGTAATATATTTTAATGTTTTTTATTGTCTTTCAATTGTAATTTTTTTCTATGTATTTTAATATATACTATTTATTTTTATCTATTATATTCTATCAAATTAAAACTATATTCTTTTCTATCAAACTATATACTATAAACATAACAAATCATAAATACTATATACTATCAATTATATTCTATCAACTTATATTATAAAAATATATTATAATCTATCAAATTATATTTTAAAACTATAAAAATAATTAAGTCAAACAAAATAAGTAATTCAAATAACATACCGGTGGGGTCGGGACCGGAGACACCTCAATCGTCCGCCGCTTCCGCGGCTGTAATATGGAGTCCTCCACCTCCGCCACTGCTCCACCACCACCACCACCAAATGGCGGTGCTGAACCACCACCACCACCCTCCTCGGCCACCGCCTCCACCGGCACCGCCGCACCACCTCCCTCCTCAGCCACCGCCTCCACCATCGGCTCCACCGCCACCGCCTCCCCCGATGCTGCACCCCCGGCCCACCACCACCCTCCGCCTCCATCGGCGTCGCACCACCATCGGCCGCCAGCAGCTCCGCCTCCATCGCCGCCACTGCCGCCTCGATCTCTCTCTCTCTTTCCGTCTCCATCTCTCTCACTGCGTTTCTCTCTCTCTCTCTCTCTCTCTCTCTCTCTCTCTCTCTCTCTCTCTCTCACTCCGGCGATCTCTCTCTCGATTTCGATTTCTCTCTCTGGCGAAGACGAAGACGAAGAATGGATGGAAGACGAAGCGGCACGTCCGCTTCGGATTTAGTAGACGGGCTTGCACGTCCTTAAGGACGTGCAGCACGTTTTTTTAAAAAAATAAAAACGTGCTTGCACGTCCGGCCTCGGGTGGCCCTAAACCAACTTGCACGTCCTTAAGGACGTGTAGATTTGCGGTGTATATAGCTAGAACTTTTTTTTATTATTAAATATAACATTTGTGAAATACAACATTTGACAACTTTTTATTAAATACTCCGTATAACTTTTTATTAAATAGTATAACATTTGTGAAATATTTTACAAATCTCATACGCTATGTACGGATACTAGTTTAAGGTTAAACTACTCATCCATCCCAACTTCATAATTCTTGGGTAGGACAGTTCAAATCACTTATTGATGACAGGACAGAGAGGAAGAGGACCACCAAATCTCAATCATTCACGTGGGTTGAGAGGAACCTAAAACATGTGCTGTATGAATTATGACAGTTCCAAACAATGCACCTTTGTACCTGCACAACCATACAAACTCACCATGTCCTTTAGCCTTTTAATCATTCATATTTCAGGCCATCTTTTGATTGTCTACTGCAAGTTAACATAGAAAATCTCCACAACAAGGGCCATAAGATACTTATTTGTGTACTATAGAACAGCGATTAACCACATTCGATTAATCGCTTGCGTTCGCGACTGTCAAAAAGGTGATGAACAATCCTCGACGATGAATCACTAGACCAAAGCTATGTTAATACGAGTGGTTTCGATTTTGGAATATATACCCTTAGATGGAGATGCTGTTCGGTATCCCGCGGCCTGTCACTCCTACACCCGAAGTGGGCAGGAGCAGCTCGTATGGTGGAACGCCCGCGCCACACCTGTTCTTGTTCCTGAAGTCCCGGTTACGTTCGTTAATGACGCCTTCGATCTGCTGGACCTTACTCGAGAATCGCTTGAAGATCTTTTGCACTTCCGGGTCACTGATCCAATGCCTGTTCAGAGGATTCTCCTGGCCCAAGTACTCTTCATCGGGCGAGTGTGTTGACAGTGTCTCTTGAACCGCCATCACCTTGGTGGCTTGGAGTTGCGTGGGCAAGGCCGAGAGGAACGTTTGTTGCGGGTTCGAAAGGAACTTCTGGTACTCGGGTTCGTTCTCTTGAGGGATGAGCTTCCTCATAAGCGTAGGACGGTTGGGGACGTAGCCTCCAAACGGGTACTGCCCGAAGTTTATGGCTGCGTGCTGGCCTGATGAGATCCAGATCATTGTGGTTACTATCCCGGCTAAGTCCTCCTTGGTGTTGAGCTTCGGCCACCATGGCTCGTGTTTCTTGTCCGGGTGGCCTTTGTTCTTGATCTCCTTCCACCATTCTTGGAGCTCAATGTCTGAGGCAACAGAGTTCGGCTCAGAATAGAAGTGCTCTACATAAGACTCGACGTACTCTTTGATGGCAGACCATACAAGCAGCCCGTCTGCAGCGTAAGGGTAGTCTTCGATCAAAAGCTTTATGCCACAAGGCTCCGATGGATCCTCAACCGCCATTCCCCTAGAGGTGAAAAGACAAAATTCGACGTTAGATCCTACTGGCATTACTGTCCTTGATGGGCAATGGAAGAAGCATCGGTTTTTACCTGCGGAGCAAATCTGCAGGTAAAGCCTCCATGTCAAATCGCCACGAGCTCTTGTAGGCGCCTGAGCTTATCTCCATCGCGTACTTTCCAGGGGTGAAGCAAAACTCTATAACCCCACCTCCATTTATCAAGCTTTGTCTTGCAAGCGCATTGATTTCCATCGTATAACGCATATGAGGATGGAGTAGCTTATAAATGGGGTGCATTGAGCTTAGCTGCCTATGGGTCGCGATTATGCAAGGCTCCATACAAGCATGAGTCCTCAGCCTGAGACAAAAAAACAAACAAGACATGGTTGAAATCAATTGGAAATCTCGGGATCATGTCTGATGTGAATTGTTTTCCTTACTAACCAGTGGTTCACTAGCTGATGGACGCCACCATCGACAGCACACACATGAGCTTTGGCCAGTTTCCAAAGCCAGTGGGTAGTGGCATCATGGCCATGGGTGTAGACGCGCTTAAAACCAGGGGACGAGTCAGTAGGAGGCAGTGAAAGCTCGATTGCGATTGGTCTTAGAACGCCGCTGTTGTTGAGGTGGAAGATTGACCTAGAGGCATAGGCTTTTCTTCCCTCTAAGGAGTTTATCTTGCCGACAAATGGAAGGAGAAGGTCATGGTAATCCATCATGAATAACCGTTTTTTCTCAATCGCCTGCGCCCAAGTGACAATAAAAGGGATGCTCGGAGATGATCTATGTAGAGTAATGGTGCTCTTGAACAAGAAGATAGAAGATCTTTACCTCTTCAACACTCATTCCATTCATGTCTTCTTCAAGTACTTCTTTCGTGATTGCTGATAACGGGGAACCATAAACAGCCGGATCCAGTTTGCTGACAATGGGAAATTCCTGGGAAGCCAACATAAGATTTCTGAGTTAAACCTTCTGATTTTGACAAAATACAGAGTATATACGACACGATTGCTTGCTAATGTGGGTAACCTTTATTAGTTCAATAGATACTGGGTTGAGTCCAGCTAAAGCCTGGCGAGCAAACTCGTTATCACGCAACCACGCAAACCTATCACCTGCACGACAAATGTATTCATCAAATGCGCACAGAAAGGGAAAGAGTAAGGGGTCATTTAGGAGAAGCTGCATACTCTTGATGATAGCAGGGACCTCATACTTGAACAACCTGTTACCAACACTGAAGATCTGTTTCGAGATCCCGTTGAGGATAGGAAGCTTGGAGCTATTGACTTGCTCTTCATCTCTTAAGATGAACCCGTCGTTGTACAGTTTGTCTATATCAGAAAAGCAAGTGAAGGGGACGTCTGAACTCGACAAAGAAGCAGCAATTTGCGGTATTAGATTATGCAATACCGCCTTCAACCTCCCAGTTGAGAATGTTGCCTGTTTGATCTCCTCAAAAGCTTCATCTCGCGGAACATAAATAGGAAGTGGCTTCTCCACTCTGGTCTCATATCTTTTATCTGCTCATACCTTAATGGTTAACATAGAACAAGGAAAGGCATTTTGATAGCATAAACCGGGCTCTAGAAGGTACACTATACCTGATTTCATTGGCGGCCTGCCTGTACGACAGCGCCTTGGATAAGGCCGCTCCTCGCCAGCCAAGGCAGGCCTTTCAAGATCCTTCTCAGGGTTTCCCAAGTCATTGTAACAATCATAATCATAAACTCTCTCATGCATCTTCCTATCACCCTTTCCATTCCCCCTAATGCTTCTAAGGTCTTCGTGTCGAAGATCCTTGACACCAGGCGGCGTTTGTGATGGCAAATACGCCTTTTCAACAACAACAACATAGCATTCAATACAAAGCAATTCAATTATCCAATCTAAGACAGTCTTTCATGGCTCAGAAACCCTTACTTGATTCCTGAAAACAATCCTGCTCTCACGATTATCATTTCGAGACTGAATCCACGAATTCGCGGGGAAGTACAAGGGTCCACCATTGAAGCCAGATAGCACAATCTCCACCAAGTACAACTCCTTGCTGTGGTAATTTGTAACAAGGAGTGCCCCAGGTTTTCCAAAGTCATTTGGGACTACAAAATCTGCACTGTACTGAACAACATAGGGTTGCTCAGTTGGTGTTGGTGCCCAATCCCTCACATAAGATTGCACAGTTTTTCCTGCTTTAGTTTCTGCACACACAGATTAAACCAAGCACCCACTCCATTTCAACAATTAAAGTAAGTAAAGCCTCAATTACTTTAAAATTAAGGGGTAATCAAACATCATTAGGCAACAAGGAAGACAAAAAACTTCTTTTCCATACCCAGAAAAAGACAGAAACTTTATACTAAGATTTGAGAGATTAGATCCAATAATTTATACCCAGATTATGAATTTCCATTCTACAAAAAACCCAGATGGGAAAATGGATAGAAACCATAAAATGGTGGAGAAATTGAAGAAATTTAGAGAGAGGGACAAACGTGGGTCAATCTCTTCACTGATGAGCTCAATTGAAATGCCCTGACCAAGGACATTAGTGAAAGATCTCTGCAAGCCTTCAAGCTTATCAACAAGCTTCTCTCTGATCTTGGTTCTGATCAGCACGGCGGCCGTGACCTGAACGCCGGAGGAAGAGCCGACGGTGGGACCGTTACCGTCGATGCCTGGTATCTGAGGTGCGGGTGCAGGGGACTCCGCTGTCCTGTCACCGCTGCTGATCACAGCCCTTACTAAGCCGCGGCTACCACTCCTTGTCTTGGTCCTCAGGGTGCCTCCGACGAGGCTCCGGCGAGGTGGTGGTGGGTTTGCGAGATTTGACTTGATTGTGGGCGTTGTTGCCCTGGCTGTCAACATATTGTTTTATTTTATTTTTCTCCCACTCTTTTTGTTGTAATTTTGTGTGTGGAGGGGAATCGAGAGAAATAACCAGAAGAGAGAAGATGGAGAGGCATCCAACAAGAAGAGCAATTTAACATGAGTGGTAAATGAAGGAGAAAAAAATACATGGGGAGGACCAGTGAGCTTGAGCTTAATTTGACTAGTTTTTCGTTTTTATTTTTTTATTTGTTGACGACATAAAAAAAAAACGGACATATATGGTTTGAAAAATCATTAATAAAATGTAAATAATTCTAGTATATATATATATATATATATATATATATATATATATATATATATATATATATATATATATATATATATATATATATATATATATATATATATATATATATATATATATATAGGACAGATCAAATGTTTACAAGGCTTAACATATTAAATGTTAACAAATAATGGTCCTTGATTGAATGAAGATGATGGATGTGATTAATCAATAATTTTTTGGATTTATTTTTGAGTAAATTATACATAACCACCCATAAATTATAATACTTTTCACATAACCACCCATAAAAACTTAAATTACAATAAACCACCCATAAATTAGTTATGTTTTCATAAGACCACCCACCCATTATATAAACCTCTATTTGTTTTATTTAAAAAGACAAAAATACCCTTAATTCAAACTTATTTGTATTTAATGCAATGATTTATTTTCATGAGACTTCTCATGTGTTAAATAATCTGGTTTACTTTTATCCTTTTAAAAAATGAAAAATTATAATAAAATTATTAATATTCGACTAATTTGTCAAATGATATGTATAAGCTTATTTTTTAAATGATATGGTTTGTAGTTTAAGATATGACCTAATTTACCCTTCTTTTAAAGTAATGATCTTGTTTTATTTTAGAATTTATACCTATCTTATTCAACATTTGAAGGAGAAGAGACTGTTAGGAGCTATTGCAAGTCTCGACTCTTCACATTGCAAATCCAATTAAGACATATTGGTTGGAGCATTTAGGGTCTGTTTAAACTCCATTCCATTTTAATTATAATTCAATTATTTTACCTCGGTTTATGTGAGCAGTTGGTTGTACAACTAAAAATCTCATAAAAACTAAGGTAAAATAGTAATTTAACCAAACAATCACATACATCGGGATAAAACTATTACATTATATATAATTAATAAATTATGGAATCCAAACACATCCTTAATTTGCCTTAAATTTTTTGTTTACCAAAGACGACCTTGTCTATTTTGCATTATAAATATAATACAATTGGAATCCAAACAATTATATACATCATCTTTCATTTACAAAGTACAAATAAATAAGCTTGAATTAGGGGTATTTTAGTCATTTTAAACAAAACAAATAGAGGTTTAATGTGTGGGTGGTCTTATGAAAACAAATCTAATTTATGGATGGTTTACTGTAATTTAACTTTTTATGGATGGTTATGTGAAAAGTACCATAATTTAAGGGTGGTTATGTGTAATTTACCCTTTATTTTTAACAAAAAGGGGGGACCCATATGGATTAACACTTCACTTTCACAAGGAGCGAGCGTGGGATGTACAGCAGTAACTGGTCACGCAAATTGTGGGAAGCGTTAGTTTTTTTTTTCCAATTTACACAAATTTCCTTTTTGAAAATATTTTTGGAAGATCATGATCAATTATTCTAGTATGCGAAATCTTTGAAAATCGGTGGAGTTTTCATACAAGTGGACGGTGAAGAAGAGGAAGATTCATCAAAGTTTTAACGTCATCAATATTCGGCAAATTTTATCAAATGTTCATCACAGTCACTCAATTATTCATCAAAATTTTTGTTAACATTTATCAAGTATTCATCACATTCACTCAAATATTCATCGCACTCACTCAATTATTCATCTGACGACGCTCTATTCCCCAGACGAATATGAGAAAACTTCATAATTCTCTAAGTAGTCATCAATATTCGGCAAAATTTATCAAATATTCATCACAGTCACTCAATTATTCATCAAAGTTTTTGTTAAAATTTATCAAATATTCACCACAAGCACTCAAATATTCATCACAATCACTCAATTATTCATCATAGTTTTTGTTAAAATTTATCAAATATTCATCACAATCACTCAAATTCATCACAGTCACTCAAATATTCATCACAATCACTCAATTATTCACAATTTCCCAAATATTCATCAATATTCGACAACATTTAAGAAATATTCATCACAGTAACACAATTATTCATCAGAGTCAAGAATCCTTTCACCAATATTAATATCACACCCCCGAGTATGAAATAGGACCTATTTCATACCAGTGACTCAAATTTCTACAATATTCATATCAAGGCAACAAATACTCATCAAAATCCCCTTTCAACTGCCCTCTAATGAAAATTCGCGTTCATCCCAAACCCGGGTTGAATTCGATGGTGCGCTACAGTTGCATCACCGTGGTGTCCCTTCAAGCTGCCTGCAAACTCCGTGGACTAGGTTCACTTAAAGCCACAGGTGCGACTCTTGGATAAGCACTATTCACCGGAATCGTCCTAGTATGAGATGCGATGAAGAGGGTGAGAGACAATTGTTTTCTAATCGTCCAAAAAAAGGGGGATTTGGGTTGGGATATCACGCGCGTGTGGTGGGAGAAAAGGGTAGTTTTTATCTTCTTCATATTAAAATTAATTAATTTCAGGAATTAATCCCGTCCTTCCATTTGCAATCAATCAACGGCCTATATTTGTTAACACAAAACACATTAAGGGATGATTACACATGACCTAACCCCTATAGAAGGCCTATATTCCAATTCACAAAAACTATATACTTCATCCGATTGGAAATATAAGGCGTTTGACTTTTGTACACGTACTTTAAGGAGCTAAAAACGGGAGTATATAAAATATTAATTTTTTTAATTAAATTTTTTTTTACATTATAATACTTATTAATACTGTAATAAGTATTAGTATAATGTAAAAAAGTTTAATTAAAAAAAATAATATTTTATATAGTTTTTAGGTCATTAAACTACGTGCACAAAAGTCAAACGCCTTATACTGGGAGTACATCGTAAATCATCGTCATATACAAGGTGGCACCACGTCCCTTTCAACGTGGAACAACGTCGCTTCCAACGTTGACCACATTGGTTTGGATGTTGACTAATTATCTTCTAAGCATCAATGTAGACGATTAGAAACATGATTAATTGAAATTTACTTCCCGTCGAATTAAACATAGATTTACGAGATATGATTTACAATGTATCTAAAAGCACCCCTTCTAATATGAATTTAAAAAAAGGCGAATTTCCTTTTTAGTCTCAAACTTTACTTCTCTTTGTTTCATTTTGTTCCATATATACACTCGTTCCCCTGATTAGAAAATTTAAAATGGGTCTTATCTGGTTCGTAAGCAATAGTTTTTCTGTTAAATTCTGGACTGACAAATGGCTTACCACTTCGCCAATCAACAAAAGGGAAGAGTGTCCCACAGCCCACGATGAAAATAAAATGGTAAGTGACTATTAGGGGGGAAATGGTGGGAATAAAAACTATACAATTCAATCCCACAAAGCATTGCTAAAGAAATTTTGGGTATCCCACTTCCCAAAAATACATTTGACGATTGACTATATTGGGGACCAGATATGGAAGGATGGTTTACAACCGCTAGTGCATATAAACTAATACCAAAAATAACAACCAAAAGGTCGAAAATAATGCATGGATATGGAAAATTGACAAAACGCCAAAAATTAAAAATTTTCTTTGGAAGCTAGGTCAGAAAGGTATTCCAACGGCTACCCGTCTTTCCCAAAAAGGAGTCTCCGTTCTTGCAACTTGTGTTCTATGTAATAGTGCAACTGAAGATGAAACACATCTTTTGGTGGAATGCCAATTATCTAAAGTCCATCTCCCACTATCCGTGGGCATAAACCAAGTAATAAGAAACATGATTTCAATCTCGAGAGAATTCTCTCCAATCTTTTCACTGATTGGAAATACTCTCAGAAAATCTGAAAAAGAAAAATTAACAGTGGCCTGGTGGACCATATTGTACATAAGAAGTCAAGCAATTTTTAGAAATAACTCTATTCTGAACCAGGAATCTGATAAACACATCATTTCAACTCATGTTGAAAACTGGAAAAAAAAACATTTATGCAGGAAAATGAAGATGATTTCTACTATACCCGAAAGATTAACACAGTCAATCACACTCGACCTAATGAACGACATAAAGCTACCAAATGGAGAAAGCCTCCACTTGATTCATTTAAATTAAGGCTCTGTTTGGCAAAATGTTATTTTTTAAAGGGTGGAGATTATTTTTTAGGGGTTAATTGAGGTGGAGATTATTGTATGGGTTATGGAGGTGGAGAAGGTGGAGATTTTTTTTAAAAAAAATATCCCCAATATAATACGGTAGAGTGTTTGGTGGGTATAAGGTTATTTTTTGTGTTGTAAATAAAAATGACCAAATTGCCCCTTACTTTTATATCACTGGGCACCTTCCCCCAGTAAATCAATAACTCTGGCCCCTATGCACCGAAGAGGCGAACCAGCAAGCCTTCACCCCCACAAACGAGCAGCCTTCTGCACGTACGGGCACCTTTACGGCTTCACCCAAACGAAGGGAGGGAGGGGCGTCGAAGTCGCCAGGAGTACCAGAGCTCCGGGAAGCCGTGGAGGAAGAGGACGACAGGGCAGGCTGAGGCGGCGCTGATCTCGGGGACATCGAAGACGAGCTCGGCTGCCATGGAAGCTGAAACGGAACCATTATGGAGGGCAAGGAGGTCACTCGAGGTGAAATGGAAGGTTATTGGGGTGATAATCGCCTCCACCTTGGATTTTCAGGGTGATGATCTCGCCATATTTCACCTCGGATCACCTTCTCCACCTCCATATCCCATTTCTTGCCAAACAGCTAATGCCAAGGTGATTTTTTTTTTTTAAAAATCACCTTCACCCCCAATAACCCCAAATAACTTCATGCCAAACAGGCTCTAAATTTTGATAGATCTACACTTGTTAATAATGACAGCTCATTTGGATACATCATTTGTGACTGGGAGGGCAAAATGATCCATATTGGATACGGTAAATTGGGTAACCAGACCCTACTAAAGGTTGAGGCCTAACTTTAAGACATGGGATAATCCAACTGCTGGCACTAGCTATAAATAAATGTCATATTGAAGGTAGGGGTGTTATGTGAGCAGAAGTAGCTCGAATTCGACTCGTACTCGCTCGATAAAAACTCGATTCAAGCTCGTTCATTTTCTAAACGAGTCGAGTATGAACACATCTTAAAGCTTGGTCCAAAGCTCGGCTCGTTCGAATTAAACTCGCATAACTCGAATTTTATGGAATTTCTAAAATTTCCTTTTAAGTTATTGCATAATAAGCAAGTAGAACTGCCTAAAGCTCAGCTCGAGCTCGTTCATTTTCAAAACGAGCCGAGTATGAACACATTTTTAAGCTCAAGTCAAAATTTAGGCTCGGCTTCAGCTCGTTCATATTCTAAATGAACTAAATATGAACTAGCAATACTCGGCTCGAATAATAGCCCTAATTGAAGGGGACTCCCTCGTAATCATAAACCATTTAAAAACAAAATCTACATGCCATTGGGAGATTGAACTAGTAATGTCCGATATCAAAATATTATTGTCGAGAGTGAGGGAAGTCTCCTCTCACGTGCCCTATAATGACAACAGAGTGACTGATAAGGTTGCACATCTTTGCCGCTCGGTCTCGACATTTATACTGATTCAGGTCTTCAAGACCTCATCCGTAAAAATGATATCGAGTAGGATTAGTCCACCCGAATTATTACATGATAAAAAAAAAATTGTTCCTTGAATTTGTAAATAAAGAACGGTTATCCAGGGTTCGAGCCGGAGACCTTCAGATACTACCCGTAAGTTCTTTTCAGTGATCCATTCTTGAATGGTTAATAAAAATTTGTTCCATATATACGTTTTGAACAGTACTCATTTTTTTTTAACCTCGTTTCGTGTTAGTCATTAACCTTCAAAATGCCAGCCTTACATTTTATTTATTTATGTTAGTCCATGTTTTTAAACTACCACTGGGGAAAAAAATATATAGAAAAACACCCAAAATTTATTATTATTAATTTTTTTGAAGCAATCACCCAAAATTTATTGCAGCACATGCAAAGCCACTAATACAGTTAAAAATTATATAAAACTAGTCAACTTTATTATTTTTAAAAAATACTCTTGAACTCTTTTAATGTTTAAAACTTTAAATTCATAGGGTATATTACATAAAATTGCCCATAAAAGTGAATTTTTTTACAAAAACACTCGGAAAATGCTTTGATTTCATGAATAATCCAAAACATAAATTTTATACATGTATATTATCGCATTAATCCAAAATATTACTAGTTGATAAGTAAAATGAAGGAATAATATTAACTTACAATATTTTTTTATTGGTTGGATGTAATCAGTGGCAGAGGTTTGGGGTGCTCGAGCACACCCTAGCTGGAAAAAAAATACAAAAAAAAAATTAAATGATATTTGAGAATTTTTTTTTAAAATATTCATTAAAAAATAAAAAATTACGGATAAATTCACACATTAAAATTATTTACACAAATATTCAAAATTTGCAGGTAAGTCAGAGAAACGCGGTCTGAGACGCGTTTCATATATTAATTGGATATTTATCCTCGAAACTAAAAAAGAAATTAAATTTCTTATAAGCGTTTTTAGGTCCCTTTTTATTTCTTAATTTTATAAAACAAAAAAAAAGGTATTTATGTAAAAACGCGGCTCGAGGCCGCGTTTTACTTTGAAAAATTAAAAAAAAATAAAGGAAAAAGGAGGGAGGTGACGATCTGACGGAGAACGAGGTTCGGGGTGAGGCCGAGGGCCATCAGGGGAGAAGTCGCGCGCCATGGCTAAGGGTAAGGCCGGAAGCGCTTGTCTTTCGGTTTGGATCTCCGCCGTGCTCCATGATCGATCCCTGAGTCCCACGGCGCCAACCTCTCCGGTCGGCCTTCAAATCCTCCACCACTCTTCCGTGCTCTTCGCAGCCATGGTCGCCGCTCCCACGACGAACCTCTTCGGTCGGCCTTCAATCTCCCACCCGAACCTCTCCGGCCTTCAATCTCCCACCCGACGCCCCGCCTGCAACTCCATCCCCATGCCCCGACTCCTCGCCTACAAATCCACCGCCATCGCCCCGGCTCCCTGGCCCTCTGCCCGACCTCCTCCCTGATCAAAATCGAACCTCCAACCTTCTTCCCAAGCCATCAATTGCCCAAATCTCTTCCTCTCTCCTCTCTCCTCCTCCTCCTTCCACCAGCGACCTCCACCTCCTTCGAAATCGAAATCGGTCGATGGCTGCCCCAAATCGGGACTCCGACCTCCTCTCTCCTTCTTCCACCAACGACCTCCGACCACCGTCCTCCTCTCTCCGGCCTTCGCCTCGTCCCTTCCCGAACTCTGCACTTCGGCCTCGGCGGCTCGACCCTCTTTCCCACCCGGCACCAGCGACCCCTGGCGTCCTTTTCATTTTCCCTGATTAAAAAAAACAACAAGAGACGCGGCTTCAAGCCGCGTCTTTTGGTAAAAATTAATAAAACAATTTCTATAATTCATTTTAAAATAAATTAATAAAGAAACGTGGTTTCAGCCCGCATTTCTTTTTGTTAATTTTTTTTTATCTTTTACTTCAATTTTAGAATTTTCACTTTGTTCATAAAACGCGGTCTTAGACCGCGTTTTTCTGCCATATCTGCAAAAAATGAATATTTCCGTAAATAATTTCAAATAGTGAATAAATGTTTAATTATTTATTTTTCAATGAATATTTTGAAAAAAAATTCGATATTTGAAACATGAATACTATCTAGCCTAAGTGGTAAAAGAAATAAGGAAGGAAGAAAGAAGAATCAAAGGTCTTAGGTTCAATTTCTCAAGTTATATTATGTTTTAAAAAATCTTCTTAATAAGTATACAAAAAAAAAAAATTCGTGTCACGAAATTTTTTTAGCACACCCTGACGGAAATCCTGGCTCCGCCACGAAATCTTCTTAATATATTGAATCTATTTAATTTATAGAGAAATCAGAACAAAATATCACACCATCGTGATATCTAAGGATTTTTTAGCGTTGTTGAAAATAAAAACTTTTAAGGATGATTTTATGTACTGTATCATTATCTAATTTTTATTTGTATTGATGATTTTATATATAGCACAGGATTTTTATATTTATTTCTAACAATGTCATAAAACAAAATAGGGACTAAAATAAACAAAAATGTAAGGTTAATGACTCTAGTTTACAACGTTTAAAAGGTTACTCCTTCCATTTTAAAATATATCAACACGTTTTTAAAGAGCGAAAAACTCTATAAAATATTTGAAATCGTTTTATCGAGTTTGAGAAACAAATACGAACGATTGAAGCACAGCGGAAACGAAACAGAAATCAAAACCAAACAAAAAACGAAAGGGACACAGGAGATTGTTTACGCGGTTCGGGTATTGCACCTACATCCGCGGGGCCTCATGAATCGAGACCCTAAATCCACTATGTAAGATCAATCTGGGTACAGAAGGGCAATCTAAGACGATAAACCTAAGGAGTACAGAAAGTAAGGCAACTAGCAACAAAGACTAAAGGAAATAGTGAAACTCCCTTCTAATCTCCATGGATGTTGCTGAACTGATCCTTCAAGGATAAGGTCTTGAGACACCGTCTTCAGCCACGCAAGGGAACTCCTCAGAGGACCTTGAGTAGCAAGGAACCTCAGGCCACCAACCTCGGCCACCAGAGAGATGAACACCTGGAGAGAGCCTTCTAGGGTTTTGTGGAACTTACCACTTCGGCGAGAGAGGGCACATTGTGTACAGTGGAGCTCCAAAGCTTATAAGGAGCTGAAGAGGAGCATCTGAGAACCCTAGAGCCAGAAAAGAGGCGTTGGGGCTTTTAAAGGTAATGGGCCGACTACAACCTTTGGGTTACTGGCCCATTAGGTTTGGGTTATAAACCCAAACCATATAGACCTAAGTAAACCCGGATTAAGCCATGGCCCAAACCCTTGAGCCCTCTTTGTCTCACAGGACCTTAAGCTGCCTTACAATGTTCAAATACAACACTTAGGGGAATATCATCTAACAATTGCCCTCCTATTTCCCTAAGTCTACATAAAATGTAAACGAGACCAATACAATTACATAGTTTGGGTCGGATTTAGGGTATCTCGGGTCAGTCGTCGGCGCTTGTAGCTAGAGACTAAGTGGTGACATCCTCCACATGGAGGAAGTCCCTGCAGAAGATGAACTTCTCTGTGGTCACTATCTTGGTGCCAAAATCAGCAGGGTTGTAATCACCATCTATTTTCTTCACCTGTACCACTCCCTTCTCAACTTTGTTTCTGATGAAATGGAAACGAACATCAGTGTGCTTGGTTCTCTCGTGGTACATGGGATCTCTACACAAGTAGAGTGGACTCTGGCTGTCAATGTTGATCACTGATGTATAAGATTTTCTCTCAATCTCTTTCAGCAATCCTTGTAACCAAATAGCTTCTTTGCAAGCCTCTGTAGCAGCT
The DNA here is from genome assembly GCA_963922045.1 of Persicaria maculosa. Lineage (NCBI taxonomy): Eukaryota > Viridiplantae > Streptophyta > Magnoliopsida > Caryophyllales > Polygonaceae > Persicaria > Persicaria maculosa. The sequence continues at coordinate 15,580,701 of OY998256.1, forward strand.
ATATACTCTGCTTCTGTAGAAGAAAGAGCAACTATAGGCTGTTGTTGAGCTTTCCAAGATATACAATTCCCAGCCCATGTGAACATATGGGAAGTGGTGGACTTCCTATTATCCTTGTTACCTGCATAGTCTGAGTCTACATATCCAAGCAAAGCAGTGCTAGAAGCATGGTTAGTGTATTTGAGACCAACATTGAGGCTTCCATTTAAGTATCTCAGGAGATACTTCATGGCTGCCCAATGTTTTTCTCCAGGTTTAGACATGAAACGACTAAGGGCACTCACAGCAAAAGCAAGATCAGGTCTAGAGCAAATCATAGCATACATGACAGAGCCAACAACAGCATCATAAGGTATGTTTTTCATAAGTTCAGTTTCTTTCACAGATAAGGGAGTCTTAACTTTGGTTAAGTCAAAGTGCCCTCCTAAGGGTATAGGAGAGGGTTTAGCAGATGATGCATGAAATCTATCTAGCACTTTGATCAAATAGTCCTTTTGAGACAACCAAATCAGATTTTAGACCTATCCCTTTCAATTTGAATACCCAAAATTCTTTTTGCAGCACCCAAGTCTTTCATGTCAAAGTTTTTATAGAGATCCGTTTTCAGTTGTGATATTCTGTCCATGGTTTTGCAGATAAGCAACAAATCATCCACATATAACAGCACAAACAAGGGTTCTCTACCTCTAACTCTACTGATATAGAGACAAGAGTCATAACAGCTTCTCTTAAAATCTAGGCCTTTCATGCAAGAATCAAACTTGATATTCCATTGTCTTGGAGATTGCTTAAGACCATATATAGATTTTTTGAGCAAGCATACATGATTTGGATTGAGGTTATCAACAAAGCCTTTAGGTTGACTCATATAAATGGTTTCATTTAACACACCATGCAAGAAAGCTGTTTTCACATCCATCTGTTCAATTTCAAGATTATAAACAGCAGCCATGGCAAGAAGCAACCTTAAAGTTTTATATTTGACAACCGGAGCAAAAATCTCAGTGTAATCTTCCCCTTCTCTTTGAGTGAATCCCTTAGCAACTAACCTAGCTTTAAATCTGGGTAATTCTTTAGGGTTCACACTCTCTTTCAGTTTATAAATCCACTTGCTGCCAATAATCCTAGCATTTTTAGGTTTCTCAACCAATTTCCAGGTATTATTAAGCTTCATAGAGTCAATTTCTTCTTTCATTGCAGCCATCCAATTATCATGATTAACACATCTTAAAGCTTGTTCAAAGGTGTCAGGAGTATAATGTTTAATCACATCAGACACAACAAGAGCAAACTCAGCAATGTAATTAGCAAACTTCTTATTTGGAATCTTAGTCCTAGGCTCTCTATCTGTAGTTAACTGATAATCACACAAGTTATGCCTACTTTGCAAGTTATGAGCATCAGAATCAGGTAAGTGAGCATCAGAATCAGACAAAGAGAAAGGCACAAATCCAGAAGAAGAAGAAGAAGCACTCAGATCAGAAGCAGCAGAAGCAGAAGAAGAAGAGCTAGGAAAAGAAGAAGAAGATGAGGAAGAAGTTGTACCCTCACCCATTTGATGGGTTTGCTCTTCATCCACAATAGGATTCCTGTTCTCATCAGCTTCATCCTCAGAATATCCTTGTGTATGCTGAGAGTTTTCAGGGGGAGGGGTGGTGGATCATAGAAATGAGGAGTCACATTACCTGCAACTTTTTCAGTACTATCATCCTTGGATGAAGTAGGGGTTAGAGCAGACTTAAAATGAAACTCATTTTCTTTAAACACCACATCTCTACTAACAAAGACTTTATAAGCACCAGGTTGTAAAGCAAGCAATTTGTAACCTTTCACACCATCAGGATAACCAAGGAAAACACACTTAAGAGATCTAGGATTCAATTTTCCAGTATTTTGATGAGCATAAGCAGTGCAACCAAATGTCCTAAGATGGCTAAGGTCAGGTTTTTTCTTGTGCCACAACTCATTAGGTGTCTTAAAGTCAATAGCAGAGCAAGGAGATCTATTTATGAGATAAGCAGCAGTAACAAGTGCTTCACCCCACAAAGAATGTTTCAATCCAGCAAAGATAAGCATGCATCTGGTTTTATCTAGTAAAGTCCTATTCATCCTTTCAACAACACCATTTTGTTGTGGTGTGCCAGGAACAGTTAAATGCCTTTTAATACCATGTTCTTTGCAATAACTATCAAACTTAGAGTTGCAGAATTCAAGCCCATTGTCAGTTTTTAGACACTTAACTCTACAAGCAGACTCATTTTCAGCTCTAGCTTTCCAGGTTTTAAAAGCATCAAAAGCATCACTCTTATGTTTAAGGAGATAAACCCAGTCTTTCCTACTGTAATGATCAATAATAGATATAAAATATCTCTTACCACCCACAGTATCTATCTGAGAAGGCCCCTACAAGTCAGAATGAATATACTCAAGAGGAGAAGCAGCAATGTAAGATGACTCTTTAAAACTTAGCCTAGTTTGTTTACAAAGCAAGCAATTGTCACAAACATCAAGAGCAGCAGGTTGACAGCTAAGAATACCAGACTTATACAAGTGATGCAAACCAGAATTGCCAATATGACCTAACCTATTGTGCCAAGTGGTGGTTAACTCAGAACTCATAGGTTTATCACATACAGCAAGCACAGGAGAAGCAACAAAATTGCACTCAGTCTGACAGGTAACATAGTACATGCCATTTCTTTTAACACTTTTCAATAGGACTCTACCATTTTTGCTAACATGCCTCATGCCATGGAAAACATCAATGTGACAGCCAAGATCATCAAACACACTTTCAGATAACAAGTTTCTCTTAAGATTTGGAACCCATCTAACATTTTGCAAGACTCTAATTTTTCAATCAAACATCTTAAGAGCAACTGAACCTATTCCTTTAATAGACACTGCAGAATGATCACCTAGAAGCACATCACCCTCATTTATCAATTTCAGATCACAAAACCAATTTTTATGAGGTGTAGAATGCATGGTGCAGCCAGAATCCAAAATCCAAGCATTTTCAGAATCATAACAAGCAGAAACATCAATGTGAAGTACTGATTGGAATCAAGCACAGCAGAAACAGTTTGGTGTGTTTTAGATGCATCCTTTTTAGCCTTTTTAGCCTCATCTCTTTTCCTTTTATAACAGTCTTTTTCATAATGACCAGTTTTAGAGCAATAATGGCATGTAGCATTTTTCTTATCAGAAACTGATTTATCACTAGATGAAGAAGCATTATCTTTTTGCTCAGATTTCTTAGAGAAGTTCTTATTTTGTTGCTGGTTTTTATACCTAGCTTTTGCCATAAGAGCTTCATTTTTAGCCTCTTGTTTAGTCTTAAAAACCTTTAAAACCTCATTTTTCTGAGCAATAGACTCTAGAATCTTAACTTTACTCAAGCTTTCATGACTGAACTGAATAATATCCTTGAATGTGTCAAATTGAGCAGGCAAAACATTCAATAATAAAACACATTGATGGGTTTCATCTATGTTATCACCACATCTAGCAAGGTCTTGAGTCATAGCTAAGAATCTATCCAGGTTATCGGGTAAAGACACAGAGACATCCATTTTGTAGTTAAATAATCTACAAAGCAAGTTAATTCTACTAGGGAGAGATTTCACCAAGTAGAGCTTATCAAGAGCCTTCCATAGGTCTTGAGAAGTCTTCTCAGTCATTACCTGCCTTACCACTTCGTCTGTGAGTCGTATGAGGATCTCACTGTGGGCAACTTGATCTAGCTCAGTCTTCTCTTCCTTTGACATCTTCCCAGGGTAGTTTCCAGTCACTGCAGGCCAACATTTTTCCTTTATTAGCACTGTCTTCATCTTAAGCTGCCACATAGCAAAGTCAGAGTTACCATCATAAGGTTTTATGCGAATAGAAGACTCAGACATGGTTCAAGTAAAGCTAAAGCAGAAAACTGAAAGAAAACAGAAGATCTAAAGTGGATCTAAAGCATGCAGTCCCAGAAACGTAAACAATACTGTCCCAAGTAAGGTTTTGAAGAGCAAAAAAATATCAGATGTAAGAGTTTCTAGGGTTTCATCCCATTTTCTGACTAAGAAAGTAGCCAGACGCGGATAAAAAACACCTTAACTCAAAACCAAGCTCTGATACCAATTTGAAATCGTTTTATCGAGTTTGAGAAACAAATACGAACGATTGAAGCACAGGGGAAACGAAACAGAAATCAAAACCAAACAAAAAACGAAAGGGACACAGGAGATTGTTTACGCGGTTCGGGTATTGCACCTACATCCGCAGGGCCTCATGAGTCGAGACCCTAAATCCA